>JAPVLO010000269.1:2400000-3600000 GCA_027257055.1 Cephalopachus bancanus
GGTGACACTCTCATTAGGGGGCCTGGTTCTTCTGGAGTTGGGTGAGCAAATGGATTTCTTTTCTTTTTTTTTTTTTGAGTTGGAGTCTCACTCTGTCACCCAGACTGGAGTGCAGTGGCTGCTCCCGGCCACCGCAGCCTCGACTTGCTGGGCTCCGGCGATCCTTCCGCCTCAGCCTTCCAAGTAGCTGGAACTACAAGTGCGCGCTACCACACGCGGCTAATTTTTTGATTTATTGTAGAGATGAGGTCTCTCCAAGTTGCCTAGGCGGGTCTCGAACCCGCAGGCTCAGGCAATCCACTCACCTCAGCCTCCCAAAGCGCAGGACTACAGGCTGAGCCACTGAGGCCGGCTAGCAAATGGATTGCATTTCAAGGGCCAAATTGGGTAGTGGTTGCCTGAAGCCATGTCAGTGGAAAAGAACACCATGATTAATTATCAATATCTCCCACAGGACGTGGAAGGAGACTTGGTGAATGAGAGTCTGTAAATTGCTGACCAACCTCTACATGCTGTTCAGGCAGGCATCCCATGATGGGAGAGAGAAACCCTTGTGTCCACCAGGAGAGGGACTAGTATGCTAATATGACCAGACACTTCAAAATGTCTTCATCAACATTCACTTCCAATAATATTATTAGTAATATCCACTGACTTGGAACTAGAAATATGGCACAGCTGTTGGCAAGGACGGGAACACCCACTGCATCCTAACTGTTGAAAAAATACGTTTTCCAATCAGAGCAATGTAGGGCATGGAATTAAATTTATTAAAAACACACAGACCAAGCCAGGCTCGGTGGCTCAGCCTGTAATCCCACACCTTTGGGAGGCTGAGGTGAGTGGATTGCCTGAGCCCGCGGGTTCGAGACCCGCCTGGGCAGCGAGACCTCACCTCTACAATAAATCAAAAAATCAGCCGGGCGTGGTAGCGCGCGCCTGTCATTCCGGCTACTTGGAAGGCTGAGGCGGAAGGATCGCCAGAGCCCAGCGGGTCAAGGCTGCGGTGGCCGGGAGCGGCCACTGCACTCCAGTCTGAGTGAGACTCCAACTCAAAAAAATAAAAATAAAAATAAAACACACAGACCATAAGTCTGAAATTCCTTCAGTTCATAACGGCCTCACAGGGTAGGTCTCCTGGGCAGCTTAGCTGAGAAGATATTTGACATTTTTAGGAAATTAAATTAAAATTTTCCGGTGTTTTGTTATTTTCTCAGCTAAGAAGCTTTCAGTGTCTTCTATAAGTAGTACCTCTGTTTGATACTAATGAGTAGAATCTTGGTATTATTAATTAATATATCATTATAATTCATACTAATAATGTTAATGAAATGATGAAGTATCTCTCCACATGGATGATGTACTTAACAAGAAGCTACTTGAATTTTTATTGTTTGCCCAAGAGGAACCTACGACAAAACTTTCATGAGAAGGAAGTACAGAAATTTTTACATTGTGTTTCTCAAGAAAATCTTTTTTCTCCTGAATTCATATAGGTCCTAAATATTGATGTTGACTCTCGTCACACACTCAACATTTTTTCCATTCTATTCCACTTTCTTTGCTTCTTCATTTTGGCTTAGGAGAGGCATTTGCCACCTACTGGATGATACCTATCTCTTATCCTGAAGGATGCTTTCTGTTTTCTTTTTTTTTTTTTTGAGTTGGAGTCTCACTCTGTCGCCCAGACTGGAGCGCAGTGGCCACTCCCAGCCACCGCAGCCTCAACCTGCTGGGTTCCGGCAATCCTTCCGCCTCAGTCTTCCAAATAGTCGGAATTACAGGCGCGTGCTACCACGCCCGGCTAATTTTTTGATTTATTGTAGAGATGAGGTCTCGCCAAGTTGCCCAGGCGGGTCTCGAACCCGCGGGCTCAGGCAATCCACTCACCTCGGCCTCCCAAAGTGCTGGGATTACAGGCTGAGCCACCGAGCCCGGCCAATGCTTTCTGTTTTCAAAGGTCTCAGTTCAATACATATGAGGAATTCCACACTTGGATTTTATTTGAGAACTGTAAAAACAGTCTTATTGAGACATATTTTGAACATGGTTTAAGCATTTCGAGCGTATGATAAAATGACTTTAAATTCATCAAGTTGTGAAACCATGTCCTAGCTGGATTTTAAGACATTCTTCTCGCCGGGCTCAGTGGCTCAGCCTGTAATCCTGCGCCTTTGGGAGGCTGAGGTGAGTGGATTGCCTGAGCCCGCGGGTTCGAGTCCCGCCTGGGCAGCGAGACCTCATCTCTACAATAAATCAAAAAATTAGCCGGGCGTGGTAGCGCGCACCTGTCATTCCGGCTACTTGGAAGGCTGAGGCGGAAGGATGGCCGGAGCGCAGCAGGTCGAGGCTGCGGTGGCCGGGAGCGGCCACTGCACTCCAGTCTGGGCGACAGAGTGAGACTCCAACTCAAAAAAAAAAAAAAAAAAAAGACATTCTTCTCACCCCAGTAAGATCCCTAATGCACATCACCATCAACCCACATTTCCTCACCTACTTTCTGTCTCTACAGATGTGTCTTTTCTGGACATATGTGGTCCCTTGTGTCTGCCTCTTTCACTTAGCGTAATGATTTTGAGGTTTATCTATGTTAAAGCACATATCAGTTATCCAATCCATTACTTTTTATTGCTAGTGTTTCATTTTATGGATATAACATATTGTGTTTATCCATTCATCAGTTGATAGACATTTGTGTTTTTCCCAGTTTTGGGTTATAATGAACACTGGTGCTAAGAACATTCCCATGCAAGCTTTTGTGTGAATATGTTGTTTCATCTGCTGTGTAGATACCTAGCACTGAAATTTCTAGGTTGCGTGGAGATTTTTGCTTGTTTGTGTAATGTTTTAAGAAACTGTCAAATTTTGCAAAGTCGCTACACAATTTTCCATTTCCACCAGCAATGTATGAGAGTTCCTGCCTCCCAGATGCTTGCACTTTACATTTTTGTTTTTCAAACCCCTACTTTTGTTTCCATCATAACAGAAACTTATATAGTTTTGCTGATTTGGACAAACTGATATTATGGGCTTAATGTTCTTTGAAAAACACTTTGGAAACACAATAAACATGCCTATGAAAAATGAGCCGGGCTTGGTGGCTCAGCCTGTAATCCCGCGCCTTTGGGAGGATGAGGTGAGTGGACTGCCTGAGTTCGCGGGTTCGAGACCCGCCTGGGTAGGCGAGACCTCATCTCTACAATAAATCAAAAAAATTAGCCGGGCGTGGTAGCGCACGCCTGTAATTCCAGCTACTCGGAAGGCTGAGGCGGAAGGATCGCCGGAGCCCAGCAGGTCGAGGCTGCGGTGGCCGGGAGCGGCCACTGCCCTCCAGTCTGGGCGACAGAGTGAGACTCCAACTCAAAAAAAAAAAAAAAAAGAAAAATGAATAACATGGCGGTCAAAAATAAAGTGAAATAAAATGGCCAAGGGACCACTTACACCACAAATACATCTTAATCATGCCTTTTGTTCCAGGAGTGGAATTTTGTTCCTTTCTGACATGGTGAAGAGAAGTGATTTTTTTTTTTATTTCCATTTTTATTCATTGGGTGCATGGGCAGGTTTGTTACGTGGGAATATTGAGTGATGGTGAGATTTGGGCTTTGACTGAGCCTATCACCCAGTTGGTGGACATGGCGCTCAGTAGGGAATTTTCAGTCTTTCCCCCCTTCCTTCCTCCCTCTAGGAGCCTCAGTATCTGCTGTTCCCATCCCTGTGTCCACGTGTATTCAGTGTTTAGGACCCACTTATTAGGGAGAATATATGTTATTCAATTTTCTGTTTATGATAATTGGTTCAGGATGATGGTCTCTAACTGCATCCGTGTTGTTGCAAAGGACATGATTTTGTTCTTTTTTGTGGCTGTGTAGTATTCCACGGTGTCTAAGTACCACATTTTCCTTATCCACTCCACCACTGATAGGCATCTAGTTTGGTTCCATGCTTTTGTTATTGTGGCTAATGCTGCTATAAACATGTCTGTGCAGGTGTCTTTCAGTAGAGTGATTTGTGCTCCCTTGGATATATACACAGTGGTGAGATTACCAGGTCGAGGAGGAAGTCAATTTTTAGTTCTTTGATAAATCTCCAAACTGCTTTCCACAGTTGAAGCAGTTTCAATTCTCACCAACAGTGTAGGAGTTTTCCCCTTTCTCCACATCCTTGCCAACAGCTGTGGTGTTTTGATTTTGTAATAAAAGCCATCTTTTTTTTTTTTGAGTTGGAGTCTCACTCTGTCGCCCAGACTGGAGTGCAGTGGCCGCTCCCGGCCACCGCAGCCTCGGCCTGCTGGGCTCCGGCGATCCTTCCGCCTTAGCCTTCCAAGTAGCCGGAATGACAGGCATGCGCTACCACACCCGGTTAATTTTTTGATTTATTGTAGAGATGAGTTGTCACTGCCCAGGTGAGTCTCAAACCCGTGGGCTCAGTCAATCCACTCACCTCAGCCTCCCAAAGGCACGGGATTACAGGCTGAGCCACCGAGCCTGGCTATAGAAGCCATCTTGACTGGTGTGAGATGACATCTCATTGTGCTTTTGATTTCCACATCTCTGGTTATCAGGCATGTTGAACATTTTTTCATATGCTTGTTGGCCACTCACATGTCTTCCTTTGAGATCGTCCAAGTCAACAGAGGCAATTCTATGCTGATGTGGGGATGGTACATGGTATCCACAGCTGGCATTTACTAGACACCTGTTTTATTGTGTGTGATCAGTAAAGACTCATGTGAAGTAGGTACAATTATCTCTAGTCTATGGACTTGGAGACTAATATTTGCAAAGGTTTAGTAGAGTCCTCAAAGCCACATAGGCAGCGAAGCATTGAGCCACCATGAGAAGAAATACAGTCCTTCTGCGAAATCTTTGGCAGGGGGGTTTGACCAATGGCAGACACTTTGAGGAGGAGCAGGATGTTGCTATGTGTAGTTCACAGTATGTACAGAGACCCACGAAACTGGCAGCACAAATGAACCACCTCTCTGCTCAGAAGCGCTGAAGATCACTATTTGTACTGGCTGGAGATTGTGCCTAGTTGCCCGTAAAAGAAACCAGCAGAAGAATATATCTTTCTGGAACAGGAAGAAGTCCAGCAGCAGGGCTCCAGAGCCTGAATCCCATCCTTGTTTTCACTGTTCTGCTCTTCTTGGCATGTTGCTTTCATCCTGCCACTGCCTCGTGGTCGCAAAACGGTTGCAACATCTCCCTCCCCTTACCGATATTTAGGAAGGGAGATTAGGAAGAAAACAGCATGGACAAAGGAGACTCCCTAATTGGTAAAGCAAAACCTCCTACAAAAACCTCCGGGGAACCATTTCATAGGACCACAGGAGCAAAGAAGTTTCAGAAATGGAGTTTTACACCTGGGCCTGTTGTTCCCCTACACAAAGCCAGGATTTTGTAATAAGAAGAAAGTAGAAGGGTGTTAGGAAGGGAGCTAGCAGTGGTTGGCACATGCACGCCTCAGGGCGGTCATCTTCAGGCTCCGATGGTTTAAGAAAGATCTGAGAAATGTCCATCATCATGCTGACATTCCCTCTTCAATCCTGTCTCAGATTGCCAAAATACTGGAGAAAGTAATTCCTGAACATGAGGTTCTAAATAAAATACTAACAGCAATAAGGGCAGCTGACACATGGTGCTTATTCTAAGCTAAGCTTTCTATACATACTCATTAAATTTAAATCCCACAATGACTATGTGAGTGGAGGATAGTTGACATCACCGCTTTTCAAATGGGGAAAGTGAGGCACAGAAAAGTTAAGTAACATCCCCAAAGTCACACAGCTAGGAGGTGTCAGAAGTGGGAACCATGGCTCTGTGTTGCAACATGACTGCAATGTGCATGTGTTACTTATTCTGACCCACTGCCTCTCACAGGTGTATAATGCAGACTAGTTTAGTGACCTCTATCTGGAAAGAGCCATAGTACCTTGGGCAAGTCACTTTCCTTTGCTAAAGCTTAATCCACTGCTGTGAAATGCAGACAATGAACCCACTGGGTACCAAGCATCTCATCTGGCTGATAGGCTTGATAGACACCCAAACCTCACCATCACACAATGTACCCATGTAACAAACCTGCACATGAATCTAAAATTCTAAAATCCCCTTGAATCTAAATTTTGGTAAAAAGTGCATGTAAAATAGCTTTCATAAGACTTCATCATTAACAGGTTTTATTCTAGGAATGTATCAGTTTGATACAGTTGAGGCTTTTCTGAGTGAAAGTTTACAAAGTGTTAGGGGAACATTGGTATTTACCCACCACACTTTCTTAAACATATAAAAACATTCAGCGATGAAAAAGAACCCCCCAAATGATACAAACCTCAAAGGATGTTTGTGAGAAATGAATCTAGGATCCATGCGTGAAGTGCATATACTGAAGGATACTTGCCTTATCAGGGTGCAGATGTGTTTTTGTTGTCAAGTTGATCATCTATATATATGGATTTGACTTCTATTTAGAGTAAAACAAAGATGGTGGGAGGCAAGAGAACAGATCACAGGGAGATGAACCTCAGTGAGAGAGATCCCATAGCATTATTCCTTCTCTTGTTCAGAATAGGAAGCCTGACAGGAAGAAAGCATCAAGCAAGGATGTTCTCTGCTTTCCATTTGGCCCTGGTCATATGGATACACAAAGCATCCCAGTTTTCATTAGGAAAAAAGGTAAAACTAAAGTGCACTTAAAGAAGTTTATTTTGCATTCCTAGAAGAAAAGTAAATCTTGTGAATGTCCTAGAGGAAGAAAATTAACAACAACAACAACAAACCCCCCAAAACAACAAAAACACAGATCTAAGCATATTGCAATGCAGTAGGTTTTACAACTTTGATTTTACTTCAAGGGACAGTTTTACTTTAATTGCTGTATTAAACAGATTTTGCAGGTATTAAGTCCTGCTGAGCTGATCCGAAACACCTTCTCATCTTATCTCTGCTCCAGTTGCTGTTTCCAATCCACTCTAGGATTAACAGAAATTTCTCCATGGGAACTTTACATTTCTTTTTTTTTTTTTCAATCAATATTTTTTGTTATGGTTTTGTGGGGTACAGTTAAGGGTTAGGTGTACAATTACGTTTCATTCAGGCACCCTGTTGATAAGAGGTGTTTTCCCATCCCCAGGCAGATATTTGCTACTGTTAATCCCATCCCCCCCCCATAGTTTCCCAGTACCGTCAGTCATTTTCTTATAGTATTAATGTATATATAATAATAAATGATTTCATTCACCAGAGAAACACAAACACAAAATCCATAACAAGAAGAGCGTAAACAGGAACAACAAGCAAAAACAACAAAGAAGACAAAGAAGAGGAAAGGTTAGATGTGAGGTAACCAGAAGATAAGAGACATTTTTCTTTTTTGTGAATCTATAAACTCACTTTTAATTTGGATAATGGAAAAAAATCTTGCTTAAATTGGACAATTCAGCACCCAGGTGTGTGCTACCAAGATGTCACGATCCAATAGCATCTTATAACTAGAATATTCAAGCATACCTTTCTTTTAAACAATAATAAAAACAAGAAAGGCCCAAGTGTGAAATTTAAGGAAGAGTGCCAGAGCAATGGAAGCTTCCAATTTGCATTTTTTCTATTTTGCAACTTTGTGGCTAATGTTATCCATGTTCAAGAATTCTTAATCTGTGATATTACTTGGGCAGGGGATTTCATTACTTATACATGCTAGAGAGAATTCAAACAGAAACTTTGATTTTTATTTATTTATTTTTAGCTCTGGGACAAAAATCTCGTTTTCCTTGGCAGAAAACCTATTAGCCATAGTCAGTTCTCAATTTTACATATTCATGGTAGCTGATATAAAACAATACTTGGCTTCCGGAGGCATTATGGGTTTTTTTTTTTAAATGTAAATGGATGACTCAGGCATTTTCTCAAGGGAAAAGCTATTTCTTTTCATCACTTAGTCCTTACTTCATAAGAAAGTGCTTGATGAACACAGTAAATTAATATCACTACTGAGCGAGAGGGGACAGGAAAATTGCTTCAGCAATTGCTTGGAAGGTTCCCCAAATTTGGCCCAGCCATAGCTGCAGAAATCTTTGGAAACAGAGGACTCCTTGAAAGCAGCTGAAGAAGTGTGAATTTTACCACTTAATTGCACTAAACAGTTCAAATTCACCATAGCCCCAAATCTTTCAAGTTGGCCCAACCAAGTCCAAGGGGATTCTGCCCTACAGGGTATGGGACGATGTGGAGCTAGACTAGCTGGGTCTGGCAGCCAGGGTAGAGCTGCCACTCACAGAAACCCCTCTAGTGACTCTGAGAAGAAAGAGATTGAATAGAGGGGATTGCTTTCCACATTCTTTTGGTCAGTGCTGAAGAAACAGACTCGAGGTCAGGACTCAGGAATGATTTGCAGAACAAGCCTGAAGTAGTGCCTTATCACAAAGCTGCTGCCTGGGCTCCCATAAGGAAACTGTGAAATCAGGAAAACTTTGTCCCACTGCTGGCTCCCAGAGCACACCTTAGCTTTCTGTCATCGGGATGTGCTGCCAGAATTGTTGGGTCCAGAGTCATGCTGGCCCTGACAGCGCCACTGCAGCAAAACGATGCTTTGTGCATCACTGAAAAGTCACCATCTTCGCTCCAAGTTTTGACTGTGCATGAGAGCATATGATGGGCAGCTCCTTCATCTCTGGCTGCAAGGGTGTCTGGGAAGTACTGTTTCTGGCTTTTCAGCTTTTGCAGTTTTAGAAGGATTTGGGCACAGTTGTTAAATGAGCCTTCTTACAATTTCCACCACATCTAAGTTTCCATCCAGCCCTACTCTTTGGCTAGCTATGTATCAACCCTGAGTCCTACCCAGCTTCAGTTTTCTCATCTATAAGTTGATACAATCACCATTCTCACAGAGTTGCTTGTGAGAGCTAAATAATCCCTGGAAAGTCCCTGGCAACAGAGCAGATACGCAATACACACTGGTACATTTGGCCTCTCCAGCCCCTTACCACAATTCCCCAGCTGCCAATGATTGCCGGCAATGAGATGGAAACTTACAGAAAAACAGATGATCTCGTATTTATTCCTCAGAACTGGGGAGGTAGATGGGAGCTTTCTTTAGGAGAGTGTGGCAGACAGGCACACTCTTAAGCCAAATGACTTGGATCCTAGGTCATCCTCTGGCCGGACTTCTGGGCACAAGCCTGGAGGAGGGAACCTGCCCCGTGATTAAAGATCCATTACGGTCAGCTGAACCCCACTGGGTGCAATCCCAGAATCTCAGACTCATGTTCTCTGTCTTCCACGGCAAGGCTTCCAGGGAGGAAGGCGGGAGCAGGAGCCATGCCTCATGATGACGGCAGCTGGGATGGCTGCCTTCTAGCCTCTACCTCATCCAGTCCTCACAACCGCCTCTCAAGGTAGCTACTGTCATCACTCCACATTTATGGTCAAGGACACTGAGTTTCAGTGACTTCCTCAGTGGTCCCAGCAGCTGAGCCCAGAGCCTGTTCTGTCCCCCCCGCAACATGCCACATCTCTGGATTCCCCAAATAGTTCATTTTCTCTGCTTCAGATTTTCCAGAAGCCAGATTTCCTCCCTGTTTATCTCTCACAGGGGATTCAGGGGAAAGCCACATCTGTCACGCCTGGGCGGAGAGCCCGAGCTTCCAGATGCTTGGGGTGTCTCTTGGCTTCTCCAAAACGGCGCTCACGGGATGCCTTTTGGGGAATGAATTTCATACCGTGGGCTCTACTTTTCAAAACAGATCCATAGCACACAGTGATCGCTCCTGCCCTGGTGCATAATCACCTTCCTCCTGCATCTAACGACAGCCAACCGGTCATGCTGCTTCTGCCTTTGACCCTTGCAATCTGTTGTTCATGCAGCAGCTATATATGGACTGAGGGCATGCCACGCCCCTGTTGGAAGCCTCCATTGGCTTCCCAGCTCACTCTGGATGAAAACGTAAGCTCTCAACCCCTGCTCAAGCCTCTTTAGTTCTCATTCTTGCCTGCTCTCTTGTCCATGTCCTCTCATGCCCTATCACTCTTCTATCCATCCTACTGGCTTTCTTTCAACTACCCTGGGGTCTTTTTGCTCTTGCTGTACCCTCTCTTTGCAGTACCCTTCCCCACGTACATGAAGAACTTTTAAGTCTGTGCTCAGATGTTGCAACATCAGTGAGAACATCCTCCACCGCTCACAAACAACTGCACTCTGACTACATCTCCATGTCATCACCTTGCTCTACCCATCTCTAGACCCTTATCGCTACTAATATGTTACATATCGATGAATGGATGAAGGGATGGGTTTTTATTGCTACTCACTATAATATGAGCTCCATGGAGCAGTGTTTGTGTGTGTGTGTATGTGTGTGTGTCTGTTCTGTTCAATGCTGTATCTGCATGCGCCTTGAATCATGCCTGACACATAGCAGCCATTTGCCAAACATGCCGAATGAATAAACCAACTTTTATTCCCTGTCATGGGCCAAGAAGGTGTGACAGTGGTGCCAGCCTTCTCTTATGTGGTGTGAGAACCCTTTGGAATGGAATTTAAGTGACATATAAAAAGAGTAGCCATTTGAAATGACCATTCCTGGGCAAGCTCCTTTTCATTAATTAAAAAACAACAGCAATGCTTCGGTCTCAATTACCCACATATAATTCAGGTGAAAGAAACATGTATTAATTGTGTATGGAACATTACGGGACAAAGACAAAAGATAAACAACACAAATCAAGATGGATGAATCTCAGACACATTATGTTGAGTTAAACAAGCCAAATACAAAAGTATGCACATTGTGCTTTTCCACTTCTAGGAAGTCTAAGCAGACACAGCTACTCTGAGGTGCCAGAAATCAGGATGACAGTTACGCTTGGGCATGGGTCATGCCTATAGCATGACCCAAGGGGACATGGGTTTCTGGCAGAGAATGCTTGTGGTAACATTCAAACTCCTCTCTTCTAGCTATTTTGAAATATAGAATGCATCATTGTTAACTATAGTCATCTTACTGTGTAGTAGCACACTGGAACTTATCAACCCTGTCTAAGGCATTGACCAACTTCCCCCATTCCCTCCCCTCCCCTTCCTCTCCCCAGATGCTGGTAACCACAATTCTGTCTGCAATTCCATGAGATCAACCTTTCTGGAGTCCTCACATGAGCAAGATTATACAGCACCTATCCTTTTGTGCCTAACTTATTTCACTGGACATAATCTTCTCCAGGCATATCCGTGTTGTTGCTAAAGACAGGATTTCATTCTTTTTATGGCAGAATTGTATTCCATTGTGTATATATATCTCATTTTTTTTTTTTTGAGTTGGAGTCTCACTCTGTCACCCAGACTGGAGTGCAGTGGCCGCTCCTGGCCACTGCAGCCTTGACAAGCTGGGCTCCAGCGATCCTTCCGCCTCAGCTTTCCAAGTAGCTGGAACTACAGGCGTGCCTACCACGCCCGGCTAATTTTTGATTTATTGTAGAGATGAGGTCTCACCAAGTTGCCCAGGCGGGTCTGGAACACATGGGCTTAGGCAATCCACTTACCTTGGCCTCCCAAAGCGCTGGGATTACAGGCTGAGTCACCAAGCCCATTCTATCACATTTTTTTTTAATCCAGTCATCTACTGATAGATACTTAGGCTGACTCTGTCTCTTGCTTACTGTAAACAGTGCTGCAATAAACACAGGAGTGGAGAGAGTTCTACAACATACTGGCTTCACTTTCTTTGAATAGGTACCCAGAAGAATACACTGGATAATGTGGTCATAACAT
The DNA here is from genome assembly GCA_027257055.1 of Cephalopachus bancanus. NCBI lineage: Eukaryota > Metazoa > Chordata > Mammalia > Primates > Tarsiidae > Cephalopachus > Cephalopachus bancanus. The sequence goes on from JAPVLO010000269.1 coordinate 2,411,764, forward strand.
TTTTAGCTTTTTGAGGAAACTTTATACTATTGTCCATAATTGCTGTACCAATCTATATTCCCACCAACAGTGTATAAGAGTTCTCATTTCCCCATATCCTCACCAGCATTTGGCAATTTTTGTCTTTTTCATAATAGCCATTCTGAGGTGACCGGCTTCTCACTGTTGTTTTAATTTCCATTTTCTTGGTGATGGTGATGTTGAGCATTTTTTCATAGACCTGTCGGCCATTTGCATGTCTTCTTTTGAGAAGGGTTTATTCAGATCTTTTGCCCACCTTAAAATCAGATTTTTTTCTTTTCTTTCTTTCTTTTTTTTTTGCTATTGAATTTGGGTTCTTTATATAGTCAGCAAATTGATCCCTTGTCAGATGCACAGTTTGAGAACATTTTCTCCTGTTCTGCGAGTTTTCTCTTCACTTTGTTGTCCTTTGTTGTCCAGAAGTTGGTAGTTGGAGGTAACCCTATTTGTCAATGTTTTCTTTTGTTGTCTGTGCTTTTGAGATCTTACCCAAACAATTCTCAGACCAAAATGTTATAAAGCATTTCCTCTGTTTTCATCTAGTAGTTTCATAGTTTCAGGTCTTACACATAAGTCTTTAATCCATTTTAAGCTTATTTTTGAAAGTCATTTTTGTTAGTGGTGACAGAGAGTCTAGTTTCATTTTTCTTCATGCGAATATCCTATTTTCTCAGCACTATTTAACGAAGAGATTGCCCTTTCCCCAGTGAATGTTCTTGGCACCTTTGTCAAAAATCAGTTGTAAATGCCGGGTCTTACTTCTGTGTTCTCTATTCTTTTTTATTGTTCTATGTGTCTGTTTTTATGCCAGTACCATGAAGTTTTGGTTATTATTGCTTTGTTGTATATTTGGAGTCAGGCAACGTGATGCCTCTAGATTTGTTATTTTTGCTCCAGATTGCTTTGGCTAATCAGAGTATTTTGTTGTTCCATATGGATTGTAGATTATTTTTTATTTCTGCGAAAAATGTCATTGGTATTTGGAGAGAGATTGCACTGAAACTGTAAATCTCCGTGGGTAGTAGGAACATTTTAACAATATTAACTCTTCTAATCCATGAACACAGAGTAACTTTCCATTGATTTATGTTCTCTTTACCTTCTTTCATCAATGTTTTACAGTTTCATTATAAAGATCTTTCAACTTCTTGGTTAAATTTGCTCCTAGGAATTTTTTTTTTGTACTTATTGTAAATAAAATTGCTTCCTTGATTTCTTTTTCAGAGGGTTCTTTGTTGGTGTATGGACATGCTACAGGTTTTTGTTTTTGGTTTTTTAAATTTTTAATTTTTATTTTTTTGAGTTGGAGTCTCCTTCTGTCGCCCAGACTGGAGTGCAGTGGCCGCTCCCGGCCACCGCAGCCTCGATCTGCTGGGCTCCAGTGATCCTTCCGTCTCAGCTTTCCAAGTAGCTGGAACTATAGGCACGCACTACCATGCCTGGCTGATTTTTTTTTTTTTTTTTACTTAGTGTAGAGATGAAGTCTTGCCAAGTTGCCCAGGCGGGTCTCGAACCTGCGGGCTCAGGCAATCCACTCACCTCAGCCTCCCAAAGGTGCAGGGTTACAGGCTGAGCCACTGAGCGCCCGGCTTGCTACAGGTTTTTGTATGTTGATTTTGTATCCTGCATCTTTATTGAATTTGTTTATTAGCTTTAACAGTTTTTTGGTGGATTCTGTGGAGCTTTGCATATGCAAGATCATATTATTTGAGGCAGAGAGGTTGGCAAGGAGATAAGAACCCAAACTGAGTGTTGACCAGGACATCACATTCATTTGTCGACAATGGCCGGAGGGTAACATAAATGAGTGAAGTAGGGCCAGACTGCCATGGCAATGAAGTGTGGTGAGCGTGGCTCCTCCAGCAGTGACCTCCCACTGGCAGGTTCCAGTTCCAGCCGGCAAGCTTGGCCTCCCCGGCTTCTAGCAACAGCTGGGCAAGCACAGCAAACAGCAGTGGTATTCCTGTACTTCCACTTCTGCAGACCCTTGCTCACCTCTGTTCCCAGATTACTAACCCCAAGCCTAGTTTTTCTCTCCTAGAAATTTCTGTATGCTACCTAATCTTCATTTTCCAGTTTAATCAATCAGTATTAATTTCTGTCGCTTGTAGTTTAAAACTCTGGCCAATACACTGCATTAAAAAAATGAACTTCTATCATACCCATAATTAGGGCAGTGCAGAGACTGCTGGACACGCATCAAATATCCATCCTATTTACCATAATACTATAAGAAAGGGGTTGGCAGTAGTAGGATACTACCGGGGTTGGGAGGGGGCAAAACATCAATAAGGGTACCTGATCTCAAACCAGGCAAAGTGGGGACCAAAGGAAGCCCAAACTTTACCTGTACAATGACCACTTATATACCTCATCCTGAATTGTACCCACATCTTTAAAATAAAACATTTTTAAAAACCCAAACAGCAGCCGGGCTCGGTGGCTCAACTTGTAATCCCACGCCTTTGGGAGGCTGAGGTGAGTGAATTGCCTGAGCCCGCGGGTTCGAGACCCACCTGGGCAACTTGGTAAGACCTCATCTCTACAATAAATCAAAAATCAGCCAGTCGTGGTAGCACACACCTGTAGTTCCAGCTACTCGGAAGGCTGAGGTGGAAGGATCGCCGGAGCCCAGCAGGTCGTGGCTGCGGTGTCCGCGAGTGGCCACTGCACTCCAGTCTGGGTGACAGAGTGAGATTCCAACTCAAAAAAACCCCAAAAAGACCCAAATAGCCATTCCTCATTTATTTCTATGAGGAGAATCTTGATTTTACTCTTCTCAGCAAGAAACTACCCTTTCAAGCTTCCGTTGTGGCGAGGAGCAGGGTTGACATCCTTCTAGTGGATGAGCCGTTAAGTGGGGAGTCCCCTCTGTGTGGGTTTCTAGGGATGGCTCTTCCAAGATGGATTACTTAACTGATGTGTGTGATTTGATCTTCAGTCTTCCTCCTTCTTGTCTGAAGCATAGTTGTGACAGTCAGAGTTGTGGCAGCTATCTCAAGGACACGTGGGAGAGAACCTTCGCCTGAAGACGGCAGAGGAAAAAGCCAGTGTCTTCTCAGAATCTGGTATGTTGATCATGTAATGGGCCACAAAACAGTTTTGGAACCCCTGGAAAGTGATATCCAGGATACCTGGGAGAATCCCATTCTTACACTGCATTAAAAAAAAATTGTCCACCCCTGTTGTTTGGGTTCTCCGATACATGCTGCCAAACTAACCTTAGCTGCCACATGCATCATTAGAAATTTGGTATGTGCCCTCTTCATACATGTAAAACCACATTTTATTTTTACACAAGGGTTTTTAAAAGAGGATAATGTAGTCATATATGTGTTTCAAAAGACCACCCTTAGAAGCAGTGTGAAAGAGGCATCTGAAAGGGGATATTGACACACAATATTTTTAATTGCACCACTATATATGATAGCAAAAATTCAAAAGCAGCCTAATGTCTAGCAAGAGGTGCACTACCGAGTGGATTTTTAAAAATTCATGTAATAGAATACTCTCTAGCAGGTAGAGCGAATGAATTAGATGCATGTATATCAGCATGAATAGATCTCAAAAACATATTGATAAGATGAATAAAAGCGAGCTTTAAAATACTTATTATGCAATATGCTACTCATAGAAAACAATGTGTGTTTGCATTTTTTCCCACCTATATACATATATCATGTCTATCCAGCCAGATTCGACATCTTCCAGATTTCCATGCAGCAAGATTTGGGCCACTGGAGAATGAGCAAGAGAGATACATGGAATACTTGACTCATCTCACGGAAGACACATTCCTTTGCTCTGGACATGGGGGAAGAAGACTTGCTCCCTTTCTGCCAGTTGGGAATGAAACAAGGGCATTGAAGCACAGGTTAAGGATAACAGAGAATACACCCATATGGGAGTCCTGGATACTCCCAAGGAACAGAGCCCTGTTACCTGCCCTAGAAAATTCCACGAGAGGGAAAAACATATGTCTGGTTAGAGCCACTGTGTTTTAAATTATTTGGGGGTCAATACCAATCATCAGAAAAATATAAATTAAAAATACAATGAGATATCATCTTACACCAGGCACAATGGCTATTATTTAAAAGTAAGAAAATAATAGATGTTAGTGAGGATGTGGAGAAAAGAGAACACTTATACACTGTTGATGTGGATGTAAATGAGTACAACCTTTATGGAAAACAGTACAGCGAATTCTCAAAGAACTAAAAATAGAACGACCATTTTCCCTAGCAATCTCACTACAGGGTACCTATCCAAGAGAAAACAAATCATTATATCAAAAAGATACTTGAACTTGTATGTTTATCACAGCACTATTCACCATAGAAAAGACATGGAACCAACTAAGCGCCCTTCCACGGATGATGGATAAATAAAATATGGTACATATACACCATGGACTACCACGTAGCCATATAAAAGAATGAAATCATGTCTTTTGTAGAGACATGAACAAAACTGAAGGCCATTATCTTAGGTGAAGCAACTCAGAAACATAAAATCATCCTCACTCATAAGTGGGAGCCGAATTTGTAATTTGTACATGTGGACACAGAGTCAGGAATGATGGACACTGGAGGCCTTGAAGGGTGGGGGACACAGGAGTGAGTGGTTGATGAGAAATTACTTGATGGGTACAACGTACAGTATTTGGGGATGAAATACTAATAAAAGCCCAGACTTTAACACTAAGCAATTTGGCCATGTAACAAAACTGCGCTTGTACCCTTTAAATTTGTACAAATAAAAATACATCTCTGAGGTAAAACAGCTTAGCCTATTCTTGAATTAACACAATGTCTCAACGTTAACAGAAGTTAAATCTAAATGAAGGGGTGTGGTCAATAGTCAATTCTACTTTGCACTTTTCCACATTTCTCAAATTTTATAAATAAATGTTGAAAAATACTATCTGACAACACTAAATGTTGGTAAAGATCGGGAGTAACTAGAACTCTCAAACCCTGCTGGTGGGAATGTAAATTGGCATAAGCACTTTGGAAAAATGCTTGGCATTACCAACGTAGACATACCTATACTGCATGACACAAACATTCCATTCTTGAGCATATACCTTCCAGAAATGAGTGCTTGTACCCACCAAAATATGTGTGCAGTAATGTACAGAGAAAAGGTGTACATCACCGTCCCAAAATTCAAGAAACCCAAATACCCATTAACAGTGTGGTTGAATGATGTGTGGTATATTCACATAATGGATACCATACCATAAAAAACAAGACCAAGACGGCACATAATAATATATAACATAGATATGTCTTTGTATTTTGATAAAAAGAAGCCAGACACAAAAGAGTATATACTATATGACTTCATTTATATACAGTTCAATAATAGGAAACACCAGTCTATGGTTTAAAAGGTCAGAATAGCTCTTTCCCCTGGTGGTATTAGAGAGTGAGTGTGTGTGTGCGCACGTGTGTGTGTGTGTGACTTAGAGGGGGCATGAGGACATCTGTTGGGATATGAGGGAAATGTGGTTGCCTCGTATGTATAATTTTATTACACTGTGTACTTAAGATGTGTGCTTTTATTGCATATGTGATAATTCAGTGACAATATTTTTTAAATATTCCCATATCATCATTCAATTAGGTGCTGATCAGAGATAAATTGTGATCCAAAGGGGCAAAAGGAGTCAGACATAATTTCATGGAGCAGTATTTAATGCCATCAGTCCCATGTATAATATGTCCTGTGGAATCTGTTTTGAAAGTTTATTACTGCAGTTCTCCGTGGAATCACGTTTGCCAGAGCTGCTGGCCACTGTCTCCACATTCTAAATCTCTGGGTTTTATGCCTGGCACAGGACTAAAAATGGACTAATCGCTATAGGATGCACAATTTCCTAGCAGAGCTTTCCTCACACAACCGATGCTACAACGAGTTAGGCGGAAAGAGACGTGAATTTGGGAATTACTGAATAAATGAGAATTAGTACGAAATATCTCAAACTGAAAATGCACAACTCTAACCAAGTTTACCATTGGTGACTGATTCCTTTCTTTGTGGGCTCTGGAAAGCACTCAGAGAGCTTCTGTTTGGACTAAATGCCCATATCTGGTAACAGACTCATCCCACTAACAATGGCTCAGTCCAAACATCTGACGGCCCATTTCTGTCTGCCTATCTCAGTGAATCAATATTCTTAAACATCAACCCGGCTTCCTCTTTTTTCTCTTTACTTCCTTTCTCTCCACCATTCAGGCATATGCTATGCTATTCTATTCTCAATGTTCAGACACAAGCTGTTCTCCAAGCATTGGAAACTAAAACGTTTGGCAAATTTTAATAGTTTTTTTGGAATATGTGCTGGTCTTCTTTCTGGTAAAATCATTCTTCCCTGTCTTATTGAGATCAGGTGTAGACATGGGCTTTGGGGCACAACCAATATTGGTGTGGATGCGGAGGAAAGGGAACACTTAGACACTGTTGATGAGAATGCAAATTGGTTCAACCTCATGGAAAGCAGTATGGAGATAGCTCAAAGAACTAAAAATGAAACTACTATTCGAGCAGCAATCCCCCTACTGGGTATCTACCTCCCCCAAAAGAAATCGTTACACTAAAAAGAGACCTGCACTTGTAGGTTTATCACAGCACTATTCACAAGAACAAAGTCACAGACCAAGCTAAGTGTCCATCAGTGGTGGACTTGATAACGAAAATGTGGTCTGTATACACCATGGAATACTACGCAGCCTTAATACAGAACGGAATTGTGTTTTTCTGCAGCAACATGGATGAAGCTGGAGGTCATTATCAAGTGAACTAACACAGAACCACAGAATCAAATATCACTTATTCCTATTCATAAGTGGAGCTAAACCATGGGTACACATAGACATAAAGATGGAAATAATAGACTCCAAAAGAAAGGCGGGTGGGAGGGGAGTGAGGGTTGAAAAATTACTCGTTGGACGCAATATTTAATATTCAATATTGGGGAGAAGAAGCCCAATTCCCACCATGATACAATATATGAGGGCGGACCAGAAATATGGAATTATCTTTTGGAGGGCAGACCCCTGTAGTGCACTCAGGATTTATTCCTTTGGATCAAACGGTCCACCAAAGTTTTTATTTGAAAGTTTTTGGCTGGGCTAGGTGGCTCAGCCTGTAATTCCAGCACTTTGGGAGGCCGAGGCGAGTGGATCGCCTGAGCCTGCGGGTTCGAGACCTGCCTGGGCAACTAGGCGTGACCTCATCTCTACAATAAATAAAAAATCAGCTGGGTGTGGTAGTGCACGCCTGTAGTTCCAGCTACTTGGAAGGCTGAGGCGGAAGGATCGCTGGAGCCCAGCAGGTCAAAGCTGCTGTGGCTGGGAGCGTGCCACTGCACTCCAGTCTGGGTGACAGAGTGAGACTACAACTCAAAAAAAAAAAGAAAGTTTTGGGAAGGTTGAGTCACAATTTGTGGAAGAAATGCCCTGAGTTGTGGCAAACAGGGGACTGGCGCTTCCACCATGACAACCCACCTACCAATGCCACAGAGAGTAGTCAGTGGTTTTTTACCAAAAACAGCATGACCCCTGAGCTCCACCTTCCCTATTCACCCAATCTCACCCCAAGTTACTTTTTTTTGTTGTTTCCCCAGACAAGATAAGATTCATGTGGAAGAGGTGAAACAAAAACTGGAAAAAGCATCAAAATTGACAAATTCAACTCTGTTTTGAATAGTGAAAAAAGGTGTCTCGATAGGCATATTGCATCAAATGGACAGTACTTTTTTCTTCTTCTTTTGTTTTTTTCTTCTTCTAATTTATTTTCTTTCTTTTTTTTTTTTTTGAGTAGGAGTCTCACTCTGTCACCCAGGCTGGAGTGCAGTGGCACACTCACAACCACCACAGCCTCAACCTGCTGGACTCAGGTGATTCTTCCACCTCAGCCTTCCAAGTAGCTGGAACCACAGGCACACACTACCACACCCAGTTAATTTTTTTATTTATTGTAGAGATGAGGTCTTGCCAAGTTGCCCAGTCTGGTCTCGAACCCCTGGGCTCGGGCAATCCTCTCACCTCTGCCTCCCAAAGTGCTGGGATTACAGGCATGAGCCATCGCGCCTGGCAAATGGAGAGTACTTTGAAGGTGACTGAAGTTTAAATGTGTAAGAATAAATACACAATATCTTTATAAATAAATTCTGGTTTTTTTTTTTTTTTTTTTGAGTTGGATTCTCACTCTGTCACTCAGACTGGAGTGCAGTGGCCGCTCCTGGCCACTGCAGCCTCAGCCTGCTGGGCTCCAGCTATCCTTCCGCCTCAGCCTTCCAAGTAGCTGGAACTACAGGCGCACGCTACCACACCCAGCTAATTTTTGATTTATCATAGAGATGAGGTCTCGCCAAGTTGCCCAGGTGGGTCTCGAACCCACGGGCTCAGGCAATCCACTCACCTCAGCCTCCCAAAGCGCTGGGATTACAGGCTGAGCCACCGAGCCCAGCAAATTCCGTTTTTTTAGGGGGAAGTCCTTCCTCGTATAAAGTTTCTTGTTAAAGACCAACATGCGTCCTTTCTCTTTAAGTCACCCGTGTCCTCTTGAACCTGTTTTCCTCTCTGGAATAAATTTTCCTTTGAACTATACTTTGGACTCACTCTGAAATCAAGAATCCTTGAAGCAACTCTCTAGGAATAGGGTTAACTGTTCCTAGGGGCATACTCACATCTCTAGGAATAGGGACATCAGGGAGGAGGTGGTCTTACCTAACCAGAAACTGGAGCCACCTGATAAAATCTGGATTTATAGCAGAGGCTGCTTGGTAGGAGCTGGAGGTACAGAGAAGATGCAACCACTACCTGAGAAACTGCCCCCCACAAGTAGGAGGGGAAGGAGGGAGGAGAAGGAAGGGAGGGAGGGAGAAGAGAGAGAAGCAGGAGAAAGAGGAGGAGGAGAAGGAGGAAAAAGAAGAAGGAGACGGAGAGGAAGGGAGATGGAGGGAGGAAGAAATATCGGCTTTCTCCTATTTCCCTAAGCTTGAAACTCCTACCCTTGGCCTACATGGGCCAAACCTTTCCAGCATTCAGTGGCCAAGGGAGCCTGAGAAACAAAATTTGGGGTGATCATCCTCTGTTGATCCCAAGCAGAGCAAGGATAGTATGAAGAAGGGATGTGTGAGTACCATGCTGGAAACGCCTGGCTCTGTCTCTACCCAGATAGTGCAGTCATTCCTGGGAGAGGGCCCCATGCCCACATGCTAAAGAAGAAATGATTCTGGACTTCAGAGTCATAAGATTCTTTCCATTTTTTAATGTTTAACTTCAGGCAAGACTCTCAAGAGTCTCTACTTTTTTGAGAGATGAAATATACTACTTCGATGGGAAAACTGGGATTCAGAAAGTGGTCTTCTGAATAGACATCCCATTTACCTTCCTTCTTGTTACAAAGTATCTTGAGTGGGATAGACCAACATGGAGTGGGGCGCTGGAAAGGGTTATGGTCTCAAAGCTCAGGAAAAGTCAGAATACCTGTGTATCTGATGGATAATGCTAGAATCCATACCCAGCTACATAGAAGTCATACTTGGATAGGACTGGGCGTCATCTAAAATAGGACCAGGAAGGGGCCAAATGCATTTCATGTATGACCCAAAGTTCTTCAAATGCCTCATCCTTTTTTTGTTGTTAGTTGGAGTCCTATTCCATGGCCCAGGCTGGAGTGCCGTGGCACGCAAATGCTTTATCTTTATTCATCAAGGTGTCTGCAGGAGACACTGCCTGGATGCTGCGGCATGCTGTCCAGGCCACCCCTGCTGCATGGAGGGGACCATTTTCCCAGCTGCTGACAACCTCTGAGATTGCCTCCAGCTGAAGAAAGTCAGCTCCTCTCCATGGGAGCGGCACCCAGTGGCTTGTCAGTGTGAGGTGAAGAGGTCCCACCCCCTCGCTTCAGGGCAGGACATTTTGAAAGGACACCAGCTCCCCCTGGGGTTGGCTGAGGTCATCGTGGAAACTGCCTCAGAGTTCAGCTCCTCCCGCTGCCCAATCCAGCTTCCTCTCCTCTACAAGCTACTCCCAAGGGCAGGACCCCAGCAACGCCCTGCATGCAAATCTCCATCTCAGAGCCTGCTTCTTGGGGACCCTTCCCAAGACAAGCGTGTATTTTAGCAATGGGATTCTCAAGCCACCCTGCCTCCCTGACCATTTCCCAGATCTCAAGGTCTACGTAACTCTGTGGACAGGACAGTGCTCTAGTATTTGACCTGTTAAGTCCCATTCTTGTATCATAAAAACGGCTTTACATGCACTCTGCTCTGATGATGTATACAAGAAGATAAAAGGCAGGCTTGACGGGCAATGACTCATACCCAAGGATGAGCTTCCCCAGGCGCCCTTGGGTGTCTCCGCTTCTCGGCCTCTTCCTCCGTGACTGGTCGTCCCCCACTCTCTCCCCGTGTCTCCCTTTTCTCCTTCTCTGCCAGTTCCTTCCATCTCTCCTTCCCTTCCTCCCTGGTTCATTTTCTTACTTTTCTCCCTCTCCCCATTGAAGCCATTATTTTCCATTTTCTGAATGGCACCCGGTCTCCCTTTCCTGATCTCAGCTTCTTGTCTTTCCTCTGGAGTGCCGTCCCTCCCTCCTGTCCACGCATGTGGCTCGGGAGTGCTCACACCTCTCCCTCAGACCCAGATCTGAGCCCTCAAACCCGGCCTGACCAATATACACATTTCATGCCTTTTGTCCAAAGTGACTGAATTCGGTTTGGCCACAGGACCCAAATGACGGCAATGATCAAAATTGCACAATTTGATTTTTTTCTGACCTGACAAGGAAATTTTTTTTTCTTTCAGAATCAAAAGTATTAGAGTCTAAGCCTCACTTTTTCTGGAGACTATCTTTCCACTGAACAGGGTGTTTACTTCAGACCGAAACCCACCCAGAGGAAAGGGATGGCAAGGAAGGAGAGAAATGAAACTGTGAGGTCATCACATGACCCCCTGGATCCAGCTGTGTCTAAAGCTCTCCTTCTGAATGTTTAATTTTATGACTCAATCAATTGCCTCTCCGGCCAGCATGCATTGGGTTTCTGTCACTTGCTTTGTAAAGCACCCTCACTCACTCAAATAAATCACCCATATCACAACTCACAGTATCACCTTCTCTGGGAAGTTTTATTCTTATTTGTTGCTGGCCAGGTATCTTAAGAAGCAGACTCATGGATTTATAAACAAGGAATTTGTCGAAAAGTGTTACTGGGATAAAAATCTGTAGGGGAACAAAGGAAGTGAAACAAGGTGGAGGGAAGAATCCAACTGGGAGGCAAATGCAGACACAGCAAAGCTCTCGACTTACTCCTGGGAAGTATAATCTGGGGTGTCCAAGCAAAGTGGCTGCAGATGGATATCAGGGCCGGGCTCTTCCTACCAGTCACTGGGCTTAGAAAAGGAGCAGGAACTTGGGAAAGGTAGAGCTCTGATGCTGAGGCCAAGCCTGGAAGAGAGACTCAAGTGATAAGTACTGGCTTCTAATCCTTCTAGCAGCTGGAAGGGAGGGAATGTGAGAATCTCAGTACCGGGTAGGGTAGGGGAAACTGATGCACCAAGGCACCCAGTAATGGCACAGCAAGTCTCCGAAGACACAGAGAAGGCGGTAATAGTTTTTGTATATTAAATATTTCATGCTTCATTTGAATATATGTACCATTCTAAAAGATGGTATTTTTTCACACTGGTTTATGCATTAAATGACTTATCAATTGAGCTATTCCATATTAGCAAGGACACACACACACACACACACACACACACACACACACACATCTAGACATCAGTAGGACAACATATTTTATTTCTTTTTAATTTTTTTACTTTGAAGATGTGGGGTACAATTCAGGGCTAGGTATACAAATGATCATTATGCAGGTACACTTGTTGATGAGGTGTGCCCCCCTACCCCCGGCAGATTCTCACTACTGCCAATCCTGCTTCCCCGCCCCACTTCCGGCAGTTTTCCGCCATTGCCAATCCTTTTCGTATAGTATTATGATAATTGTTCAAGGTCCGCTTTTGAGTACATATTTGCATAAAATGTTATTTTCCTTTTTAATTTTAGAATCCAGTGTACAGGTGAAGATTTGTCACATAGGTATGAATGTGAAGGCAAGGTCTGAGCTTCTGCTGAGCACCCTTGCCATGGTAGTGAGCACGGCACCCAGTCAATAGGTGGTTTTGCATCTAGCTGTGCCCGCTGTCTCTTATTCCCATCCTCGTGCCTGTATGTGCAGAAGGAGGAATCTGGGAAAGGATGTGGTGTGACTTGGTTAGACTTGGTGTCCCTGACATCCAGGGACACTGGACATCCCTGCATGATGACGTCGAGGGTTTGCACAGCTTGACTCCCAGGATTGCACATTGTACCCTCCGGAGCTGTGCACCTTGACTTCCCTGCTAATTCCTATAAAGAAATACACTCACCTATGCAATCAGAGGTATTTATGGAGACTACTATGCCTCAGAAGTGGGAAGACATAGCAGTGAATGAGAAGACAAGTTCTCTGCCATCATGGGGAATGCAGACGCGAACTCAGGACACCCATTACCTATGCTTACCAATTGATGTCTAATGGCCACATGGTCACCTCAATATTTCGCACACCTCCGCTCTTAAAGATCTCAGTCCTTCCTGCCTCCTGAAAAATGATGAACCATAAAAATATTCATGGTCTTATTGTTTCGCACGTCGCAGTGAAGGCAGGTGCTGTGTAAAACTGATTAGAGAGGCCGGTTTGGTGTCTCAGCCTTTAATCCCAGCACTTTGGGGGGCCAGGGCCAGCACTTTGATTGCCTGAGCCCACGGGTTCGAGACCCGCCCAGGCAACTTGGCGAGACCTCGCCTCTACAATAAATCAAAAATTAGCCGGGCATGGTAGCGTGCACATGTAGTTCCGGCTACTTGGAAGGCTGAGGCAGGAGGATCGCCGGAGCCCAGCAGGTCGAGTCTGCAGTGGCCGGCAGCGGCCACTGCACTCCAGTCTGGGTGACAGAGTGAGATTCCAACTCAAAAAAAAAAAAAAAAGAACAACTGATTAGAAGTTGGAAATTAAAATCTGCTGTCAAAAACATATTTCAGGCTTTGATTTTTCACAATCTCTCCTTCTGATACTTGAAAGAGGAAAAAGTACTGTGGTGATTTCTTTATTAGAAACAGCAACTGTGTTTGTCAAGTTTTAATCAACTTGCCCGGCCATGAGACCTGGCTGGCATTAACTGTCTTTAGGGAATAAATGCTTCGGATACTGAGCACGCTATTAGAAAGCACACAGCAACGTCCCCAAGTAGACCGCACATAGCATTATCTAACTCCCATTTCACTTCTGAAACAGGCTAACCTGCGGTGACGAAAATCTTACGGCCCACTTGAGTGCTGGGCAGAGCCTGCCTCTTCCAAGCGCACACCGGCTATCCCTCTCGTCTCTCTCCTCTCTTCTTCCACAACACCGGGAAAGTGACTTGTAGAAAAGAAATGACGGCTGTCATGCTCTCCATTTGCCATCCCAGCTACCATCCAAAACCCAGCACTTGGTCCGATCTTTTTTTTTTTCTTCATTTAAGAGTTATTTTTATCTTAGGAAATTGTCTGGGGCATATTTCTACTTAAGTCATTCTAACTGGCACTATTATGCCAACGCAACCCTTTTATTAAATTGACTTGCTTTCTTGACTAATACATTCATTTTGAAAGGAAGCTTTATGACTCTCCTGTTAAGTGAAAACTGGTACCCTTTGTCATAAATAGAAGGCAGACATAAACAAAACCAAGAAGAAAATGAAGTGATGTTATTAATTCTAACTACATACTGCCTGCCAAAGGCTCTGCATCTGGATGTGTACGCTCCAGTGAACAATGAGGTAGGTGAATATTAAGATTTAAAGACATCCTGGTATCAAGCAGAGGTTTTCTCCTTGAGGTAGCTGTAATGATGAGAAAGAACTGAAGAGGAGGTAACTTTCTTACCTTCTATATAGAGTGATGTCTGTTTGCCATACTTGTTAGCTCACTCTTTTTTGGGGAGCACTGAGGTAGTAGATTAAGCTTTCCGAGATTTGAAATAAAATATATGCACCGTCTTTCCCTAAACCAGAGTAGTGATGTGGACTCAGCATTAGGATTGGAAGACCTCAGGTCCTGGTTGACTGTACTACTAGGGGCTGGGTGATGCCAGCTTGATCACCCTTCCGGGTACCATTTCTCTGGTCATCTGTAATCTGGTCATCTGTAGGTGTCTTTCAGCCTCCAGCAAGCCATGAGCTCCTTGATAACAAGAATTAAGTCTTATTTATCTACATCTTTAGAACAACCATGAAAAGACATGAGGTTTGTGAAGCTTTCAGCATAACACTTGGCCTTGTAGGTTCTCTGTAAGCTTTTGCAGAATGAAGGAATGAATACAGAATGTAGACTGTGGCCATGCAGACACTTTGACTAGCACCCCATATAGTAATTTTCTTTTTTTTATATCATGGGGTGCTCATTATGTTTGTTTTAAAGATAAGGAAACTGGGGCTCCGCCTGGTTAAATAACTTTTTCAAAGAACATAATAGTAAACAGTGAAGTATATTTTTTAAACTTTTTTTAAATAAAAAAACTTCAAGCCTACAGGAAAAATAGAGGGAATAAGATAACAAATACTTATCCCTGAACTTAAGCAGCTTTTTGAGTTTTGCCATATTTGCTTTATGGGAGGGTCCAAAGCTAAAGGATTTTTAAAGTAGTTTACAAGGGGGGAAATTCCCCCCAAAAAGTCAGAATTAGTTTTTGGAGGTCTGGCCCCTTGTAGTACAGGCTTCTCTCCAACAGGTAAGTGTTCTAGGAACACATCGGCACCAGGATACCAGCTAGTGTTATTGTGAGAGATTGCATTCAGTTTCAGTGAATTATTTTGGAGATTCTTTCTTTTTTTTTTTAAGTTGGAGTTTCACTCTGTCGCCCAGACTGGGGTGCAGTGGCTGCTCCCGGCCACCGCAGCCTCGACCTGCTGGGCTCCCCCTTCCGCCTCAGCCTTCCGAGTAGCCGGAATTACAGGCATGCGCTACCACACCTGGCTGATTTTTTGATTTATTGTAGAGATGAGGTCTCACTGCCCAGGCGGGTCTCGAACCCGCGGGCTCAGGCAATCCACTCACCTCAGCCTCCCAAAGGCGCGGGATTACAGGCTGAGCCACCGAGCCCGGCTTTGTTGTTATTATTTTTAATCTTCTTCTGATAAAGTGAGATTCCATTGTCCATGATGGGAACAGAGTGTTGTTGAGAGAAAACACCAAGCATATTGGCTTTAGGAGATCCAGAGTTCAAACCCAGGAGCAGCCACTGCACCAGTCTTTGACTTGGGAGAACTGTAAGTTCTTGGACCCTCACCTACTCGATGGCGACAATTAAAAGAAGACTGACTTCACAGGAATGTTTTGAGAATGAGCTAGGTGATGTCTATGTCAATGCTTATGAACAACTAACCAGTTCAGCTTCCAATAACCATGCAGAGTTAGGTAAAACTGCAGAGTGAGTTCTGATCACACCCATTCAGCTTTCTGGGACTTGAAAGCATGAGTTCCGAGGAACATGGTATAATGCTTATTGACACCTCCAGATTTCCGTAGACCTGTCTTTGGTTGTGCTAGACACCATCACAGGTACCTTGGAATCTCAGCGCATGAGGGTTTACTTAAACAAATTCAACTTCAGATGGTAGTGAACTCTGGGCCTGTTGTTATTCTAAGTCAAGTAATGTTGGGAGTAATATATGAGATGCAAGTCACGAATGTGCCATTTTCAAGTATCTCATGCTGTGAAAAAATCTCAGAAAACCAAGTGCGAGTCCAGTGTTTGAAAAGTTTTTAAGTTTTATACCATGCAACTCTCAGGGAAAGACAACCACTTCCTTGGGTACTCACACAAAACACAGCAACTCCCCGAAACAGAAGTAGTGCTGGACGACAAAGGGATGGGTTTGATTCTTGAAAAGTGGGTGCACTGGTCTTGAAGGAAGGAATTTTAAAAAGTAATTCCAACTCTGAATGAGTTTCAATGATGCTTTGATTTCACAGTCTAATCCTCGTGTAAGTTAAGATCCTAAATGAGATTGTAAGGAGGAGTAAAATGCACTCCAGTTTGAAAAGAAAAAAAAAAGCAGTACTATTTTCAAAAAGGCATCGACATTAGTACACTGATAGTAGCATCAGCAATGAGAGCAGAACTTGTAAGTTCCTTTGCTTCTCTGCAGCAGGACAGCTGTAAAATTTCGCTAAAGCAGCCACTTAGCACCCAGAAGGACATTTCAGGAATGAGAAGTTTCCATAATTCCTTCTCAAGCCTTCTTGGGCATGAGCAAGAGTGTTATCTTTCCCTTCCTGATGCACAAAATTCAAATGATGGTGCATACATGCTCTGCCTCTTATGAACGCTCACTTTACTACAAAGTGATAGAAGCTTCCCGATGCCGGCAAAGTAAATCAAAATGCATAGATGCTGGAAAGGTTTCTGTTAACACACATCAGGAAATTCCTCCAGAATTTACCCAGCTGGCAACCCAGAGCTCTGGTAAGCAGGCATGATTCATGGCAGAGGCACTGTTAAAATCCAGACCTGCATTGCTGCATAGTTGCTCCCCATGCATCTTGCCTTCCTGTGCAAGCTCTATGCTGCATATTTGGTGCCATAAACCAGCTACTAGATCCTTTATACAGAAGCTTGGGTAGCAATGACAGGGAAATAAATCATGTAAATGAATGAAATGTTAAATAGGGGAACTGACATATTGGTAACTAAGAAAAAATCTTATGCTAAAGTATGTAAAGCCAAATAAAGATTTAATAATGAAGCAGAGGTAAAGTGAATTCATTCAAGATGTCAAAATTAGAAACCTGGAACTAACTTAGGTGCCCATCAATGGTGGGCTGGATTTTTTTAAAAGTTATGAAGGGAGGGGATTAAGATGGTTGACATGAAGCAACAAGAGTAAACTAAGAGAGAGAGAGAGAGATTCCTCAGCACTCAGGGAGGAACAGATCCAGCAGCTTGCCCCTTGACTCTCCAAAGGAGTGATACTAGTCATTAGAGCAAAGAAGAAGAGAAGAATTCACCAACCTGGGCTGGAATCATCCAAATTCTTGTCTGCACAACCACCATCCACTACAGCCTCTGGGCACAGTGGGGTAGGTGAGTGACGGGGTGAGTGTGTGTTCCTGCTATGAACCACACCATGGCCAAGCACTGCTGTGGGGGGGCTGGGGTCCCTGAGCCTTGTGGGACCCCAGCCCCCCACAGCAATGCTTGGCCATGGAGTGGTTCAGAAACAAAGCCTCGAGCAGCACCAGCTGCCATTTCCCAGGAACTCAACTGTTGCAGGTAGAGTGGCTGCTTTCCAGCTGGGTTGGGGAGGAACAGGCCCCAAGGGCAACCTCGGCAGCTGAAGACAGTTCCTGGCTGGGAGGGTTGTCAGAGAAGACCTGCGTCCCTGAGCCTGGCTGCACCTTGACACTCAGATTGCAGATTGTCTGAAGCCAAGGTAAATTTGAGCGGAATGCATTGCCATAGCAGCCTCTCACTTCCCATGTGACCTCTTCTTCTGCACAACAGTATTACTCCAGTGGCAGGAGACTCCCTCCTAATCCCCACTGGGGCAGCTAAGAGTGCACAGTTGCAGGATGCTTCAACTCCTTTCCCCTGCACCACCCCCAGAAGGTTCAAAACAGACAGAAAACTTGAAAAATTTCCAGAGCCTGGCCTCAACCTAGGCTGGCTGGGCACTTTCTTGGAACAACACTCTCCAAGAAGGAACCATACAGCCACCATCACAGCTGGTTTTTTTCCACAAGCACCACCTCCTGGCCATATGCCAACCACATCAGATACAACTCCTCAGCTCTGGGAAAGGCCTGATCCCTATTATCAAGTATCAAATACTTTCCAAACCACTCTGGCCACTCAGCATGTCATGAGCCAGTGCAGGTACACAGCATAGGGCTGTCACATCTGGCAGTTGAGAAATTGACCATACCAAGTTTATATATAATCAAGGAAACACTACATTGAGATCAGGTAGCTTTATTGATGAACTGTGTTCCTCCCACCCTGGTAGTGTCCCACTACTGCCAATCCCTTTCTTATCATATGATGGTAAATGTTCACAGTCCACTTATGAATGAGAACACGTGGTACTCAGTTCTTGTTTCTGTGACAGATTGCTGAATATTATAGACGCTAAATCCATCCAAGTTGCAGCAAATTCCATATGTTTGCCCTTCTTTATGGCTGCATAATATTCCATCATGTATATGTACCACATTTTAAAAATCCAGTCCAGTTTTGATGGGCATCACAGTTGGTTCCATGTTTTTGCTGCTGTGAACAGTGCTGCAATAAACATGCAAGTGCAGGTATCTTTTTGGTAGAATGATTTGAATTCCTCTGGGTATATTCCCAGCAGAGAGATTGCTGAGTCATGTGGAAGGTCAATTTCTAGTTCTTTTAGAAATCACCACACTGTTTTCCATAGAGGTTGAACTAGTTTGCATTCCCACCAGTAGTGTCCTTTGTCTCCACATCCTCTTCAGCGTCTTTTTTTTTTTTTTTAATTAATGATGGCTATTCTTACTGGGGTTAGGTGGTATCTCAATGTGGTTTTGATTTATATTTCCCTGACGATTAGTGAAGTTAAGCACTTTTCCATGTGTCTGTTGGCTGCTTATATGTCTTCTTTTGAGAGTATCTATTCATGTCTTTTGCCCACTTTTTAATAGGGCAGTTTGCTTTTTTCCTTTCAGCACTTTTGAGTTCCTTGTAGACCCTGGATGTTAGGCCTTTGTCAGATATGCTGCTGGAAAATATTTTTTCCCATTCTGTGGACTGTCTCCCTGCTCTCTTGATGGTTTCTTTGGCTTTGCAGAAGGTTTTCAGTTTGATACGGTTCCACTCTTAAGGCATGGGCTTTTGGGGTTTTGATCAGGTTGCCTACTCAGATTCCCATAAGGGTATCTCTTGCATTTTCTAAGATTCTTACAGTTTGAGGTTTTACATTTAGGTCTTTGATCCTTTAGAGTTGATTTCTGTGTATGGTGACAGGAAGGAGTCCTGTTTCAATCCTCTGCATGTGGTCAGCCAGTTTTCCCAGCATCATTTACTAAATAGGTTCTTTTGTCCCCAGTAGTTTTTGGTGGAGGCTTTGTCAAAGATGAGTTAGTTGAGATCTTGATGTTTTGCTTCCGGGATCTCTATCCGGATCCATTGTTCTGTATGCCTGTTCTTGTACCAATATCAGGCTGTTTAAATTACTGTAGCCTTATAGTAAAGTTTAAAGTCTGGAAGTGTGATACCTCCCACTTTGTTTCTTTTGCTGAGGACTGTTTTGGCTATTCATGGTCATTTATGTTTCCATATGAATTTCTGTAATCATTTCCAGGTCTGAGAAGAATGATGTTGGTAATTTTTTTTTTGAGTTGGAGTCTCACTCTGTCGCCCAGACTGGAGTGCAGTGTACCGCATCGTGCTGGCTGGATCCTTCCGTCTCAGCCTTCCAAGTAGCCGAATTACAGTCATGTGCTACCATGCCCGCTGATTTTTTGATTTTTATTGTAGAGATGAGTCTCGCTGCCATCTCGAACCTTCAGGCAATCATACTTCGGTATTTAGAGTTGATGTTGGTAATTTAATGGGTATTGCTTTGAATATGTAGATTGCCTTTGGTAGGATGGACATCTTAACAATGTTGATTTTTCCTATCCATGAGTATGGAATATTTTTCCATTTGCTTGTGTCCTCTTTGATTTCTTTGAGTGGTGTTTGTAGTTTTCATTGTAAAGGTCTTTCACTTCTTTGGTTAGGAAGATGCTATGGTATTTCATTATTTTGTAGCTATTATGAATGGGATTGTGCTTTTTATTTGTTTCTCTGACTATCTGTTGTTGGTGTATAAGAATGTGACTGTCTTTTGCACATTTATTTTGTGTGAGACTTTGCCTAAGTCCTTTATCAGTACATGGATATTTTTGACAGATTTTTGAGGCATAGGATCATATCAGCAAAGAGGGATAACTTACCTTCCTCTTTTCCTATTTGAGTATCCCTGATTACTTCCTCTTATCTAATTGCTCTAGCTAGGACTTCCAACACAATGTTGAACAGAGCTCTGAACATTAATGGTCTCAAATGCCCCACTAAAAATATATAGACTGACACAATGGATTAAAAAAAGCACACACACAGCCCAAATATCTGCTGTCTTCTAAGGGACCCACTTAACTCACAAAGGCTCCTATAGACTCAAAGTAAAGAGCTGAGGAAAAATATTCCATGCAAATGGAAACCAAAAATGAGCAGGAGTAGCCATTCTCATATCAGATAAAACACAGACTTTAAATTAGCAACAGTAAAACTAGACAAAGATGACTATTATATATATTATATTATATATAAAGGGATCAATCCAATGAGAAGACATAACTATTAATATTTTAAGTATATATGTGCTTCACACCAGAGCCCCTGCTTATAAAGCAAATTGTACTAGACTTAAAAGAATAGATTGGCAATAACGGCAGGAAGTTTCAACACTCCACTGACTGCAACAGGCAGATCATCAAGGCAGAAAGTCAACAAAAATATTGGAATCAAACAGGACTCTAGAGGAAACAGAATTAACAGACATCTACAGAACATGACATCCCAAAACTATAGAATATACATTTTTCTCAGCAGCACATGGAACATTCTCCAAGAGAGACCATATGATAGGCCACAAATCAAGTCTCAGTAATTCCAAAATATCCAAATCATATCCACCACTTTTTCAGATCACAGTGAAATAAAAGTAGTAATTAACTCCAAGAACAACTCAAGAAACCAAACAAAGACATAGAAATTAAACAATTTGCTTCTGAATGATCCTTGGGTCAACAAGGAAATCAAGATGAAATTTAAAAATTCCTTAAAACAAATGATAACAATGAAACAGGTTATCAAAACCTCTGGGACACAGCCAGAACTGTGCTTAATGGAAAATTTATAATGCTTAAGGTCTCCATTAATAAGACTGAAAGCTCACATATTGACAACCTAACATCACACCTCAAGGAACTAGAAAAACACAAACAAACTAAACCCAAAGCTAGCAGAATAAAATGAATAATGAAGATCAGAGTAGAACTAAATGAAATTGAAATAAAAAATACAAAGGATCACCAAAACAAAAAGCTGATTCTTTGAAAAGTTAAACAAAATTGATAGACAACTAGCTAGATTAATTAAGAAACAAAGAGAGAAGACTCTAAAGAGCTCAATCAGAAATGAATAAGGAGACATCGCAACTGATACAATGAAAATTCATAAAACCATCCAAGACTATTATGAACACCTTTATGCAAACAAACTAGACAATCTAGAGGAAATGGGTATATTCTTAGAAACATACAACCCCCCAAACTTGAGTCAGGAAGAAACAGAAACCCTGAACAGATCAATAATAAGTAGCAAGATTGAAACAGTAATTAGAAATATCTCAACAACAGCAAAAGTCCAAGACCTGATAGACTCACAGCTGAATTCTACCAAACCTTCAAGGAAGAACTGGCACAAATTTTACAGAAACTATTCTACAAGATCGAAGAGGAAGGAATCCTCTCTAACTCATTCTGTGAGGCCCGTATCACTCTGATACCAAAGCCAGAAAAGACACAACAACAACAACAAAACTACAAACTAATATCCCTTATGTACATCAATGCAAAAATCCTCAACAAAATATTAGCAAACCACATAAAAACAAAACAAAACAAAAAAACACACCAACCAAGTGTGTTCACATACTTGTGATTCAACATGCACAAGTCAATAAGTGTGATCCACTCCACAAATAGAATTAAAAACAAAAATCAATCAATGCAGAAAAAGCATTTGCTACAATCCAGCATCCTTTCATGGTAAAAACAATATAGGCATAGAGGGAACATTTTTCAAAATAATAAAACTATATGCGACAAACCCACAGGCAATATCACCTTGAATGGAGAAAAGTTGAACACATTCCCCCTCAGAAGTGGAATAAGGCCATCATGCCCACTTTCATCACTGCTATTCAACATAGGACTAGAAATTGTAGCTAGAGCAATCGGGCAAGAAAAAAGAATAGACTCTTGGATTAAATAAATGAATGTGGTAAAATTTTAGAATACAAAATTAACACACACAAATCAGCACACCAATAATGACCAAGCTGAAAATCAAATCAAGATCTCAATTCCATTTATAATAGCAGCCAAAAAGCTAAAATACCTAAGAATATATTTGACCAAAGAGACAAAATATCTCTACCAGGAGAATTACCAAATACTGATAAAAGAAATTGCAGAGGGCACAAGCAAATGGAGAAATGTCCCCATGTCATGGATTGGAAGAATCAACATTATTAAAATAATCATATTATCCAAAGTAATCTATAGATTCAGTAAAATTCCTATCAAATTACCAATGTCATTTTTTCACAGAATTAGAAAAAAAATCCTAAAATTCACATGGAACCAAAAAAGTACCAGAATAGCCAAAGCAATTCTAAGTAAAAAGAAAAAAGCTGGAGGCATCACATTACCTGACTTCAAATTATACAACAAGGATGTAGTAAACAAAACAGCATGATACTGGTACAAGAGCAGACACATAGCCCAATGGAATAGAATAGAAGTAAACCCAAATACCTACAACCAACTGATCTTTGACAAAGCATACAAAAACATATACTGGGGAAAGGACACCCTATTCAACAAATGATTTTGAGAAAACTGGATAGCTACATGCAGAGAAATGAAACTTGATACCTATCTCTCCGCATATACAAAAATTAACTCAAGATGGATTAAAGACTTAAATGTCAAACCTGAAGTCATAAAAATCTAGAAGGAAAAACCTAGGAAAAACTCTTATGGACACTGGCCTAGGCAAATAATATATGGCTAAAACCCCAAAAGCAAATGCAATTAAAACAAAAATAAATGAGTGAGACTTAATTAAATTAAAAAGCTTCTGCATAGCAAAAGAAATAACAGAGCAAATAGGCAACCTACAGAATGGCAGAAGACATTCACAAACTATACATCTGACAATGGACTAATATCCAGAATCTACAAAGAACTCAAACAAATCAGCAAGAAAAAACCCCATTAAAAAGTGGGCAAACTAAGTGAGCAGACATCTCTCAAAAGAAGACATACACGCGGCCAACGAACGTGGAAAAATGCTCAACATCACGCATCATCAGGGAAATGCAAATTAAAACCTCGATGAGATACCACCTTACACCAATCAGAATGGACATTATCAAAAGATCACAAAACAATAGATGCTGGTTTATGTACTATTGGTGGGAGTGTAAATTAGTTCAACCTCTATGGAAAGCAGTTTGGAGATTACTCAGAGAACTAAAAGTAGATCTACCATTGGATCCAGCAATCCCACTACTAAGTATCTACCCTAAGGAACAGAGGTCGTTACGTAACAAAGACACCTGCACCCGCATGTTCACTGCAGCACAGTTCACAATTGCATCTTTGTTGTTGGACAAACATCTTGTTGATGGACTCAACATCTTGGACTCAAATGCCTATCAACCAATCAGTGGATAATGAAAATGTGGTTTATACACACCATGGAATACCATGCAGTCATAAAAAGAATGATATCATGTCCTTTGCTGCAACGTGGATGGAACTGGACATCATCACCCCAAGTTAACTGACTCAGAAACAGAAAACCAAACACTCATATGTGGAAGTTAAATGGTCACAAAGAAAGAAAAGACACCAGCGACACCAGTAAGCAGGGAGGAGAAATTAGGGTTCAGAAACTACCTATGGGGCACAAAATGTTCATTACCTGGAGAATGAACCACCTGAGATCCCATCCCCACCACTACATAATATGTCTGTGTAATGAATATGCATGAGTACCCCCTGAATCTAATTTTTTTTTTTTTTTATTTGGAGTCTCACTCTGTCGCCCAGACTGGAGTGCAGTGGCTGCTCCCAGCCACCGCAGCCTTGACCTGCTGGGCTCCAGCGGTCCTTCCGCCTCAGCCTTCCAAGTAGCCAGAACTACAGGCGCGCGCTGCCACACTCGGCTAATTTTTTTGATTTATTGTGGAGATGAGGTCTCGCCAAGTTGCCCAGGTGGGTCTCAAACCCGCAGGTTCAGGCAATCCACTCACCTCAGCCTCCCAAAACACGGAATTACAGGCTGAGCCACCGAGCCCGGCTAAAATTTTTTTAAAACGAAAATATGGTACATATACGCCATTAAATACCACACAGCCATAAAGAAGAATGAAGTCACTTCCTTCGCAACAATGTAGGTGGAGCTGGAGGCCATTATTCTAAGCAAATTAACACAAAAACAGAAAACGGAATACCACATGTTCTCACTCATAGGTGGGAACTAAACACTGCATATACAGGGACATAAGGTTGGGAACAGCTGACACGGGGACTCCTAATGGAAGTAGAGAGGGAGAGGCAAGGGTTGCAAAACCATTCACTGGGTACCATGCCCACCATTTGGGTGACGGGCTTAATACAATAGAATACAATAGGCCCATGTAGCAGACCCTTAAATCTAACATTAAAAGAAAAAAATAGAAACCCAAACCACAGAGGCATGCACAGATTGAAGTTTTTCTCATGTAACAAGAAATCCAGAGAAAAGTCAGCCAGGACTTCATGATGCCAGGTAGGAGGATAAAGGTCAAAGGCAGAAGACATACTTCTTCTCAAAGCTCTGCCTTGAAGAGACCACCTGCACTGATAGGCAAGGACTGGGTCCCATGACTACTACTAGCTGCAAAGCAGTCTGGGGTTACATTCTACCTGGGAACATTGCTACCCCAAAATGTTATAAAGGCAGGAAGGATATTAGGTAGGCAAACAGCCACCTGCCCTTGTGGTTCAGAGCCTAGGATACATCGTATGTCTTGGATCTGGGTTCTTGGAGGTCTGTCTGAAGAGAATGAAATGCCATCTCTAAGCCTGGGTGAGTTTTTTCCAGCTCTCATTTCCTCCAAGACGCCTCACAGGAATCATGATAGATGACAGCTCTGTGCCATTCCACTTGGCCCACTTTTCAGAACAGTGGGGAGACTTATTGGATTTTGCCTGAGAGAGGGGCTGTGTGTAATAGCTCCTGTCTTGGAAAAAAAATAAATAGCGTGCCACATGCCGGAGGAAAGGCATTTCTCTGTTAATTGTGAGGACTGTTATAAACAGACTTGGGTTTGACAGATCCAGAACCAAATGCTTCAAACTTACTTTCTAGTAGATCAGTAAAATGCTGAAGCTCTCTCTGAAGAGGCAGGCGCTGTTTTCATCTTCCATGTTTACAAAATGATTCTGCTTTCCTCTTGCGTTTAGTGAATATTGACTTAATTCCTAGAAGGGGTTTCACCCTCAGCAACTCAGCAACAACACTCTGGGGCCCACGTCTGCAACTGAATTTACCAGTCAATGTCCAGGTAAATTCAGGGGTTATTAGATCAGCATTAATATTATCTTAATAGAAATATCCTAGGAAGTCCTAAGTGAATGCTTTTTCTTTCTGAACTCCTTGCTGATCTGTGGCTTCTGTTGAGTATTTTATTTTTATTTATTTTATTTTGATTTGTGAGCTGGAATCTCACTCCATTGCCCAGGCTGGAGTGCAGTGGCACACTCACGGCCACCTCAGCATGGACCTGCTGGGCTCAGGTGATCCCTCTACCTCAACCTTCCAAGTAGCCAGAACTACAGGCGTGCGCTACCATGCCTGGCTCATTTTTTGATTTTTATTATAGAGATGAGGGCTCGCCAAGTTGCCCAGGCCGTTCTCAAACCTGTGGGCTCAGGCAGTTTCCTCAAGTTGGCTTCCCAAAGTGCTGGGATTACAGGCTTGAGCCACCGTGCCCAGCCTGTTGAGTATTTTTTTAAAAGAAAGGAAGAAACAAAAGGAAGAAAAGAGAAGAAAAGAAAGAAAGGGGGGTAGGGAGAGACAGACAAACTTGCCAACTTTTTGTTGCCTACTTTGCTTTCTTTGTTTGTGTTACCCCTGCCTTCACACACTTCCTCTTGTGCACAGTTAAACCAGGATGCACTACACAGATTCTCTTGTGATATTTTAGGACTGTCTTTGTACCCAGCTCTTAGCACAAGCCCAGGCATGTGGCACATGAGCTAGGAAGACTGTGTATTGGCACATGCCCCTCCCTACTGGAGTTTGCCCCTTCTTACTGGAGCTCACCCCTCCCTGCTGGAACTCACCCCTGCCTACTGGCTTCAGTGCACAGTGTCCCTCTGCCTAGATGTCCCTCCTAAAACATTCCCTCCTTTCTAAACCAAATGTGTTCAAAGAAAGGGCTAAGCCTGCTCCTTTCAACCAGATATGACATTTTTATCTCAGTTAGCTACAAGGGATAGAAACCTTGTACTCTCTGAAGCCAAAACAGCAGCAGCAACAACAACAACAACAACAACAAAAACACTTTGTAAAAGGATTTGTCGACATGTGATGGAAAAGTCCAGTCGTGGTTGGACCCAGGATCCTACCAGGTAGAGGCTGTGCCATCGTTGCCCTGACTGCCTTTGTGCATGAGCATCGCCCACAATGGGCCCTGGCAGCTTCAGGCTCCCACCCTCAGGGATATCAGACCAAGGGGCTGAACATTCAATCCTCCAGTCTCTTCCTGACAGGCCTAGAGTTGAGTCTTGTTGTTTGTTGTTGATCTATGCTCACTCTTAGAGTGATCCTTGCTTCTACTGTAGGTGTGTGTGGTGTGTGTGTGTGTGTGTGTGTGTGTGTGTGTGTGTGTGTGCATGTGTGCGTGTGAGGGTGGGTGTGAGCTGCTCTGCTGGCTTTGACTTTGTTCTCATGTCTCCCAGTGTCAGTAACTTCTTTCCTTTTTTTTTTTTTTTTTGAGTCGGAGTCTCACTCTATCTCCCAGGCCGGAGAGCAGTGACACTCACAGCCACCCCAGCATCGACCTGCTGGAATCCAGCGATCTTTCTGCCTCAGCCTTCCAAGTAGCCGGAACTACTGGTACGCACTACCATGCCCGGCTAATGTTTTTTAAAGTTTATTGTAGAGAAAAGGGCTTGCCAAGTTGCCCATGCTGGTCTTGAACCCACTTGCCTCACTCTCCCAAAGTGCTGGGATTACAGGCTGAGCCACCCAGCCTGGTTCAGTCATTTCTTAACCACATGAGCTGAGAGGGAGGGAGGGAGAGACTTCCAAACATAGCTGGAGTTTTCTTTCTAAAATGGGTCCCAGACTGCAACTACAGCTCTGTCTACCATTTAGCTCACACCTTGTGCTATAGATCTCTGTCCAGTTTGCTTGTCCTTCAGGCCAGAGTCTAACTCCTTGAGGTTAGGTTTGGTGTCTCATGAAACTCTGTTCCCCGCCAAGTGCTAAGCAGTGTTTTGAATGCTATGCACGCAACTGAATGACAGTTTCAAGCATTGCTATTGAGAATATACTGTAGAATTAAGGTTAGACTGCAGATTTGGAGCTCTGAGTATAAGACACACCTTGTGTTCTGTTTTCTGTGTTGACGGAGTTGTGGGTATGGCTCAGGTGACCGATGTGGGGCAGGTCTGAGACACAATTATGGCAGGACTCTCTTACAAAGGCCCTTCCTCGTGAGAACATCCTATGTGGGGCTGCGGCTGACTTCCAGAAGTTTCCTGTTCTTCCAGTTGGGGAATAAAGAGGCTGTGAGCTAGTTAAGGCATTCAACACACTATGATACTTTACTGGCAAGTGGAAAATATTTTTAACAACATGCTAAACCAAAGGGCCCTTGAGTTGGTATTTAAGTCAAGCTTAAGAAGCCTTGCTTTTGCATTTCAAAATAATAGGAGTTTTCTCTCCAGAAACCATCTCTTCAGTTGTTGTGTGAGCCGAAGACGGTTTGGCCTACAAAAGAACAGATTCAGCCATAAGAGGATTTACCTGGCCCTCTCTCTGTCTCTCTTCCCCAGTCTGTTAACACTTAGCTTTGAGTCATCCATCATCATTACAATCCAAGACGGCAGCCAGGTAGGCAGTCCTTTGATTATCATCCTCTGTGGACTCAATAGCTGTACATCCTGGTAGCAGTCACTTCCCACCTCTAGGAAAGGACAACCAAATTCAAGTGTAAGAAATCCAGCTGAGAGCCGGCCTTAAGAAAGTCTGAAGCTGGGCTTGGTGGCTCAACCTGTAATCCCGCGCCTTTGGGAGGCTGAGGTGAGTGGATTGCCTGAGCCCGCGGGTTCGAGACCCGCCTGGGCAGCAAGAACTCATCTCTACAATAAAAAAAAAAAAAATCAGCCGGGCGTGGTAGCGCATGCCTGTAATTCCGGCTACTCGGAAGGCTGAGGAGGAAGGATCGCCGGAGCCCAGCAGGTCGAGGCTGCGGTGGCCGGGAGCAGCCACTGCACTCCAGTCTGGGCGACAGAGTGAAACTCCAACTCAAAAAAAAAAAAAAAAGAAAGTCTGACCTGAGTCCACACAAAATGAGCACTCACAGTCCTGCCCTGTCCCTCAGAACCACGTGTCACATCTGCAGTGGACGGACTCAGGTGTGCAAGACCAAAAGCTCATGGGGCTCATTGGTGAATGCAGTCACATGTCTGGGCTCCGGCTGCTGATCCTGGGGGGTAAACTGCACTTAGCCAATAAGCTGTGCTGGTTCTCTTAGGCCCTGGTGTTATAAAAGTGTAGGGAATTCGAAGTCATGCAACTGAGGCCACAGGAACGAGATGGACCATTGAGACAAGAATGACATCCTAGACCAGCAGGAATGAGCAGAGCCCTGGTGGTAGACATCCTGGATCCAAACCCCACCTCCATCACATATGTGCTGTGCATCCTTGGACTGGGTTCTTAACCTTTCTGAGACTCCACTTTTTCAGCTTTGAGGATAATCATGGTATTGATCTTTTATTTGTTTGCTTTTGTTTTTTGAGTTGGATTCTCACTCTGTCACCCAGACTGGAGTGCAGTGGCACGCTCTCGGCCTCGACCTGATGGGCTCTGGTGATCCTTCCGCCTCAGCCCTCCAAGTAGCCAGAACTACAGGCATGCGCTACCAAACCCAGCTAATTTTTGATTTATTGTAGAGACGAGGTCTCACCAAGTTGCCCGAGCTGGTCTCGAACCCGTGGGCTCAGGCCTTGGTCTCCCAAAGTGCTGGGATTACAGTCTGAGCCACCGAGCCTGACCCATAGTATTTATCTTATAGAGTAGTTTTGAAGACTAAATGAGATGACATATCAGTACAAGGACTGAATTACTCTTTTTTATTTTATTTATGTTTTGAGACAGGGTCTTGCTCTGCCACCCAGGCTGGAGTGCAGTGGCCCAATCGCAACTCACTGCAACCTCGACCTCCTGGGCTCAGACGATCCTCTTCTCTCAGCCTCCTGAGTATCTGAGACTATAGGTGCACGCCACCACACAGGGCTATTTTTTAAAAATATATTTTGGAAAGATGAGGTGTCACTATGGTACCCAGGTTGATCTTGAACTCTTAGCCTCAAGTGATCCTCCTGCCTCAGCCTCCCAAAGTACTGGGATGACAGGCATAAGCCACGGGGGTTGGTGGCTCAGCCTGTAATCCCAGCACTTTGGGAGGCCGAGACGAGTGGGTTGCCTGAGCCCGGGGGTTCAAGAACCACCCAGGCAACTTGGCGAGACCTTGTCTTTACAATAACTCAAAAATTAGCCAGGTAGGGCAGCACGTGCCTGTAGTTCTGGCTACTTGGAAGGCGGAGGAGGAGGGATCACTGGTCGAGGCTGCGGTGGCCATGAGCGTGCCACTGCACTCCGGTCTGGCCAACAGAGTGAGACTCCAACTCAAAAAAAAAAAAAAAAGATGTGGGGTACAGTTCAGGGTTAGGTATACAAGTGGTCATTGTACACATAAAGTTTGGGCCTCCCTATGATGCCCACTTCACGTGGTTTGAGATCAGGTGCCCTTACTGATGAAGTGTGTCTCCGCTACTCTTCTTCCCCTGGCAGTTTCCCACTACTGCCAATCCCTCTCTTATAGTATGATGATAATTTTCAGAGACTGAGTTACTTTTTTTTTTTTTTTGAGTTGGAGTCTCACTGTCGCCCAGACTGGAGTGCAGTGGCCGCTCCCAGCCACCGCAGCCTCGACCTGCTGGGCTCCGGCGATCCGTCTGCCTCAGCCTTCCAAGGAGCCGGAATTACAGGCGTGCGCTACCACGCCCGGCTCATTTTTGATTTATTGTAGAGATGAGGTCTCACCAAGTTGCCCAGACGGGTCTTGAACCTGCGGGCTCAGGCAATCCACTCACCTCAGCCTCCCAGAGGCACAAGATGACAGGCTGAGCCACCAAGCCCGGCCCGAGTTACTTTTTTACACAGCACAGGTTTGAGAGGGAAACACACATATACACTGCAATTACAATGTATTGTGATGACAATAGATACACAGCAGAGAAAAAACAGGGAAAGAGAAGGCAAATCACTTTGGAGGAAGGAGTTGGGGAAGGCTTTGGGAAGATGGCCGTTTCACTGGGTGTGGTGCTAGTGCTAAGAATTCCCCACGGAGAGAACAGGAAGAAGGGAAGTATAGGCAGACATGACAGTGTGTGCAGACATGGCAACCTGAGGAAGCATCGTGTGTCCTGGAAGAAGCTCCTCAAACAGTTGGAGCTTAGAAGCACAGAGGAGCATGTCAGGAGATGCTGCTGGTGAAATCAGACCCAAGTGTGAGGACCCCACCTGACGTGAAAAAGGAGGTTCAACAGCATTCTCTGCAGAGGAAGGGATTTTCAACACGGGGTTACATGCTGATTCTTTTCCTTTAAAAGGACAACCCTACTTTTTAACCTGAAGAATGGGCTCAAAAGGAGGAACCGTGGAGACAGGGAAATGGCTGGGGAGGCTGTGGTGGTAATCCAGGCAAGAAACAATGGTGGGAGGTGAAGAGTTCAAGAGATGCTTAGTAGATGGAACAGACAGAACTGTGTCGCCGATTGGATGGGCAGAAAGAATGTTGCAAAGTTAAAAATAAAATCTTTGAGTCAAAAACAAACAAAAAACCTGAGGCTGAGCACGGTGGCTCATGTCTGTCATCCCAGCACTTTGGGAGGCCAAGGCAGGAGGATTGCTTGAGCCCAGGAGTTCGAGACCAGCCTGGGCAACATAGCAAAATCTCATCTCAACAAAAAATAAAAAAAGTAGCTGGGTGTGGTGGTGCACACCTGCCATCCCAGGTACTCAAGAGGCTGAGGTGGGAGGATCGCCTGAGGCTAGGAAGCCATGATCATGCCACTGCACTCCAGCCTGAGCGACAGAGTGAGACCCCTGGACTCAAAACAAAACAAAACAAAAACCAAACAATAACAACAACAACAACAAAAACCAATCTGTTTCAGACTTCGCCACTTTGATAACCGTATCCTCATACGTGCTAACACTGTTTCCTCATTTCTAAAATGGAGACCATTTCAGTGGCTCTTTTTTAGTATCATTGTGAGGATTAAATAAGAGAATATATGAGCATCGTGCTAGATGTATGGAGATCATTCAGCAAATGTTACCTGCTGTTACCGCTGATTTTATTACTCTTGTCATTATTATTATAATTGAGGTGACTGTGGCTGGGGAGAGAAAACAGATTGAAACAGAGCTGTGCATTCCTCCATTCCTGGTAAACTCATCTCAGGGGATACTCTAGCTTGGTACTGACCAACCCCAATACCCTCCCAGTGCCTGCTGGATTCTTCCAGGGCACATGGGTCTGCGTTTCCATATGGTGCTCCCACTGCAGGAACAAGACAAGCAGCTCTTCATGAAATGAAGAGGCTGAGCTTGTCCCTGAAAAGGGAAGAGGCTGAGTTGCCAAGAATTCTCCTCTCAGCTGCCTGTCACTGCGTCCTCCTCATCCACCCCCTTTCCCAACAAATGATTGCTGGGGCTGTGTTTTCTCTGTTAGTGCTCGTCCACCCAACTGCCCACCCCAAGTCCACCCCTGCCTTCTCTGTTCTGTGAGCCACATCTCCCGGGTCCTTTGCTTTCTAGTTCCTGGTTGGTATTGGCCGAAAGGAAGTACCAGTAGCATCTTAGAGGGTAAACTAGTGCAACCTCTGTGGAAAGCAGTGTGGCGATTCCTAAAAGCTCTAAACATCATCCTCCCATATGACCCCGCAATCCCCCTACTGGGAATATACCCTGAAGATCTCAAATCACTCTATCAAAAAGATACCTGCACACGAATGTTTATCGCAGCACTGTTCACAATAGCAAGAACCTGGAACCAACCATGCTGTCCATCAAAAGAGGACTGGATTAAAAAAATGTGGTACATATACACGATGGAATACTATGCAGCCATAAAAAAGAACAAAATCATGAATTTCGCAGCAACCTGGATGGAACTAGAGTCTATAATACTGAGTGACCTCTCACCCTCTCACAGAAACAAAGATCTGAGTATCACATGTTCTCACTCATACAGTGGACCTTGATTATCCAATGCACTGTCATAAGAAAATGACTGACAGTGGTGGGAAACTATGGGAGGTGGATGGGACTAATGGTAGTAAACATCTGTCAGGGGACGGGGAGACACCTGTTATCAACGAGGGGGCCTGAATGAAGCATATTTGTATACCTAACCCTTAACTGTACCCCATAATATCATAATAAAAAATATTGATTAAAAAAAAAAAGAAGAAGAAGAGATGGGAGGGGCATGCATTTCCAGCCTCCCTTCTGACGTGCTGCAAGGTCTGGGGCAATGGCTGTGTTTCTCCGTGGCTAGAGCTCCTATCCACAGTGCTTCCTCCAGGCCTCCAGCTCTGACTGGCCTCTCATAACATTATTCTCCCCACCCCCATATTTTAGACCCAAGGAAGATGGCTTCTCTAGTCCCTGGTGCCTCAATGTCCCTTATCCTACCCACACCTCTTCAGGTGGTCTTTTACACCCTAGCTGGTTGTTCTATTTCCTGCTGAGTTCCTGACTGTTACAACAGTAAATTTGGCCACAATCTCAGGCTAGCTAATCTTTGGGGGTAAGCTCCCCTCTCCTCTGCAAAGGGTATGAAAAATAAATAAATAAAATAATGGTGCTGGTACTTCACAAGCTAGTATTTGCCTAGATCAAAAGGAGCAGAGGCCTTTTGGTTTGGGTTTTTTTTTTTCAGATGGAGCTTAAGTTCATCATTAATGATGTCATAAGACATGAGCTAAATTCATTACAATTTGCTGCCTTTTCTACTAAAAAGACCTTCTGAAATGGTTTAATCAGATACATCCAAAAAGGATAATTACACAGTGAGACTTTGGGCATCACACAGAGAGAGAAATAGGTCTGGAAAAACTGCTAATGAAATGTGTTCCTAAGGGGATTTGAACTCACAATCTTCTAGCCAGGAATTAAATAGTGCAGTAGGCAGGCAGCAGGAAGAACAATGGCATTTTGATGGAGCCCTAGCAGGTGCTGAATTGTTTCCCTGAACAGGCTCACATTAGTGCTGACACTCAGCGGGCGGAGACTGGGACAGGGCGCACACACACATCAGCCTTGATTTCTGACATGGTTTCACCCTGTTGAGGTAGAGAAAGATGATACGCAGCTCCTGGGGGGCTGGGGGGAGATCTAGAACCCATTGAGTCTTGGATGTCGGTACTGGAAGGCATCTCAAAAGTCTCAGACTCTGCTGTCTCCATTCTACAGAAGAGGAAAAAGTATTTTTCTCAGTTGCCATGTAAAACTCTAAGGTTAGCTTTTGCTGTCCTGGGTATGGAACATTACACACTTCCAAGAAAAGCACACTGAGGCTTGGTGATCAGTGGTTTGTAATGACACCAGAAACATTCCCTCCGTGTCCCCTAAAAGTCTCTGTGACTTTCCCTTTCCCTTGGCTCACAGCAAGTCTCAGCCTGGTGAATGTTCGGGAAAGCTCAGTCAGCGCCTGGGAATAAGGAGAGGTCAAGGTCTGGCAATCACTGGACTTTCAGAAAAAGATTCGTTCTGCAACTGAAGTCAAGAAAGCATTTGACTGTTCAGTGGCCAGGTTCAGAACTCTCTTTTCTCTTCTGCAGTGTTTTCCTCGAGAACTCTTAACAATGAGTCATGCAGATTAGATCTTTGATCTTCAATCATTTTCTGAGGTCAATTTGTCAGGAGCTGTCCCAGGTGCTGATGTCACCAGGTGACAGGACAGAGACTTCCTCTCATGAAACTTCCATTCCAGTGAGCGAGACAGACCCTAACAAGATGATTTCCATTTCAGATGGAAAGGCGTATTTGATTTATTTTTATTTATTTTATTTTATTTTATTTTTGAGTTGGAGTCTCACTCTGTCGCCCAGACTGGAGTGCAGTGGCCGCTCCCGGTCACCGCAGCCTCGATCTGCCGGGCTCCGGCGATCCTTCCGCCTCAGCCTTCTGAGTAGCCAGAATTACAGGCATGCGCTACCATGCCCGGCTGATTTTTTGACTTATTGTAGAGATGAGGTCTCGCTGCCCAGGCGGGTCTCGAACCCGCGGGCTCAGGCAATCCACTCACCTCAGCCTCCCAAAGGCGCGGGATTACAGCCTGAGCCACCGAGCCCGGCTATTTTTATTTTATTTTCTTAGATACAGTGTTTTGCTCTGTTCCCTGGGCTGGAGTGCAGTGGTGTGATCATAACTCATGGCAGCCTCGAACTACAGATCTCAAGTGATCCTTCCTCCTCAGTCTCCCAAGTAGCTGGGACTACAGATGCGTAGTACCACACCTGGCTAATTTTTTGTAGAGACAAGTTCTCGCTATAGCACCTAAGCTGGTCTCAAGTTCCTGGGCTCAAGCGATGCTCCCAGTTTGGCCTCCCAAAGTGCGGAGATTATAAGCATAAGCCACCAAGCATGTCAGAAATAACTTATTTTAAACATTGAGAAAAGTGTGCCAAGAGGTATTATGGAGAAGTATTTGGGAGCAAGGTTAAAATTCAGGCTAGAGTTTTTGAATTTTGACAGACACAGATATTTGGGATTCAGAAAAGAGAGACTGGAAATCCCTAGAATTCTCAAGGATTGTGGAAATTGTAGATTATTCTTAAAACACTTCCAGCATTCTTTATATCCTTTATTCATTATTATGCATATGCAGTACATCAGAAACATTTTATTTAGTTGCATTTACAAATAGCTGTAGCCTCTAGTGAATAGTCAAACACTGGAAAACACCAGCAAACATTTTTAGGTAGTACTTTGACAATGTTACATTAGTATGTCATATTAAGATTAAAAGCAATGCGCAGAATCAAGTGTCAAAATTGCCAGTCAACAAGCATATGAAAAAGTGCTCAGCATTATAATCATCAGGGAAATGAAAATTAAAGCCACAATGAAATACCACCTTATGCCAGTCAGAATGGTCATTATTTTTTAAAAAAATCAAAAAACAAGATGCTGGCGTGAATGCAGAGAAAAGGGAACACATACACTGTGGGTGAGAGTATAAATTAGTACAACCTCTATGGAAAGCAGTAAGGAGATTTCTCAAACAACTAAAAGTAGATCTACTATTTGATCCAGCAATCCCACTACTAGGTAACTACCCAAAGAAACAAACGTCCTTATATTTTAAAAAGACACTGTACCTGCATGTTCATTACAGCACAATTCACAATTGCAAAGATGTGGAATCAACCAAAATGCCCGCCAACCAATCAGTGGACAACAAAAATTTGGAATACTATTCAGTCATAAAAAAGAATGAAATAATGTATTTTGCAGCAACTTGGATGGAATTGGAGAACATCATTCTACATGAACTAACTCAAGGATCTGCAAAGGCAGAGAGAATGGGATAATGGACACTGGAGACTCAGAAGGGAGAATGTGGGAAAAGGTGGAGGGATGAAAAAATCACTTATCGGGTACAGTGTGCACAGGTGGGGGTGGTGGGAACACTTAAAGCCCAGACATTAGCCGGGCTCGGTGGCTCAGCCTGTAATCCCTTTGGGAGGCTGAGGTGAGTGGATTGCCTGAACCCGCGGGTTTGAGACCCGCCTGGGCAGGCGAGACCTCATCTCTACAATAAATCAAAAAATCAGCCGGGCGTGGTAGCGCATGCCTGTAATTCCAGCTACTCAGAAGGCTGAGGCAGAAGGATCGCCGGAGCCCAGCAGGTAGAGGCTGCGGTGGCCGGGAGCGGCCACTGCACTCCAGTCTGGGTGACACAGTGAGACTCTAACTAAAAAAAAAAAAAAAAAAGCCCAGACATCTTTTCCACTACATAATGCAATCATGTAACCCAAAACTATTGAAATAAAGAAAAATGTTTTAAAAATTGCCAATTTCAGAACTTATCTTGCTTCCAAGGTTGGTTATTTTTGATAGATCATTCCTAGGATTTGCATAAGGTATACTATGTGTGAACACATACGAACCTTTCCTTGATCAGCAACAATGACTCACTGTCAGCAGCAGATGGGGCCACCAGCAGACATAACCAGGCCACAGTTCAAGCAAGACTGACCCGGGACATCATGAAGGCTCTGCTCCCATGGGCTCCTGTCTCAGATCCCTAATGCCAACCTCAACCCTTAATGCTCATCTTTGTGTTCCCTGCTCTTGTTTGTTTGGTTTTTTCTTTTTTTAACTTGACATCAGTGGATTCTTCTGAACCAGAGACATCTTTCTGTGGATTGTTAAACTTCAATTCATACGTGAGAATGGTCGTATGTCTCCCAAATTTCTCCACCAGTTTTTCAGGATTGGAGATTTGGAAAAACAGATAAGATGTAGCTTGGTGGCTCAGCCTGTAATCCTGCGCTTTGGGAGGCTGAGGTGAGTGGATTGCCTGAGCCCGCGGGTTCGAGACCCACCTGGACAACTTGGCGAGACCTCATCTCTACAATAAATCAAAAAATCAGTCGGGCGTGGTAGCACACGCCTGTAGTTCCAGCTACTTGGAAGGCTGAGGCGGAAGGATCGCCAGAGCCCAGCAGGTCGAGGCTGCGGTGGCCAGGAGCGGCCACTGCACTCCAATCTGGGCGACAGAGTGAGACTCCAACTCAAAAAAAAAAAAAAAAGATGTTTCAGAAGTACTGGGAAGGAATGCCCATGCCGTCTGGGCCTGAGTGGCACTGTACCATCCATCAGCACACACTAGGTTTGCGATCATGGATTGTTATCTCCCTCTGTGCGACTGTCATTCATCTTTGCAATGGCCTCATAATTAGCACCTGTGGCATGGGAGAGCTATTAAGTGATATGCTTTAATGTAGATAAAACAGCCCTAACAGTGTATGGCATGCAGTTCGCACTCAAAAAAGTTAGCTCTTATTAAAAAGGTTGCACTGGGAAGAGGTGACTACCATAGATCGATGGCCAGGGATGGATTCCTGAAGACCAGATGCTATAAATGGCATGTTTCTTCTGAGTTTTTACGTGTGTGTGCAGTCAGTTCCTATATAACTCAGTCAGTTTGAGAAAGAAGAGAAGGAAACCAGGATAGTCACACAGTAAGCAACTTGTTAAAGTGATCCTAAGGACTTTGTTTCCCCTTGGGATTCTGATAGGCACTTCCATTTTCAGACAACTGAATTTAAAGGCAACTGCCAGAGATGGAGAAGTTGAAGTGCATTTGAGAAGCAAATGTGAGACTGATATCATTAGATGTCAATTGTGCGTTAAGTAAGTTAAGTGAACACTGCCTGACTAGATGTGGACCACGGTGATTCTTGAAATGGTTATAAGCTCTCTGACTCTTAAACTCACCAGCATGGGCCAGAATTATGGAGAAACTGGAAGTTTTAGTGCTAGTCTACTTAGAAAGGCTGATGGTGGTAGGGATTCCAGTAAACACGAACTATCAAGAGTGGAGGGTGGAAGAAATCAATCAGACGGGGGCAGGGCAAATGAGAAGGAACCAGCACAGAGGCTCACAGCTCAAGATACTCTTACCCAAGATGGGAGGTTCGGTTCAGAGATATGACCCCAGGCCCAGGAGAAATGCCTATCGGGGACCCTGGAGCCAAACCTAGGTGCACAGTCTGTCCTAAGATTTTCAGTGGATGCAGCTGGAAGACATTTTAAGCAGAAGCCAAAGGACAAGAGTAGAAATGTAGACTGAGAAGCTAGATAGAAAGGCTCTGTTAGTCCCATGGCCTGAGAGGTGAGCGGTGATGTTTAGTTAGTAGACAGATGAAGATGAACTGGTATGAAAAAATAAAGAAAATGAAGAGAGCACTGGAAGATGAGACAAATGATTTTTCCTTGTATGACATGAATTGACAGATCTAAAATCTGAGCCTTCATTTGACTTATTCATGCTCTTACAAGTACTCACATCAAACTGAAAAAACTAGCAGATCTGGAGAGATGTGTGAGCTCAGCTACAGAGACCAAGAAAAAAGGGGAACAGAATGACGGGCGATTGAAAGATCCAGGTAGGTAGGTAAGTAGGTAAGTAGGTAGGTAGGTAGGTAAGTAGGTAGGTAGGTAGGTAGGTAGGTAGATGGATGGATGAGACAGACAGACACACAGGCAAGCAGATTGACAATTAATTGGTAAAAGATAAGACAAACAGGTAGGTAGAGAGATAATGGGTAGACAGATGCTTGATTGATAGATAGCAGATGAAAGAAAGAGAAAGGAAGGAAAGCAAAGAGTCCCATAATATACACACACACATATGTTATTATTAAATAGATTCAGGAAGAATAAAATGAGAAGACATTCCAGGACAGAAATTCTAGCAACCACAGAAAGGTGTCTCCTTTGATGCTCCAAATCCTATGTGGCAGGCATTATTATCTCATGTTACAAATGTACTAAATTGGGCAAAAAGAGTTGAGTAAACCACTTAAGGCCAGAAAGCCAACAGGTTATGAGCTGTGATCTGAGCCAGTTCTGAATGATAAAAACACCCAGGGCTTGTCTACTGTGAGAAAAATCTTCAGAGAGAAGGGGTAAGAGAGAAGAGAAATCAACAAATTGAGGCAGAGTGAATCTTTGAAATAAGATCACTAGAGGAGCCGCCTCTTGTTCTGAAAGTTATTGTGGCGAGGGAGTGTGAGACACATGGGATACAAAAGCACTTAGCTGGTACACTTCCTGGTACACTTCCTGGTAAGAGAGGCACAGAGAAATGCAGAGACAGAGAGACTGACCAGACGAAGACAGAGACAGAAGAAGTAACAGAGATATCTGCTCAGAGGAAACCGTGAAGAAAGGAGTATGGCTTCATCTTCATCCCAGGCTGGGCAAGAAGCTTTAAAAACTAAAATGGTATCATTTTGAAAACAAAAAACAAACACACACAAGCAAATCAGTGTTACAAGCTGAGTTGTAATTTTCATATTTGTAATATAAAAAATATGCAGTGCTTAGGACAGAATTTTACTACTGCTCTTACAAGGAAGTTATTATTAAATTTCATGTTAATAAACACCATT
Organism: Cephalopachus bancanus; assembly: GCA_027257055.1. Classification (NCBI taxonomy): domain Eukaryota; kingdom Metazoa; phylum Chordata; class Mammalia; order Primates; family Tarsiidae; genus Cephalopachus; species Cephalopachus bancanus. Next base: position 2,451,226 of record JAPVLO010000269.1, read on the forward strand.
GACATGACCACGTTCACAACCCTCTGACTGTTGTGGGGGTGGAAGCATAACACAACCAATTAATTTTACAGTGGCGCTAAATATTCCTCTTTGTTAAACAGAAATTGCTTGCACAAACAAGACTTCAGCAATTAAATGTTGGCTACCCTTGGGATGTGGTCATAAATGATTATTTCATCCAATTAATGATTTCATATTGATTACAAATGGGACTCTGAGAATGGAAGGTCAAGATGACAGCGAGTTAACCCACTGGCTTCCAAGCTGTCCACGCAATAAGACCCAAGTTCCATAAGCATGCTGGTCTTGCACCTTTTGCTGCTTGGACAGGAAGAGAAGTGGGTTTCATCGCCTTTGACTTAGGAATCCCAGTCTAGAAGTTCTCGGAGCCCAAAGTAGGCCCCAGAGATCTCAAACCAACAAATACTAGAAATTCTTCTCTCTTTTTTTTTGGTAGGAGTCTCACTCTGTCACCCAGGCTGGAGTGCAGTGGCACACTCACGGCCACAGCAGTCTCGACCTGATGGACTCAAGCGATCCTTCTGCCTCGGCCTTCCAAGTAGCTGGAGCCACAGGTGCACATCACCACGCCCAGCAAATTTTTTGATTTATTGTAGAGATGAGGTCTCACCAAGTTGCCCAGGCTGGTCCCGAACCCGTGGACTCAGACAATCCTCTTACCTCTGCCTCCTAAAGTGCTGGGATTATAGGCATGGGCCACTGCGTCCAACAATACTTGAAATTCTTAAAGGATTCAAGAGACACACACAAGAAAGTTGAACCTGGCCAAGTGCCACTCATTTCCAAGACCGTTGGTGAGATTAATTTGGACAAGAGCTCTGAAACTACACAGTCTTGCCCGGGATCAAACTGTGGCTTTCTCTCTTTGTAACTTTTGAGCAAGCATGTCTACTTAGCAGACAAGCTGGGTGAAGCTACATACACCTCTTAGCCTTACTCCCCCCATTTTAAAAAAGGGGACATTCCTAGTATCTATGCCCCAGGATTCATGTAAAGAGTGCTCGACACTATGCAGATGAATTGCTTGGCCAAGTCTCTAGTGGGGACCAGAGCAAGGCTCAGACTTTACCTACACAATGACCATTTGTATACCTAAGCCTGATTGTACCCCACTACTTTAAAAAAAGACTAAATCATTATTATTGATAATGTTATTGACAATGTTTTGTTATGGTTTATCAACAGTTTCTGTAGGCTTGCCCAATTAAATGTCTCTGATTCCTCATTCAAGTTACCAGAGAGTTGGTGTTACAGAGAGGATTGGTGTAACAGCATCCAGCTGAGTGACTTTTCCTTTTTTTTTTTTTCATGGGTTGGGTCTTGTCCTGTGACCTAGGCTGGAGAGTGGTGATCATAGCTCAAACTCCTGGAATCAAGTGCTCTTCCCACCTCAGCCTCCTGAGTAGATGGGGCTACAGGAACGAGCTACTGCCCCTGACAACTTTTCTCTTTAAAAGAACAATTGATTAAACTGAGCCTCAATGAATCATTCCTCCGGGTAATAACTGTTGTGAATACTCTATGACCTATAGTAACACTTGCCAGATGTTCACTCATGAACCCATTCACTCAACAAACATTTATTACACAGGTGCCTCAAGGTTCAGAAGGGAACACTGGGTAATCCAGCCATGATGAATAACTTGTAGTTTTTCCATCTCCCTGTGCTCACACTTTACTTGTTTTCACACACTATTTCCTTAGCCTGGATGCCCTTTCCATCTTTCCCTTGTGGCTTCTTTAGTGAGCTCCTCTTCACCCTTCACAGCTTAAATGTCAGTATCTCCAGGAAGTCTTCACAGTTATACCCAGGGTTGCACAGACGAGACCGGTTCTCCAAGGCGTCTACCGACCTGCTGCCAACAGGCATGTTGCAATTAATCCTATCTCCACCTTTCGTCAGGCGAACAGTCCTTACAAGGCAGGAATTGTCCCTGGGTGCTGAATACGTGATTTGATACAAAGTAGGTGCTTAATAAAAACATATGTTAAATGTATAACTGAGAATAACATTTTAAAATATGCATCTATAATTATTATCCCACAATGAAAATAAATGCTGCTTTTTTAAATACTTGAAAGAGATAGTAACGAAATTCTGGTTTAGACCAAAACCAATATTTTATTGGATCATATGACTGAACAATGCCAATGGTGGGTCTGGATGCAGATATGGATGAATCCGAGGTGGACCCTCTGTCTTTGGGGCATGCTCCCGGTTCTGCTTTTCTCCTTCTCAACTTTATTTCTGAGCAGACTTTCAGAGATGGGAGAAGCAGCTTAGGGTTTCTGCGATGCCAGCCCCCAATTCCCACTGAAAGGAGAGCTGTCTTTCCTGTAGCTCCGGCCAAAATCTTGGGAAGGAATCTCATTGGCCATGCTCGAGTCACATGACAATCCCCAACCAATCACTGCAGCCCAGAGTTGAGCATTCTGAATGGCCAGGGGTTGAGTGAGGTACTTGCACCTGTTACTGAGGTGGGGGTCCCAGAGGAGACTGAAAGAAGAGGGTCCCTGTCACACCCAGGTGTCACAGGCACTTGAAACGATGACAGAGCAGGTGTGAGGTCCAGGCATTTGAACCTGGCCTGAAAACCAGGAAGAATTCAGACATGTAGGGGAAAGGCGGTATGAAGAGCCATGGCAGATGGACTAGGAGCCAGTTTCGTGACTGAATAGTTATAACGGGCTGATCCTTTGGAAATACAGGTTAGAGCCAGATCCCAAAGGGCCTTGATCACTAGGCTACGGGATCTGAATTTTGTTCAGAAGTCAGTGCAAGACCACAAAAGCTCTTCACTTGGAAGGAGGCAGGCCAGAGCCATGCTGTAGAAAGATTAATCAGGCAGCTGTGTATAAAACGCACTGGATGGATGTTGAGAAAGCATTTCAGTAGCCCAGGTAACATAACGAAGCCCTCGATGTGCTGAGAAGAGTGCACACGTGACAGTCAGATTCAGGAGCAGCTGGGAACAGAATTGGTGCTCCTGAAATATTTTTTTCTCCCCAGGCCAGCGCCTCCACTTCAGTCACTCTGCGGCCGAGGTTGGCATTTAGGAGACAAAGCAAAGACATTTTCAAGGGCTATCATTACTGCACATTACACAATGCTGCTGGCTTCTGACTCGGAGGGGTGGATTTTTTTCTCTGTATTGCAGAAAGAAGAGGGGCAGTACGCAGGAAAGCAGGCTCCGTCTCTTTCTGCAGACTCTGACCCCAGGCAAGGCCACTCGAGGCCGATTCCTCCTCACGCTGTGATGGCTGGAGACACAGAAGACGGAAAGCCACATTCCCAACTGCTTTCCCTGACACACACACATTAGCATTCATTATTGCAGAGCAGACATGAAAGAAACAAATGCAAATATCATCAAGGCATCATCTCAGCATCCCCAGCAGGACAATGAAACACACTGAAGTTGTCCACACCTCCAGTCTTGGAGCAACTCCAAGGGGTTGCCCAGTCAGTCCCTGAAGACCTCTCATCAACCGGTTTTTGTGTTTGTTTGTTTTTACCTTTTTTATTTTTGAAATAAAAGTCATAAGACATTCATCAGAATTCAAGTCAATCTGTAACTAGTTTCCCACATTTCAGCTCAGTGATGGCACTTGTTTCAATGTCTCTGAGCAGCCTCCTCTCTGTCTCTACACTTCATAAAATATTTTACGTAAGATCTTTGCAAATGACTCTTTCCTCTTCCCTCTGACAGCCATACTTTTCTAACTACTCCAAGGTGAGGGCACTTGCTGCATTTAATTTTGCTTTATCTTTTTGATTAGATCAGTTTTAATGTCACACCTTGAAAATCTGGCTTCCTCCAGATGGAAACAGATGTGTTACTTTCTTGATGGTGGGTGTTTTTAATATGACGTTCTTCGAAGGAAGCCCAAGTGCTAATGCAGGTGGCTTAATAAACACTCCGTTTCCTGCAGTGTACTCCAGATATGCACATCACTCACGACACTGAAGCACAACACCAACAAAAAACAGCATAAAACAAAACTTTCTCTCGGTCTCGGTGACTTAATGAAGAAGACTACATCTAAAGGAGGCGGCTTGACTTCGAGAAAGCGTGCTGCTCAGTGGTCTCTTCTATCTGCTCCATGACAGAGAGGGTGGGAGTTTCCTTCTGTTTTCCATTATTACAGCAGCTATGTGCTCACTCCTCAAGTCAAGAGACTAAATAAACATTTCTCTCTTTTTTGGTTTCCACACATGCTAGACATTTTTGCTTTTGATTCTGCAGCCCCTTAAAACTATTAATGGGATACAAGCTCTGTGATCACAGTGCTCAGGTTCTCAAGGTGCGCCCCCAGCATCACCTGGGAGCTTGTTAGAAATGCAAATTCTCTATGCCTATTGAAGCAGAAATTCTGGGAATGGGATCAGCAATCTGGGTTTTAACAAGCCCTCCAGGTGATTTGGATGAATGTTAAATTTTGAGAACCACTGCTGTAGGTGACTGAAAATTTAAAAGTACCACACTCCAATTTGATAACAGAATGTGCATTCCATCTGAGCATCGCTGAGTACCTGCTCTGTCTGAGATACATGACAATGACCACCTCGCTGGGCCCAGAGCACGAGAATAGCAACTGGTCATTATCAAGGCAGGGGGATAGCACGCCCTCTCTTTTAACTTGAACAGCTCTCGCACACTTCTGAAATTTAACACAAACCCTTTGGTTACAACGAGCCAAATGCTGGGCTCCTCCTCACTGGGGCAGTCAGGAGTGAAGGGGAAATGAGATTTGAGAAAGTAGAATGGACAGCTTCTGTCTTTAGGGCACTTCAACTTCGCCATTTGCTATCTCTGTTGAAGATCAAAGCCACAGAAGCACCTCCAAGGTGGAATCATAGAACGTATTTTGCGATGCAATACTAAGAAACTTAAAATCTTCAGTCTCTGTTGGATGCAAAGTTAACTTCTGTGAATTGCCTGCTTCTTTCCAAAGTCTGTGCATTGGGAGTCATAATCCCCTTCAAGCCTTTATAAGACATGCTGGGCAGAAAAGGTATTGACTATGTAATTTTGAAGAGGGATGGAGTTTGGCTGCCCGGCCTGAGTATAGTATGTGAATCATCCTAGAATTTATACATGGGGAGATATTGGACTGATCAATCTTTATTCCTAGGTAATCAAGCAGGTAGCATCTTCAGATCTCTCGATAGCTCATAAAATGGGGGTATTGATCAAAAGGTCTAAATTTGTAGCTTGGACTATAAAAGCGATTTGTTTTGGGGGGAACAGTCACATGAGATGAATGCATTTGAATGATTCACTTTAAAGAAGATTCCACTGGAGAGCTGTGCAAAATTTTGTAGCTGGTTTCTTTGTGAAGTTACCAAGGCAGTTTCTAAGTTTTTGATTTTTGTGTGGTCAGTGATTTTAGGCAACTGAGGTGCTGATTCAGAAGTGCTGACCAGCACACCTCAAATGTAGTTTATATAGAAGGTACTTTGAGGTGCTCTACAAGACAGTGGGACAAGCTATCCTTTGCTAAGCCATCCTTGCTTTGTGCCAGGCCTACACTGGGGGTTTTGTGAATGTTTCCTAATTTATCCTCTTGATAATTCTATGTGGCAGGCACTCTTTTTTTGGTTTGTATTTTTCAGGTGAGAAAAGTGCTGTTCACAGAAGTAGCCTGGCCAAGGCCTGCAGCAACTGAGCCAAGAATGGGACTCAGATCTGTTCATCTTCAAAGCTCTGCATCCTTTAAGGGGGAAATAAATCTAGTAGAAATTGCACATAAAGAGTTCCAGGTCACATGACAGCGAAATTATTTGTAAAATTCTATAAATTGCTTCCGACAGGAGAAGTTGGCATCTACTAAGCTAGTTGTTCCTAAAGGGGGCTAAAAATGGCCCATATGTTGTCACAGCATTGTTTGCTCCTAGCAGAGGAACATTATCAGCTGCTGTGAAAATTTGGGGGTAACCATGAGGGCCTCCATGTAAGTCAAAAACTGACCAGAAAAACTGGTGTGTCGAGTAAGAAGGAAGGCATAGAATGGAAAGAAATGACAGATGATGAGAACTCAGAGAAGCAGAGAGAGAGAGAGAGAAAGAGGAAGGAAGGAGAGAGAGAGAGAGAGAGAGAGAGAGAGAGAGAGAGAGGGAGAGAGAGGGAGAGAAAGAATGGAAGGACAGAGGGAGAGAGGAAGAGGGGGAGGGAGAGAGGGGAGGGAGGGGAGAAGGGGAGGGAGAGAAGGAAGGAGGGAGGAGGGAGAGAGAGAAAGAAAGGACAGAGACAGAGCGGGGAGGGGAGGGAGAGATGAGGGGGAGAAAGGGAGGGGGGAGGGAAGGAGGGAGAGGGGAAGAGGGAGAGAGAGAAAGAAAGGAAGGACAGAGAGAGGAAGAACACACAGAGAGAGGGAAAAAGAGAGAGAGAGGAGGAGAGAGAAGGGAGAGAGAGAGAAAGAAAGGAAGGGAGGACAGAGATAGAGGAAGGACAGAGAGAGAGAGAGATAGGGAGAAAGGAAGGACAACAACAGAGAGAGGGACAGGCGAAGGGGGGGAAGGAAGAATAGAGAGAGAGGGAGAAGAAGAGAGAGGGAGAAGGAGGGGAGAGAGAGAGAGAGCGTGTGTGCAGGTGCGTGAGACTGTCGGGTTCCATGAAAGTTGGCCCCGTGTCTTGGATGAATGTTTATGATCTGTGTCTTTACTGCCAATCCTTCCAGAACCCAGGAAGCACAAGTGAAGTCCACCCCTAGAGGTCGAACGTCCACTCAACGAGGAAGCTACCAGACGGTCAGCTACAAAAAGCAGATACAGGCACATCTCATACTACTATGCTTCACTTTGGTGCATTTCCCTGAGATTGTAATTTTTTTTTTTTTTTTTGAGTTGGAGTCTCACCCTGTCGCCCAGACTGGAGTGCAGTGGCCACTCCCAGCCACCGCAGCCTCGACCTGCTGGGCTCCGGCGATCCTTCCGCCTCAGCCTTCCAAGTAGCCAGAATTATAGGCATGCACTACCACGCCTGGCTGATTTTTTGATTTATTGTAGAGATGAGGTCTCGCTGCCCAGGCGGGTCTCGAACTCGCGGGCTCAGGCAATCCACTCACCTCAGCCTCCCAAAGGCGCAGGATTACAGGCTGAGCCACCGAGCCCGGCTTGTAATTTTTTTTTTAACAAATTAAAGGTTTCTGGCAACCTGGCATCAAGCACATCTTTCAGCAGCATTTTCCCAGCAGCATGTGACTCCCTTTGCGTTTGTGAGGCATATTTTGGTAATTCATATAATATTTCACACATTTTCATTATTATTGTATCGATGATGGTCATCCCTGACCAGTGAGCTATTGCCATTGTTTTGGGGCCCATAGAAAATTGATAAAATATTAAATAATGTTAATGTTGATTAATTGTTCCACTGACTGGCCATCCCCCACCTTTCTCTCCCTGTCCTTGGGCCTTCCTACTCCCTGATATACTGCAATATTGAAATTAGAACAATAACCCTACAATGACCTCTAAGTTTTCCAGGGAAAGGGAAAGTTTTACATCTCACATGTTAAATTAAAAGCTAGAAATGAGCGGGGCTCGGTGGCTCAGCCTGTAATCCCACGTTTTGGGAGCCTGAGGTGAGTGGATTGCCTGAGCCCGTGGGTTTGAGACCCGCCTGGGCAACTTGGCGAGACCTCATCTCTACAATAAATCAAAAAGGAGCTGGGCGTGGTAGTGCACGTCTGTAGTTCCAGCTACTTGGAAGGCTGAGGCAGAAGGATCGCCGGAGCCCAGCAGGTCGAGGCTGCGGTGGCCGGGAGCGGCCACTGCACTCCAGTCTGGGTGACAGAGTGAGACTTCAACTCAAAAAAAAAAAAAAAAAGCTAAAAATGACTAAGCTTAGTGAGGGAGGCATAATATCCAAAGCCAAGATAGGCTGAGGCTGGGCCTCCTGCACCCAACAGCTAGCCAAGTTGTGAGTGCAAAGAAAAAGTTCTTGAAGGAAATTAAATGTGTTACTCCAGTGAACGTAAGAACGATGCAAAAGTGAAACAGCCTGGTTGCTGATATGGAGAGTTTTTTAAACATCATTATCTTTAAAATTTTTATTTTAAAGATGTGGGGTACAATTCAGGATTAGGTATATACATGGTCACTGTACAGGTAAAGTTTAGGCCTCACTTTGGTCCCCACTTCACCTGGTTTGAGATCAGGTACCCTTATTGATGAAGTGTGCTCTCCTGCCCGGGCAATTTCCCATTCCTCCTGCCAATTCCTTTCTTATAGTATTATGATAATTGTTCAGGGTCCACTTATGAATGAGAATATGTTGTACTCAGTTCTTTGTTTCTGTGATAGATCCCTGAGTGTTACAGATTCTAAATCCACCCCAAGTTGCTGTAAAGTTCATAATTTTGTCCTTCTTTATGACTACGTAATACTCCATCATGTATATGTATGTACCACATGGAGAAAGTGTTAACGGTTGAACAGACGATCAAAGCAGCCCCATCATTCCCTTGAGCCAAAACCTGACCCAGAGCAAGGCTCTAACACTTTGATTTGGTGAAGGCTGATAGGTGAGGAAGTTGCGGGAGAAAAGTCAGAAGCTGGCAGAGGTTGGTTTAGCTGACTTCATAGCATACAAGTCCAAGGTGACAGAGCAAGCGCTCATGGGAAAGCTGCAGCAGGTCTCCAGCAAGTCTCGCTGAGATCATGGATGACGGTGGTTACACTAGACAACAGATAGTCAATGGAGAGGGAATAGCCTTCTACTGAAAGAAGATGCCATGTAGAATGTTCATAGCTAGAGAGGAGAAGCCAATGTTTGGCTTCAAAGTCTCAAAGGACAGACTGACGTGCCAGTTAGGCACGAATGCAGCAGGAGACTTTAAGCTGAAGCTAATGCTCATTTACCATTCCAAAATCCTAGGGCCTGTAAGAATTATGCTAAATGTATGCTGCTTATGTACTATCAGTGGAACAACAAATCTTCAGTGACAGCACATTTGTTTACTGCATGGCTTATTGAATATTTTAAGTCCACTATTGAGACCTATTGCTAAGGAAAAGAAGATTCCTTTCAAAATTTTACTGCTCGCTGACTATGCACCTTATCATCCAAGAGCTCTGATAAAGAGATACAAAGAGGTTAATTTTGTTTTCATGCCTGCTACCACAACACGCAATCTGCAGCCCATGGATCAAGGAGTGATTTTGACTTTCACGTTGTATTATTTAAGAAAGAAATTTCGGCTGGGCTCCGTGGCTCAGTCTGTAATCCCAGCACTTTGGGAGGCCGAGGCGGGTGGATTGCCTGAGCCCGCAGGTTCGAGACCCACCTGAGCAACTTGGCGAGACCTCATCTCTACAATAAATAAAACACTATCCGTGTGTGTTAGTGCACGCCTGTAGTTCCAGCTACTTGGAAGGTTGAGGTGGACGGATCGCTGGAGCCCAGCAGGTCGAGGATGCAGTGGCCGGGAGCATGCCACTGCACTCCAGGCTGGATGACAGAGTGAGATTCCGACTCAAAAAAAAAAAAAGAAAAGAAAAGAAAGACATTTCATGAAGCTAGTGCTGCTGTTGACAGTGATTCCTCTAGTGGATCTAAACAAAGTAAGCGGAAAACCTTCTGGAAGGGATTCACCATTCCAGATGCCATGAAGAACAGGTGTGATTCATGAGAGGAGATCAACATATCAACATTAACAGAAATTTGGAAGAAGTTGACTCCACCCTTTGTGGACTGCTTGGAGAGATTCAAGACTTCAGGAAGAAAATACAGATGTGGTAGAAATAGTAAGAGATCTAGAAACAGAAGTGGAGCCTGACACAAATAAGGGGGGCAGGGAGGCTCTGGGGTTCAAAAACCACCCACGAGGCACAGTGTTCACTCTCTGGGAAATGGGCCCACTAGATAATATGTCCGGGTAATGAATACACATGTGCACCCCCTGAATCTAAAATTAAAAAGTTTTTAAAAAAGAAATGGAGCCTGAAGATGTGGATGAATTGCTGAAATCTCATAAAATGTGAACGGGTGAGGAGTTGCCTTTTATGGATGAACAAAGAAAGTAGTTTCTGGAGATGAAATCTCTTTCTGGTGAAGATGCTGTGAACACTGTTGAAACGACAACACAGGATTCAGAACAGCATCTACCCTGAGTTGGTAAAGCAGTGGCAGGGTTTGAGAGGATGGACTCCAATTTTGAAAGAAGTTCTATGGCAGGCAAGATGCTATCCCACAGCATCACACGCTACAGACAAATCTTTTGTGAAAGGAAGAGTCCATGGATGCAGCAAACCTCACTGTTGCATTATTTTAAGAAATTGGCACAGCCAGCCCAGTCTTCAGCAAACACCACTCCGAGCAGTGAGCAGCTGTCAACATCGAGGCAGGCTCTCCACTAGAAGGAAGACGATGACTTGCTGACGGCTCAGATGATCATTAGGATTGTTTAGAAATGAACTATTCTCAAATTAAGGCATGCACATAGTTTTCGTTAAGACATAATGCCATTGTACAATCAATAGACTACTATATCATGTAAACATAACTTTTGTGTGTACTGAGAAAGCAAAAGAGGTGTGTGACTCGCTTTACTGGGACAATCCTTTGACTGCGGTGGTCTGGAAGTCGACCCACAATATCTCCAAAGGCTGCCTCTACTGGATCATTCTTATTTACTCTGGCTTCCACATGCCTAACTCAATACCTGCCACATAGTAGGTGCTCAACAACAAAAAAATGTGCCAATGAGGCAATTCATTGATCAGGACACATTGTTGTATTCCAACAATCTAACAAGACAACCCTGCACCCGAGTTGGGCCTTTTTGGGGAGAACTCTGGGGATTTCAACAATAGGGACTGGTCTTTTTAAAATCAACTCCTTTGGGTCCCCTCCCACTGTGGGAACTTTTCTGTCCTCTCGATAGATCTTGCTTTTTAAAAAAAATGCAGAAATTGGGCCGGCCTCAGTGGCTCAGCCTGTAATTCCAGCACTCTGGGAAGCCGAGGCAAGTGGACTGCCTGAGCCCACGGGTTTGAGACCAGCCCAGCCAACTTGACGAGACCTCTTCTCTACAATAAATCACAAATTAGTCGGGCATGGTAGCACATGCCTGTAGTTCCAGCTACTTGGAAGGCTGTGGCAGAAGGATTGCCGGAGCCCAGTGGGTCAATGCTGGGGTGGCCGTGAGTGTGCTACTATACTCCAGCCTGAGTGACTGAGTGAGACCCCAACTCAAAAAAGAAAAAAGAAAAAAAGCAGAAATTGGCAAAGCAGATCATTGTCTTCCACTTTTTCCTTTCAAAAACCTCTCTTTTCCCCTTCAAATGGTTCTGATGTCTGTATTAATTTAGGTCCACAGGTGACATTATTGTTTCTTGGATGCTAACTTATCCTTTTAAAGGCATCTGCATTGTAATAGGAGACTTGGGGCAGGAGTCTCCAAAACCATAGTCGTATTTTTGTCTATTGATAAATATGTGCGTGCTTATGGTCTCTCCTGAAACGTTACCTATTTCTCAATTTACCGGGTGCTTGCTCTGGGCCATGCACAATGGCACTTAAAGTGTTTTATTACAGTTCATTTTCACATCAACCCATCAACTAGGGGAAGTCAGTGTAATTATTCGTAGCTGAGAGTTGAAAAAACTGAAGCTCAGAGGTGAGATGTTCTGCTTAAGTTCACAGACAATAAGTAGAATCATTGGTGCTCAAAAGAGGTTCATGACACCAAAGTCTGCAGGCCTGACTTCCAGCCCAGTGTCCTTCTACTGGGACTAACCTGGGATCTCTGTTGACTCACTGTTAGGAGTAGGTGGGGGACCAATGGACCGTCAGGTTTCCATGCCCTCACAGCGATGGCTAAAGACCCGCTCACATAGATGCTTGTCTTTAATCCGCATGCCATGGCATGGACTAACTGGAACCATGCAATGCTGAGAACCAAATCATGGGATGAATACTGGCTTAGCCCACCAATCCATCTTCTTTGATTCTGGTCACTGATCATGGTGCCAAGAGGTATGTTCTGTGGATGTCAACATATTCTAGTTTCTAACTATCTAGGACAAACAGAAAGAGAGGCCTGGATGCCTGGAAGACTAGGCCTTTGCACAGGCTGCCTCCCATAATCCATTCCCTCTCTTGTAGACCCAGCTACTTATAGACTCAGTTACTCTGGAGGCTGAGGCAAGAGGATTGCTTGAGGCCAGGAGTTTGAGGATGTAGTGAGCTATGATCACACAACTGCACTCCAGGCTGGGCAACAGAGTAAGACCCTGTCTCTAAAAATAAAAGAATAAAATAAGAATAAGCTGGACTCAGCTGTGTAAGTAGTGGCGGTCCCGGTGCTGGAAAGAAATGAATGTTTTTGGAACCACAAAGATGGCCACTGTGGCCACATGTCACTACCCGGCAGTGAGAGTGTAAAGCTTAGGCATCTCCATTCTTGTGTCTCTTACTCGACACCTATGGCTCATCATTGAGCAGGACTTTTATGCAAGGGCTTACACCTCCACAAACTGCTTCCTCAACTTAGGGAAGATAGGAAAATTCTAGGAGACAGAGATGAAACGTAATGGGGTCAGATTATCTTGAGAAATAGATTTTGGTTTTAATCTGTCCAAGATAGCATTTCTTAAAAGAGTTGGAACCAATGCCATCTTGCTAGAACAAATATTTTGTTTTGTCTTCTTTTGTCTCTAAAATGAAATTCATAGCTAATGTAATTATCTGCATACATAATTAAAAAAGAAATACAAAGGTTTAATCATACTATAATGAATAAATAAAGGAAAAGCAATTTATAATGAAACAGGATGCATTTCCATGATCTAGTGTGAAGTGGCAGAAGGTTCTGGAAGGGTGAACAACTTTTGAAAAAGTTCTGGATGAAACACAATATAATTTTCCCTTGACTTAACCAGTGATTGCATTTCTTGAAAGTTTGGTGTGTATTAAAACTATGCAAAAAACTTCTTATTTACATAGAAAGTAAGGTCAAGTTTTACACTCAAGTGTAAGTAAGCTCTGCTCTGCATCAGCATTCTGTGGGGGCATTTGAAAACCATGGGGTGCTGGACCGTACCGTCTGTTGAACAGGCCTGTCCTCTGCACTGTGGAGCATTTAGCCTCTGTGCTCCCTGTCAACTAACACCAGTGGCACCACCCAACAAGAGCGACAACCAAAACCCCGCCTCCCCCCCTTCACGAAAGGCCCCAAGTCTTCTGTGTGTCTGTCCACATGGGCATGTGTACACAGTGGGAGGGGACGTTTTGGAGATTTGTGAGGCTGTTACTTTTGGTTGAAAATCCCTATGGCTGGCAGTGATCAGAATGGACAAGGGAAAAGAATAACTTCCCGAAATTTATAAAACCGATTCACCCGCAGTGATATTTAAACATCACTGTGGACCCATTGCACGAACACCAAGTAAGTCCCAAGTGTGTCTGATGCTGTGGGTGCCCCAAACCCTGCCCAGGTAACAGAGTCCCCGGGTGTGCAGAGCCTGAGGCCAGGTCACTCTGACCTGGGTCTTCCCCCAACTCCTTGGCACCAGTGAATGAGCCTGCAGCTTCAGTTCAGTCTGAAGAGCACATTCTCCAAATGAAGAAAGAGCACGTCGTTGAAGTTCTTGCCAAGTTAAAATTCTGTAAGGCACAATTTCTCAACCTTGACATTAAGGGCCAAATGATTATTTGTTGTGGGGGGCTGGAGTGCACTGTAGGATGTTCAAATAAATTAAATGGGAACCAGGCTTGAGAATTCCCTGAGCAGACAAAACCAATTAGGCCAAGTAAGCAAATTCTAATCTAGCTCAAATCTCAAATGCAAGGAAAACTTAGCTTAGGTTATGTCATGTAAATGCCTCTGATAATCATAAACAAATTTCGGTTGCCTTCCAGAAATAGTATGACATGATCACTTTGGACCAAATACCCATCATCCAAAGACTCCAACTGTAAAACCCAATCATTGTAAAGAATAAACAGCTTCCTAATATTTGCTTTGTAAGTCACGCCTCTGAGCTTCCGCTTACCATTTTCGGTTTGAGATCATCTGGTTCAAAAACTTTCTTAAATTAATTTTATCTGATTTTATTTTTGACAGACATATTTAGCAGCATCCCTGGCCTCTCCCCATCAGATGCCAGCAGCAACCTCCTCTCATCAGTCGTGACAACCAAAAATGTCTCTAGACATTGCCAAGGCTACCCAGGCTGAGAGCCACTGTTGTGAGAAGAGATGTTTGGCTTCTCTTGAGAGTCATGTGAAAAGAAGGTAAGCAGACACTTCAGTTCTTTTAAGAGTTCCCAGTGCTTTGAAAGCTTGGTGTGTTGAGATATGATATATCACTCTCATACAATACTCCAGATGCAAATGCAAAGACTGATGAAAAGATCGTAAATGAGACATTTGTTTAAGTCTCATCTTTTCTTCACCAGATCTCCATCCTGTATTACAAAAATAGCTCCTTCTAAACCTTGCCTCTATTTTAAGGTGTGAGTTTAGAGAGAATCGGGCAAAATATCTCTCTCTCTCTCTCTCTCTCTCTCACACACACACACACACACACACACACACACACACACACACACGAGGGGGAGGAACCCCAAAAAGTCATAATTTATTGATTTAAAAAACTGCATATTTATTCTTACATGTATAAACTTCAGTCACCTTCAAAGTCCTCTCCATGTGATGCAATACACCTATCGAGACGCTTTTTCCACTGCTCAAAACAGTTTTTGAACTCATCAATGTTGATGCCTTTTAGTGTTTCTGTTACTTTTTTTGTATACCTCTTCCACATTGGCAAAACGTTTCCCTCTGAGCACTTTCTTCAACCAGGGAGCCAAATAAAAATGTCACTCGGGCAAGATCAGGTGAATAGGATGGGTGGAACACTGGGACCATGCCATTTGGGGTCAAAAACTACTGAACACTCAGCACAGTGTGGGCAGCTGTGTGCTCATAAATCATCCATCATGAAACAGGCAAATACATTGAAAGAATCTCCAAAAAAAATTCACTGAAGCTGAATGCAGCTATGCTAGCTGGTCCACTGACGCCGACAACAACATGCTAGCTGGTCCACTGATGCCGATGGGTTTCTAGAACACTCACCTAGCAGGGGAAGCCTGGACAACAAGGGACCTGCCCTCCAAAAAATAATTTAATGTTTTGGGGGATGCTATGTATATATATGGAGAGAGAGAGAGAGAGAGAGAGAGAGTCATGTGTCATTTAATGGCAAGAAAACATTCTGAAAAGTGCACCATTAGGCGATTCCATCATTGTGGGAACAGCATGGCATGTAGCTACACAAACCTAGAGGGTGCAGCCCACTACTCGCCTAGGCTGTATGGTGTAGCCTGTCACTCCTGGGCTACACACCTGCACAGTACATGACTATACTGAATACTGTAAACAATCGTAACACAATGGTATTTGTGTATTTATACATAACTCAACACAGAAAAGATACAGTAAAAATACAGTATAAAATGCAGAAGGAATGGTCCACTTGTGTAGGAAACATCCCATGAATGGAGTTTGCAAGAATGGAAGTTGCTCTGGGTAAGCTAGTGAGTGAGTGGTGGGTTAACGTGAAAGCCTAGGACATTCCTCGACACTGCTGTGGACTCTAGTACACTGTGCACTTAAGCTACATGACGCTCAGGTTTTAAAATAATGGAGTTATGATGTTGTGACAGTTAGGATGTCACTAGGCAACAGATGTTTTTCAGCTTCATTATAATCTGATGGGACCCTAGTCATATATGTGGTCCATCTTTGAAGGAAGCATTGTTACGTGTCACATGATAACTCTCCATTAAACCATGTAAAATTAAACTCCCAAGACTAGCTGATTGAAGTAAACCTTCATCTTAGGGACAGTTCAGTATTTTATTTGGAAACAGACTGAGGCACAGAGGGATTTCTGTCCACCCCACACCCCAAATCCTCTTAGATTTTCTGAGAGAGGATTTTGACATTTAGATTGTCTTGGTTTCAAAATTGACTAGGTGTGTGGCTGCGTTCAGCACATCTTGTTTCACTTAATATCTTGAAAGGTCTCTGGCCATGCACCCCCAACCCAGGTGAGGACTTTTCAGGATGCTAACGTTCACTTTTAGACTCTGAGCTTTATGAAGAAATGTCCCTTGAAAGAGACTGAAGCTAAAATAAAATGTACTACCTGCTTTTCTTTCTTTCTTCTTCTTTTTTTTTTTTTAGCATTTGGCATTTTGCTCTTCCAACCTCACAGCAACTTTTAAAATGTGTTAAAAATAATGACAAAAACCCTCTCCACACGCATGAGGATGTATTTGTGGCCTACTGCTGGAGCAGAATCAGCCACTCCCTCCCCTTTGTTCTCTTGGGTTCTGCATGGACTTCTCGTGCATGCTTTTGAACCCTACACTATAGTTAGTTGAGACCATCTGGAGTACTCAGCGTTCAGACTGGGCTCTTTGAGGACAAGAGTGTTTTCTAAATCATCTTTGAATCCAAGCAACCAACAAAATTCCTGATGTAGGGTTGACACTCAATCAATGGCACTAAATTAATTTGATTTTGTCAACAGCCGTGCTGAAGACCATTCCCTATTCATTAAGGGGACTAGAAGAGGATTGTACACGTGAAAGGGCTTAGGCTAAAACAATCTACTTTGCATCCAAACTACGGACCTGGGCTAAGTATCCTGATTTCAAGAAGAAAGAGAATGCTTCTTTCCTGGTTGAAGGTCTCTGGAAAGAAGCTCAGAGTCTGGGATTCTGAGAGGGTGAGATCCTGGCTGGACCCAACTGGCCTGCCCAGTTCTCTTCTGTATGTACTGAGCTCCTGTAATGTGCCAGGAACAGTGCTAGGTGCTGAAGATACAGGTGTGTGTAAAACAGCAAAAGGTAAAATAAAATCAAATGAACACCTGCCCTTGTGATGATTACAACATATGGGGGTGGAGGCAGAAAAGAAGATAATAAATAACATAATAAGTGCATTCTATGGTATGTGAGAAGATGATAGTGTCCTTAACAAAAGTCAAGGGACTCCGAGGGCTCGCCTGGGCGGTGTGATTTTAAGAGAGCGGTGAGAAAATTTCTTGCTGTGAACTGGATGTCGAGCAAGGCTCCTGGCAGAGGAGATTCCAGGTGGAGGAAACATTAAGTGTGAACACCACGAGGAGAGGACGAGGTACAGAAAGCCACCAGGGGAAGTCAGGGAAGGAACAGTGGAGCCAGGCTGTGCAAAACTTATGGCCCCATGCAGAGTCGTGGGTACGTACTCAGAGCAGGGCGGAGTTGCAGAGGAGCCGAGGAGTGACTAGATACGATGTTAGTAGCATCCTCTGGCTGCGGTCTTGAGACTCAAATGCAGGGAGCAAAGATGGAAGGAGAGAGAACAGCTAGGCAGCCCTAGTCATTCAGGTTACAGGTGTTCTATAAATAGGCAGATTCACCAGGAGCCCCTAGCAGAGCTGCAGTAGGGTGCCTGGAGACCTCTCTGCAGTGACAGGAATATTCCACAGCACATGGCAGCCATCTAGTTCCGAGTGACATCTCCTTCAGAGTCCCACATTCCATTGTGTCCTCAGGGACAACTGGAGGATAACAGGCTTCTAGGAGCCTGATACATTTGTTGCGAACATTAGAAAGCTAGACCATGCTGAGTGTCAGCCAGAATGTGGAGAAATGGGAATTGTTCTGTACTGCTGGTGTAGATTCCCAGAGAGCAGACAGGAAGAAATTGCTCAAAAGAAGGAGAAACGTTCCCTTGGGTCCTGCAATCTGCTTCTGAGATGCAACCGAGAAGGATTCTCACACGGGACCAGAGGAATATGTGCTCAGATTTCCATGGTAGCATCATACATGCAGGAGAGATTTGGGGACGACCTGGGTAGCCTCACTGGGAGAATGTAAACAAAACAGGTCGGTGAACATGGCGGATAACACTGGTCAGGTGAACTAACCACAAACACACGCTAAAACTTATACCAACATATGAATGCACTGGGCCATGCAAGAAAAGGGGAAAACAGATGAGGCCTAGGATGTGTCCGAGGGCCAGCATTCTGGGACAGGCAATTTCTACCAAAGTAGAACTTAAGGAAGAGTTTACTATACAAAAAAGTCCCACACAACTATAAGACAAACAGCCCCATAAACAGAAAAATACAAAGCAATGTACAATGGAGGAAATACAATTTGCTAACAAATACATAAAACTATTTTCAATCTCACTAATGGTAAAGGAAATGGGAATTAAAAAGATAGTTTTCAGCTATAATATTGTCTAATTTAAAAAAATTAACATTTACTATGGGCATCAATTTAGGAAATGAGCTCTATCATACATTACTGGTGATAATGCTAATTGCCACCACCTTTTGGGAAAGCAATTTGGCAGTGTTTATAAAAATTAAAACTGCGGCCAGGAGCAGTGGCTCATGCCTGTGATCCCAGCTACTTGAGAAGCTAAGGCAGGAGGATTGCTTGAGGCCAGGAGTCTGAGACTAGCCTAGGTAACATAGTAAGACTCCATCTCTAATTTTTTTTTTTAATAAATTAGTCAGGCATGGTGGCATACACCTGTAGCCACAGCTACTTGGGTGGCTGAGATGGGAGGATAATTTGAGCCCAGGAGTTGGAGGCTTCTGTGAGTTATGATCACACCACTGCACTCCAGCCTAGGCAACAGAGCGAGACTCTGTCTATAAAAAGAAAAAAATAAATTAAATGACATATATACTAGGACTACATAAGCTCATTCTTTGGCCCCCAATGACTCATACTCCCACTATTCACACCACTATGTGACACCTCCCTTCCCACATACACGTGGGTATCGGGCTTAACTGTGTGACCTACATTGACCAGTGGGATTTTAGCAAGTATGATGACACATAGTCATAGTTGTGCTTGTACATGGAGGCCTGTCCTCTTGGAAACCTGAGGCCACACTATTACTAGGGACTCCAAGCTAGCCATGTGGACAGGCCATCTGCTGTAGAACTGAGGTACCCAGCTGACAGCCAGAAGGAGGTCCCAGACATATGGCTTGCACTGAGCTGTTCCAGCCAGCCCCCAGCCATGTATGCAACCCCAGCTGAGCCCCTGGACGTCATGGAGCAGGGGTGAGCCACCTCAACGGTGGCTATTTATTTATTGTACCACTGGAAGCAACTACAATGCCCTCTGATCCAGGGATGGTTAAATTAACTGGGCTACATTCATCCTACGGCATCAAGTGAGGATTAGAGAGAGAGAAATCCGTGTTCCAATCTGAAGGCATACACATGCTATGTTCAGAGAAAGAACACATTGCAGAAATTGCGTGATTCCAGCTTGGTAAAATTATGTTCAAATACTTAAACAAATGCAGATAGATGGTTGTAGGAACACAGCAAAAAGCAGAACACTTTGCCAGGTTGTTGACACCAGTTATTTTAGGAGGGTGGGATGAGGGGTTGGGAGGAGGTGGAAATTACCGAATTTTTAAACGGGTTTTTAGTCATTCACTCATGACATGTACTCCTCTAGTAATTAGAGGCAATTGAATGAAGAAAATGGTACAGCAAACAGCTTTTTACAAAGATCAGCATCTGAAAACTTGTCTATCAATTTCCAGCAAACTCTGGGAATACATCTGAGGGTACCTGCAAGATTATTTTATTAATTTTAAAGACAACATCATTTTTTTCTTGCCAGCCTCAGATTTTGATTAATTCTGGAAGGTTTTATTCACCTTTTTTTTTAATAACCTGGCTTTCAAGACTCATTTAATGTGGTTATTTGGCTCTTGTCCTAGAGTGTTCCATTGACAAGGGCAAACATCTGGTTTTATCTCTGAGAACATATTTGCAACGTGTGTGTGGTGGGGGGAGGAATAAGGTGCATGCCAAATGATCAAAATTTCAAAAACTCCTTTTACTCTGAAATTCAAATGACCCAAAAGCTTTTTTAAAAAAGAAAGAGGAGCTTGTTCTCTAAACATCATTCTTATTACACAAATGACAAAAACACAAAATTTGCTGTCAGATACCTGTCTATCATGTGTCTTGTTTGAAGGAACTGTCTGCATGCACAACAGAATCAGGACAAATCCAGGCCAGGATGCTTGACTTCTTTCTTTTGTTGAACACTGTGCTTCTCACTTTTGACTTTCCGTTAGAATCTTCCAGAAGGCTTTGAAAAAATACAGATGCCCGGGTCTCACCCCAGAAATCCTGATTGAATCTGGATGGAGCTTGGACATTGGGATTTGAAAAACACTGATTCTAACGTACACCAAAAGTTGAGAAACATTGGTCTATGACAGATATGAGCAATAACTATTTTTGATGAACATGTAAGATATTGTCTTGTGTATTCTGAATCAGTGACAAATTGAATTAGATTTCACATAGTTTTAGTGTTAGTTGCACTTTATTGAAGTTGAGTCATTTGAAAGTTGGTAGAGAAAAAATGACATTTAATCTGAATATTCAGTTAACGAAGAAAACCACATGGACTTTGCGAAAATACTGCAAGGAATGTGCTTTCCACAGAGGCTGGTATGTCTAGCTCTTGCCAAGATACCAATATCAATGCCCCACTTCTTATTGACGCAGGTACCAGCACAGAACTCGGCACTTCAGCAAGGGGGCACATCCCAGCTCTGTTAGAATGTTTCAGCAAGGTTGTAGTGTTTCATTCACAAAATTCTCTCCGTAGGGTAATTCTTGATGGAAAATCTGCATTTCTCAATGATTTTGCTCTAATTTGGTTTGCATCTGCCAAAACATGTGTGTACAAACTCTACTTAATATCTGAAGCTTGCTCTGAATTGATCTTTATTCCGTGACTTATTTTTAAAACCATGTTTGGGGCACTTGTTTGATTGCATCAAATATCCCTTCACTCCTTATTTGGGCCATAAACTCCTCTGAGGGCAATGTTGTATTCTCTACAGTACTAGGCACACAATAGGGTAATTAAATGTCTGCTCCCTTGATTAATATTTTTTGCACAGCAATGTTGTTTGCTATAAAATATCATCCCATGCTCTAGAAAGGTCGCCAAGATTCTAGCATATTTGAGAAAAAGTCACCCAACTCTCCAGGGATTGGACATGTAGGATATTTACTCTATCAGTGATGAAATAGACTTCATTTTGTTGCTTTTCTCAAAAACTCTAATATGCAGTTTTGGTGTCTCCTGCCCTCTCCTTACTCTGTCCCCAGTTACTGGGAAAGTTACAGGCAGTTTAGCATGTTCTGCTTATTTAAGGAGCGCTCTCCACAGAAACTCCTAAAAAGCATATTAACTAAAATCACACCTAAACACAGTTTTCTTTCATTATCAGAGATCATTTGCACGTGTCAGAAAGAACAATCGATATAAATGGAAAAGATCTGGAGTTTGTTTTGCTTTTTAAGATAACAATGATCGCACCAAAAGTACCATTGATTGGGTATTACCAGGTGGCTGCCCCGGGCCAGGCCCTCCTTTTAGGGGATTCTTCTCTGCCGTGGGGCAAGGTGTCCATGAGGTCAAGAGTCAGAGCCCTGGAAGCCGGTTGCCCTCTTTTAGACCACACTCCAGGTGCCCAGGTGTGAAAAGACCATGAGATAACCAGGTGAGGGCAAGCACTTAATTTGGAAAGTGATTTCAGATCCCACCTCAGGCAGGTGTGAGAGTGAGACACGGAGATCAGGACATTCACACCAGGCCACAACTGTGCGTGTGAGTCACTGTGGGTGACTGGGGCTCCGTCCCACTGGGGACTTCAGGGATAGTGTGGAACCTGCCTCAGACAACCACACAGGCAAGGGGGCAGGGACACTCACCGACCACCTCCTGTCACTCAGAGGCGGCTCTCAGGAGTTGTCATCCCCCTGTACTTCCAGCCTGCCCAGGGATGCGTGGGATGGATTCCAGCCATCAAAGAAACCCTCAGGGAAAGTTCCAGGCACTTGCTTCGGGACCTGCACGGTCACATTCAGAGGCTTCGCGCTAACATGTTCAAGATCAGCCTGGACAACATAGCGAGATCTCATCTCTATAAAAAAGAAATAATATAACAGGCCAAACCCACTTCCAAGTCCACACAGTCCTCTTCCCTGAGTCCCACCTCCTGGGGATGAGACACTCTGCCAGCGCACTTCCGCGGGACCCAATGGGAGGCCAGATGGCAGCAGTCGGCAGAGGGCACCTTTGGAGACCATCCATGTAACAGAACTCTCCAGAGGCATGTGTGACGAGGGGGTGAGGCAGGAATGGAACAGGGAAGGGAAGGTGACAGTGGTTGGTGGTTCTGGGCCTGGCAGGTTCCAAGGCAGGATCTGAGCCGTCAAGTCTGCGGACTCTGAAATCTAACCTGGCATCCCAGGTAGTTAGGAAGACATATTTGTCACAGTGGGAGGACAGCACATCTTTTATTTATCAGTTTGTTAGCCTGATTTGTAACTTCTGAGTACGTGGCCATATGTTGTGTGTAGCAGATGCTGCTGGCGTGCTTCCACACTCCCTGGGTGTCTCGCTCCAGTGCGCCCAGCCTGAGGTCCAACCGCGGGAACCATGCCTCCTGCCTCAGGGCTTCCCATTGCTGCTGGAATCTGCTTTGCTGCCGGATGGCAGGTGGAAAATGCAGAGGAATGGGGCTCGTGGGAGCCACCCTCGTGGAAGATGGATGGGTGTCGGCATGCCTCACCCCCAGGAGAGGATGGCCCGAGACTCCCCATGAAAAGGTGAAGCTACAGTCATCGACTGTAGTAATGGGCTAATAACACTCTTTTCTGAGACGGGGTCTCACTCTGTCACCCAGGCTGGAGTACAGTGGCACAATCATGGTTCACTGCAGCCTCAACCTTCTGGGCCCAAGCGATCCTCCCACCTCAGCCTCCTGAGTAGCTAGGACTACAGGTGTGCACCACCATGCCTAGCTAATTTATTATTATTATTATTTCTTTTTTATAGAGATGAGATCTCACTATGTTGTTCAGGCTGGTCTTGAACTCCTGGGGTCAAGCAATCCTCCTACCTCGGCCTCTCAAAGTGCTGAAATTACAGGCGTGCACCACCATGCCCAGCCTAGATAACACACCTTTTATTGGCTACAGGCCCCTTTCTTGTCTCATTTTCCTTCTCTTCTACTGATATGTTTCTTCATCTCCACTTTTTAAAAAGAGTTTGTCTCAGGACCTACTCTTGGGAGAACCCAAGTTAAGTTGGCAACGAGCCCCTGTCTATGCACCTGTCCAGACCCTACAAACATCAGGTGGGCCTGGCACGACTACTCCATCTCACTGTCTCACTCCACTCTGCAGCCAAATGCAGACGGCGATAGGATTACCCCCATTTGAAACGGAGTCTTTGAACATTCAAGTCCCTTGCCCGTGGCCCCAAGCCAACAAATAAGATCATCATACCAACAACAGAGCTTGGAATGTCAGCCTGTGCTTGCCGGCTGTGTGTCCCTATGCAGGTGGCACTGCACTCGGGCTCTTCACCTGCATAAGGAGGATGATAGAAAAGCGATCTCCACCCGACCTGCCTGCCGGGTTGCCGCAAAGGTCCAGAGAGATGATGAAAGGAAGGGTCACATACGCTCTCAGTCACACTGAGGATGTCAGGGTGGTGATGGCCATGCTAGCACACCCCCAGGACCGGGGACTGAGGCCCTCACCTCAATGCCTGGGGTATCGCTCCACGTGCCTATCAATTATTTCTTGCAGGCTTCCCTTCCTCCTATCCTTCTCCTCCCTCCTTCCTTCACGCCTGCCTCCTTTCATTCTCTTCTTCATCCCTTCATTATTAAGCATATGGTTATTGAGTCTCTTCTATGTGCCAGGTACTGTTCCAGGTGATACAGCATAGTGGTCAACACGATGACCAAGCCCTCACACTAACAGAGCATATATCCTAGCAAGGGGGAAAAAATAAACAAGGAAATAAGAACAGTTAGTTATCTAAAAGTAGATCTACCATTCAACCTGGCGATCCTACTACTTGGCATCTACCCCCAGGGAAAAGAGGGAGTTGATACCAAGAAGACACCCGCTCTCAGACATTACTTGTAGCACAATTCACAATTGCAAGGATGTGGAATCAACCCAACTGCCCCTCCATGGAACGACGCATAAAGAAAATGCAGTATATAGGTATACCATGGAACACTACTGAGCCGCAAAAAACAAAATAACATCTTTTGCAGAGACTGGGATGGAATAAGAGACCATTCTCCTGAGCCAAGTGATGAAGAAACGGAAAACCAGACACTGCATGTTATTACTCAGGAGTGGGAGCTGAGCTAAGAACCTGCAAAGGTACAGAACAGTAAAACAGAGGCTCAGAAGGGGGGGGGCTGGAAGGGGAAAAGGGTGGAAAGTCACATATCGGGTATAATGTGCTCTAGCGGGGGTGACAGGGACACTTAAAGCCCAGACCTCTTCACCACTAGATAATGCATCCATGAACCAAAAAACCACTTGAACCCCTCAAGTTACTGAAATAAAAAAATTAATACAAAAGAACAGTTATCAAGACAGTGACAGATATGAGAGCCCTGTCTTACAGAGTGGCTGGAGAGTTAATGTCTGTTGTCTGTTGTCTGTGCGTCTGCGTGTTGAGGGTGGTTGGTGGGGTAGATGTGCCTGAGGGCCAATTTTGATCAGACCTCCAAAGAGGCAATATTTCCCCTCAACCTTGATAAGGAGTCAGTGTAGCTGTGAGGGGGCTGTGGTAAGTGTTTCAGAGGACATGACGGGCGGGCAGAACACCCCAGAGTGTATGTGAGAGGAAGCCAGCAAGGTACCAGCAGCTCAGACGATGGAAGGGGAAGTGGCAGATGGTATCATGTAGGCAGGTGGGGCCAGATCGCACAGGGCATCCTAGACTTCAGTGAATGGCTGACTTTACACCACGTGCTGTGAGAATCACGGGGAATTTAAGACACCTGGCATAGTTTGCGTTATATATAATCACTCTGCCGTGAAAATGAGGGCACGAGTGGACAAGGAGGTTGCTTAGTGCTACTGCACCATCTTGGGATACCAACCATCATCCCAGGTTCCCATGCTTTGCTGGGCGACAGTGTCTGGAACTTTCTACAGAACCTGATGAGGCTGCCTACTATGACTTGAATGTGTCTCCTCCATAATTTACGTTGAAACTTAATCCCCATTGTGGCGGTTTTAAGAGGTAGGACCGGGGCAACCCCTTCGGGTCCCTCCCACTGTGGGAGCTTCTCTGTCCTCTCAATAAATCCTGCTTTTTCCCTTTCCGACTGTCCGTGTAGAACCTCGACCCCGAAGAGCTGCAACCTGAAGAGCTGCAGAAAATCATCGGAGCCGAAAAGCTGTGCACCCCAGAGCTTGCCAGCCGACAGAGCCAGCTGAACCAGGAGAGCTGCTGGGAGAAGGCGAGATTCTGAAGCTGATACACTCAGGGGGATAGGTTTGCCAGTCCACTGAAGCAGCAACACTCTCAGGGTATGGCTCGCCAGCCCATTAGAGCTGACACTTCCGGGGCTGGGCTTACCAGCCCCTTGATGACCCTCTCGGGGACTTGGCTGGCTGACCCATTGAGCTGACACTCTCAAAATCCAGGCTGACCTGAAAAATCTGCATCAGTTGTGGTGCCCGAGCGTGGGACTTGACGGAAGGTAAAGGTTACTGAAATAGACTTGTGGATCCATCACACTAGAGCGAAAGCCTGGAGTCTAGAAGAAGTTGCCTTAGCTGAGAGACTCACAAGCAGCTTGTTTACCAACGCTGAACCTGAGAGCCCTGTCTGGAGTGCCACTAGTGCCACTACTTACTCCCTATGGATTTCCTCCCAATGGTTCTACTTATACTTGCTGCCTTTGTTTTCATCTTGATTTGTACCATTAGACATCTCTGTTCAGGACCCCTTGATCCTGAGTGTCCATGGAATTGTTTTCCTTTTTCTTTTCTTTTCTTTTTTTTTTTTGAGTTGGAGTCTCGTTCTGTCACCCAGACTGGAGTGCAGTGGTCTCTCTGGGCTCCAGCGATCTTTCCACCTCAGCCTTCCAAGTAGCTGGAACTACAGGTGCGCGCTACCATGCCCGGCTAATTTTTGATTTATTGTAGAGATGAGGTCTCGCCAAGTTGCCCAGGCGGGTCTCGAACCCGTGGGCTTAGGACATCCACTCACCTCGGCCTCCCACAGTGCTGGGATTACAGGCTGAGCCACCAAGCCCAGCTATGGGATTATTTTCTTCCCTAGAAGTCTCTCTCAAAGGAACAAGCAAAAGGGTTTTTTAGTATCATTAGTCCTAGCTTCTTATAAGCACCCTCTCTTACCCTCCATTACATACATGGTTCAATAGGGTAATTATTCAAACGTTGGATATGCTGACAGTGGAATGTGGAGGAACATGCGCATTATTAAATGAAACTTGTTGCCCTATTAACACTTCCTCCCAAGTAGAAGAAACTTTACAGGTTGTAAAACAATAATAAAATCTCTTTCCAAGAACAGGCACTTTCAGGATGCAGTTGGTTATAAGCTTTTTTTATCCTCTCTAGGGATTTCCAATATATGGGCATGGGTCTTTCCCTTAATAGCTCCTTTTGTGTATTGCTTGTGTTTGGACCATGTATAGTTAACCTTCTTGTAAAGTTTGTTTCTTCTCATCTAGAGGCCATCAAACTCCAAAGGGGGACGCAGATGGAACCTCTACGGAAACTTCTTTCTACCAAGGACCTTCAGATCGCCTGTGATCAGCAGGAAGTAGCCAGGCCAGTCATCATCCTTACTCCGTTAGGGTTACTACTCCAGAGTGGGGAATGGGACAGGAGTTAGCTAGAGAAAGGCTAGGCAGACACACAGGTGGGTCCTCTGGTAACAATGTCGCAAACTCCAGGCAGGCCTCTCAGGTTCAGCGTTGGTAAACAAGCTGCCAGCCAGTCTCTCAAGCTACAGCTTAAATACTGCTGGGCTCAAAAAACAAACAAGCAGCTCACCATTAGGCCCCTACCTCCTGCTGATTGGTCCGTAATACTGACCAATCAGAACAGCTACAGCTCACAGCTAGTGCTAGCCAATCGGCTTGGACTTAAGGCTATATAAGCACCAGGTTTTCGGTCCCCAATGGGCAACCCTTTCAGGTCCCCTCCTGCTGTGGGAGCTCTTCTCAATAACTCCTGCTTTCTCAAAAAAAAAAAAAAAAAAAGAGGTAGGGCTTTTTGGGGCATGACTAATAAGTGATGAGGGCTCTACCTTCAGAAAAAGAGACTTCAGAGAGACATTGCTCCTTGTTCTTCTGTCCCTCCTTCCACAGGAGGACACAGCATTCCTCCTGTAGCAACAGGGCTCCATCTTGAAAGTGAGAGCCACCCTCACCAGACGCCAATGCTGGCACCTTGAGCTTGAACTTCCCAGTCCCTAGAACTGTCAGAAATGAATTTCTCTCCTTTATAAATTACTCAGTTTGTGGAATTTTGTTATAGCATCATAATGGCCTGACACTCCATCTTGACCCATCTTGCCGCCACCCCCAGTTCTCAACCACAGGCCTTGTTGCTTTCTTCCACCAGCCCTTGTGGCTTTCCATCAGGACTCTCACATTCCAACGGCCACATGCCATGTTGGTGTTGTTCAGTTTAAATATTCTCCCCAAAGCACTTTGCACCACACCTGCCTCGCTGGCCGGCCTGCCTGAATGACAACGTCCATCCCAGCCAGGCCTTGTTATGCTCAGAGCAGAACTTAATGGGACAAAGGTAAAGTTACAGATGACAGAGGACACCTGCTGCAAGTCCTCCTGGAGGGTGCTGGAGTCTTCCATAATGTCAATGGCCATCAGTAGTCAACAGTTGTGATAACAATATAGCCAAATGCAAATCAAAGGGAGATGTAAACCCAACACCAGAGGGCACAGGGCTCAACTCTTGAAAGTTCTCTAATTCTTAGCATCCTGGGAAAATCAAAATGATTTTGAAGGAGCCATCTTTCTCCTACTATCGATAAGAGACAAGGCACATCGGTCTCCTTTATGTCTCCTCTTCCTGTGTGTCATTTCAACGGGCAAATATTGGGGCATTCACTCTGGGCTCAGAGTCAATGAGAACTGTGGAAATAATCAGATATTGGCATTTCTAGTCTCAAAGAATCTGCAGGTTCCTGGGACATGCGTATCCTCCTTAATCAGTATTTACTGAGTGTGTGACAGTGCTTAGGCACTGTGTTTGTTGCCGAAAAAAGTAATGTAAGATCTCTTTTTTTCACATAGGTCATAATTTAAGATACTGTATATATTTAAAATAAAATGATAAAGAATGCTTATGCATATTAAGCTACCCACATTTGCTGGGCCCTGTGGTATTGACAGTTGCAGCTGTAAATGTTATTTGGCCTTGGCCTTTAAAAAATGCCAATTTTATGTAATTTATTCTTAGGAGACCACTTGGAAAAATTGAAATCATTACAGTAGAATGTAACTGTCTCTTTTAAGACTTTTATTATTTTCTAAAATATACAAAGTGTTTTTAGACAGTAGATGAGTTCATAATTACAGATATCAAGTGGATTTTAAAATCATTATTATATAATCCCACCATTTGGAGATAATTACATTAACATTTTGGTAAGATTCTTCTAAAGTCCTTTCTATCTATAATACGATAGTTTCCCAGACAACTAGCTGACCTACCACCTTGGGGAAAGAATCTAAGTCATCCTGTCCACTGTACATCTGGTCAGTGAGAGACAGAGAGAAAGAGAGAGAGAGACAGACAGACAGATAGACCAGGCAACTAGAGTCCCCTGGGTTCAGAGACTAAATCTATATGCCTCAAAATTATAATAAGAATGCTCTGGGCCTAATCGTATATCCAAGGTATCTTTCCAAATCTATGCCATCATCACTTTTAATGGCCACACTGCATTCTGTTCATTGTAGCTACTTTATTTCGTTTAGTCAATTCCATATTACTGAATGTACTGCATACAATACTCAAAATATATAATCTCAACATCCATCTCAGTGCGCTTGATATCACGTTCCAAACTGTTTGGTTTAGATTTCTGTAGATCTGTGTGTGCTTCTTTACAGGTTCAACATCAGTTCTTCAAACTCTGAGCTAGAGTTTGTAAACTGATGAACCAAAGATGCATTTTGTTCATCCCAGATATTTCAAATTTCACCCAAGCATCCAAATTTCTTCTTCCTTATGACAGAAGAACTCTTGCAACTCAAAGCCCACAGTCCCAAATGACAACAACTGACTGCGTATGAGTTTCGGTGACCCTTGCAGTCTGGTAATTGCCCTTCTCCCTGTAGCTTCATATGTAGTTTGTTGGCTCATTTAAATCTCCTGCCTGCACCTTCCCCACCCGGCATTTTATCATGTGACTTCTTGCTGGTTCTCATGGATTTCGGTCATTTAATGACTCCCACGTTAAGTCAGCTTCTTAACACTGGACTCTGAGCCAAAATATGTGGTCCCAACTCTAAATGTATCAGATACGTGACTTGACACGATTGAGTCTCTTTGAGACTGGATTTTCCCTTCTGGTACCATCACACGGTTAGGCTCACATGCATGGTACTTGTGACCATCAAATGCAATAAATCATATTGAACACTAAAAACTCCCTAATAGGGCCGGGCTCAGTGTCTCAGCCTGTAATCCCAGCACTTTGGGAGGGCGAGGTGGGTCGATTGCCTGAGCCTGTGGGTTCGAGACCATCCCAGGCAACTTAACGAGATCTCATCTCTACAATAAATCAAAAATTAGGCGGGCATGGTAGCACGCACCTGTAATTCTCACTACTTGGAAGGCTGAGGTGGGAGGATTGCCGGAGCCCAGCAGGTTGACACTGGGGTGGCCGTGAGTGTGCCACTGCACTCAAGCCTGGACGACAGTGATACTCCAACTCAAAAAAAAACAACAAAAAAAACCACAAAATAAAACTCCCTAACAAATGCATGACATACTCATCACTCACGGAGAACCTTCCTGCTCAGCTAATATGCACAATTTCATATGAGGCTCACAGCAACAATAACAACTAAAATCCTCACTGATTTTTCAATATCCATGTCACCATCACTGTCTGTCCGTTTGCCAAAAAACATTTCCTTTTATTCGTGGCACAGAACTAGACTACATCTCCCAGCCGCCCTTGCGGTAGAGGTGGCCCTGGAACTGAGACCCCTTGCTGGAGTGAGGAAAGTGATTCCAAGACTTCCAGCTTGTTTCCACAAACTTCCCACCCGCTTCCTGCTCCTTTCTTTTCCTTCTCTTGAAGCAGGCCCTTTGGTCGCCATGGAAACCATATGCTTAAGACAATGGAAGTAACATTTGAAGGAGCCTGGGTTTTCAAATCTTTACTTGTTGAAAAGCTATCTAGAAAAACAACACCTATGTGGATTTGACATGAATTGAAAAGAACTTCCACTTGTGCACGAGCCATTATGAATGGGGGGTTTGCTTGTTCGTTCGGCAGCTAGTGTTACTTAACTAAGGATTTGTAATGTCTAAAAGAACGTGAAGTTGAAAAGCTTCCTGGATTTAGCTTAGTGTCTTTTTTCTTTAGTTAAAATTAGTAAAGAAAATTAGCAAATGTCAGTTTCAAGCCAATTAAGAGTAGTGGTGGAAACGGACTGATTATGGAATACTTCCTGGGAGACACATCATCTCTCTCACAGAGTTTGCCGAAAAGCAATTAATTTTTATTTTAAGAAAAACACGAGAGAGATTTTCAGTACAAAGCAATGAAATCAAGAAAGAAATTTGTCTATAAAGTGGTGGAACATAAGTACACTTAAATATATAGCAGAGAACATCTAATTATGCATCGTGTCATTAAATACATTATAATAGCATGGCGATTGGTGCACAAAATGTAACTATACGTAGCCCCTTTTTCTAAAGCACACTCACACTCATGCCACCCTCGTGGCATTGCCTAATCGTGTCTTATAATTTTATTTTTGCTGCTCACCTCATTAGAGGTTCTGTTTTCTCTGCTGTCCAAAGGAAATATATAGTATAGAGTCAGTCAAAAGTTGCTTTTGGCCTCCTCCTGGTTGACTGGTGCCCTTTCACCCAATGACAGAACCTTTTTCTTTTCCTTTTTGTTGTATTTGGGGGGAGTTTTCTCCTCCACACACTGTGGATTCATGGGAGACTGCTCTACCCTACACAGGTCTATTCGTGAGCACGGCTTGGACAGCTGGAGTTTTCTATACTCTAAGGATCGAGAAGGGTGAGGGAAGGAAGGGGACACGGTCCAAGCCAGAGACAGATGCAGACCTAGAATTTTTGCTGGGCTTGCTGTTAAATAACTGTCTCCCTCCTCCCGAAACTGCTATCTTGATGACAGGCCAAAGTCACTGCATGGCACCTCATGAGAAACTCTGAGCCCAGAGATGGAAAAGCCATGCCCTCATTAACCCACCTGTGCCCTTGTATCCAGCCGTACCTGAAGCTAAGTATGCTTTACAGGTTCTTGAGCCAATAAATATTCTCTTTCTCTCTCTCTCTCAATCTTGTCTGAGTTGAGACTCTGTAACTAACAACCAAAGAATCAAATTAATCCAACAGTTATAACAGAAAAATATTTTCATACAGCTGCCATTATGTCTATTCTTAATAGGCATCCCCCATGGTTATTAATAAAACCTACTTTAATGCCTAAACCAGTACTGAGGGTGATATTAGTGCACATTGATTGGGTACTTGCTGTATCCTGGGCATTGTTCTAAGTGATTAACATTTAGTTTGGAATAGTAATACACAGACATTGTAAGAAAATTCAAGCCATGTAAATTGATGTAGCATTAAAAGTAAGTCTCTCCATCATCCCAGACCTCATTTTCTTGTTTTCCTCCTCAGAATCAGAACCATAACCAGTTACTCTGCATTCTTGTATAAACAGACAAATAAATATGCATTACAATGTGCAACTACATGTATGTGTGTACTCATTCTCAACACAAACAATACCTACTATCAATAATCAGCTGGTCATCATGCTAAACATAGTACAGTACACATTGGCCTGGCGTGGTGGCTCAGCCTGTAATCCCAGGAGAGAGGACTGCCTGAGCCTGGGGGTTCGAGACCTGCCTGGGCAACTTGGTAAGACCTCATGTCTACAATAAATCACAAAAATTAGCCGGGTGAGGTGTCATGCACCTGGAGTTTCAGCTACTTGGAAGGTTGAGGCAGAAGGATCGCCTAAGTCCAGCAGGTCATAAGCGTGCCACTGCACTCCAGTCTGGGCGACAGAGTGAGACTCCAAGTCAAAAAATAAAAAAAACCAAAAACATAGTGCAGTACACCTTTACTCTCACAGATTCCTCTCTCACAAGGCAAGTAATCCTAGGAGACATCCGGGGCTGAGACACTGATTAATCTGGGAAGCACACCAGGCTGCCTGCCTTTAGAGCATGCGTTCTTCACAATCACCCTGCTCTGTTGACATGTTAGGGCATCGATGAATAATGTCTCAGTTCTTCACCTGGGCTCACAAGAATTAAAGAAAATGATCAGAGAGTTGGAGGTTAAAATGTGTTGTGTGTTAGGTAGGGGTCCTGTTAAAAAGTGGGCAAAAGACATGATGGACACTTCTCAGAAGAAGATCTATGGGCAGTCAACAAACACATGAAAAAGTGCTCAGCCTCACTAATCATCAGAGAAATGCAAATCAAAATCATATTGAGATACCACCTTACCTCAGTAAGATTGGCCACCATTAATAAAACAAACAACAACAGATGCTGGTGAGGATGTGGAGAAAAAGGAACGCTTCTACACTGCAGGCGGGAATGCAAACTAGTACAACCTCTCTGGAAGACAGTGTGGTGATTTCTGAAAGAACTAGAAATTGGCATTCCATATGACCCAGCAATCCCCCTATTGGGAATATACCTGGAGAAACTCAAGTTATTGTACCAAAAAGATAACTGCACACACATTTGTTGCAGCTCTATTCACAATAGTAAAAACATGGAACCAACCATGCTGCCCATCAAAGCTGGACTGGATTTAAAAAAAGTGGTACATATACACAATGGAATATTATGCAGCCATAAAGAAGGACAAACATATGGCCTTCACAGCACCTTTGATGGATTTAGAGTCTCTCATACTCAGTGATCTATCACAGAAACAAAGAACTGAGGGCCACATGTTCCCACTCATAAGCGGACTTTGAACAACTATCATAATACTGTAAGAAAGGGGATTGGCAGTAGCGGGAAACTGCTGGGCGGGGGGAGGGGTGGGATTGGCAGTTGAGAGAAACTGCCAGGGGAGAGAGGGGCAAACCTCATCAACAAGGGTACCTGCATAATGAACATAATGAACATAATGTACCTAACCCTGAATTGTACCCCACATCTTTAAAATAAAAATTTTTTTGAAAAATGTGCTGTGTGGGGAGAAGGGCTGGGTTGCAGGATGTGACTTAGGCATATTATCAAATGGGCATTCCCCCCTCTTCCTACTGTGTCCTTTTTCACCATCCAGTCAGGAGTTTGGTGTTTCCACCTGATGAAAAGTTAGCATCAAGAAATACATGTTCATCCAACATTCCTGCCTCACACTCCTGGGGGGTGGAGAGAGAAATTAAGAGATAAATCTCCATGGTTCAGGCATTTAACTAGAAACGTGGACCCGTGGACATCAACTGCCAGGCACGTAAGAGAACAGAGTGTTTCTCTGGTACCTCTGTCTGGAACACGAGGGATAAGCTTTCTGGGTTTCCTTAGCACAATTCGTATTTAGTTGACGGGGAATTAGGGATCAGAGGAATTAAGAGATATGCCTAAGGTCAACTGGCGGGATCACAAATTCTCTGGCTCCAAAATCTGCTTGTTCCACTGCAATGAGCTTCCTCCCAGAAACACACCGCATGGAAAACCAGGGGCCCCTGCAGGCACACCTTTTATTTCTGACATTACTCATGCATCTAATTTTCTCAACATTACAAGCATATGCCTGCCGTGATGATGGGATATGTAAATTATTTTAACATTTGCATATTAAGAAACATACAAAGCAGTATAAATCGGCTTACATATAATAGATTTTTCAGCTTTGATCACTGGCATTGCCCCAATTTCTATTCCTGTGCCTCTGCTGGTCTTTGATACTACTCTACAATAATTACCACATTCTTTAAAAAATAAAAAAGGGTGGGACATGGCATGTCCTTCCTCTGAAAGTTTCCATATCTTCCTATCCCAGAATAAAAGCAGATGCCCTCATCCTGGTCTCTGAGTCCCCACTTGACCCTTCCGGCCTATAATGCTCTGTCCTCTTCCCCTGCTTCTCTCTCTCTCAGCTGCAATCATCCTGTCTTCTTTGTGGTCCTCAAGCACTCCAGATGTATCTGCTGCACTGAGAAGTGAATGCCCAGTGCCTAGGACAGAGCCTGGCACATGGCATGTGCTTAGCAAGTAACAGCCAAATAAACGGGCACGTGCAGAGGGAGTTTTCTGGGCAAAGCAGTGGGCAGGCACAGAGGCCTGGGTTTGGAGGAGCCTGGAGAATTAGGGACCATGAGGGGTTCTCAATGCCAGAAACATTGGCTGCCTGATGGGGAGAGAAAGAAAGGGAGTCCGCAGAAAAGGGGCAAGGGGGTTAGCTTTAAGACAATACAGGCTGGATACAGTGGCTCACACCTGTAATCCCAGCACTTTGAGAGGCCGAAGTGGGAGGATTGCTTGAGCCCAGGAGTTCGAAACTAGCCAGGGCAACACAGCAAGACTTCATCTCTACAAAAAAATTAAAAAAAAGCAAAAATTAGCTGGGTATGGTGGCATGTGCCTGTAGTCCCAGCTACTCAGGAGGCTGGGGTGGGAGGATTGCCTGAGCCCAGGAGGTTGAGGCTGTGGTAAGTAGGGATTGCACCACTGCACTCCAGCCTGGGTGACAGTGAAACCCTGTCTCAAAAAAAAAAAAAAACGAAGATAATACACAAGTTTGCATCATCCAGTCAGATTCATACAAATAAGAGATTAGGGCCAAAGTCAAGTCTTACGAATAATTTCAAGGACACAAGTGATCAAGGTGAAGCTTCAGGGCTGTCAGCCAGTGGCCCATGGCCTTCCTCCTCACTTTTCACACATCTGGGCCAGGTCAATACTTGAGACCTCCTGGTGGTGTCTACAGCGATGCCACTTAGATAGAAGAGGGCAGCTGGTCATCAAGGGTCTCTGTTTTATACTCAGAAAGTGAAATAGCTGAGGATGTGATTTTCCCAGGAGCCATGTCCCCTAAGTCCACACATTCCAGGTTTGTTTGCTATCACTGTCTCAGGCAACCAAGTACAGCCCGCCATAAGCATGACCAAGACAAGAGCACTCCTGCCAGGAAATGCCAAGAGGAGACATGAGTGAGGTGACGGGAGTGGGATGCACACACCTGCTGTCCTCCTTCCCTGAGCTGTCCCTGCCATATCCCTCAAGCCATTAGAGAGAATGAACTGCGGACAATCTTTTCCCTCACACACCTAAAACTGACGGACAGCTCTGAGGGCTTTGAGGGGAGTGACATGGCTTGATGTGTTCTGTGGAGACACCTCTGTCACCGCCTGAAGAGGAGGCACTGAATCCAGCTCCGAGAGGTGAGGTCCTTAGAGGTCTCGGATGTGGCCCATCTGGCCTGAGGATTCAAACAACAGCATGTGAACAGATGTCTGTCAAGGTGATTACAAAGCAAATGGGAGCTTCATTTTTTTTTTCAAATTCATTACAAAATAAAATAAGTAGCAAAATCAGTAAGGAAGGGGGCTTAGAAATTCAATATGCACACAAAGACAACAATGTACACACTTTTGTTTGCAGTGGGAAGAGATTTGTCTGGAAGTTCTGTTAGTGAAGATATTAAATTGTTTCATTCACTAGATTATCTCACATTCAGTATAGTATCTAATATACTATGCATATAATTAATATTTTCTTGAGTGAGTTTATTGAGGGAATAACTATAAAATTTTTAAAAAGCATATTCATAAGATGGATGGCAGAGATGAGACTATGCATTCAAAAAAATTACTAAGTCCTTTTGTGGGGAATCTTGAAAATCAGGTGAGCGGCCCTGGGACTGGTTTTAGAGAGCAAGGGAAAAACATATATATATGTGTTCATGTTAAGTTGAGATTCTGTAACTAACAACCAAATAATCCAAATTAATCCAACAGTTAATGGAAACATCTTTTCTTCTAGCTACTATTACTGAATCTATTCTATGATAGGCATCACCATGGCTATTAATAAAACCTACTTTAATGTCGAAACCAGCATTGAGGGTGCTATTAGCTCACACTGATTGGGTATATATATATATATATATATATATATATATATATATATATATATATATATATATATATTTATAAGTATTCATGAGTTCACACCGATTGGGGATATATATATATATATATATCCCCAATCAATGTCACTGATGATGGCAAGTCTGGCTTGTTAAAGAAAGAAAATTGTATCTGACTCAGCTTGGACCCCTTGATGTTTGAAGTGTAAGAAGATCATGAAAGAGGAAATTGTAACAGTCAACATGGGAAATGATTCAGGCTTGAATAATGATCAAGGTGGGGGATGAATTTTGGAAATGTTCCAAAGATGGTAACAGGCAAATTGACATCAAGAGATATGCGTGTAGGTGGGAAGAGAAATCTGCATCTCAGTAGTAACAATATTATTATATTTCCTTACTGCAGCTTACAGTTAAAAAAAATGCAGTGAACTACCAGGAGAGGCAAAAAAATCTGAAAGGTTGGAACTGCTTTCTCAGAGTGAACACTACCAATTGACCAAAGCTGAAGGGTATAAACTACCGAAAATCAGTAGTGTTGACTATTTTATCTTGGCCTCCCCTCATGGAGATTCACTCTCCATGCTCTTTTGTACCCAGGAGTTGACCCACGTGGACTGCACCAGTGAGTCACCATGTGGATTGTCCAGACCAAACTGCCTGGACCTCCAGTCCCTATCACTCCAGTGGATCTTCCGGGACCTCCAGTTCCCATCACCCCAGTGGGTCTTCTGGATTTCCAGTTCCCATCACCCCAGTGGGTCTTCCTGGGCCTCCAGTTTCCATCACAACACAACCATGAGTCTGCCTGGACCTCCAGTTTCCAGCTAAATTCTGTCAGTGGAAGTTCCTGGCAGGAGAACAGGGGCCAGATAGGCTCGAGTTTCATCCCCACTCCTCTGCTTTGTCCTGTATTGCTGATGGTGCCCTTATTCCTTAAAAACTCCATCCTGGGATAAGGGGATATCCTCCAGGACTCCACCTCCTACCGGGGGCCGGTAACCCTCTTGCTTGCTTTGTCTGTTTAGGCCTAGGGGTTGCAGTGACCTCTCTTCTTTCTGATCTCCTGGTGCGTTGGCACAATTTCTTTCTCTCTTAACCTCTCTAGGTTCTCTTCACTGATGTCACATCTGAACTGGAAATAGCAAATGTCCATCTATGGTTGAAGCGCAAAGACCACTTGTCCCCTAGATTTGGAGAGCTTATTAAGGGATTCCTGTTACTTGGATGTTTAAATTCTTATTTAGCCAGAGTACTAACACATTTTCCAAACTTGGTTGCTTTTCCCCTTTGAGCAGTGAAAATTAGATAGAAAAACTATATATCACACTGACACAATTCTCCGCAGGCTTGCATTTTCACGAGAACCCAGATAGTACACTGAGCATGGAAGGCTCGAGAATGAAACATTTTTGATGACTTCTCAGCAGGACAGGTATCTGCAAGAACGGTCAGAATGAATACCTGCAAGGTGTGTTCTAAGCTCCAAGATGAGACCTGCCTGTCCAAAATCTTGATGAAAGAAACAATGCTAATTGTAATTTTCCATATCTTTCTCTTTCTTAGAACTCTACTGGTTGATTGGAGTCAGAACACAGAATTTTGGTTATATGCATATAGTTCAAATACACTTTGGGGAAAAGAAAATAATTCTGCTTGGTTTAGGTCAACATATCCATCAAGAGCCATCTGTGTGTTTATATCAGTTCAGTTTCTTGGGTTGCAAGTAAGACAATTTTATTCAGTGCTCAAGATGAAAGCAGCCTATCATGAGAATCTAGACACTCCCTGTGGCATCTCCAAGAAGGACTGAAATTAGGAGCTCTGAACGGTTGCGAGGCCTCTTTTTTTCTCATCTCTGCTTCACCTAGTGCATCATTTCACTTCCCTCTATTCTTCGACCAGCTTCTCCTGTGACTCCACCTTAGAATAACACGCCTGCCAAATATAGTAAAGTGCCAGCGCGCCTTCATTCCTTCAACAATATGTATGGACTGCCTATCACATGCTCGTGATTATTCTAGGAGCTGAAGCCAGCACAGGAAGAGTAAAAGGAAAATGACACCATTATTGCTTTCATGAGCTTCATCTTCCAGTGGAAGAGACAGTCAGTACTAAATAAAATAGTATGATGTATGGTAATATAACTATCATATAATAAGTAATATATATATTAATAATAATAAAACTGCATAGTAGAATGATGAAGGTTCAGATGGTCTTGCATTTGTGAAGCCCAAATCCCTGGAGAGAGGTGATGGGTGGCATTGATCAGAACAGAAACTTACTGTTCCAGGGGAGTGAACAGGATAGGATCAAGTAATCTGTGAACAGAATGAAAGGTATGCATGTGAGACCAAGTACACTTCAAATATTCTGTGTGCTTCAAAGTAGAAATATGATGTTCCCCCAGTTGATTCTAGCAGTGAGATAGATGATAAGAGGGACCCAGCTTTTACCTGTCTGCAACCACAAGGACACACACGACACACACACTGAGTACACTGACGGAGTGTAGTCCCCGGAAAAGATTCATTTCCAAGGTCCTAGCAATGGTCTCCTCCCCATGCTGGTGACAGCACGAATAAAACATGGTGAAACCAGTGAATACTGACCAGGTGTTATGTGATGCTGGAGACGTGGTTTGGGAAACTCCACTTAGGGAAATCCTTAGGATACATATAAGGAGGGAATTTGAGTAGAAAACATAGAGTAAGACCATGTGAAGAAGAGTCATTGGGCAATTGCCCGATGGACTACTACACAGACATAAAAAAGAACGAAATCATGTCCTCTGCGGCAACACGGAGGTAGCTGGAGGCCTTATTCTAAGCAAATTAACACAGAAACAGAAAATCAAGTACCACATGTTCTCACTTATAACTGGAGGCTAGACACAGGCCATAGGATGAGGACAACAGACACCGGGGACTCCTAAAGGGGAGAGGAAGGGAGTG
Source organism: Cephalopachus bancanus (assembly GCA_027257055.1). Taxonomy (NCBI): domain Eukaryota; kingdom Metazoa; phylum Chordata; class Mammalia; order Primates; family Tarsiidae; genus Cephalopachus; species Cephalopachus bancanus. The sequence continues at coordinate 2,490,459 of JAPVLO010000269.1, forward strand.
GGAACAGGTTGACAAACCATCCACCGGGCACCATGTTTACCACCTGGGTGACGGGCTCAGTAGAAGCCCAAACCTCAGCATAGCACAGTAGACTCATGGAAAAAAACTGTACATGTGGCTGCTGAATCTAAAATTTTTAAAAAAAAATTTTTTTAAAAAAGCTATCTTGGCTATGAGGATGTTGCTGGATGTTACTCCTTCAGAAAGCTACAACCACCCCATGACAGGAGCTAGGAGGTAAGTCACATGATCGCAACTGCCCCCTTGCCTCAAGCATGACTCAGAGGTCCTCCCGGCCTGCAGAAAACGGCTCAGTCTGTTCATGCTTTCATAAGCTGCCTGGAGCGCTAGCGACTGTGCACTTCTTAGTTGCTCTTTCTGCACCCTTGGCTGCTACCACAGAGGGTAAAACCTGACCAAAGGGATCTCGGTAGGGTATGAACATTCTTAGACAGAACGTGATAGTTAAGTGCCGGCTCAACCTTTGATGAACAAAACACGCTATTAGTACATATGAACTCCACTTCAGCCACAATGACCCACTTTTCTTCCTTCCCCTGTCCCTAATAGACAAAGAGAAGTCCTACCACAGGTCACCGGGAAAGTGTCTAATTACTCCGGGGCTGGATGCCTGTCTGATGAAACAAACTAGGCATTCAGCTCCTGAACAGCCAAAATGACCCGAAAGCTTAACTGTATTTGTGTTATTATGCATTTCATTTCCTGCACTGATGACCCCAGTCCTTTGTAGGTACCTGATAAAACATCCCATGGCACAGTAATAAGCTTTTTATGATGAATTCCAAAGAATGGCAAGAAAACTGAGCAGGTAGAATGAGCTTAGTTTCAAAATACTGTGATTTCAATGATAATAGTGTTTGCTTCTTTCCTGTTCTGTCTTTAGTCTTTCTTGTAAATGAGGATATAGTCTGAGCACCATTTGTCTACAATACCATACCTAAAGAACAGAATCCAGAAATCATGACATCAAGGCAAAATTAAATTTCCAGTCTATAGGAAAAGGTGCAAAATGAAATAAAGCTTTCAGGATTAAGGGGAAATTCATATTTAGAATGACAGCCAAAGTGAAAAGCATTTCACAGAGATTGACAGACTCAAGATCCATCTTCTCAGATTAGAAAAAAAGAAGCCGGAAGGGAGAAATGGAAGTTTACTTATACAATCCTAAAATACAATCTCATGTCTCATGATTTCTGAGGCTGCTAAGAAAAGTAGCTCGGGGAGCCACCCTGCAATTTCTTTTGAAAAAAAAAAAATCTGATGCTATCAGATAGATGTACTCATTTCTCATTTTAAAACTTTCTAAAACTTCCAGATTTCCAGCATATCCTCAAAGGCATACATGGAAAAGAAAAACCATAAAAAGTTAACAGCAGATTCTACATTCAACAAGGGCCAACACCCGGATGGGGTTTGTGATTATCACTACCTTGGATGCCATGAGAACTGGCTTCTAAAATTCTAGGCTCAGGAAAAAATCCTCAATAAGCTACACATTCAACACCTCTGTCTGTGAACTGCGCGTCTTAGATCTTAAAATCCCTACTCCCAATTTCTGTGATTTTCTTAATTCAAGTGACATTGGGACCATCAATAAGAGTGGGGGTCAAGCATCAGATAATAGCCTCTCCACCAGGCACAACATGTAAAATCACAGTATAACAAACACAAAGGTATTTCCCACTCGAAGTCACAGATCAAGTGAAGAGATCCTCAGGGGTCCCCTCCTAAAGACACAGAGCTCCCCAGGTGTAAGCAATACTCAACTTCAAGGCCTAAGAATCTGAAACTCTACTCATTTCATGATTGCAGATAAATGCTTTTGCTAGTGGCTATAACCAGAAACTGTGACATGGATCATAAAATAAAACTTGAAGGTGTCATGCTAATTATCTAGCATGTAGTCAGAGCTATAGCCTGTATAGAACAAGTCTAAAATGGCAGAAATCCTGTTTCAACTAGCTTAAGCAAATAGATATTATTGACTCAAGTGTATGAATGCGGTAGGGAAAATACTGACTTCAGGCATAGCAGGATCCAGGTGTTCAAACATGGCCACAAGGATTCCTGATCTCTCCTTCAATTGGCTTTCTTTCTTCTGTGAGTGCTACTCTTAGACAGACTATGCCACATTAACCTATAGCAACTCGCTCTGCCACCCAGGCTGGAGTGCAGTGGCACAATCACAGCTCACTGCAACCTCAACCTCCCGGGCTCAGGCAATTCTTTCACCTCAGCCTCCTGAGTAGCTGGGACGACAAGCATGCACCATCACATCTGGCTATTTTTTTAAAAACAAAACTTTAAAAAGGAAGGCTTACTTCCTGTTAAAGTGTTGGTGTTGATATTCATTGTACTTACATATATTACTCACCCATCTACAGATCAATTCACATGGCCAGGGGGATTACAGCCAGACTTCAACCATGACACACCCTCCCTCCGAGTCAGACAATGGGGTTAGCTCCACCCTAAGCAAATGAACTGAGAACTGGGGAGAGGTTGTTCCCAAGTTTGTTAGTCTGTCTTTTGCCAATAGGAGACAACGTTCGTGAGGGCAGGGACCATGCCTGTCTGTCTAGGCAAGGTTCCTGCAATACTGTGTATCCCATAATAGGTGCCCAAAACATATCTAAAGAGTGAATGAAAAGGGGAAGGAATGATGGTCATTCAAAAGTAGCAGAAGTTCAGTGCTGTACAGAATTTACTATAGAACTTCATAGGAAGTAGGAAGTATCTGGTTGCCATCAACAAATGTACTTCCTTCCAGATAATGGAAGCTAAGTCAAACTGATTTTATATTATTTACTATTTTCCAGTTTCCTTTTAATATTTGTATGTCACATGTAAAGAGTCTACAGAAGGAAACGAATGAATCCGCAGCTTATATAGGCAGATAAAAATCCAAAGAAGCAAATGAAATGTAAATAGAAGTATTCTTGGAGCGGACAGGAAGGACAAGGTCTTTTTATCTTTGTTTAGGGAGCTGGGGGCTGGGGACTCCCAGAAAAGGGGCTATTTAAACTGAATAATAAGGAAAGGACAATCCAGGCAAAGAAAGAAACATATGTAAATGCACAGATGCTTTATTATTATTATCAATATTTTACTTTATTTTATTATTATTATTATTATTATTATTATTTTATTTTATTTATTTATTTATTTTGAGTTGGAGTCTCGTTCTGTCACCCAGACTGCCAGCCCAGCCTCACCTGCTGGGCTCCGGCGATCCTTCCGCCTCAGCCTTCCAAGTAGCTGGAACTACAGGCACACGCTACCACGCCCGGCTAATTTTTGATTTATTGTAGAGATGAGGTCTTGCCAAGTTGCCCAGCTGGTCTCGAACCCGCGGGCTCAGGCAATCCACTCACCTCCGTCTCCCAAAGCGCGGGATTACAGGCTGAGCCACTGAGCCCAGTTTACTTTATTATAAAGATGTGAGATACAAGTCAGGATTCGGTACATGACGTATGTACAGGTAAAGTTTGGGCCTCCAACTGGTCCTCGCTTCCCCTGGTTTAAGGCCAAGGAACCACGGTGTTGTTAAAACAATCTCAAATATTTTATTCACACGTTTTAAATCTAGAATTAGTCTTTTTTTTATTTTTATTTTTTTGAGTTGGAGTCTCACTCTGTCGCCCAGGCTGGAGTGCCAACTCAGCGTCGACCTGCTGGGCTCCGGCAATCCTTCCGCCTCAGCCCTTCCAAGTAGCTGGAACTACAGGCAGGCGTTACCATGCCCAGCTAATTTTTGATTCGTTGTAGAGATGAGGTCTTGCTAAGTTGCCTGGGTTGGTCTTGAGCTCGTGCTCAGGCAATCCACTCACCTTGGCCTCCCAAAGTGCAGAGATTACAGGCCGAGCCACCAAGCCCAGCCTAGAAAATAGTCATTTTATAGACTGCATTTAGAGCACCATAACTTAGTTCCCACAGGTCAACCATCCCCTGAATGATATCCACAATCATCTATATGTGAGTTGGGGCACTCTGTCACCTAGGCTGGAGTGCAGTGGCTCACCGCAGCCTCGACCTTCTGGGCTCAGGTATTCCTTTCATCTCACCCTCCTGAGTGGCTGGGACTACAGGTATGCACCACCCATCTGGCTATATATATATTTTTTAATTTTTTGTAGAGATGATGTCTTGCTATGTTGCCCAGGCTGGTCTTGAACTCCTGGACTCAAGCAAATCCTCCTGCCTCAGCCTTCCAAAATTCTAGGATTATAGGCATGAGTCACTGTGCCTGACCGAAGTTAACTTTTTATCTTTTCAAAGTCATCTGCATGTCCATTGACTTCCATGTCAACCACTGCACCATTGTATAGTTTTTTCCTCCCTGGCTCTTCCACAGATTCCATCTGGTCTACTGTTCACTCATTGTTCAGCACATTGTTCTTATGTGTACTCAGGCATACAATTCCAATGACAGATTTGTGACAAACGAATTTGTCCTATCATTTGAGAGGATGGGGCTGGCAGTGGAACCTCCCAGTGGATGTGGGAACAGCAAACAGTTATGGTGGAATCTATGGGAACAGAGAAGTAGAATCTAGAATGGGAAGGGTTATCAATATTGTGCCAAAGAGTTTAATTTATATTATATGATGCTATTTTCAAGTTGTATAGTACATTGAAACCATAATGATTTGGACACTTTTTAAAGTGTCAACATGAAGGAAAAACTTGATTTTTGTTGTTTGTTTGTTTGAGTAGGAGTCTCATTCCGTTTGCCCAGGCTAGAGTGTAGTGGCACACTCACAGCCACCCCAGCGTCAACTTAACTTGCTAGGCTTTGGTGATCCTTCCACCTCAGCCCTTCCAAGTAGCCTGAACTCCAGGTGCATGCTACCATGACCGGCTAATTTTTTATTTATTGTAGAGACGAGGTCTCGCCAAGTTGCCCGGGCTGGTCTCGAACCCGCGGGCTCGGGCAATCCACTTCCCTCGGCCTCCCAAAGTGCTTGTATTACAGGCTGAGTCACTGAGCCCAGCTGGAAATAGTTCATTTAAATAGAAATTGAGAATATTTGAGGAGAAAATCAATTTGGTTCAACAGCAACAATCAATCACCAACTAAGTGCTAGCTGAAGCACTGGAGAAACTGAGGCATGAAAGTGTAAAGAAGCCGGGCTCGGTGGCTCAGCCTGTCATCCCGCGCCTTTGGGAGGCTGAGGTGAGTGGATTGCCTGAGCCCGAGGGTTCGAGACCCGCCTGGGCAGCGAGACCTCATCTCTACAGTAAATCAAAAAATCAGCTGGGCGTGGTAGCGCATGCCTGTAATTCTGGCTACTCGGAAGGCTGAGGCCGAAGGATCGCTGGAGCCCAGCAGGTCGAGGCTGCGGTGGCCGGGAGCGGCCACTGCACTCCAGTCTGGGCGACAGAGTGAGATTCCAACTCAAAAAAGAAAAAAAAGAAAGTGTAAAGAAAACACACAATGACAATCAGGCCTCATTTAAAAAATAATTGCTCTTCTCTTTCCCTCCATCTTTCTCCTTCTCCTTTTCACCATAGGAAGTACTACATAAGAGAGAATATTCAAATTCTAGATCTAGGCCCTCCTAGCTAAGTAACCTTGGGAAAGTGACTTCCTTTCTTGACCTTATATTTCATCCCCTGTAAAAAGGAATCAGGAATCTCTATCTCATAGAATTATTATAAAAATTAAAGGAGATATTGCATATAAAGTGCTTATAAAGGCATATGCCAAAATACAGACACTGAATACACTAAGAGTCTTAAAAAAAAAAAACCCCTCAAAACTACAAGACGTAATTCGGTATTTAAAATGAGAGATGAAGGCTGGGTCTACGGAGTGTGTGCACCAATGCAAACTGGAATATGATGCCTCGTGCACAGAGCACAGGGCTTCATTCCCACTGACTGATGTTACAGGCATGACAGACCCAGCATTGCAGATCTTGTCATTTGGCATGAGAAGTCACAGTAGTTCTACATTTGGATGTGAAATTTCCCAATTCTCAAACACAGTGTGGGGGACCTAACATGAATCTGCAGACTTGGTCTGGCCTGCAGCTCACCACATCGCAGTCCTTGATTACACACATTATTTATTGAACCTGCCACTTTGAGCAATTGAGCCAATTGAATGATGCAGCATGCCTATTTGCTGTACAGATATGTCTAAAGCTCTGCCAGTCGAAATTTTCTGAGGCCACTTTTAGAGGGACTTTTCCACTCTTATTCATCTCCAAAGTGACATTCTAAAATCTTGGAAGGTCAGTGAGGCTGTGGTTAAATATTAATATATATGCATTTTTTTAAAGTTAAATTTATTGAGCCACAATTTACATATGATAAGTGCACCCAAGTTAAGCATACAGTTGGCTGAATTTTGATACATGTATATAGTATTGCAAACACAATCATAATCAAGGCATAAAACACACTCACCAACCCACCAAGTTTTTTTGTGCACCTGTGCATTCAATTCCTAGCCCTTCCCTGCACAAGGTAACTCCTAACCTACTTTCTGTCACTATTGATTAGATTTGCCTTTCATAGAATTTCACATAAATGGAACAGTGCAGTATATAATCATCTGGGTCTGGCTTCTTTCACTCAGCCAAATTTTCCTTGCAATGCATCTATGTTAGGTGCACCAGGACTGTGTTTCTTTTCATCTTTGAGTCTTTTTCCATTGATGGATATACTGAAATGTGATCATTGATTCACCTGCTATTGGACATTTGGGTTATTGTGAATGAAACTACTATGAATACATAAGTATGAGTCCTTTTGTCAGTTTTTAAACATTTAAAAATCGTTTCAAAATGTACCCCTTCTAGGATGTGTGGTGGTATCTCATGGCAGTTTAAATTGATATGTTTTCGATAACTAATGGTGTCGAGAGTCTTTGCGTGTGCTTATTTGCCATCTGTATATCTTATTTTGTGAATCTTCCTTCAAATACGTTGCCCATTTTTAAAACTGGGTCATTTGTCTTCTATTCTGGATACGAGTCCTTTGTCAGCATTATGATTTACAAATATTTTTTCCTAGGCTGCAAACTCAGTTTTAATATTAGAAACAATAGTATTCTGCAGTTTATACTGTTTCCACATCCATCCCCATCATTTTAGCCTCAGGAAAAACTTGCCAAAGAGGGAAAAGACATTTTATCTCTTAATGCTTCAGATGAGAAAAGGAAGACTTAGAAGATAGTGACCTATTCAATGTCGCACAGCTGTATAATGATAAATATGGAACTAGCATCTAGAGCCACAGTGTTTTTAACCACCCAGAATTCATCTGCTGCATCATCAGTTCTATTAAATACAACTGTTTGTTGTTCATCTCTGAGGTATCTGCACCACTTAGGACTGTGTCTAGCATACAGTAGATACTCAAATTATTGATTAAATTTCTCTCTTTTCATAATAAAGCCATGGCCTAATGGATAGAAACCTGTCTCTCGCCACACCTCGTTCTGAATGTCAGTGACTCTCAGTTCCTGCCTCTTCAGCATGTGACCTGAATCCCAGCCACAGGACTGGCCCGGGGGAAGCAAAGACAAAGGCTGGTATAATTGGAGTATATTTCAAGATTGTGGAAGCACCCTTGGAGAGAGACTTTATTGTGTCTTTTTTACTGAACTTGCCAATGGGATAATCTGATGTTGGAATTGTTGTATCCAATTTATCTTCAAGAGAGTTGAGCCCTGCAGAGAATGCTGCCAGGACAGAGAACAGCCAAGGGACAGAAAGACATTAAGTACTGATGACATCTTCTAAGACATAAATCCAGGTGCATTGTGGCATAATAAAACAATAATAAATACTTATTAAATTCACGGTGTCTGAAGGTCAAGACTTTGGGAACAGCTTAGTTGGGTCGTTTGGCTCAAGGGTTACAGTCTGATGCTGGCCAGAACCACAGTTATCCGAGGGCTCAACCGGGGTTGGAGGACTTGCTTCCAAGGAGGCTCACTTGAGTTTCCAGTTGGTTTTGATTGTGACCGGAGTCCTCAGTCCATCCACATGAGCCTCTTCCACTGCCTTTTGCATGTACACCTCTCATGACAGCTGTTGGACTTGTCCCAGAGTGAGTGTTTCAAGAAAACAAAGCAAGGTGAAAATGTAGTTTATGATCCAGCTTCAGTAGTCATGCACCATCATCCTGCTGGTTCTGTCTGATAGAGGCAAGACACTAAGTCTGACCCACATTCAAGATGAGGGTGATTTGACCCACCTCCTGAAGGCAAGAGTGTCAGAGACTTTCTAGATATATGTTAAGACCACCACACCAGTCATCCTTGAAGGTCTATCTCTCAGTCTGTTGGGGGTGTTATAAAAGACTATCTGGCACTGAGTAATTTATAACAAAAAGAGGTTTATTTTATTATTCAATGATTTATTTATTTTTGAGTTGGAGTCTTACTCTGTTGCCCAGACTGGAGTGCAGTGGGCGCTCCCAGCCACCGCAGCCTCGACTGCTGGGCTCCGGCGATCCTTCCGCCTCAGCCTTCTGAGTAGCCAGAATTACAGGCATGCGCTACCACGCCGGCTGATTTTTTGATTTATTGTAGAGATGAGGTCTCACCAAGTTGCCCAGGCCGGTCTCGAACCCACGGGCTCAGGCCATCCACTCACCTCAGCCTCCCAAAGCGCAGGATTACAGGCTGAGTCACCGAACCTGGCGAAGAGGTTTATTGAGCTCACGGTTCTGCAGGACGAGAAGTTCAAGGGCATGACCCTGGCTTCTGGCAAGGATTTTTATGCTGCATCACATCATGGTGGAGAAGGTCAAAAGGAAGCAAACACGTGTGAGGACAGACAAACCTGAGGGGCATTCTGGATTTATAATAACCCACACTCATGGGCACTAATCACTCCCTCCAAAACCAATCCAGTCTCTTAAGAGTCAGAACTCATTCACTACTGTGAGAACAGCACCCAGGCATCCATGAAGGATCTGTCCCCACGACCCAGACACCACCCACTAGGCCCCATCTTTCAACACCACCACATTGTGGATCAAATTTTAACACGAGTTTTGATGGGGACAAATATGCCATATTCAAACCAAAGCAGTCTACTTCAAGATGGTTTTTCCTTACAAGCCAATAATTCTACCACCTCCACTCCTGTCATCCCGATCAAATCTTTTTCTTTATTTCTTCCTTTTTTCCCTTAAGTAAACGAGCTGAAGCCAGGGTTTCTGTCACTCTCAATAGACAGAGGGAATCCTCACTGATACAGAAATCAAAAGTATGTCTTCTCACTCTAAATGCAGCGCTCCTCCTGGTACACCATAGCTGACAAATTATAGTCTGAGTTTGACACCGAAGGGCTAGATTTGTGTGTTGAGCATAGAACACGAGTGATTCTCAAAACATCAATAGTAAGTGTGGCCATCCCTGATCACACTCACCTCAGGAAATTAAATGATTTATACACACATGGGAGCTGCAGGGATGTGCAGGACTGTATGCCATTCCTCTCGGCATCCTTGGTGCCTCTCCAGGTGTAAATTAGATGCCTGGTATGCCTTTGCTGAACGGAGAGAACTAAGATAATTTCACAGCTTGAAATGATCATCAATGTTTAAGAGGGCTAGCATTTTGCTCTTCTGATACATTATTTTGATTTGTTGGAAGCTGGAGTCCTCAGGAAGGAATGCAACCCCCCCACCCCATCCTAATTCACCCTACCAGATTGCAGGACTGTTTCCAAAGGAAAACAAGAGTCCAGTGTAAGACAATATGCTCTATGATTAGTGATGTTCCAGAATGCCTGGTGATGGAGAACAAGGACTGCCTATAATAGAATTGCTCTTTAGTCATTCAGAGAGATGCATTTAATCAAAGCCCGCTAGTCTCAACTGCTGAGAGCGTGAGAGACCCTTTTGGAAGAGTATTAACTCTTGCATCTCCCCAGAGCTCCCATTCAGCATGTTTTCAATCAACGTTTGCTCTACAAGCACCATGTGTATGGTCCTATCTGCTTCAGTTTACTTATCTCTTAATCCAGATGCCTATTGACTATCCCAGTAAGAAACCAGGTGGCCACATCCTTACCCTCCAGCAGTCAGAATCGCTGTGTCTTTTGTGATCAGTAGGTTGGTTTTCAGCCCTTCAGGATCCTTTGAACTTATTTCAGAAAAGACTTTTTGTACACACCCCTCTCCCCACATATTAGTTACGAATCAAGTGATTATGAATACATGAGTGAAAAAATAAATTTAGGGTGCCAGCAATGTGATTAAAACTTGACATTTGAAGCCCTTGTGGCTTTACAAAATCTTGGAGTGAGTTCTATCACCGAATGTGATCGTGATCCCAGAGCCCAGCACATAATTCCTCAAAATATGGCATTTTGGCAATTGAGAGCACTGCAGTGTAAGAAGGTCACTCCAGCCTCCTCCTGCCTTTCTTCCCTGAAGCCTGGTCATAAAGGAATTCTCTGACCTACCTTGCCTGAAAGGAGGTCATGAGACCCTCATTCCAGAGGGATCCTGCCCTAAATCCGCAGGCCAAGAAGAATCTGAACAAACAGGCTCTGTTGCGCCCCCCCCTCAGTTTATTACTACCATTAGGGCATACCCCCTTCTTGTTAAATCATACTTCTATGCAACTGTCCATTCGTTCTTCATCAAACCCAAGCATAAAAATAGTTTCCCTGGCCTTAGGGTTGTTATTTCTGAAGGCTCCTGCAGCACACAAAACTGTGGTTAAATTAATTTGTCATGCTCTCTTCTTGTCATTCTGTCTTTTGTTACAGCAGTGTCCGCCATGAACCTGATGGCAAGTGAGGAAAAGATATCTCTTTTTCTCCTCTACGATGACATTGACAATGACATGAGAGCAGCGTATAGTGCCTCCATGCACTGACTTCCTCTCGGGACTGCCTGAAGTCAGTGTCATTGTCTGTCCATTTTGAGGGTGGAGAATGAATCTTGGTAGACTACCCATCTTGGCCACATGACGCAGCTGATGGTCATAGGGCTAGGCTTGGACCTGGACCACAAGAACCTATGTCACCATTCACGTAACCATTCTGCTCTCCTCGCTGCAGGGGATCTGGCTCAAGTCTGAAGGTAAGTGTAGCATCATGACCAGGGACTCCAGCTCTGAGCCTGCCACCAACACTCTGGGAGTGACCTAGGAATGTGGGCTTATTGCCCATGGCTGCTGCAACTAATGGCTACAAACATAGAGGCTTATAACAACACAGATGTATTCTCTGACAGTTCCAGAGGGCAGAAGACAAATCAAGGTGCCAGCAGGACCGGTTTCTTCTGGAGATTCCAGGAGAATCTTGCCTTATCTTGCCTTTTTGTAGAGTTTAGAGGCCACCCACATTCCCTGGCTTCTGGCTTCTTCCGAAAATCCATCAAACCTCTGATTCCATCTCCTGCTTTTTCAGGCCTATCTGCCTCTGTCTCCCTTTACATGGTCATTACCCTGGGCCCATGGGCATATCTCCTCATCTCCAGATCCTTCACATCTGCAAAACTTTTTTTTCCCCATGTAAGGTAATATATCTACAGGTTACAGGATTTAAGATATAGTCATGTTTAGGGTGAGGGTGGGAGCGGGAGGGATTATTCAGCCTACCACAGGGAGTTATTTACATTACCTAAATCTTGCCGGGTCTCAGTTTCATGATCATTAAAATGGGAGTGATATTTTTGCTAACTTTTAGAATGACAAGAATTAAATTAGCTAAATTTAGAGAAGACGTGGGTAAAACATTTAGAAGAACACCTATTTATCTATTAACAAATGTGAGACATGAGGATTCAAATAACTCATTAAAATTGTATAAAGGTATAAGACTTGAATGAGCCGGGCTCGGTGGCTCAGCATGTAATCCCGCGCCTTTGGGAGGCTGAGGTGAGAGGATTGCCTGAGCCCGCAGGTTCAAGACCCACCTGAGCAGCAAGACCTCATCTCTACAATAAATCAAAAAATCAGCCGGGTGTGGTAGCGTATGCCTGTAATTCCAGCTACTCGGAAGGCTGAGGTGGAAGGATCGCCGGAGCCCAGCAGGTCGAGGCTGCGGTGGCCGGGAGCGGCCACTACATTCCAGTCTGAGTGACAGAGTGAGACTCCAACTCAAAAAAAAAAAAAAAAAGACTTGAGTGAAAAGGGGCTTGTCAGAGGCTCCGGGAATGTCTGAAGATAAGGGAGGCGAAGGAGATAAATACGTCATGGCCATTAGGTGGGGACACATTCGCAGCTGCTTTTCCTAAGGGTCTCAGGATAGCAACTGACCACCCCTGTCCAGGCAGATCAGAGGAGTGTCTTTAAGGGTGTCAAGCGGTTTCATTGTCTGATGTTAAAATAGCACTCAACAATAAATACTAAATGAAATCTCCCTTCCCCATGCAAAATTCAATTCACATCTCCTCATAAATCCTGCCTGAGGCTTCCGATACAATTTCTTAGGCTCATAACCCCATCACAAGGTCACTTCGAAATTAGTTTGGAGGCAGCTTTCTACGTGGCAGCCATGGTTGAATAAGAAACGGGGAAATTAGGCTTGGCTCCTTTCTGATAAAAGTGATGCTTCAAAAGGGAATCCAGGTTCTCATACCATCCACTGCCCCAGAACTTGTTGATTTCCTTCATTTTTGGTATAATTTTTAATATATATTTTATGATTATTGTAACATAGAATAGATCCATTCTAATTTCTCTTGCAAAAAAAAAATAGTAATTGCACATTTCACACGCATTTCAGATATTTCCATAACCCAAAGAACTTGGCATTGTGTTCTTAAGTGTCAATGCAAAAATTTTTCAATAAATATAATTGCAGGATCATCAGAATGCAATAATTTTCAGAGAATGCCATTGTTTTCTTCCCAAGGAGCGTAAACAATTTCATCTCCTGCTACCATGACAGTTCCCTTCACGTTGACCCCAATTTCACACTTGAGGGAAATGGGTACATTTCTCTATGGCAAGTTGGGAAGGACAATAGAAGAATTAAAACCCCTGCACAAATCTTTGTAATTAATAAAACAAATGCAGGCTTATTGTAGAAGATGTGGCAAATGTCACCAAATGAAAGGATGCAATGCTAAGATCCAAGGAAGCACCGACATCCTGTGTTGTTTAATGTTGAACTTCTCAAGCATGGTCTGTGCCTGGCACAAGGCAGGTTCTCAAAATGAAGAATTCAGGAGAACATGAATACCACCCACAATCTCACTGTTATTAAAGCTGTGTTATAGTTCCCATTTAGCCTGTGGACTATGTTGTATGTGTAAGTGCATGTAACATGTGTATATGTAAATTTGCCACGAACAAAATTCAGTTGTTAGTCTATACATTTTGTTTCATACCTTTTTAACATACTAGTAAGTTAAGAACATTTTCTCAGGCCAATAAATCTTTCGAAACACCATTTTTGGCTCTGTTACACTTTGCTGTGTAAATATACGAAAGTTATTTAATAATTCCTCTATTCCTAGTATTTAAGGGACTCTAATTTTTTCTACCATTAATAACAATGTGAAGACCATACTAGTGCATAATACTTCACATTATTTAAGATAAATTCCTAGATGACAGAACCAAAACAGTAAACATTTTAATGAATCTTGGCATATCTTGATATATTACTTTTCTATATAGGAAGTTCTGTAAAGTTTTTCTGTTGTTTATAATTCTATCCATGTGAAATTTCAATATGACACTTTCCTCAATTGCAGCATAAAGAGGTTTAGGTTTCTGTGTGTTAAAGATACTTTGCCTTTTAATTATGACTCATCCCACTTTAAGAATTCTGAGCTCCTTGTAAGAAAGGGTTATCAAGCTGGTGTGTATGAGGTTCGAATTCAGGGGTCTATGACCTTGGAAGGGGAAAAAATACACCTTTATTTTTCCTAGCCTGGAAATAAAAAGTAGCATGTCCTGCAATCATGAATCTAGGAAACATCTAGAGTAGCAGTGACTTTTCACCAAAAGAAGCCGCAATGACCTTCATGTCATATTGCATTTAAAAGGCTTTCAAAATATACTCTAGCCTTGACACTTATTGAAGTCATAGAAGTTATTAAGCATGCTGCTAGGCTTTGTTTTCAGAGTTGTATTGAGGCAGCACATATAATACCATATCACAATTTATAAACTACTTTGAAAAGTACATTTCAAGCCGGGCTCGTGGCTCAGCCTGTAATCCCGCGCCTTGGGGAGCCTGAGGTGAGTGGATTGCCTGAGCCCACGGGTTCGAGACCCGCCTGGGCAACTTGGTGAGACCTCATCTCTACAATAAATCAAAATGAGCAGGGCATGGTAGCGTGCACCTGTAGTTCCAGCTACTTGGAAGGCTGAGGCGGAAAGATCGCCGGAGCCCAGCAGGTCGAGGCTGCGGTGGCCGGGAGAGGCCACTGCACTCCAGTCTGGGTGATGGAGTGAGACTCCAACTCAAAAAAAAAAAAAAAAAAAGTACATTTCAATATAATTGCATTCCTCAGTATTCCTATGCATTTTATTTTATGGAATCAACTTTAGCCTGAGAAAAGATTTATAGATGTCACCAAACTATTGATATAATTCACAGCACCAAAAACAGAGAACTCTTGTTTTAAAGGCAGCGATGGAACAATCAGGAGAAAACACTCATTTCCCATGTAAAAAAAAACTTTGCAAGCTGTAAAGGGCTCTAGGAATATAACATAACACACACATACACACCTTTTTGTTGTTTTCTACAGTCCTGTTTTCATAAGTGCGGGCCATGTGTCATCATGGCTGTGCAAGATTGTATTAGGTGATACTTAACTTGATTTCTGGTGCGTATTTAAACAAATTGGACATTAAATAATCACAGGGCCCCTGTTCTGTTTCCCCACTTTCTTTCCGTGTCCTCACAGAGACTTGACCCCTCCGTGACCTGACTGGGTCCACATTTCTCCCTGAAAGCTCGGAATCACACTGGGGCATGCAAAGCGCTAAGAACATTCCCAGGCTTAGTTTGTTTAGGTCATTATTCTAAATACTGAGAGATAAAACGTGTTGCTGTTATAAAACGTATAAAACAGCCCTGGACCTGAGCCAAATGTCTCCAGCCCTTATATATCTTCCACAACCCGGACCCCTCATGACAGATGCACCTGGGAAGCACTTCTTTCTCGCCGTTGTAAGTACCATCCTTTGTAAGTTTTCCTGATAAATACTTTGGACCCATCATCCTGGCTCAGCACTTCTTTCAGTGGAATCTCAATCAGCCCCATCTCAAGATGGCTGGGGGTACTCCCTGTTGCTGATTTGGGGGTGATCTCCAGCTGTGGTTTTGACTGGACAGAATGATGAATACTATTCCTTCTTGTTTTTAATCTTTTTTTTTTTTTTTTTTGAGTTGGAGTCTCACCCTGTCGCCCAGACTGGAGTGCAGTGGCCGCTCCCGGCCGCCGCAGCCTCAACCTGCTGGGCTCCGGCGATCCTTCCGCCTCAGCCTTCCAAGTAGCCAGAATTACAGGCATGCGCTACCACGCCCAGCTGATTTTTTGATTTACTGTAGAGATGAGGTCTTGCTGCCCAGGCGGGACTCGAACCCGCGAGCTCAGGCCATCCACTCACCTCAGCCTCCCAAAGGCGCAGGATTACATGTTGAGCCACCGAGCCTGGCTTGTTTTTAATCTTTTGATTCTCTTAAGGAGAAAGCCTCAGCCTGGGGCACTGGTCTCTAATCCTTGTACAAGACTTGCTAACACAGAAAAAGCAACCCTCAGAGTCAGCTGCAGGCAAAAGTCTCTACCTGGAATCTACACATAGTGACTTTTTTCATTGTTTGATTTTGACAGCTAACTTCTGAATCCAAGTGATCCTAGATTTTCTAGGGTGTTTTTGTTGTTGTTAGACAGACTGTTTCTTAAATAAATTTACTTGCACTGAAAAGCAAAAAAAAAAAAAATTGAAAAGTTTGTGAGCGACGCTGCAGATTGATGGAGTTATAGCCAATATTGTGAAAATAATATGGTATGGTCAGAGCTTTGGAAATCTAGATCAGTCTCCACCATTTTTACTCCGTAACACCTCTACCTTTTTTAATGATTTCAGGTAAAAGAATAATCCTTGCACACAACTACAAAGCTGTGCATTCGAGACACATCTCCATTGCTCCATTCCAAAGACCACATTCAATCACCTCTCCAGTCAGTGCCTTCAGATACTTCTGTGGTCTCATGTCTCATCGAGGGCTTCCCACAGGTGTTTTCTGTGCAGATCTGTTTTAGAAGGCACCTACTCACCAAACAAATGTTGCATTGGCCGCCAGGAGTGAGAGATCAAAATTGCATTCATCAAGTCTTCCAGGCTGCAGGACTTGCACCAAGACAATGCTAAGCAGACAAACAAAACCCAGTGACTGAAATTCATGCTGACTGAAGTGAGAGGATGCCTTCTTCTATCTAGAGGCTCCCTGTTGATTTCATCTATACATTTCGAAACGGATCCTGATGCAATTATGTCGTACATTGGTGTTCCATTTACAAACAAAACACCCATTTTGCTCTGGAGTATTTTCGAGTTCAGATTAGAGTAAAAAGGTTGCTGAGCTTGCGATGTGAGTTGAACTCAGCCCCAGAGCCTCATTTCTATGGTAGGAAAATGGATCCTCCTTTAAGACAAAGCTTAAGTGTCTAGAACCACCTGCATTTACTGGTTGAAATAATTTGTTTAAAGAAATAAACCTCTTCAGAATGGCAAGATGAAATGCTTTTAATGCTACCTGTGATTAGGATGGCTGGTTTGCGGCTCATTTCTCCTACTGCTGATCACAGAGCATTTAAATTGAAGTGTTCTTTGTAGAAAAAGTTTTAAAAATAAAAGAGCAAATTTACATAAAAGATAAAAGAGCAGCTCAGAGAGAATTAAAGTAACCAGTGGCTTGATAACTTAGTGGATCCCACTGAAAAATTGAAAATCAATTCATTTAAAATGAGATCTAGAAATTGTATCAAAACGGAATCATAAAATACACCATCTCTTGTGTATGACTTCCTTCACTTTATAATACTTCTGAGGTTTACCTATGCCTTCTAATGCTTCAGTATTTTGTTCTTTTTCATTCCTGAGTAGTATTTCATTGCTTGAATGTACCAGTTTGTTTATCCTCTCACCAACTGGTAGATATTTGTGTTATTTGCAGTTTGGGGCTTTTATGAAAAAGGCGAAATCAGGGACAGAAACAAGACCACGGATGGCCTGGAATTAGGATAGAAGTGGGAAATCCATGCAAATGAGTAAAAAGAGATTTCTTCCGGTGATGGAAACCTGGATTGTAATGATGACTGAACATCCAAACACAGATTCTAAAACTTATTTAGCTACATGCCTGAAGTGGGTTAATTTCGCAGTATGTAATTTATAACTGAAGAGCTGGAGTAGGAGCTCTAAGTGGGAACAAAGCCACATGCCCTTGCTGCTCATTCTCTGGTTATTCACCAGAGTTAACAGAGTAAGACATCGCCAAGGACACTCCTTGAGCTAACTGACACACATCATGGGATTTGAAACACGTCAGTAGAAAGTTTCTTTTAGAGATGATAGAAAACCTAAACTGTGTATATTTTAAAAAAATAATAATAAAATAAGACATCCTGTCCAAGAAAACAATAATTAGAATTAAATTTTTAGAAGAAACAAGATGATACTTTCCACAGTTGGACTGTAAATAAAGCTTCTTCGAGTGGCTCCTATAATTTTTCTTTTGTTTCTTTTTTTAATGTTCCATGAAATACTATTATCCTTCTAAACGGCTCCCCAGGCCTCCAAGAAGCAGATCATCCAAACACAGCATTTGTTCCATCAAGTTAAGCACACCAGGGAAATCTGGAACTTTCAGGATGTTTGATGAGACAGACACTCACAGGAAAGGGCCGTCGTGGAGAATGGAGGCCCAGACCTGAGAGCGGGGTGGCCCATGCAGCTAGGTGATCAAAAGGGACTGGCTGTCACAAACGCATTCCTCTCACCCTCGAAAACAGCCAAGGCGAGGTCGGAGAAATGATTTTCCTTTTTGATGAGAAATACCTGTCAGAAGTAATGTGGACTATACATGCTCATCATCCTTAGCAAATTAAAAAATACTTGGAGGTTTTGCAGTATGCATATATAAATACAGAAATGTATATGTATATATCAATGTGGATATGCAGATATAGTATAGATATAGATGTAGATACAGATATCGACATAGGTATATTTTTTCCTGTAGGATCGCTACTGGAGATCTCCATGCTCAGAGAGGACTAAGGGTTATGCATATGTGCACACATGCATGCACATGCGTGCGCGCGCGCACACACACACACACACACACACACACACACACACACACACACTTATTGAAGTTTCCAATTCAGAAATTTACATGAAGACAGATAGCTATACATGGTTTCCTGCATAGCATGTCATGCGTCCCATTAGATATTTCTGCTACTGCATATATTTTTGGTCATTCCAATGAATAAAGAGTTTGATCCCTCCTCAAAGCAACAGAGTGGGTTAGCAGGGCCCCATGAAATCGCAAGCTCGTGGCAACCCAACATTAGCTGTGATCTACAACATCAAGCATGTATTTATGAAGTATTTTGATGAACACTAGCAAGTGGCGTAATATAATTATCGTTGCTATTAGGTTGTTATTTATGCTGCATTCATTGCTTTTGTAGTTCTAGCTTAAAAAAAAAAAAAAAGGCAGTCAATGTTTTCGTATTACGGCACTCTGGAGACCCCATCCAGAAACAACAGCAGCTTCCGCAAATAAAGACGTGCAGCGGTAACTCACCACTGCCGAGCATGGAAAGTGGATGTTAAATAATTTAATTCTAAATTTGGTGCCCGACTTGGAAATGGAAGGTATTAAGTACCAAATATATAGATGTAATAAAAGCAAAGCAACACCAGGGTGAATTAAGGCAAACCTCACTCCGTCATGCTACTATATGACAGGATTGGATGTAAGGAAGTCGTAAATGTGCTGGCCTGAGGTGTAATTTCATAGAGAAGTGGCCTCCTTGGTCCCTGTAACTGTAAGGCCACATGCTTGAATTACTGCTGCAATCTTTCGTAGTCTATATGTTTCCAGTGAAGACACCACAGATAAGCTGACATTTTCTGGGGCAAAACTCAGTGCTGTCTTAGGAAGATCCCACAGTTCCATCCTTCCCTGTGTGTACATTTCCTTGTACCACTTCACCGAAGCTGTGTTTCCCAAACATTGGTCTTTCAGGAACAGCCATGTCCTCATCCCATCTATACCTTGTACCAACACGGTATTTTCCTCTTAACACATTTCTGTGGAGCTCTTTTCATAATGACAGAGTGGTAACACATTATACATGCTATTATTCAAGTTTTTCCTCCCACTCAACACCACATTTTCAGGTCAATCCAATGTGGCTCTACACAGATCTAGGGCATTTCTCATAATGTCTGCATAAGATTCCATTATATGAATGCGCTTTTTAAAAAATTAATTCACCTCTAGGTGGACATCTAGGTTGTTTTCAACTGTTTCCTATTTCAAACAGCAAACATCTCTCCACAAACACAGCTCAGCTTTTATCTAGAGCAGATGTATCTAGCACTGCAATTTGGGGTCAAATGGATGCACGTATTACATCTCATGAGCCAGATACTGACAAATGTGTCTCTCAAGTGGATGGACATTTTACAATCCCTCCAGCAGTGTTTAAGACTTCTCTGTTCTTCCTCTTCCTCAGAAAATATTTTATGATTTTCGTCTTTTCTTTTCTTTTTTGCTAATATGATTAGGAGAAATGATATCTAGTAGTATTGGAAACAACACCTTGGTCTGCCGTATCCCTAATGCAGAAGTTATTAAGACAAACTTGAATGAAAGTGCTTCTGACAGACCCTAAATTCAAACACAATGGGGCAAATTCATTCTTGCTTGGTACAGGCTCCGATACAACTAAAGCAATTCATTTCATGCTTTGGGAAATTTGAATTTAGACTCTGAAAATAAAAGCATCTTTGATGGTCTAAAAGGACTTGGGCATGCTGCGTATACCATATAGGCATTTCAACAATATAAAATAATTAAGAGATGGGTTTCTTTTAGTGGGGTTGTTGAATATTTTGAAGTGTGTGTGCATGTTCGATTGTACTTGACTCTCACAACAGTCTGGCAAAGGCTACCGTTGTTATGCTATGGCACAGAGAGGATGTGTTGTTTTTCTTCCTGGGCAACCTGCCAGATATCACCGTGGTGAACAGCATAGCAATGAGAATAAACGTTAGATTTTCAGAATCTGACACCTATGTTCTTTCCACTCTCTTCAAGGAATCATCATTTGCATGGTTGTAAGTATGACCATGATAATCCATAGTCAATGAGAAGGATACTGAAGCTATTTAAGACATCAAAAAATCACACTGGCCCACAAGGAAAGTCATGTCATTTTGATGACTTCATACCATTGTGTCAGTTTTTGTTTTTGGTGATACTCAGATTCAGGATTTCAGGAGAGTTGAATTGTTTCATTGAGGACAGATTGCCAGAAAATAATCTCTAATCAAAAGATCACAAAGTAAAAAAAAAAACAAAACACCAAGATCTTTCTATTCCACCCATTGAGCTGTCATCTTGACATAGACAAGCAGCAATAGTGTGTGATCATTAAGATTTTGCTTTCTTAAGCAAAACTGAACATTTTTAAACAAAGCATAATATCTCTAATAAGTATAATTTTTGCCCGAAGAGGCCAGATCTTTCTTGCCTCAAATTTTGTCAAGCCACCAGACGGACAAGGCTGGGCTTGGTGGCTCAGCCTGTAATCCCAGCACTTTGGGAGGCTGAGGTGAATGGATTGCCTGAGCCTACGGGTTCGAGACCAGCCTGGGCAACTTGGTGAGACATTGTCTCTATGATACATCAAAAATTAGCCGGGTGTGGTAGTGTAGTTCCAGCTACTTGAAAGACTGAGGTGGAAGGATCGCTGGAGCCCAACAGGTCGATGCTGGGGTGGCCATGAGCATGCCACTGCACTCTAGCCTGGGTGATGGAGTGGGACTCCAACTCAAAAAAAAAAAAAAGCATACAAAAAATACAGTCAGTATTCCAATTAACAATTACAAGGACAAATGTCCAGACTCTGTTAAAAAACAACTTCCACCGTCACAATGTGTTACAACATTTTTTTTAACCTTTTATATCTTGTCTTTTCCTAATTAAAAAAAGAAAACAATCCATGTTCACTAACGGAATTTTCAGAAATACATACTGAACCAATGAAAGAGAAATATAAGTCACAAGTAATATCACTATACAGGATGAGCACTGTCAGGATTCTGGCTGATATCTGCTCCATTTGCCTGCCCAATATTTATTTGTAAACCAAGTTGATATTGCAATCTATTGTGTAATCTAAAGATCTTTATAGCAGCTTTATTATGATATAATCCTATATCATACTATGAAAGTCACCATCTTAAAGTGTACAACTTAGGAGTTTCAGAGTTACACAACCATCACCACTATCTAACTCGAGGATATTTTTATTACTCCCCCAAAACCCCATGTTCATGAGGAGTCTTTTCTGCTTCTCCCTTGAGGCCCTGGCAACCGTTGATCCATTCTCTGTATCTATGACTTTGACTATTTTGGACATTTCATATAAATGGAATGATGCGATACATGGGCTCTTAGGTCTGGTTTAGTTTGCAAAGCATAACGTTTTGAAGGTTCACCGATGGGGTATCAGGACTTCCCTCATTTTAATTTGCTGAAAAATACTCCCCTGTGGACACATCACATGCTGTCTATCCTCTCATTAGCTGACAGACTTATGGGCTGTCTCCACCTTTGTTTGGGCTATTATGGCTAATGCTGCCATGAACATTTGTGGACCCACATGTGTGTGGACACTGTTCTCAATTCATTGGACTATATACCTAATAGTGGAGTTCCTGGCTTTCGTGATAACCCCACGTTACTCCACACATTCCTGCTGTCAGCTCTTCTTTTTGACACTCCTGTTTGATAGTTATTTAGGGATTTCTCCTTCTTATGTTCACTTCATTTTCATTCTCTTTTCTGAAGGTTCTTTTTCTCTTAAAGTTTTCATTCAACCTCACTGGCTCTCTTTTATGCCACAGCGAATCTAATGGCCACTGCCCATTTCAACTTCTTGGCACCTGTCTTGTCTCCGATGGCATCTTCTCCTTGCCAGTGTCATCTGTCATTTATTATTTGATGTATATTTTGAATCTGAGAGTACTGATCAGGTTCTACAGTCATCTCTGTCTCATGCAGGAAATTCTTTGTCTTTGACTGTTTTGGGGGTTTTCCCAAGATTCCTTCTTGCAGCAATATTTTCATATGACTATGGGCGTTTTTTTCTTGCCTGTTTGGGCAGCCTGCACGCAAAAGGGATTCTCCTACCCAGTAAGTGAGCCTTTTCTTGCCCAGAGCAGGAGCCTTGCTGGCTTTGACCATTCACACTCCCCTATCTCCTGCCTATATTAGAGATGGTCCTGACTGGGCACTGTGGTTCAAGCCTGTCATCTCGGCACTTTGGGAGGCTGAGGTGAGGGGATTGCTTGAGCCCACAGCTTCGCGACCAGCCTGGGCAACATGATGAGACCTCGTCTCTACAATAAAATAAAAAAATTATCTGGGCATGGTGGCATGTGCCTGTAGCTCCGGCTACTTGAAAGGCTGAGGCAGAAGGATCACTGGAGCCCAGCAGGTCAATGCCACTGCACTCCAGCCTGGGCTACAGAGTGAGACTCCAGTTAAAAAAAAAAAAAGGTGCTGATTATTTTTTCAATGCCTAATGCCTAGATGTCCACTCACCACTCTAGGTGCCTATCTTTTTAACAAAAGGCACCTGAGGTTGGCCATCTGTGCTTCCTCCTTCAACCTCTGCACTTTAGCAAACATTTCACATTTCTAATATTTGCAAAACAACTGTTGTAGCACGGTGCTCCTGTGAATCCCCCTACCTTGTTATATTTCACTGCACATTTCTGTGAGGACCCAGGAGAATGAAGGAGACTGTGAGATACTATGCTTTTCTCACCACCCTGTTAGAAATACCACACATATATTGCCAAAATAAAGATGCTGGTTGTCCAGCTCATCCAGGTGGCTCTTCTTTCTTTTGAGTAGAACACTGATTCTGAACTGGGCACACTGCCTATAATAAATGATGTCTCCCATTTTCCTTTGAAGCCTAGCATGGCCATTGATTAAGTTCTTATCACGGAAGTATATGCGAGAGAAGTGAAGTTGGCAGGCATTTCCAGGAAGGTTGCTTAATGGAGCTGATCCAGCTAAGAAGACCCTTTCTGTCACTTTTCCTTTGTCTGCAATGCTGATACAATGACTGGCACGTCTGCAGCCATCTTAGCGTATGAGGATATAAGCTTTGCATTGGCATAGTGTTGAAGAAACATTGGTGCCTGGGACCAATGGGACACTAGTGGTTCTGGAGAGATGCCATACCAGCCCTGGCCAGTCTACTGCATGGATTCTTTTATGTGAGAGAAAATAAACTTCTATCTTGTTTGAGATATTCTATTTACTTACAAAAAAATCAATCTAATCTAATCCTAATAAACATTGTTTGAGATGTGTTTACTGATGCTGGCCTACCCTCATTTTCAGTATAGTCATGATTTTAATCACATCTGTGTATATTTGAAATATAAATTACCTTTCATTTATGGCAGTTCGTGTTATTACTTAAAACCTATTTGTTCTAAATTGAAACATGTAATTTCAATGACCGGAGAATCAGTATTGCATGGAATAACTAGATGATTAGCATGAAAAATAGATTAAATTTAGCTATGTATGCTTGCCTGTCTACAATCGATTAGCAAAGGGTAGAGGCTTTAAAGACAGAATAGTCCCTACAAGAGACAGACTTCTCTTCTATCAGGAGAGAACTTGCTGGAGAACTGAAATAAATGTCCGTTTTGGTTATTCAAGTTTATTTATTTATTTATTTTTTAATTTTTTTTTTTTTAGCTGGATTCTCACTCTGTCACCAAGACTGGAGTACAGTGACACGCTCCCGGCCACTGCAGCCTCAACCTGTTGGGCTCTGGCAATCCAAGTAGCCAGAACTCCAAGTAGCCAGAACTACAGGCGCGCGCTATCACGCCCAGTTAATTTTTGATTTATTGTACAGACAAGGTCTCGCCAAGTTGCCCAGGCTGGTCTCGAACTCATGGACTCAGGCAATCCACTCGCCTCAGCCTCTTAAAGTGCTGGGATTACAGGCTGAGCCACTGAGCCTGGCCTCAAATTTATTTAATCTCATTTTTACGTGTCTCCTGAAACCATATATGTATCAACTGTGGTAAGTTCTAGGAAACACTCATCTATGCAGAGATCTGCAAGTAAGCAGCCTTTTGTTACATATTTATCTAGGTTGACAGAGCAATCGTGAGCAGAAAATCTGAAGACACAAAATGCAACTTTATGACACAGCATAATTATTTATTCTGCTTCTGTTCCATAATATTTGCTGGTGATGCTTAGTCAAAACAGAGCTGATAGCTGTGATAATATTCATATGTTAATACTGGCATGATAAGACTCTCAACAACCAAACTTCTTCAAATGAGAAAGGATACAATCAACTCAGATAAGAGATCTCCTCTCTCTCCTGTTGAGTTCATCACTAGTACAAAAGTGTCTCCTTAATCCATACAATTACACCTGTCACAGTGACTTAACTTCATTAAGGCAACTTTCTGATCCATGGTAAATTACAATATTAGCAAAACAAAAATCTATGACTCTTAAGCTAATTAAGATGGCCTCTTTTGCAAACGATGATAAGATTCTGACTTTTAAGAATAACTGGAAAACAGTCAGAAACTAGGAGGAATTTATAAAGCAAAACAGATTCTGAAACATTATTAAAACATCCCTTCTGTAAAAAAAATTTCCAATTATGCATAAGAAAAACAGACCTCATCCCAGTCCATCACTATCTGATATAATGGAGAATGATTTTTCTTTATTTAATTCCTTGAAGATGGAAGTAAAATGAAGAGTTTTATAATGAGGATAAAAGTTAAATGTACAAATGAATAGGTCATATTCAAAAATATATTTTTTAATTGTATATATTTTATTACATAGGTGATGCATACACATAGTAAAAAAAAAAAATCAAACCATACAAATGGTTGACTGTAAAAAAGTAATTTACACTCAAACTCCTTCTCAGCTTCCCAGCTGTGCCCAGAAGAATCTCAGCTGTCAGTCTTTCGTGCTTCTCCCTGGGACATGGTCTGCTCATAAAGATACCTGTCTCTGTGTTTTTCCCAAATGGAGCTTCATTATACAAGCATCATGCACCTTATGTTTTGAACAGGTATACTGGAAACCATTCAACACGTGTACATACAGATTTGTATCATAACACACATAGCAATATAGCTGTGGTCCAGAATGTCAGTACACAAATATTTAACATGCACCAGGCATTTGCTGCAAGGGTTAGACACAAACAAGACTTGATTCCCAGACTACAAGAGTTTTGTTCTAGAGCTTTCTTGTCAGGCAAAGCCTTGCTGGCTGTAGTGGAAAATCCCCAAATCAACACGTATATGTATATAGAAAACACATATAAAATATACATGTATATAAATGCATGTATTTACATACCTATATCACATATAATATGTTCTATGTGCATACATATATAACATACTGCAGACCCAGATACATGTGCATCAGATTTTTCCATCATTTGAACCCACAGCAGGAAACAGATCCTGGCTTACCCACGCATCCATTCATCCTCTCATCCACCCATCCATTCATCCTTCCATTTGTCCATCAATCTGTCCATTCATCCATCTATCTGTCCATATATTCATCACTCACCCATCCATCCATCTACCCATCTGTCCATCCTCCCACCCACTCACTCATCAATCCATCCATTCATTCCTCCATTTATCCAGAAAAAAAAAAAAATGAAGCAGGAAACAGACATCAGAATCTACAAAGACCTAAGGAAGATGCTCCATAAGAATGTCATTATGATGTCAGAATTTTTAAAGGAATCACTTAATATTTTACTCAGCGTACTTGTTTCTTAAAGGAGATACTGATATAGAAGAAAACCAAGTGGCAAGCACGTACTTGGAGATGCTCTAGACTTGCTGAGATTCTGGAAGCCCCTGGGTCCATAAAAAAGGCAGTTTATATATTAAAGGGAAGGAGCCACCCTTGGACAGTCCGTACTTCCCCTCCATGCCCAAGCTGAGCAACACTAATTCTTAGTCAGAAACTCAACAATAAAAAAAATAAATGTTTGATAGTACTTCAGATCCCTCAGCATTTCAGATAACATGACAACCACTACTTTTACTAATCCATAAGAGTAAATAGCAAAAAAAAGAAAAAAAAAAAAGCACAAGAGGAAGAAAAAAGTGCTTTTGTTGAGATTCTTTCCACCAAATTTATCTGCTTCTTCTGGTAAAGAATACACTTATCTATCCAACCATCCATCTAACCATCTCTCCACCCCCCTAACCATCCATCCCTCCATTTGTTCATTAATCTTTCCATTAATCTGTCTATGTGTCCATCCATCCATCCACCCACCCATCCATCCACCAACCCACCCATTCATCCACTCATCTACTCATCCATCCATCACTCCACTTGTCTATCAATCTATCTGTTCATCCATCCATCTGTCCTTCCGTCCAATTATCCATCCACCTATCCATCCATACATCCATCCTTTCATTTGTTCACCAATCTGTCCACCCATCCATCCATCTACTCATCTATCCATCCACCCCCCCACACTCATCCACCCCTCCATTTGGCTATCGACCTATCCATTCAGCTGTCTATCCATCCATATGTCTAGCTATCCTAATTTTCGCTAACTACAAAACACAAAATAAAGCTTTTATTGAAGTAGCATCTCATTTCCCAAATTATACTCCTGGAATAGACGTATTTAAATGTGTGCATATTTGTAAGTTCATCAAGCTAACCAGAGCAGCGCACTATTCTACATAAACATTTAGGGAAGAACTCAAATACAGATTTTGTTTTTCCTTTCATTTTCTCTACAAGAAAATCTTGAAGAAAAAAACAATCTTTAAACAGTCACAAAAGGAGGAACATACATCAGAGCTGCTGATAACCCAGATTCTCAAACCCCGTGTTGAGAGGAGCCCGGAAGGGAATCCAAAGCAAATCATCTCCAAATTGGTTTCAGTTACTCCTTGGTAATAAACCAAAAAAACCTGTAATAGTTATCATCTGAGATTCATGACCTCAATATTAACATAAAGAATGGAAAAGAAGTGTATCTTCAAACACTGAGCTATGAAGTTTTAAAATGCACTCCAGAAATAATGTGCTACATACCTGAATTTGTCCTCTTATTATTTTTCAAATTTTCAGTAATATAAAGAGCAAAAAGCCACCTAAAAGTGATAAAAATATGTGACCAGACAAGGAACTCTCCAGAGCCACAAACGAGATTTTGAGAAGAGTGTAATAAAACAAGAACTACTGAGTTCCCAAGTCTCTCTCTGCCCAGCCGTGAATTGATTGTTTCTAATTTGGTGGATATCAGAGACAGATTCAGGTTTTAATTTCTCCCCAGAGTACTGCCCAATTCCCAGCAATTCCACAGCAGAGAGTTCACTGTGCCCTCAGAAAGTGCCTACATGGGAATACAATGACATGCATTTATATTTAAATCCATACTGCAAATGTGGACTGCACCCCTGTGTGTAGAAAGAGCTGTGCACCCTTGCTTCTTAACATTTGCAAAATGGGCCATTTGACGAGAGATGCCCAGACTTTCATTTCACCTAATAATATAGACTGGAAAGAGGTCATGTCGAAGCAGAACATCACATATGGGTAAATTCCATCTGCATGGAGCTGTCCTTGCAGGTGGCACGGGACTGTACTGTGGTTTTAAGTGGGTCCACTGTGAATAATAGCCCAAGCCCACCTTTCCCAAATGAAGGAATTCATCCATCTTACCTGGAGGCCCTGATAACACAGGTGACACACACCAAATGCAAACCACAACAGAGATGGTTGTTAGCTATCTAACAGGCCACAGTTGCAGCTGATCTGAATATGTTGGAGGCCGTTGGGACTCACCTGTTTTCCGAGCCAGCAGATTTCTTCTGACAAACGATGACAGCTGGTGTGTACTTCCCAGTAGAATCCCTGCGCTCCTTGACATCCCAAATGGAAGGGCTGCTGGCTCGCACGCCGATGATGTTCACGCCTTTCTTCACCTTGGCCCTGTTGGCGACATAAGGGCATGTCAGAGTCAGCTCTGGGGGATCCCTGGGTCACTGCTGCTTCTGAGAACATAATTGTACATGGTGGCCTTGCAGGTGTAAGCTCATGCATAATAGGATTTTAGCACAAATTCACAATTGCCTTCCAATCCATCTGCCCTCATTTTTTTCAGTTATTCCTTTCACAAAGGAGCTAGTGATTGTACACTGACAAAAACATTAGTTACATAAGGAAACAGAGTATCATTGCGTCAGCTTATTTCTTTAATTAAAATCAAACTTATTACAGACTTTTCTTTTGCACTTTTAATTTATTTACCTTTTTTACTTAGTTTTCTCAGTCTAAGGGTTTTCAAGTGGCTTTTGGTTTTGGTTTGAAGCCACTTGAAAACGCTTAGACTGGTCGGGCTCGTTGGCTCAGCCTGTAATCCCGCACCTTTGGGAGGCTGAGGTGAGTGGACTGCCTGAGCCCATGGGTTTGAGACCCGCCTGGGCAGGCGAGACCTCATCTCTGCAATACAAAAAAAAAGATTAGCCGGGCGTGGTAGCACGCGCCTGTAGTTCCAGCTACTCGGAAGGCTGAGGCGGAAGGATCGCCAGAGCCCAGCAGGTCGAGGCTGCGGTGACCAGAAGCGGCCACTGCACTCCAGTCTGGGCGACAGTGAGACTCCAACTCAAAAAAAAAAATGCTTAGACTGAGAAACCTAAGTAAAAAAGGGAAATAAATTAAAAGTGCAAAAGTAAAGTCTGTACGAAGAATGCCCATTCATCGAACATCTCTTAGGCCCTGATGGACACTTCATCTATATTATCTAATTTTCCCAGCAATGATCCAAGTTCAAAATGAGGATGCTGAGGTGCAGATGGGTTAGGGAATAATTATGGTCCATAGGCAGACGGAGGAACTGAAATTTGAACAGGTCTGACTTCTGTTGTTTCCTCTTTCTGCCCTACTAGTATCGTTATTGTCATGGCCATCCCCATACCACCACCTTCATCTTCCTCATCACCGTCACCATATCACCATTGTCATCACCGTCATTTTTATCTTCATCACCATTATCATCATTACTAATACGTATTGACTACTTACCACAAACCAGATACTCTTCTGAAGTAATTACAATTTTATCTCGTTTAATTCTCACAAACGCCCTGTGAGGGTAGTACTATTTTGAGGTTCACTGAGCAGATGGGAAATTGGGCTCTCAGTCGGCTCATGGCTCCTAGCCACAAGGCAGGTAGGACAACGGAGGTAGGACCATGCTGCAACATAATGTACAGAAAAGAATGAACATAACAGGCCTAAGGCTGCCCTCCTTAGAAAAGCCTGCTTGCAAGGGTGTCCGGGAACTTGGATTTGGGGAGGGCTTCCCCCATTCCATCGTAAGAGGTGCTTACGGTGCTTAGACAGTACAAACAATGGAATTTACAGTGGACACCTGCCTTTCTTCTGGGAGTCTGGAATTTGCAGGCATGCTAGACAGAGGGCACCCACGGTGACCAACCCTCCACTAAAGCCCTGAACTGCGGTGCTCCGGTGAGCTTTCCTGTGGACAACACTCCACAACTATTTGATGGAGAAATGAAGCATGTCCTGTGTAACTCCACGAGGACAGGACTTTTGGGAGCTCGTGCCTGGTTCTCTCCCCACACGCCTTTCCCTTTGCTGATTGTGTTTGCTACTTTTTGGCTGTGATAAATCTTAGCAAGATGATGACTCTATGCGGAGTCCTGTGAGGTTTCCTAGTGACTTGGCGAATCTGGGGGTGGTCTTAGGAACCCCTGGCATACATATTGATCTGACTGTATCCAAAGAGAGGAAAAACTACCTCTTAGGTGGGGCCCTGGGTGCTAGAGTTAGCATTTTTTGGAAAGTGATCATTATGTGTAACATTTCCTTACAGGGCAAAAAAATACATGTTTTGTGTCTTAAATGATCACTCTGCAAGGAAACATTGTGGATGCAGTCATTTATAAAATGGAAGTTGTATATGCATAGGCCAAAAAGCCATCTGACCTTCTGCATTCTCAGGTGAAATACTCAGGCCGATAGGTAACGATTCCTGCCTTGTACAAACTCAATTAAATCATAGGCAACCAATATGTGGTGGTGAACAAGAGTACAAGCTGCTGTGGACAGCGGCTATTATATTAAGATGAATTCTAAAGGCTGTCCCATTACTGGGCCATGGAATTTTATTGAATCAACTTTGCTTTAAATAAATAGGTCATCAACCTGGCTGTGACAACCTTTTCATTATACAAGAGATATCAGTACATAGGCCTTTTCTGATATATAATGGGCTTATATTTTTCTGAAATTGTATTCATAAGTAGGTTATTTGGAATTCAAACCATGTTTCCCCCAGGAATCGTTTTTAAGTTCTTAGGAAAGGACACAGTGACTTATTTAACCCTTGAAGTAGCCAACATTTGTTGCTAACGTAATTCAACTGTAGTTACATGAAGCAATAATTTATAGCATTATTTATGAGAAAAAATTCTGGAATTTAGTACAGGAAACTGGGAAGTGTCTTTCATAAACACAGAATATATTTTCATAAGCGAAGACACATTTCTAGGGCATGTTTGAGACGTTCTGAATTGGAGAAGCGGTATTTGTAGAAATATTGGAGACGAGGCATCCATGTGTGGACACCAAGTATGACAATAAACTGAGTAGTTATTCCTTAAAGACACACCTATATTATTACCTGGATGCAGTTTGTGTGGGTTAAAATTTGGAACCATGAATCTCAGAGCTGTAAGTGGAAGGGCTTTGGAACCATTAAGGCAGCTCTTAGCAGGCATCCAGCTTGTTCCACTTGGTCTGAACCAAATGCTAATTTCTTCCTTTGTTTATGACAACTGAGTTACTTACATTCATTAATGAAAGTTTTATAACCTACTTGTGGCTCAATAAATACAGGTTACACTGACAGCCTCATTACGCAGAGATAAACATAACACTTGATTTCCGAAAATACTTTGCTGCAGATTTATACTTAATAATATTTCTACCATGATGAAAGGAGAAAAGCCATAATTTTCCCCATGGTAAGCACATGCACTGTGAATTGGGCTAAATAAAACCTGCTTAAGATAAGGGTACACACAGTCTGTGTATAATATTTATAATAACGCTTATTTATAATGTGTATAGACATATATGTATTATGCATAATACGTCTTATTTACATTATGTGTCTAGCATACACACTTTTTAAGGTACAGTATCCAGCAAACTAACTGAAACAGTTAATAACCTAGGTTCTGAATTATGGTGCACAGTTGGTGACTTTTGTTTCCTGCATTCAATCTCACCTATCCTGGGTTTTGTTTATGTGACCCACCCTCCGGCATTCTGTGCAACTGAGGTGGACTTGAAGTCAACAGCCTCTCTCCATCACCAAGAAGTGGACACATGACTGGAGTCGGTCTAACAGAAAGCTCTCTCTATGTCTCTCTGGAATTCAATCTTGAGCAAGAGACATGCAAATAAAAAAGGTTAGACAGCTGGGTGCAGTGGTTTATGCTTGTAAACCCAGCACTTTGGGAGGCTGAGGTGGGAGGATTGCTTAAGTCCAGGAGTTCGAGACCAGGCGAGGCAACATAGAGAGACCTCATCTCTACAAAAAAGTTTAAAAATTAGCCAGACATAGTGGCACACACCAGTAGGCTCAACAGCTCAGGAGGCCAGAAGTTCAAGGCTTTGGTGAGCCAGGATCATACCACTGCACTCTAGACTGGGTGACAGAGTGAGATCCTGACTCAATCAAAGAAAAAGAAAAGGGGAGGAAGGAGGGGGGGTGGGGAAGTTAGGGGACATTTATGTGGTATTATGGCCCTGGTACAACTAACTATCTATTGATTCCCTAGTGACCTGGCGAATCATGTTTCTGAATCTGGTTCTCAGTCTGTCCTTTACTAGTGAAATTCTCTCCATCTATTCTCTTCTTAAACATAACCAGAGTGGATTATTATTGCTTGCAATTAATAATAAAGGTAGGCTAAGCTGCTATGGCAGAGACTCCTAAGCTTTAATGACTACAAGAACAATGAAGTATATGTCTTTCTCCTGTGAAAATTCATAGCCGGTCTTCCAGGTTGGTGGGTGGCTCTGTTCCACTCAGTCACTCAGGGATCAAGGTTGAAGATGACCCTACTGTGTTCTCCCTATGGCTTCCAGTGTCTCTCTGCTCATGACCACCCCAGCCAGTGGGAAGAAGGGAGAGCCACAGCCAGAGCCAGGGATTTCCTCCCGAACAGGTGAGGTGGGCACTGCACACCCAGACCAGCTCCCATTTCTTGGGATAGAGCTGGTCTCATGGCCACACCTGGCTGCAAGATCAGTCAGTGGGTGCTGGGAGGTCAGTCTTTACCTGGGCAGCCAAATCTCCCCCAACTCTATCACTGGGGGAAGAGGGATGAGTTGGGGTGGATGATTTGCTCCTCCTTTCACCACAACTGAAACACTCCAACTGGTAGAAGCTGTCAGGCTCCAAAGACCACACGTTTGAGTCCACTTTCCAAATCACCCTATGGAGAGACTTAGCCTGTGGCAAAATTGCTCCAAAGAAAAGTTCTCTACTTAAGCACTCCGGTCACTCAAATTATTTTTAGTATGCAACATTAACATAAGCAGATTTACACAGAAGGGCAGCGCACCCAGGAGGGTGGCAGACTATACAAGAGGTAGTGTATACAGAAGGTGGCATATACGGAGGACAGTGTATACAGGCGGGTACTGTGTATACAGGACAAAGGGGTGATTCTCATCCCGTTCAGATTAGAGCAGGATGGCACGAGATTTCATGACAAAACTCAAATGGTGCCTAATTTAAAACTTCTAAGTTGTTTATTTCTAGAATTTTCCATGTAATGTGTTCAGACCTCTGTTGACCTTAGGTGACTGAATCGTCAGGGTGCACAACCTAGGATAGCAGGGCTGCTGTGTATGAAACACGCTCCCTGGCCACAGTTCGTCCTGCCTCTCCTCTCCTCCAGCTCCAGACACCACTAAGACAGCCTGAAGCTGGGACAGGCTGACACCTGCAGAGCAGGAAATCCCAGCCAGGACATCAGCCAAAGTCGCAGAGCCCACATCTCAGCCTAGAAGGTAGGCGAAGTAGAGGCCAGACCTCTGGCCAGGCCACCTGCTTCTTTGAGCCCTCCTGTCTCTCCTGGGGTACAGAAGAGCCCACCTGTTCCGTTCAGTTCAACCTGGTCTGCGGGCCTTTCTTGCCCGCGTTGACTTTTGCAAAGCCGTCTTAGAACTAAACGTTTCCTGACAGACATCTTCAGTCTCTCTGCGCACCTGGTTTTCCTCCTGAGTCTCAGTGCACAAGAGGGTCCCCATGGCCATCTCCCATGGGCACTTGTTCAGGAGAGACATGGGATTAGCAGACACAAGACAGATGGGACTGCACATGAACTGGGGACCCAGCTAGCGTGATGAATGTGGACACTGGCTGCTCGAAGCTTTGGCATGAGCTTTTTTACCACCAAAAACCAGACAAATAAATACAGGAACTAGCCTTGGCCATCAAGGACTGAAGCAGATGGGAAGTAACATGAGGTGAGTATACCACATCCATCTCTTTGCTGACTCGTTCAACAAACGCTTTTGAGAACCCCACGTGGCTTAGCACCCAATGCTTTTGAGACCACCTCTTTTCATATACTCTTCGCAGTACTGAAAATGCAGTATAAGGGCTCACACCTATAATCCCAGCATTTTGGGAGGTCGAGGCGAGAGGGCTGCCTGAGCCCGTGGGTTTGAGACCAGCCTGGGTGACATGGTGAGACCTCATCTCTATAATCAATCAATCAATCAATCAATAATTAGCTGGGTGTGGTAGTGCACACCTGTAGTTCCAGCTGCTTGGAAGGCTGAGGCAGAAGGATGGCTGACGCCCAGCACATTGATGCTGGGGTGGCCATGAGTGTGCACTCAAGCCTGGGCGACAACAGAGTGAGACTCCAACTCAAAAAAAAAGAAGAAGAAAATAAGAAAATACAGTTAAGAAGAAAACATCCATGTTTCCTACCATCATAGAATTGATGTTGCAGTGGGAAAGACAGAACACACACATGCATGTGTGTGCATACACATGTACTATGTTAATAAGTTCTATGAAGAAAATGAAGACAGAAGAGAGGTGAAGACCCAGGGTAAGGAGCAGCTGTCTTAGAAGTCAGGCTTCATACGGCCGGGTTCGGTGGCTCAGCCTGTAATCCCAGCACTTTGGGAGGCCGAGGTGAGTGGACTGCCTGAGCCCGTGGGTTCGAGACCAGCCTGGGAAACGTGGCAAGACCATGTCTCTACAATAAATAAAAAATTGGCCAGGTGTGGTACTGCATACCTGTAGTTCTGGCTACTTGGAAGGCTGAAGTGGAAGGCTCGCCAGAGCCTAGCAGGTTGATGCTGGGGTGGCCATGAGTGTGCCACTGCACTCCAGCCTGAGCGATGGAGTGAGACTCCAACTCAAAAAAAAAAAAAGAAAAGAAAAGACAGACCGCATTTTATTACTCACATCCCTGACAAGCTGTAAAGCCAGCAATCAAAGCCTGTGGGCAGGCAGAAGGGCAATATGCACGCATATGTAGATGTCTTTTAAATTTGATTTTCTCTTTGCCTAGTATGTGACTGGGAACAAGCTCCCCTTGTTTCTACTAAAAACAGAATGCCACCCAGTTGAGAATGCCATTGAAATATTTTATAGCTTATTGTGTGAGAACTTGGTGCGTGGGTTCACAGGCATTGTTGCAACTCCATGCAAACCTGTTTTTCCAATTTGGAAACACAAAGCCTTGGTACAGACCACATCCCTCAACACAACCTTCTGGGAAGTGGGTAAATTGGGAGGGGTCAGCAGGAGAGGGTACAGGAGCCACCTGGGCT
This sequence comes from Cephalopachus bancanus, assembly GCA_027257055.1. Lineage (NCBI taxonomy): Eukaryota > Metazoa > Chordata > Mammalia > Primates > Tarsiidae > Cephalopachus > Cephalopachus bancanus. Next base: position 2,525,648 of record JAPVLO010000269.1, read on the forward strand.
CATCACCACTGTGAGAAAGACAGGTCAAGTTGTGGCCTCATTGACACCAAGCCAGTAGATGACAGCACACTCCAAGCTGTCCACACGGCCGTGATTGCAATGGGACAGGCTCAGTCTTTACATCATTGAAACCCTCATTACAGGGTCATCGAAGAGACCAGCTGACGTGCAAGATAAGAATTCTACTCCCTGTTGGACAGGATGAACTCCAAGTCATATCCATAACACAGAGCCTGATGGAAAGTTGATTTTAGCTATTATGATTATTATCATTATTCATTATTTTCCTTGTTGCATAGAAACCCGGATGCCTCACTGTTTGAATCAGTTTTCACCATTGTTCCATCTCATCCACACAATAATCACTAACCAAAGCCCTGGCTCATCTATACAAACAAAACAAAACAAAAAGAAACAAAATAAAACATAATTTTTGAACTCCAATGGGAGCTATGAGATACAGACTCAAAGTTCAAATCTGCCTCAGAAAGTAATCTCAGCAGAGCAAACAGGATAAATATTTGCAGAAAAACAACTGAAGAGGGGAGTGGGGTAAGGTGGGGGGGAAGGGTTCCCCAGCACCTGCTGTTTGAGGACACTCAACTGACTTCTGTATTCCCAGGGCACTGCAATCCACAGGGGGCTGAGACGTGTCTGGTTTTCAGGGTTTGGAATAAGACCTAATTTTATTGTCTATTAAAAGCCCCAACCCTCTAATTTCATTACAACACATAATAGAGCTCTAGTGCTATTTTCTCCAGCCCTCATTTTTACAAGTGTTTTAGAAGAATTGCTTAAGTATACTTCGTTAATTAAGAAAAGCATTCAAAGTCAAAACCAGAACTATAGTTAATAAACTTAAATGTTCAGGGATGTCTTTGGGGAGGTTGTTACATTTTTATTAACTTTTTGGTTATTGAAAAATAAGAGGGGAATGTTGTATTCAACTGGTAAGAATAGGGACACAGAAAGTTTCTCTCAGATTCCTGTCCCTGAACTTGTCCTCAGTTCAGTGTGCATTTTCTGAAAGAGCAACATATTCAGATATGTGGATTTCAAAATTAAACACCAACAGCCACACACGGTACCGACTACTATACCATATGCATGTATACATAGGGGCATATATACATAGTCATGAGCTGCACACTGGCGTTTTAGTTATCTACAAACTACATATATGATGGTCCCACAAGATTGTACCATTTATTTTTTATTTTAAAGATGTGGGGTACAATTCAGATTTAGGCATCCAAATGGTCATCATTCAGGTCAAGTTTGGGTCTCCCTTGGGTCCCCACTTCACCTGGTTTGAGATCAGGTGATGTTATGTGCTCCCCCTTCCCTCCCCTGGCAATGTCCCACTACTGCCAGTTCCTTTCTTGTAGCATTATGGTAAATGCTCAGGTCCACTTTTGAGTGAGACCATGTGGTACTCTGTTCTTTGTTTCTGTGATAGATCACAGAGTATGATAGACTGCAAATCCATCCAAGTTGCTGCAAAGTTCATAATTTTGTTCTTCTTTATGGCTACATAATATTCCATCATGTATATGTATCACATTTTTTATCTAGTCCAGTTTCGATGGGCAGCACAGTTGATTCCATGTTTTCGCTATCATGAATGGTGCTGCAATAAACGTGTGTGCAGGTATCTTTTCTTATAGTGATATAATACCATATTTTTTTACTGCACCTTTTCTAGGTTTAGATACATAAATGCCACTGTGTGATAATTGCTTATAGTATTCAATATGGTAGCATGCTATACAGGTGTGTAGTCTAGGAACGACAGTCCACACCTAGAGCCTAGGTGTGTAGTAGGCTAGACCATCTAGGCTTGTATAAGTACACTCTATGATTTTCACATGATGACAAAATTTCCTGATAATACATTTCTCAGAATACAGCATTTATATGCAAAAGTTCCTTGACGTACAATGAGGCTACATCCCAGCAGATCAATCGTACGTTGACAATATCATAAGTCAAACATGCATTGAATGCACCTAACCTACCAAACATCACAGCTTAGCCTACCCTAAATGTGCTCAGGATACTTACATCAGCCTATAGCTGAGCAAACAAAGCTTATTTTGTGATAAAGTGTTCAAACCAGAACGACCGCATGGGTGCTCAGAGTACAGTTTCCACTGAAGGCATATTGCTCTCAAACCATCATAAAGTCGGAAAATTATAAGCTGAGTCATTGCGTGTATAGGGCTGTCTATAAATGTATGTACACATAAAAAATGAAGATATGTCTGTGTACATATTTATAGATCACGTCCATTCCTTTCTTACAATTACATAATAATACATTGTGTAGAAGTATTTGACCAAAATCGACCTGATGTTCCCCATCTGATGAACACAGAGGTGGCTTCCAATCTTTGGTATTATAAAAAGTACTTCCAGGACTTTCTTTGTCCACACAACTCTGCACACACATACACACCCCAACACACACACACACACACACACACACACACACACACACACACACACATACCTGCAGGATAAATTACTTCAAAAGGACTTGCCAAGTCAAAAGACAGGCGCATTTTCAATTTTTACAGAACTTGCTAAATTGGCATTTTTTAAAATCCCACCCATTTTCACATCCACTGACAGTGCCTTAAAGTGCTTGTTTCTTTCCTTTTTGATCTTTGTAATTCTGACAAAAATAGTATTTCATTAAGTATGAATGGTGGTGAACATTTTTCATATACTTATATTTGAACACTCTTTTTAAACTAAACACCACCTCAAAGTCTTTGTCCATTCCTCTGTTGTTTTGTTGGTTCTGTGTTTATTGTTTATTAGGAAACTAATTTGTAAGAGAAATTAATCCCATAATCCATTTGGAATATATTCTAGTGTGAAAAGTGAAATAGAGATCCAGGTTTGTTTGTTTTTTTCCTGTATGGGTTTTACCAGACTATTTACTAAATGATTCATCCAGGACCCATTGGTTTAAAATGCCACCAAACTTATACCAGAAGTTTGTCTGTGTTTTTAAGCTTATTTTGGCTTTCTCATTCGCTTTTATTGATCTGTCTGCCTTCTCATCATGCACCAGGACCAGAATGTTTTAAACACAATAGCTTCTGACATATTTTAATATCGCGTAGGGCTATTTCAATCCTATCGCTTTTTTTGTCTGTTTATTTTCAAGGATATTTCAATGCCTCGTTTTTCAACAAGTACCATTTCTGCAGTTTTAAAGGTTATCTTTCCGTTTGAAGAGAAAGAAAGAAAGAAAGAAAGATAGAAAGGGAAGGAGAGAGAGCGAAAGGAAGGAAGAAAGGAAGGAAGGAAGAGGAAAGACGGAAGGAAGGGGGAGGGAGAGAGGGAGGGACTAGACACTAGACAAGGGGAAAGGGAAGGGAGAGCATAGAGGGCTAACAAAAGGTGCGACCAGATTTGGGCAAAACACCCCTCCTTAAAATTAAAAATGAGACCCATCCGTCAGCTGTAGGGTGATATCCTACCACGGTAGCTCTCTGTTAGAGATAACAGACAACTGTGTTATCACAGACAGCAGGGTGCCTCTCAGTCAGAGCACTACACTGGCCGCTTCCCACACAGCGTCTTGTAGGGCGATTATCTTCCTCGAGTGATTTGCGGTTTGCCTCAACGGTATCCCATTTCTTTGGGGAACAGCCTTGGTTCCACCCATCCAATGAAGCTTACCTCAAACAGTGAGCATACTTCTTTTCTCTGGCCACAGTGATCAAATCCAAACAGATGAATGAAGTCCATAAATATTCCAGGAGCTACAAGAACACCCTCGTCCATAGCTTCCTCACCGCTGACCCAACTTGAGTCTGGGGAGGGTGTGAGATTTGAGCTATCGCACCATGAAGAGGCTGAGCACGAAGTCGGCTCACGAGAAAGGAGAGAAACCAAGTCTTGCTGGCACTGGAGCCCTGGATCCAACCATGCCTGAAGCTTGAGATCTATGCCTGTCTTTTAGTGATATGAGGCATCTAATTCCCTGCTACTTTTTAAATTTGTGCATTCATCATTTCAAATTAGGCCCAGGACTATGAGGAGGAACCTGGTCTCTGTGTTAGTTACGGCCGAAGAAGGGTGGGGGGGTGTGCCCCAGATGCACATAGTGTCTGTTCTGTGTGCATGTCAGGCGGTCTGGGATCATCCACAGTGACCCCTGTGAGCAACGGGGTGTTTTGTTGGCATCTTCTGTGGAAGCCAGTGGGATACTGGGGTCACCTAAGGTCTCATTCGTGTTAAGGGAACCCCAAAGTCTGATTAAGACTCTCACTGGCCTGACTCCACCCCCCCATGCCCAGGTACTGCATTTATAAACCATGAGTTTATTTATTTTATTTAACAAATGCTTATAGAGGCCAGGCACGGTGGCTCATGCCTGTAATCGCAGCACTTTCGGAGGCTGAGGTAGGAGAATCGCTTGAGACCAAGAATTTGAGACAAGCCTGGGCAACAGGGAGAGACCTGTCTCCACAAAAATTAAAAATCAGCCAGGTGTGGTGGCGCACACCTGTAGTCCCAGCTCCTCAGGAGACTGAGGCTGCGGTGAGCTATGATTGCACCACTGCACACCAGTCTGGGCAACAAAGCACACTCTGTCTCTTAAGAAACAAACAAAGCTTAGACAGCCCTAGCAATATGCCAAAAATCTCCACAAATATCTACTTATCTTTTCTCACTTGAGATACAGAACAAAGCTTAATTCATTCCTTAAATCCCGCTGCTAAATGAAATGCTGTTAAATATATACTTTTGTGTATATCATTCATTTTAGTAGGAGAAATGATGATGGTTTCCATTCCAAAGAGAAAGCTCCCTAGACACGAAAAACTTAACCACATCCTCCTTTAGAGCATGTATATTAACGTGTTGAACCCTAATCATTCACAGTCAGCGAGGACAGGGACCCACTGCTAGGTCAGGACTGAGACGGGTGATGGAAGTCACAGACATGGAAGCTAGTGTTGTGGGAAGAATTCTGATGATCTTTGCAAGCTGCTTAGGAGCACAGATTTCCACAAAGTTCATGGCCGTGCTGATGAGCATATGTGCAGGTTATGTCAGTCTCCCGGCCCTAACAAATTCCCACAAACTGGGTGGCTTGAAACAACAGGGACTTGTTTTCTCACAGTTCTGGAGGTCAGAAGACAGGAATCACTGTGTCAGCAGGGCCATGCTCCTTCTAGGGGTTCTAGGGAAGGTCTTTCACTGCCTTGTCCAGTTCTTGTGGTCACCAGGAGTTCCCAGCATTCCTGATCCGTGAGACGTCCCTGCCATGTCTACCTCTGTGGTCACACAACCTTCTTCCCTGCCTGTCTGCGTCCACGAGTGGACGTCTGTCACAGGATGTGGGGCTCACCCTAATCAAGCGGGATCTCGGCTTCACTTAGTTGAATATGCACATAAGGTCATGTTCGCAGGTACAGGGATTAGAACGTTGTGGGGAGCACAACTCACCCCCTAGCTCAGATGTCAGTGGGTTCTCTACAAACTCCAGCAGGTAGCCTTTTATAGAGGAAATCTTCACCTAAACACGGTGCACAATTAAAATTTGTCCTACATTCTCCAACTAGAAAGTAAATTGGTGAACATGTTAAATCAATAATGTTGAAATAGCACCTCTTCTAGTGTTTTTGTAGTGAAAAAATGATGTCCTACATGCAAGAGTCTTGTCTGAACCAGAAACTGATAAAACTTTGCAAGCGCTGGTTTGGAAGAAAGTTTTACCCATTGTACAGATCAAGTTTCTCTGGAATACAGAGAAGCTGAGTTACTTGCTCCAGGTCATATAGCTGGTGACGGGCAGGAACTGGCTCCAGGAGCTCTGGTTTGCATCCTACATTGTGCTGCCCCTTCCTATCACTGTAGAGGGTCTTCAGACAAACTGGACAAGTCCTGCTCTCAATTTCCTTCCCTGTGTCTTTCCAGGGCACATAAAATTGGGTCCTTAAGCCAGGCTCAGTGCCTCAGCCTGTAATCCCGCGCCTTTGGGAGGCTGAGGTGAGTGGATTGCCTGAGCCCGCGGGTTCGAGACCCGCCTGGGCAGCGAGACCTCATCTCTACAATAAATCAAAAAATCAGCTGGGTGTGGTAGCGCGTGCCTGTAATTCCAGCTACTCGGAAGGCTGAGGCGAAAGGATCGCCGGAGCCCAGCAGGTCGAGGCTGCGGTGGCCGAGAGTGGCCACTGCACTCCAGTCTGGGCGACAGAGTGAGACTCCAACTCAAAAAAAAAAAAAAATTGGGTCCTTGGACACCTCTAAACCAGACAGGAGTAGAACCAGCCTCTGCTGATGAACATTTAGACCTGGCCTCACCAAAGCCCGAGTATTTTATTGTTGCATAATCAGCACGTGGAATAATGTTCTTTCAGAACCCAGATGTTACTTACAGTGGAGGCCTGGCTAACCTTGGGGTTTCTACCATCTTTCTGACACTTGCCTCCCTCCCTGACCAGGGTTTCTACCCAATCAGGGGCACTGGCGAGACCTCACGCGCTGGGGCTGGAGGCCATTCCCATGACTCCCCCGCCTCTCTCCTGCCATCATCCTTCAGACCTGCATGTATGTCTGCAGAGCTGGGGTTTGATCTTTGCACATTCTGATCCCCCTCCCCTGCCCCTGGTGTATAATAAAATATATTCATGTAACTTGTTAGGTCTCACTTATGTTAGAAAGAGAGGAGAATCCAGGCACAGCAGCTCACGCCTGTAATCCCAGGACTATAGGAGGCCAAGGTGAGAGGATCCCTGGAGGCCAGGAGCTCAAAACCAGCCTGGGCAACATAGTGAGATTCTGTCTCCACCAAAAAAAAGTTAGAAGATGAAAAAATTGCCAGGTGTAGTGGTGCATGCCAGTAGTCCCAGCTACTCGGGAGACTAAGGTAGGAGGCTCACTTGAGCCCAGCAGTTCGAGGGTGCAATGAGCTATGATTATGCCACTGCACTCCAGCCTGGGCGACAGAGAGACACCCTACCTCAAAAATGAAAATAAAGAAAGAGATGCAAAATTTTTCAAAATATTCTTCTTTCACACCTGAAATCTGGCTTTCAAGTCGATTTTCTTGGTGGAGACAAGAGACAGCCCTACTGGGTCTTAGGACCTGAGTGACAGTTGTTTCTTTTTCTCTTGGGTTTTCTGGGTACACCTCCAGCTAACCAACATCACCAAAAGCTGGCTTCCACTTGTGAAGGTCCCACCCAAATCTGACATGTGTTTTTCAGCTCACATGTCACATGTGACCACACCTAGCTTCCCAGGGGGTAGGGGAAATCAGTCCTCCCATCTCCCACCCCACCCAGGTGAACGGATGCCTTGGACTGACGAAGAAAAAAGTCATTTGCCCAGAAAGGCAGAAGAGAAAGCACATTAAAGCATTGCTTTTTGTGTGGGTGCATATATTTAGGGACTACAAGTGAAGTTTTGTTATATGAATATGAGGAGGGTGCCCCAAAACGGATTTCGCTTATAAAAATTGTGTGTTTATTCTTACATGCTTAAACTTCAGTCATCTTCAGAGCACTCTCCGTTTGATGCAATACACCTATCGAACACTTTTTCCACCGCTCAAAACTGTTTCAAACTCATCAATTTTAATGCCTTTTAGTGCTTCTGCCGTTTTGTGTTTCACCTCTTCCACATCTGCAGAACATTTTCCTTTAAGGACTTTCTTCATCCAGGCAAACAAAAGAAAGTCACTCAGGTTGAGGCATGGGGGTTATGCTACGTTTGGTCCAAAACTTCTGAACACTGGGTGCAGTGTGGGCAGGTGTGTTCGTAAATCACCCATCGTGAAATGGGCAAACATGTTGAAAGAATCTCCAAAAAAACATTCACTGAAGCTGAACACAGGCTCTCATGACAATACTAGCTGGCACACTGATGCCAATGGGCTTCTAGGGTGGAGCCTGTACTACCAGGACCCCACCCTCCAAAAGATAATTCCAGTCTTTTGGGGTCCCCTTTTGTATACCGTGTAGTAGTGAAGTCCAGGCTTTCAGCACACCTATCATTTGAATAGTGCACACTACATGCTCCAATGACTTCTCATCTCCCAACCCTCTGTTAAAGTATTCCAACGCATGGTCAGCCTTCTTATCTGACAAGTGAGACAGCAGAGATTTGAAAGAGGTTAGTAAGACTGGACATTGCCTTAGATCCGGAGTAGCCTGCTGGCCATGTAAAAGACAGGGGCACTCATGGAGTGATACATCCCTCGCCGACCAAGGTATTCAGTAGGACTTTCTGCACATTTCCTACCAGGTTCAGGGCAGAATGCACTCCCCACCCCTTCGACACTAGGAACGGTCACCTGCCTTGCTTTGGCCAATGAAATGTGAGCTTTCAAGGGTGGTGTGTCACATCTGGCAGAAGTTTGATGGCATAAAGTTTTATTGTGTTGCCTTTTTCTCCCATCTAAGGGATTGTAAATATTCTGGAATGTGCCTGCTCCATTAGCCTGGGCCCCTCTGAGGATGACCTGAAGCAGGACCTCAGCAAATCCGTAGTGTGAGAGAAATAGAAATCAGTGGCTTTAAAACTCAGAGGTCTTAGGTCACCGGTTACTTCAGCATTGCCTGGACTGCACTGCCTCTTTGAGAAAACCTTCTCTGGCTCTTTTTCCCAGCAGGATACAAACATATAAACTAAAAGCTGGAAGAATATGTGGTTGCGTACCCGGCCCTGATTATGTAAGAGACACACTGACCTGGCAGCCATTAGAAAGATATATTCTTTGAGTAGAACACAGATAATTTTCCAGATTCTACAGCCCTAGATTAAAAAGCAGAGAATACATCCTATTTTTGACGAAGCTAATTATTATTCCACACTGGCATTCTTTTTCTGTATTTTTATCTGAAATAAAAATCAGATAGAGAAACTTGTTGATTCTGTGGCTTTGGGAGCTGGCGGGGAGAATGAACTCCTGCATCTTCCCAGCTGTAAGAGGGTTGGGTTTCCCGAGGGCTCCTCGTCGTATCCTCCTTTCTGACGGTCCCTCGTCTAAGTGGCTCTTTCTGCTGTCTTCCCAGCCTCTTGGTCAACTCCAAAGCATAACACTCAGTAGCCCACGTTGTGAGCCGCTCCCGTGTTGACATGCGTCGTGCCACTTAACGGTCCATATGAGGTAACGCTGTGATTTGTGAGAAGCCAGCTGTGCCACTTTCCACAACACTTAAGTAACAATTTCACAGCCATTACCAGTCTGTGGTAATGACACTGGCTGAAAGCTAAGCGCTAAACTGGTTGTAAACTACAAAGAGAACCAGGGGAGGTGAAGACAGGCACTTGGATAAATAGGAAGGGACGGCGTGTACCTTCCAACTGATTGTTTCGAATTCCTCTCAGCTTGTCTTTCATTACCTCGGTCCTCTTGGTGTTCAGCAGACATGGCAGATCATATTTTCTGAAGATGACCACAACAGCATCTATCTCCTGTCCCTTGCCCTTTCTCCCACCAAGCTGGAAGAAGGGGCTTGTACCTAATTTGGCAGTGATGCTAGGAGACGTGAGTCAGGTTATAAGAGGTGAGTCAGCCTGCACCACCATCCTGTGAAGCCCTGGGACCCACCGTTCCCTAGTGATTTCCAAACACACACATCTTTCTTATACACACCTTGTCCTAAGTTCATTTGACCTGCCTGTCTCCTGAAGGCAACTGAGTTTGGGTCAATTGCTTTTGCCCTTGGAATTAACCAAGGGTCTAAAGTTACTATTGCACCAGTAACCACGGACTCTAATAGTTTAATTATCATCCGCTGACATTAAGAAACAAAGAGAACTCAACATCCTATGATATGCTGGTTATCATGAAGGACATAGCACTAGGAATATGGAAAGTAATATACACGGGCAGAAATGAAGATAAGTGTTTTTCCTACTAGAAAGTACTTATATGTAGAGCAGGAAGCTTCTCTCTTGCTTTAAATCCTTCCAAGGATCAGAAAAGAGTATGCTTGTTGGGCCTGAGCATAAATGAGTAAATTATGCTCCAAGAATAAACGTCACAAAGAAATGAGGGAGGTGTATTCATGTGCTTTCTGGACAACTCCAAGTACAACCACTTAAATACATATATACAGACATGAAAAAATGCTCAGCCTCACTAGTCATCAAAGAAATGCAAATTAAAAGCACACTGAGATACCACCTATCTCCAGTCAGGTTGGCCATCATTAATAACTCAAAAACAAGCCGGGCTCGGTGGCTCAGACTATAATCCCGCGCCTTTGGGAGGCTGAGGTGAGGGGATTGCCTGAGCCCATGGGTTCGAGACCTGCCTGGGCAGCGAGACCTCATCTCTACAATAAATCAAAAAATCAGCTGGGCGTGGTAGCGCATGCCTGTAATTCCGGCTACTTGGAAGGCTGAGGCGGAAGGATCGCCGGAGCCCAGCAGGTTGAGGCTGTGGTGGCCGGGAGTGGCCACTGCACTCCCGTCTGGGCAACAGAGTGAGACTCCAACTCCAAAAACAAAAACAAAAACAAAAAATAACTCAAAAACAACAGATGATGGAGAGGATGTGGGGAAAAGTGAACACTTCTACGCTGCTGGTGGGAGTGTAAACTAGTACGACCTCTGTGGAAAATGATGTGGCGATTCCTAAAAGATCTAAAAAATCAACCTTCCATGTGACCCCATAATCCCCTTTCTGGGACTATACCCAAAGGAACTCAAATCATTCTACAAAAAATGATACCTGCGCACACATGTTTATTGCAGCATTATTCACAATAGCAAAAACATGAAACCACCCATGCTGCCCATCAAAAGTAGACTGGATAAAAATAAATGTGGTACATACACACGATGGAATATTACACAGTCAAAAAGAAGGACAAAAATCATGAACTTCATGGCAACTTGGATGGACTCAGAGTTTATAATATTGAGTGATCTACCACAGAAACAAAGAACTGAGTACCACATGTTCTTACTCATAAGTGGACCTTGAACAATTATCATAATACTAAAAGAAAGGGACTAGCAGCAATTGGAAATTGCCAGGGCGAGGGGGGCTCATCACCAAGGGTACCTGCATAATAAACATTTGTATACCTAACCCTGAATTGGACCCCACATCTTCAAAATAAAAAATTTAACAATAAATACATAAATATGCATATACTACTTGTAGACTGGCAATTGAAGGATTGCGCTTGCAATAAGAAAGTCACGTGTATGTGTGATTTCTCCCGTATTAAAATCTGTCCAATCTATTTATTCATATCCATTATTCTAGTATCTGTCTATCCTCTAGTTAGCTAGCTAGCTGTCACCTAGCATCTACCTAGCACTCATCCATCCATCCATCTATATCTATCTATCCATCCATTCATTCATATTATCTATTATCTAGCTATATGTCTATCATCTATGTTATCTATTCATCATCCGCCAATCTACCTAGCATCTATATATTTATCTATCCATCTGTCTACTTAGATCTATCATCTGTCATCTAGCTAGCTACATAGCTACCTAGCTATCATTTGTCTATCTACCTAACCTCTATTTTTATCTATTATCTGTCTGTATTATCTCTCATTTATCTGTCTATTATCTATCATCTACCTAGTATCTATATGTTTATCCATCTATTTGTATCTATTATTGCCTATCTATCTATCCATCTATCCATCTATCTATCCATCTATCTATCCATCTATCTATCGCCTCTAGTAATTAACTGCTTCCCCCAAGAACAGAATGTCATCTTTTGATTCTGGCACTTAAGGTCACCCACAGTCCAGATCCAACAAGGACAATATGCATGCCTATGTCCCAGAGCTTCGGGGTACAAGAAACGTCACTTTAACACCTGAGTCCCTGTCTTGCTGGTTGAATCACACCAGTGTAGCTTCAGTCCCTCACTCTGTGAAGTGGCTGGGTCCTTCCTATTCTGAGCCTGAGAGTCCCTAGCAAGTGTCTCACGTGTGCTCCCAACTTGACTTCGGAATCTCTGCTTGTACCGCACCAGCCATGTTCCTCCTGGACACTCACCACCGCTGGCCCCGGAGCTCAGCTCTCCACTCTGCTACTGCAGCCTGTGCTCCTTGGTCACGTGAGCCAGCTACAGGCCACCAGGCTTCCCCCCTGTGCTGCTGCTGCCTGCCAGGCTCGTCTCTTTCTACTACTCCCTTCCTCTGTGACCTGTTCATGCTTGTAACTGAGAGTTCTGTTTGTTTCCATGTGTAGTATCTTCCCACCATAGGTACTCTCTCAGGAAAGACTCAAGGAGAAACCTCTGCACCTTAACTCAGAAACATTGCTTTCATCCTGCCTTCAGGGCCCTGTCGTGCTCACTGAGCAGTAGGATGGGAAATGCCTCACAGCTGGCACAGGAGGGAACAGGGATACAAGACCCATTTGTAGCACTTGCCAATTTCCATGGTGCAAATACTCCCGCCAGGACAGTTTTCAAGCTCCCAACATGACACCACCGAATGAGCCATTGGGAAGAGATGTACACAGCTGGTCCTCCCAAGAGCCAGCAACCCAATGGTACTCGTCTACCTTTTGTCCCCACATTAATCAGTACAGAAAGCCTGGCTTCTCTTCAGACCACATCCATCTTTCGGTGCGCTGTTCATGCTACTCATGTTTGCTCATGGTCACAGACACATTTCAAATTCTCTGCCCAGGAGGATGCTCGACCCCCAGGTAAGTCAGTGAAGGCAAGTGGACTCTACGGGAGAAGGAACATCACTCTGTCTCGTCTTTCACATGTCTCCAAAAGTCAGAACCCATCCCAATAGAAGCCTCTCAAACTTTTCTGTTGCATCTCTTCAAAATCTTTGATTGCCTTTCAGTGAAGACAGTCTAGTCGGTCCTTCTCCAAAATGCCAGCTACAGTTCCACTTTTCTTCTCTACTAGGTATGTAGTTGCTGTCCTTTCCATCTCTCCTTCTGTGTGAATATGCCTCTTTCACAGCCCCAATTTCTTATAACAGTCACACTATGACTCACATTCCAATACCACACTACTCTTTTGGCCTCACTGAGCCAGGATTAGAGATCTCATCCCAAAACGACCTTACTGATCTGGCTGGTGGTCCATGGACTGTGATGACAAGTTCAAAGCATTGAGTCAGATGTTGTCTCTCTCAATCATTTAAACTACAGAAACCCAGGAAAGGCACAAGGTGGTGGTGGGTGCAAACTTCAAAAATATGTGGCCTATGATGGCAAGCCATTTGCAAACAGAAGTTTCGAGAAAGGAATTGTTGAGAGAGTAAGAGAAGTATGGAGCAGAGATATGGTAATAACAACAACAACAACAACAACAACAATAATAATAAAAGACTTGACCCGTGATTTTTAAGAGCATCAGCAGTTGCTCTTGGACGCAGCTAGAGACCATCATACTAAGTAAACAATCACAGAAACAAAGAGCTGAAACCATGTGTTCTCACTCAGAAGCAGGCCCTGAACACTAGTCACATGAGCACAAGGGTGGGATTGGTAGACACTGGGCACTGCTAGGGGAGGGAAGGAAGCAGGAGGGAGGGGGGCATGTGGTGTTACGCTGGGTACCGGGTCCACAACCAACGGGAGAGAGGGTCAGCTAGAAGCCCGAACTTCACCTGCATGCAGTCTACTAATGTAGCAAATCCTCACTTGTACCCCACAAATCTAAAATAAATCAAATGAATGAACGAATGAATAAAGAGCATCAGCAGTTGCTTCCTGTGGTTCCATGAGGCCTTCCTGTAGAGCAGTTCATGGCTGCCTGTGTGGTTTCCCTCCTCTGTAGATAACCCCTCTTCTGAATCTTGTCCACCTTCTCTGCACCATCACCTCTTACACCTAGAACGCGTGACCACTTGCTGAACTGGCTACTTCCCAGAAAGTTACTCGTTAAGGTGAGGAGAACCCAGAAGACTTACTTCTAGGGGAATCACGGCAGCCCTTCTGCAGGATACAGGCCAGAGTCTTACGGGGCATCTGGTGGGTCAGACCTGAGTCCAACACCTGCAACTTCACAATGATGTGAGCTCTGTCGAGCTGGACCAGATTCCCCATCACCAAGCCCAGTTCCTGAGAAACAGGAGGCCTGGCCCTCTCCGGTGCTTCCTCCTGATTCCTAAGGGAGTTCCAGTCGTGTGAATCATCCTCTCCTCTAGCCCCACTGTGGCCTAAAAATCTCCAGCCCTCCAAACTGCACATTCTCCCCCAGCTATTTCAGTGACTCTCTGTCCTTCCAAGACACCAAATGCCCTGCCAATTCTTAGGTTGTCAGTATAAACAATGGCAATAATAGGAACTGCAATGCATCACTGAATCCACTGCAATGCCTTCTTTCTTCTTTTCCAAATGGGAAGGAGAAGCTGATGGCACAGAACTTAGTCTTCTTTTGGAGTGCTCAGCAGCCTGGTGGTGTTCATATACAGCTTGCTGTGTAACACCTGCGTTGGATGCTTGGAAATATATGTGGTCTACAACAGAACATATTCGAATGTGAGAATGCCCTCATGGAAAGGCAGTCCTATTTCAGGCAGTCCCTTTCAAAAACAGGCCTACTGGAAGGAGGAAGCTTGGGTCTGCAGCCACAGAACTGCCCCAGGTGGCCTCCTGGTTGGTGGCTAGAGTACAGTTCTAGCATCTAACAAGCCGAACAAACATCAGGCCTTGTTAACCATAAACATGCAAAAATAGCTAGGGAAACAGCAACACTTTTATTTCAAAGATTTTTACGTATAAAAAGACATTAGGTAGTCATCAGAAAAAAAAATAAAGGCTTTTTTTGGACCTTTTAAAACTTATCTTGTAGTTCATATTTTATTGTTTGTATTTCAAACTAATTATCAGGAAAAGGTGAGTGTGATATGTGTCCAGTCCTTTTGAAGTTCTTAATGTGACTGTTAATTATCCCCCAAGAACCCAAATAAAATAAAAAAACAAAAAGTAAAAATTATTTTAAAACTTGTTTGTAATATACTTTTTTTTTTTTTTTTTTTTGAGTTGGAGTCTCACTCTGTCGCCCAGACTGGAATGCAGTGGCTGCTCCCGGCCACCGCAGCCTCGACCTGCTGGGCTCCGGCAATCCTTCCACCTCAGCCTTCCAAGTAGCCGGAATTACAGGCATGCGCTATCACGCCCAGCTGATTTTTTGATTTATTGTAGAGATGAGGTCTCGCTGTCCAGGCGGGTCTCGAACCCGCGGGCTCAGGCAATCCACTCACCTCAGCCTCCCAAAGGCGCAGGATTACAAGCTGAGCCACTGAGCCCGGCAGTAATATACTTTTAAGTAAACAGATTTTCTGATATTATGGTTCTAGTTGTCTATGCTTTTCTTTGTATATGGTATAGATAAAATGCAAATATGTATAAGAAACCTAGATATATATAAGTTGATAGGCAAATCTTGGTTGATTGAGTCATGGGAATTTAAATATTCTGCTTTGTTCCATTAAAATACCAGTTTTCTGTTATTAATATTCATGAATTACATACTAAGGTGAAGTATAGAACATATCACATGAAATTTCATACTTCTTGTTTGTCTTCACTGTGTGTATATATCAAGGTTGCCTTGATACAGTCCTGACAAGGTACAGGGCACTGGAAGGGACACTCATTCTGTCTTCTGTTTCATTCTCTAACACAATCGTTCCAGGGCTGTCCATCCCACCCACCAGTTGTCCACGCACCAGCATTGGAGAAAATGGTGCTAATTCTGCCTGGGACACCACCCCTGCCAACCCCTGGTCACCAGGCACCTGGCATCAGCACTGGGCAGAGTTAGATCCCGAAGACACAGCTCCATTATCCAAGCCAAGCCCAAAACCTGACATGTCCTATGTTTTTTTCACATCTTCCTCTGGCAGTGGGGGTGGAGCTTTATCTTCCAAAGGTGCGTAAGTGAGAAAGAGGGTTGTCTTGGTTGAGGTTGAAAATGGCATGAAAAAACTCAATGCTACTATAACAGGTTGTCTTCTTTGGAAAGCAGTGAAGAGAAATAACTTAGCAATTATGCTTGGACCTTTTTCTCAGACCCAATGGTCCAATAACCTAGTTACCATGTTTGCATAAACCCCATAAATCCACTGCCCAAAGCAATAGCCCCTGGTCCTGGGAATCAACTTAAATTTCAGTGAGATGAAATAGAATGAGATAAGTCCATCTCCTCAGCTGCACAGCAGCACATTAAGGCTCATGTGGATAAGCTGCCTTGTTGGAGGGTAGTTACAGGACATCGCCATCACCGTGGAAAATTCTACTGGACGGTGACACTCAAGAATAATTTTGACAAAACTTTGTATCCCCAGGCACATTTTAAAGCTGACATTTAAAATTTTCCCTCTTAAGCAGCAAAGGTTGAAAATTTCAGTATATTGTAACTATTGACATTTAAAAATTAAACCGTTATATCCCTTTTTTAAAAAGTAGTCACTGGAATCTAAATACCATGGTGATTTGATACCCACCATTATTCACTTTTAAAGAAATACACAGACAACCTCTTCTTGACCGGAGTTAAATTTTATGGTGGTTATTTATTTTTTCTCTTTTAGCTTCTAGTTCTAATTTATTTCTTCCACAGAATTTTACTCTAATGTGTTCTATTTTTAGTGTTTGATGTCTTTTATTGATTACTCTGTCATAATTCTCTGCAACAAAAATATGGATATAGATTCAAATTTATTTTTTCTCTGTGTCCATAGGCTCTAAATGTTTATTCATAGAAATAGAGAGGCGAATGGTTGCCAGGGGCTGGGAGAAATGGGAAGAGGTTGGTTGAGGGGTATAAATTTTTAGTTCTAAGATGAACAAGTTATAGGGATCTAACATTCAGCATGAATGGGGATGGGTATGTTAATTGATTTGATTGTGACAATCATTACACAGCGTATGCATATATCAAATCATCACACTGTACACCCTGGATATATACAATCTGTATTTGTCAATTAAATATTTTAAAATGAAAAAATAAAAGCGCTACATTGAGATTCTATTTTAATTACATTCAGTACAAAAAAAGTAAAACAAAATAAATTGTAACATTTAAAGAGCAATTATCCAACATCAAACAGTGAACATGATATCAAACACTGATATCAGGAATGGGGTTATATATTCAAGATAATGTATATTTTACAGAAGTAATAACCCTATCTCTTACGGACTTAAAATCATGGAGACTTTTTTGCTGAAACTTGATGTTCTGTGTGGATAGGCAGGAATCCAAGCTAATGGAACCCATCTTAGGATGTTGCCATCACCATACAGCGCTTCTGAATTTTCCAATCAAATGAAGAGACAGCAGGAAAGATTACATTCTGGCTCAGAAATGCTTCTGCATGGAAGTGACACACATCATTTGGGCCAAAACAAGTCATATTGCCACAGTTCACTCCATGGGGTCAGGGAAGGGTGATACTCCTGTAGGTTTCATCTGGACAGAAAAATTAAACAACTCTAGAATATTCCAAGCAGAGCGTGTTTGCTATGGGGAATTAGAAACCATTGGCAAGCTGGGTGTATGGGTCAGGAATCTACTGTCAATGAGCTCAGCTCAGGAAATGATTTCCAAAATAAGCTCCCAAACTGCTGTGAACTTGAGCAATCTCTGGGAAACCACAGGAGAACAGTGCATTCTTTGCTGCCTTCCAAAATCTCATGCCTTTCATTGGCAACTCCACACCCAGGATCACATGGGGAGTCCAGGAAAAAAAGGTGCAGATTACACCCCTAAATTTCAGAATAGAATGTGAAGGGGTATTGGTTGTGGAGAATTGATCACAGGTGTTCTGATGCAGAACATGTCAGCATGTCATATAAGGACGCATGTCAGCAGATTGGTGAAGGTATTCCATTTACTGCCAGCATGAGACAGAGAGCATCAATTCAAACCCTACATTTTGATTTTATAAATGTTGTCCTGAGAAACGTTGAACAGAGTGCACTTTGTTATAGGAATGGCACTCCATTCTTGGAACTCCCTATATGACAAAAATTACATTGTGATCCATCATCAAAAGTGAAGTTTAAAGGTCTAATTTGGACAGGTTCTCCTTCTACTTTGTTGAAAGCAAAGAATTCAAAATTATGTAGCTTGCAAAAAGATCTGTTATCTAGTCATTAAAGTAATTTGCTTCTGCAAATACACCACCATGACTAAATGGTCTTCAGCATTGCCAGCCCATAAGGTTTTACAACCCAAGACAATCCATTGCAGTAATATCCCAGAAGGGTGAGCAAAGCAGCTTTCTTTTAAGCTGAGTCCTTGGACTCTGGATATTTTCTTAGGCAGATCAATTTGGGAAAGAGAATATATGAAAGTAGAGAACTCAGAAAACAGATTTTCTTAAAAATATTGTAATCCAAACACCTCTTGAACGGTTATGCATAACAAGAGATACATACATGCTCCAATTTAAAGACCTCCACAATGTAAAAACTGCCTAAGGGGTCTAAAAAGAGACTTGCAATCTGGTAGGCTAATAATCACAGCCCAACCCAACAACACAAACCACACACACTGAAAGACCTCAGCTCTTTTTTCCAGTAGGTATAAAGCGAGTCTTCCGCACATGTAATATTTTCCAAGTCTGAGAGGTCTCATGATTTATGCCTGACAGTATAGATGGTAAATCTTCATCTAATGAGGATGTCATGACTCAACCTAGAATTCTTCTTACTCCCTAAATCAGAACCGTTTATTAAAAGTCCTTCTACCTTGGGCTCGATGCTGGAATATACCCTCAAACAAGTCTACTTGACAGAATCATTGATGTTGAACCCACTTTAAAAGACCTCAATTTCTTTACAATATTTTTTATGTAGAAAGAACAGGCACACTCTTGCTTTCTGTCATGAGACTCTAATCCAAATCTAACCATACAAGGAAAGTTTTCATGCAAAATATCCACTATAGATACCATGTAGCTAACACACAGGTGGAACATATGTGATGGCCTCAAATAAAAAGACAGCTGTCCAGTAAAGTGGAGGGAGGATGAGAAACTAACAACTGTAGAGGCCAGAACAATGTGTGTGAAAGGAGGGACCCCGAGAAACTTAGAATAAACTTATACCCCATTTTGCCTCAGCACAGACTTCTGCGCTTAGACTGACATGCTTTGAATCTAGCACAGGTAAAACATAGATAAATTTCCAATGGGCAGGTATTAGGAAGTATTCGAACATTTTGTTGCAGACCAAGCTGGCAGCCTATCCTACCCCCTGGGCAAATCTCCATCAGATCAAAGACAAGGACAGTCCAATCTTTCAATTCATGATTTAGCACAATAATCTCTAAGAAACCTTCAAGTCCCTTAGCTGGCTGAAGCCATATAAATGATAATAGACCACATTTTGTTATGGAGTTTGTGGATTACAAACTTCTAACAGGTCTCTTGTAGGAAAACCCCTTGTCTCCTCCCATCTAGCCCACCACCCAAGGGCATGAGATGCTAATGTCTGACATCTTCAAGATCTAAGACTCATGTGGCTACAATCAACATCCAAGACCACAGCCCTGGACATTCCTTTTGGCCCAGACCCCTTCGGACCCAAACCCCCCTTAACCCAAAGTCCCTTAAATATACCCAGTTCTGGCCCTTCGATGCCACACTTGCCTCTGAGTGCCAGCCCCCTTTCCAATCTGTGAAAGGTGAATAATAAACTTTACTTTCTTCTACTTGTTACTTGGTTGCAAGCTGACATTATTCCCATGGTACCAGCACCAGCCCATCTCGCCTGTTTTCACATCCTCTCAGTATGGACGTGAAAGGAGGGTAAATTCTAGTTCAATATGAAAAGTGTCACAACACTGACAGTTAACAAAGACCCAGGTGGGAAGACATGTGGAGTGAGTGGTAATGTACAAATTTCCAGGAATGGGCATAGCTATCCATGAATGATCACCGTGCAGGAGACACAGGAGGGTTATTTAATACATGAAACATTGAACGTGCGTCTTTGTATGTCTTGTTAATTGCTAGGGACATCACAGAAGACAAAAGAGTCCTGGCTCACACTCTCACAGAGCTTATCACCCAGACAGAAATGAATCAGGCACACGAGGGTAGGTTAAGCTGTGCTAACAAACTTCACATACAAAATAGACAAAGCAAGCTCATTTCCCATTCAGGTACGTGACCACCAAGAGTTGGGGACTTTCTCACTCAAGGAGGTCAAGAGCGGTTCTGGAATTCTGCACCTGGAATTCTGCCAGACGCCACCATCAAAGAAGAGAAGATGGTGACTCAAATGTCACTTGTACTGGTGAACCCCTAGAAACACATATCACACTTTTATTTTTCCTTTGTCGGAGGAAATTAGAGAAGCAGATCTAACTTTGTGGTTCTGAGGAAGAGTGGACCACTTCTCTGCCCAGTAGATATTAGTGGATGGTGGTAGTAGACATTAAACAGATAGTTCTATGATGACAGAGTAGTGAGCACAAAAAGGCAACGTCTAAGGTATCCTGGGAGAGAAATGCAGGGAGTTCGTCTCCAGGGAGGAGGTACTCAAGTTGGGATGTAAAAGTGCATCTGTGAGAGCCTTGGACCTCACCATTCCAACTCTAACCAGACTCTAAACATCTCATTTCTAATTCTGGATTAACACTCCAACCTCTCACCTAGTCAGTGTGTGAGCACCTGCCAGGCGCAGGTCATTCTAACATCCATGCACAAGAGCCTAGGCTTTGACTCCTCTTTGGCAGTGAGCGGTATTTCCACCTAATAACAGAGCACAGGGTAGATTCTCCAGAACTAATCTCATTTATGGAACGCGATGCATTTCTTCAGATCTTCATGATCTTCAATGGATAGGGCTCCAAGTTGCCTCATGCCACACTAATAGTTTCACTGATTGAAAATCCGCAGCACACAGGAATCAGGAGTCCCTGAGACACTGCTGGAGTCGGGATAATTTATGGAGAGCAGTCTAGCACAACATAAGCTATTTAAAGCTGCATAATATACCCACAAACTCTTATTAAGGGCTGTGGTTTGCAACCCTATGAGACAGAAACCAGTTATCATTATGCATCACCATGAAAGCAGATTAAAATTAAATCAATTTGTTTATCTCTGGGTTCTCTGCCCAATTAACATTTCAGAAAGAAAAGTGTTCTGTCCAGATAAGAAGACAGCCCTCCTCCAAATCGAGATATTAAAAATATAAATCTCAGGGGGTTTTCAGAGATAAATTTAATTATCAAAAGGGCAGAAGACCAGTTGAGGCTCAGTTTATGAACTGTTTGAGCTACAAGGAAGAGTCAGACTTTCTGGACACTCTGCTTTAATTGAAGGAAGGGGAAAAGTTACTATGTAAATTAATTCAAAGAGGAAGCGGATTTTGTTCAAGAAATTAAAATGTCACTTTATTTTTATGACTTTTGTATTAAAAAAATCTTGAGAAATGTTTCACGATGAGACATTGAAATTTTGTATAGAATATATTAGGTATTTGTAATTAATTCATAAAACCATAGAGGACCTGAACTTCAACTAAACAAGGATTTTTCTAAAATTCCAGGTATCTGGCCCAGGGAACTGGATGTGGATAATTTGTTTTAGTTGATTGTCAACCGGACAGTCCAGTTCCCACTCATACTTGGGTTCCCAAATCATATGCTTGAAGAGTGACAGTAGACTTGCCAGTCCTTCCATACCAATGGTTCCAAACCATTATAGAGCATAATGGGTTTGGGGGCACGTTCTACTTTTGGTAAAGAAGAAAATGCAACTGCAGACCAAGTTACTCAATTTGAAGACCACTCCCTCCTAGCAAGCAGCCTACTTCCCATTAAGTCGTCAAACAAGTTGCTTCTGGGTAGATGACCCATCAACACAGAACAGATTAAAATAGGGAGGCTGTGAGCAGACCCTGACTCCTTCCATCGACTCTGCAATCTTGTGGAAGAGTAGAAATATGCTCTTGCAGATGGAAGACCCAGATCCCAGACCAAGCCCTGGCGTTTATCTTCTTCATTGGACCATAGTGTCTCTAAATCTTAATGTTCTGATATGGAAAATGGTAATAACTTGCTCAACCCCAACTACAGGGTTATCATCTAAGACTACCTGTGCATGAGAATTTAACCATTGTGCTCCCCAGTGATTCCCCAAAGAGGAGGTATGGGAAGATTCCCCAAATCACTCCATGCCCCCTATGCATGTCTAAATGCCCTTCTTCATGCTGGTCCTAAGTCTGGACTATTCTTCCACCTCTTCTCTACCTGGATAAATTCTATGCTTCCTCTGAGACTCAGTTTACAGCAAATCCTCAAGGGAAGTCTTACCTGATTTAATCATTGTTTGCCAAATCCAATAAACATCTCCTGTGCTCCAGTAGTGTTCTGTAGGTAATTCTAGTACGTCACTTACCACCTTGGACTCTAATTAGTGCAACCAATGTGTACCTTATCATACTAAACAGTAAGCTCCTTCATCTGTGTACTTTTCATCCAGACAGCCCTAGCCACTAGCACAGCCTTGTACATAGTGCCTGCTCAATAAATATTTTAAATGATCACATTTGTATTAGTTATTTTGGAGGGTATGCTTTGATTTATTTCAGACACAGATCTGATGCTAAAAGTAGCCAACAGAGAATAACTGCAAGAGAGAACGCTCCAAGATAATGTTCACACATATAACCTTATTCTATCCTCTCTTGTCCATTTCCATAAAACCTTCAAGATCTTGCTCGAGGGACAGAATGGCATAAATGTCTGCCTTTCCAGAAGGCATATGGCATTTGCTTGTTATTTTATTATTTCTGATCCTCAGTGCTCTTGGTTTGGGGTATGTGTGTATCTGCATAGTTGAGGATTTGGTGGATTTTTTTTTCCCATCCTTTTGTTCTTTTATTTGTCTCTTAATCCTTCTAGAGAAGGAGTGAGAAGACAGAGACACAGAGTCAGCCAGTATAATCTAGCACCACAGTCATCCTATAAGGAAAGCTATAAGAGATATGTGTATGTTCTGGTAGATCTTTCATTCTGAAAAATTAAAAGCACCTAATGCCTCCTTCTACATTGAGCATCAAGGGTCAAATGAAATTTTCCTTTCAGGATAGCCTCAGGACCCTGGGGAAAAATAGACCTGGAACTGTGAGGAAGATGAGAGTGGGTTAACTCAGACACAGCGCGAACCCTTCTCTGAAAACCCATCGGAGGTGGAATTCTGCACCCTGATGGTAATATTCAAAGTATTAGTATTTAACAATCAGTACATTAAAGAACCAATGAGGATGGTCATGAATATGGACATGGACCGTGCTGGACTATGCCAGATAAATATTGTCCCTGACATGGTACAGCTTACAGGGTAACAGGAAGTGATAGCCAAGAGACAACAGATAAGGCTGATAAGAAGTAGCTTCTGTTTCCGAAGACGGATGGTAGTTATGTTTATACATTGGAACTATTTTAAGTATAACTAAGACATTTCACAGGATTTTCACTTATCAGTCCCAGAGAATCAGGCATGCAACCATTTTAGCAAGTACCTAGCTGACCTGCCTAGGTAATCACTAAATTTTATGAAGAGAAACCTGACACAAGGAGACTCTGGCCAAGAGGCCTAGAGTCAAGATGCTAATTAGGGGCAGCTCTGGTCTTGAACTCTAAGTCTCCTTGACTCGTCCAATGTATTAAAAGACAAGCAGGCACTTTTTTGAGAGGTCACGTGGCACAGTTCCTACAAAACACATGGCAGAGTGTTACAGCGTGGTCATAAGATCTAACAGAATTAACAGACTAAAAGGGACTCGACATGACAACCTGGTGCCTTTTGGCAAGAGAACCGCTGAATCATCTGGGACAAGGTCGATGTTTTTCCCCTCTTCTTTAAGAGCTCTGTGGATGAAGAAGCCACAATCTCCTTGGACAACGATCTTGAACATCAGCTATTTTTGTCACTCAACTTTCTTTCAACATTCTTTTGTTAGAGGAGTTCACTTGAATTTCTCCGGAGCACATTTCTCTCACCCACCCTCAAGCCCCGGGGGATTGGATGGAAATGACCCTACTCTCAGTAACAAGAATGTTCTTGATGACTTAAGTCAGTGAGTCTCAAAGAATTACCTGTGAAGCCCTGGGGGAACCACAAGATATTTTCAGGGGTTCTGCGACGTCAAACTATGTTCACAATAAAACCAAGCTGTTTTTCACATTTTTCACTGAATTTTGATTTGTATTAATGGGGCAGAAGAAACGATGAGCAACTAT
Source organism: Cephalopachus bancanus (assembly GCA_027257055.1). NCBI lineage: Eukaryota > Metazoa > Chordata > Mammalia > Primates > Tarsiidae > Cephalopachus > Cephalopachus bancanus. Next base: position 2,549,853 of record JAPVLO010000269.1, read on the forward strand.
GATGTCAACTAGCATGAACCAAGTCGGTGAAGTCAAGCTGTACCAGTAGCAGCTGCAATAGTCACTGAAACACACTCACAATGCTAAAAAAAAAAAATGCCATGTTCACTTAGGGATGCCACTGATAAGGTACTAACCATTATTATTTTTATCACATATTTGTCTTTGAATACAAGTCTTCTAACAGAGTATGTGACAGAATGCATATAGCACTTTGCATACTGAATTCCTGTGGTTGTCTTGAAGAGAAGCACATGTCTGATTATTTGAGGTGCAAACAGAACTAGCTAGTTTTTTCATAAAACACCATTTTCACTTAAAAGAATGACAAACTATGGGTTATTTTGATTACGTATTCGACGAACATTTTCCCAAAAACAAACAAAGTGAAGTGGCTACTGTGATTCTGAAAGCGTGTCAATACTTACAAGCTTTTCTGATGATATTGGTGCTGACATGTTAGAGAAAATGTGAATTTTCTATATCATATAATAAAATTGGTCAACATTGAGACGTCCAAAATCACTAGGGAATCAGTATTTTCCAAATAACCAATTCTTAATACTATACAATCATGCTGAGATAAGGGAACCATTCAAAATGCAAGACAGACCAAGAGTTTATTGATAGGATTTAGAATCCACAAACCTTTAAGAAGCAGCCACATGACAAGCTTTGGTGTAGTATTAAAAACAATATATGCAATAATCTGAAAAGACTATTTAAGTATTTCCCTTTTCAACTCCATGTATGTGTGAGGCTGAATCGTTTATGTTGTTTGTTTTGTTTTTTGAGTCAGAGTCTCACTCTGCCACCCAGACTGGAATGCAGTGGCTGCTCCCAGCCACCGCAGCCTTGACCTGCTGGGCTCTGGTGATCCTTCTGCTCAGCCTTCCAAGTAGCTGGAACTACAGGCGTGCACTACCACGCCCGGCTGATTTTTTGATTTATTGTAGAGATGAGGTCTCACCAAGTTGCCCAGGTGGTTCGCGAACACGCAGGCTCAGGCAATCCACTCAGCTCGGCCTCCCAAGGCGCGGGATTACAGGCTGAGCCACTGAACCCGGCCTCGTTTATGATTAGCTCAATAAAAATGTCATCATTGCTACAGGCTGAATGCAAAAGCAGATGTAAGAATTCAGCACGCATCTACTAAGTCAGACATTGAAAAAATTTACAAAATCATCTGAGGTGGAAGGATCATCTGAGCCCAGCTGGTCAAGGCTGCGGTGTCTGTGAGCGTGCCACTGCACTCCAGCCTGGGCAACAGAGTGAGACTCTGACTCAAAAAAAAAAACAAAAGAGAGAGAACACAGTTTAGTTAATCGCTCATTGGGGCTTCCATGAGGTGTCTATTACAGGAATTCTTAGTGGCAGAGGAGGATCCTGCTTGGGTGCTCAGTGTACCTGAGGACAGAGAATCTAACACCAAAGACAGATTCCTCGGGGATATTGTCGGAATGCTGACTCAAGTCTCCCTGAGGTTCCCCGGCATTTAGAATGATCCGTTTCCTAAGGCACTCGATCCTCTGGCTACTAGGTCGGTTGGAGCATGCGTCTGTCACTTGCCACCAGTCCCTGGACTAATACAACATCCTAGAGGGATAGCTTGTCACCCCATGGTCAGTCACTCATCACATTGACAAACCAAATTCCTTGTCACCAGACCTGAGGAGAGTTTTATTTGGGGGAAGCAGAGATATCTCAGAATACTTAGGAACCATTACGTTATGACACAATTTTCCCTGTGATTATTTATTAGAAGTTAGCTTTTAGTCTATTGACATTATTGTATGTGAATACATATGCTATATATTTTTTTAAATCTCGAAACAAACTGTTCTCTTTTCTAAGAAGTCCCACTTGAAAATCTGTGGAAAGGCAGGTCATTTCCTAAGAAGTCTGTTTCTAAAACAAAAATGTGTAAAGTCCTTGAAACATATTGAGCAATAATACAAACTCCTTATGCTTGGTTCGTTATTTCATTTTATTTCACTTCATTTTATGTTATCTTATTTGTGTCTCCAATTCACTGTAGTATTTTTGAAGAGAATCTGAAGTTTTGGGTTTTATTGTTTGGTTGGTTCAACATAAATGAAAACCGCATGGGAGCACATGGAACCACAGATTTCTATAGTAACTGATTCCACAGACCAGAAAGCTAAGACGTCAGTATACATAGGAATATGATATCCACTCTTAAAGCAGTGGTTCTCAAGCCCTAGCACACCTAAGAATCACCTGCAAGGCACTAAGTCTTGGAAAGTTGGGCCCCATCCTGCTTCTGAGTTAGTAGATCTGAGGCAAAACAGGAGAATTTACACATTTAACAAATGCTGTTCGCGCAGGCCCAGGGTCCACACACTGAGAACCACTATCCTAAAGTACCTTAGGGTCAGATAAACACCTAGCTGTTAGTTACAAAGCTTCCTAAAGCTACATTTGGGAAGATGAGCCTAGTACAAAGTCATGCGGTAGGACATAAAATAGGTATCTAAACTAAAAACCTGACTTCACATGAACAATCTTTTTTTTTTGAGTTGGAGTCTCACTCTGTCGCCCAGACTGGAGCGCAGTGGCACGCTCCCGGCCACCGCAGCTTTGACCTGCTGTGCTCCAGCAATCCTTCCGCCTCAGCCTTCCAAGTAGCAAGAACTATAGGCTTGTGCTACCACGCCCACCTAATTTTTCATTTATTGTAGAGATAAGGTCTCACCAAGTTGCCCGGGTGGGTCTCAAACCCACGGGCTCAGGCAATTTACTCATCTTGGCCTCCCAAAGTGCTGGAATTACAGGTTGAGTCAATGAGACCGGCCCCAAATGGACAATCTTTTGCTCACACAATAATAAAGATCTTCTGACTTAATACATCTACCATACTTAATTTATCTACCATACTGCTGCATTGGAAGTGGAAAACAGACCAGGAAAACCAAAAGTTGGAATCAAATTGAAGGTAAAATTGAACACTCAGTATAATTTTCCATCCATCTACCACCAAACTCCAAATAGGACTTCTTTAAGATCCAAATATTGTCGTTACTGGTGGCTTTTATGGGCATTTTTTGGTATTACACAGATTGAGAAAAATGGATAAGTGTTTTCAGGTTGACATTATAGTACCGCCTCTGTCACCAGGCTTAGCAACTGAGCAAATACCACCATCTTTTGGGTTTGAGCTGTAAATTAAATATTCACTGAGATCCTATTTTGTGCTGGATACTACATGAAATGCGGTGTACAGAGAGGTAGAGGAGAATCAAAGCATTTCTTTGCTGTGTGACATCGTAGAATGAAGACATTTTAATATCTGAAGTAGTAAACAATCTTATCTGGATTTTCAAAACTGAGTTTTCAAAAGACATATGCACAAAATAAGAGTGCTGCTCAAGGTTATGCTGCACGCCAGTTTACGTGACACCCCTCGAAGCAGCCTTCATGATGCCACTCTGCTAAAGTGCAGCCTCACATTAACAAGCTCGACCATGAGATGACAGGCTGCTGGGAACCGAGATCTGGAAATAAAAGTTAAGAACCAGCATCACCCAGTTGCTGCACCCATATAAGGAGGGAATTTTTTTTATCCTGTTTGGAGTTTAGTGGTAGGTGGATGGAAAATTACACTGAGTGTTTTTAATTAAAGGAGACATATTCTACTTCAACTCTAGATCCCTGCAAAGCAGGCAATGTGTGATTTTTTACCGGATAGTAAATAAAGCCAGCTGTTTCTTCCATTCGACAGGAAGAGAATGAAAGGAACGGGGTAATAGAATAACATTTTAGTCGTTTTCTGGTGACTGACTAAAACCACCCAGAAATGCCTTCATGTCTACAACAGTGAGATTCAAAGTACTACAGCAAACATTAGCAGACCAGGGCAGAAGCTTTTGGCTTGAAGTAACAGAAGGCCATCTTGGAATTGCTTAAATAAATGACGAGTTTATCCTCTCACAAATCATAAAATCCAGAGGACGAACAGGATCAGGGCTGGTTAATGCCACAGCTCGATAAGGTTCTTGCTCTCTGCCACTTAAGCCTATGGCCTCTGGTTCGCCTCCTGGTGCCACACTGGTATCTGTCTTCACTTGGCTTCACTCGGATATATAGTCTGAGACCAGGGTTCAAATGCAAAAGGCTTTCTTTGAGAGATAAATTGAAGAATCACTGGTAAAGAGGAGAGGAAGTAAGACCTAGACGAAGCCATGGGTTCATGTCCCAGCAAGTTGCCTCTGTGAGTGACGAGAAGTTCATCCCACTGGAGATGCTGGGAGCAGGTGTGAGACCCACCTCCGAGCTACCCTACTCACAGGAGGAACAAGGGCAGATGTAACTGGAGGGACTTGGATGGGCGTGGCTGCTCCTATGGGTAATCATTCCATGGTCACTCTGTCCATTAGAGAGGTGGCAGAGCGAGCACCCACGGCCAAAGACAGCCCCCAGGTAATGACACGGAGATGGTGGTTATGGTGGTACTTTCTTGTGGCTGTTATTGGCATTGACTTCTTTTTTTTTTTGAGTTGGAGTCTCACTCTGTCGCACAGACTGGAGTGCAGTGGCACGCTCCCAGCCACCACAGCCACGCCCTGCTGAGCTCCGGATATCCTGCCACCTCAGCCTTCCAAGTAGCTAGAACTACAGGCGCACGCTACCACGCCCAGCTAATTTTTGATTTATTGTAGAGATGAGGTCTCGCCAAGTTGTCCAGGCGGGTCTGGAACCCATGGACTTAGGCAATCCACTTGCCTCGGTCTCGCAAAGTGCTGGGATTACAGGCTGAGCCATGGAGCCCAGCCAGTATTGACTTCTTTAAGATCCAAATACTATCATTACTGGTGGCCGTTAGGAGCATTTATTTATTTATTTATTTGAGTTGGAGTCTCACTCTGTCGCCTAGTTTGGAGTGTAGTGGCACGCTCACAGCCACCCCAGCGTCGATCTGCTGGGCTCTGGCGATTCTTCCGCCTCAGCCTTCCCAGTAGCTGGAACTACAGGCACGCGTTACCACGCCTGGCTAATTTTTTGATTTATAGTAGAGACAAGGTCTCACCATGTTGCCCAGGCTGATCTTGAACCCGCAGGCTCAGGCAATCCTCTCACCTCGGCCTCGCAAAGTGCTGGGATTACAGATTGAGCCACTGTGTCCAGCCAGTAGCTGTTTTTTTAAATTTGAACTTCAGGGGGTGCATGTGCAGGTTACATGGGTATCCTGCACAATGGTGAGGTTTGGCTTCTACTGAACCCATCACCCAAGCAGGAAGCATGACATGCGTTTGGTGGTTGCTACTGAAATTTAGTATGCAATTGTCATTATTGGTGGGGTTTTTGTTTTGCTTTGTTTTGTTTGAGTTGGAGTCTCACTCTGTCGCCCAGACTGGAGTGCAGTGGCCGCTCCCGGCCACCGCAGCCTCGACCTGCTGGGCTCCGGCGATCCTTCCGCCTCAGCCTTCCAAGTAGCTGGAATTACAGGCATTCACTACCACGCCCGGCTGATTTTTTGATTTATTGTCGAGATGAGGTCTCGCCGCCCAGGCGGGTCTCGAACCCACTCACCTCAGCCTCCCAAAGACGCGGGATGACAGGCTGAGCCACCGAGCCCGGCTTATTGGTGGTTTTTATTGAAATTTATTTCTGTAGAATTAATTGTTATTGGTGGTCAATAGGCATTTATTTCTGCGGTAGTCAATTGTTGTTCTTGAGATTTATTTCTGAGGTATCCAACTGTTTTTGGTGGTTGCAGCATTCATCATATGAAAGAGAAAAAAGATTCCCAGAAGCCCTTCAGGTCAACACACCCACAGCTGAACCCATCATTGGCATGGACAAGGAGAGACCTGAGAGTGGCTTAGCCAACAGTCACTCTGTCGCCCTCTGGGGCTGGGAGGTCACCTTCCCCCACACACAGCAACAGAGGACAGATACAGAAACTGAGGGCAGCCCTGCCTGGACTCCCTCCATTCTGAATCAGATAGCTTGGGAACATTAAAACCCAAAAGCTTAAAAAAAAAGAAAAAAAAATCAAAGGCATCCTATGCACCAGGATTAGAATTTTTTTGTCTTTACTAGGGGTGGAATGATGCTACATTAGAAGCAATTGAGCGCAGAGCAAAATGCATTTCAAAATGTTTTCACATTCATTAACTTGTTGGACAATGGGCACGATATAAGGGTCAGCACTCCTTTAGTGGGGAGAAATCTGAGATGAGAGTGATGTTCCCAGGCCCACATAACCGGCCAGTAGCGGAGGCTGGAAGGACATCCAAGAGTTCCAGGCTGTTCCACAACATCACAGCGACTCCTGACTTGGACAATTTGGGAATCCAAGTTCTGTTCTGCCCCTCTCATGCATCAAATGACAGCTGCTGGAATACAAAACAAAGCAAATGAGAATGATTTCCAACTAAGCGAGCAGCCAGGTCAAAACGATGGAAGCTGAGAAGCCGCTCCATGCCAGAAAAACCTAGATGCAAACGCCAAGTTCTCCACCACGTGCCTGTGTGTCAAGGCGGAGCCAGAGAAGCACGCAGCCAAAGCTCTTAGGAGGGCAGCCAGTCTTCTTATCACCTCTGCTCGGTGCTATGGATTAAGTCTAAGGAGATCCCCCTGACACCTAAAATATATAAGGACGTTTTTCAGAACATTAAAGTGAGGGTCCTCTGTTCCCCAGATCATCTCATGACATCTGTCGTGCTCAGCGTGGTTGATGGTTCTGTATTTATGGTTCCTCAGCTGCCGTTTGCTGAAATAATTCAGTGCCATTTGCTGGCATGCAGGTGTTAGAAATCTCTCCCTCAATAATGTGGAGATCATCCTTTATTGCAATGGTCAAACCTGAAATGATGACAGGGGCAGGTTGCTAATGTCAACAAACTGGGTATTAAATAGAACACAGAGTGGCGGGAATAGGTGCCAAAATTCATGCATCACTAAAACCAGTCAAGCTAGAAAGGTCAGACCGATTATTGCCCCGTGGAAATGGAACCTCATGTTCTGAGATCTAACTTTTTAATGAAAGATGGAAGTCCAGTTGGTCTTGAATGACATTTTTCTTGAATGAAATCTGTAGATTTGTTGGTGGTTAATTCAATGACACACACATGTAGACACACTTTAAAGACTTTTCAGGCCAATCCTCACATCTGTGAGCCAATTTCAGCCTACGAATCTTTGAGTAAAACCTGTTTTCTCTTCAACAGGGAGATGTGCCACACCCCACCTCAGTCAACTACACTCACAATAATGTCGCCTGACACACTCATTCAAAATGTGGGGGTCAAAACAATAACAATGTTTCTTGGTCGGGTTTGGTGGCTCAGCCTGTAATCCCGCGCCTTGGGAGGCTGAGGTAAGTGAACTGCCTGAGCCCGTGGGTTCGAGACCCACCTGGGCAACTTGGTGAGACCTCATCTCTACAATAAATCAAAAAATTAGCTGGAGGTGGTAGTGCACGCCTGTAGTTTCAGCTACTTGGAAGGCTGAGGCGGAAGGATCGCCGGACCCAGCAGGTCAAGGCTGCGGTGGCCGGGAGCGTGCCACAGCACTCCAGTCTGGGCAACAGAGTGAGACTCCAACTCAAAAAAAAAAAAATGTTTCTTAAATGTTGCCTGGGGGGAGGTCACTCACTATGACTTTTTACAATGAGTAATAATCTGGATTTACAGATTATTGAAACAGATTCACAGAATGAGCTTCATGAAAAGGGGGATTGCATTAGAGTTCTCCAGAGAAATAGAACACACACACACACAAAGTTGACCCTTGAACAAGTCAGGAGTTTGGGGGCCCCAACCCCCTGTGCAGTTGAAAATCCATGTACAATTTCAGACTTCCCCCAAGCTTAACTACCAATAGCCTACTGTTGATCAAAGCTTTACCAATAATATAACTAGTTGATTAGCACATACTTTGTGTGTATGTATTATATACTGTATTCTTACAATGCAGTAAATCAGAGAAAATAAAATGTTATTAAGAAAATCATAAGAAAAATACATGTATTATATCTCACAGCAAGGCATTTATCAATACCATAAACTTACACCAGCTGCTTACAACTTAAATGTAAGATGATGGCCACTGTAGATCTCTGTCTATGGTACAAACTAGTAGTTCCATTTTTTCTTGTAATGTCATTACCTTTGTCTGCTTCTTGGGAGAACTTCCAACACCACTAGTGGCACTTCATACGGGTCCCAGGGTGTTATTCAGGGTTTACAGTCTTGCAATAACACGATGAAAAATGCTTGAGAACCACAAGAGATCACTTCAGTACTGTCATTGGAAATTTACTAGAGAGATGCACTGCTCACACAGGGATGATTAGTGTCATGAGCTGTTGTTCTAAGAGAACCCTCACAACACTTGAGCTAATGGAAGCAGCAACCGGAAGTGCCCACAAGTATATGACAGTAGTACATTATGGACTACAGTTGATTTTACACAATCATGACTAAATCCTGCATGTTTACCTTTGTTCCTCCGGGCTGTGAATATATTGTCTGCATTTGCATAAATACATTTTTTTTTTTTGAGTTGGAGTCTCACTCTCACCCAGACTGGAGTGCAGTGGCCACTCCCGGCCACCGCAGCCTCGACCTGCTGAACTCCGGCGATCCTTCCGCCTCAGCCTTCCAAGGAGCTGGAACTACAGGCGTGCGCTACCACACCCGGCTAATTTTTTTGATTTATTGTAGAGATGAGGTCTCACCAAGTTGCCCAGGCGGGTCTCAAACCCACGGGCTCAGGCAATCCACTCACCTCGGCCTCCCAAAGCACTGGGATTACAGGCTGAGCCACCTAGCCCGGCCTGCATAAATACATTTTGATCAATGTTGACCTTTTAAAATAGATCTATGTATATTTTATGACAGTGAACGACATGGGGTAGTAGCTCTATATTTTTATGCATTCATGCCATAATGAGCTTTTTCTTAACTTTTTAAATATTTTCCGGCTACAAGGTTCGTCCACAAGTTTTTTCAAATGGTCACATTTCTCCAAAAAGTTTTCTGGAATATGTTTATTGAACGAAATCTTTATGTAAGCGGATCCATACAGTTCAAACCTGTGTTGTTCAAGGGTCAACTGTGTGTCTGCATGTACAGAGAGAAAGAGAGGGGGCGGGAATGGCTCATCAAATGGCTGCCCAAAAACTAGTGAAACATTTCTGGGTGCTTCTAGAAGAAGATACTAGCATTTGCCTGTCTTCAGGAGATACTAGCATTTGAACTAGCAGACTGAGAGTAGCCCTCTCCAATTCAAGTGGGTATCATCTAATCTGTTGAGGGCCCACATAGGACAAAAAGCGAAAGGATACATTTTCTCCCTCTCTTCTTCTTTTTTTTTTTTTAATCAATATTTTTTATTATGGTTTTGTGGTCTCCCTCGCTTCTTTAGCTGGGACATCCATCTTCCCCTGTCCTTGGACATCAGAGCTCCTGGTTTTCAGGCCTTCAGACTCTAGGACTGACACCACCATACTCCCCCATCCTCATTTTCAGGCCTTCAGTCTCAGATTGGAGTTTACGTCAGTCTATTTCTCAGGTCCTCAGACTTGGACCAAACCACACCACTGGCTTCCCTGAATCTCCAGCTTGCAGATGGCAGAATGTAGGACCTCACAGTCTCTGTCATCATGGAAGTCAATTCTCATAAAAAACCTCTCTGTTATACATATAATCTCCTATGGGTTCTGTTTCTCTGAAGAACACTCAATAACAATATTGAGGGTGCCAAGAATGTCTACACACTTTAAGAAAGGAATAACTATTAAAACTGGAGTACTCAACGTATAACAAAGGATGACTACAAGTCACGTTGGACTTCTGCAATGTCAAGAGGTGCTCATCAGCATCCAGACGATTCTGATTATGGTGAACTAAAAGTAATACATAAGTAACCTCATAAGAGCAGTGGGGAGCACATCGGTCTCATAAAAGTAATACATAGATAACATCTCTTAAAATGCATATACATTTTTTGGCACCCAGCATACATATATGTAAGGCATTGGCTCACATAATGATGGAGATCTGCCATCTACAGCTATAAGTCCACAAAAGTGGGTGATATAGCTTGATGGTCTGAGAACTGGAGAGCCAACAGTATAGATTCTAGTTGTGGTTTAAAGGTCTGAGAAGAAAGAGTGTCAAAAGCAAGAGATCAGATCTCACTTTAAATAGCCAGGCGGAGCTCCTTCCACCTCCCTCCACCTCTCATTCTGTCCAGACCTTCAATGGATTACATGCTGCCCACTCAAACCGGTGAGTGCAGATCCTCCTTATTTAGTCCACTGAGTCAAATACGCATCTCTTCCAGAAAAACTCTCACAGATACACCTAAAAATAATGTTTAACCAGCTATCTGGGCACCCCATGGCCCAGTCATGTTCACACATAAAATTAGCCATTGCAGGAACTTTGTCTTATTGACTGAATGCCCATGATTCAGGAGAGTACTCAGTAGCACATGTTAAATGTTTACGGAAATAAAAATAAATAAATGAATATCTCCATAACATTAAGTGCAATTTTCCAAGGGAAAGATGCTTTCTAACCATACATGCTGATCCTATCTGATTATTTGCCCTTTTAAAAGAAAGAAACATTGGATGTTAGGACAGTCTTGCCACGAGAGAAAACTGAAATTTCAACTAAATTCAGCTTCTTTCACACGTTCTTAAAACGTACAGAGCTTTTTGTTTGTTTGTTTTCCATTTAGAGACACTTTAGCATGGATTCCGCCAAAAGAAAGTCTAAGGTAAAGCAGGCTCTGAGGGGTTTATTTGGAAATGTGATCTCAGGGTGAGGGAGGAGGTGACACATGGCAAAAACAGAGACAAAAGGAGAGTAACTAGATGTGCTGCCAAATCGGCCATCTGGAGAGGCAAGTGGGCTACTTGACCCCAGGAATTGTGGATAGGATCACAGGGTCAGAAGAGCCACCCGCTTGAGGAAGGAAATCAGAGAGTCATTATCAGTGAGCTCCCCAAATGGCCAAGGTTGCCCCGTGAAGCATTTACTTCTCCATGTTTCTGGGATGCACACACCTGAATGCCAAGTGGTTTCCTCAGGTGAGAGAAACCCTGAAGTAGAAAACAAGGTGCAGAGTATGTAACTGAAATGTGAGGTGTCACATCACACCCGCACCAATCTAGCTGACCCTTGTACAAGACTGATCACCACATCCGTGCCTGGAATTAGAGTCGAATTTGACAGGAATCGAAATATTTCTGGAAGGTGCCCAACAAAAATGTCTTGTGTTACATGAGAATGTTACCCACATAAAATGTTGGAAAAATGCCTGATGAAGTCTAGAATCATCTCCATTTATGAAGAGAAGTCTGCATCCTTCTGAATGTCCTCTTAAAAACCTAGTGATACACTTTCTGTGATTTGTTTAAACAGCTCCACTTGTTGTGACCTCTATCCTGCTCATATAAATCAGATTGATCCAGTCCATCACTAGTCTTTAGAAATTTCAAGTCATGGGCAGGATCCTGGTGGGAAAATCTGGACCTCCAAATTGGCATCAGATAGACAATGATGAATGAGTTCTACTAATAACAATCAACTGTGCTAGACTTCTCAATTTCAGTTATTCCTCGAGGCACTCTGACAATGTTTGTGGTCAATACCATAGTTTGGATCTCTGTCCCTCCAAACCTTATGTTGAAATGTCATCCCCAGTGTTGGAAGTAGGGCCTCATGGGAGGTGTTTGGGATCATAGGAGCAGATCCTTCAAGAACAGCTAGGTACTGGTCTCCTGAGTTCCCTAGAGAGGACCCTCAAAGGCTGGCTGGTTAAAAAAAAAAAAAAAAAAAAAGCGAACCCTTCCCCACCTCTCTTGCTCCCTTTGTCGCCATGTTATACCTGGGACGACTTCTCCTTTCACCATAGGGGGAAGAGTCTGAAGCCCTCACCAGCAGCAGATGTTGGCACCACGCTTCTTGTACAACCAAGTAGAACCATGAGCCAAAGATGCCTCTTTTTTTATAAATCACTCAGGCCCAGGTATTCCCGCAGAGCAACACACACAGACTAAGACAGCCAAAACCCAAGTTTTATTTTACCACCATTTGTAAGCCATCCCCCATGCCCAGAACACCACTATCAGTCACAGTTCATTTGTGCTAACAGCAAGAAAATTGATGAAATGCAGCTGGCACAGACAGGAGAGTCAGCATCGACTGTATTATGCCAAGGCGTGCTAGGTTTTCTCTGGTTTTATTTCCTATCTTGATGACACATGTTTGGCTTTTACATTGTGGCAGAGCAAGGACTTACACTTCACAACTCATACAGCTGACCCCATGTACTTTTGACACCACTATCACTATTTTGACAGCAGCACAATTCTTTTTTCCTTCCAGCAGTTTGGGGAGCACACGGTCACTGTACTTCCCACAAGGTTGCTGGACACTAGGCTTGTTTCCATTCTTGTCAGCCATGCTGCAGTGAAACTTATCAGACACTTAGTTTATTCAGGAGTGTGGCTCTGAGACTTATCCCCCAAGGGGGGTTCACAGACCCAGGTTATGAGTAACTTCATTGCTCTCGATGCAGAATGCCAGGTCCTAGAAGTGAGTACACATCCATCCATTGGTCAGAGACTGCCGGGCACCTATGAAACAGTGTGGTGAGGAGCTCTGAGAGCCACATGCTGGGATGTGAACATCAGCACGTACTTCCTACTACTGAGAACGTGGCAAACAATATCCACGCTAGCTGTAAGACCCGAGACGTGTTTTCATGATCTACATAATGAAAATAATATCAAAGAGGTTTTATGAGATTATGTGCATAGAAAATATATAGAATGATTCTTAGCACATGATAAGCCCTCAAAATCTTAATTGTGGTTTCATACTGTGTGCTGACCTTTATCTGACAGTCTTGAAATGGCAAAACTATAACCACGGGAAACAGGTTACTGGTTGCCAGTGGTTTAGGGGAGAGGGAAGGTAAGAATTGACTAAGGAATGGCTGCATGAAGGAAGTTTTAGGATGATAAAATGTCCCATAAACTAATGGTGGTGGTTCAAAAAAGAAAACGTTTACTGATGATATATTTTAAGATGGTAGGTTTGTTGCTGTAACAAGCAGTCATTATCCCAGGTATGGTAGGCGGAAGGGAACACGTGTGCTTTCATAGACCTTGCACTTCAGTGGGGATAGACCCATAAGCAAATATACAACATACATACGTTGAAGAAAGTAAAATGGGATAACAGGATGGAGAGAGACCAGTAGGGGATACGCAGTGCAGTGGGTTTCTCTGAGGAGAGAATCCCTCTGAGACCGGAATGGCCAGAAAGAATCAGTCATGTGTAAAACTAGGAAAAGAATACAGCAACGTCACCAAGGGCTCATCCACACATTGGGTGTTCTCATTTAATTTTTAACTTCCTGATTCAACAGACAAAAGGAAAAAAGTTAGTTTATTTTTGTTTTAACTCCTTTGATTATCAGTTCATCTGAGTTTTCTTATATATTTTCTCTTTTATAAACAAATGTTTCAATTTCCAAAATTGGTTAGCCTTTTGTCCAGTAGGGAACACTTAATTGTCTTTTCTCCTTTTTTATTTTATTTTATTTTTTACTTTTTTGAGTTGGAGTCTCACTCTGTTGCCCAGACTAGAGGGCAGTGGCTGCTCCCGGCTGCCGCAGCCTCAATCTGCTGGGCTCCGGTGATCCTTCCGCCTCAGCCTTCCAAGTAGCTGGAACTACAGCGCGCTACCACGACCAGCTAATTTTTTAGATTTATTGTATAGATGAGGTCTTGCCAAGTTGCCCAGGCAGGTCTCGAACCCTCAGGCTCAGGCAATTCACTTACCTAGGCCTCCCAAGGTGCGGGATCACAAGCTGAGCCACGGAGCCCAGCCCTTCTTTTTTTATTTTAATATTCTTGTTTATTTTCTTAAAATAAATTCTTTGAATTGCACTGAATCATCAAAGGGCATGCAAAGACTTAAGTCTTTTGATATTTATTGCCAAAACTCAGAAGGTTTTTAACTACATGAATTATAACCATCAATGTGTTATACGGCTCATTTTCTTACTCCTTTGGGTAACACTTAATTTTCTTATGATAACTTCAGTTAAACATGGTTCAAGAGTCAGAGATCATAAACCACACTCTGTAGTGATGGAAAGGGAGAGATCGTAAATAATTATTTGGCAAAAATTTTCCCTAACTTCAAAAGTGTTTGATTGCTGTGTTTTTTTTTCTTTTTTTTTGAGTTGGAGGCTCACCCTGTCGCCCAGACTGGAGTGCAGTGGCCGCTTCAAGCCACCGCAGCCTCGACCTGCTGGGCTCTGGCGATCCTGTCGCCTCAGTCTTCCTAGTGGCCAGAACTCCAGGAGCACGCTACCACGCCCAGCTAATTTTTTTTGATTTATTGTAGAGATGAGGTTTCGCCAAGTTGCCCAGGTGGGGTTCGAACTCGCGGGCTCAGGCAATTCACTCACCTCAGCCTCCCAAGGTGCGGGATTACAGGCTAAGCCACCAAGCCCGGCTGATTGCTGTAGTTTTTACTGAGGGAGCAAAAGGCAAAATGATTCAAGTCGTCAGAAAGTTTCAAAGCAGAAAAAGAAAGATCCTTTCTCCTTTGCCATTCAATATCCCACTTCAGATGCAGTTTCTATCTCTAGTTTATTATTTACATAAATGATAGCCTTCTCTTACTCTCACTTTATAATTTTTTCACTTAATAACATGCCTTAAAATGCAGGTCCTTTGATTTATGCTGATTATTGCTTCAAAGCATACCTTCCTTTCCATTCTTGCTATAAAAGAAGCCTAATTTGCCATCTTAATGGTGTTTGAGCTTAGAGATGTGATTTCCCTTTCCCTCCCTTTGCCTTGATTCTGCCATGTGACTTGCTTTGGCCAATGGGGTGTGAGCAGGTGTGATGCCAGCTGGCCGGCAGCAGGTTGGAGTGATGAGCCTTTCTCTGTTGCATTTCCACCATCACAGTGGAGAACATTTCTTAGCTTAGCCCGTTGGTCCCAGGAGGATGAATGAACCAGTGGGCCTAGTCTGGGCTCCATGGGGCTTGGCTCCACATTGCAAGCTGGAACTACTGCATTATTTCAAATGGCACAATCGGTCTATCAAAGACGAGAATGCTGCAGGATGAAAAAGATCAAGTCTTTCTCCAGCCATTCATCATGTGTAATAAGATGAATAATGGTAAAAAGAAAGAATAGCTCTAAAAGAGTGCATATGTACCCACAGAGAAGGAAATCTTCATCGCACAAAAGATACCTGCACACGCATGTTTGTTGCAGCTCTATTCACAATAGTAAACTCATGGAACCAACCATGCTGCCCATCGAAGCTGGACTGGATAAAAAAAAAAAAAAATGTGGTACATATACACAATGGAATGTTCTGCAGTCATAAAGAAGGACAAACATATGGACTTCACAGCAACTTGGATGGATTTAGAGTCTGTGATACTCAGTGGTCTACCACAGAAACCATATGTTCTCACTCATATGCGTAACTTGAACAATTATCATAATACTATAAGAAAGGAATTGGTAGTAGTGGGAAATTGCCAGGGAAGGGGGGTGGGATTGGCAGTTGAAGGAAACTGCCAGAGGAGGGAGGGGCACACCACATCAACAAGGATACCTGCATAATGCACATTTGCATACCTAACCCTGAATTATACTCCACATCTTTAAAATAAAAAAATAAAAACAGTCTCAGTGTGGAGTACTACATCTTGAGTCTGCTTAATATCTGAAAGATCTGAGGACATTTCCTGGAATGTTACATGGCATTTCCTCCACTGAAAATGAAGAAAATGGCAGTTCCACTAATTAATTGTGGATTCAATTAATCGATTAAATCAATCAAATCAATTGATTAGATTATCTTGCCAAATTAATTAAATCAACTATATTAATTAAATTAACTGATTAGATTCATTAAAGCAGCTCAAACAATGCTGAAATGTAACACATACCAGTAATAAACGATACTGTATTATCTATCTACCTATCTATTTATTTATTTATTTATTGAGTTGGAGTCTCAGTCCTTTGCATAGGCTGGAGTGCAGTGGCCCACTCATGGCTACCCCAGGGTTGACCTGCTGGGCTCCAGCAATCCTTCCTCCTCAGCCTTCCAAGTAGCCAGAACTACAGGCATGCAATACCGCACCCAGCTAATTTTTTATTTATTATAGAGACTAGGTCTCGCCAAGTTGCCCGGGCTGGTCTTGAACCTGCAGGCTCAGGCAATCCACTCGCCTCGGCCTCCCAAAGTGCTGTGATTATGGGCTGAGCCACCAATCCTGGCCTATTATTATTATTTTGAGGTGATTGAGTTTTATCCTTATGAATGAATTAAATGTAATCATATAAATGCTAGGAAATTTAAATATATATTATAATAAATTGCAGAACAAGACCCGTTCACTACTAATATAAGTGGAACATTATAAGGAAAAACACCGTTTACTTCAAAGGAAACATCCAAAGTGTGATATCCACATGGTCATGCCCATGTTCTATTTGTTGGAGATGAGGTTTGGTGAGGAAGAGGAAGGTGAACATGCTCTTAAATTTCTCCACTAGTTTTGGAGCCACACATCAGTAATCCACAAAAAAGACCAGCAACTTTTCAACATGTCTGAAAGTGGAGCTCTGTCATTTGCTGGACGCATCATGGCCAGGGTGTCACCCTACATCGGTCATGACGGAGGCACTCGCAGAGATGACTGGCATGTTCACGGCTCCCTCAAAGGATTCCTCAAATGCACAAGTGACTGGTGCGTGGAAGGATCTGCTGACATGGAATTCCACGTTTGATCTGTATCACATGTTAACCATGAACTCGTATCACATGTTAACCATCCCTGGAATTATTTCAAAGGGACTTCAAATTAGATTGTGGGTGTTGTGGAGGCATCTAGCACAAGGACAAATAATATACAAATATCGATGTCTTTCCAAAATGATAGTCTACTAGAATGCATTTCCAGTCAACATGCCAGTGAGATTGCTGTGTATCTGTGAGGGGGTATATCTTGATAATTTCAAAAAATTAATTCATTATGCCTAAGGGAAACTAAGAGTATGTAGGGGGTACATATAATAGAGACAGATTGTCCTACTCTATGTCAAAATGTGCTGCAAAACTGTAATAATAGTAATTAAAAGACAGTTGTGCTGAAATAAGAATAGACAAATAGTTCTGTAGAATATAATCGGGAATCTAGAAGCAGAGTCATGCACACTGTCCTATGGCAGAGATAGGGCTGTATGTTCACCATGATTCTTTACCCTTCCATTCATGCCATTGCTAAAGGTTCCCAGTCTCCTCGGCATCTGGTTGGGGACAGCCAACTGAGATTTGCCTCCTGAATGTAACATAGCCTAACCCCTTAAAATCATGCCTTCCAGCTGGGCTCGGTGGCTCAGCCTGTAATCCCGCGCCTTTGGGAGGCTGAGGTAAGTGGATGGCCTGAGCCCGCGAGTTCGAGACCCACCTGGGCAGCGAGACCTCATCTCTATAATAAATCAAAAAAATCAGCCGGGCGTGGTAGCGCATGCCTGTAATTCCGGCTACTGGGAAGGCTGAGGCGGAAGGATCGCCGGAGTCCAGCAGGTCGAGGCTGCGGTGGCCGGAAGCAGCCACTGCACTCCAGTCTGGGCGACAGAGTGAGACTCCAACTCAAATAAATAAATAAAATAAAATAAAAATAAAATCATGCCTTCCATCCTGCAGCCCTTGCTGCCTTGTGGTGACCATCCTGAAGGCCATCTGCTATAGACAGGATAATGTCAAGATGATCATGGCCCCAGGACCCACCTTGCGCAGTGCTCGTGGGACAAATTCAAATTTCATAGGTTATATTGTCTTAGTTTGGGCTGCTAAAACAGAGTGCCACAGACTGCGTGGTTTATAACAATAGAAATATATTTCTCACCGTTCTAGAGATGGGAAGTCTGTGATCAAGGTGCCAGCACGGTCAGGTTTGGTGAGGGCCCTCTTTCAGGTTGTGGACAGCTGGCTTCTAGTTGTAGTCTCATTTGGCAGAGAGCAAGAGAGCTGTCTGAAATCTACAAGGGTACTAATCCCATTCATGAGGGCTCCATTCTCATGGCCTAATTATCTCCCAAAGGCTCCACTTCCTAATACCATGACATAGGGAGTTAGAATGTTAACATACGAATTTGGGGGTGACACAAACATTCAGTCCATAACACACACCAATGATCTTCAAGGCTTGCTACTATACTATAGCTGAGCCTATCTTGACTAATACAGGTACATAATATGAGATGAAAACAGCATTTCAAATCTATAGAAAAATAAAGAAATATGAGAAAGAAAAAGGTAAGATAGACAAATGGGTCCTCATCAAACTGAAAAGCTTCTGCAAAGCAAAAGAAACCATCAAGAGAGCAGGGAAACAGCCCACAGACTAGGAAAAAACATTTGCCAACTGTATATCTGACAAAGGCCTAACATCCAGGATGTATAAGGAACTCAAATGTGCCGGAAAAAAAACCAATAAAAACAGGCCCATTAAAAATGGGCAAAAGAGCCAGGCTCGGTGGCTCAGCCTGTAATCCCGTGCCTTTGGGAAGCTGAGGTGAGTGGATTGCCTGAGCCCACGGGTTCGAGACCCGCCTGGGCAGCGAGACATCATCTCTACAATAAATAAAAAAATCAGCCAGGTGTGGTAGCGCATGCCTGTAACTCCGGCTACTTGGAAGGCTGAGGCGGAAGGATCTCCGGATCCCAGCAGGTCGAGGCTGCGGTGGCCGGGAGCGGCTACTGCTCTCCAGCCTGGGCGACAGAGTGAGACTCCAACTCAAAAAAGAAAAAAAAAGGGCAAAAGATATGAATAGACACTTCTCAAAAGAAAACATATGAGTAGCCAACAGATACATGGAAAATGCTCAGCCTCACTAATCATCAAAGAAATGCACATTAAAACCACACTGAGATACCACCTAATTCCACTCAGAATGGCCATCATCAATAACTCACAGACAACAGATGCTGAAAAGGACGCAGGGCAAAGGGAATGCTTCCACACTGTTGGAGAGAGTGTAAACTAGTACCTTCCATATGACCCCACAACCCCCCTTCTGGGACAATACCTGGAGGAACTCAAATCACACTATAAAAAGATATCTGCACCTGCATGTTTATTGCAGCATTGTTCACAATACCAAAAACACGGAACCAATTGTGCTGCCCATCGAAAGTGGACTGGACAAAGAAAATGTGGTACACATACACGGTGGAATATTATGCAGCCATAAAGAAGAACAAAATTATGAACTTCACAGCAACTTGGGTGAATTTAGAGTCTGTAATACTCAGTGATCTATCACAGAAACCAAGAACTGAGTTCCACGTGTTCTCACTCATAAGCAGACCTGAGCATTTATCATAATACTATAAGAAAGGGATGGGCAATAGTGGGAAACTGACAGGGGAGCAGGTGGACACATAATGTCAATAAGGGTACCCAAACCTTACCTGCACGATGACCACTTACGTGCCTAACCCTAAATTGTACCCCACATCTTTAAAATAAATAACCAAAAAAACAAAAATAGCCGGGCTAGGTGGCTCAGCCTGTAATCCCGCGCCTTGGGAGGCTGAGGTGAGTGGATTGCCTGAGCCCGCGGGTTCGAGACCCGCCCGGGCAACTTGGCGAGACCTCATCTCTACAATAAATCAAAAATTAGCTGGGCATGGTAGCACGCGCCTGTAATTCTGGTTACTTGGAAGGCTGAGGCGGAAGGATCGCTGGAGCCCGGCAGGTCGAGGCTGCGGTGGCCGGGAGCGGCCACTGAACTCCAGTCTGGGCGACAGAGTGAGACTCCGACTCAAAAAAAAAACCAAAAATGTGAGAAAGATACCACAAACCATATACAAACACAAATTCCACTGACTTCACATGATAAAGATGTATAAATTCCTCACATTACCGTTGGATATAGGTCCAAAGACCATAAAATGAGGTAGAAAATGCTAATAAAATGTCAAATGAAATACAAAATTTAAAGGAATATGTACATAGTCATTAACACTAGAGGAAAACCTATCATTAAAAATTTCTCAATCCAGAGATCTCAAAAAAATGCATTCCCTATTACGCAGCCATAAAGAAGGGCAAAATTATGAACTTTGCAGCAACTTGGATAGACTTTGAGTCTATAACACTGACTGATCTATTATACAAACAAAGAACCAAGTATCACATGTTTTCACTCATAAGCGGACCTTGAACAATTATCGTAATACTATGAGAAAGGGATTGGCAGGAGTGGAAAACTGCCAGGAGACGGGGTCATACCTCATCAACAAGGATACCTGCATAATGAATATTTGTTTTTTTTTTTTTTTTGAGTTGGAGTCTCACTCTGTCGCCCAGACTGGAGTGCAGTGGCCGCTCCCGGCCACCGCAGCCTCAACCTGCTGGGCTCTGGCGATCCTTCCGCCTCAGCCTTCCAAGTAGCCGGAATTACAGGCATGCGCTACCACGCCCAGCTGATTTTTTGATTTATTGTAGAGATGAGGTCTCGCTGCCCAGGCGGGTCTCGAACCCGCGGGCTCAGGCAATCCACTCACCTCAGCCTCCCAAAGGCGCGGGATTACAGGCTGAGCCACCGAGCCCGGCTCATAATGAATATTTGTATACCTAACCCTGAATTGTGCTCCATATCTTTAAAATAAAAAAAATTTTTTTATAAATGCATTCCCAAACTCGCAAATGTGACAGGTTGTGCACTTGTGCGGACATCTAGCTTTTTCCAGAATCACATTTTCATTCGGACTCACGCACCGTCTTGAGACATACCCAGGCCCTCTCAGCCCTCACCATCCATTTCCTTCTATCCAATGGGTAGTTTCCACAAAGAAGCACAGTCTCTATTACTGCAAAGGGGAGTGAGAAACAATACAAACGTACCTTCAACGAGACAGAAATGCTGGAAATGCTGCTCAGTCTCTTACTGCTGATAAAAAGAAAATTACCACACTCTTGGCTCAAGCCTACACCAGTTAATCATATCATAGTTCTGGAGGTCAGAAGTTCACGATCAGTCTCAGCAGATCAAAGTCACCGTGCAGGCAAGGCTGAGTTCCTGTTGGAGTCTCCAAGGAAGATGTCACTTTCCTGCTTCTTCTAGCTTGTTGTGGCGGCCCACATTCCTTGGTTTGTGGCCTTACATCACTAAGACGGTTTCTGTTATTATGTCTCCACTTCTGACTCTGTTACCTTCCTAGAATCACTCCTGTAATTGCTGTGGATCTACCTAACTAATTCAGAAGCATGTCTTATTTCAAGGTCCTTAATCGCAACTTCAAAATTCCTTTTACCACTTTAAGCAATGCATTCATTCACAGATTCCAGGGATTAAGATGTGGTCTTCTCAGCCTGTAATTCCAGCACATTGGGAGGCCGAGGTGAGTGGATTGCCTGAGCCTGTGGGTTCGAGACCAGTCCGGGCAACTTGGCAAGACCTTGTCCCTACAATAAATAAAAAATTAGCCGGGCAGGGTAGTGTGCGCCTGTAGTTCCAGCTATTTGGAAGGCTGAGGCAGAATGATCACTGGAGCCCAGCAGGTCGACACCGGGGTGGCCATGAGTGTGCCACCGCACTCCAGCCTAGGCGATGGAGCGAGACTCCAACTCAAAAAAGGAAAAAAAAAGATGTGGTCTTCTTTGAGGAGTCACAGCCAGTCATAGTGAACTAGGTCCACTCTCTGGCTAACATGATTGGTCTGCA
Source organism: Cephalopachus bancanus (assembly GCA_027257055.1). Classification (NCBI taxonomy): domain Eukaryota; kingdom Metazoa; phylum Chordata; class Mammalia; order Primates; family Tarsiidae; genus Cephalopachus; species Cephalopachus bancanus. The sequence continues at coordinate 2,571,622 of JAPVLO010000269.1, forward strand.
TTCCAGAATAATTTGGGATGAGTGTTCTCTCTAGATCTGAATCACTCATCAATAAACATTCATAATTGTAAGTGTTAAGATTACAATGATTGGGTCCCTATTTTGTTCTAAACATAAATTCTTTTTTTATTATAAATTTTTTATTTTAAAGACGTGGGGTACAATTCAGGGCTAGGTATTCAAATGTTCACTATGCAGGTACCCTTGTTGATGAGGTGTGCCCCTGCCCTCCTGGCAGTTTCCCATTACTGCCACTCCCACCCCCACTGTTCCCTGGCAGTTTTCACTACTGCCAATTCCTTTCTTATAGTATAAACATACATTCTTTAAGACAAATAATAGGAATAGAAAAAAATGCCTGAACTAGTAGTAATGGAGTTTGCAGAGTAGGTGAATAAAAGATAAATTGTGTTTTCCCCCTTTTCAATTTCTAAATAATAGGGTACACTCACTTTATAAAGCTAAGTAATATTTAGTTTTAAATATATTAATTATTGTGCCTCTAAAGTCACACCCCCAAATGGAAAATAGCTACAAAATCATTTATCTTTACTATTCATGCAAACATGATCTGAAAGGCCTTTGACTGTGCCTTGTAATACAGGATCAGTGGTTTAAAACAGAGGAAATCTTCTTGTGGCTGTTCAAATGGCTCAAAAGAACTCTTTTTTAATGTTTCTTTTTCAAAAGAAAAATGCAAATAGGAAACCCCAGCCAGAAGTTCTTTATTGGGTGGGGAGACAATTGGTGCCTAGCTGCATTTGCAAGAATAAATGATTTGAGTATATAAATAAATATGCACTTCCAGCTTTCTCTTTTTGCTGGTTCCCACCTCGACCCCAAGTCTGGACCCCCACACAGATTTCAACCTTCAGCAAACACCATAGAGGAAGAACTCTGAGGCAGATTACATACATTCTCCAGAACAACTATCTGATTCCCATGAATTGCCTGCTTGATTTCTTGTGGGCAGGTGGGCCAAAGCTTATCCTCATGGCTGACTCCGTAAATACACGCCGCAGTCCCTCAGTGAGCAGAGAGAGTTATCACATCGCAACATAAAAACATTTATTCTGTTCCTAGCAGCAGGATTAAGTCCATTAAGTAGTGAATCTCCTGCTGCAAGATGAATGTGATCAAATGGATTTCACTGCCTGGATTGTTCCCTGGATTTTTGGAGTATGTTTCTCTTTTCTGAATTTCACTGTTTTTAATCATCCCCTTCTGAGACTCAATTAAATGGTTCCTTTTTGTGTGTCTTGCCTCTACCCTTTCAAATATATTATGCTCCCTTTTAGTTACCACTTAGCCAAGAGATACATATTTAGCTCTTTTAATCTTTCTTCATAAATCAATTCCCTCCGTGCCTTGGCTAATGCGTTGCTCTTTTTATTTTTGAATTTTTTTCCTTCCTCTCCAAGTCCCATCCAATTTGTCTGTGTCTCTCTGGTAATGAGGTATCTGGGACGAAATGCATTTCTCCAGGTGCCATCTCTTGGTAAGGCTAAGATGAGTAAACCCCCATCCGTGACATGTTGCTACTTTGCTCCTGAGTCACAAAGGGCCGCCACATCAGCACGGCCATGTTCTGACATTCTCGCAGCGGAAACAGATCATTGCGGCCGACTTGCCACCACAGGTCTCTCCTAATGCAGTCACCACACAAGGTAACCCTTGGTATCAATTACCTGCCTCTCCTATCACTGTTCTCTCAAGTACCCTGCACAGTCTTCCAAATGTCATTTAGCTTTTCACCCTCCATCTCGCCCATATTGTGGGAGCCTGGCCGCTTGTCCGAAGAATCAGAGACATAACTTTGCTCTTATTCTTCTTCCCTGGCTCCATAAATGATGTGTAAGAAGAGCATCCCTTAGGAAAAAGTTTCAGCTGCTGGAACAGAGACCAAAAATAACAGTGGCTTAAGTAAACAGCAGTCTGTCTTTCCTAAGGCCACCAGAGTTCAATGGTGACAGGATTTGGACTTCTTGTCTCTTTGCTTCCATCCTTGCTGTTTTGCCCTTGTTTGTCTACACGGTCCAAGATGGCTCCTTCCCACGCTGACATTCTAACCAACTTGGAGGGAGGGGTCCAGGAGACCTTGCCTCCTTGCCATGGCCCAGCTTGAAAACGGCACACATCATCTTCACCACATTCCCATTGAAAAGAACTCTGGAGCCGTGCTCGGTGACTCAGCCTGTCATCCCGTGCCTTCGGGAGGCTGAGGTGAGTGGATTGTCTGAGCCCGCGGGTTCGAGACCCACCTGGGCAACTTGGTGAGACCTCATCTCTACAATAAATCAAAAATCAGCCGGGCGTGGTAGCACGCACTTGTAGTTCCGGCTACTCGGAAGGCTGAGGCGGAAGGATCACCAGAGCCCAGCAGGTTGAGGCCGCGGTGGCCGGGAGCAGCCACTGCACTTCAGTCTGGGCGACAGAGTGAGACTGCAACTCAAAAAAAAAGAAAAGAAAAGAAAAGAAAAGAACTCTGACTTCTGGCAACACCCATGTGAAGGGAAGCTCAACAGCCGTTCTTTATTCACAAGAGTTGGGTGACCACGTGAAGTTGTGGTTGTGTTACCGCGAAAGAGAAGAAAAAAAAAGCATGACAAGGACGTCTGCGCACCTCAGGAATCCACAAGAAGGACGAGGGCAGAATGTCTCCAACCTAAGGGAAGGGAGGAAGAGGTGGTGCAAACTGACTAGCAGTCAGAGAGCCTGGGGTGAGGAAAAAGGGGACAGTGTCCAAGCCCTGGTGAGGCAGATTAACAGGGTGGCAAGAGACATGCTCACAACCATTGCTTTCTGATTAGCCGTTAAGTGACAACATCAATTATCTACTATGCCTCCCTTCTACCTAAGGACAGTGGTGGAATTTCTAAAGCCATGAATCATTCACATCATCAAGCATCAAGGTGTTTCTCAGCATCCACGGAATATCGTGTTTTGGAAGAAGGCTTAAGGAACCGTGAATATATGTGCCGAGCTTTGCAGTGGTTTGGCACATGCCGTTCTCTCTTTTTGAAAATAGTGGTCAAGTCAAATAGAAATAATCCCATCATTCAATCAGTAATTTAAGTGAAATTGGCTTTTTGGGGGGAGGGTTGGAACGATGACGGGGCTATAAAGATACATTCACTCAACATGTGGTTAGCAAATGTCTATTGTAAACCAGTCACTGAAGGTATATTGAGAAGAAAAAGAGAAGTCTGACCTCATGAAGACATTTTTCTAATGAGGGAAACTATTTGCAAATAACTTAGAATTAATTCAGAGAAACGAGAAAACATAAAACATGAAAATTTTGAGCTTGAGAGTATATGACATGATGCATATTTAAATGGATATTTCTGGCTGCTCAATAAATAACTACAAGGATAAATAAAAAATCATCTTTTTAAAAAAAATTTATTGTAAATGCAAGGTCTCACCAAGTTGCCCAGGCTGGTCTCGAACCACTGCCGCATCTCCGCCTCACTCAAAGTGCATACGTGCTGAGCCACCACACCTGGTCAATATCATCTTTTTTCTTAAGAAATTCAAGATGAGTTCACATTGCTGGTAAAACACAGCACCAACAATTAGAAAATAGTGCTGAATTATCAACCTAGAGAGTTTGCACTAAACTGAAAATTTATTTAAATAACATATTTGAAAAAAAGACTAATATTTTTATGGTTTTTAAACTACAATTATCTGTTCTGCTTTCTGTTATAAAGAGCACCAAATTGTATTAAATTTAAAGCACTAGTGATTGTAAGACATGCCTTAGTTTATGTAATCCTAAGAAAGCAAGAACACTGCTAAATATAACTGTAAGAAACCTTCGAATGTCATGCCCATCTGATCTCAGAAAGTCAAAAAAAGAGTTTGTAATTGGTAAAATATGGTCCTCTCTCCCCAGGCTCTCCTGATCAGTTTTCTAGCTGAACCAAGATGGAATGAGAAAAACTGAGAGGCATTCTTAAATGATGGTCATTAGAAGTACAACTCTTGCCTATTTTAGTACCATGGCACTATTTTTATTTTTGAATTCTTCCAGGTCATTGCTTTAGTAAGCTCTGGTATGGTCATGTACTCTTTGAGCTATGGCTGCAACCATGTTTTCTAAGCTTTGGTTCCCTCTCCTACCTTGGAGAGGTGAATATCCTCTCTCTCTTTCTCTTTCTTTCTAATTTACTTTCTAAATAAATTATCTTTTCCAATCTAAAAAAAAATCTTCCATTTCACAGGCTAGTCCAATAGGTTCTATAGAATTTGGCAAAAATATATCTTTCCTTTAATCCAACTTTTTTTTTTTTGAGTCAGAGTCTCACTCTGCCGCCCAGGCTGGAGGGCAGTGGCACGCTCATGGCCACCGTAGCCTCAACCTGCAGGGCTCAGGCAATCCTTCCACCTCAGCCTTCTAAGTAGCTGGAATCACAGGCACGTGCCACCATGCTCAGCTGATTTTTTGAATTATTGTTGAGACAAAGTCTCACCAAGTTGCCTAGGCTGGTCTCGAACCCGTGGGCTCAGGCAATACTCTTACCTCCATCTCCCAAAATGCTGGCATTACAGGCGTGAGCCACTGTGCCCAGCCTTAATCCAACTTCTAAGCATTTAGTATACATATATTTCTACATGTAATATATGATGGGCACAAATTATTTTGTGGTATTATATAAAACAAAATTGGGAAAAAGTTAAATATAACCTAGGAAGGGGCCACTTAAATAAATCATGATACATCTGCCCAATAAAATACTATGTACCTATTAAAAAGGATGAGCCAGATCTATATGTTCTGATGCAGAACTGTCATGTGCATGTTACATTTGTGAAGATGGAGCAAAGGTCGTATGGGTCTTTATCTGTAAAAGCGTATCTCTGAAAGGAAATACAGGAAAAGGGACACAACTCTGAAATAGGGGTTTTGGAAGACACTGAAAAGAGGACCATGTTAATAGTCAAAGCCCCTGGACTTTGCAGTTTTGTTCATGCACATATATTGCCTGTTCAGCAATGACAGTGAGGATCATGAGAATAAGGAAGGAAGAGAGAAACACAGAACGGGAGTTCCTGGATAGACCCCCACACCGATGCTACACAGAGGTCAGGAGGCAACAGAGTGAGGCTCAGGTTCCCCAAACTTTCCTCCAAAAGTCAGAATACTCACTCCCTAAAACTAATCACTATGAAGAGAGGTCAACAGTTTAGAGGCAATAGGATACAACAAGTCAGGGAAATTCGATGGCTGGAGAATCTGTTTCTGACTTGCAAACATAGAAGCTACAGACATCCTAGGCTGTTTGTTTGTTAGTTTGTTTTCCTAACATAATCATGTGAAGTACCAGATGCAACAATTAAGTTCATGAACTATCCTAGACAAGATGTTCCATACCTCATTGCTGAATATCACTATGGTCACCTTTGAAGAACTCCCCTGTGCCTTGTCCACATCTGTCAAATCAATTTTGGAACTCTTTTTCTGGAATGGCCATCAGAGCTGTCACTGTATTACCCTTGGTGTCTTGAATCTCATCAAAATGTTTTCCTTTCAATATTTCCTTTATCTTTAGGTAAAAAAAAAAAAAAAAAAGTCATGAGGGGCCAGATCAGGTGAGTAGGGAGGGTGTTCCAATATAGCTATTTGGAGACTGGCTAAAACCTCCCTCACAGATAGTGTCAGCTGATGCATTGTCCTGATGCAAGAGCTCCTTCAGGATCATTTTGGCACACACCTTTCTCATGCCAAGATTTCCAGTTAAGATTTTCCTAACTGTTTCTCTATTGATGTTTATTTGGTCTGCTATACTTCTCACAGTCAGCCAATAATTTTGATGCACAATTCGATTAATTTTTGCAATGTTTTCACCGGTTCTGCTCATTACTTGGCTGTCCTGACCTCTCTTCATAAGTGATGCTTTTGCACCTCTCGGAAAAACATTTAATCCACTTGTACTGCCATTTTCTTCAGGGAATTAGCCTCATAAAATTGGACTAACATATCCCTGATTTCACTTCCATTCTTGCCAAGTTTAACAAGAAACTTAATGTATGTTCATTGCTCTAATTCAAACTCCAACATTCTCAAGATGGCACACATAAACATGCAACAATAACGAATGTCAGTCAGCAAGACTCGCCACATGAACACAGCTGTAAGACACTGAGCACACAGTGGGCACCTGGTGGCAAGTTGGCAAACTTAATTGTCAGAACCCATAAGTTTTGTTTAACAGCATGCAGATAAAACTATACCAGCTCAAGGAAATAGAAGATAAAAAATGCTATGTGATCCCAAATATTTTATTATACTATAAAAATTCCATTACCAGCAGAGAAGAAAGACAAGTAAAACTGGGCACATACATTGGCTGGATCCAAGTGTTTTAATATAACCATGAAATAAATCAGGTCTCAGAGACTTGAAAGAGAGAAGGGTTTTTGATCGATTTTAAATGTACTGGAAAGCAGGTGAGTGGCTGGAGGAGGTAAAGGTGTGAAGGGAGGGTTCAGGGGAAAAAATATCGACAAACACTAAAATGTTGCAGGTTTGGCTTTTTGGGAAGGCCAGCAATTGTGGCCAAGCAACTAAGGCCAACTCTGGAGCGAAATATGTTTTTTCCTGTGTATTTTCTAAAATATTAAGATCCTGAAAACTTCCAGGGATTTTTAAAGCTTGTATGAGTTCAATTAAAATCCACCAATGCTTTTTTCTTCCCCTTACCTTGGCATATACCACCCTGCTATTAAGCATCCCCCTATTAAGTATCATTTAGTGTCAAACTAATAAAAGTCCCTAGAAGTCTCATTATGGTAGATTTCCAAGGTATCCTAACAAACAATAAGGAGCTTACCATTGGGCTTCATGGGTCATGTTTAAGACAGGAGTGCATAAGCACATATCATTCTGACATGTAGGATACATGCCTGTAATTCCGGCTACTTGGAAGGCTGAGGCGGAAGGATTGCTGGAGCCCAGCAGGTCGAGGCTGCGGTGGCCGGAAGCGGCCATTGCACTCCAGTCTGGGCGACAGAGTGAGACGCCAACTCAAAAAAAAAAAATTCCTGTTTCCTTAGTGTATCCTACATGTCATTTAGCTGACCATCTGTGTGATAACTGTCAAAAAAATGTCTCGCCAGGCTCGGTGGCTCAGCCTGTAATCCCGCGCCTTTGGGAGGCTGAGGTGATTGAATTGCCTGAGCCCGCGGGTTCGAGACCCGCCTGGGCAGCGAGACCTCATCTCTACAATAAATCAAAAAATCAGCCGGGCGTGGCAGCGCGTGCCTGTAATTCCGGCTACTCGGAAGGCTGAGGCGGAAGGATTGCTGGAGCCCAGCAGGTCGAGGCTGCGGTGGCCAGAAGTGGCCATTGCACTCCAGTCTGGGCGACAGAGTGAGACGCCAACTCAAAAAAAAAAAAAAAAAAAAAGATTAGAGAATATAGCCAAAAACATTTGCAGCAATCATACTTAGCGATGAACCAATGCTTCAGGGCACTCCCAAATCCTGTAAGTCCGTTCTTGGTGTTGTGCCCTTTACCTGTTTATACTGACATTTCACATTTGCTGTTCTTATGAGTTCCTGATGGTGGGGGTTTTGCCTCCCTGTGATATCTTGACTCCTTTTCTCTCTAACATGGTGTGTGGACCTAGTAGGGACTTAAGTGGCACTTGCCGAAAGGCTTTCGATATCTGGCACTGTTGTTCAGTTTGCGCACACATCACTTCCCAGGGCGCTCGGGAATGAAAGCAACGCAAATTTACATTGTTCAATAGACTCGGGGTTCATAATCAGGGACAGGCAGAGCTGAAAGCAAAGTGCAAATCTATACTGGTTAATAGCTTTGTTTTACAGATAAGAAACCTGGGGCAAGAGAGGAGTAACCTGCTCCAAGACACAGAACATTCTCCTAGACTAGAAACCTAATGTCCTCATTAATTCTAAGTGAAATCAGATAAAATGCAAAAACGAATGTGAACAGAAACCGACGCTGAAACCTGTCATCTATCCAACAGCACTGTACTGAATGCCTACCTTAGATCTACATGGTTTCAGATCCTGAGGGTAGATGTATAGATCTTATACTCTACTGAGGCGGGAGGAACGTAGATAGGGCATATGTGAAAAAGATAATTTCAGGAAGTAATAGACAGTGATTGACGGAAATACTCTTTGCGAGCCGGGTACAGTGACTCGTGCCTGTAATCTCAGCATTTTGGGAGGCCGAGGAGGAAGGATTGCTTGAGCCTAGGAGTCTGAGACTGGCCTAGGCAACATATGGATACCTCATCTCTACAAAAAAAAAAAAAAAATCAAAAAATTTGCTGGGTGTGGTGGCATGTTTGTAGTCCCAACTACTTGAGAGGCTGAGGCAAGAGAATTACTTGAGTCCAGAAGGTCAAGGCTGTGGAGAGCAGTGATCATATCCCAGCACTCCAGCCTATGTGACAGAGTAACTCCCCCAACTCAAAAGAGAAAGACATATTCTTTTTGAAATGCTACTGCAGGACAGGGATAATGTCTGCAAGGAAGAGTCTCAAATGAGCTAAGAATGAGTGATCAGAAGGAACCAGCTGAGGTGTGGCAGCTTGAAATATCAGCTACTAGCCGGGTTCGGTGGCTCAGCCGGTCATCCCGCGCCTTTGGGAGGCTGAGGTGAGTGGATTGCCTGACCTGCGGGTTCGAGACCCGCCTGGGCAGCGAGACCTCATCTCTACCATAAATCAAAAAAATCAGCCGGGAGTGGTAGCGCGTGCCTGTCATTCTGGCTACTCAGAAGGCTGAGGCGGAAGGATCGCCGGAGCCCAGCAGGTCGAGGCTGCGGTGGCCGGGAGCGGCCACTGCACTCCAGTCTGGGCGACAGAGTGAGACTCCAACTCAAAAAATATATATATAAAATAAATAAATAAATAAATAGAAATAATAAAAAAAGAAATATCAGCTACTTCACCCCTCTGCATATCCACAACCTTTGCTATTGTGACTTTGTAACTCAGTCCACAAAAGAGATTAGGGGATATTTCCCTATCCCTTGACTCTGAATTCAGCCCATGGAGCATGCTTTAGTCAACAGAACATAACAGGTATGACCCTGCAGCCAGGTCTCAAGCAGTCTTGTGCACTGCCTTGAGAAGAACACCGAGGGACATTTTGCTGATCCCAGGAGCAAAATGAGAGGCATGTGGAATGAAGACACCCCAAGAGAGCCAACTGAGTCCAGGATTAGAGGGAGCCCTGTCAGGACTAGAAGAGCCACCTTGCTGAGCCCAGCCTGTATCCACCAATCTCCAGTCAATTCTCAGCCTACCAGCAACATAGAAGCTCTGGAAATGCTAGGTGTTTGACACTGCCCACATTTTGTAAATGTCTATTCTGCAGCATGTGGTGGCCATAGTTCAATGATACCCTTAGGAAGAGTTTGTAAATAGGTGTTCCCCCAAAAAGTGATCAATAATTTCAAAGGCTCCAAAACAGAGTCCAGGCTAGAGTCTGAGGAACAGAAAGAAGTTCAATTTGACAAAGAATATCATTAGATGTGTGAGAACATAATAGCACATGACTTTAGAAATGTTGACAGGATAGACTGGATATGGTTTTGTGGGGCATGGTAGAGGTATTATCATGAGAACAATGGAAAGACATTAAAAAGTTATAAAACAAGAGACTGGCTAATCTATAGACCTTGTTTGCAGATAACAGGTTACTCCAGAGCACGGGATACTGGCAGGTAAGAGTAGACACAGGTAGATGAAAGGAGGCTTTTATAATAGTCTTTCTTCATTCCTTGAAGAAGTATATTGTATGTGTGTGTCTGTGTGTATGTACCCATATATCTGATATGTATGTGTAATCAGATATATCACATACATGATATACACAGCTGTCCCCAGGTACCTGTGAGGGATTGGTCCAGGACACCCTGTAGAGACCAAAATTTTTATAAACCAAAATCTGCAGATGCTTAAGTCCCTGATAAAAAATGGTGCAGTATTCAGAATAACCTATGCATACTTTAAATCATCCCTAGATTACTTATAATACCTAATACAATATAAATAGTTGTTATACTGTATTGTTTAGGGAATAATGATAAGAAAAGGTGTCTGTGCATACTCAGTACAGATGCTTTTTTTCTGGATATTTTAAATTAACTGTTGGTTGAATCACAATATGGAGGGCTAACAATATAGAATTAAAATGAAGATGATGTTTGTGCTCATCTCAGTGCAGGGGGTGGGGATATTCTGCTTCTTACCTTATTTGCATACTTTGGTAACCAAAATGTCATAAAATATTTTTCAAGTCCTGAAGTGTTAAAAAGGTATTTACAAATAAAATATAACCCACTTTTCTATAATGAGCACCCTGTATTTACATAAAACAGAGCTATAGCACTTCCCAGCATGGTAAGTAAAACGATTATAAAGATAAATGTTCCATCAGAATTCCCCAGAAGCAAATAATGCATACACACAATACAAGTAGGATAGTCCCTTGAGAAAGTAGTATTATCTCTCAATCCATCATATAAGCATGCTCCCTCAGGCAGTCCAGGGATGAAAATGCCATTCCCCTAAGTGGAACCAGAAAGAATTTCTTTTAAAAATAAAAATGTATAGCAGGAAACCCAAATATTAGATTCACACTCTCACCTGCATTTCAACCATGATCCAGCATTTGGAACGTGTAGGTACATGGCTGAGTCACTCTCTGAACATCACCAAATGCCCCAAGGGTAGGCTTTTCCCATCTAGTTTGGGCTACCTGTGGTGCTCAGATGATCTCAGAACTTCCTAAAATTCAAACCCAATCTTATATTCAGAAGAGCTTTATTCGTAATAGGGGTAGTGTGATGGGTACATTCAAACATGGGTTTTTTTAAAACGCCATCTGAATGAGGTCAGAGGCATACAGAATTCAATTGAAGGTGGTGAAAGAGAAAATACAAGAAGAAATTCCAAGTAGGAACCCAGCCAGGACATGCTTGCAAAAAATAAAAAATCTACAAAGGAATTCAACCACAAATATAAAATGTACACATCCAGGAGGTGATGAATTGTAAGCCAGACTTCTCAGACAATTTCTTACAAAATACAGGAGTGTTTTCACACACTGCTTCTTCCATGAGGAAAAGACAACCTATAAAGCACTTTTTATTTTGTATGGGCTATTGAGGAATACAGTTTGCTCTGGAATAACTCAGGGGACTTTCATTAAGAGGTCTGTAGCTGGGCTCGGTGGCTCAGCCTGTAATCCCGTGCCTTTGGGAGGCTGAGGCGAGTGGATTGCCTGAGCCCGCGGTTCGAGACCCACATGGGCAGCGAGACCTCATCTCTACAATAAATCAAAAAGTCAGCCAGGCGTGGTAGCGCATGCCTGTAATTCCGGCTACTTGGAAGGCTGAGGCGGAAGGATCGCCGGAGCCCAGCAGGTAGAGGCTGCGGTGGCCAGGAGCGGCCGCTGCACTCCAGTCTGGGCGACAGAGTGAGATTCCGACTCAAAAAAAAAAAAGAGGTCTGTAAAGACAGACATGTTCTAGGTCAAAACTCCTGGCCATCTAAATATACCAAGCTTGGCCAGGCTCGGTGGCTCAGCCTGTAATCCCATGCTTTGGGAGGCTGAGCTGAGTGGATTGCCTGAGCCCGTGGGTCCGAGACCCGCCTGGGCAACTTGGCAAGACCTCATCTCTATAATAAATCAAAAAAAAATAGCTAGGCATGGTAGTGCGCGCCTATAGTTCCAGCTACTTGGAAGGCTGAAGCGGAAGGATTGCCAGAGCCCAGCAGGTCAAGGCTGTGGTGGCCAGGAGCAACCACTGCACTCCAGTCTGAGCGACAGAGTGAGACTCCAACTCAAAAAAAAAAATAAACAAAAAATAAATATACCAAGCTTATCTCTGATACACATGACCAACATCCCAGTAAATAATCCAGATCCTGTATTTTCTATGGAATTTCTACCCCAAGTTAGAATCAGCATACCCCCTCACTTTCAGTTCTTACCTCGACTGCAACATTAGAAATGGATGATATGTTTGCATTTTTGGTAGTTGGAGCCATATTTCTAAGCCCTAATTGGCAATAATGGCAGAAAATGAGCATGAAATGCTATACTCATTCAATAAAAGCCAAAGAAATACCATCAAGAAAAGAAATTAAAAGCAAAAACACGCAAGGAACAGCTACATCTCACAGCAAAATTGCATTCGTTTCTAAAGCTCTATGTTTCGGTAACAGATTTTAGACTTTTGCTTTTATGCTTTCCAAGAACATTCCCTCTTGCTGTGAGGGACTCTATGAACTCTATTTCCACCTATTTCTTACCAAGAGTACATGTGGATTGGTGGGTTGATTCTACCCAAGCTGAGGTGGGCATTTGATGGATGCTTGGCTGGTCAGACCACCCCATGGGGTCGCATCACAGCTGGCCTGGAAATGGCCATTTTTATGCAACCGAACCAATCATAGAAAACCTCCAGACTTCTAAGAGACTGAAGAGGATCTCTTTCCCCGGGTCTGTTGATGCTTAGGTTTCTGGCAGTCATATTTCTGCCCAAGAGAGGACCAAGCTGTGTGTGGAGAAACGAGAGCACAGTTGAGAAGTAGAAAATAATTAATTGCCAGTGCTCTGTTTAAATCTCAGAGTAAGCCATGCTTGTAAGCAGCACCACCCTTGAAATTCCCAGTTTTATGAACCAATAAATTCCCCAGTTTGCTTAATCCACTTTGGGTAGGGTTTCTGTCACTTGCAATTAATATATTCACAACTAATACATGTTGGTGTACATATTAGCAAACCTTTGTTTACAATAAAAGGAGGAAGAAATAATAAATACATGCTGCTGAATGACAGAAGCTTTTTTTTTTTTTTTTTTTTTTTTGAGTTGGAGTCTCACTCTGTCGCCCAGACTGGAGTGCAGTGGCTGCTCCTGGCCACCGCAGCCTCGACCTGCTGGGCTCCGGTGATCCTTCTACCTCGGCCTTCCGAGTAGCCGGAATTATAGGCATGCGCTACCAGGCCCAGCTGATTTTTTGATTTATTGTAGAGATGAGGTCTCACCAAGTTGCCCAGGCGGGTCTCGAACCCGCGGGCTCAGGCAATCCACTCACCTCAGCCTCCCAAGGCGCAAGATTACAGGCTGAGCCACTGAGCCTGGCTTGACAGAAGCTTTAAATACTAGTGGCTATATAGTCTATACACACAAAATTTCTTTCCAGTCACATAAAAGTACATTTAAACCCAAAACATGTCTACTGATATCACATAATTTGTGCCATCAGCTAGAAAGTATAATTGCTCTGAAGTTGTCATGTCTTAAGCATAACTTTACAAGCATAAAACTATTGACAATCATAGATCACTAGAATGTATGTATTTTATAAATCACACAATTCAAACATGCCACATGTATCTTGTGTGTGCAGATATATCCTCTAGATATTATAGGTTTGGTTCCAGATTGCCACAATAAAGCAAGAATTGTAATAAAGTGAGTTATACAGGTTTTTTGGTTTTCCAGTGCATATGATAGTTTTGTGTATACTAGACTGTAGTCTATTAAATGTGCAATAGTATTATGTCTAAAAAAAAAACTATGTACGTATACCTTCATTTAAAACTACTTTATTAGGCGGCTCACACCTGTAATCCCAGCCCTTGGAAGGCAGAGGTAGGAAGATTGCTTGAGCCCGGGAGTTTGACCAGCTTGGGCAACATAGTGAGACTTCATCTCTACAAAAAATAAAAATAAATTAACCAGGCATGGTGGGGCATGCCTACGGTCCCAGAGGCTGAGCTGGGAGGATCGCCTGTACCAGGAAGTCAAGGCTGCACTGAGTCATGATTGTGCCACTACACTCCAGGCTAGGTGACAAAATGAGACGTTGACTAAAAAACAAAAACAAAACCTCAAAAACTACTTTATTGCTACAAAATACTAATGATCACCTGGGTCTCCAGCAAGTAGTAATTTCTTGCTGGCTGACCAGGATGGTGGTCACTGAAGGCTAGGGTGTGTGTAACGTGTTCTTAAAATAAAACAACCATGAAGAGTGCCCCATTGGTTGATTCGAACACAAGCTTTCTCTGTAGCATACAAAACTGTTTCACAGTATTTCACGCATTCATAGCAGAATTGCTTGCAAAGTTGGAATCAATCTTTCCAACACTGCTATTGCTTTATTAGGTAAGTTTTGGTAATAGTCTAAATCCGTTTTGTCATCTCAACAATGTTCACAGCATCTTCACCAAAAGTAAATTCCATCTTAAGAAACCACTTTCGGCCGGGCTCGGCGGCTCAGTCTATAATCCCAGCACTTTGGAAGACTGAAGTGAGTGGATTGCCTGAGACTGCTGGTTCAAGAGCAGCCTGGGCAACCTGGCAAGACCTCGTCTCTACAACAAAAATAAAAAATTAACGGGCATGGTAGCGTGCGCGTGCGCCTGTAGTTCAGGCTACCTGGAAGGCTAAGGCAAAAGGATCACCGGAGCCTAGCAGGTTGACACTAGGGTGGCAGTGAACATGCCACTGCACTCCAGCTTGGGCGATGGAGTTACAGCGGGAAGACAGAGAGATCGTGACACTGAGACTATTATAGGAAGTGGCACTTGATTATGCCAGCCGGCTCGGTGGGCTTGATGAGCTAAATGCTTCCAGGTCGAGCCCCACAGAGTGGGAGAAGGAGGGTCTTATACCTTCGTTTAGAGAGATTACACATTCTCTTTGGAATTTACAAGGTGGTGCTCAGAAAAATCAGATTTTTCAAAGAACAAATGGTCTCCAGGAACTGCAGGGTTGTAAACCCGCAACTTTAAAAGAGGGGTTTTGGATAAGTCTGTGAATTAGTTACTCTTTTGCATTTCCATGAGGCCATCAGTCTCTGGCCATTTGACCTTTATCAAACAAAACCGGCCTGGCCGGTCTTTAAAGCTTGCAGCTTGACTTTCCAAAGGAAATACCTTTAACTGCTACCTGCCCCCCTTTCTGCCATGGGGTTAGTGGGAGACAATTTGTCATCCCAGGTGATTGCCATGGGGCCAACTGCTGACCCCGAAGGAGTTACTCATGTATTTCTGTTCATTCACTCAATCATATAAGAAATATATATTTGAGCATTTGCCACAGAATAAGACTCCAACTCAAAAAAAAAAAGAAACCACTTTTTTTTTAATCCATAAAAAGCACCTCTTCATCCATTCAAGGTTGATCATGAAACGCAGCAATTCAGTCTCAACTTCAGGCTTCAGTTCTAGTTCTTTTTCTACTTCCACCATGTCTGTGGTGACTTACTCCACTGAAATCTTGAACCTCTCTAAGTCACCCATGAGTGTCGGAATCAACTTCTTCCAAACTCCTGTTAATGTTAATATGTTTATATCGTCTCATGAATCACTAATACTCTTAAGGCATCTAGAATGGTGAATCCCTTCTAGAAGGTTTTCAATTTACTTTGCCCAGATGCATCAGAGGAATCACTCTCTATGGCAGAGAGAGACTTACAAATGTATTCCTTAAATAGTAACACTTGAAAGTCAAAATTACTCCCTGATTCATGGGCTGTAGAATGGATGTTGTCATAGCAGGAAATAAAAAACAGCATTCAGCCAGGCTCGGTGGCTCAGCCTGTAATCCTGCACCTTTGGGAGGCTGAGGTGAGTGGATTTCCTGAGCCCGCGGGTTCAAGACCCGCCTGGGCAAGCGAGACCTCATCTCTACAATAAATCAAAAAAATCAGCCGGGCATGGTGGCGCATGCCTGTAATTCCAGCTACTCGGAAGGCTGAGGCAGAAGGATCGCCGGAGCCCAGCAGGTCGAGGCTGCGGTGGCCGGGAGCGGCCACTGCACTCCTGTCTGGGCGACAGTGAGACTCCAACTAAAAAAAAAAAAAAAAAACCAAAAAAAGAAAACCAGCATTCATCTCCTTGTAGGTCCCCATCGGGGCTCCTGGGTGACCAGGTGCTTTGTCAATGAGCAGTACTATTTTAAAAGGAATCTTTTCTTAGGAAGTAGGTCTTAAAAGTGGGCTTAAAATATTCCGTAGACCATGCTATAAATGAATGTGCTGTCATCTAGGTTTTGTGGTTCCATTTACAAAGAGTAGGCAGAGAAGATTTAGCATAATTCTTAAGATTCCTGGGATTCCTGGAATGAAAAATAATCACTGAATTCAACTTAAAGTCATCAGCTGCATTAACCCTAACAAGAGAGTCAACCTATCCTTTGAAGCTTTAACCCCCAGGCATTGGCTTCTTCTCTTTAGCTCTGAAAGTCTGTAATACACAGCATCTTCTTTCAATGCAAGGCTGTTTCTTCTCCATTGAGAATACGTTGTTTCACATAGCCATCTACATCCATGCTCTTAGCAAGATCTTCTGGATAACTCGCTGTAGCTTCTCCATCAGCACTTACTGTTCCACGTTGAACTTATGTTATGGAGACTTCTTTCCTTAAACATCATGAACCAACCTCTGCTGGCTCCAACTTTTCTTCTGCAGCTTTTTAAACTCTCTGCCTTCATAGAATTGCAGAGAGTTGGGTACTTGCTCTGGATTAGGCTTTAGCTTAAGGGAATGTTTTGGCTGGTTTGATCCTTTCTTCAGACCCCTAAAAGTTTCTCCTTATCAGCAATAAGTCTGTTTCACTCTCTTATCTTTCATGTGGTGAGTAGCACTTCTAATTTCCTTCAAGAACTTTTCCTGACATTGACAACTTGATAACTGGCACAAAGACCTGGCTTTTTTTTTTTTAAAGATGAGGGATACTGTTCAGATTTAGGTATACAAGTAGTCATCATATAAGTTAAGTTTGGGCCTCCCTTTGATCCCCACTTCGCCTGATTTGAAATCAGATACTCTTACTGATGTTGTGTCCACCCCCACTCCGGCAATATCTGGCTACTGCCAATCCCTTTCCTATAGCATTATGGTAAATGTTCAAGATCCGCTTATGAGTGAGAACGTGGTATTCTGTTCTTTGTTTTTGTGATAGATCATTGAGTATAATAGACCCTAAATCCATCCAAGATACTGCAAAGTCCATGTTTGTCCTTCCTTATGGCTGCATAACATTCTTTTTTTTTTTATTTTTAAGATGTGGAATACAATTCAGATTTAGGTATACAAGTAGTCACTGTGCAGGTCAAGTTTGGGCCTACCTTTGGTTCTCACTCTGCCTGGTTTGAGATCAGGTACCCTTATTGATGTTATGTTCCCCCCACCCCCACTGGCAGTGTCCTGCTACTACCAATCCCTTTCTTATAGTATTATGGTAAATGTCCAGGGTCTGCTTATGAGTGAGAACACGTGATGCTCTGTTCTTTGTTTCTGAGTATGATAGACTCTAAATCCATCCAAGTTGCTGTGAAGTTCATAATTTTGTTCTTTACGGCTGCGTAATATTCCATTATATATATGTACCACGGGTTTTTTTATCCAGTCCAGTTTCATTGGGCAGCATGGTTGGCTTCATGTTTTTGCTATTATGAATAGTGCTGCGATAAACATACATGTGCAGGTATCTTTTTTGTAGAATGACTTGAGTTCCTCCAGGTATATTCCCAAGGGAGGATTGCTGGGTTGTATGGAAGGTCAATTTCTAGTTCTTTTAGGAATTGCCTCACTATTTTCCATAGAAGTTGAACTAGTTTAAGGCCTAGCTTTCGACATGCCTTCCTCACGGAGCATAATCATTTTTATCTTTCGATTTATAGTGAGAGATGTGCGACCCTTCCTTTCACTCGAACACTTGGAGGCCATTGTGGTGCTACTGAGCACTTAATTTCAATACTGTGGTGTCTCAGTGAACAGAGAGGCCCCAGGACAGGGAGGAGAGGGAGAAGAGCCAAGGTTACCGTGCCGTGGTGCCCCAGGCAGAGCACACACAGTGTTTATCAACTAAGCTCACCACCTTACACGGGCACCTCCAAACAATTACACTAGTAACATTAAAAAAATCACAAGCCGGGCTTGGTGGCTCAGCCTATAATCCCGCGCCTTTGGGAGGCTGAGGTGAGTGGATTGCCTGAGCCCGCGGGTTCGAGACCCGTCTGGGCAGCCAAGACCTCATCTCGACAATAAATCAAAAAATCAGCCGGGCGTGGTAGCGCGTGCCTGTCATTCCGGCTACTCGGAAGGCTGAGGCGGAAGCATCGCCGGAACCCAGCAGGTTGAGGCTGCGGTGGCCAGGAGCGGCCACTGTACTACAGTCTGGGCGACAGAGTGAGACTCTAACTCAAAAAAAAAAAAAAAATCACAGATCACTATAACAGATATAATAATAACGAAAAATTTGAAATACTGCAAAAATGACCAAAATCTGACACAGAGGTTTCTCATACACCCCCACCCCCCACACAGGCACAGCCTTCTCCCCACCCCGTGATCAACACCCCCTCACCAGAGGGCTCATTTGTTACCACTGATGAGCCATAATGATACATCATTGCCACCCAAAGTCTAGAGTTTGGTTAAGAGTCATTTCTGGTGTTGTACATTCTATGGGTTTGAGCAAGTGTACAGTGACACGTGTCTACCATTACTGCATAACACGGGTATCACTACCCTAAAAGTCTTCTGTCCTCTACCTGTTCACCTCTCCCACACCCAGCTCCTGGAAACCACGGATTTGGCTTCTAATGTGCCCATAGTTTTGTCTTTTCCAGATTATCATATAGTTGACATCTTACAGCATGCAGTCTTTCCAAACGGGCTTTTTTCACTTGGTGAGATGTATTTACTTTCCCTCCATGTCTTTTCATGGCTTGATAGTGCCTTTCTTTTGTGCACTGAATAATACTCCATTGTCTGGGGGCACCATTGTTTATTCATCAATTTACCCACTGAAGGACATCTTGGTTGCTTCCAAGTTTTGAAAATTGTGAATAAAGGTGCTATAAACATCCCTGCGCAGGTTTTTGTGTGTGGACATAAGTTTTCAGCTCCTTTGGGTAGATACTAAGGAACACAATGGTGGGATCAGATGGTAGCTTATGCCATTTTTAATTCAGAACACCACAGATGTCATCCTCTCCAGATCTGACCCAACTGTCTAGCCTCTGGAAATTGTTTTCAGTTGAATTAGGAAAGAAAAGATGCATTCAAGTCACTAAAATGCACCTAACCAATCGGAAAATGATAGATGGAAGAAATTTCCCTCCCTCATACCTGAAGCATTATCATACTTAGATACTGAAGCATGAGATTTAATTATCATTATCGCTATCTAAACTTGACTAGCTGCAAGTGAATTCCAAGTTCTGGATACCCATCCAAGGCGCAAAATAAAGATGCTGTTAGCAGACTTAATATTAAACAATACAAACACCTACCTTCCTAAGAAAATAGTTCTAATTAAAACAGCTTCAGCCTTAGGAAAGCAGGAATGATAAACTAGAAGAGATGTGAGATATTTATTTATAACCTTTTCCCCACTTTAGTAACCTCTCAGCATGTTAATTTCAGTATTTTTCTCTTTATAGTGTAGATACTTATAAAAATGAATCATTTACCCTTAGAATATACTAGTGATATAAATGTGAGACAGCCATGATACGGCTCACTCTTAAATGTTATAATCGTTGCTCCAGTTTCAGATTTTTTTCTCATATATTTTATAGTTTGTGTTCTGCTGTGTGACACACAAAAACACATCATTGTGTCACTGAATACTTTTGAGCATGATGGGTGTGATTATCAAAATGATGTGCACTTGTGGAGACATTACTTTTTATGATGGCATTGTGGATTTACTTCCTACTGACTCACGTCTAAAAGGATGTATGCAAAATACAAAGTAAGTGGAAGTCTACTCTGGAGGAGAACACTGATGCACTTAACTTGAAATCTCCAGCAGTATACAGAGGCTCTAGCATTTTTTTCACATCTAGGAAAACATGACCCTGTGTGACTTATATTTTTCTGAGTAGTGCTTGACTGATACTCAGATCCCAGCAGTAGAAAATCACATAGTTCCCTTAGAATGACTCCATGCTTCCTAAGCAGCCTTTAAAGTATTATGGAAAGTTAGGGTTCCGTATTTTTTTTTCTTGAGAAGAGGTCTTGCTATGTTGCCCAGGCTGGTCTTGAACTTTTGGGCTCACACGATTCTCCCATATCAGCCTCCAAGTACCTGAAAAACTATAGATGTGTGCCATTGTTCTCGGCTCCATATATATTTGCGGGCAGAGAAAAAAATGTGCTCATTAGCAAGTGCTCATTGGAAAGCTCTGACAGTCATATTTCCCATTGCAAATTGGTAACCCTGCAGTGGGGTTTCCAATATACCACGTTTTTATGGGTCAGACTTCTTGGCTGCAGTCATCAACATATTGCAAGAAACACATCAACAAGCTTAGATGCTACAAAGCTAGAAATAATGCGACCCAGAAAACAGCCAGGAAAATGGCTCAACCATGCCACTGAACTGGTCTTAATGTACTTTATTTTATTTTTGAGACAGTGTCTCACTGTGTCCCTCCAGCTGGAGTGCAGTAGCATGATCACAGAGAGCTCACTGCAGCTTTGAACTCCTCCAACGATTCTCCACCTCGGCCTTCTAAGTAGCTGGGCCTACAGGTGTATACCACCCCACTAGGCTAATTTCTTTTATTTTTTTGTATAGAGATGGGGTCTTGCTATGTTGACCAGACTGGTCTCAAACTCCTGACCTCAAGCAGCCTTCCTGCCTCAGCCTCCCAGAGCAACTACAAAACTGTTACAGCAGCAAATCCCTTGCTGTTACCACTGTCCCCGTGCAGCTGTGTATGCTGGAGATAAAATAATGAACGTGCCATCAAGGTGACAGGAAGGACCAGACTCCTTAGCCACTGTCCTTGTTGAAAAGGTCAACTTCTCTGCACTTGGCTGCTGCTTATGGCTTCCCCTAGGTATGTCTTTGTAGTAGAATACAGGTACCTAAGTTGTACCTGAAACCCTAGCTCTGATGGCCCTTGGGGCATACCACTTGAGTTTCCACCCTCTCTAGTTCAGAAAGCTAGAAGGGCTGTGGGGTTGGTGGTGACTGAGCCAATCCATAGACTCTACAGGTTTCTCTCAGTAGGATGTGGGACACTGACAAGAAAGATGTAAGAGGGTAGATGTAAAGCCATCGTATCTAGGTATAGAGACCCTAAGCTAGTCTCAGAGTCGGCCATAGCCCTAGAAACACACAGGGAAGCAGCTAAAACCTTTCTCAGTTAGAGAGAGACCTGAACAGCTACACAATATTGAGGACAGCCGAGGACCTGGCTGGACAGGATGGACCAACAACCATGCCGGCGTCATTCTTCACCACTCCAGCTTCCATACAGGGTCTACAAAATGCCTGAAGCTCAGAAGCGACATGTGAGAAAGGATGAAGAGAACTCAGAACTGACTAACACAAAGATATTGGTTTACCTGTAACTAATGGAGATGATTTTCTGCCCTCTTAAGTAGAAAGTGGGAGACAAGAAAGAGGAGCTACATCAAATTGGGAGGAATAAAAATTGCATTTCTCACACTCCTGAGTATATGTCATCTGACTCAAGCTGCCTCTCCCAAAATGCTGGAACAGCAGTGGGGTTGGCGGTGACTGAGTCAATCCAGAGCAACTCTCAGAATACAACCACATTCCAAGAATGTATCTGACCAGAGCTCAGGTAGCAAGAGGTTGACAGGTGCAACCCATCATTTCTTGTATTTCCTACAAGCATCGATTATGCCCTCCTGCCGTTGTTAGGTTCCCTGTTTATCCTGGAAATGAGAACGAAACTGTTCTCATCTCTGTGTCTCCAGTGCTAGCTTGGTTCCAGGTTTGCGGAGTAGTCATCTGCAACTGGGGAGGGCCCCAAGATCACCCTGTTCAGTCATTTGTTACAAGAACTCACAGAATTCACAAAGCTGTTACACTCACCATCCCAGTTTATTACAGAGACAGAACACAGATTAAAACAGGCAACAGGAAAGAAAGGGTATGCAGGGCGGCATCCCTGGGAGACCGGGTGCAGAACTTCTGATTGTCCTCTTGGGGGAGGGGGGTCTTGCAGAGACGTCTTACTCTACCCAGCAAGGATGTGTGATCAAACGCAGGCAACGTTACTAGCCAGGGCAGCTCACTCAGGGCCTGGAGTCCAGAGTTCCTCCTGAGCGGGGGTTTCCACAGTCATGGCTGACCACCTGATCTCTGATTTTGATGAGATGCTGACTTTGATCTCTAGCTCCTAAGATGAGCTGATGGTGTGTGAATCGAGGCCTCCGCACCATAAATGCATTCTTAGCATAGACTATCTGTCTTGGCCCAAGTTCCCCAAATAAACCAAGACATTCTTAACAGGAAGGACATTCCAAAAACTTAGAGGCTCTCACCTGGGAGCCCAGACAAAGAGCCAAGCCTTTTTGGGGGGAAGGCTAACCCTTTACTGTATACACTGAGTGCTCACCCAATAAATAGAATGGGTCAAGTGTGGTAGCTAACATCTAAAATCCCAGTGCTTTGGGAGGCTGAGGTGGGAGAATTCCTTTGAGAATTCCAGGAGTTTGAGACTAGGCTGGACAACATAGCAAGACCCTGTCTCTACAATAATAATAATACATTTTAATTAGCCAGGCATGCTGGCACACACCTGTAATTCCAGCTATTCAGGAGGCTGAGGTGGGAGGATTGTTCAAGCCCAGGAGTTAGAGGCTGCAGTAAGCTATGACTGTACTACTGCATTTCAGCCTAGGTGTTCTCTCTCTCTAATTGAAGACGGTTTTAGCTGCTTCCCTGTATGTTTCTGGGGCTGTGGCCAACTCTGAGGCTAGCTTAGGGTCTCTGTATCTGTCTCAAAAAAATAAAAAATAAGTAGAATGACCGACTACTGAATGAATGGATGAATAGAGACCAACTCCAAAATAAACGAAATACGTTGATCGCAATGCCGTTTTCTGCGTGTGGGCACTTGGAGACTTTATCACACAGGCTTTCCCCATGCCCCTCCACGCCTTAGAGGTTTTGTGCTGAGTTGTTCATGGCGTAAATCCAACTTGTAATTCACCCATCAACTCAGCACCTACTTCCCAAGCCTGGAGTCACTGGCACTCGAGTGTGCAGCCACAGAGAATGATACTCAGCCCGTGCATGTGCGACGGCAACACGGGAAGAGCCAACGGATGAGCGGTTGTTTCTTTAGAGTCTGTGAAATATTGATTGCCGTGGGGAGGAAAACGGATAACACACTGGGAGAAGAACAGAAGGATCCCTGGCTTCTAAACTAAAATCACTGTGAAGGAACAGGGAAGTGCGTTTTAAGGAGTTTTAATGCAGCCTTCTTCACCCCAACACAGCAGAAATGAGAACCCTGACATTTGTTCACTTGAAACGCAGTGGGTTTTCAATTCAGATTGAAGAGTTTGTGACGACAATCAAAGCATCAACTTTTCTGCAGGGTCTGGGCTACGATGTCTGGCCAACCAGGAAAGTCTCTCTCCAGAAACCCATCTTCATGAAGCCCAGATTCAGAGTTGTCTTTTTAGCTGCAAAGATGGAGCGTGACCATGGAGACGATGGAGGGAGGTTCGGTTGTCATCAAAACGGTGTGAGGATGCTCTGAGGCCAGGCAGATCTTGAACAGCCGAAACTAGCGTCTGGAGAACCACTGACACTGTTCATGAGAGACAGGCTTGTTCGCTGGATGAAAATGCAATTGATTTTCTTTTAGAAAGCTGTGAAGATTCTCCTTTATATTTACTCTGTTTCTGGAAGAAGCACGCTGAGTTTACAGGTAAGAAAAAAACAATGTGTTCTGTAGAAAAGCAGGTGGCCTCTCTTAGCGAATAAACCCAAAATATCAAAGTCAATCAAGTCTTCTGCTCTGGTCTTTCTGTCTCTCGTTTATACCATCCTTTTTTTTTTTCTAATTTACAATTTCCAAACAGATTGCCTCCTATTTTGGCCACAGAGGACCCTATTAGAGTAGGGGTCCTCAAAGTGCAGGTATATCCAAATTGCCTGGTGGACTTGGGAAAATACAGATTTCCAGGCCCTGCCCCAAGCTTTCCGACTTAGTAGTTTGGGAATGGCTTCCCTAATTGTTCATTTTTAGAAGGTCCCTAGGTGGTACAAACTGGCACGTGCACTCTACCATGGATGGGAATCACTCTTCTAGAACCACTGTATGAGATTCGACAATATACCACCAGAAAGACAATTCTAACATTCTTAGATCGGGACACAGGGTACACAGAGTCTCTCAAGCACTCATCCCACCCTCCTCTCCTTCAGCATGGATGGTCTCCCAAAAGAGTCAAAGCCTTATTCACAAGTTACAGAAGACTGGTAATGATGCAAAGTCAAAGACAATCAATCCTGGTCACAGATGAGGTTTGGGCTCAGCCTTGCTCAATCCAGACTCAGGGCGAGCCGGGCTCGGTGGCTCAGCCTGTAATCCCACACCTTTGGGAGGCTGAGGTGAGTGGATTGCCTGAGCCCGCGGGTTCGAGACCCACCTGGGCGCCGAGACCTCATCTCTACAATAAACCAAAAAATCAGCCGGGCGTGGTAGCGCCTGCCTGTAATTCCGGCTACTCAGAAGGCTGAGGCGGAAAGATCGCCGGAGCCCAGCAGGTTGAGGCTGCGGTGGCCGGGAGCGGCCACTGCACTCCAGTCTGGGCGACAGAGTGAGACTCCAACTCAAAAAAAACACAACAAAACAGACCCAGGGCGAGGGCTGGTGGCCCAGATCACCCTGGAGGAGGGGCCCGTGCCTTTCTCATCACACTCAAGGGTTGGGCCCCTGTCCCCTGGTAGGGCCCACCCTGCAAATGCCCCACGTGCTGCCCTAGACAGCAGAGGGCACCTCTTATGGCGCGAACCTGACCATGAAACAAAATCATAAACACATATGATGAAGACCTGGGCCTGGATCTCCAGGGACCCCCAGTCCTTGCACTGGAGGCTACGATGGCATCCTCTCTCCTCCAGGACCAGATGAAGTACAAGAGAGGCAAAGCAGCCGTCACCCAACAGACACATGCACTATCCTTTTCTCCATCTCATATCTTGTACCTCAACCCCCTAAGTAACGTCACCAGCTACGTTCCTGAATATATGAACGGGTTCGTTTCCTGCTCTAAGATAAGAACTTCACGTCTACTTTCTTCATGAACACCCCATTCCATAAAGCATTAAAACAACAAAAAGTACCATAGTTTCTTTGTCCAAAGGTCTGACTGTTTCCTATGGGGCTGGGTTTTTGTTAAAGGTACTCTGGGAAGCCGGGCTCGATGGTTCAGCCTGTAATCCCACGCCTTTGGGAGCCTGAGGTGAGTGGATTGCCTGAGCCTGCGGGTTCGAGACCCGCCTCGGCGGCGAGACCTCATCTCTACAATAAATCAAAAAATCAGCCGGGTGTGGTAGCGCGCGCCTGTAATTCCAGCTACTTGAAAGGCTGAGGTGGAAGGATCGTCGGAGCCCGGCAGGTCGAGGCTGCGGTGGCCGGGAGCGGTCACTGCACTCCAGTCTGGGCGACAGAGTGAGACTCCAACTCAAAAAAAAAAAAAAAAACAACTCTGGGAACCCAGCATCCCACCAACAGGATGGGAGGAAACAGGCTTGATGACCTCCCCCAGAGAGGATCCTGCATCCAGCATCACTTACATCTTTGAATCCATGAACACGTGGGCTCTACTTCTTGAATTACAAACAAGGACGTAATTGATGATGTTAAGAGAAAAAAACTATTAGAAGGTTGCTCTGCTCTTCTATAAGTGAATTACAAACTTGTTCCTAGCACATATTAGGAAGTAAACAGCATATAATCGGAGGGATTTGCAGGGCAATTAGGTTAAGTACTCCAAGGAGTGCATTCGTCTGGCACTGCACAAACATTCTGATAACAGACTGATCAAGGCTCTGGTCCAAATTGCTCCCCAGGGAGAAGGGCACATTCACCTAGATCAGGGAGAAATGCAGGAGTCATCCATCCCCAAACTCATGGGCTCAGCTGCACCCCAGGACTCTGAAAAATTGAGGGCAGAATTCAAACCAGGATTGCTTAAACAACATTAGAAGCTTGCCTGCCTACCAGTCTGCCTGCCTGTCTTCCCCAGGCTTCCCCCTTCCTTCCTTTCGTCTTCCCTCCCTCCCTCCTTCCCTCCCTTCCTTCCTTCCTCCCTTCCTCTATCTCACTTTCCTTCCTTTCTTTCGTATTTACCACATGTCAGACACTACCCGAGGCTCTCGGTATGTGCTTTATCTAATCCTTACAACATTCTATAAGATAGATGCTATTAGTATCTAGATTTTACTTTTGAGAGAATGAAGGCAAAGAGAGGTGGCCTAACTCGTTCAAGCAAGACCACCTGGTTAGTGTGTTTTTCAGAATAATTAGCACTCACTGCTCTTACGGTTTAGTCTCTGATTCTGCCATCTGGTAAGCATTCTCTTCTCTATAGACATCCGTAGCATGTGGCAATTTGGCAGGCGTTTCCTTCTCTATTACCCTCCTTATTCTAGCTGGCTCCTTACTCATGGAAGCTTGGGGGCCCAAGGCTTATTTTAGGTCTAAGTGGCCTACTGCAGAAAATTTTTTCACTTACAAGTCCAATATACACTGACTGGGGTTCTCTTCCATCTGGTGACTCAAGGATCCAGGCTCTCTACCTTGTGATACTGAAATGACTGTTAGCAAACCAACTGTGGTGCTCAGTTCCCCCTCTCACCCCTCCTCCACGTGACTGCCCCAACCTTCCAGTAAACAGTTAACCACATCCTGCCTGGCAGAAAGCCCAGATAAGCCATTCTGTAACTGCTTGAGATAAATTGTTCTGTTACTGTTCTGTTATTGTTCTGTAACTGAAATTTCCTGTTTGCATCCTACCCGACTCTGATGAAATTGCAGTTTTGGCTTTTATAAACCCCTTGCCTGCTCCATTCAGGGTCAAGAGTCTCTTTTTGGCATGAGCCTGCTCTCGACAGCCAGCATTAAAGGACTCAGTTTTTTTTTTTTTTGAGTTGGAGTCTCACTCTGTCACCCAGACTGGAGTGCAGTGGCCGCTCCCGGCCACCACAGCCTCAACCTGCTGGGCTCCAGCGATCCTTCCGCCTCAGCCTTCCGAGTAGCCAGAATTACAGGCATGCGCTACCACACCCAGCTGATTTTTTTATTTATTGTAGAGATGAGGTCTCACTGCCCGGGCGGGTCTCGAACCCGCGGGCTCAGGCAATCCACTCACCTCAGCCTCCCAAAGGCGCGGGATTACAGGCTGAGTCACCGAGTCCGGCAGGACTCAGTATTTGACTCTCAGTGTGTTAGCAACTCCTCACTCATGGTATGGCTATAACAATACCACTGTCTCAACACATGGCTTCCAGGTTCACCCCACATGGGAGGAGAGGGATGGAGGAAGCACACTGACACCAATGTTCTCTGAGCTAGAGATAATTCATCAATTGTGTTCACATTTCCATCTGCCAGAATGGAGTCCTATGGTCTCAACCCAATTGTATGGAAAGTTTGGAGATGGGGGAGAACACATAGCTATTGGATGAGTCTAAATTGTCAGCCAAGACCTTTCCTCTGCCCGCTTGTTCCCACACTTTGAGCAACACACTTCACAACCCCACCCTGTTCCCAGCAAGAGAAACATCCTCAAACCCCATCCGGCTCACAGTAGAGAAATCTAGGTGATGCCCAGTTGTATTGTTGTATCCAGGCACAATGCTTTTCAGTCTAAAGACCTATGAGCTAAAGGAGACAACTTGTTTTCACAACAGACCCAACATGCACTGATGGACCAAGGACAGAATAACTAAGGAAAAAGAAAACTGGGGAACACACAGCAGACCACATTCTGTGACCCCCTCTAACATCCTAAGGGACAAACCCTGTGAGGTCTTCCTACACCAAGGATGGGAGGGGTTCTCATTCATGCTTGATCTTACCAGCTAGGAGGAACACCCTCATTTGAAGTGTCACAGCCCTTGGCTCTCCTGCAGTCTCTGCCCTTTCCATCTGCTGCCTTGTCCATAGTGGTGGACACAGCCTCCTTGGCAAGTTGCCCAAATCTCCGCTGTTTTCTGCTCCTCGACGCTTCTGAGCCCAAGAGTTGTCTCACATCTCAAATGGTACAAAATCCTTTCTAAACTGAGCTCCTGATTTCTTTGGCAGGGAAATTCTCTCAAATATTTAATAGACTTGAACTTAGTAGGTTTTAATCTTAGTGGACTTAAACACATACTTGCTTCCAGTTGGTTCCAAGGTTCATTAGCCACACCCAGAGTTCTTTCTTTGAAATATAATTTTGTAGCCGGGCTCGGTGGCTCAGCCTGTAATCCCGCGCCTTTGGGAGGCTGAGGTGAGTGGATTGCCTGAGCCCGCGGGTTCAAGACCCACCTGGGCAGGCAAGACTTCATCTCTACAATAAATCAAAAAATTAGCCGGGTCTGGTAGCACACGCCTGTAATTCCGGCTACTCGGAAGGCTGAGGCGGAAGGATTGCCGGAGCCCAGCAGGTCGAGGCTGTGGTGGCTGGGAGCGGCCACTGCACTCCAGTCTGGGCAACAGAGTGAGACTCTAACTCAAAAAAAAAAAAAAGAAATATAATTTTTTTTGAGTTGGGGTCTCATTCTATAGCCCAGGCTGAAGTACAGTAGCATGATCACAATGATCATGGCTCACGGTAGCCTCAACCTCCTGGGCTGAGACAATTCTTCTTCCTCAGCCTCCCAGGTAGGACTATAGGTGTGCACCACCATGCCTAGCTAATTTTTTTTTTTTTGGCAAGGACAATGTTTCACTATGTTGCTCAGGCTGTTCTTGAATTCCTGGGCTCAGGCAATCTGCCCACCTCAACCTCCCAAAGTATTGGGATTACAGGCTTGAGCCACCACACCCAGCTCTTGGAAATGTAATTCTGAGATTCATTTCATGTATTTGTTTTATCACCCTCTTACCTCCCTCCAGTAAATGGGAAGAGAGGGTCTTAATCTGACCTTTGCCCCCAGGCATTTCATCCAATGTGCATCTTGTCAGCATTTGTCCCTGAATCACTTTGAGCCTTTGTTGCCCAAAGGCTCTGTATTCTAATACCTTAATATTTCATGTCTAGACGAAGTCAGCTTTTCAACTTTGTAAGGACCTGAATTTCAGAAATCCCTTCATTCTTTATTTCCTCCTGCAAACAGTTCTTTTCTGAGTGTATCTATTTCTTTTAATAACTCACCAAACACAAAGTACTAACATTATGATGTTCAGCCTCTTCTCCTAGGGCTACAAGTTCATCATGCACATGGTCCCAAGTTATTTCAGGTAGCAGCTTAACTAGTCATTTTGCCACTTAACGCCAGTGCTGTGGTTTAGCTTTCATTTTGGCAGGACCTGACTTTCATGATCAAGTTCTGAATTAATCTGGGTCATTTCACATAAATGTCCCAAGAGACAAACCCCTAATTCCTGCGTCTTAGCAAAGGTCTGACGTAAGTTGATGGGTCCCCTTCCCCATCCTTGGGCAAACTGAGAATAACACAGACACTGCCGTCCCAATACAAAATTTCCCGTGGGGAAAACTGAGTGCTGAGACAAATATGCCGAATTCAGTGGAAGCTTCACGAAGATACTAGAGTTTTCAGCTGTTTCTTACACATTGGGGCCTCAAACGCATTGTTTCGTTTTTTCCAGAAAGCAGATTGGGCTGGAACGAGAGGGCCAAGCAGTATAATCCAGAGACACACACTAGGACTGAGGGGTCCTGGGGCTTCTCTTTCATCGAGGGAAGCAGCAGTGTGGTCGTAGCTGTTGATAAGAGAGACAGAGTCGTAGCATTGTGTGTATTGTGGCTTGTGTTATAGTTGAAATTTGTGAATTTAGATACTGTATGAGCAGAGGCCTCCAGAAGGGGAGGCTGAGTAGACAAAGCGATGGAGTCTGTTGGATTTCATTCTGCTGTGTATTTGCTATTTGCTTTTCTTTTTTTAATGCATCATTCATTTACTAGTGTCTCCTTCTATAATCTCGCCCAAATCACAGCGAATGGAAGCCAGGCAAACACATTTCCCAGACTTCCTGGTGTCTAGGGTGCTGGGTGCGATTTTTATTTTGCCTGTGAAGAGAGGAGATGACAAGGCGTTCTTGTCCTCTCCCGCAGTGGGGACAGACCCATGGACTGTGCAGTCATCGCTGGTAGCAGCATCTTCCTTCTCTTCCATGGTCCACCTGGGACTGCTGGGGACCCCCGGCATCCATCAGCAGCTCCAGAGGAGGGCTCTCCAGCAGCTCCTCCTCTCTGGGACGTGGAGGTAGATCTCTCACTATCTGGGCCACAGCCAGACCTGAACACCTGAAAACCTTCCAACAACTCCATGACCACCTAATTCCTTTGGTTAAATGGCTTCTGGCTCAGAAGTTTGGAGTAGCTCTGCGCTCCTGGCCAGCAGCTGGGACGCTCACAGGAGAGTTCTGAGTAAGCCAGAGCCACCGAGATTCCAAGAACGGTGAAGTCCTTGTAGAAGTTTCCAGCCCCATTCCAAGACAAGAATTCCACTGAAGGACTAGGAGCAAGGTCAGGCTTGATCACATCTCTGTGATCAGATGAGATGAGCTTAGCATCAGAACAAGACAGGGATCAGAAGGACTTTCAGTAAGGTGCTGACATGGCGTCACAGAGCTTCTTGCAGAGAACCCATCAGTATCACCAAGACTAAGGAGGGCATGGAGTCCTGAACTCCACAGGCATGGGGCCAAGCCTGCGGGTGAGAACTCGAGGTGGGAAGAACAAAGCAGGATGCTAACACTCAGAACCACCGGCTCCTGTTTCCCAGGTTAATGCAGAAAGTGGAGACCAGGAAAGAATGAACAGATCTACAAAGAGACATCCCAGACCCAGACCTGGGTGAGCAAGGTCCGTTCCAGAAAAGTCTGCTCCTGCCTGCTCCAGCCAGCTGCTGAAGCAGGGCTCCAATGTCCACGTCACCTGCCCAGAACCCAGGTGTCCATCAGTGAGATGGTGGTTTAAGCTGTGCCGGTGATAACAGAGTACCGCAGACTGGGTAGTTTATACGCAACAGACATTTATTTCTCATAGCTCTGGAGGCTGCAAGTTCAACATCAAGGCACTGTCAGGTATCTGGTGAGGGTCCACTTTCTGATTTATGTACATGTCTATATATTTTATGATGATAGATATGTGAGGTACAAGTCAGGATTAGTTACACAAACCACAGTGAGATAGCACTTAACTCCTGTAAAGATGGCCCTCACTGATAAATCATAAAACAGTAGACGGTGGTGAGGGTAAGGAGAAAAGGGAACGCTTCTACACTGTTGGTGGGAGCGCAGGCTAGCTCAATCTCTACGGAAAGCAGTGTGGTGATCCCTAAAAGAACTAAAAATTGACCTTCCATACGAGCCAGCAATCCCCCTTCTGGGAATATACCCAGAGGAATATAAATTGTTCTACAAAAAAGACACCTGCATGCACATGTTTATAGCTGTACTACTCACAGTAGCAAAAACATGGAACCCACTCCACTGCCCAACCAAAGTGGACTAGATAATGTGGTCCGTACCCATGAAGGAGTATTATGCATCCATAAAGAAGAACAAAATCAAGGACCTCGCAGCCAACTGGATGGAGGTGGAGTCCATCATACTTAGTGACTTATCACTTTCTGATTTACAAGTGCTGCCTTCTTGCTGGGTTCTCATGTGGCAGAAGGAGTCAAAGAAGACCCCTCAGGCATCTCCTCTAAAGACACAAATCCTATCCATGAAGGCTCCACCTGACGACCCCATCACCTCCTGAAGACCCAGCCTCCTCCTGCTATCACCTTGGGGTGAGGAACTCAGCACAGAAATGTTGGGGCATACAAGTATCCAGCCCAGTGCAGGTGGGGTGCTGCTTGGGAAGCCCACGGGCCCTGTTTCATACCTTAGGTCTGACACTTTCCGAAACCACCCAGTCCTGTATTCTTGGGCCCTCCCTCCACTTCCTAGTTTGTCAAGCTGGAAAGTCACAACTGCTGTGCAATGTTGTTATGAGGACCAGAAACAAGCTGAGGACCCTGACAAACACAGGGCCTAGAGGAGGTAAAAGCTAAATTACACAAGACTGTGTGAAATACCATGAACAAAAAATAGTATCCAGATGCAGGGTCTTCTTCCGCAAATTTTTTTTTTCTTTTTTTTGAGTTGGACTCTCACTCTGTCACCCAGGCTGGAGTGCAGTGTCACACCCACGATCACCACAGCCTCGACCTGCTGGGCTCAGGCAATCGTTCTGCCTCAGCCTTCAGAGTAGTTGGAGAACAGGCTCATGCCGCCACACCCAGCTAATTTTTAAATTTTTATTGAAGAGATGAGGTCTTGCCAAATTGCCCAGGCTGGTCTCAAAACCCTGGGCTTAGGAAATCCTCTTGCCTTTGCTTCCCAAAGTGCTGAGCTGACAGGCGTGAGCCACCGCACCTGGCATCCACAAAGTTTTCAAAAGGCTGCATGCTCATGTGTTAATCTCGGGACCCATAATTGTCAGGGGGAAGTTTTTGGTTTGTTTGTCTATTTTTTAATATAAAAACATTTTTAATTACTAAAGCAAAGACAAATAAAATAATAATGAGGCCAGAGAAGCTTTCGGACATCATAACCACATGGAGAGCAATCAAAATATGTACCTGATGTGTCTGTTCACTTAACAAATATGTTTTTACACCCATTTGGTGCTACTCAGCACTCCATCCCATGGTGTGGCCAACTTCATCTGTAAAGTTTCAGACAGTAAACATTTTTGGCTTTGCAGACTGTAATATTACAATTGCATACATATAAACATGCATTATCTATATCATATATGCACCATATACATATCTACGGCTTTGTCCTCAGTTCCTGGGTCCTGACTCTCCAGCCCTCAGCCCTTGTTACACTCTTTTGCTATCATCTTTGTGCGCCGTAGGCCTCAGGGGCAGGCCTCAGGAAATAGAATTTCTCTCTCTGACCCTCCTTTCGCCTGCCCAAGGCAGCACTCTGTTTGTGGGTCAGAAGACCCTCACTCCAGAGAGTGTTCTGCTCCATACTCTGGAGGAAGAACGGCTGCACAGAGAGACCAGGAATCTGGACAGACCTTGCTGGATCTGATCATACCTTGTTGTTTAACCACATTCAACATGGCTGCCCATGCTTCTACCACAGAACTCTCCATAAAAGACCCAAGAGGACTGGGCCCAGGGAGCTTCCCGACTGCTAAACTTGTAAGTTCCTGGAGGGGGGCCACCCAGGGAGGGAGAGGAAAGCTCTGCCACTTGCTCCATACCTCACTCTAGTCACATCTTCAGCTGTATTCTTTGAAATATACATTATGATAAACAGGTAAACATGAGTGTTTCCCTGAAGTCTGTGAGCCACTCCAGTACATTAACCAAACCCAAAGCAGGGGACGTGGAACCCTAAGCCTGTGCAGCTGGTGGGTGGGCAGTTCCAGAGATCCAGACCTGTGACTGGTATCTGAAGTGGGGCGTATCTTCAGGGACAGAGCCCTCACCCCAAGAGATCTGACACTCTCTCCAGTATCAGAACTGAACTGGGAGATACCCTGCTGGGACCCACCGCAGAGGTGACTGCTTGCTTGCTGGTGGGGAGACATCCTCACGTATTTAAGGTCACAGGAGTCTTCTATGTTGACTGTCATCATGTTGGTATAAGGGCAGAGGAGAGTTTTGAGATTTTTTTTGCAAAACTCAGGCTCTATGGTATCTTGCAATCACTCGAATAGACTAAAACCCACCTTCAGTAACCAGAAGAGTTTCTGAATAGTGAGAATCAAGCTCCTTCAAAATTTTACAGCCTTCTGAGAATTAAGGTTACCTTGGATTTAAGATATTTAGAATACACACCCATATACACCCATTCACACACATATCTGCTGAAACAGAATATCCAAGGGACACCAAAAAAAAAAAAAAAACCAGAATTATCTTTTGGAGGGCAGGCACCTTGTAGGCTGCGTTTGGCTTCAGTGAAAATTTTTTTGGAGATTCTTTGAATATGTTTGCCCATTTCATGATGGGTGCCTTATGAGCCTGACGAGTGTTCAGCAGTTTTGGAGCAAAAACAGGATGACTCCCTGGGCCCTACTCTCCCTACTTACCCATTCTTACCCCAGGCAACTTTTTTTGTTTCCCTGGACAAAAAAGTCCTTAAAGGGAAATGTTTGCCATTGCTGATGTGGAAGAGGTGAAACAAAAAATGGCAGAAGCGCTAAAAGGCATCCAGATTGATGAGTCCAAAAACTCTTACGAGCAGTGGAAAAAGCGTCTCGATAGGTGTACTGCATCCAACAGAGAGGACTTTGAAGGCAACTGAAATTTAAACATGTAAGAGTAAATACACAATTTTTTATAAATAAATTCTGGGGGTTTTTCTGGGGGGGTCCCCTGCATACCTGCATTCCTGTTAAAATTCCCCCCAAACATGCTCTCTATAAAGGTACGTTTCACCACACTGGCATGCCCACACATCACCTAGACATCTCCACAGCGACTAAATACATATGCAGGAATGTCCATGCCAATGCAGGACATATTACCTAATTAAATGCGGAAACACTTAGCCAGTGTCCCTATGTCTGGATAATTTTCCAAAGTGCTCCTGTTCCTATGGTGTTCATTTGTCTTGGGTTATCTACCAGCGGTTCCCATCACCCTCTTGATTTTTTAACTTCAGCCAAATTGCCTTCATTTAAACTCAATTAACTTTTAAAAGGAGAGGTTTCACCATAATCCCATTTACTGAGCTAAATTCTCTTAATGTCCCCATTACAAATTCCTGTTTTCAGTGTTTTAAATATGAGGATCGTCTGACATTTGGTTTAAAGGTCTCAATCGGTAGTGTTAATGAAACTCATTAAGCAACTTTCTTTGAGTCACACTGAATTTCAGTAATCATTTCATCTTAATTTAAATGCCATAAGAAAAACTTTTAAAGGACATTTCATTTTACAATCGAGTGTCTTATCCTAACAGGACCATTCAAGAAATGAAAACCAGAGCTCCACTCCGGAAAAGCATCCAGAATGAGACCTATCAGATCACAATGTCCTAAAAATAGCTGAGAGTAGCCAGGCTCGGTGGCTCAGCCTGTAATCCCGCGCCTTTGGGAGGCTGAGGTGAGTGGATTGCCTGAGCCCGCGGATTCGAGACCCCGCCTGGGCAGGCGAGACCTCATCTCTACAATAAAATAAAAAAATTAGCCGGGCGTGGTAGCACACGCCTGTAATTCCGGCTACTCGGAAGGCTGAGGCGGAAGGATCGCTGGAGCCCAGTGGGTGGCCACTGCACTCCAGTCTGGGCGACCGAGTGAGACTCCAAACTCAAAAAGAAAAAAAAAATAGCCGAGAGTCACCCAGCCCAGGTCAGCACCAGGTTAGACCCACACAAATTCATTTCTACTTTTGCCACCAAACCTGCTCATCCTGCAGGAGGGATCCGCCAGTTGTCACTGCCAAATCTGTGGGGTCACCTTGGATTCTGCTCAACTTTTCAACCCCACAACAGACCACCCCTCAGCCTTGGACGCTCCCCGCCAGCACCTGTCAGCTCCCCACAGCCCCGACCCATCCAGGCACCATCTTCTGAGTCTAGAATCATGTTTCTGTGTCTTCTTTGGTCTCCTACCTCTGCCCCTTCCAGTCTATTCTTCACACAGAAGCCAGAGATGTCCTTTAAAAATATATCAGACACTCCTACACTGTTGATGGGAGTGTAAACTAGTACAGCCTCTGTGGAAAACAGTGTGGCGATTCCTGAAATATCTAAAAATCAACTTCCCATACGACCCCACAATCCTCCTACCGGGAATATACCTGGAGGAACTCAAACCATTCTACAAAAAAGATACCTGTGCACGCATACTTACTGCAGCATTATTTACAACAGCAAAAACATGGAACCAACCGTGCTGCCCATCGAAAGAGGACTGGATTTTTAAAATGGTGCATATACACAATGGAATATTATGCAGTCATAAAGAAGGACAAAATTATAAACATCACGTGGATTTAGAGTCTGTAATACTCAGTGATCTATCACAGAAACAAAGAATCGAGTATCACATGTTCTCACTTTTAAGCAGACCTTGAACCACTATTGTAACACTATAAGAAAGGGATTAGCAGTAGTGGGAAACTGCCAGACGAGGGTGGGGGCACACCTCATCAACAAGGGTATCTGCATAGTGAATATTTGTATACCTAATGCTGAATTGTACCCCACTTCTTTTTTTTTGAGTTGGAGTCTCACTCCGTTGCCCAGACTGGAGTGCAGTGGCCGCTCCCGGCCACCGCAGCCTCGACCTGCTGGTTCTGGCGATCATTCCGCCTCAACCTTCCAAGTAGCTGGAACTACAAGCATGCGCTACCACGCCCGGCTGATTTTTTGATTGATTGTAGAGATGAGGTCTCGCTGCCCAGGCGGGTCTCGAACCCGCGGGCTCAGGCAATCCACTCACCTCAGCCTCCCAAAGGCGCGGGATGACAGGCTGAGCCACTGAGCCCGGCTTACCCCACATATTTAAAATAACAAATTAATTTAAAAAGTAATAAACTTCCTGAAACTGGAAAAAAAAAATCAGAACACAGCATCGCTCAGATTCCAGCCAACAGTGGCTTCCCAGGTTGCTACAAGAGAGGTCAAACATCCCTCTGTGGGGAGGCTGTACTCCCCACCCATTCCCACCACAACCCTGACACCATTCCAGTGCCCCTTGTCCCCTCCTGCTCCAGCCACACAAATGCCCTGGTCTCCAGAAGGTGCCGGGCTCTCGGCTTCAGGTCTTTGCCACGCTGTCCCCCTGCCTGGCCCAGGTATCCCTCTCCCCCTTCCACCTTTCCTTTCCCGCCACTCAAGTTTTCCCGCCCAAGCAGCACACCCAGCCATGGTCTTCCCCTACCACGGCCCTCCAGGGCCGCCGGGCTCTCTCCAGGGCGCTGGTCCCACCCAGACATGCTGATCCTTCAGTATGTCCTCTCTTTCTCGCCCTAGAGCCTGCACTTCATGGCATGGGGACTTTATATGTTCATGGCTATAGCTCCCTGGGCCAACACTGTGTGCCTGGCACCATAGACGTGCTCAGCAAATGTTCCCTGTTGGCATTATCCCCTGTTCCTCGGCTACAGCACCATAATAAGTGAGTGAATGCTTAGGGCGTGCTGGAGAATGTGTCAGGCACTGTGCTAAGGGCTGTCTAAGATCAGCATGTTAACTCTTTCAACAGCTGTGTTATGCGCTTCATGAACACATCACGCCTTTCTTTCTTCTTTTTTTTGAGTTGGAGTCTCACTCTGTCGCCCAGACTGGAGTGCAGTGGCCGCTCCCGGCCACCGCAGCCTCCACCTGCTGGGCTCCGGCGATCCTTCCACCTCAGCCTTCCAAATAGCTGGAATTACAGGCACGCGCTACCACGCCCGGCTGATTTTTTGATTTATTGTAGAGATGAGGTCTCACTGCCCAGGCGGGTTTCGAACCCGTGGGCTCAGGCAATCCACTCACCTCAGCCTCCCAAAGGCGCGGGATGACAGGCTGAGCCACCGAGCCCGGCTACATCACACCTTTCAACTGAGGTAGGTGCTGTCATCTCTATGGGAAAGTCTGAGGCACAGAGAAGTCGAGTAACATGCGCAAAGACGCACAGCTGCTTGGCTGAGGCTCGCTTTGAAGCCTGGAATAAAGTTACCGCATGTAAAACAATCTCACTTTGCAGCAGGCCTCCCTCCCACCCGTCCCTCTTTCTCTTATTTCCCCCCTCCCTCTTTCCTTCCTCCCTTCTTTTTCTTCTTCCTTCCTCCTTCCCACTCTGCCTTCCTCTCTCCCTTCCCTCCTGTTTTTCTCTGGGGGAATTCAGAAAGCCAGGCTATTCATCTGTCTAGAGAAACTGTCTCGGGGACTGGTCTTGAAAGATTAGCCCCGTTTATCCCCAGAGACTGGTCCCACTGAACTCCTGTCTCACTTTCCCAGTGCCAGGCTGCCATCATTCTCAGGGATTTTGCAGATCGCCTCAGCCCGCAGATCAGAAAAGCGATGACTGTGTCTCAGACAGAGTGGATGAGACCCGCAACGCTTCAGAAGTACTCATCAAACACAAGATGTTTCAAAGGAAGGCCTGCACAGAGGTTGCATCATTTAAAGGCAAGGTGTATTACTTTCAGCCCGATTGGCTACTCTCCACCTACAGGATGTTTTTTATCCCCATAACTTGTGCAGTTGCATTTAAGGAGCACCCATTCAGAGGGGGCTATCTGAAATCTCAATCTTGGCTGTTTAAAGTCGATTGCTCTTGTCGAAAACTGCATAAATAATTCGATCTGACTTTAAACAACTCAACTTTGAGAACTCCTCTTCCAATTAAGATTGAAAAGTATAGAATTCACAGTAGCAGTAAGTGGCACACAGCTATTACAAGCTTACTAACTTACAGTTGTTTTCCAATTGAGTCTTCTAGAACACTAGTCTCTAATGGAATTTTAATTGGAGTTAAGCTAAAAAAGAAAAAAGCTCCATGGTCTATTAATTTTGAAAAACACTGACTAGATAGAGCTAAGCATGTTCTTCTCTGCACAACTTCTCAGAGCCTTTATTGATCCAGGACTTTGTAAAGCTCCAAGAGGGAGATACAGTAGATAGTATTCTCCAAATTTATTTAATGGTAATTTGTTTGCTTTTCTTCATGAAACATGTAATACCCCAAAAACATAATCAAGGAAATGATGCCCAATTATCATTTAGATATAATGATATTTAGGGGTATAATCCTTAAGCCAAGTTCTAGAATATTTTAGAAGAAAACCTCAATATTCTGTAGGCTAATGTGTATAGGATTTGTATGCTACTTACATTTTTTTTCTACTTTTAAGTACAGCACCTACTACGGCAATTGTTATGCTGGCTGGTGTTTTTTTTTTTTAACTTAAAAGAAAAATGTCCGCCTGGTATGGTGGCTCATGTCTATAATTCCAACACTTTGGAAGGCTGAGGTAGGAGGATCACTTGAGCCCAGGAGTTTGAGACCAGCCTGGGAAGCATAGTAAGACTTCGTCTCTACAAAAAAATAAAATAAAATTTTATGCCTGGAACCCCAGCTACTCAGGAGGCTGATGCCGGAGGATTGCTTGAGCCTAGGAGTTAGAGGCTGCGTTGAGCTGCGACCATGGCGCTGCACTCCAACGTGGGCAAAAATGAGACCCAGACTCAACAACAACAAAAAAGGCCAGTTGCGGCAGCTCACACCAGTAATCAGCATTTTGAGAGGTCACGGTTATAGGACTGCTTGAGCCCAGGAGTTTGAGACTGGCCTGGGCAACACAGCAAGACCTTGTCTCCACACACACACAAAAAAAACTCATCAAATTAGCCGGACCTGGTGGCTTGTGCCTGTAGTCCACGCTACTCAGGAGACTAAGGCTGGAGGATTGTTTGAGCCCAGGAGGGCGAGGCTGAGGTGAGCCTTGATTGTGCCACTGCACTCCAGCCCAGGTGACAGAGTGAGACTCTGACTCAAAAAAAAAAAAAACAAATAAATGCTCAGGTGCTGATGGAGAAGATGGGAGAGCTCGGAGCATCCTATGCATTCTCCCCAGGGTGTCAGCCAGGCCATCTCATGACAAAGAGCCGGCAGTGGCTCTGTAGTGGCCGAAAGTTCAATCCGAGAGACCACCAAGAGCCAATTCCGATGAAAGTTCAAGAGGGTCTTTATTTACAAGCTGGAGCCTGGGCCTCTGTCAACAACCAACACAGCGGAGTACATTCAGAGGCCCTGATTTCCTTATGCAGATGCCTTTTATGCTTTTACACAAAGGGAGGAGGAGTTTGGGGGGCTTTCCAGTTGTGTTACCATTTAATTGGGTAGTAACCTCTGGTGGTCAGCTTAATCGTGGAGGATTGGCTAGCCTGACTCGGGCTGACCTTGGTCCACTAGCTAGGGAAGTTGCAGAGACATCTGGAAACTTAGGTGATTACCCCCTGGCACCTGATTGGATATTGCTAAGGGGAAAGTGAGATAAGGGAAGGGGTTGAAGCTTGTAACCGGAGCTTTGCAGTTTTTTCCCATAACTGAAACTTTAAACAGTTACAGGTTATGTTTTAAGACAGAAAACTAAAAATGGCTGTGCTATTTTGTTCACAAGCCGATTACATATTTATTGGGTTATAGCATGCTCCTAATCTAAGTCTATGGTATACTCTATTACGGTCCTCTCAGCTCATGTAACTGCTATGGCTTGGATGCTGTGCCCTCACAGCTCGGGCTGAAATGTGGTCCCCCATGTTGGAGGTGGAGCCTGGTGGGAGATGACTGGGTCACAGGGCAGATCCCTCCTCAATGGCCCGGTGCCCTTCCCCCGGTCACGAGTACATTCTCACTCTATTAGCTCATGAGACAGCTGGCATTGAAAAGAGCCTAGCACCTCCTCCTCCTCCTCCTCTTCTCTTGTCCCTCCTTCGCCATGGGACACACCTGCTTCCCTTCCCCTTCCGCCATGATTGTCGCTTCCCGAGGTCTCCCCAGAAGCGGATGCGCATGCAGACCCGAGAGCCTTAAAAATAAATTGCTCAGCCTTGGTTATCCTTTACAGCAATGCAAGACAGACTGACCCAGCAACCTTTAATAGCAAAGGTTGGGCGAGGCCATCAGGGAAAAAGAGCAGGAAGGCTCCCACGACAGTCACTTCACAACCCTCCAAAACAACAGAAGAAATGAATTCAGACACGGCACTGACAAATGAATGCATGCGTGAGGATTGCTGAGGGAAACTTCTGAACATCCAGAAGGGGGGATGAATTTCCTCACACACTCAGAAAAGCAAAGGCGTGCTCACAGGGGTGGAAAGGAGGTGGAGAGAAAGTCACAGGATCAATGATTCCTGTGATGCCTCTGAGAAACTGTCAGCTGGGACAGGATCATGTGGAGACAAAGTGAGATGTCAGGATTCTGCAGAGTCTGGCCTCGCAGGCCGCTAAAATCTTCATCGGAGAGTCCTGACTTGCTAACATGTTTCTGACTGACGGGCAAGGAGACAAATGTGGAGCTACTGGCATCCTCAGAAGATCCTGCGTTCAAGGACTGTAACGTGATTATAACGTCTCTACCTTAAAAAATGCAGGAGACCCTCAAACTTTAAGACTATTAACTCATATCCACTAAAAACAGGAGCCAGTCCAGGGAATAAACAAAGACAAAAGGAAAAATACAAGA
Organism: Cephalopachus bancanus; assembly: GCA_027257055.1. Classification (NCBI taxonomy): domain Eukaryota; kingdom Metazoa; phylum Chordata; class Mammalia; order Primates; family Tarsiidae; genus Cephalopachus; species Cephalopachus bancanus. The sequence goes on from JAPVLO010000269.1 coordinate 2,612,793, forward strand.
AGATGTTCACTACAGCATTATTTACAACCTGAGAACCGGCCAAGTATCGTAAATGCATTATGACTGGGAAATGACTCAAAGTGTTTTGGTGCTGATTCATGAAAGACTATTAGAGAGTTTTGCAAATCATAGTTAGGGATATAATTTGGCCCCTTAGGAAATGCTTATCTATAACCGGAAGAGCAGAACCTGGGCTATGTCTTTACATAAAAATCCTGCCCTCTGGGGCCAAGGACTGAATGGCTTGCTTGATTGGAAGGGCAAGGCTGGGGGTTTCATTTTCTCTTAAAACCCATATTCAGTGCTAAACCCGTTTACAAGCCTCTGTCATTCCTTCCCCCACCCCCACCTCCCTACAGAATTAGATCCAATCCTCAAGACCATTCCAAGAGGGTACCACCCTCCTCATTCATGTTTACCTTGTACCCTCATGGCTGTGGGTTATTCCACCTGGATGAGCCCCAGGGCTTTGACAAGGCTTTCCACTCGGACACTTTGCCGGCCTCTCTCTAGAGGCCAACCTGTCTTTTTTCTCTGTTCTCAGCTGTAGAAATCTTACCAAACTGTCAAAGGTAATCTTAGGACTCCCTCCCATTCCACCAACCAGGCATGAGCTCCTTCCCACAGCCTTGGGTCTCCGGCCCTATCGACCCCCAAGCTGCCTTATTCATATCAGATGCCAGTAACCACTGGGTTCATTCATTCGTCCTCCCTGTAATTTTCTCTTCACTTTGACTGTCTTCCTGCTAACCCTCCAAGTAGATTACAAACTCACTTGGGGCCGTGGGCACATCCACCTCACTTTGAATTCCACACAGGGGCAAGTGTGGAGCTTGGCGTATAATAAAATGTTTTCTGCAGCCGGGCTCGGTGGCTCAGCCTGTCATCCCGCGCCTTTGGGAGGCTGAGGTGAGTGGATTGCCTGAGCCCGTGAGTTCGAGACCCGCCTGGGCAGCGAGACCTCATCTCTACAATAAATCAAAAAATCAGCCGGGCGTGGTAGCGCGCGCCTGTAGTTCCGGCTACTCGGAAGGCTGAGGCGGACGGATCGCCGGAGCCCAGCAGGTCGAGGCTTTAGTGGCCGGGAGTGGCCACTGCACTCCAGTCTGGGCGACAGAGTGAGACTCCAACTCAAAACAAAAAACAAAACAAAACAAAAAACCAAAATGTTTTCTGCATTCAATGCTACTGACGTTTTAATTCTAACAGAGTCATCATCTTTCCTTCACATGGAACAACAAACGCCACTTCCACCGTATTATTACAAAGTAAAATCATGTACCAAGAGATGAAACAACCTCCCCACGAACTTTGGCTGACTTTTCCCCTGTATTTTTTCCTCAATGTTTCGTGACACTTTTGCATGATGGATCAACCAACTATGGACATGCTGAAAGCCAGCCAAAACCAAGGTTTTCAAGTTATACTGTTTCCATTTTTTTTTCTATTTGAAAAACGTGGGGAACAATTCAGGATTAGGTATACAAGTCATCGTACAGGTTCCAATTTTGACAAAGAGCTTTTATCTACTTAAGTTCAAGAAACTGGCTGGGTGTGGTGGTTCAAGCTTGTAATCCCAGCACTTTGGGAGGTCAAGGTGAGGGAATTGTCTGAGCCCACGGGTTCAAGGACAGCCTGGACACTTTGGCGAGACCTCATCTCTACAATACATCAAAAAATTAGCCGGGCGTGGTAGCGCGTACCTGTAGTTCTGGCTACTTGAAAGGCTGAGGCAGAAAGATCTCCAGAGCCCATTGGGTCGACACTGGGGTGGCCGTGAGTGTGCCACTGCACTCCAGCCCGGGAGAAGGAGTGAGACTCCAACTCAAAAAAAAAAGTTCAAGAAACTATATATATATATATATACACACACACACACACACATACACACACACACACCTAAGGGGCTTACTTGTGTGAAATTCCTGACTAATACCATCGCAGGTATATGACTCATTCCAGCTTTCCTATTCGTCACCTGGGAACCACCAGGCACATATGAGAACTGAATCCCACAGAAAATGGACTCTCGGCATGTATTATTTCTTCACTTTGTATTAGCACCCTCTGAAGTCAAGGGGACCATGAGGCAGACCCAGCATCTTCCCCAAGCGGATTTGCTTTGTCAGCCCCTTGGGAATGTGAACACATCCACATGCCGCCTCCCTTTCTTGGTCAAAGTGTGATGGATAGCGGGGGACTCCTGAGCCATCAGGGCCCATCAGGGTCTCCATCCATCTCCCGCTTATCCACGTGGCCTGGCAGCCTTCTCTCATATTGTTTCATTTTCTTATTGCCAAGAACCACTCATGTTTCTTCACAAGGAACTCAAGAGCAATAGGAAAGCAAACACAGTGGCTCTGGGGGCCTTTGTCCTGAAACTTAAGAATACTCAGCCCGATGCAGTTAAGCCAATAACTTCTGAGACTTGGGTTTCTATATAAGTTAATAGAACAATATTTTTAAAAAACCGAAAAAACAAAACCCTTCTCCCCCTAGATAAATCTCTGTGCTGCCGAGGAAGTCAGGAAGCTTTGCTGAAACTATGGTGTTTCCCAGAATATTTCGTCATTCCCACCCAACCACCCTCCCCTTCTCCTCTCTGAGCCTGTCAAGAGTGTGACAATCCACAGTTGTCACATTCAGGCAGTCAATTCTGTCCCTAATGCATAATAGGTGACATTGCCCACGCCAGGCAGGGTAGCTCATGCCTGTAATCTCAGCGCTCTGGGAGGCCAAGTTGGGAGGATTGCTTGAGCGCAGGAGCTCAAGACCAGCCTGGGCAACATAGTGAGGCCTTATCTCTAAAAAACGTTTTTTAATTAGCTAGGTGTGGTGGCGGTCACCTGTAGTCCCAGCTACTCGGGAGGCTGAGGTGGAAGGATCACCTGAGTCCAGTGGGTCGAGGCTATGATGGCTGTGAGCATGCCACTGCACTCCAGCTTGGGTGACAGAGTGAGACCCCAACTCAAAAAAAAAAAAGAAAGAAAAAGAAAATAAATTGTCCATAATAGCATTGCATTTTTAAAGATCTGAATTTTTTGAATCATTTGTAGAGCCTTAATTCTATCTAGATCTTGAGAATAAACCTGATGCTTTTTATATCTCTTTCTTGGACTGTACTAAATTATTCATGTGATCAATCATTTTGTGTCTAAATTAAAATGTCAAAGACAAGAAAAAAATGGAATCTTGGCATGTCAGAGTTTGAATGCTTTATTTAAAAAATATGTTATTTTGTTTTATAAAAAAAGCTTTATTATTTTTGCCTTCTTAGAATTCTCTGGGCTCACACATTAAAGTTTTCTTTTTTAAGTTTTGCCCATTTTAAAATTTGCCTTATAGTTTCATGAACACCTAAAAGCTTACAAAATAAATTTTTAGCCACTAGTCTCTGCTGTACGAATTACTTATTTAAAAATATGATGCTACTTTGGGGAGCTGGAACTAAGTCTGTGTAAGAATTTTTCCTTTCTGGGCTTCTTAGACCACCCTTGTATTGAAGTGTTTGGGTTTCTAAACAAACTCTACAACTGTAATAAAACACTTTCCCATAAGGCATCTATATCATTAGCATTTAAATTACATTATATATATAATCCTAAAGAGCATCTCTAAACATTATGTCTGAATGCAACAGCCCGCTTCCATCTCATTATCCCAGCAGACATTTGTGCTGTACCTTTATTTCATTTTCCTTTTTAAAAAAAAAATTTTATTTATTTATTTGAGTTGGAGTCTCACTCCATTGCCCATGCTGGAGTGCAGTAGCACACTCACCGCCACTCCAGAGTCGACCTGCTGGGCTCTAGCGATCCTTCCACCTCAGCCTTCAAAGTAGCTGGAACTACAGGTGTTCACTATCACGCCCAGCTAATTTTTGATGTATTGCAGAGACGACGTCTCGCCAAGTTGCCGGGGCTGGTCTCGAATCCGCAGGCTCAGGCAATCCACTCACCTCAGCCTCCCAAAGTGCTGGGATTACAGGCTTAGCCACCAAACCGGCCATCTTCCTTTTACAATGTTTTTGACCCGGGCTCGGTGGCTCAGCCTGTAATCCCAGCACTTTGGGAGGCTGAGGTGAGTGGATTGCCTGAGCCCTCGGGTTCGAGACCCGCCTGGGCAACTTGGCGAGCCCTCATCTCTACAATAAAATTAAAATGTTTTTGGCCTGCGATCTTTAGTCGTCATGAAAGCTGCAAATCCCACCTCCACGCCTCTCTTCCGCCCTCTCTCTCCTTTTCCCTCCCCTCCCCCCATCTGATGTCTGCAAGTTGACTCTGCTGGTATCTCTCTAAGGGTAAATCCTCAAATTACATAAACAAACAAACAAAAATAAATGGCAAAGTGACCTCCCCAGCTGGAGAACAGAGTGGATAGTGAGTAAACCAGTCTAAAAGGAAAGGGAGGGAAGAGATCCCGGTCTGAGTCGCCCTTGTTCAAGTCTCCAGGAAGCCTCAGATCTCAGCCAGCATCAGAGAGCGCTTGTCCCTCCCCTGATGTCTTCACTCTGAGCCTCAGTGAAAATGGAAACATATGCTCAGCCTTCCATCTAATGGCAGAGTGCTCTCGCTTCTCAGTCCAGGCTAGTTTTCATTCATTAGGTCAGGCAGAGATGATGATTAAATATTCTAAGTAGTTTGTCAAAGCAAAAATTTTTTGCCCAAATTTCTGTGATTCAGTTATTCCTTGTTTCCCAGGTGATGTATAAAGTTACTTGGAGGGTGGCCAAGTAACCTTATAAATATGTGGAGTGTGTGTTTGTGAGAGAGAGAGAGAGAAAGGGAAAGAGAGGTATCAATTGGCTTCAAAGTCTCCGTCGAAACTCCCATCTATCAGAGAGATTCGCTCCCTCCGTTTTTGACAATTGAAGACCATGTTGAGGTTTACAACTAACACAGACCAGACAGTTACAAGGGCAACTTGGATCTACAGTGCACCCCTAAGAATGATGTGAATGCATCTCAGACCCACAACTACTACCTCTCTGTCCCAAACATTAACACGGTGAGGAAAGTTGCCGCCCGTGGCTCTCAGCAAGGATGGGAAACACATGCAGGTTACACTTCCAAAGCTAAGGTGACTCAGGTGCAGACAGTCCACTGTGACTGCTTTATGAAATCCCCACAGAGAGGAGAGGGCAGAGGGTTGAGAAAGAAAGGGAGGAAGAGGGTGCCCTCGTTAAAATCTCCAGGAAGATTATAAAATCCCCAGACCTACTTATTCAATTACATAAAGACATTTTCCTTAAAAAGACTTTATTTAACTAAAATGGCCTTTTAAAAAAATGTCAAAATTTCCCTTCCTTATACAAACAACTCTGTAATTTATTTCGGTTATCTTGTACTCAAATCTATACTTTGTGCCTGAAAATTAACTTGTAGCCGGGCTCGGTGGCTCAGCCTGTAATCCCGCGCCTTTGGGAGGCTGAGGTGAGTGGATTGCTTGAGCCTGCAGGTTCGAGACCTGCCTGGGCAACTTGGCGAGAACTCATCTCTACAATAAATCAAAAATCAGCCGGGCGTGGTAGCGCACGCCTGTAATTCCGGTTACTCGGAAGGCTGAGGCGGAAGGATCGCCGGAGCCCAGCAGTTTGAGGCTGCGGTGGCCGGGAGCGGCCACTGCACTCCAGTCTGGCGACAGAGTGAGACTCCGACTCAAAACCAAAAAAAGAAAAGAAAATTAACTTGTGAGTTTGCCTCTAACTTGGGAATTTCATAATGAAAATTGGGAATACATGGGGAAGGTCATTATTCAAGGACTTTGTATTGAGGGGAAATGTTTAAACTATAAAGAATCTATTGATAAAACCAATAACACTCTTTAATTCACTTTTCGCACTGATCTAAATACTCTGGTTCCAAGGTTGCCTGTGCTCATCGCTGACCAGGATGGCATGGGCAGAGTCCTTAGTGCTTTCTCCCTGACCAAGATGGCCTTAGCACTAGGCTGGGTTTGAGCATGTGGCGGCCACGGCCCCTGCCTGAGGCCAGACCTCCTCTCACCCCATGCTAGAGAACCCAGATGGCCAAACCCCAGAGGTCCCTCCCTCCCCTAGAGCATTGACTTTAAAAAGCTTATCACTGTAAGTTCCTTCTCTGCCCCTTGGGGATGCAAATCTTTTTAAAGGCCTCTTTTCAGCTTTATAACCCAGGACTGTCTTCCAGAACCAGGGAGCCATCCCTTTGAAATGTAGTCATCAGGGAGACAGAGCCTCAGTCTCCCAGTCTCTGCAGGAGGGAAGGAGTCTAACTTTGGTGAGAATCTTGCTTCAAGCTGTAAACCTCCCTCTGGTTCAGAAGATGTGAGAAATTTGTTTTTTCCTTTGGGTAAAACCAATTAGCAAACTGAGATAACCTGTGTTTTTTATCCCAACACCCCCCCACAACACACACACACACACACACACACACACACACACACACACACACAAATCAAACTCTCCCAGACCTGGCTTATTTGACTTAACATCCAGGTATAGCCATGTAGCAAAAAAAAAGACATGATTTCATTCCATTTTATGGTGGAAGAGTATTCTGTTGTGTCTAACTACCACATTAAAAAAAATAAGCCAGGCACAGAAAGACAAGTACCACATGATCTCACTCATGTGAGGAATCTAAAAAAGTTGATCTCATAGAAATAGAGAACAGAGTGGCTGTTACCAGAGGACGGGGAGGGGAGGGCAGAGGGATGGGGAGAGACAGGTCAACGGATACAAAGCTTCAGTTAGACAGGAGGAGGAAGTTCTGGTGTTCTATTACAGCAGCCCCTAACCTTTTGGGCATCAGGGACTGGTTTCATGGAAGAGAATTTTTTCCACGAATGGGGCAGTGGAGATCATCAGGTCTTCAGTTCTCTTAAGGAGAGTACAACCCCCCATTCAATTCTCAAAAGGAAAGTACAACCTAGATCCCGATTCTCATAAGGAGTGAGCAACCTAGATTGAACGCACATGCGTGGTTCACAATAGGGTTCATGCTCTATGAGAATCTAATGCCTCCACTGATCTGACAGAAGCTGGAGCTCCACTCACTTGCCATCACCTCCTGCTGTTTGGCCCAGTTTCTAACAGACCACAACCAGTACTGGTCCATGACCCAGGGGCTGGGGATACCTGTTATTACACAGTGGGAGATAGTGGCTAACAATACTGTATCGTACATTTCAAAATAGCTAGAAGAGAGGACTTGGAATGTTCTTATCACAAACAATAAATTTATGAGGTGGTGGATATGCTAATTATCCCGATTTGATCACCATACAATGAATACATGCATGAAAACATCACACTGTTCCCCAAAATATGTACAATCATTATTTGTCTATTTGAAACAAACAAAACACCTCACCTGTTCTTTGTTTCAGCAGAGTTGGGCTCTGGGTTCTGACCTCCTGACCCTATTGCAAATAGCCTTCAGAAAAATCTTTCTTTCTGTTTATCCAGTACTTTATGGCTGCATTAACTCATTAATTCCCACAGCAAAATTATGAGGTAAGTGTTATAACTGACCCATCGTAGAGATAAGGTAGAGTGACATGCTCAAGGTCATGCAGAGATTCAAGTCCAGGCTCAGATTCAGACTCTGCGTCTTGCATCTCTGAGCAGTTCCAGAGCAAAAAAAAAGGATGTGCTTTTCTGGAAATACTTTATGGGTTAACTTTCCTGTCACTCTTCAGCAGAATATTTTACTCAAAACCACTGATGACCATGTATTTTCACTTGCAAAATTTAAGATCAAAAAATAAATGTGCTATGAAGCTTGCACTCTTCTATTTAAAAGGTTCCAAAACAACCAAGTTACTTTTTGTAGACTTGGAGAAAGGGCCAGGCATGTTGCCACTTGATGCTTCTGGCACAACCCTATCTAACTGGAATGGCTCAAAATCAGCCCTGCCGTCAGAGACTAGAAGAGATTTTCTATTGCCATTCATAGAAATTTCCAAGTGACACAGTGCAGTAAAAAATATGGAAAGAAAATTCAAGCCATGCGTCCTAACTTGGCTTATTAACTTAGCCTGTACCATCATCTTGGTTTCAGAATGGTAACGACGTCTGCATGAAATGCTCCAACATGTAAGTTTCCATCACTTTGCAAAGTTGTTTAAAATGTCAGATTTTCCTTTATTCCTGTTTGTAAACTCCCTGAAGTTGCAAATTATTCTAGAGGACAACAAATCATTTTCTCTTGAGGGTTATTTACCTACGATAGTAGATACCTTAAGAGTAAATTATAAATTCCACCATGCATGGGAAGCTCAATTTTGCTTCCTGTGGCAGATAAAATTATATATCACCTTGATCCCAATTACTGGGACATGTTCCAAGTAAGAAGGGCATTGTTCTAGGTCCAGGTCACTTACTTAGATTATTTTATTAATAAAGAGGTAGCAAAAATCACACACCACAATTTAAAATTGTATTTCCTTTCCTTGATGTCAAGAAAGTATCACAAAATATTGTTTCCTGAACCTCTGAAGGCTTATAGAAAATGGAACTATGGAATTCTTTCAGCAATTGTGGATATCATTGGCATTTCTTTCTTTTTTTTTTTTTTTGAGTTGGAGTCTCACTCTGTCACCCAGATTGGAGTGCAGTGGCCGCTCCCGGCCACCGCAGCCTCAACCTGCTGGGCCCCGGCAATCCTTCCACCTCAGCCTTCCAAGTAGCCGGAACTACAGGTGCGCGCTACCACGCCTGGCTAATTTTTGATTTATTGTAGAGATGCGGTCTTGCCAAGTTGCCCAGGCGGGTCTCGAACCCGCGGGCTCAGGCAATCCACTCACCTCAGCCTCCCAAAGGCGCGGGATTACAGGCTGAGCCACCGAGCCCAGCTGGCATTTCTTTATATAATGTCTCCTCAGCTTTGGCAGGAAACTACATCAACTCCATAGGTGAGATGTTTGTGAACAAGGTTCCGACATGGGTCTGATGTGGTAAGGCATCCCTGAAATGAGGACTCTAAAAGGTAATTAGCGCTGAAGGTGTTCACACTGCTTCCCACTTAGAACGGCAAGTGTGAGAGCACATTAGACAAACCAGAGACCCATGGAGCACACAGCAAGTCAGGAACTTCAAAAAGGCAGACAGGCCTGGGGTGAGAGTGGAGGTGTCAGCAAAGATGCCCTCCTAATCCTCAAGTTAGTATGACAAAACGTCACCTGGAAGTGGATTTCAGCAGGGTGGCAGTTTCTAACTTGGTGAAAAGCATTGATTTGGAGAGAGATTAAAAATCAGGAAGCACACCAAGTTTCAATATGTACATGAACAGAATTGACTTCAGGGCTTTACATGATCACCTCCTGGGAGTTTCAGCTTTCTTCCCAGCTAGGTGTTCCCAGGGACCTAGAAGGCTGAAGGGAAACATAAAATTAATATTGGGCCATGGGGTAAAAGCTATAGACAGGACCCTAGCCCTGAAGAGTTGTGGCCATGGTTAGAAATTAACAGTCTGTTTTTTCTAAGTTTGCTTTCTCTCCCATAGAGGGCAATCAATTACCCCCATGTCCTGACCCCTGGGGAAGGGGGAAGGTTGTCCTGCAAGACTGACAAACACATTCTCTTTTAAACATATTCCCTATAATGGCTCTCTGCCCCAGGGGTAGTACTTGATGGTAGAGAGCATCTATTGCAAAACCTAACAGTGGTTATTTGTATCTTCTTCGGACTTTGTACTCTGAAGGACCTGAGACCCCACCCAAGCCCAAAACACATACCAGGAAGCTTGTTCTTTCTGCTACTTTGATGCCCCCTCCCAGAAATGGACTCTACGACAAGAAGGCAGTCTCCACACCCACCATGACATCATCTGCCAATCAGCAGCCCCTTCCCCCCCACCCACCAAGTTCCCTTTAAAAACAATCTTTTGGCTGGGCTCAGTGGCTCAGCCTGTAATCCCAGCACTTTGGAAGGCTGAGGCGAGTGGATTGCTTCAACCTGCGGGTTCAAGACCAGCCAGGGCAACTTGGCAAGACCTTGTCTCTACAGTAAAGCAAAAAACTAGCTGGGCATGGTAGCACACACCTGTAGTTCCAGTTACTTGGAGGGCAGAAGTGGAAGTATCGCTGGAGCCCAGCAGGTTGATGCTGGGGTGGCCGTGAGTGTGTCACTGCTCTCCAGTCTGGGAGACAGAGTGAAACTTCAACTCAAAACAAAACAAAACAAAACAAAACTCTAACTTTTGAATTTTCAGGGAGGGGAATTTCAGTAATGTCTCCTGTTTTCTTGGTTCAGCTGCTTTGCTATATTAAATTCTTTCTTCCTTGTAATAGCTGCGTCAGTTCTGATTTTTCCAGGCAATGGGCATAAGAACCCGGTCAGGCTGTAACAGGAGAACCTCCCACCTGGAGCATATACATGTCCCCAGGCCCCTACAGATCATTTCCACACAGACAGCAGCAAGGAACACTTCTCAAAACACAAGTCAGGCCCCATCTCCACCTGGTCAAGACCTCCAGTGGCTTCTGTTCCTACTTCAAAGAAAATTCAAACTGCCTAATGTAGTTCACATGGCCCTATACCACAGGCACTGTGAGAATTTGGGTCCAAATGTCTGGCTTAAATCTTCCTTTATTCACAGTGAACTTTTGTCTCATTTTAAAAAAAAGTTTATTCATTATAGCAATGTGGGGTACAAGTGAGGATTAACTACATAAGTAGGCTGCATGCAGGGGAAGTTTGGGCTTCTAACTGGCGCTCACTCCCCTGGTAGTGAACCAGATAGCCTTTGTACTGTCATTCTTTCTCCCTCCCTGCCCAGTAGTGCCCAGTGACTGCTGATCCCTCCCTGTGCTAATGTGTGTCTCCACTGTATTGACAGCTGAAAACCATGTCAAGATTTGGAATAACGTGATAAGACAGTTAAAATAGTAACTTATATTTATAAAATGCCCATCATAAGTAAAATTGCCACGTGCCACAGACATAAAACTGTGATGTATCAGATCCCCCAGTATTGATGAAGCAGAGAATGCTGCTACGTGTTCTCAGCATGAAAGAGAAATCACGCAGGTGCTCACACGCACACACACACACACACACACACACACATACAGACACACATACATACACACACACGTACATAAAACTTCCAAAGCAAGGTAACCAGACTGTCTGGCACAGTCTTTCAAGTCAGTATTTAGAGGTATTTCTCCTTCCCTTTCTCCTTCACTTATCGAGCAATCTTTTCTTCCTAAAAAGAGTGGGAAGGTAAATATTGTAGGCTTTTTGAGCCACGGAATCTTCCTTTTAACTATGCAGCTGTGTGGCTGTAGTACGAAAACAACCACAGACACTATAAAAGTGTGGCTGCCAGGCTCAGTGGCTCAGCCTGTAATCCTGCGCCTTTGGGAGGCTGAGGTGAGTGGATTGCCTGAGCCCGCGGGTTCAAGACCCGCCTGAGCAGGCGAGACCTTGTCTCTACAATAAATCAAAAATCAGCCGGGCATGGTAGCGCGCGCCTGTAGTTCCAGCTCCTTGGAAGGCTGAGGTCGAAAGATCGCTGGAGCCCAGCAGGTCAAGACAAAAACAACTCTACCACCGCACAGATGTCTTGTCCTGCAGTTCTCATTTCTGGTAAGAACAGTTCCCCTTGTCAGCCCCTGTCTTCCCATGGGCAACTCCTCACCCCTGATGTCTGCTTACAGTCCCGGCGACCATAGTATCCCAAAGCACCTCCCATCAGTACCACCCTGGAGCTCCCCCACGAACTACAGAAAGAAGTATGGAAAGGCAAAGGTGGGGTCACCCTCCGCTCTGAGAACTCCAGAGAGACCTGGGGAGGCCACCTCCCCAGTTCCCCACCTCCAGGCAGGATCTGCTACAGCCCCTCACCGTTCCCCATGACATGGAGACACTGCTCTTTCCAACATAAGGCATGATAAGAAGCCGAGATCAGTGGCTCATCCTATAATCCCAGAACTTTGGGAGGCTGCGGTGAGTGGATTGCCTGAGCCCGTGGGTTCGAGACCAGCCCAGGCAACTTGGCGAGATCTTGTCTCTACAATACATCAAAAATCAGCCAGGTGTGGTAGTACGCACCTGTACTTTTGGCTACTCGGAAGGCTGAGGCAGAAGGATCATCTGAGCCCAAGAGGTTGATGCTGGGATGGCTGTGAGCATGCCACTGCACTCCAGCCTGGGTGACAAAATGAGACTCCAATTCAAAAGAAAAAAAGAAGAAGAAGAAGAATACAGCCAGGAAACTCTGCTCTACCCCAACACCCTTGAAAGAAGATTAACACTCGTGACCTCAGCACTTACTTCATTTTTACTCATTTGTTCCGTCTCTACCCAACTAGAAGATAAGCTCCATGAGGGAGACCACCCATGCACTTCATCTCGGGGTCTCCAGAGCCTGGAAGGATGCCTATGAAAGGTACCCAATAAATGCTGAGTGAATGACTTTGGCCAAGAGCAGAAGGCTGGAACCAAAAACAGACACCATAAGACGCTGCCACCGTGCACCTCTACACCTTCCCAACTGATCCAGGGCATCTCAAGAATTTCATGTGATTTCCCAGGAAGTCTTCCAGAGACCCAGTAGGAGGCTGTTCCCAATCACATCTGGCTCAAGTCACGTCCTCCAGACTCTCTTAATGTGGTGATAGAGTCTCAGATGCCTCTGCTCAGTCCATCTGCTTTGACAGGGCCTGAGGGACACAGAGTCCCTGCTTCCTCCTGATGGGCCACTGTCTAGAGCACAGGGGGCCAAGACAGGATGAGGTTCCTCCCGACGCACTTATCTCTCAGATGAGCCAGACCAGCTTGGAAGAAGCTTTTTCTTCTATAATAACAAGCCCTGCAGCAGTGCATTTGAAGGGCCCATTCTTCTATTCACAGATTTTAACAGTGCAGATGTCTCACTGCAGCTCATTTTGTAGCTTACTGAGCTGTTTTATATCATGCAGATTCTCCAAATACAAATGGAACATGTCTCAGAGAACACTTTACAGCTCCATCCCATCTTAAACCAAGCAGAAAACCCTGCAGTTCAGAGGTATGGGGATGGCAGCATTGCTAGCAGACAGAGGGGACGCTGGCCGGGAGGAGTGATGATGCCTTTCCAGGGTTCAGTAGGGCAGGAAACATGGGGGCCTGTGGGGAGAGAGGGAAGAATGGAGAAAGGGAGGGACAGATAGAGGAGAGAGAGGAGAGGGAGAGAGAGAGTAAGAAAGAGAGACAGAGGAAGTGATGAAAGGAGGGAGAAGGGAGGAGGGAGAGAGAGAAGAAGGAGGAGAAGGAGGAGGAGGAGGAGAAGGGAGAAAGGAGGGAAGAGAAGAGAAAGGAAGAGAAAAAAGGGGGAGAGAGGTGGCGAGAGAGAGAATGGACAGCAGAGATTTTGTTATGGTCTTTAAAAAATTACAAGAACAGCCGGGTTCGGTGGCTCAGCCTGTAATCCCACACCTTTGGGAGGCTGAGGTAATGGATTGTCTGAGCCCGTGGATTCGAGACCCACCAGGGCAACTTGGCGAGACCTCATGTCTACAATAAATCAAAAATTAGCCGGGCGTGGTAGCGCGCGCCTGTAGTTCCAGCTACTTGGAAGGCTGAGGCGGAAGGATCGCCGGAGCCCAGCAGGTCGAGGCTGCGGTGGCCGGGAGCGGCCACTGCACTCCAGTCTGGGCGACGGAGTGAGACTCCGACTCAAAAAAAAAAAAATACAAGAACAAATACATTAGTTCACCGTCTCTAACAAAACAAAATGCTCCTAAATTCCATATTTTTGTGGTTGCTGAAATGGTATCACCAGGCAAGCAAGGGCAAAGGGCTCTGGAAGGCAGCAAGTGTTATTATGGGTGTTGGCCCCAAGTACAGTGTAGGCTGCTTGGGTCCAGCATGGAGGAACAACCACTGAATGTGCGCTAAACCATTGGGGACAGCCAGAGCTATAGCGTCACTGGGGCCGGGTTTGTCTCTTTCTTTTTTTCTCTAACCAGCCAAACTCAGGCCAAGCCTCCATGCAACTTGCATTTTTTTCTTGCAGAAGTGTTTGTTCTTATTTGGTTCTATAACTTGGGAGGCCACCCAATTTGGAATGTCTTTTTCTTTATCTATCATAAAATACGGAAATTGGACAAGAACTGTATTTTCCAAACCTCAGATATTCAAGCAGACACTTTATAATTTTTGAGTCTATTTTTACTAGAGACCTCCTATTAATATCATACACCAAAAGTCAGCATCACTATAAGAAAAGTCTTAGTTTAGTGATGATATGTTTTCAACACGGATCTTTGCTGAAATCAGAGATTATCAAGATTCAGAGAAATGTTAAACACATTTTGACAACAATTGATAATTTCTTCAAGACAACTCCAAATCCAAATCCAAATCGTTTTAGAAGGAACTACTTTCTCACTAAGGGCCTCAGCATGATGGAGGCTGTGTGGCTGTATCACCTAAAATGATTTGACATACTCTAGTGCAGGGTTTGGTCAACTACAGTCTGCTCACCAAATCCAGGTCACATCCTACTTTTATGAATAAAGTTTTACTGGAACACAGCCACGCACACTCGTTTATGCACTGACATAAACGAAACTGTCTGACCTGCAAAGCCAAACAAATGTATTATGTGGCCCTTTATAGAAAAGGTGTAGTGGGTGGACACAACTCTTATAGTCTGCATTGCTTCGTTAAGTCCCTTGCCTGGTTAGGCTTTCTCTGTTCCTTATACGCATTTTCATTACAGTCTCACCATGGCCATCACTGTTTGTCCATGCTTCATTAACAGACTACCAGTTCCATAAGCAAAATGGACTCATAGAAAGGGTGTTACCATGGGTGTCAGAGAGCCCAGACAGTGTGAACACAGACCCCAGCCCACCCTCAGGAGATGCACTTCAGTTCCTTACTGCTAAAAGTGCAATTATAGCCGGGCTCGGTGGCTCAGCCTATAATCCCACGCCTTTGGGAGGCTGAGGTGAGTGGATTGCCTGCGCCCGCGGGTTCGAGACCCACCTGGGCAACTTGGTGAGAACTCATCTCTACAATAAATCAAAAATTAGCCGGGCGTGGTAGCGTGCGCCTATAGTTCCAGATACTTGAAAGGCTGAGGCGGAAGGATTGCCGGAGCCCAGCAGGTCGAGGCTGCGGTGGCCGGGAGCGGCCACTGCACTCCAGTCTGGGTGACAGAGTGAGACTCCAACTCAAAAAAATAAAAAATAAAGAAAATAAAAGTGCAATTATAATAACTACTTTGCAGTGCCATCACAACAATAAAGAATGCTATTTGTAACCACATGTCACACTGTATCACTCTCAATGAGTATTCTGTGAATAAATGCATGAACAAAGGAATCAATGTATTCTTAACTCACGCTGATTTTTCCTTTCATTCCATACTTAATGCCCTTAGAATTGTTAGTGACTGTGCCCTGGGTGGCCATAGTGCTCAAGGGCTGCACTGTCCAAGATGGTGGCCACGGATCACTGAAACATGACTATTTTGAATTAATACCGGCTGTATGAAATACACACTGGAGCTCAAAGATCTAGCACAAAAGAAAATAATGTATCGTTCATATTTTTATATTTGTCATGTGCTGAAATGATAATAATTTGGATATGCAGGACTCAGTCAAAGCTGTTAAACGTTTTTTTTTTTTTTTTTTTTGAGTTGGAGTCTCACTCTGTCGCCCAGACTGGAGTGCAGTGGCTGCTCCCGGCCACCGCAGCCTCGACCTGCTGGGCTCCGGCGATCCTTCCGCCTCAGCCTTCCAAGTAGCTGGAACTACAGGTGCATCCTCCCAGGCCCGGCTGATTTTTTGATTTATTGTAGAGATGAGGTCTCACCAAGTTGCCCAGGCGGGTCTCGAACCTGCGGGCTCAGGCAATCCATTCGCCTCAGCCTCCCAAAGGCGCGGGATTACAGGCTGAGCCACCAAGCCCGGCTGTTAAAAGTGTTTTTGAGAGCATCCAAGTAAAGCAGTCTCAGGCCTGCCTAGAGGATTTCCCTGAGATACTGCTGAGGAATTCCTGCCACCTGGACTAAGCGTTCACTTCTTATGCTCTACATACCACCAGGGAGGAAGACCAAGGAACCTTAAGAAGAGGAGACATATAAGAGGGTAGATGACCAACGGAAAGAACAGAAGAGGGCTAAGAGATTCAAAACGTTGTCATTATAGTATCATAATACTAGAAGAAAGGAATTGGCAGTGGTGGGAAACTGCCAGGGGAGGGAAGGTGGGGTTGGCAGCTGAGGGAAACTGCTAGGGGAATGGAGGGGTACACCTCATCAACAAGGGTACCTGCACAATCAACGCTTGTATAACTAACCCTGAATTGTACCCCGCAACTTTAAAATAAAAATAATAAAAATAATTTTAAAATAGATTTTAAAAAATGCCAAAAAAAAAAAGTATTTTTGCCAGTTTGTTTTGACTTGTGGCTGTGTTAGTTTAGTGTGGTTATTAGAAACTTACAAGGATCTCTGTGGCTCCCATCATGTTATGGGACCCAGAGTCTAAAGTCCATGCTTCACTGGCTCGTTTATTTTTCACAACCACCTCTGAGCAGTTGTTATCTTACTCACTTTGCAGAGGGGCCTGCAGCATGTCTGAGAGTTTAATAATTCTGTCTAAGGGGATATTGCTAGGAACTGCCAGTCTCATTCCTGACCTCTCGGCTATTCAACTCTGACTCTCATCATCACATTGGCACCTTCTGAGGCTGCCACCCCTCAACCGTCATCACATCGACACTTCCTGAGGTTAACTTCCCCCGTCATCATGCTGCACTTTCAGAGGCTGACTCCTCTCCCGCAAATCACGTTGGCGTCCTTCTAGGTTGATTCTCCCACATCATCTCAGCACCTTCTGAGGTCGACTCCTCATGTAGGTTGCCAGGGGGCTGGAGGGAGCAAAGGCTTTTCATTAAGGGATGTTCCAGGAATACAAAAGGAGAGGGTAGTATAACAAACACCCATGTCCCCACCACCCAGTTTAAGAGATGAAGACACTATCCAGATCTGTCCTCTCTCCATCCAAGACAATTACTATCAGACGCTTGCATTTATCATTCCTAGCTATGTTTTTATACAAATGCATGTGTGTGCATATATGCAACACACATACTATGTGTGTATACACACATGTATACATGAACATAGTTACATATACAAAGAAATAACATGTATGTGTTTTAACATTAATGTATCATGTATCATACATAATATATATTATACATATAATATTGTGAACAATATGCTCACAAACAAAACATAGTATTATTTTATATGTTTTTCTAATTGCTATACTGTCCTAATACGATCTTTCTGCAATTCACATTATTTACAGTACCTTTGTTTTGCTTTTGTTTTTTTGTGTTTGTTCATTTGCAGGCAGGCAGCTCAGGCTTATTTAAGTGAAGTCACATGTATTGCTCTATTGTATGCATGGGCCCAAGAATCAAATCGTAGCCAATCTCTTGATGGGTACTCGCGTTGTCTCTAATGTTACCTCATCATAATCAGTGTATTATTTTGTGGCTGCCTTAGGTTTTAGATGCAAGAGGTCTTCTGGGTGTGTGTCTAGCAGGAGAAGTTGCCGGATCACGGAGTGATTGTGCCTTGAGCTTTTTTAGATTTTGCCAAGTGCTCTTCTGAGTGGTGTATGACCTGCAGGGTATGAGAGTCCCCGGCTTTCTCTTCCTTCTCTTCAATGTTACTTTTGCCAGTATAATAAATGTGGAATGATACCATATATTTTTTGTTCCCTAATTGTTGGAGACATCAAGTATTGTCTTACACATTTATTGGCTGAGGATATTCTTTCTTTTTTTTTCTGTGAATTGCTCATCCATGTCCCTTGCTAATTTTTCTACATGTATTAATTGGCTTTTCCTCACTGATTTGTGGAAGCTCTTTAATTATCCTGGGTACTAATTTTTGCTGTTTTAGGAACAGACTGTTCATGCTTTTCTTGTTATATACATTGCACATAACCTGTGCATTAAAAGATATTTATTTATGAATAATTGTTTCACCCTCAAGAATGTATCTATTTATGTTCAATTGTAATACAAGTCCATTTTATTTTCAACAAATCACCAGAGCTGTGTCTAAACAATAGTATTTTATTAACAAAGAATTTGATTTCAATGAATAATGCATCGAATAATTGGGCAGTAAAATTTAAATATGATACATATTTTCATTCAAATACAATCTATAATAGGTTTTTTCCTTTATAAATGAATGTATATAATTGGTAAATTAAAACCTCAAAATGAATAAACTACAGAGTTCAAACCAAAGTGAAGTCTTTCAAACTTGTGGTAAACACATTTCACACAGTCTAACTGAGGAGAGAAGAAAAAGTCTACAAGTGGACAGGATTCTAGGTGTTTGGGGTTAGTCCTTTTGTTCAACCCTTGCAATAACCCTGTAAAATATGTTTCTTCCCTCTGTTTTCAAATGAAGAAATGAATATTCATAGAGGATAAGAAACTTCCCTAAGGTCACACTATAGATAATAAAAGCAGGCTTCACACGTCTTTTGTCTTTGTTTTGTATTTGTTTGTCTGTTTATTTTATGCCAGGTACTGCGTTCTGACAACAGATGAATGGGTGACATCAAGGAGCTGCATCCCAAATGCCTTAACTTCCTCCCAGCTATCCATCTCCATCTATGGGGAACAGTGGAGAAAAACTTGGAAAGGTATTTTCAAACAGAAAACACCTCCCAAGTCACTGAAGGGAGTTACATACAGATATAAGGTCAAGAAAGTACCAAATAAAAGTAAAATAGAGCATACAATGAGATGAAAAACTTCTCGATAATTTGATCAGGAAGCTGCTACACCTTATCATTCTACCATCTTTGCAAAAGAATTATGAAAACTATAACCATTTTTATCTCATCTCTAGGGGATCCTTAACTCTAAAAAAAAGTGGCTTTATGTAATATTTTTTAAGTTCACAAAATATTTCAAGTATATAATAAGGTATAGAAATATATATTAAGAAATATAGGATATGCCTTATTTTATATAATATTGCATATAAAAATATATATGTGTATGAGTATGTACCCATATACTCAGTGCTCAGATGAAATAAAATATAAAATACTACAAATTAAATTGCAACCCTTGGATAACTTGTCTTGTTTTTGCTTCCTCCAGCATGGCTCTCTTCCACCTACTCTGAAATATTTTCTATTCTAGATTTGGTATTGCCATAAATACAGATATAGTTACACTTGCCCATACACATATATACAGATATATACATATATCTGTGTTCCTACATAATTATTTTTCAAGTTTAAAAGGTTAAATAAAGGACATCATACTGTATGCCCTGCCTATAATGGTATCTTTTTAATCAATATTTGTGATTGTGATATTGATAGAGTTGTAGTTGTTCATTTTTTTTCTACTATAGAATATACATGGAATTAATATTTCTTTACTTACTCATTGCTTTTTTGAAAAGCGTATAAGCTGTTTCCAATGTTTTACTATTAAAACAATGCTGTTTTGAACAATTGTGTATTTATCCTATTTTGTATGAGCAAGAGTTTCTGGAATAAATTAGTAGAGAAAAAATTACTGGGTCATTTGGCCTACACATTTTCAAACGTACTACGCCTTGCCAAATCCCTGTTACAACAATTGTAACAATTCATTCTCTCATCTCTCCTAGCAGAAGGTGAGAGTCCTTGTTTCATTTCATCAGCAACAGCTGGTATTTCATACTTATTAACTTCTGTCAATCTCATGGGTGTGGAATAGTGCCTTGGTGTGGTTTTAATTTTCCATTTCCATGACTTTAATTCATTTAATTTCTTTGTGAAACTGAGTGTTTTTTCTTTTGGTTGTTGGCAATGTAGATTTCCTCTTTTGAGAATTTGCCTGTTCACATGTTTTGTCCATTTTCTTCCAAATATTCTTCACAATGGCCCAACTGATAATAACCTTTGCACTCGTAACACTTTCTATGTAAGTTACTACTGCCTTATTTGAAGTTGGTAACTGCTGACTGATTACTGAATGGACAAGGAAATTAGAAGGTAGTATATCTAACCCCCAGAGCTCTCAAAACCTACATTACCTTCTATTTCACTAGCTATGGAACCCAACCCAGCTTTTTCACATACGCTATGAGCAGCTGATGGTGGTGTTTCTTATCGATTTATCAATTTCAGGCAATGAATGAAACTTTGACTTGTCACTACATTCCTTTCTGGATGCGCCAGTATACCTGTTATCATTTTGGGTATTTAACCCTTTATCCCAGCCAGGAGAGAGCAACCATGATTAATTATTTTGATTCAAAATGAAATATCCCTGTGTTAAGTATATTATCTCCCTTTATAACAAAGTCTCATTAATACTACAGGGCAGTGGAATTACATGAGAATAGCTACACATCAGTGCTTTCAAATATATTTTTAATTTTAGTTCACTTAGGTAAAAGATCTATTTCTTAGCTTGTTTCTTCAAAATTTTTTACTCTCCAATGGGGGATGGAGTACATTGAACTATTAATAACCTGTGCGTGAGCAAAACTTGGGAGAAATATATATATATACCTCAAGCAAATGAGGTACAAAGACATTGATATGCAAACCACAACATGTCCAAAAGTACACCTTAGTGGAAACTTATCGACTATTAAAGAAATAGTTTCTCTGGCCTCACAATCACTTTGAAGTTAAACAACCCCCCAAAATTAAGCTGATAATATTGATGCTAAAACGAGCACAGTTGTTTATAATTGAGAACAAGAATATTAGCAACTGAAAACTTCAAACAACTCAAGATTTCCCTGTCATCCTCTGTGTATGTATGTATACAGCGGGAACTTAGCAAGGTCACCAGGGGTTATGGAACAGCAGCCTTCTTAGAATAACAAAGTCTTCAATAAATTGCAGCAAAACAGTGATTTTAGTCTTTGAATTCCAAATTTCTTTAACTCTGATAACTCACCCAGCAGATTCCTAGAAGGTAACTTGAGTCACAGATGAAGATGAAGTCTATAGGACTGTGAATCACTTACCTGTGAAAACCAAATCAAGGATGTGCAGCTTTAGATCAGTCAACTTTAGATCAACAGTACTTTGAAAAACTCATAATGAATCACTGGTGCAACACATCTTCTCTTAATTAAGTGAATACCATACTTGGAAATCCTTTCCAGGCTCTTTCCACAGGAAAGAGTGGCAGAAGACCTATACATATTTTTTTGTTTGTTTGTTTTGAGTTGGAGTCTTACTCTGTTGCCCAGACTGGAGTGCAGGGGCCGCTCAAGGCCACCGCAGCCTCGACCTGCTGGGCTCTGGCGATCCTTCCACCTCAGCCTTCCAAGTAGCTGGAATTACAGGCATGTGCTACCACGCCCGGCTGATTTTTTGATTTATTGTGGAGATGAGGTCTCGCTGCCCAGGTGGGTCTCGAACCCGTGGGCTCAGGCAATCCACCCACCTCAGCCTCCTAAAGGCGCGGGATTACAGGCTGAGCCACCGAGCCCGGCTTGTTCATATATTTTATGATAATGCTGAGCAGGTGACTATGGGCCCACATCTGTCTATAAATTTTGATTTATGCCGGGCTCGGTGGCTCAGCCTGTAATCCCGCGCCTTTGGGAGGCTGAGGTGAGTGGACTGCCTGAGCTTGCGGGTTCGAGACCCACCTGGGCAACTTGGCGAGACCTCATCTCTACAATAAATCAAAAATTAGCTGGGCGTGGTAGCACGCGCCTGTAGTTCCAGCTACTTGGAAGGCTGAGGCGGAAGGATCGCCGGAGCCCAGCAGGTAGAGGCTGCGGTGGCTGGGAGCGGCCACTGCACTCCAGTCTGGGCGACAGAGTGAAACTCCAACTCAAAAAAGAAAAAATTTTTTTTTTTATTTACAGCACTTATTCCATTGGTTATCCATTCATTCACGGGTTCAACAATTATATTTTAGCACTGGTGGTTGTCAGAAAAATACCCCCCAAATAGATCTACATCCTAATCCCTGGAACCTGTGAATGTTACGTTACTGGGCGGAGAATGGAGGTTGATGATGGAATTAAGGCTGCTAATCAGCTGACCTTCAGGTAAAGAAACTATGCTGGCTTTTCTGGGTGGGCCCCATATAATCACAAGGGTTCTTTCAATGTGGAAGAAAGAAGTAGAAGGTGGCAAGATTTGAAGATGTCACCCTGCTGGGTTTCAGGATGAAGGCAGGGACCATGGATCAGTAGCCTCTAGACAATGGAAAGGCAAGGGGACAAATTCTTTCCTGAAGCCTCCAGGAAAAAAAAAAAACAACTCCTGTCAATACCTTGGGTCCAGTGAGGCCCATTTCAGACTTCTGACCCACAGAACTGTAAAATATAACGTCTGTGTTGCTTTAAGCCACCAAGGTTGTGGTCATTCATTATGGCAGCAGTAGGACACTAATATAAGCACCACTACTTGCCAGATGCATGCTGGGAGCTGTGTGGTGAGGACCTCATGGGGTCAGTTCACACTGTCTCTACCCACCACCCACAACCCACCCATGGTCTAGGAAGGCAGACAGCCACCAAGAAAACAAACAATAAGATCTTTAAGATGGCCTTAGGTCTTTTTTTTCTTTTTTACATTTTAGATTCAGGGGCACATGGGTATAATGTGTAATACTAAGTATGGACTTCCGTGAGCCCATCACCGAAATGGTGAGCATGGTGCCCCCATGGGTAGTTTTGCCACCTCCCCCCACCCCTTTAGGAGACCCCAGTGTCTATAGTTTCCACCCTCATGTCCACATGTACTTAGCATTGACCTTCCACTTAGAAGTGAGAACATAGGATACTCGGTTTTGGTTCTGTACCAATTCGCTTAAAATAATGGCCTCCAGCTGCATCCATGTTGCTGCAAAGGACATGATTTCATTCTCCTTTATAAAAAATTGCTTTAAGTCTTGAAAGGAAGATGATCCTTTGTCATGTTAAACAGCACAGGTCAATGCCTTTAAAGTCAGATAGTCAAGGAAGCCCTCTTTTGTTTTTTTTTGAGTTGGAGTCTCACTTAGTCACCCAGACTGGAGTGCAGTGGCCTCTCCCGGCCACCACAGCCTCGACCTGCTGGGCTCTGGTGATCCTTCCACCTCAGTCTTTCGAGGAGCTGGAACTATAGGCGCGTGCTACCACGCCCAGCTAATTTTTGATTTGTGGTAGAGATGAGGTCTCGCCAAGTTGTCCAGGCGGGTCTCAAACCCGCGGGCTCAGGCAATCCACTCACCTCAGCCTCCCAGAGTGCTGGGATTACAGGCTGAGCCACCAAGCCCAGCTAGGGAAGCCCTCTTGAATGGGGTGCATTGAAGCCAGGCCCAGCCATGCAAGGAAAGAGAGGTGAGTCTCTGGCTGGTGTTCTAAGCCCGATGTTCAAAGTCTCAAGGTGTTGAGGTGTTGGGTGGTTGATGACCAGGATGAGAGGCCTGTGGGTTTGGACACACAAGGAAGAGCACGGCCCAGATGTACTCAGAGGCAGGTAAGGGACCACATGCCAGGAGGGTTCTATCATCTGCACAGCCAAGGACCCCATCTAAGGGCAGCATGAAACTGCCAGGACAACTGAGCCTGATGGCCACCCATGGTGGTAAACAATGACACATTAGGAAAGATACTTCTCCATAGAAATATCTCACGCTATCTTGTAACTCACTCTGTTTTGCTACTTTTTCTTTGAAACTAACAGATAAGGGGAGAAAACAGAGGACAGGTCATCTGACGTTTTCTGATCATTCATCCAGAAAAACCAGCAGTAACTTCAGGCTGGACTGAATCGCTCACCAACATAAACTGTATCTCCATGATGCTCCAATGGCCACCAACTGTGCCTCTGTATCTGTATCCATAGAAGTGTTTCTCAATCCTTATTGTTTCTTTTTATTTTGCTATTTATTTATTAGTTTTTAGTTGGAGTCTCGCTCTGTGGGCCAGGCTAGAGTACAGTGGCATGCTCACAGCCACCCCAGCATTGACCTGCTGGGCTCTGACAATCCTGCCACCTCAGCCTTCCAAGTAGCCGGAACTACAGGTGCACACTACCATGTCTGGCTAATTTTTAATACATTGTAGAAATGAGGTCTCACCAAGTTACCTGGGCTGGTCTCGAACCCACAGGCTCAGGCAATCCACTCGCCTCGGCCTCCCAAAAGTGCTAGGATTACAGGCTGAGTCACAGAGCCCAGCCTATTTTTTTATTTTTTGAGTCAAGGTTTCATTCTGTCACCCAGGCTGGAATGCGGTGGCACAATCACGTCTCACCGCAGCCTCAACTTCCTGGGCTCAACTGATTCTCATGCTTCAGCCTCCCAAGTAGATGGAACTATAGGCACATACCACCATGCCCAGTTAATTTTTTTTTTTTTTTGTAGAGATGAGGTCTCGCTACGTTGCCCAGACTGGTCTGGAACTCCTGGGCCCAAATAATCCTCCCACCTCAACCTCCCAAAGTGCTGGGATCACAGGCATGAGCCACCATGCCTGGCCTGTTACTTTTTCTTTGATGCCAACTGATAAGAGAAGAAAACAGAGGCCAGGTCATCTGGATAAGATAATTCATCCGAGAAAAACCAGCAGTAACTTCAAGGCTGGACCGAGTTGCCCACCAATATAAACTGTATCTCCATGATGCCCCAACGACCACCAACTGTGACTCTCCATAGCTGTTATCTACAAGAGTGTTCCTCAGCCTTTATTGTTTTGATTATCATTCCCTACAGAGCCTTCTTTAAAAATAAGCTTTTTATTTTAGAGCTGTTTTAGATTTACAGAAAAATTGCGAAGACAGCACAGAATGTTCCCATACACCCTGCAGGCAGGTCCCTGCCCCGAGCACCCTACATCAGGAAGGTTCATTTGTCACAACTCATAAACCAACACCGGTACATTATTATTAAGTACAGTCCATATGCCACTCACATTTCTCCCGTTTTTCTCTAATGTCCTTTTGCTGGTCCAGAATCCCATCTAAGGATCCAGGTAACATTGAGCCATCGTGTCTCAGGATTTACTTGGCTGTGACCATATCCCAGGCTTTCCTTGTTCTAATGCCCTTGACGGTTCTGAGGCATCCAGGTAGGTATTTTGCAGGAGATCCCTCAGCTGGGATTTGTCTGAAGTGCCTCTCATGATCAGATTGAGGTTGTGTGCCTTTGGGAGGACGACTGGGATGTCAATTGACATCTTCCTTGCATTCTATCAAGGGTACAGCCCCAGCGTTGCCCATGGCTCCTGTGTCTCTTTGACATGCTCCATCTGTGTGTGTGTGTGTGTGTGTGTGGTCTGAGCACTTTCTTTCTCCCACTGGAAGATGCTCCTGGTCGAAGAGGCTTTGGTGGAAGTGTTTTTCCTAACCTCTCTTCCCATAATACTTTAAGACCGAAGATATAAATCTGTTATGAGCTATAGCTACATGTATTACATGACAAAAAGATTATTTTTGTCCCCCAAGAACCAATGTAATGCCCTTGATAACAATTTTAACCCCACTGAAAACACACAGTCAATACATGTGTTGATATTCACACTTTTAAACAAACCTTGGGAATGGGAAGTTCCCAATAAAACCTACACTCGTTTTGGGAGGTGGAGATGAGAGAATTGCCTGAGCCCAGGGTCCAAGACCAGCCTGTACAACATGGCAAGACCTCATCTCTACAATGAATCAAAAAAATTAGCTGGGCATGGTGGCACTTGATTATAGTTCCAGCTACTTGGAAGGCTGAGGCTGAAGGATCACCTGAGCCCAGCAGACCAAGGCTGAGGTGGCTGTGAGTGTGTCACTGCCCTCTAGCCTGGGTGACAGAGTGAGTCTCTGACTCAAAACAAACAAAAAACCCAAGACTTGGTAATTCTGAGTCATGACCTATGGTTTTCAGAGTTGGTACTTTGTTGGGTGCTGTCCTTGCTAAAAAGTACAGTCTACCAAGACCAGTAGGTTCATGCTGCCTCTGGCGCATCTAAACTTACACTTCTTTCCCCCCAAGAGCTGGTCAAATACTTTGGGCATTTGATATTGTACAGAGAAACAAATGTGTACATCTGAGAAAAATGAAAGGCATGCCCTTGAAACGGAGAAGGAACTTCTAGAAAACAACACACATAAACTCTTGTGTCCTAAAACACTTCCCTTCTGTTTTTCCTCATCTCATTTCCTGAACTCCTTTGATAATTCTCCTGCAGCGGGAGGACCCTGAGATTCCCTACTTCACCTAAGGACGAGGGGAGAGAGCGGACATACGGACCACAGAGAAGGGCTCTCTTCCTTCCATTGCTGTAGCAAAGTCTTCATTTCTTCTATAATCTGCTCGGGAGCTGCAAACGAGTGACCGTCAAACCAGAAAGCAGCAGCATCTTAAAAAAAGCCGTTTCTGGGACGGGACTGTTTTCATCCCTCTTTGCATGATGCAGTACTGTGGAAGAAATACAGGCACACGGACGAAGGGAAAATGTTGGAGACTTTCTGCATTCTGAGCCCCTCGGGTTACAGACAAAAAGTAGTCATGGAAATACAATTTGAAGCGACTAAACTTCTCTCATGGTTTCGCTCAAGACTACCGCCAGGCATCAACATGATTAGACCTGGGGCCACTTCACCAAGCCCACATCAAACCATTTTATCTCAAGCAATACGTTTCCCTTTCCATAATGATAGCACCACCTCAATCATTACTCACTTAGAAAGGCCATGCATTCCAATTGCTACCCAGTAACACATGGTTGCCAAGCTTGCCTTATGATAAGATTTATCTGGTATAGTGGCTAAGAGAAAAAAAAAAAAACAGAAAAAGGTAGGAAGAGAGGGAAAGAGAAAGGGAGAAAGTAAGGGAGTGAGAGAGGAGGAAAGAAGGGTGGAGTCAGGCTTGGTGGCTCAGCCTGTAATCCCGCACCTTTGAGAGGCTGAGGTGAGTGGATTGCCTGAGCCCGCGGGTTCGAGACCCGCCTGGGCAGGCGAGACCTCATCTCTACAATAAATCAAAAAAATTAGCCGGGCGTGGTAGCGTACGCCTGTAGTTCCAGCTACTTGGAAGGCTGATGCGAAAGGATCGCCAGAGCCCAGCAGATCGAGGCTGCGGTGGCCGGGTGCAGCCACTGCACTCCAGTCTGGGCGACAGTAAGACTCCAACTCAAAAAAAAGAAAAAAGAAGGGCGGGAGGGAGGAAGGAAGGGAGGGCTTGCGATCCCCGGCTCTGTGGGATCAGAGTCTTTATGGCAGAAATAGGTGACTGAGTAACAATTTGGGTTTGAAAGTTTAAGGTTAACACGAGTCAAGACGTTTAAGCATCTGTCTCAGGACACAGGGCTCACTGGTGGTAGAGCAAGGATTGACACACAAGGAGTCCGGCTCCAAAGGCTGCTTTTTTTTTTTTTTTTTGAGTTGGAGTCTCACTCTGTCGCCCAGACTGGAGTGCAGTGGCCGCTCCCGGCCACCGCAGCCTCGACCTGCTGGGCTCTGGCGATCCTTCCGCCTCAGCCTTTAGAGTAGCTGGAAGTACAGGTGCGCACTACCATGCCCAGCTAAGTTTTTGACTTATTGTAGAGATGAGGTCTTGTCAAGATGCCCAGGCGGGTCTCGAACCCACGGGCTCAAGCAATCCACTCACCTCGGCCTCCCAAAGTGCTGGGGGATTACAGGCTGAGCCGCCGAGCCCGGCTGTTTTTTTTTTCTTTTACCTGCACCAGATATGGTAAAAGGAGGAGTCTGGCCAGGCATAATACAGGAGGCAGGGATGACCACTTGGATGCAGAGCATGTATCCACCTAAAACTGGTGGCCACTACCCAACCCTAGACTGTTACTGATACTGGCATGTGGAAATGCAAGCCTGGTGCTGACAAACAGTTATCAGAACTAACTGGGGCACATCCGTGCTTGAAGCACTTTTTGCTTTTGTATATGAATCCATTTAATATTCAGTCACCCATAGGAGATAGGTATGATCACTTTACTAAAAGGGATGCGGGCCAGAGAGGTTAAGTAACTCACCCGATGTGACCCAGCTCAGCCCCAACTCAGGCAGACAATCTGATTCCAGACCTGTGCTCTTAACCACTTCAAGATACTATCTCTTGGGAATTTTCTCAAGAAGCAAGAAATCTGACTCTTTTCTTTTCTTTTTTGAGACAAGATCTTACTCTGTTGCTCAGGCTGGATTGCAGTGGTGCAATCACAGCTCACTGCAACCTCAAACTCCTGGGTTCAAATGATTCTCCTGCCTCAGTCTCCCATGTACCTAGGGCTCCAGGTTCATGCCACCATGCCCAACTAATCTTTTACTTTTTTGGTAGAGAGTGGGTCTCGCTATGTTGTCCAGGCTTGTCTCAAACTCCTGTTCTCAAGTTATCCTCCTGCCTTGGCCTCCCAAATTGCTGGGATTATAGACATGAGCCACTGCACCTGGTCATGTGGCTCTTTTTTAAAGGGTAGATTTTTAAGGATCTACTACCCAAATAATGTTAAAAGATAAAGCTAACAAAAATAGTGTGCATGTCCAAAATAATATTGCTTTGGAGTTGCCAGTTTGCAATCTGTAGCTTAGACACAGAGAAGCTAAAGCCCTTTGGGATAAACAAACTGGTAATTTCCAGTTCTGCCTCTATCACGTAGAGAATTCTCCAGAGAGGCACATGTTCCCCAGCCCTCCAGCAACACGAGCGACATCTCTAAGCGCAATGCTGTCTCGATGTGCCAGCCCCTGGTGTCCCTCCAAGTAGACAGCCCTGGAAGCTCTTAACTGAATAGAGAAAGCTAGAGCTGATGGGTTAAGGAACAAGAGAATAGGACGGAGCCAAGCCCACATTTCTACCATTCGGGAAATAAACACAAGCAGCCCCTGAACTATCAGGGTCTAAGCAGCCCCTTAACTATCAGACAAACATATTTTTGTAGTTAAAATACATTCTGAAGGTCACCATTTTAGAGAGCAGCCTCCCCTTCGAATGGACAATGCCTTGAAGTCTATAAAACTGCATGGGTAAGTTAACAGCAAAGGCATTTGCCTTTGTTTCATTGTAAAAGCACTTGGTGACCAGCCATGGATAGCAATAGTCTGTAAAAAAAAAAAAAAAAAAACAGCTGTGGCTAAAGGAAAGAAAACTTGCCTAACTGTGTCCTTAAACGTGGACACTGAATGCTTAACACAGGTCACTCAGAACATGTAATTTTCTGAGCTTCTAACCAACTCACGTCGGCTTCTGAAAAGGCAGTTTGGTACTCTGTACATTCAACTATTAATTCAGAATATAACCGTGACATTGCCGCTCTGCACTGAGCACAGGGCTTGGTGCAGAAGTGAGCAAACAAGACTCATCAGTTACCAGTGGGACTTCTCTTCCAGATGCTTGGGGCAGATGATCACTGAAATCACTCACTAGGCCGGGCTCGGTGGCTCAGCCTGTAATCCCAGCACTTTGGGAAGCCGAGGCAAGTAGACTGCCTGAGCCCATGGATTTGAGACCCACCCGGGCAACTTGGCGAGACCTCATCTCTAGAATAAATCAAAAATTAGCCGGGCCTGGTAGCACGCGCCTGTAGTTCCAGTTACTTGGAAGGCTGAGGTGGAAGGATCGCTGGAGCCCAGCAGGTCGAGGCTGGGGGGAGCATGCCATTGCACTCCAGTCTGGGCAACAGAGTGAGACTCCAACTCAAAAAAAAAAGAAAAGAAATCACACACTATACATAAATAATACAATTTCAGATAGTGACAAGTAGAGAGAGTAGCCAGGAAGAGCTATTCTGAGGAAGGGACAATTGGAAGAAGAACTAGTCATGGAGAAAGCACAAATTGTGCAAAGACAATTAGGGACTAAGCTTTCTAGAAAAAGGAAACTGGCATCAGTAATCCAATAACCCCTGATTAGAAAAGCCACGATAGGCTGGGCTCGGTGGCTCAGCCTATAATCCCAGCACTTTGGGAGGCCAAGTGAGTGGATTGTCTGAGCCCGCGGGTTTGAGACCTGCCTGGGCAACTTGGAGAGACCTCATCTCTACAATAAATCAAAAAATGAGCTGGGCGTGGTAGCGCACACCTGTAGTTCCAGTTACTCGGAAGGCTGAGGCGGAAGGATCACCGGAGCCCAGTGGGTCGAGGCTGTGGTGGCCAGGAGCAGCCACTGCACTCCAATCTGGGTGACAGAGTGAGACTCTAACTCAAAAAAAAAAAAAAGAAAGAAAGAAAAGCCATGATAACCTATTGCAAATAACTTAAAGTAACTCAGAAATTCCTCAGAATTTCTTCTACAAAACTTCAGCAAATCTTCTTAGCCTCATGGAAGGTTTATTCCTCATCATGATTAAACAATGCATGGTTTAATTCTATCCCCTTAACATCTTCCTTATTTTCAAGCCTTTGCATCCTACAAATGCCATCTCCACATACTAGCGTTTACAGGGAGACTGTATCAGCAAACACCCAATAGTGGTTTAAAGATGGCGGGACATTCCCGGTGACTCTTCCATCCTTTTATCAACAAGCAAGTCTGCCCTGGAATTTGACCAGGCCTCAGTGAATTGCTTGGGTGACATCCTGGGACTTCTGATACTATATCCTAAGAAACTTTGCCGTTTCAGCCTTGTTCCTTCATCTATTCCTCTTTAGAAGCCACCCACTATGCAAGACGTATGACTACTCTGAGCCCACCCCACTGTGAGAAGGTCAAGCCATCCGGACAGGCAGGGAAGGATGAGGGGCCACGCGATAAATGCAGACCACGGAGCCCCAAGGCGCCAGCCGTCTTGGAAGTGGGTCCTCCACCCTCAGCTGCCCTAGCCAATGCTACCTGGAGCCTAGATGAGCCACCTAGCTAAGCCCTTCCTGAGGTTCCAGCACAACAACTGTCAATGGTGGTTTGAAGCCACAAAGTTTGGGCTGGCTACTTATACAGTGATAGATAACCAGAATGTACCCTTTTTAAAAGCAAGACTTCTAGCATTATAAAACTAATTACTATATTTACAAAGAACCTTCCTCAAATGTTTGGCGTGGAAACAAAAGACATTCACTTCCTTACTTTCCTAGTACTTAGAAATCCTCAAAAGCAAGTAAGAGTTTACTCATGTATCACATTCCCTGCTCCTACTGAGTACAAACAAGTATTTTGAAAAGTTGTTATTTTGTGAATCACGAAGCAGTTTGATTTTCTTCTAATAAGGGGTAAACTAATAAATGTTTAAAAGACCCAGTTATTCTTCTCTGTTACATTTTGTGCAATTAGTCTTAAGACTACAGAATACCCTTTTTGGATAAAATCTTTCTTTTTTTTTGAGCTGGAGTCTCACTCTGTCACCCAGACTGGAGTGCAGTGGCCGCTCCCAGCCACTGCAGCCTCGACCTGCTGGGCTCCGGCGATCCTTCCGCCTCAGCCTTCCAAGTAGCTGGAACTACAGGCGCGCGCTACCACACCTGGCTAGTTTTTTGATTTATTGTAGAGATGAGGTATCACCTGCCCAGGCAGGTCTCGAACCTGCGGGCTCAGACAATCCACTCACCTCAGCCTCCCAAAGGTGCGGGATTACAGGCTGAGCCACTGAGCCCGGCTGGATAAGATATTTTAAATGACTTTTGCAACATTACTGTGTATGGTGCAGTGCAATAGTTTTTGTTTATAACTATTTTCTTTTTTTTTTTCTGAGTTGGAGTCTTACTCCGTCGCCCAGGCTAGAGTGCAGTGCCACACTCACGGCGACCCCAGCTACGACCTGCTGGGCTCCGGTGATCCTTCCACTGCAGCCTTCCAAGTACCTAAAACTACAGGCACGCACTACCACGTCAGCTAAGTTTTGATTTTTGATTGTAGAAACGACATCTCACCAAGTTGCCTGGGTTGATCTTGAACCCAAAGACTCAGGCAATCCACTTGCCTTGGCCTCCCAAAGTGCTGGGATTACAGGCTGAACTATTTTCTTATAAAATATAATTTAGCTCTAAGTATGTAATAGCTATTTTTAAAATTTAGGCTGGAGTGCAGTGGCATGATCACAGCTCACTGCAACCTTGAACTTCTAGGTTCAAACAATACTATTTTAGCCTCTTGAGTAACTGGTACTACAGGTGATGTATGCCACTGTGCCTGGATAATTTTCTAAATTTTTTGTAGAGATGGAGTTTCACTATGTTGCCCAGGCTGGTCTCCAACTCCTGGCTCTAGCAATTCTCCCACCTCAGCCTTTTTTTTTTTTTTTTTTTAGTAGGAGTCTCACTCTGTCGCCCAGACTAGAGCCAGCCACCGCAGCCTTGACCTGCTGGGCTCCGGCAATCCTTCCGCCTCAGCCTTCCAAATAGCCGGAATGACAGATGCGCGCTAACACGCCCTGCTAATTTTTTGATTTATTGTAGAGATGAGGTCTCGCCAAGTTGCCCAGGCGGGTCTTGAACCCGCGGGCTCAGGCAATCCACTCACCTCGGCCTCCCAAGGCGCGGGATTACAGGCTGAGCCACTGAGCCCGGCCCCACCTCAGCCTTTTAAAGCTCTGGGATAACAGGCGTGAACCACCATGTCCAGCCATAATAGCTACTGTAGAGGATGGATTTATTTAATGGTGTTCTCTGATTCAAAGTAGTTAGATTTTTCAGCTAATGAGCAAAATGACTCCTATCCTTGAGTTGAGACCAAGGAATTTTATTTAGGCATCCCAGTGAGTTAAGGATAAAGCGGACAGGAACACAAAGAGGCATCAATACAGAAGGGTCCCTTGGGCCTGGGAAGATACTTATCTGAGTTATTCAGTGGAATTATTACAGGGGATGGTTCTGAGTCGCCATCTCCATTCCACATAAAGGGGAGAAGGAAAGAGGTGAAAGGAATGGGAAGAGGTGAAAGGAAAGTCCAAAATAGTAAGCAGAAATGGAGGTTGAGGCCAGGAGATGGAGTAAGGAATGTTTAGAAAGTAAGAAAGAAATGCTGGAATTACTGCAGGTGATATGCTATTATATAGACAGAAGAGGATATCACAAAGACATAAGTGAAAGGCCAGGTGTGGTGGCTCAAGACTGTAATCCCAGTACTTTGGGAAGCCGGGGTGAGAGGATTGCCTGAGCTCACAGGTTTGAGACCAGCCTGGGCAACATGGCGAGACCTCATCTCTACAGTAAATCAAAAAATTAGCCGGGCGTGGTGGCACGCACCTGTGGTTCCAGCTGCTAGGAAGGCTGAGGCGGAAGGATCACTGGAGCCCAGTAGGTCGGCACTGGGGTAGCCATGAGCGTGCCACTGTACTCCAGCCTGGGCAACAGAGTGAGACTCCAACTCATAAAAAAAAGACATAAATGCGAAAAGCAATCCATTTTGCACCAGATGCTTGGAGACCTCCTTGGGAAGCACACTGCATTCCACTGTGTCCAGGACACAGGACAGCTGCAGGGAAAGGCGCCATGATGTCATTTTCTTATCATCACCCTGAAACACGTCCCTCCTTCCTCCTGCTGGGTCGGCTGGCCTTGCATGTTCAAAATGCTCCAGATGGAGAACGGACTGTGTCCATCCACACCAAGAATGGTGTTGGGTGGACTATTGTGTCCAGTGTTATATCAGACATAACTCACAGATGTGCTCCCTTTATGTCCAGTCTGAAGCAGCACCATTGGCTTCTGTGCTGACCCCAAACTCTGGTCCGTTCAACTGTGGCCAGGGCAGCAGGTTCAGGTTGCATGAGGTCTGCATGTGTAAAAGGGTGTGTCAGTAAACCGTGAGGAGGTACTCAAGGGAGGGGGTATAAGGGGCTCATCTGAACACCTTGTATCCAAATCCCCAATCTTGATACCGCATTTATGTGGTGCTGGGGATGTGTCCTGTATGGGGAAGAGACAGAACTGTCGGATCTGGCAGAGCGCTCTCCACTGAAACTGGCCCAACATCCCCACAGACATAATGGTGACAGTTTCTATCTGAATAAACACAGAAATTGACCCTCCTGGTCTTAAAGCTGGAAACTTACAATTGTCTTATCTGAGTTCCTTCTCAGGAACTTGACCCTCAGTCCTCTAGCATCAGGGAACTAAAACTCACCAGATGACTGCATACAGACAATGAGATGACAGACCCTACTTGTGTACCCACCCTCCTTCCTCACCCCTCCCCAATTTCTCTTTACCGACTCCTCTTCCTCACCCCTCCCCAACTCTCATGGGAGAAGTCCCATTCCTGTTTTCTCCACTCCTGCCCCACTGTGTACACCTCTGATTTCAGTGGGACCAGAATACAGATTTGAGACAATCTTCCACTCTACCTGGCTGATATCACCCACCTTCTTCTTTGGCAATACTCGTCTCAGTGATTGGATTTCTCTGCAGAAACAACAGGACCCCAACCAGACCCCCTGGCATCCCATAACAACATGATGGATAGTTTGTATTGTGCTTTTTCAAGACGACATCCTCATTTTTTGAAACACATACACAATAGTCAGATCATCCCTACTGCCAACATCAGAAATGAGGGAACAGGTGCCTGGGTGACTAAAATGCACTCCGGCAACCTCCGTCTTACACAACTGCTTTTTCCACTGTCCAATTTATTTCTACGGGCTTCCTGGACTGCTCACAAACACCGCAGCTAAAATATAAGCCTCTTATGCAGCCAATAGAAAAAGGTGTGTCTGAAAGAGGGAAGAAAGAAGTCACTTTTTTTTAAATTTGGAATCTCACTCTGTCACCCAAACTGGAGTGCAGTGGCCACTCCCGGCCACTGCAGCCTCGACCTGCTGGGCTCCAACGATCCTTCCGCCTCAGCCTTCCGAGTAGCGGGAATTACAGGCATGCGCTACCAAGCCCAGTTCATTTTTTGATTTATTGTAGAGATGAGGTCTTACCAAGTTGCCCAGGTGGGTCTCGAACCCTCAGGCTCAGGCAATCCACTCACCTCAGCCTCCCAAGGTGTGGGATTACAGGCTGAGCCACCGAGCCCGGCTAGAAGTCCATTCTAAGAGAAGTGGTCTGCAGTTGTGTTGGACCACAGGGAGTCTCCCAACAGTGACTGTTTGCATGTAACTTTGGCAGGGTGTTTGGAAAGCCCTGGGCATATGCACATTGGAGAGGATATGCCGGGGCCTTCATTCTCCTGGAGAGCAAGCTGCAAGGGATGCTGGTGGCCTTCTGTTCCTCAGCAGCTTCTGCCATGAAGACAAGGAGGAAATGTCCAACTTTGGGTTTCCTTCTGAGGTCTCGTCCAGAGTGGAGACAGCAAATAACAAGTAAAAAGAAACATAATTTTTACAGACTGCAAAACACATTTCAGAAATGAAAAAGGCAATGGCAGAAAGGTTATTTGCTGTTCTGAAAACACGGTGCTTCAGCAATAAACTAACCTATTAGTCCCGGCAGTCCCATTAGAAGGAAAGCGGGCCTCTTCCCTATTATGCTTCCATAAAGATCTCACTGTTGTCAACATCTTAACAGCTGAAGCGTGATTTGATGAGTCTGACACTTATCTTAGATGCTAGATGAGAGCACAGTTGCACTTGTCCTTAAAACACTCCTCCCAGCCGGGCTCCGTGGCTCAGCCTGTAGTCTCGCGCCTTGGGAGGCTGAGGTGAGTGGATTGCCTGAGCCTGCGGGTTCGAGACCCGCCTGGGCAACTTGGTGAGACCTCATCTCTACAATAAATCAAAAAAAAATTAGCCGGGTGTGGTAGCGCGCACCAGTAGTTCCAGCTACTTGGAAGGCTGAGGCGGAAGGATCGCCGGAGCCCAGCAGGTCGAGGCTGCGGTGGCTGGGAGCGGCCACTGCACTCCAGTCTGGGCGACACAGTGAAACTCCAACTCAAAACAAAACAAAACAAAACAAAACAAAACACTCCTCCCAGAGCAGCTCTCCACTCTAAGGCATAATCCCACCTATGAAAAACAAACTTACTGTCATCAAGGGCAAGAAAAAGGGAAATCAAACAATAGCATCATAGCTCTTCCTTTTCGTGCAAATGTCTTCCCATCTGATTGATCAGACAACAAGATTTTATTGAGTCTGCAAATCAGTATTGTCTAGGTGTGTTGCATGGGATATTCAAGTTATATAAAATGTTGTTGGCATATCTTCATAGAACCTGTGTGCTATAAGGATAAATGTGATTAATACTGAAGAAACAAGCCGGGCTCGGTGGCTCAGCCTGTAATCCCATGCCTTGGGAGGCTGAGGTGAGTGGATTGCCTGAGCCCATGGGTTCGAGACCCGCCTGGGCAACTTGGTGAGACCTCATCTCTACAATAAATCAAAAAAAAAAATTAGCGGGGTGTGGTAGCACGTGCCTGTAGTTCCAGCTACTTGGAAGGCTGAGGCGGAAGTATCGCTGGAGCCCAGCAGGTCGAGGCTGTGGTGGCCGGGAGCGGCCACTGCACTCCAGTCTGGGCGACAGAGTGAGACTCCAACTCAAAAAAAAAAAAAAATTACTGAAGAAACAGAGAGAATCAATTAAACTTTAGTTATTTAATTGAGCTTGTGGTACAGATGGGAAGTGTAATGGAAATTCAGTTGAGGGAATATTTGCTTGGATAAGAGCAGGTGGAGTCAGCTATACCAGTAGGGCACATGGTCTGAGCCTTGAGATTATACATGATCTGGATGAGCTGAATAGAAGTTTGAATTTTCTTTTTCTTTTGCTACCCAGGCCATAAGTCTCACAAAGAGAACAAGGGTATGTTTAACTCTGGGTTTAAATTCAGAGGTCTTGTTCTGAGCGAAGACACCACAACCTCACCTTCAAATTGTGTCTGAAGGTCTTTCTGCTACAGGCCACGGTCTTTGCTGACTCTCCCATGTTTGGAGCCTTCTATTGCCTGTTCTACCTCCAATCACTAAATTATTTTTACAAAGTGGCCAGGTTCCAGTATATCAGCCTTATTATTCAACAAAGCTAATGACCTATATGGATAGAATCCACAATGCTGGCTTTCTGGCCAAGGCTCAAATCAATTGACTTAATAATACAGGCAGAAATATGAGTCATTAGCAATTGGGATTGTATTAGGCTGCAAGTAATAGTCTTAAACACAGCAGTTTAACAAAACAATGATTTGTTTTTCCATATGAAAGAAATCCAGATGTAGACAAGATAGTAGGCTTAGTGAGCTGAACTGCAGACATTATCAAAGCCTCTTGCAGCTTCCTGACTCACCTTCTTTAGATTTTTGCTTTTAGTCTTCTGGTCTCAAGGCTATAGTCTTTATTACTATTATTATTTATTAATTTTTTTTTTAGTTGGAGTCTCACTCTGTCATCCAGGTTGGAGTGCAGTGGCATGCTCATGGCTGCAACCTTGACCTGCTGGGCTCAGGTAATCCTTTCATCTCAGCCTTCCAAGTAGCTGGAACCACAGGCATGCACAACCACACCTGGTTAATTTTGAAATTAATTGTAGAGACAAGGTCTCACCATGTTGCCCAGGCTGGTCTCAAACCCCTGGGCTCAGGCACTCCTCTCGACTTGGCCTCCCAAAGTGCTAGGACGACAGGAGCCACCGTGTCCGGCCGGGTTATAGTCTTTATACCCAGTTATTATGACACTGTTCTATGCAGCATAAAGGAGAAAAGCAAAAAGCATATCTCAGATATGTCTGCCCATTGTATAATGATAAGAATAGAGTCCCCCAAATCCCTTCCAAATACTTTAGCTGAGATCTTACTGGAACATATTGGATCATACAGCCAACCCAAGCCACAAAATAGCCCAGGAAGTGGAGATTAACACATGCCCCCACCACCACCCACCCCAGAATACAAGCAGAATTCTATTTGCAAAAATAAGGAGGAAATGGATGCTGGTAACTAGCAGTTTCTGGCATAGTGGCCAAGAATTAGTTCTGAATAATTGACAGCAAAGCAACATGCCGTCCATCTGTGACTATCCAAGTAAAGGAACAAGAGGAGAACAGAGACCTTCAACCTAAAGCAATGCATATATCCGCCCTACATTGCACAAAATACTTTAGGTTGGTATTATGATAGACTCTTGGGGAAAACTCTTCTTTTTTTGTAATCGTGTGGCACTTTTTCTCTTGCCTTTCTCATAGGAAAAAAATCATATGGGATTCAAAGACTTTGACAATTATTCTCAAATTAGGAAAAATCACTATTTGGAGGCTCTTTTTCAAAGTAGCCTATACATTCAAAGGAACGGAGGAGAAATGCAATGTTTAACATCTCCTACATGGTGTTAGTGCCGCAATAAATTACCATTGCTTGACCTTTTGATTTTTATTTCAGAAACAAATATGAAAAAGTTTGTCATCTGAGTTTAAATGGTGGCAAGGAAACTATAATTAGAAGTCACCAAGGATTCACAATCGCAATCATGAGAAAATCAAGACTAAGCTTACTCCTTGGGTTTTTGTTTTGTTTTGTTTTGTTTGTTTTTTGATTATAGAGTCTTAAAAAATGAAGATGAGGTTCGGGACCCGCCTGGGCAACTTGGCGAGACCTCATCTCTACAATAAATAAAGAATTAGCCAGGTGTGGTAGCGCGCGCCTGTAGTTCCAGCTACTTGGAAGGCTGAGGCGGAAGGATCGCCGGAGCCCAGCAGGTCGAGGCTGCGGTGGCCGGGAATGGCAACTGCTCTCCACTCTGGGCGACAGAGTGAGACTCCAACTCAAAAAAAAAAAAATGAAGATGAGATCTCAGAGCACAGGGATTCTGGAAGGGTGGGCTCCCCCTGACTTCTCCAGATCCTTGGCCCAGGTCAACAGTCTCTGTTTTTTTTGATAATTGAAAAATCGTAGCGCGCGCCTGTAGTCTGGCTCCTTGGAAGGCTGAGGCAGAAGGATCGCTGGAGCCCAGCAGCTCGAGGCGGTAGTGGCCAGGAGTGTGCCAGTGCACTCCAGTCTGGGTGACAGAGTGAGACTCCAACTCAAAAAAAAAAAGAAAAGAAAAATCCGACCTTTAAGAGCTGTATGAATGGGAACTAGCTCCAGCTTGGAAGAGAATGTGATAATGAAGGGAAACTGAGACCCCTTAAGATGTTTTTTTTTCTCTCTCTCTTTAAAAATGTTTTATTTTAAAGATGTGGGTACAATTCAGGATTAGATATACAAATGGTCATCATACAGGTAAAGTTTGGGCCTCCCTTTCCCCATTTTGCCTGGTTTAAGAACAGGTACCCTAGCCGGGCTTGGTGGCTCAGTCTGTAATCCTGCGCTTTGGGAGGCTGAGGTGAGTGGATTGCCTGAGCCCGTGGGTTCGAGACCCATCTGGGCAACTTGCCGAGACCTCATCTCTACAATAAATCAAAAAATTAGTCCGGATGTGGTAGCGTGCACCTGTAGTTCCAGCTACTCGGAAGGCTGAGGCGGAAGGATCACCAGAGCCCAGCAGGTCGAGGCTGTGGTGGCCGGGAGCAGCCACTGCACTCCAGTCTGGGCGACAGAGTGAGACTCCAACTCAAAAAAAAAAAAAAAAAAAGAACAGGTACCCTTACTGATGTACCCCCACTATCCCCCCGACGCTGGTAGTATCCCTCTACTGCCAATCCCTTACTTATAATATGGTAAATGTGCAGGATTCATGTTTAAGCGAGACTTTTTTTCTCTTTTGCTGTTCTGCATTTTCATTAGAAGAATACAAAAAGAAAAAGAAAAAAATCTCAAAGAGTAGGCTTACTCAGAGAAGAAAAATACTCCCAATTTTGGTAGGTCCTGAAATATTTTGGAATAAAACAATAGACAAAAAAATCACGCAACCCTGGAGACAATGATAGCACTGGCAGCCACTGACTCCACCTGAGCACTCATATGTGCAGAGCACCATTATAAGTGATCAGTATGCATCTAACAATACAAACGGTAAACGCTAGCAGGGCACCAAGGATCACGCTAGCAGGGCACAATGGATCACGCCTGCTATCCCAACACTTTGGGAGGTAGAACCCAGAGGACTGCGTGAGCCTAGGGGTTCGAGACCAGACTGGGCAACGTGGCAAGACCTCGTCTTTACAATAAATCAGAAAATTAGCCAGGCACGGTGGTGTATGTCGGTGGTTCCAGCTACTTGGAAGGCTAAGGCAGAAGCACTGCCTGAGCCCACCTGGTCGAGGCTGCAGTGGCCATGAGTGTGCTACTGCACTCCAGTCTGAGTGACAGGGTGAGACTCTGACTCAAATAAAAATATTGCCCCTATTTTGTGGCTGAGGAATCAGCTGTACAGAGGACCCAGGCATCCTTTTTCCAGAGCTTACATTGATAACTACCACGCCATATTACCTGTTCTGCACACAGCTGGAGCTCACCACCTGCAAAGACTGTCATTCTCTGTCCATAAAAACTACAAGAGTATAGGCTCCAAACTCTACCCTATCCCAAAGAGGCCAGCGGGGACCATCATGATGGGACCATCATGAATGTGGCAATTAGCTACAGCTCATACAAGAGCAGTGATTCTCCAAGGAGAGAAGACCCATAAGCTAATTCGAAAACTGAGAACCAGAGGGAGGTTCAGATGTGTTGGGACTGGCAGATGCTCATGGCCCCAATGGAATTTTCAATTCTCAATCCATACAAGCAGATCTCAGTAGCCCCTGGGTTAACATGGGAGAAGAACAGGAAATTAGGGCACAGGCAGTACAGAGTACTATGAAAGGCCACAAAACGTGGGACTCACAGAACAACAAAAGTAAAAGCAGAAGGTTTCTGGACTTTTTTAGGTTAAAAAGGAAAATGTGCTGATATTTTAATATTCTACTTAAAATACTGACCTCTTTCATACATGGCATAAGTTAACACTTCATTATTTGCTGAGTCTTTGCAAACAGTTTCATAAGGGATTCCAGATTTCCCAATCAAGATATAACTATCTTGGTGGGTAGAGATCTGCTATTTCACCTTTTCCTATCCATCACATATATAGTTCACAGTACCTTTTCTAATCCACAAAACATGTATTTTATACACAATTATGGGCACAGAGTAGAGGCTCAAATATATTTTATTAGTCTAATAATTAAGAATTTCAAAGTGCTGGTCTGTTTCAGCTCATTTTGAAAAGAAAATCTGCAAAACTCACATTCTATGACTTATTTTCTATAATTGAGAAATACCCAGGTTGCAGTTGAAAAGTCTTGGCTGGTGCAACAGCTCACGCCTGTAATTCCAGAGGCCAAGGTGAGAAGATTACCTTACCCCATGGGTTCAACACCAGCCTGGGCAAGTTGGCGAGACCTTGTCTCTACAATAAATAAAAAATTAACCAGGCGTGGTGGTGTGTGCCTGTAGTTCCAGCTACTGGGGAGGTGCAGAGATGGAAGGATTGTCTGAGCCCAGCAGATCGACGCTGGGGTGGCTGTGAGTGTGCCACTGTACTCCGGCCTGGGTGACAGTGAAACTCCAACTCAAAAAAAAAAAGAAAAGTCTTGACAGATCTGGAGATAAATTATTTTCGTTCTCTTGAACCACCCAATTTGATAAAGAAACAAAACTCATCTCAATTTTAGGCATGCTCCTGAAAAAATGGTTTTCAAGTTTTCCTTAAAGTACCACCAAGTATCTATACTGAGTTACAAGCCAGAGGGAGCTAAGAGTTCAAGGAAGGCTGGGAAAATACATGGCTTTACATTTGGCAGGAGTTTGCACAATATTTCTTTCCCATTTGCAAAAGCAAACTAAAAAATTTGAATGTGCAAGCTTTTGTTACAAAATCTTGGAAATAGTTTTAATGTTTCCTTTCCTT
This sequence comes from Cephalopachus bancanus, assembly GCA_027257055.1. NCBI lineage: Eukaryota > Metazoa > Chordata > Mammalia > Primates > Tarsiidae > Cephalopachus > Cephalopachus bancanus. Next base: position 2,654,415 of record JAPVLO010000269.1, read on the forward strand.
TGGAGGAGTCACTTAAAACTTGGCAAGAATGAGAAAAAGCAAACAAAGAAAAGATAAATATTGAGATGATACATAAAAAATATTGTTTTATCATATTCCCAGCAAAGAGAATAGCAAAGTAGAAATTGATGACCAGAGAATAGCAGCAACTTGCAAAACACTTCTCATACTCAGGAATTTGTATTGCTCTTGGGGCAAGAGAAACGGTTGAAAAGATCTTTGGTGCATCTTACTCTGCAGAATAATTGTGTTTCGGTCAGGGGTCAAATGGTAGTCTGCAACAAGTTTCCAATATTAAATTGAAAATGGATTTCCACGGAAAAAAATATACCCTAATAAATTAAGGTAGGTACATTTAGGTATACGTAAACAGGGCTAGCTAGCATCCCAGCCAGGATGGTTTGACCAGAACTCAAAAAAGCAGTAGGTTAAGACAATTTAATGTTGAATGTTGGTTAAGTACCACCAGGAATGTAAGAAAATGGGAAAACAGGTAACTGAAGCAGGAAGAGAAGGCTATGTGGGGAAGATAAAATAGGGAGGGGCTGGAGTCTTTATAAAACTTGGAGCAGTGCTGGTGGATGAGGCATGACCAGAGGCGAGGCGGGGCAAGAGGGAGGAAGAGGGGAAATCCCAGAGGAAACAGCCACCATGTGGAGTGGAAGCCAAACTGAAAGGGTAACCTGTGATGGCAGAGAAGGGAAGAAGCACCAGCATTTGCTGTTTACATAAATGACAGTTGATTTGCAACCCTAGGAGAAATTGGAGTTCATCCTACCTTCAGAGAAGGAGAAATGGAATAAGCATCATAGCCAAAGGCATCGTGGCAGAAAGGTTTGCAATCACAAGCCTAGGCCACTGCCTTGCTAAGCTTTATGTGGCCATGTGCTCTTTGAGCTATGGCCAGGCCATGTTTTCTTTTTCTTTTTTTTTTTTTTATTGAGTTGGAGTCTCACTCGGTCGCCCAGACTGGAGTGCAGTGGCCTCCAGTGGCGCTGGGATTACAGGCTGAGCCTCCGAGCCCGGGGCCATGTTTTCTTAAGCTTTGGCCCCCTCCCTTCCCTTAGGGAGGTGAATCCCCTCTTCTTGCTCTCTCCAACTAACTTTCTAAATAAACTATATTTTCTAATCTAAACGAATAGATAAATAAAATAAAATCACAAACCAGGGAAACAGTAGCCCAGTGGGAATCAGATCACCTAGGATTAATGATTAGAATAAAAAAGAGGCTGGGTTCGGTGGCTCAGCCTGTAATCCCGCGCCTTTGGGAGGCTGAGGTAAGTGGATTGCGTGAGCCCGTGGGTTCGAGACCCGCCTGAGCAGCGAGACCTCATCTCTACAATAAATCAAAAATTAGCCAGGCGTGGTAGCGCATGCCTGTAGTTCCAGCTACTTGGAAGGCTGAGGTGGAAGGATCACTGGAGCCCAGCAGGTCGAGGCTGTGGCCACTGCCCTCCAGTCTGGGTGACAGAGTGAGACTCCAACTCAAAAAAAAATAAAAATAAAAGGAATAAAAAAGAGGCCGGACACAGTGACTCAAGCCTGTAATCCTAGCACTTTGGGAGGCCAAGGTGAGGGGACTGCCTGAGTCCACAGGTTCAAGAACAGCCTGGGCAACTTGGCGAGACCTCATCTCTACAATAAATCAAACAATTGGCCAGACGTATTAGCGCGTGCCTGTAGTTCCGGCTACTTGGAAGGCTGAGGAGGAAGGATTGCCAGAGCCCAGTAGATCGATGTAGGGGTGGCAGTGAGCATGCCACTACACTCCAGCCTAGACAACAGAGTGAGACTCCAAAAAAAAAAAAAGAATAAAAAAGAAATGTTAGGGTTCAGAATGAAATGGTCCACTCCTGGGCTCCAGACAGCTCCTACAGCAGAATTCCCTTCCTGGCAATGACCTGATAATGACACACATGCAAATGAGGTGGGCTGTGATCAAGGGTAAAAATAGACTCACTTTCTCTACCTTGGAAAACCAAGAATGAAGCCCTGAAGCCAGCTGCTTTCCCCCTAAGCCCCCAGTCAGATCCCCCGTCTCCACTGCCTATCGAATATGTCTAGCCACGGCCAAGGGATGCCCATTTTCAGAACTGTAAAAATGTCCCGCATGACCCTGCACACTCTCATCTCCTACCTACTGGCCAGTTGTGAAGGACCGGAGGTTGGAAAAGTTTTAAGGGAGCTTAGGTTCCACTTCCCCCAAGGAAGGCTTCCCAGTGCACACTGGGCTTTGTGCAACCAAGAAGTACACCTTGATCGTGCTGGGCATCTGAGATTTAAGGGATGGTGTGTTATAATAGTTAGTGTTACCTATGCTAACTCATTGAAATGGGAAGGATATGATTTAGGTAACCACAGTTAACTGAGCTTGCATACTTGAGAAGAGACAGGAAGAGACCATCGGGGTAAGGATGACCTCTTGCAACAGGTTAGGTCATTGTTCAGCAGTAAATATTGGGGTTAAAAATCTATGCTGTCAGCCGGGCTCGGTGGCTCAGCCTGCAATCCCACGCCTTTGGGAGGCTGAGGCGAGTGGATTGCCTGAGCCCGCGGGTTCGAGACCCGCCTGGGCAGCGGAACCTCATCTCTACAATAAATCAAAAAATCAGCCGGGCGTGGTAGCGCATGCCTGTAATTCCGGCTACTCGGAAGGCTGAGGCGGAAGGATCGCCGGAGCCCAGTGTACTCCAGTCTGGGCAACAGAGTGAGACTCCAACTCAAAAAAAAAAAAAAAAAAAAAATCTATGCTGTCAATTTTCAGTGTATGTTGAGTTTTGACAATTGTATAGCCCCATGCAATCATGCAATCTGTGTACACGCACGCATGTATGTGGAAGCATCTTGGGGTACAGTTCTGTGAGTTTTATCCTATTTAGATTCATGTACGCCCGACCACAGTCAGGATACAGGGCAGTTTCATCACCCCCAAAACTCTTTCCTGCTTTCCTTCTGTGGTAGAAACATCTCTCCTCCACCAAGTCCTAGCAACCACAGGTCCATTCTCCACCACTCTATTTTAACTCTTCAGAATGTCACATAAATTGAATCATACAACATGCCGTCTTGTGTGACTGGCTTCTTTCACTCAGCATTTTGCCTTTAAAGTTGATTTTTTTTTTTAAAGTTGTGGGAAGGAGTAATGACACAAACTAGTAAAAGCTGATAATTATTAGATCTGGGTCATTGGTTCATGCAGATCCAATGTTTGCTTCTCTCTACTTTCATATATGTCTGAAAATTTCAGTAATGTTTTTAAATTTGGGGAAAAATAATCTCTGTTGTACATCAGTCATGTACTGGCCAGAAGACATTGCTGCCTGAAAGGAATCTAGGCCGAGTGTGGTGGCTCATGTTGGTAATCCTAGTGCTTTGGGAGGCTGAGGAAGGAGGATTGTTTGAGGCCTGGAGTTCAAGACCAGCCTGGGGAACATAGCAAGACCCCTGTCTCTACAAAAATGAAAAATATAAGCCAGGCGTGTTGGCACATGCCTGTAATCCCATCTACTTCGGGAGGCTGAGGCAGGAGGATCGCTTGAACCTAGGAGTTTGAGGCTTCAGTGAACTATGATCATACCACTGCACTCCAGCCTTGGCAACAAGGCGAGACCCCCGTGTCTAAAAATATAAATAAATATACATTTTTTTTAAAAAAATTGAAAAAGTGAAGACACTTAAGAAACTAAAGACCCAGGGCTGAGCAAAAGCCAGCGCTCCATCACCTGGCATCCAAGTAATGATTCAAAGCAATCCAATATAGGAATCACAAGAAATGAAGTAGACCGTCAAAATACCATCCTGATAGTTTCTGAGTCTGCACTTGTAGGATACAACTTCCAGTGGCAAATGGGGCCAATCCTCAGTGTCCTATTTCTCCAGCTAAAACCAATATCGAGTCTTTGCTCTTTACCAAACTGAGAGTTCTTGTAAGTGTCTGATTCAAAGGCTCAATAGGACAGAAATAGGCCAGTTAATTCTATAAAATGGATCTTACCTGAAATAAGGGGAACCTACTGTAAAAAATGGGTTTTGTCCCTTTCCAAGGTGACATGGGTCTGTAAGGAGAAGAGACCTAATTCCAGGCACAAGAACAGTGACCTCATCAATCTACAGGTGATACAGGAAGACTTAAGTCAGTGCCTCATTTCAGTGTCTGAATGCAAGCCCTCCATCCCTGAGAGTTTTCTTTGCTGTAACATAGTCAAGAGTTTGAAAAGCAGAATTAAAATAAATCTTCCTCAAACCAATGTAAAAGGGCACCAGGTGCTAATTTTGGAGGCATCAAAGATTTGAAATAGACTCTGGAAAAGAGATATTTTCTGAGTAGCATGCTGGAAATCCAGGCAGTCTGTGTAGATGTCCCTTCTGGCAAAGAAAATGGATAAATTCACCTTTAAAATGTGACTTTTCATGCACTTAGATTTTACTTGAAGAATTTCAGAAACTTCATTTTCTTCTGAGAACGTATATTTAGTCTCACCAAAGTAACCCTGTTTTCAGACAAATTTCCCCAACAAATTGTGCCCATAGGAAAATTATCCTCTTATTTGTATTATTCTTGGTATAAGAATATTTCAACACTAACCTCTAACTCCACATTTGTTTGATGTTTTAACCCTAAGACATCCAGCTCAGGATGTTTTCCCATGTGGGATTTTGTACTGCAATTCATTACACCTAGAGCTCATACTGCTCTGTTAAATTCTGGGTGCTTTTGGGATGTAAGTTTGGTCTTTGAATAAACCATTTCCTCTGCTTTTGTTTTTGTTTTCCAACAGCATCTAGAACATGGATAATCTGATTGTCTTTTTGAAGCCAAATTAGTAAAGGTTGAGAAATGCCTAAAAAACAGGGAGATTATAGAGGGAGGTTTTAAATCACAAGTAAGAGGAGTGGTAAGAGAAAGGAATTCCAACCTTCCTAAATATCATTGTGTAGATTTCAAAGGGAATCTCTAGTTGGGTGCAATGGGTCATGCCTATAATCCCAGTACTTTGGGAGGCAGAGGTGAGAGGATTGCCTAAGACCACAGGTTCGAGACCAGCCTGGACAACATGGTGAGACCCTGTCTCTACAATAAATCAAATATTAGCTGGGTATGGGGGCATATACCAATAGTTCCAGCTATTTGGAAAACTGAGGCCTGAGCTCAGCAGGTCAAGGCTGAGGTGGCTGTGAGCGTGACACTGCACTCCATCCTGGGCAACAGAGTGATACTCCTACTCAAAATAACAAAACAACAACAACAAAAGCCCCAAAGGAAATCTGGAATTCAACTAATATTTCATTTCATGATGAGGAAGAAAATTCCCTTTAGGGCACTAATCTCAACCAAGGGTGATGTGATCCCCAAGGGGACATTTGGTGATGTCTAGAGATACTTTTGGTTGTCACAATGTAAGTGACTAGTAGGTTGACTCCAGCCATGCTGCCTAACGTCCTACAATGCTCAGAACACCCTCTGCACGGACAAAACCAAGAATCACTCAGTCTGAGAGGTCAGTGGTGCTGAGGCTGAGAAGTTGACCTACCATAAATGTGCAGGGAAAAACTCAGTCACAGAGTCTGAGATGCATAGTCAAAGTAAAAGGTGTTTCCCTTTTCACAGCAGCAAACCTGGCTCTCTTAACACGCAAAGAATCTTTCTGTGCCTTTAAATGTGTCATAACCTTTGGCTTTAAATTAATCGACTTGTTCAATCAGCAGAGACTTAATGAATACTGATGATATGATGGTAGGTCCCACACCACATACTGTGGCCTTGAGAAGGCACAGGAAGTCAAGGCTGCAGCTCACATGGAGCTCACTGAAGGGAGACTGCCACAGCCAAATCATAAAGTATGTAGACTGCTGAATTTCAGGCAGTGGTAAGTCCCAGCAAAATAAAAATTAAACCAAGATGATGGGGTGCAGGAGAGATGCTACTTGACACGTGATATTAAAGAAGACCTACTAATATGAATCTATTTATTACCTATTAACTACCTATCCATCATATCTATTATCTATCCATCTGTTCATCTGTCTATCCATCCTGTCTATGTATGTATGTATCTATCTATCATTTACCTATCCATTTTATCTATCATTCTTTCTGTCTATCTATCCATCTATCTCTGCCTATCCGTCAATCCTATCTATTCATCTATCTAGCTAGCTATCAATCTAACATCAGCCTGTCTGCCTGCCTACCTACCTACCTATCAATCATCCAGTCAGCCAGTCTTTATCTATTTATCATCCATCTATCCATTCATCCATCCAGCCGGCCAGCCAGCCAGCCATCTACCTATCCGTTCATCTACCTTATTCAACATTTTGCACTTCAATTTTTTCACCTAATGTCTTGGAAAACTCACATACCCAAATAGCTATATAGTATTCTGTGAATAGTGTCATGTACAATAACCGGTATCACTTTAATAAACACTTTGGTGATTTGTAGATATTTTTCTATTATCTTCTAGCAGTGAACGACATTGAATGTGGCTGTGAAGTCTAAAACCAGCCTGAATTTTTCCCAACTGACCTGGTTTTCCTTTATGAAACCTTTAAAAATCTGACATGCATCATACACATGCAAACACATACACACACACACACACACACCCACACACACACACACACACACACACACACACACACACCATTATATATACGAGGGTGCCAAAAAAAGTATGCACATTTTAAGTATGATGTTCGCTCAAAAGATGGCATTAATCAAATGAATGCTAGTGTCTCCATGTGACAGGCAGGACAGTCAAAGGAAACAGTGGAAACACAGTTGAGTGACATCATGCTACACATTGCTACTGTAAATTCATTAAACTTCAACTAGTAATACATAGATAACATCTCTTAAAATGTATATACATTTGGTGGTACCCTTGCATACATGTAAGTGCATATAAAACATTAACAGAAATTGCATATATGAAGTTTTAAAAGGGTATATCATAAACGAATGGTGTAAAGGACAAAAAACACCCCATATACTTAGCGCCCAGCTGAGAGTTTGAATAGTTCAGTATCTTGAAGCCAACGCATAATCCTCCCTAATAATGCTGTTCATCCTCCTTGTTGGCCTCTTACCCTGAATTTTGCCTTCCTTTCCTTGTCATTTTTAATATTTTATCTAAATGAGCATATCTGCCTATTATCCACAAATATTATGGATAATATTTGTGGATATTTTGATGCACGTTTTTATCTTTCCATAAATGCATGTTTCTGAAAATTTCAATTAAATTTAATATTATAATACAGAGATTACTCATTGAGATGGCTAGCTGTAATGGAATTATTTTCACAAACGCGGAATCCCAAAGCAAGATATGTCCAAATGTATGTGTCCATTATCTTCTCAATAGTCATTTGGGCTGTGTTTAGTTTTTTTTTGCTATTATGAACAGAGCTATGAATATTTATGCATACCCTCCAGTGAACAAGTGCAAAAATTTCTCTGTCAGACACCTTAGAGATTGAAATACTGGGTCATGGTGTTTGAATTTCTCCTTCTAGGTAATTCCAAATTATTTTTTAGGAAAGCTGTACCAGTTTTTTTCTCCTACCAGCAGTAACACGAGGGTTTCCTTCTTCCACATCTTCAAAGAAAACTCTTGACGCCTTTAGCCTGCCTAAGTTTGGCAATACAGTGGAAATAAAATTGAAACTTATTATGGTTGTCATTTACATATACCTAATTGCTGAGAGAAGGCAGTATCTTTTTACGTATCTATTGGCTATTTTCACATCTTTGTGTGTAAAATACCTGTTCGAATTTTTTGCTCATTTTCTATTTAGCTATCTGCTTTAAATTATAGGTTTCATATTTATATTATAATCATTCTTTACATATTCTGCAACCCAATTTGTTGTTGGTTTTATGGATTACAAATATCATCCCTAAACTTATGGTTTGTCTTTTGATTTTTTAAAAAAATGCTTATTTTAGCCGGGCTCGGTGGCTCAGCCTGTAATCCCGCGCCTCGGGAGGCTGAGGTGAGTGGATTGCCTGAGCCCGCGGGTTCGAGACCCGCCTGGGCAACTTGGCGAGACCGCATCTCTACAATAAATCAAAAACTAGCCGGGCGTGGTAGCGCGCACCTGTAGTTCCAGCTACTTGAAAGGCTGAGGCGGAAGAATCACCAGAGCCCAGCGGGTCGAGGCTGCGGTGGCCGGGAGCGGCTACTGCACTCCAGTCTGGGCGACAGAGTGAAACTCCAACCCCCCCAAAAATAATAATAATAAGTAGTCAAATGTACCAATTTTTCCTTAGTGGTCAATGATTTGGTAGCTTGTTTAAGAAATTCTAAATCCTTTCCTCTCAGAGGTTATAAAGATATCCTTTAATATTTTATTTTACATTGATTTCGTTTCCTTTGAATACCTAATGATCTAAAATTAATGTCCATAAGTGTCATAGAGTAGAGATCTGACCTTTTCATTTGGATAATCAATATCCTACTGTCATTTTTGAAAAATCTATTCTTTTTCACTAATTTGGAATGGTAGCTTTGTTCTACAATATCTCACATTTGCATAAATCCATTTGGGGATTTATTCTGTACATTCATCTACTGTGTTCCACTATCATTCTATTTTAATTTTAGTGATGTTTAAAATATGACACCTATATATTTTTTTCTTTGATGGCGTACCTGTGACTGGCTCTTCAATCTTCACATAAATTTAAAAATAAACTTGTCAAATTTCTTGAAAAACATAATTGGTATTTTCATTGACGTTACATTGACCCTGTAGATTAACTGAGGAAGAATCAACTTTCCTGCCATTGTGACTTTTTATCCTTAAACATGATAGATCCAGTTATTTAATTGTTTGTAAATGTTTATTCTACTTGAATGATTAGCAAATTATTTCTTTCTTTCTTTTTTTTTTTTTTTTTTTTGAGTAGGAGTCTCACTCTGCCACACAGGCTGGAGTGCAGTGGCACGCTCCCGGCCACCGCAGCCTCAACCTGCTGGGCTCCGGCAATCTTTCTGCCTCAACCTCCAAGTGGCCGGAACTACAGGCGCATGGTACCACGCCCGGCTAAGTTTTTGATTTATTGTAAAGATGAGGTCTCGCCAAGTTGCCCAGGCGGGTCTCGAAGCCGCGGGCTCAGGCAATCCACTCACCTCAGCCTCCCAAAGCACGGGATTACAGGCTGAGCCACCAAGCCCGGATTCTAATTATTTTAATGTCTTTGTGTTTTCCTTTGAATCATCACAACCTTTTTTTTTTTAATGTCAATCATTTCCTTTTTCACCTATTTCTATTCTGTTCATAATTTTAATTTTTTTTTATTTTGAGTTGGAGTCTCACTTTATCACCCAGGCTGGAGTGCAGTGGCATTCTCACGGCCACCACAGCCTCAAGGTGCTGGGCTCAGGCAATCCTTCCACCTAAGCATTCCAAGTAGCTGGAACCACAGGCATGCACCACCTCGTCAGGCTAATTTTTGATTTACTGTAGAAACGAAGTCTCGCTAAGATGCCCAGGCTGGTTTTGAACTCATGGATACAGGCAGTCCTCTCGCCTCCACCTCTTAAAGTACTGGGATGACAGGCATGAGCCACTATGCCCAACCCTTGTTTTTAATTTTCATTTTGCATTGTTTGGGTCCTTAATTTATGTATTAGCTTTTCTGGTTTACCTTACCATCTCCTTCTTTCTATCTCTTTGAACTCTTGGTTTATTAAATTCATTTTTTTTTTTTTTTTGAGTTGGAGTCTCACTCTGTTGCCCAGACTGGAGTGCAGTGGCCACTCCTGGCCACCGCAGCCTCTACCTGCTGGGCTCCGGCAATCCTTCCGCCTCAGCCTTCCAAGTAGTCAGAACGAGGCGAGCGCTACCACGCCCGGCTGATTTTTTGATTTATTGTAGAGATGAGGTCTCGCTGCCCAGGCGGGTCTCGAACCCTCAGGCTCAGGCAATCCACTCACCTCAGCCTCCCAAAGGCGCGGGATTACAGGCTGAGCTACCAAGTCCGGCAATTCATATTCTTTAAAAACAATTTTCACCCATTTGAAAATTCACAGAGGGTCGGGTTCAGTGGCTCAACCTGTAATCCCAGCACTTTGGGAGGCCGAGGAGAGTGAATTGCCTGAGCCAGTGGGCTCAAGACCATCCTGGGCAACTTGGCAAGACCTCGTCTCTACAATAAATCAAAAATTAGCCATGTGTGGTAGGGTTCACCTATAGTTCCGGCTACTTGGAAGGCTGAGGGGGAAGGATCGCCAGAGCCCAGTGGGTCAATACTGAGGTAGCCGTGAGCATGCCATTGTACTCCAGTCTGGGCAACAGAGCAAGACTCCAATTCAAAAAAAATAAAAATAAAAAAATTAGGCATGGTGGTGTGTGCCTGGAATTCCAGCTACTTGGAAGGCTGAGGCAGAAGGATCGCCGGAGCCCAGCAGGTCAATGCTGGGGTGGCTGTGAGCGTGCCACTGCACTCCAGCCTTGGCGACCAAGTGAGACTTCAATTCAATGAAAATAAAAATAAAAAAATAAAAATAAAAACTCACAGAGAGTCAGGCATAGTGGCTCACACCTGTAATCCTAACACTTTCGAGGCCAAGGAAGGAAGAATGCTTGAGCCCAGGAGTTTGAGACCAGTCTGGGCAACATAGCGAGACCCCATCTCTACAAAAAACTGAAACATTAGCCAGGCATGGTGGCATGTGCCTGTAGTCCTAGCTACTTGGGAGGATGAGGCAGGAGGACCGCTTGAGGCCAGAAGTTTGAGACCGGTGAGCTATGACCATGCGACTACACTCTAGCCTGGGCCACAGAATGAAACCACCACTCAAAATAAATAAATAAATAAGAACTTGGCAGGGCGTGGTGGTTCAGCCTGTAATCCCAGCACTTTGGGAGGCCAGGGTGAGAGAGGATTGCCTGAACCCTGGGGTCAAAACCAGTCTGGGCAACTTGGTGAGACCTCGTCTCTACAATAAATCACAAAAACTAGCAGGCTGTGGTGGCGTGAGTCTGTAGTTCCAGCTACTTGGAAGGCTGAGGTGGAAGGATCGCCTAAGCCCAGCAGGTCGAGGCTGCAGTGGCCACGAGCATGCCACTGCACTCCAGCCTGGGCGACAGTGAGACTCCAACTCCAAAAAAAAAAAAAAAAAAAAAAAAAATCACTTCCAACTGCTTGGATGACCTCGGGCTTCAGATTATCCCTGCAGTTTCTCTCTATGTTTTGGATCCTTGTTTTTGAGAGAGAGGCATCCCTGAATAGTCTCTTTATCGTCATCAATTTTTCAACTACCCAAAATGATAAAAGGGAAAAGAAACATAAAAATCAATTTTTTTTTCCCTTTGCAGAATGAGTTTGCAGAGTGGCAAGAAAAATATTACCTTGCTCCCTGTGTGTTCTAAGTCTGCCGCCTCTGGGTCTTTCCAAAGTTTTTATCTGATTTATTATGTCTCCTGTTTGGCTACATTCATTTCTGACTTCTTATGATCCCTCTGCCTTTGTTCCCAGCTGGGCCTGACACCAATGAGACAACCCCAGTGATTGTCTCTGCCTCTGGTACAACATGGAGTTGATCAGAAAAGAAAATATCTCCTCAAACTGCTACATCCTCAGAGCCAAATGAAGGAACAGAACTCATCCCAGACAGCTGACCAGAAGCACTTTAATATGGGAAACAAGTTACCGAGTCCTGAAATTGCTACAAGAGCCACCAGAAGATAGTGATACCGCCCAAATATGAATAAACTCTACTCATTGTGTCAGAAGGATAAAGCTGTGGTGGTGTTATATGAGGCCAAGAGCAAGTTCTTCCTATAGTAACTGGAACCATGGTAGGCACTGTGGCAGCTGGACCCACAGGAGGAGATACTGCCTGGCACGAGCAGGGACCATGGAGTGAGAGAGAAGGTACTAGCCCAAATCCTCGCCTCTGCCCACCAAGCTTCCTATCAGGGACTCCCACTTGCCAAATTCAATCAGAAGCCAGAGCTGGGTGGTTCAGGGAGTCTGAGAGATGAAGATTGCACAGGCATACCTGGCAAGAGGCCCAGCACAGCAAGGGAAGGGTAGGGAATAGATAGAGGACCAAACAGACCATAAGCTTGTGCACCTACTCATGTCTACCCTCTTTCAGGTGGGGCTTATTATCAACAGTTTTCATGACTACTGTTTACTTACTACTCTAGTGATCCATGGCTGCTTCACAACTACCACAAAACTCAGTGGCTTAAAATGCCTCAGTATTATTCATTACTCTATTTCATGAGTTTGGGTGTCAGTAATATGAACAGGGCTCAGCTGGGAGATTCTTCTGCTCCCCATGGAATTAACTGAGATCTTGGTGGTACTGAGTTGTTGGCTGGTCTGGTCCTGAGCATCCAAGACAGTCTCATTCACGTGTCTAGTGCCTTGATAGGAGAGGCTGGATGAAGAGCTGACCCATCCCTCTCCCTTTCCATGTAGTCTCAGAGTCTCTCATGTAATCTCAGAAGAACAGGTAGATTTCTTATATGGTGGCTCAGAGCTCTAAAACCAAGTGTTCTTGGAGATGCTAGTGGAATGTCAAAGCTTTTGTTCTAGCCTCAGAAGCTCCAGAAGTTCACTTCTGCTACATTCTATGGAATACGTGATTCACTAAGGCCAGTGCAGGTCCAAGAGTGGAGGCTTAGACCCCATATCTCATCTTCAATCCTGCACACTGTCGTCTCACCTTCTGTGAGACTTTGAGACACAGGGGAATCCGCAGCTGTGATGAGATGCACTGAGCTCATTTGTGGGACCATTTGTCTCATTCCTGAGCTGTCTCCCTCTCCTAGTCTTTGTTGATGCTAGTGGGGTTTCCCATTTAAAAAAAAAAACCAATTTACTTCTCATACCTTCATATTTTGAGGAGGAAAGGAACATTGGCATCTGGCTTTGCCCTGCCATCTCACACCAGAATGTGCTGAGTCTGATCTCAAAGTTTTCAATGAAAATGCCCCCTAGGCAGCTTTGCACATGTTCCTTTCTAAATTTATTTTTTATAGTTTAAGTCAGAGGTAATCTGCTACTTGTGTTAACATCAGCTTTCTTAAAATGAATTGACACTGCTTAGTTTGAAATGACCTTAAGTAATGTGCACATTTCAGCTCATCCCTGACATATTTCTTGGTTGATGGAATTCGTCATCTACTGAACCACACACAGGGTGTGCTCAAGGGTCACTTCAGCTCCTTGTTTATGCCTCACAATACCTGAATAAGATAAGAGCTCACAAAGGCTTGATGACCTTCCTGGAGTACACAGTAGAAGTGTCAAGACAGGTGCCCCTGGCCCCGACTCCGTGCTCTGCATTTTCTGTGTCCCAACAGGCAATCACTGCCCTTTGTACCTGAAAATGCCATCCTTCCTGATAATGAGTAGTGTGTAGTGTCTGGAAGGGCCACTGAAATTCCCCTAATAACCTGCAGAGCGCCGCAGTTTGCAGCGTGACAGGTTAAAACTCACAGGTGTTGGCAATGGTGAATACAAGTTCGCCTGCTCTGTTCTCAAAATTTCTGACTTAAGTCGGTACCTTGTTCCTAACCAAATACACATGCTCATTCTCATGGCATCGATCACTCAGGAAAGGGCTGCGCCAGCGTGCTTTCTTTGCTGGTAATCCCCAGCACCAAGCTTAATCCTCAACAAATACATGTTAAAAAAGGAAAATATTTCACTTAGCTCAGTCTCTTTAGTGCTTTTTTAAAAAATGGAATTTGGGAGTATCTGTGGCTGCCTCCCTGTCTCGCATTTATGAAGATGAATTTTCCAACACATGTGCTCCAGGGCTGTGTGTTAGAAAGGGTAGGTTTTCAAGATCTGAAATTAGATTCTGTTATAAACTGCAGGGCCTCTGGCCAGTTGTTTAACCTCTTTGTATTTCAGTTTCTACTTCTGAAAAATGTAGGTAATAATAGCACCTACATCAGAGGATTGTTCTGAGGATTAAATGCGTTTTTTGAAAAAATTAAGCTCCTAGAACAGCGCTTGGCACAAATGGATATTTAGTAAGTGCTGGCCGTCATTATTATTGCATTCAGCAATCTCGCAAGACTTCCCAAACCCAGCACATTATTCCTGTGTTCCAAAAAGGAACTCAGCAGTGGAACACAGAGAAATTAAATCCAAATGCATTGAGGAAAAGGATATAAAGAATACGAAGACATTCCCCCAACAGGTCGAATGCTTCCACGGAAACCTACATGGACAGATGGACATTTAGGACCCTAGCTCACCCCCATTTCCTCCTGGCCTTGACATTATTTAATCGTCTACCATCCCAACCCCTCACCACCCCAGAATGTCACTGCGTGCCTGGGGAGCAGGAGGGAAGTAAAACTCTGGCATGACTGAAGTTTCCCCCAAGCACATACCTATTCTTGCTCACCCAAATTCCAGAGCACACCGATCCTAGCAACATCCACTAGACACAGTAGCAACACCAAGGGAACCCAAGGTCTTTCCCCCTCCAGTCACTTTTCATCCAGTCGAAAACCAGACTATCAAGTAGACCTATATAGCACAGGGTGATGCTATAATGAGTGACTCATAAATAAGGGTCAATCTGAGGTTAGAGAGCATGCACATCGATGGCTGGATATTGGCACAGCCAAAGACCACAAAGAACGTGAATGACAAAACAGTCCTGTCTCTCTGTGCATCTCTAATAATAATAATAATGGCATTACAGGGGAGGGGGGAATCACTTTATCAATAAGCATATCTATTGATCTCAAACCAGGTGAAATGGGGACCAAAGTGAGGTCCAAACTTTACCTACAATGACATTTTGTATACTTAACCCTGAATTGTACCCCACATCTTTAAAATAAAAATAAAGAAAAAGGCCAGGTACGGTGGCTCAAGTCCATAGTCTCAGCACTTTGGGAGGCCAAGGTGAGGGGAATGCCTGAGTCCACGGGTTCAAGAACAGCCTGGACAGCATGGCAAGACCTCATCTCTACAGTGAATCGAAAAATTAGCCGGGCATGGTAGCGCATACCTGTAGTTCTGGCTACTTGGAAGGCTGAGATAGAAGGATCGCCTGAGCTCACCAGGTCAACACTGTGTTGGTAGTGAGTGAGCCACTGCACTCCAGCCTGGGCAATGGAGGGAGACTCCAACTCAATAAAGAAATAAAGAAATAACAATAAAGTTTTGGGCCAGGTGCGGTGGCTCAAGCCTGTAATCCCTGCATTTTGGGAGACGGGGGTGAGAGGATTGTCTGAGCTCAGGGGTTCGAGGGTTCAAGACCAGCCTGAGCAACATGGCAAGACCTCGTCTCTGCAATAAATCAAAAAAATTAGCTGGGCATGGTGGCACATGCCTGTGGTTCCAGCTACTTGGAAGGCTGAGGTGGAAGGATTGCTTGAGCCCAGCAGGTCGATGCTGGGGTGGCCATGAGTATGCCACTGCACTCCAGACTGCATGATGGAGTGAGACTTCAACTCAAAAAAATAAAATAAAATAAAGTTTTCGTAGAACAAAAAAATAAATGATAGTAATGGCATCAAAACAAAAAGGATGAACACAGAGAAAAATCCCCTTCATAAAAACAGTCGGACTGAACCCCACAGTCAAAGGAGACAGTGACAGACATTCAGGGTCAAAGCCTCACATCCTGCCAAAATCAAATCCTACACAACCTCCCCAAGAGACCCTCCCAGAACCATGATGTAGACAGAACCATGATGTAGGAAGGCTCTCTGTGTTGATATTCATTCATATCTTTTGCTCTTCCTACATTTCTTGGAGGTGACATCAAGAGATAAATACTTGAAAAAGAGGGTTGAGACTCCGCTTCCCATAAATCTCTATTAGCAACCCTACCCCAACTCCCAGAAGAATCAAAGGATTGCAGATGAAATGCTTCTACACGCTTCCTTGCTTTCTCCTTCCAGCTGTTTTTCAACCAAATGGGTATAGGAATTTCACCATTCTAGCCGCCTTTAAGTTTTCTTGGTGCTTATATGCTTTGAGGCAACAGGAACAAATTGTTTCTTTCAAACCTGTTTATCACAAGTTTTTTGCAGAGAGTGTCCTGAATACTGTCTGTGCCATTCCACAGTCCCAGAGGGCTCAGGGATGGTACAACAGTTAGTTAGAGTACCTGGCTCTTCTGAACTCACAGCAGAAATTTATGTAACACAAAACAGTGGGGTCTTGGGGAACACTCAGGCAACACTGCAGAAAGTGTAGGACGCAAATGTATGTGGGCTCAGACCTCAGATATGCTTTTGCGGGGGATACATGTCAATTTCCTCATCCCTCCACTGGAGAGGATAATTCATTCAAGGGGACTGCAGTAGACATGTGTCATATTTTGGCCACCTGGCTTCTATTCTTTCTTCCTGAGAGCACCCTGAATTCTTTGAAGAGGGGTATTAGTTGTCTTCCATTGGTACTGAATTTGGTGGAAAGGTCACACAGGAGCTACCTCCCACTGGGTTCCTGAAAGAGTCAGATTTTTTTTTCTCTCCTTCCTCCAGCACAACCAGGGGATGGAAATGTGGCTTAATCTTGCCCAAATGACTCTCCTTCCTAGCCCTGTGAAGTCTGAGCGGGTGGCATAGGATGGAAGGAATGTTCAGAGGGGCGTCTGTGGCCGCAGCACAATCCAGTTGCCTCAGGCACCCCCTGTTACAAAACTGCTGCTTTAATGTAAGCTTCCCAGCTCTCCCTAGCAGCTGTGGGTCCTGCTTGACGCCATGTCTTTTCTCCAGTCCTTCCGTTGAACTGTGGAACTCCCAGCAGCCTGCTGGTTATCCAGAGTAAATGTCTGTCATGTACTAGAGCTCACTAGAGCACTGTAGGGAGAGTCACAGGAAGCCATGGGCAACACACCTAGCACAAGTCCAGGAAAACAGTAGGTACTCACTGATGACTACATTCTCTTTTCCTCCCCCTTGCCCTACAGGGATCAGAGCAGTCTGTGGGTTTAGCACATAAATGTGTGTGTGGCCATAGACCTGGACCCCAAAATCTGATGACTCCAAAGGAAATGTAGCTATTAAACTGGAGCCCCTGACACTGGAAGCATCCTGACAAGGGAAGTCCGTGAAATCGTGTGCAAAATAGCTGTATGTGTGTCACATGGTGGAGTATCCACATGCGTGCATTTAACTCTATGAATCAATCACACGGGTGGGGGGTAGAGAGAGAGAAAGAGAGAGAGAAAACGAAGAGAGAAATAGAGAGAGAAACAAAGAGAGAGAAACAGAGAGAGAGACAAACAGGGAGAGACAGAGAGAAAGAGACAGACAGACAGACAGATATGCACAGAGACAGAGGAATACAGAGCAGAATGACAAAGTGCTGCTTCCAAATCCAGAGAGAGAGGTATAATCAGAGAAGAAATAAGTTATGGTAAAAAAAAATGTTTTCTTCTTTCTCTTAGTCGTTCATAAGACATTGTTTAAAGCAATAGTAGTAATGATGAACTACAGCAATATCACAAGGGACATGAGGGGTTACTGGGAAAACAGCATCAAGTCACTTGCACTCCATGTGAAGTCCTGTAGTGCTACATGAACTTGGACTAAGATTAGTCAAAGATATTTAGAAACATTTTAGAGAAACAACTAATTTTTTAAGTAAAATTGATATACAAAAAGAGTATATAAAATGGAATAAAAATATTGGAACCAGAAAAGGTAGAAAAAGAAGAGATGAGAAATTTTTAAAAAATCAAATGCAATTAAAGAAAATAATTAAAAACATGACCAATATTGATTCAACTATATCAAAAAATATACATGTAAATGGTCTAAATATACCAATTAAAAGAGAGAAATTGGTACCAATTTTATCAAAAGCCAACTTTAGCTATAAAGACTCATATAGGTTACAATTAAAGAGATGGAGAAACTTTTTTTAAGTGTCAATATTTATCTTAGTCTCAGACAAAGCAGATTTTACAACAAGAAAAATTTTCAGGGGTAAAGAGGAAGCATTACTTAATGACAAATGGATTAATCATCCAAGAAGTTCTAACAATCCTAAAGGTGTAACCATCTGACAGGTTCACATCAAAATATGTGAGACAATCACTGATGGAACTGGAGGGAGAAATAAATGATTCCCTTATTTTAGTTAGACACTTCAACATACCTCTGTGAGTAATTGTTAGGTTGAGCATGCAGAAAATCGGTAAGGATACAGATGACCTAAACTGTACTCTCAATCAACTTGATCTAATTGACATTTATGGAATATTCCATCCAACAGAAGAAGAGAACACTCTCCTAAAGCTCACACAAAACAATCATCAGGAATGATTAGGGGCTTTTCTTATTTGTTATATGGTCATTCTGGGCCATATAATCTTAAACTTAAGAGAAATTATACAAAGTATATTCTCAGGCCAAAATAGCACAATAAACTAGAAATCACTACTGGAAAGATACACGGTAAACTCAACACATATTTGAAAATTAAACAACACACTTCTCAGTAAAACATGGATCAAAGAAGTCTCAAGAGAATTTTAAAAGCATTTTAAGCTAAACTAAATTAAAATGAAAATATCACATCAAAATTTGGGGGATTCAGGAAAGATAGGTTTAGTTGAACAGCTACAGCCTTAAAAGCAAGTATTAGAAAGGAAGGAACATCAAAAATCAGTCACCTAATCTAGAATCAATTAGCCTTACCCTTAGCAAACTAGAAAAAGAAGAGCAAATTATAACTGAAGCAAGCCGAAGAAAGGAAATGATACACATTAGAAAAGAAATCAATGACACTGGAAACAGAAGAACAACAGAGAAATCAGCAAAACCAAAAGTTGATTCTTTGAAAAAAATCAATGAAATTGATAAACAGTTAGCCAAGCTAACATGGGAGAAAACAAAGAAGACACGGAAGACCAATAATGAAAATGAAAGAGAAGATATCACTAATGAAAAAGATACGTTTGTTTTTCTTTCAAATATATTGCTCAGCAAGGTGAATATAATAAATAGTAATGTATCATACATTTAAAATTGCTAAGAGTAATTTCTCTCTTGTGTTCTCACCACAAAAATGGTATTTGAGGTGATTAATGAGTTAATTAACTTGATCTAATTCCTTCACGTCGTATTATAAATCACAATGTCACTTTATATCCTATATATGTATAAAACTATAATTTGTCGATTTATAATTAAAAAATAAAAATTAAAACAAAGAAGATAATAAGAAATATAACAAACAATGCTATAGCCACAAATGTTATAACTGAGATGAGATGGAGTGAGTCCTCAAAAGATGCAAAACTAACAACTTTTAGACAAAGGAGAAATAAGCAGTCTGAATAGCCCTATTTATTTTTTAAAAAAAAATTAAAGAAACAATAACCTCCCCCAAAATGAAATCACTAGGCTCATATTGATTAATTGGTGAAAACTTTCAAATATTTAAGAAAGAAATAGGCTGGGCTCGGTGGCTCGGCCTGTAATTCCAGCACTTTGGGAGGCTGAGGCGAGTAGATTGCCTGAGCCCGCAGGTTCGAGACCCACCTGGGCAACTTGGAGAGACCTTGTCTCTACAATAAATCAAAAAATTAGCTGGGCGTGGTAACGTGCGCCTGCAGTTCTGGCTACTTGGAAGGCCGAGGCTGAGGATCGCCAGAGCCCAGCAGGTCGAGGCTGTGGTGTCTGTGAGCATGCCACTGCATTCCAGTCTGGGCGACAGAGACTCCAATTAAAAAAAAAAAAGAAAGAAAGAATCCCTTTTCTATGCACTGTCTTCCAGAAAACAGATGCAGAAAAATGACTTTATAACATAATACCAAAACCATATAATGCCATTCAAGAAAAAGTACAGACTAATATCTCTCAATAACACAGGTATAGAAATCCCCCCAAAAGAACTAGAAAATTGAATCCAGTGATATATAAAAAGAATTGTCCTGTAATATCAACACTTTGGGAGGCCAAGGTGAGGGGATTGCCTGAGTCCAGGGCTTCGAGACCAGCCCAGGCAACTAGTGAGACCTTGTCTCTATGATAAATGAAAAAAAAAATTATCTGAGCATGGTAGTGCATGCCTGTAGTCCTGGCGACTTGGAAGGCTGAGGCGGAAGGACCACCTGAGTCTAGCAGGTTGATGCTGGGGAGGCCAAGAGCATGCCACTGCACTCCAGCCTGGGCAATGGAGTGAGACTCTGACGCAAAAAAAAAAAAAAAAAAAAAAAAAAGAACTGTATACAACATACAAGTGGAATTCATTCCAGGTATGCAAAATTAATCAAGTAACTCACCACATTAACAGACTACAGAAGAAAAATCACATGATTATATCTATTGGCACAGAAACAAATTTGACAAACTCTAACGATAAGACTTGATTAAAAACCAATTCTTAGCAAACTGAAAATGAAGGAGAACTTTCTCAGCTTGATAAAGAATTTAAACAAAAAGCCTACAGGTCACATCATACTAAATGGTGAGAAATTTAACGTTTTCTGGCTAAGATCAGAAACCAGGCAAGACAATACCCTGTCACCACTCCAATTCTACAGTGTAAGACAGCCAGATGAAAGAGACTTCAACAGCCAAAGGGGAAAAATTTGAGTAACAAAATGAAGAAAAGAACATTTTGGATTGTAACTAAAAGTATAAAATCAATATCCAAGTGTTCTCCATGAAATAAGTACATGATTGAATGAGTAAGTAAATGAAGGAAAATAAAACACCTGCAAAATTCCAAATTATTTATTTATTTTATTTTATTTTTAAAATGTGAGGGACAAGCCGGGCTCAGTGGCTCAGCCTGTAATCCCGCGCCTTTGGGAGGCTGAGGTGAGTGGATTGCCTGAGTCCGCGGGTTCAAGACCTGCCTGGGCAGCGAGACCTCATCTCTACAATAAATCAAAACTCAGCCGGGCGTGGTAGCACATGCCTGTAATTCCAGCTACTTGGAAGGCTGAGGCGGAAGGATCCCTGGAGCCCAGCAGGTCGAGGCTGCAGTGGCCGGGAGCAGCCACTGCACTCCAGTCTGGGCGACAGAGTGAGACTCCAACTCAAAAAAAAATAATAATAAAATAAAATAAAATAAAATGTGAGGGATAACTCAGGATCAGGTATACAAATGGTCATTACGCAGGTACCCTTGTTGATGAAGTGTGCTCCTGGCAGTTTCCCACTATAGCCAATTCCTTTCTTTCTTTTTTTTTTAATTGGAGTCTCACTCTGTGACCCAGACTGGAGTACAGTGGCACACTCATGACCACCCCAGCATCAACCTGCTGGGCTCTGGAGATCCTTTTGCCTCAGCCTTCCAAGTAGCTGAAACTACAGGTGCGCACTACCATGCTGGCTAATTTTTTATTTATTGTAGAGACTAGGTCTTGCCATATTGCCCAGACTGGTCTTGAATCTGCAGGCTCAGGTAATCTACTTGCCTTGGCATCCCAAGGGTCTGGGATTACAGGCTGAGCCACCAAGCTTGGCTGTCAATCCTTTTCTTGTAGTATTATGATAATTGTTCAGGGTCTGCTTATGAGTGAGAATGTGGTACGCAGTTCTTTGTTCTCTGATACATCACTCAGTATTATAGACTTAAGGCCATCCAAAACAAGGAAAGTCTAAGAAATGGTCGCAGGCAGAAGGGTTGAAGGAGACACGACCACTAAACATAAGGCTGGGTGGGACCCTGGAACAGCCAAGGGGTCATTAGGTAAGAACTAAGGATGTTGTCGGGCTCGGTGGCTCAGCCTGTAATCCCGCACCTTTGGGAGGCTGAGGTGAGTGGATTGCCTGAACCCGCGGGTTCAAAACCCGCCTGGGCAACTTGGCGAAACCTCATCTCTACAATAAATCAAAAATTAGCCAGTTCACGGTGGCGCACGCCTGTAGTTCCAGCTACTTGGAAGGCTGAGGCGGAAGGATCGCTGGAGCCCAGCAGGTCGAGGCTACCGTGGCCGGGAGCGGCCACTGCACTCCAGTCTGGGCAACAGAGTGAGACTCCAACTCAAAAAAAAAAAAAAAAAAAGAACTAAGGAAATTTAAATAAAGTTTGGGCTTTAGCTAGTAATAATGTTTCAGTATTGTTGTATTAATTCTGACACACATCCTGTGCTAACGTAAGATATTAATAAAGGGGACACTGGTCCTGGTGTTGCAACTTTTTTTTTTTTTGTAAAAGCTAAATCTAGCTGGGCATGGTGACTCACACCTGTAATCCCAGCACTTTGGGAGGTAGAGGTGAGAGGACTGCCTATACTCAAGGGTTTGAGACCAGCCTGGGCAACTTGGCGAGACCTCGTTTCTACATTAAATCAAAAAATTAGCTGGGCATGGTGGCGCATGCCTATAGTTCCAGTTACTTGAAAGGCTGAGACAGGAGAATCACATGATCCCAGCTGGTTGCAGCTATAGTGGCCGTGACCATGCCACTGCAGTCCAGCCTGGTCATCAGAGTGAGACTCTCCAACTCAAAAAAAAAAAAAAATGCCAGGTATGGTGACTCAAGCCTATAATCTCAACACTTGGGGAGGTCGAGGTGAGAGGATTACCTGAGCCTAAGGGTTCGAGACCAGCCTGGGCAACTCAGCGAAACCTCATCTCCGCAATAAATCAAAAACTTAGCCGGACAAGGTGGTGCATGCCTGTGGTGCCAGCTACTTGGAAGGCTGAGGTGGAAGGATTCCTGAGCCCAGGAGGTTGAGGCTGCCGTGGCTGTGAGCATGCCACTGCACTCCAGCCTGGGCGACAGAGTGAGACTCTGACTCAAAAATAAAGAAATAAGTGAATGAATGAATGAATAAATCTATTCTAACATGAAAAGTTTGTTTATTATTTTTTCTTTTTTTTTTTTTTTAATTTTTTTGAGTTGGAGTCTCACTCTGTTGCCCAGACTGGAGTGCAGTGGCCGCTCCCAGCCACCGCAGCCTCGACCTGCTGGGCTCCGGCGATCCTTCCGCCTCAGCCTTCCAAGTAACTGGAACTACAGGCGCGCACTACCACGCCTGGCTGATTTTTGATTTATTGTAGAGATGAGGTCTCGCCAAGTTGCCCAGGCAGGTCTCGAACCCGCAGACTCAGGCAATCCACTCACCTCAGCCTCCCAAGGCGCGGGATTACAGGCTGAGCCACCGAGCCTGGCAAAAAGTTCATTGAATAAAGATGAGCTACTTTGCTTTCTGTCTGACTTTCTCCCCACTGCCTGCTTCGAGCGATTCCATTAATTCCCACTAGGTGACGGAGGGGTGCACAGTTCCAGACGTCACAGGACATTGGTGGGATTTGGAGATATCAATGTCTGTCCTCTTTGTAACAGCACCTTGGTCTTCACAAGAGGGAAATACCTGGTCTCATGGGAGGTGTTCTTAGGGAAAGGGAATTTGAGGAGCTCATCTCTCTTCCTGGAAGCCAGATCTGTTCCCTCTCCTACCCCTGGTAGATATGTGAGCCAGTAGGGGCTTCCTGAGGGTCTTTGCATCACATGTGAGTCTAACATGAGCTGGAGGAGCCTTGGAAGGAAATCCCTGTGACGCAGGGAGAGAGCTCTGAGGGTGCCTGTATCCACACCTGGCGTCCTCCCTCCATCAGATTCTGCATGGCCAGGCCTGGTCCCATCTCTTATTCATTCTGGAGGCTCATAATATCCATCCAATAAAACCTTGTGTTTATTTTTTTTTAATTAGTCACAGTGGGATTTATGGCCTGCAACATAGAACACTATTAGATACACCAGGGTATATTTTACCTGACACAGAATAAGAAGAACCAGGGCGGGTTCAAAGGCTATATTTTTCAAGTGAACTAAGCTCACAGGGTCACTCTCAAGCCCCGTATTACCCCCTAACAAACAAAATCTTCTGCAATCGGGCTACTCTAACCACCCAAGAATGTCCTCTGAGCCTTATCAATTCCAGACTCACTTATGCCCCTTGTCAAACATTTTTATCTTATTCTCTTGCTGTCTTCCTTATAAGTCTCATCTTGGCAAGAAAATGTCCTTGGTAATAATGTCTTATTCTGAGCTGGTCTTACACCTGGTCACAGTATCTACATGGTGCTTAACAAATTCTTGAGCATTTAGAATGGTAGCAAATCAGCAAAGTACACGTATTTGTTAATAATCAACCATTCATTCATTCAACCAATTTAAGGATGTTCCTGACTTTAAGAAAAGCCCGTACTCTTCTGAGATTTGCTCCATCTTTCTTTGCCTTCCTCCTGATTTTTCTGGGCTGTGTATCCAAACTAATGCTTTGCAAATATTTGGCTGTGGTCTTTCATTCAGATCTGAGGACCAGAATTCCTTTGAAACGGACTCCCTGAGGGGAACAGGAAAAGAGGGATAACTGCTGAGGATGTAAGAGAAAGAGCCAAGTTCTTGTTTTCCTTCAGACCCATGATGGGATAATTAGAGACTAGAATGCTTCTGAACTCCCTCTCTGTGGGGGAGGGAAGCAGGATGGAAGCATGTGTGGTGAGTGAATGCAGAAGCAAGGGTTCAAGTGCTGTGGGAGGCTTCAGTTGTTCACTTGAAGAAAAACATTTTCTGAAATTAAAGAGACCCTTAGATGTCTAAGGAATGAAAGCGGTTTGCTTTTCTTTTTCAGCAGATGTCAGCTTTGGAAGACACAAGCAGCAGGACAGAACAGAGTCTGTAAAATGACAAACAACCCTACTAGGGTTTTTGTGTTTTCAAAGGGTAAAACACACATGCACAAACACATGGAAGCCCACTCCTGTGCCTCAGCCATGGGAATGCCCTGACATCCCAGGCACACAAGCCATCAGGGAAGCATGCAGCAGGTGGCCGGTCACTCCCAACCAAGAGTCAAACCGCAGCTGCTGCTTCAGTCCATGATGTGCAAATCTGGATGGGCGTCCTCCTGCTGGTGGCAGTCAGTTTTGTCTCCTCTCCACCCTGGTCCTCCTTCCGTGGCCGTGGATATCCTACTGCCACGTGACCTATAAAAGCTGAGCTCAGCTCTGGACGTGTCAACACTTTCAACACAGAGAGTCCAGGATCACAAGTCACAATTCAGAGACAAGTGCCTGAAGATATTGGGCTGGAGCCTTTGAGTTATTTACAGCAGATGGCCAGACAGAATAGACACACACTAATTCCAAATATTTGGAAGCCATGCTAAATTAGCGTCCAATTGACTTCACTGAAAAAGATATACAGTTTTATTATTTTCTAATTATGGGAATTCAAGCGAAAGGTTAATAATATTGCCAGGCCCAAGTTTACCTCCAGCTGTTTTCATGCACAGATAAGACTCATTCGTAATCAGAGCATTTAAGTATGCAACAGGCACATTATTAATGCAAGCTCTCAAAGAAACAGTGTAGTACCTACCAAGTTCCCCACACATTCATGAAATATTAACCTCGCTATTGTCTTATCTGGAAAGCTGATTTTCTTTTACGGATATCTAATTGATAAGCTCTGAACAAATATATTTTTGTTTTACATCCAAAATTTCCAATTGTTGGCTTAGGAGTGGAGCCTCCAAATTTAGGGGTTTAAATGCATTTGCTTCTGAATTTGCAAAGGTTTGGACCTTTAGATCATATAACCAGCACAGTGAGTTTCTCTTGGTTTTGTTGCAGATTGCCAAAGCTAAAAGCCACCCTCAGGACCTTAATGGGGCATGTTTAGTGTGCGATAAATAGTCATGGGATAGAAAACCTTTTGTGAAATTCAATACCACACACACAACTACTTCAAAAAAAAGCTGAATGTGAATCTCATCTGCCAATAGTCAAAGCTTTAGGGGATTTTGGATTTTAACCCTGGGTTCAGGAAATGAACAATCAGTAGTTGTCAAACTAAAGGATGGCAGACAGTATGAAACTGTGTAAGAACAAAGCTCCCCTGTTCAAAACCTTTTGTTTCTGTCAGCAAAATACGTCTCTCTAGAAACAGCGGTCTCCACAAAGGATATTCCATAAGACCGCTGAACCCAGAAAAGTGAGACACGAAGCCAGCAGACCACGCTGAGGACCTGTGACCAGCTGGATGTGGGTCTGATTTCCAAAGAGGGACAGCTGGCAGTGCTAACCAGGGCTGGGTCCCACAGATGTGAGCCTGTGCCCCAAATCCCTGTGGCTAATCCCTGAGAGCACATCTGCCCAAGCCTAAGGTTTCACCGCCCAGGACTCAGCCAAGTTCAATCATTAGATTCATGCTGTCCACTAGTTTCTGCTTCTTTGAGTTAAAATTGAAAAGCCATTCCCCATACTAGGTCACAATGAACACAACTGACACATGCCCAGTACAATCAGAACAATGATGCATTTGCTCAAACTCAAACACACTTTAAACATACAAGAAGAAAGAAAGTTAAAACACACACACACACACACAAACACACACACACACACACACACACACACACACACAACACAGAAAAAGGTACTAGACAGCCCAGATGAAGGGAAGCAAGATAATTGATCACTACTGGATGATCAGTTCAAAAATCCACTTTTCACTGACTTTAAACCTACTTTAAAACCCCACTTTAAAAACCCACATATAAAAAATGTCTTACATATATTAGCACTCCTACTTTCAGGAATCATAACACAAATTTTGCTATACTGCACTTCAGGTCAAGCTGTTGAATTACATAGATATCAATGTTAGGACATGTCTAGTCACTCAATAACACTGATACTCAATAGATGATGTAATCAAACTTGCCTGTGTTCAAAACCAAACTAAATGAAAATGATATAATAAAAATATAATCAAGGCAAGGTAAGTAGCTTCTCTCATATGTTATATTTCAAAGAGAAAGCTAGCCCGTATTTATTTTAAAGTACACAGTACTTATTTTAAAAGTCTTGTCTTTGGTATGTTCTTACATAAGAAACTCAACAAATTCTACTGTATATTCTTCACACGTTATGCTCATTTATTTTTTTGAACACTAAGTTCTATTTTCAGGGAGAAACAAAATGATAACTTTGAGGTTGGTACCATCTTATACTTAGAACTTAGATGTTTGGAATATATTTGAGTTGGCAAAACCCAGTTCTCCATTCTGACAACTGTTGCAATCGCATTTTCAGGCTTAGCTCAACTGTGAGGCATTTAACTCTCCCGTTCTGAAATGACTCCTCCTGGATAACTTCTGCCTCCCTAAAACTTGCTGGTAATACCCTAAGTTAAAGCCAAAGGCACACTACCAGCAGCCCCCTGGCTGCTCTGTTGATGACTTGGGAAATGTATTCATAAGAATACTTTCACAACCATATTGGCAACCCAGAAAGAGCAAACTGGCCCCTGTGTTTTACAGTGCAGATGGAGACTAAGAATTTTTTTTTTCTTTTTTTTTTTTTGAGTTGGAGTCTCACTCTGTCGCCCAGACTGGAGTGCAGTGGCCGCTCCCGGCCACCGCAGCCTCGACCTGCTGGGCTCCGGCGATCCTTCCGCCTCAGCCTTCCGAGTAGCCGGAATTACAGGCATGCGCTACCACGCCCGGCTGATTTTTTGATTTATTGCAGAGATGAGGTCTCGCCAAGTTGCCCAGGCGGGTCTCGAACCCGCGGGCTCAGGCAGTCCACTCACCTCAGCCTCCCAAAGGCGCGGGATTACAGGCTGAGCCACCGAGCCCGGCTGGAGTCTAAGAATTTGAAGGTTGGCTCTTCCTTAGAGATTGATAACCGCGCTTTTGATCAACCCGTGGGCTTCCTGAAAGTACCACCTGATCTTCGAGCTGGCCGAGACAGACATGCTGAACCAACTTACCTCAATGTGAAGTGATCCTCGGTAGAAGTTTTGGAGATGGAAACGGGGAAAGTCAGCACGTCTCCTGGTCTCACCGTCTTTGGTATATAATGAATGGCCACGTTGTTGTCTAGACGCAGCTCTCGCAGGGAAGGTCGGCCGCGGGTCTGGTAAAGAAAGACACTCCCAATTCTCTGCAAGGGCGGCCCAGACTCATCAATGTCATTGTGGCCTGTCCGAACCCCGCTGCTCTTCCTGGAGTCTCCCCTGACACAGTCCCCCCTGTCATCACCCGGCTGCACGGTGTAGTAGAGTTCCACAGGAGTCCCCTCCGTCTGGTCCACGAACTTCTTCCTCCCTGCAAAAACCGTCGGAGGGCTGAACCAGCCAGGCGGGAGCTCCAACTCAGCCACGCACAGCCCCAGGGCCCCCTTCAGCCGGCAGCTGCCCCTCACCTCTCTGGTCTCCCGGAAAGCAAAGACCCTCAGGCAGGGCAGCCTCTCCCCGGCGCTGTGGTCATCCCAGTCTCTGCCCACGAGGTAGAACAGGATTTGCACCCTGGGCCGGCTCAGGTAAACTTTGCCCCGTAGGATGTAGGCTTTGAGCTTCCAGTTCAGAGAAAATTTGTTGGTGAACCCAAATGGATTGGAAGGCAGCACTAAGTCCTGGGGCACCACTTGCTCTATGGAGAAAGGCCCATAGCTGGCATTTAGAACAGGCAGCCTCTTGGCTTTGTAAATCAGAAATGATTCCACCCGGGACTGCAGGCTGGAGTTCCTCATGATGTCCTGGTTGGCTTCCTTGAGGAAGAAGGAGACATCGGCATTGTTGATGTGGTAGGTCACAGGCAGGTAGGTGGGCAGCAGGGAGAATCTCTGGATACTCTCTAGGATGCCGCGACTCTCCGTCACTGTTGGGAGGAAAGTGGATTCGGCGTTAGTGCCTCAACGGCCCTCTGACCCACACTTCCGATGTCCGCGTGCTCCCTTCATAATGGATTGCCCCACTGCCATGCCAATGACGCGCTTCTTTATCTAAAATGTATTTAAATCAACTCACTTGATAGTAAATACATTCGTTTTAGAAGAAATGAATGCCACTAATGTAAGTCAGAAATCTGTATCATCAGCCATACACAGAAATTGAGCGTGCAAATAAATACACTTCAAACAAAATAATGTTTTTAAATTTCGACTCCCGGTAACAATGCCTTTAAGGGGATCGTGCCTAAGACTTGCTCTTTTTTTGTTAAAAGGAGAGATTAGTAAATGTTAGAAAGGTGTTGAGAACAAGCTAGCATCAACAGAGAGGCATCTTTTTTTTTTTTTGAGTTGGAGTCTCACTCTGTCGCCCAGACTGGAGTGCAGTGGCCGCTCCCGGCCACCGCTGCCTCAACCTGCTGGGCTCTAGCGATCCTTCCGCCTCAGCCTTCCGAGTAGCCGGAATTACAGGCATGCGCTACCACGCCCGGCTAATTTTTTGATTTATTGTAGAGATGAGGTCTCGCCTGCGCAGGCGGGTCTCGAACCCGCGGGCTCAGGCAATCCACTCTCCTCAGCCTCCCAAAGGCGCGGGATTACAGGCTGAGCCACCAGAGCCCGGCCAGAGAGGCATCGTCTTACTGACTCAACCACGACCGGGTCAGGAAACAGGACTGAGAATGGAAACGGGAATAA
This sequence comes from Cephalopachus bancanus, assembly GCA_027257055.1. Lineage (NCBI taxonomy): Eukaryota > Metazoa > Chordata > Mammalia > Primates > Tarsiidae > Cephalopachus > Cephalopachus bancanus. The sequence goes on from JAPVLO010000269.1 coordinate 2,683,770, forward strand.
TGTTCTCAACATGCGGTTTGATGTTATATCCATGTGGTACCCCCCACACACAGTACATCTGAGGACGCATTGCCCGATGGGAAATTCTACAGGACTCGGGGCAAAGAATAAGTGATCATGGCAATCATCAATCACTTGGACAATCTCCTCTGCCCTTGGAGTTAGGTGGAGACAGAAGACTTTGGAAGGATGTGCTGGAGGAAACCTCCAGAAATAGCTGATTGACTACATGTCAGGGCCAGGTTTATATAGCACCTGCTCCATGTCATCTGTGCAAACTGGACCCTAGAACCTGAGAGTCAAGGGCAGAGCCTCCTTTCCATTCTGTCCGCATCTTGTGATCGCTGTGGTCACCAATGAACAAAAAAACCCTGTCCGCTTTCCCTTACTGAACACATCCGTCCCTCAGGGGGAGAAAAATCCAAGATGTTATTTCTACAGGTTACCTTATATTCTGTAAGAAAAATGCAGGCAGAACAATTGCATAACCCAAAGAACCAATTTAAGGAGTTTTAGAAATGGAAATTGCTGGCTCGGAGAACACTGACTTTCTAAGCAGAACAGCAAGGGAGGCTGAACTCATCTAATTTGTAGCCATGTAATTATCTCTGATTGTTCTGACACTCATGGTGTCACCTGCTTCAAAGGCCCACGTGAACACAGACTCCGAAGCAAGACGCCCACCTGAGCCTGGACCCCTCTCGGCAGGCGTCTGCCAGCAGCAGAGAGACAAGGGACCCAGAGGCAGGGGTCCTGGTCCCCCGGCTTTGAGACACATGAGCAAGTCACTGACCCCTTTTGCTTCTCACGGTTTATCTGTGGCAGGAGGGGCTGGCCAGAGCACTGAAGCCCTGTCCAGCTGTGACATTGCGACCTCACTTCTACACAAGCAGCCAGTTCAACACATGCATCCAGCATGAGTTTACAGAGAGTCCAGATGAAGAAATCGCTCCATTCGGTGGCATGACCAGACTGAGGCCAGACTGAGCCTCTACCTAAACAATTAAGGCTTGAACTGGGCTGGGCTCGGTGCCTCAGCCTGTAATCCCAGCACTTTGGAAGGCCGAGGCGAGTGGATTGCCTGAGTCCGCGGGTTCGAGACCAGCCCAGGCAACTTGGTGAGACCTCGTTTCTACAATAAATCAAAAATTAGCTGGACGTGGTAGTGTACACCTGAAGTTCTGGCTACTTGGAAGGCTGAGGCAGAAGGATTGCCAGAGTCCAACAAGTCAACACTGGAGTGGCCGTGAGTAAGCCACTGCACTCCAGTCTGGGCAACAGAGTGAGACTCCAACTTAAAAAAAAAAAAAGCCTTGAACTGGACTGACCCATTTGAAACTGCTAATATGTGTGGGCAGTCTGTACCCATCCAAAAATCAATTTCATAGAGTTGAACCTAATGAATATGGATTACTGTTTTCAAAAATCAAAATATCATGGCTATAGTGAGAGATTTTATTCCCTAAAATGATTACACGTTTTCACGTTCTGGAACTCACTCCTGGTTTGTTGTTTCGCTAAACTTGTGTTTTCACAGGTGTGTCTGGCTGACAGAGATGAACAGGCAGTGAACTACTTGCTCTCATTCTGGGTTGAAGCCTGAGGCTGGGTTCATCCTGCTGGATGTCCCCAACCCCGTCTACCACATTCTTGTCATCCCACTGGCTGCATTATAAGAGTCATTCTTTCTGGAATGCTTTTCTTGACTGCACGACTCTGATTATGTTCCCCACAGCATCCATACTTCCTCTTCACAGAATTTTATATGAGTGGGGACCTCCCCAAAACTGGAATTATCTTTTAGAGGACAGGTCCCCTATAGGCTGTGAATGCTTTTTTAATTGAGATTCTTTCAACGCATTTGTCCATTTCATGATGGGTGATTTATGAAAGCACCTGCCCACACCACACTGAATGTTCAGCAGTTTTGGACCAAAAATGGCATCTCATGCCCCACCCTCTCTATTCATCTGATCTCACCCAGAGCAGCATTTTGTTTGTTTGTTTCCTTGGATGCAAAAAGGTCCTCAAAGGGAAACATTTTGCCCATGTGGAAGAGGGGAAACAAAAAACGGCAGAAGCACTAAAAGGCATCATCAACACTGACGAGTTCAAAAACTGAGCAGTGGAAAAAGCATCTCAATACGTGTGTTGCATCAAAAAGAGAGTGCTTTGAAGTTAACTAAAGTTTAAGCACACAAGAATAAAATACACAATTTTCTTTTTTGAATCAGGAGTTTCACTCTGTCGCCCAGGCTGGAGTGCAGTAGCACCCTCACGGCCACCACAGCCTCGACCCGCTGGGCTCAGGCAAGATCCTTCCACCTCAACCTTCCCAGTAGCTGGAACTACAGGCGCAAGCCACCATGCCCAGCTAATTTTTTTATTTATTGTAGAGATGAGGTCTCGTCAAGTTGCCCAGGCTGTTCTTGAACCTGTGAACTCAGGCAATCTCCTCACCTCGGTCTCCCAAAGTGCTGGAATGACAGGCTTGAGTCACTGCGCCTGGCCACAATTTTTTATAAATACATTTTTGTACTTTGCTATAATTCCCAGCTCTCAAGGGCCTTATAGGCCAGAGAGCAGCAATCACATTCAGGTCCTTTCTGTATTCATGGTCTGCAGAGTAGTGCCTAGCAGATATCAAGCACTCAATAAACATTGGATAAACAAGTGAACGCCTGAACCAACAAATGGATTGTGCTTTTAATGTTACAAAGAGCAGATTATATTCTTACATTAGGATTTTACTTGCTGTCCTCTTCTCTGTAATCAGAGACCTTGATCCTTTGATCCCATTACGAGCTCCATGTAATTTCAGGAATGTGAGATGAAGGAAGACAGAGGCTCTTCTCTGCTGTGAGATTCCCAAAGGACATGTACCAACAACACAGTGTCCCCAGTTTTTTAAAAAAATAATTTCCATAGCTCTAGGGGTACAAGTGGTTTTTGGTTAAATGGATGAACTATAGAGTGGTGAAGTCTGGGCTTTTAGTGCACCTAGGAATATATTTCACCAAGGCAGTGAAATACTTCTGCAAGGAAAACTACTAAACACTGATGAAAGAAATCATAGGTGATATAAACAAATAGGAAAACATCCCATGCCCATGGATTAGAAAAATCAGCATCATTAAAATGACCATACTCTCCTACTGGTTCTGTTTTTTGTTTTTTGTTTTTTTGAGTTGGAGTCTCACTCCATCACCCAGGCTGGAGTGCAGTGGCATACTCAAGGCCACCCCAGTGTCAACCTGCTGGGCTCTGGCAATCCTTCCGCTTCAGCCTTCCAAGTAGCCAGAACTATAGGTGTGTGCTACCACACCCAGCTAATTTTTGGTTTATTGTAGAGATGAGGTATCGCCAGGGCTGGTCTTGAACCTGCGGGCTCAGGCAATCTACTTGCTTCGGCCTCCCAAAGTGCTGGCATTGCAGGCTGAGCCACTGAGCCTGGCCTCTCCTATTATTAAAAACACATCTTGGCACTACTTAGAACAATTACCCTGAGCGGCTGAGGGACCTGTGTGCCATTCATTCTAGAAACTGTCAAAGTCAAATAACCAACTTGTAGATGCTTTAACATTCATACTAGACACCAAGGCTTTGCGAACTTCCCTGTTGAACATCTGACCCCTGCTACTTGAGGACACAAAATGTAATTGTGCAACTTAATTACACATTGCAAGGGCAATGGCGTTGGGTCCTCTGGTTTGATTCAGGAAAGCAATAAGGTGATCAGGGGTCACTGTGAACATGGTTCGAAGGGAAGTATCTTCTTAGCTTTATTCTGCAAATGACCAATTTATCTTTTTGCCTGGTATCTGCCCCAAATGTTTACTGCTTAAAATTGCTCCAGGTTGACCTAAAACCAGTGTTACTTCCTTTTGTGATGTTGTTGTTTTTATAAAACTACAAAAATAATGCCAATTATGTTCCAAAATGCAAAGAATGAAAGAAATAAAACTAATTATCCTCCAGTCCCCATAGGATGGTCATTATAACCAAAGGACACCATTTTTATTCTGCATAAAAATGAGCAAAGTGTCAAATAACAAAGAAGCAATGCACAGTAAATCTCAGTTAATAGCCCATTTAGAAAGCCGGGCTCGGTAGCTCAGCCTGTAATCCCGCGCCTTTGGGAGGCTGAGGTGAGTGGATTGCCTGAGCCCGCGGGTTTGAGACCCGCCTGGACAGCGAGACCTCATCTCTACAATAAATAAAAAAATCAGCTGGGTGTGGCAGCGCATCCCTGTAATTCCAGCTACTCGGAAGGCTGAGGCAGAAGGATCGCCGGAGCCCAGTAGGTCAAGGCTGCGGTGGCTGGGAGCAGCCACTACACTCCAGTCTGGGTGACAGAGTGAGACTCCAACTCAAAAAATAAAAATAAAAATAACCCATTTAGAAAGAAAATACATTTTATTTGGGTGCCCTGACTGCAAACATTTATTTGAAGGAAAGTGACATTAAGTGAAGGAAAGTGGGCAAAATGCAACTCAGTGGTCTTGGAGAGACCTCATATTAATTTTAACATTTTTGAGAAGATAAATTTTTCCCTAAATAATACTTTCCTAAAATATGAAGAAGACGGCAAATTGAGCACAGAGCTTTATTTTTCCCTTCAAGTGGACCCAAAAGCAATAACCAATGGAATATGATAATAGATTGAAAAAACTGCATCTGTGCTGAAAATTAGGTACCCCCTGAATGCTACAGACTATAAGAATCACTGAGAAGTCACATGAGACTTGAACACCTCATGCAGGCAACATAGCATGGTTAGGGCTGCCAGATAGAACACAGGAGCTCAGTTACATTTTAATTTCCAGCATAAAGAAATACTCCCATGGGACATGCTTATAAGAAAAAATACATATTAAAAATGTGTGATTTTTTTTTCTGGAATTCATATGCAAATAGGCAACTTGCATTTTTACTTTGTCAATCTGGCAACCCTCAGCATGCGGTCAGCCTGGTGGAACTATCCTGATGTTTGTAAGGGCAAATGCCATGAGTCCATGAGGATGCTCCCTCACTTGGTCCTAATGCCAGGTGCCAACAGGCTTTGCAGTGAGCTGAATGAGACTCAAGATGTGGAGTCGAAAGCAATTCCATCTTGAATGCTCATGCGAGTTGACTTCTGATAAACCCCAAGTCCATGAATGCCTTCTGATTGCTAGTTTATTTACTGTCCAAAGTGCCAGACATGTCAACCTTGATGTCATCACACAAATGATACCCTATGATGCAGACAGCATCCTTGCCTGTTCTGGAAGATGCCCTTGCATTGTCATGCTTTCCCCATGGTCGACAAGCTCTGGGTCTGAGGAGTAACAGGACAGAGACCTACCTGTCCTGTGGCTGCCCAAGACCTCACCACTGTCTATAAGTCCCCTGGTAAACCATCCAATACTGACAACCTGGTGTTGTCTGGCTCCTTCTTTGGTTTCTAGGCTCCTTCTGCATTTGGGAGTCACTTTGCATGTATGACCCTTTCGGGAAACACAAGAATGAGGGTGACCACACTCCACAGAAAGCCCTAACATGCCAGGGTTTCTTGTTCATGTTGCTCCCTCTAACAAAGCAAAGACGGGGCAGAAGGTCTGACACTCCTCCTGGAGTGAGTCTAAATCTCACACCACTTAACAAAAAGCCTGGGTCCAGGCACAAAACTCAGAGAAGGTGCCTTGTAGCAATGAGTCTCCCCTGCTGGGAATGCCAGCAGCCCCAGGAAACCCCGACTCATCATCCCTGGAGCTGCTGGGTCCTATGGCAATATGTAATAGCAATGCAAGAAAGTCTGCCCTCACTGAAGAACATTTCAATCAGCAAACAAAAACACCAGGAGAATAGGACCTAGGATAGAAAATGCAGAAGGGAAGAAAAAAATTCAAAAAGGTATTCGAGAGGTAGAGGAATAACACAGTTTTGAAGAGTGTTTACCACAGAATATTGGAGTGCGTTTTATACAGAGTAACATGTGAGGTCATTGTCATCCAGAAAAGCAGGGCCTTTGTTGTTTTATAAAAATAAGGAAACAAGACTGGGATGGAGGAAGATCTGGCAGTATTAAAAGAAAGAATTTAAAATGGCTTCAGAAGCAATAACACAGACTTAAAAATGCAGAAAACTGAATTTAGCGTACGAGAAGAAGAATTTTTGAAACTTTCCCTACAGCTAAATGGGAAAAGGCAAAGAAATGAAAGCAATCAGTAAGAGACCGTAACCATGAGAGACACAGGTTAGACATTCACGACAGATGATGGGCTTTTTTTTTTTGGAGTCTCCACCCAGGCTGGAGTGCAGGGGCACGCTCACGGCCACTGCAGCCCCGACCTGCTGGGCTCAGGCAATTCTTCTGCCTCAGCCTTCCAAGTAGTTGGAACAACAGGCACGCACCACCACACCTAGCTAATATTTTAAAAATTTATTGTAGAGACTAGGTTTCGCCATGCTGCTCTCAAACCCCTGGGCTCAGGCAATCCTCTCGCCTCTTCCTCCCAAGGGCTCAAATGACAGGCATGAGCCACCGCACGTGGCCTATGATGGACTCTTAATGGAGCCACCAGAAACATACAGAAGAACCAGCAGAAAAAGGCAAAACAGAAACGAACACACCCCTGGGCCTCTGTATGTATGTAGATTATGATTATATGCAATATTATTATTAATCATATTATATTTCACTGGATTCCAGAGAAATCTGAAAACACCACTTTTTCAATATTTCCTCAAGACACTTATTAATGTCAAGGATAAAAGAATAATTCTATAAGTATTTATTTAAAAACAAAACTTTTTTAAAAACTGAAAAAAAAAAAAGGCTAATCAAACTTGCCTTGGTCGGGTCTACTATGCAAAATTAGGTTTTTAAAAATAGTGACAGGCATTTACGGGATTATGATGAGGAATGTTCTAATGGAGGCTTTCCTGTCATTGTGAGGGCCACAGAATGACATGAAGGTGGTCCCTGTCCACTCTTCCTGAAAAACCACTGAAGTATTCTCCAGCCCCAGAAGGTAAACCCAAGAAAAATGTTCAAGAATGGGAAGTCATGCTGAAAGAGGACCAGTTGAGCTCTGAAAACATTTTTTATAGATGGAATTCAAATAAAACGCTGCAAATATAGGCAAAACCCAACACATTCAAAATAGTCATCAAAAAATACCCTAACAGTCTAGTAGTTTAAAATGTATCAACTTAGTTAAAAATGCTAAGAACTACATCAAAAGAAAGTAAGAGTATACTCTTTCTGAAGCTTAATAGATGTCATCAGATAGTGCTTTATTTTTGTCAATGATAAACAAATAAAAATATGTCCCACAATACTTTTTTGTAAGTTTAAAATCAGGCTTTTATTCTTATAGATTCAAGAGGAAAAGAGAGGAGAACAAAAAGGATTCATTAAGTAAGATACCAAATACGCAAAGAAGCAAGAAAAATAGAAAACATAAAATATAATAACAAAAGAACAAATTTATTCTTCTTATAAATATATGAATGGATTAAACTCTTCCATTAAAAGACAAGGACTCTTGAGCTGTCTCAAAAATTAAAAGAAAAAAAAAGTTCAACTAATAAGCTGTCTTCAAGAGAACTCCTGAAATAAGTTGGCTTACAAATAAAAATTTTAAAAAATTAATGAGTACAGATATTCCATACAAAAAGAAAACTGTGTTCACAACTTTAATATAAGAAGACAAAATTAGCTGGGCTCGGTGGCTCGGCCTGTAATCCCGTGCTTTGGGAGGCTAAGGTGAGTGGATTGCCTGAGCCCGCGGGTTCGAGACCCGCCTGGGCAACTTGGCGAGACCTCATCTCTACAATAAATCAAAAATGAGACGGGCGTGATATCGCACGCCTGTAGTTCCAGCTACTTCGAAGGCTGAGGCGGAAGGATCGCCGGAGCTCAGCAGGTCGAGGCTGCGGTGGCCAGGAGCGGCCACTGCACTCCAGTCTGGGCAACAGAGTGAGACTCCAACTCAAAAAAATAAAAAGACAAAATTAAATTCAATTATAAAATAATTAATTGTTAAAGGGTTTAATTTTCAATGAAAGATGTACTCCACAGCACATAGTCAAATTTTTTGTAAAATCATATAACCCCAAAATTAACATAACAAAATTTGTTGAAATTACAAGTAGAAATTGATAGTAACTAAAATTTGCTTTAAGATTTTACATACCCCCCTCCCAGTTTTTGACTTACGAGATATGGAAAAGAAAACAAGGATATAAAGATAAAAATAATATAACTAATGATATTATAATTGCTACAGAGAATGCACGCATTTAAAGTGTCCATGCACTTGTATACCTAATCCTGAATTATACCCATCTTTAAAATTAAAAAAAATTACTTAATTAAAAAAAAATAAAGTGTTCACGGAACCTTTCCAAATCCTGATCACATACAACACCAGAAGAAAACATCAACATTTAACAAATTACAGAAAGAATTTAAATTACATCCCATGATCCTATACACTAAAATATAAATTAATAATAAAAATAAGCCGGGCTTAGTGGTTCAGCCTGTAATCCCGCGCTTTGAGAGGCTGAGGTGAATGGATTGCCTGAGCCTGCGGGTTCAAGACTCGCCTGGGCAACTTGGCGAGACCTCATCTCTACAATAAATCAAAAATTAGCCGGGAGTGGTAGCGCGCGCCTGTAGTTCCAGCTACTTGGAAGGTTGAAGCAAAAGGATCGCCAGAGCCCAGCAGGTCGAGGCTGCGGTGGCCGGGAGCGGCCACTGCACTCCAGTCTGGGGGACAGAGTGAGATTCCAACTCAAAATAATAATAATAATAATAATAATAATAATAATAAAAACATTGCTACCTATTTGGAAAAAGGAACCCAGCTACTAAGTAGTTATTGGATCAAAATGAAAATAGACTTTTAATTATACTACATTTACAAGATACTAAAATTGACAATATCAAAACACATTGAAGCAGCCAAAGATGTAGTCAAAAGCAAATTCATATAATTTTCAATGCTACCTTTATTAAACAGAATAGAATGGAATTGATAAACTAAGTATTCCACTAAAAAAAAGAGAAACCCAAAACAAAAACTTTTAAAAGTAGTCTTCAAGAAGCATTGATAAAAACAAAGGTATAAAAATAATATAAAACAACAAAATTGGCAATTAAGCCAGAGTTGCTGCATTAGAGGAAAACACACACACACACACACACACACACACACACACACACACACACACACACAAAATACCACAAAACGGAGAATTAAGATTATACATTTATGTGGTCTCCCATAAAAATTTTCCATTGGCCGGGCTCCGTGGCTCAGCCTGTAATCCCGCTTTGGGAGGCTGAAGTGCGTGGATTACCTGAGCCCGCCTGGGCAACTTGGCGAGACCTCATCTCTACAATAAATAAAAAATCAGCCGGGCGTGGTACTGTGTGCCTGTAGTTCCAGCTACTTGGAAGGCTGAGGCGGAAGGATCGCCGGAGCCCAGCGGGTTGAGGCTTTGGTAGCTGGGAGCAGCCACTGCACTCCAGTCTGGGCGACAGAGTGAGACTCCAACTTAAAAAAAAAAAAAATTTCCATTAAGTAACCAAAGGAAGAAAAGAAAAATCTGGTGCAATTCCAGAAAGCAAGTAAAATATATAACCACTGGGACAGAGATTTTGATGAAATTCAAAAGGACATACAATAGATGGGATGATTTGACCCCGGATAGGAGCTGATTGTAATTCTATTCTCAATTTCTTCCAAATCTCTTATTTTTATCTGCTTTACTTGTCAATTTCTGAGAAAAATGTGTTCAAATGTACCCTAATAGTTTTGGAATGGTTAAGTTCTTATATTTTAAACAGGTGACTCATACCTGTCTTCAATATGTTGAGTAAAATCACAACCTTTATATTTTCTTGGATGTTAGTCTCCTGTCATCAATAAAGACTTTCCTTTTGTCTTTTTAATGTTTTGGTTTTGAAGGGTACTTTTTCCTGAGATTAATATGGCATCACCTCTTTTTCCTTTCTTAAAATATTTCTCTTCCTTTTTAGTCTTTGTGAGCAATTTCTTACTACAACCTTTTGTCTGTTTTTATGTTCAATAATTCTGTGTCACTTTTCTTTTTTTTTTTTTTAAATCTGGGAGATATTTTATTTGAGATACTTAATTGATGACTCTTTTTTTTTTTTTTTTTTTTTGAGTTGGAGTCTCACTTTGTCACCCAGACTGGAGTGCAGTGGCCGCTCCCGGCCACCGCAACCTCAACCTGCTGGGCTCCGGCGATCCTTCCGCCTCAGCCTTCCAAGTAGCCGGAATTACAGGCATGCGCTACCATGCCCAGCTGATTTTTTGATTTATTGTAGAGATGAGGTCTCGCTGCCCAGGCGGGTCTCGAACCCGCAGGCTCAGGCATTCTACTCACCTCAGCCTCCCAAAGGCACGGGATTACGGGCTGAGCCACCGAGCCCGGCTCACTTTTCTTTAATGTCTATATCTAAATAGATTTTGAGTATGTGTTGTTGCTTTATTGATCTGTTTAGATTTATTCCTGTTATTGTATACTTTAAATTTATCCATCAATTTGTGTTGTTAGTTTTGTGTGTGTGTGTGGCTTTCTCCTCTCCTGTTGAATTGATATATATCACTGAATGTTATATATTCTTTTTCTTCTTCTTTCTAGTAGTTGCAAATGCTATATAAATTCTTTTCTTTTCTTTTTTTTTTTTGAGTTAGAGTCTCACTCTGTCACCCAGTCTAGAATGATGTTCACGGTCATCCCAGCGTCGACCTGCTGGGCTCCGGTGATCCTTCCACCTCAGCCTTCCAAGTAGCTGGAACTACAGTGTGTGCTACCATGTCCGGCTAATATTTTGAATTATTGTAGAGACGAGGTCTCACCATGTTGTCCAGGCTGGTCTCAAACCCCTGGGCTCAGGCAATCTTCGCACCTCCCAAAGTACTGGGTATAAATTCTTTACTGGCAAGAAAAATATGAACAAGCAGAAAACAGACAAATTTCAATAGATTTATAACCTCATAACCATGTAAAAATGCTTTGGAATTTCTGTTCAATACTTCCTAATCAAGGAATTTTTATTCCACCCCATTCATCTCCCTTAAAACTCACTAAAAATGACAACAACCACACCCTACATCAAGGAGAGAAAGACGTCTATCTTCAATAAAATAGAATAAGAACATGGACCAAAATCCAAATCGCAAATATCCACTTGAGCGTGAATTAAACAGCCCTCTTCAAGAACGGGTGAAGGGCTTGAACCAGAGGGTTCAAATGGGCTGAGAATGACAAATGCCAATGATGTGGCAGACGCCCCACGGTGGCCGAGCTTGAAGGGGGAGCGCTGGACACTTCATGCTGCCTGTGATCTCATCTGTCATCAGTGTGAGTATCTGAGGTGAGAGGGGAATAGCTCAGAGAAATTTTCCATGAGTGACCCCAAGTTCCTGCCATCGAGCCTGAGATGAACCTCCAGGGCCTTGGGCAGGAAATTCAAGACCACACACCTGTGTCAACGTCTCCCCCTGCCTTAATCCCTCACTCTGCCTCTCTGCGCCAATGGGTGCTCTATCCAAAGATTAAAGACAACCCAACAATCACACGTCCCACCTTCCACCAGACACCTAAACCACTCACAGCGGACGACTTGCACTTCGTTCAGAAAACAGAACCTACCAGGAAGGAACTCTTATCTATCTTCCCTCCCCCACATCTACCACTGTCTTACCAACATCAGCCACTCTTTGTCCCTTGTGGTAAAGTGTCTCCGTTTCTTTCAAAAACCAATCCTTAAGGTCCCACAGTTTTTACCCTCTCAAACATCCGCATCCTGCATTTCTTCCTGTCAACTAGATGAATTCTCTTGTTTAGAAATATAGTATAGTCAAACTTCAAAAGATGCAAAAACCAAAAAGACAACATCCCCTGGACTCCGAAGTCCCTTCCATCTACCATGTCATCTCAGTGCTCCTCTTTGGAGAGAGATATCAATGTCCGGCTAATATTTTGATTTATTGTAGAGACAAGGTCTCACCATGTTGCCCAGGCTGGTCTAAAACCCATAAACACCCTCTACAAAAACCCTATACACACACAAACACACACACCTAATAGACACACACATCTACACTTTTTTATGTGAGTTGGGGGTCTCACTCGGTCTCCCAGGCTGGAGTGCAGTGAGATGATCACGGCTCACTGCAGCCTCCAACTCGGGGACTCAAGAGATACTCCCACCTCAGCCTCCTAAAGAGCTGGGACTACAGGCCTGTACCACCACGCCTGGCTAATTTTTTACTTTTTTGTAGAAATGAGGTCTCGCTGTGTTGCCCAGACCAGTCTCAAGCTCCTGGGCTCAAGCAATCCTCCCGCCTCAGCCTCCCAAAGTACTGGGATTATACGCGTGAGACACCGTGCCCAGCCTACATATACTTTTATAAACATAAATACGTGTGTATGTTTATGTAAGTGATAGCAGAAAACTCTTTGCACGTGTGCACGTGTGCACATGCATGAACACACACACACAACACATACACACATACACACACAGGGCTGTTGAGGGTCACCACAGTAGGCTGAGCATCTCTTTCAGGGAAAAGCTCCCTGAAGATATCCACACCCCAATCACTAAAGCCTATGACATGTCATGCTATCGCCTGCCTCTCCAAAGGGCCTTTGCCGATATGATAAGTCTAAATCCCTTGACATGTGGAGATGGTCCTGGATGACTGAGAGTCCTGATCCCATCACAAGGTCCTTACAGAAAGGTGGCAGTGAGTGGGAGAGGCAAGGTGGTGCCCCTGTTGGTCCTGGAGTGAAGGAAGAGCCATGAGTGAAGGAACACGGCATCCTCTAGAAACTAGAGAAGCAGCAAGTCCCCTGTTCCCGAAGCCTCCAGAAGAACTGCTAGTCTGGGTGTCAACATCAGACTTTGGACTCCCATGAATTTATCTTTTAGTAATGAGATTGTCATTTCTGGTGTTTGAGGTAGTTTCTTACTTTTGCAGATAAGGATATCAGAAGTCAAGGGGATCACCAACTCGACCAAGGTCACGTAATCAGTCAGTGCCCATGCTGAGACTGAACCGTGGGTGTAGACTTATGATGTGCTGGACTGGTGCACATCCACCCACGAGGGTTGAGTCTACAAATTTCCTTCCAACTCCATGTCCGGTGACGGGACGGGGGTGGGGGTGCAGATTCATGTTGGCCATGTGGGAGCATTTACACCACGGAAATAGGCAAACGCCAATCTGGAGTCGCCCTTCCTTCCTGTCCCCAGAGCTGGCTGCTCTGTTGTCTGGGTTTCTATTCACCACATTCCACTGTGATCTTATCTCTCTTGTTTCTTTGTTTGTTTGTCTGTTTTTTGAGACAGGGTCTTGCTCTGCCACCCAGGCTGGAATGCAGCAGCACAATCATAGCCTACTGCAGCCTCAAACCCTGGGCTCAGGAGATCCTCCCGGCTTGGAACTATCACCTCTAAAAGTTATCATTTAAAAGCCTTCCTTGGGCCGGTCTTGGTGGCTCAGTCTGTAATCCCACGCTTTGGGAGGTTGAGGTGTCCGTTCTCCAAATAAAGTCTCGACCTTTTCCCACCCCTGTCCTCACACTCCCAGCTGTAATGCCGCTTCCCCTAAACTAGATCTCCAGGAGTAAAGTCGCCATCCATTCTGGCACACCGCATACCAGGGCCTCCCCTCAGCCAAGTCCTCCTCATCCACCCCAGCCTCATGGGGTCTCCGCGCCGATGCAATATTGTGACGCTGCTTTTCTTCTTGGCAAATTGTACTTTTTATTGCAGCTCAGTGAGTCCATTTTAGTTTTCCCACCTAAGTACTTATGCAATAATTATATTTTATTCCAGACACTGCTGTACATGCTCTTCAATGATGAACGAACTTAATCCTCTTGGCAAACCCAGCATTGGTGCTTTTTAGCATTCCGGTTTCACAGTAGGAACATGGAAACTCAGGGCCTTGCCCGAAGTCACACAGGTGGCAGGTGGCAGAGGCAGGACTCAAATCCGGCAGTCTGGGTCCTTGGCCACTAAGTAACGTGACCCTCGATGAGTGACTTAGGAATTTGGTCCTGTTTTGTTCACATTTCCGCTTTAAATCATGTTTTTCCAAAACATGGGATGAGTATCCATAGCATGATGTTAGAAAATTCCTGGGGTGGTGTCCAGAGAAACGTATACAGAGACTCCTCAGCTTAGCTGGGGTCACCTCCCCAAAAAATACTGCAAGTAAAGATACTGTAAGTCCAAAGTGCACTAATATGCCTTGCCTATCTCAAACTGCTCAGAATATACATCAGGCCACAGCTGGGCAACACCTGGCAACACCCCACATGGAACAGCATAGGGTGTTTGACCAGCATCTGGAGACCCCCATGCGGTAGAACACCAGGTGTTCGCCCTCTGACTGCATGGCTGTCTGGCCACTGCCCAGCACTATGAGAGAATATATGCGGGCATTTTGCTACTCCCACTGAATGTGTATTGCTTCTGAACCATCATAAAGTCAAAGAAACGTAACTTGAACCATCATAAGTCAGGAACCATCTATATATTCTTGAATCATGATTACCCATGCACCTCTGAATGAATTCTGGAAAAATTACAATTTACACAGCAAGTCCAAGGTACATGAATATTGTTGCTCAGGTTAAGGCTGAAGTGGGTCATCCACGGCGATCTGTCTACACTGGCTGCAGGAGCGGCAGGCACAGGGTTTAGAGGACAGGCAGCTACTGCAAGCCTTGTGCGGGTGGTCCATGTGATGCCCCCAGGCTGAGCTCAGAGTGGGACATATTTTAGGGGTTTATTATTTTATTCCTTTACTGAGAAAATATCAGCCCCAGGCAAATGCACAGGTCATTTTTGGGACCCATGTAGAACACCCCTGGAGTGCAGTGAAAATAAGGGCATCTCTGTCACCTACCACAGCACCGCACAGGGGTACAGGAGGCAGCTCCTGGATGGAGAGAAACACTTTTCTTCTTTTGAGTCAAAGTCTCACTCTGTTACCCAGGCTAGAGTGCAGTGGCACACTCACGGCTGCCGCAGCCTCAACCTGCTGGGCTCAGGTGGTCCTTCCACCTCAGCTTTCCAAGTAGCTGGTACTACAGGCACATGCTACCACACCTGTTAATTTTGTTTTTTTAATTGTAGAGATGAGGTCTCACCAAGTTGCCAGGGCTAGTCTTGAACCCATGGGCTCAGGTGATCCTCTCACCTCAGCCTCCCAAAGTGCTGGGATTATAGGCATGAGCCACCACTCCTGGCCTAACACATTTACTTCAAACACCCTGTTCCTGACGTGCTTCTGAAACACTGAGCTTGTTGTTTCAGATATTTTAGGAGGAAGTTTGCCTTCATCCACCAGGCACTTGCTGCACCTTGAGTGATACAGGAAAAAGGTATTTTCCTTTAGTTGTCCAGAGGTGTGTGACAATGACGAGCAGAGCCAGGGCAAGTGCAGCCTCCTGTGTAGATGTAAGTGTGAGAAGCATTCGAGTACAGAGAATCACTCGTCATGAGGTGTGTGCTTGGAGACCATGAGATAATCTTTAAAGCAAGGCTTACTTCTGTCTGTCTGTTCTTGGTGTCATTCACAGCACAAACTATATGCCGGGCATTGTTCTAGGGGCTGGGGAGATGGGATTCTCCAGGGCAAGCCCAATCTCTATCCTCATGAGGCTGACACTCCAGTGACAGAAACCGACTAAAATACAAGGGAAGGGCACGGTGGCTCACACCTATAATCCCAGCACATTGGGAGGCTGAGGTGGGAAGATGGCTGGAGGCCAAGAGTTTGAGACCAGCTTGGGCAACACAGCGAGACACCATCTCTACCAAAAAATAATTGGCTGGAGGTGGTGGCACATGCCTGTGGTCTA
The DNA here is from genome assembly GCA_027257055.1 of Cephalopachus bancanus. Taxonomy (NCBI): domain Eukaryota; kingdom Metazoa; phylum Chordata; class Mammalia; order Primates; family Tarsiidae; genus Cephalopachus; species Cephalopachus bancanus. Next base: position 2,699,679 of record JAPVLO010000269.1, read on the forward strand.
TACTTGGGAGACTGAGGTAGGAGGATTGCTTGAGCCCAGATGTTCAAGGCTGCAGTGAGCTAAGATCGCACCACTGCACTCCAGCCTGGGCCAAAGAGAGAGAGACCCTGGGTCTAAAAAAATAAAAAGTAAAACAAAATACGAGCAAAAAAGCCCAAATACAAGTCATATAATCTCAAACAGCTGTCAGTACAATGGAGAAAAATAAGGCAGAGTTAGAGGATGGCAGGTGATCTGGCCAACTGAGTGAGTCTTCAATCGGAGACAGGACAGGGTGTGAGGAGAGCTTACGTTCCCACATACCCTAATCATATTTAGCCTTGGGAGTCTTTACATTTCACCAGTTAAATGCAAAAGCCTGGGAATTTACATGGAAACCCAGACATGCTCTATGAAGGATTCTCAGCCTCAGCGTCACTGAGTCTTTGGGCCACTCAGCCTCAGCGTCACTGAGCCAGTCTTTGGCTGCTTGGGCTGTGCTGTGCCTTGGTGAATATTTACCAACATCCCCGACCTTCACCCTAGATGCCAATGGAACAAACCCCCCAGCCCAGATGTCACAGCCATAAAAGGCCCCAGACACTGCCAAAAGTCCTCTCCAGGTAGAGGTGCCATATAAACACAGGACACCCATTCAAAGGTAGATTTCAGGAGAAAAACAAATACTTTGTAATGTATGTACCCAATATTGCATGGAACAATCATTTTTTTAAAAATGAAAATCCCATTTTATTCGATATTATGTATTTTCATTTGCTGCATGTGGAAAACCCACTTAGAAAAATCACTCCAGTGCTTCAAATCTACAAGTTAGAGACAGGACGTGTGTAGGGGATACGCCACAGATAACACAAAGAAAAGCCACATCAAGTGTTCTGAGCAGATGGATTAAGCAGGGAGCGAATGTAACAGAACTTCCAGACAAAGTGAGTGAGGAAGACCTGTTGAAATGAGACTACAGAGACCAGGTGCTGTTACTGCTGGACGGAAAATAAAGATGAAAGTTGCGCCAAGCTCACAGGGATATACTTTGTTCATTACAAAATTGACCAAGAGTTTTTTTTTCTCGCCAACGAACAGCGAAAGCATGGCTAAGAGTTCAGGAATGGTAACGTTCTCCTACAGACTGCACGAGAAATTGTGGTCGGGGTCATCTTTCTGGGAGATGATTTGAAAATAGCCAAAAGAGCCTTGAAATTTCCTGTCTCTCTGACCCAGTCATTGTATATCTAGGAATCTATTCTGAGAAAATACAGAAATACTCTGGAACGTGGATAGTATAAGAATGTTCAGTGCAGTGCCAGCCACGAGGTTGAAAAATTAGCTACAAACTATATATCCAATGAAACGTTTATGTAACCATTTATCAGAACAGACAAGGAACCCTGCTTCTTAGCAGAAAATGAATTCTAAATGTGTCTCCTGAGACTGAAAAACTTTCTTCCATATTCTCTTAGCTACCATGTTCTCCCAAGCTTCTGAATTTCTCTGCCTTACACCAAGTAAATACTGGAGTGCCAAAATATGTATACACATTTTAAGTGCTGTTATTTGTGTATTACTTTTACTGCGCAGAAGTGTCTGGACGCTGATGGGAACCAGTTTGAGCACCTCTGGCAATTGCAGAAGTCAAATGTGACATGGGTTCATTTTTTTTTATCAGTATATATTGAGTATTGCAGATTTTTCCTTTCTTAAAATGTATATACATTTTTTTTTGGTACCCTGTGTATAAGCAAATGTCCCCAGAGAGAAACATTTCAAAATGTCGGGTTCAGTTGCAGTGGCTCATGCCTGTAATTCCAGCACTTTGGGAGGAATCGCTTGAGTCCAGGAGTTTGAGACCAGCCTGAGCAACACAGTGAGACTTCGACTGTCCAAAAACAAACAAACAAAAATTAGCCAGGCATGGTGGCACACACCTGTAGTCCCAGCTACTCAGGAGGCCGAAGCAGAAGGATCACTTGAGCCCAAGAGGTCGAGGCTGCGGTGAACAGTGACCATGCCACTGCACTCCAGCCTGGGAGAGTAAGCTCTGACTCAAACAAACAAAAAAAAAGGTAGATTCTCCCAGTGTGCCCTAACATGTTGACTTTTTTTTTTTTTGAGTTGGAGTCTCACTCTGTCGCCCAGACTGGAGTGCAGTGGCCACTCCCGGCCACTGCAGCCTCGACCTGCTGGGCTCCGGCGATCCTTCCGCCTCAGCCTTCCAAGTAGCTGGAATTACAGGCATGCGCTACCACGCCCGGCTGATTTTTTGATTTATTGTAGAGATGAGGTCTCACTACCCAGGCAGGTCTCGAACCCGCGGGCTCAGGCAATCCACTCACCTCAGCCTCCCAAAGGCGTGGGATTACAGGCTGAGCCACCGAGCCTGGCTATGTTGACTTCTTAATATCCTGTCTGCCTCTACAGCTGTCTAATGCTTTAGAGCATATTTTTTGTTGTATTAATCAGCTTTTCTATTTGTTCTCAGTAGCATGTCTGGCCGAGTAGCCTGAAGCAGATATCACATAATTTATTATTGATGGGGGAAAAAAAGATGTTTTAGCCTATAACACAAAAATGTATATACTTCATAGAATCTAAGACTCCATTAATTTTAAAATAACCATTATTTATGTACCACAAAGAGGCTGAACTAGGACATAAAACTTTTTATCACTTAGAATTTTTACTTTATACTTATTGAAGATGTATTTTAAAAGCATTTACATACGCAAGTGATGAAAATATGAACAGTTATAACCAGGCCTAGCAATTGAACTAAGTCAACTAATTTCAGGACAAAATAAATGTGAAGACACATTCTAATTTCAGAGATTTCGTATATGAAAAGAAAGTCACCAATGAAATACAGAAAAGAAAAACAGAAAAAAACATATCAAATATAAACCATAGTTGTATCTGCCTGGTGGGATTCGGGGTGCTAAGGTCCTTCCTAAGATTCTTTCTCTATGTTTTCAATTATCTTTAATGGTCATTTATAATTGGTTTTTTGGGGTTTTTTTGAGTTGGAGTCTCACTCGGTCGCCCAGACTTGAGTGCAGTGGCCGCTCCCAGACTTGAGTGCAGTGGCAATCCTTCCGCATCAGCCTTCCAAGTAGCTGGAATTACAGGCGCGTGCTACCACGTCCGGCTGATTTTTTGATTTATTGTAGAGATGAGGTCTCACCAAGTTGCCCAGGTGGGTCTCGAACCCATGGGCTCAGGTAATCCACTCACCTCATCCTCCCAAAGGTGCGGGATGATAGGCTGTGCCACCGAGCCCGGCTCATTTATAATCGTTAATTGAAATAATGTCTTATGAAAAAAAACCTCTTGCTGTTCCAAATGTCTACCTGCATTTGGAGTGTCCTTGTGGGGCTCACTTCCAAAACCGAGAGCAAGAGAGATCAGACAGGGAGGAGGGGGAATCTGAAGGTTCAGCCCTGGTGGGACCTCCCTCTTGTTGCCTCCTCCTCCTCTGGACCCCCGCCGTGGGCATGTGCAGAGCTGGGCCTAGGCTGCCTCCCCATGTCTGTGCCCAGGCCCTGGGAACTGCCTCCCTCCTCTAGGTCACATCGCACCTCCGGGGCAGCCTCTTCCTAGGCCTCCCTCCTCCCTCCTCATCCTCCTTCTCAGCACCTCCCCAGGCAGAGCCAAGAGTGTGAAGTACACACGTGCAGGTTTTCATCCGCTTCCCTAGATGGGATTGTGTCGGGTCCCCTTACGCCCCTCTCCTCACAGTTGTCCTTATCTCAAAAAATGCAGCTTCATCGTCCCAGAGTCACGTGACAAATTACTGGTGTCCCAGGTCCAACCCCCCCAATTCCTCGCCCTCCACATCCGTGTGTGGTCTACACACTCGGGTGCTTGGCTACACTGAGGCCGTCTACACTGAACTTGCCTCTCCACTCCAGTTCCCAGTCCAACCAGTTCCAGGGGAGAAGCCATCAGCCTGCTCAGACAGGCGGTCCTTTAACAAGGGGATTGTGTAAGGAATGCGGGGCCCAGGAAATCAGTGCCCCGAGCCAGCAAAGCAGGGGTGGACGTGAGGCATGCCTGGGTCTGCGAGGGCCCAACTTGGCCCTGGACAGGGCAAGTGCTAGACATGCAGCAAAGCAGAGGCGCGAGCTGCCTGGCAGAGCCATGTCCTTCCCTGGAGACAGCACCCTGCCCTCAAGGGCCTGCTCATGGTGGCCCTCCACAGAGAGGCCCTCCAGAGAGACAGCGCACAGTCCATGGTGGCCCTCCACAGAGACGGTACCCTGCCCACAATGGCCTTCCTTGGAAGGTGGTGCCCTGCCCACAGTGGTCTTGTCCAGCCCTCACCCGCCAGGCACAGTCTCCCAGCAAACCCGAGGGGGCCACTGCTGTACTTCTAAGCACTCAGCATTTTAGGATGTGGAATAAGGAGGAAAGGGTGAAGAGTCATCTCCAGAGGTGAATGTGGTCCACGGTAAATCCACCTAGGCCAGACAGCCACGCCTCCCACCTGGGCACTCCAAGAGCTTCCCGGGGTCTCTCTGCCCATCCTTGGCCCTTATGGGAGATCCAGAGAATATGCCACGGTAGGGAATTAGACAGCCATTATGTAACACATGACGCAATTACAGTGTCAAGTACAGTATATGTGATACAGTATAGTGTATAGAACATACTATGCTAATCATTCATGCTAATTATAGTATAGTTATATACTACAGTATATTATTATGACATACTGTAGTGTAATAGTTTATATAACCATATACAAAATATATTCCATACTTTATGCTATATTTTGTTATAACTTATAAAATCATATATTATATGTCATATTGTATATATAGACTCTATAACTACAAAATATTTTACATTATATTTTGTTATAGCTTATAAAGATACAATATTTATATATAATGTACTATATAACTATATACAAAATATATTCTATATTTTATATTTTGTTATAACTTATATAATATTCACAGATTATATACTATATAAAATATGTTACATCTTTTATATTATATTTTGTTTTAACTTATAAAGTTATATAAATTATATACCATATAACTATACACAAAATATATTCTATTTTTATACTTTGCTATGACTTATAAAGTTATATCGTATGTATATAACATATACTATACAGTATATTATTATGCAGTATATGCTACATTGTACCGCACATTACATGGTACATAGGGCACTATATATTACACAGCATATTATCTAATATATGGTATATGTGGGGAAACATAGTTCTCAGAATAGCCCTGTGAAAACACAGAGTACTGGTGAGACCTCATCTCTACAATAAATCAAACAATTAGCAGGTGTGGTTCCAGTTAGTGGAAGGGTGTGCCTGTAGTTCTAGCTACTTGGAAGGCTGAGGCATAAAGACTACCTGATCCCAGTAGGTCAAGGCTGTGGTACCATGATCATGTATTACATCCCCGTGTATGTTATCACCCTTGAAGACCTTCCAGTGGAACACGATGTGGCAGGAGACAGTGATACTGATGACCCTGATCCTGTGTAGGCCTAGTCTAGTGTGTGTGTCTGTGTTTTCATTTTTTTAAATATATATTTTATTTTAAAGATGTGTGGTATTCAGCCAGGCTCGGTGGCTCAGCCTGTAATCCCGCACCTTTGGGAGGCTGAGGTGAGTGGATTGCCTTAGCCCGCGGGTTCGAGACCCGCCTGGGCAGCGAGACCTCATCTCTACAATAAATCAAAAAATTAGCTGGGTGTGGTAGCGCACGCCTATAATTCCGGCTACTCGGAAGGCTGAGGCGGAAGGATCGCCGGAGCCCAGGAGGTCGAGGCTGCGGTGGCGGGAGCGGCCGCAGCACTCCAGTCTGGGCGACCGAGTGAGACTCCAACTCAAAAAAAAAAAAACAGATGTGTGGTATAATTCAGGATTAGGTATACAAGTGGACATCATACAGGTCACGTTTGGGCCTCCCTTTGGTTCCCACTTTGCCTGGTTTGAGATCAGGTACGCTTAGTGGTGTTGCATCCCAACCTTCCCACCACCACCCCACAGCCAACCTGGCAATATCCCGCTACTGCCAATCCCCTTCTTATAGTATTATGATAAATGTTCAGGGTCTGCTTATGAGTGAGAAAATGTACTCTGTTCTTTGTTCCTGTGATAAATTACTGAGTATAATAGACTCTCAATTCACCCAAGTTGCTGTGAAGTCCGTATGTTTGTCCTTCTTTATGGCTGTGTAATATTCCATCCTGTATATGTACTACATTTTTTAAATCCAGTCCAGTTTTGGTGGACAGCACAGTTGGGTCCATGTTTTTGCTATTGTGAACAGTGCTGCAATAAACACGCATGTGCAGGTATCTTTTTTTTTGTGGAATAATCTGAATTCCTCTGGATCTATTCCCAGCAGAGGAATTGCTGAACCATATGGAAGTTCAATTTCTAGTTCTTTTAGAAATTGCCACAATGCTTTCCACATAGGTTGAAGTAGTTTGCATTCCCACTAGCAGTGTAGACACGTTGCCTTTTCTCTGCATTCTCACCAGCATCTGTTGTTTGTTTTATTAATTATGGCCATTCTTACTGGGGTTAGATGGTATCTCAGTGTGGTTTTGATAAAGCATCTACCAACGATCACTAGGGAGAGGAGAACCTATTCAGTAAATGGTGCTCAGAAAACTGCTTGACTATATGCAGAAGATTGAAACAAGACCCCTACTTATCACCATACACAAAAATGAACTCTAAATGGATCAAAGACCTAAACGTAAAACCTCAAACTACAAGAAACTTAGAAAACACACAGGAGACACTCTTACAGAAATCAGAGTAGACAACCAATTCCTGATCAAAACCCCAGGTCCCTGCCATAATAGATAAGATAGACAAGTGGGACTTCATTAAATTGAAAAACTTCTGCAAAGGCAAAGAAACCATCAAGAGAGTGTATCTTCATTTTTAGCAACAACAAAAATCTAGAAAATAAAAAATAGTTTAATTTGAAATAGAAAAAAGCTTATAGAATAAGGCTATAAAGAAATAAAATATTTTTGTTGAGCTGTACGACGTGCTTGCATTTTAAGTCAAGCGTTATTACCAAAGTGTCAAAAAAGTTAAATTGTAAAGCTTAGAAAGTAAAAAAGCTGCAGTCAGCGAAGGTTAATTTAATACTGAAGAAAGACAAGAATCTGGTATATGCTTGGTGTCGCCTGAGTGGCCAGTGTTGACAGAGCCTGTGGTGGTGCCCAGTCATGTCCTGGGTCTTCCCATGTGCTCACCACCTACTCACCACCTGCCCAGTCACCAGTCCCACAGGCCCCATTCATAGCGAGCGCCCCAGCCGGGCACTTGCTTCACAAATCTTTTCTATTCCATGTTTCCTGTGTTTTCCATGCTGGGATATGTGTAGGTCCACACAGGCTCGCCCCCATGTTATTTGTCACAGTGTTCAGCAGTCACATGCTGTCCAGGTCGGTCGCCGAGGAGCAATGATCTCAGCCAGCTAGGCTGGTTAAGAGCGCGCTATGATGTTTGCATGGCAGTGATGGAACGGCCTAAGGATGCATCTCCCAGAATGCGACCTCACGAAGCGAGGATGACGGTATCTGTGGGCAGGTGGGCCCCTTGTCCAGGGTAAGTGTTCTAGGAACCCATCAGTATCCTTAGACCAGCCAGTGTTGCTGTGAGAGGCTGCATTTGGCTTCTGTGAAATTCTTTTGGAGATTCTTTCAATGCGTTTGCCCATTTCACCATGGATGCTTTACAAGCACACCTGCCCACACCGCGCTGAGTGTTCAGCAGATTTGAGCCAAAAAACAGCATGACCCCTGTGCCCCACCCTCCTTATTCCCATGATCTCACCGAGTGAACTTTGTTTCCCCCCCTGGATGAATAAAGTCCTCAAAGTGAAATATTTTGCCAATGTGGAAGAGGTGAAGCATAAAAATGGCAGAAGCACTAAAAGGCATCAAAACGGACAAGTTCGAAAACGGTTTTGAGCAGTGGAAAAAGCATCTTGATAGGTGTATTGCATCCAACGAAGAGGACTTTGGTGGTGATTGAAGTTTAAACAGGTAAGAATAAGTATACAATATTTAATAAATAAATTCCTCTTTGGAAGCTTCCCTCTCATATATGTATGACCTCTTCTTTCACACAGAAAGATACTAAATAATCATTATTTGAATAAATACGTCTTTATCTACTGGTCTTATATGATTTTCATATATGTCTAGGTATGCCACTTAGTAGATTCATACATTATGCATATTCAACTGTTTCTATGTCCATTGTTTAACACCATGGTAGTTACAGGAGGGCGGGAACTCTGTTTTGTGTACTCACTGGCATGTCTCCGCTATAATACATATGTGTGTGTGAGTGTGTGTATGTGTACATATGTAATTTTACACATGTATGTAAAGCTCATATATATAATGAATAAAAACATGAAGATGGCATGCACGTGTTGCTATGATCCTTTGGGTCGAAGCCCCAGGCCTGTGTTGAGATGAGGTGAGTGGCAGGTTCCATCAACGCCGTGTCCCGAGCTCCCAAGCTCCTTGCTGAGGACCTGGGACAGCCGTCGAGGCATCCTCAGAATCCCTTTTATTCAGCAAATGCCCTCGGCAGGGTTCTGTGGCAGGAACAAGGAGCTACTCCGCACAATCTGTTTCCATCTTTATTTTTAACAATAGAACGCCAGCTTTAATTAGAGGAGAAAATCACATTTCAAGGCAGGCAGGAGGAGTCACATTCCTAAGTTTCAGCCCAGGCCCTCTTGGGTAGAACTTCCCGTGACCATGGAAACATCTCTGTCTGAGCTATCCAGGGGAATGGCCACAGGCCACCAGTGGCTTCCTGAGCAATTAAAACGTGGCCAGTGCTACTGAGAAATGGACTTCTAAATCCAGGTGACCAGCGTGCTGCCATGTCAGCTGGAATGCCTACACCAGAGAAGCAACTTGTTTTGTTTCATCCACTATAGTAGCCCAGCATTACCACTAACTACTGAGCCTGATACTAACTGTAGGGTACAGTCGTATCTTCCGAACTCTACGTTCCAGCCACGTGATGCGTAGCCCTCACGACAGCAACGGCTGCATCACCTGGGACCTTGATAGAATGCAGATGACCAGGCCCCTCCTCAGACCCACTGGTTCAAACCCTCTAGGGTCGGGTCCCCAGAATTCCTGCTCTAACAATATCCCCAGAGTCTGATATACGTTCAAATCTGAGAAACACTATTCAAGCCCCTTTCTGTATACAGCAGTATGTAAACATAGATGACGGCACACACGTATAAAAATCAGGCCACAGGCCAGGCTCGGTGGCTCAGCCTGTAATCCCAGTACTCCGGGAGGCCGAGGTGAGTGGATTGCCTGAGCCCGCGGGTTCGAGACCCGCCTGGGCAACTTGGCGAGACCTCATCTCTACAATAAATGAAAAATTAGCCAGGCGTGGTAGCGCGCGTCTGTAGTTCCAGCTACTTGGAAGGCTGAGGCAGAAGGATTGCTGGAACCCAGCAGGTCGAGGCTGCGGTGGCCGGGAACGGCCACTGCACTCCAGTCTGGGCGACAGAGTGAGAATCCAACTCAAAAAAAAAAAATCAGGCCACAGGCCGAGCATGGTGGCTCATGCCTGTCCTCCCAGCACTTTGGGAGGCTGAATTGGGAGAAGCGCTTGAGATCAGGAGTTCAAGACCAGCCTGGGCAACATAGTGAGACCTCGTCTCTACAAAAACAAACAAATAAAAGTAAATTAGCCGGGCGTGGTGGCACATGCCTGTAGTGCCAGTTACTCAGGAGGTTGAGGCAGAAGGATCACCTGAGCCCAGGAGGTGGAGGCTATGGTGAGCCATGATTCACTGTACTTCAGCCTGGCACACAGAGTGAGACCCCAACTCAAAAAACAAACAAGCAAAAACAAAAACCCTAAATCCAGTTGCAGAAGAATGTTCTTACTGTTGTTTAAATATGGATCTTTCTCATCTCAGATTTTGGTTTTCAAAATAAAAATTCCAAGTTACTGCAAATAACTTGTACAGAAAAGCTATGTGTCTTAGGAAGAAGGAAGGCCTGGACACAATGGCTCACAGCAATAACCCCAGTGATTTGAAAGGACACGGCGGGAGGCTATCTAGAGGCCAGGAGTTTGAGACTAGCCTGGACAACATAGCAAGATCCCTTTCTCTACAAAAATTTTTTAAAAAATTAGCCAAGCATGGTGGCTTACCTGTAGTCTCAGCTACTTGGAAGGCTGAGTTGGAAGGATCACTTGAGGCCAGGAATTCGAGACCAGACTGGGCAACACAGCAAGTCCCTCATCTCTACAAAAACATCTTAAAAACTTACCCAGAGCACCTCCTCAGGTCTCCCTCCACTGTGGGAACTTTTCTGTCCTCTCAATAAATCCTGCTTTAAAAAAAAAAACGTAGCCAGGCATAGTGGTGTGCTCCTGTAGTCCCAGCTACTCAGGTGGCTAAGGTGGGAGGATTGCTTGAGCTCAGGAGCTTAAGGCTGAAATGAGCTGTAATTGCACCACTGCACTCCAGCCTGGACACCAGAGCAAGACCCTGCCTCATTAAAAAAAAGAAAGGAAGAAAAATCCAGTGCAATCTATTTTTAAAACAATAACCAGCCAGACACATTGAACATCCAATGAGCAGGTTTGGCCTCAGCCTTCCAGCAGGATCCTCCTGAACTTCTGCACACAAACTCCACAGATGCCACGATCGCCTCTGAGGGTGGAAGCGAGGGTGTGAATCCTTGCCAGTATGTGAGTCTGCAAAGCAGCAAACGCCATGAAGCAAAGTCTTCCTCCCTCCCTCACAGGCAGGGTTCCTCCGGCACGGGCCTGCACCAGAACGGCCGGGTAGCTCGCCGAGGTTGGGTTCCCCTTAGAGCCTTCGTTCAGCAGGCTTGGGCAGGACCCTAGAATTCACATTCTAAGAAGTGATACTGGTGTGGTCAGTGCAGGGACCTGGCTTTGAAAACCACGACCTTGGCATCATCTTGCCTAGAAACTTACCTCAACCCCGTTGAAAGAGAGAGCATGGACGGGCCAAGTGGCACCTTGGGACACAATGTACGGTGACGCACAAACCCCCACAGGGGAGGCATTTCTCTGATGGCTGTATCCTCCCTTTGACCACTGTCTGCAGTCACACCGCCTTCCGTCATCTTTCTCAGGCTCACTCCTGCCTCAGGACCTCTGAGCCACAGACCCTTTCTTCTGCCTGGAATGCTCATTCCCAAAACTTTGCAAGGTGAGCTTTTCCATCTCATCTGGAAAATTCTTTTTTTGTTTTTTTTTGAGTTGGAGTCTCACTCTGTCGCCCAGACTGGAGTGCAGTGGCCGCTCCCGGCCACCGCAGCCTTGACCTGCTGGGCTCCGGCGATCCTTCTGCCTCAGCCTTCCAAATAGCCGGAATTACAGGCGCGCGCTACCACACCCAGCTGATTTTTTGATTTATTGTAGAGATGAGGTCACACTGCCCAGGCGGGTCTCGAACCCGCGGGCTCAGGCAATCCACTCACCTCAGCCTCCCAAAGGCGCAGGATTACAGGCTGAGCCACTGAGCTCGGCTTTGGAAAATTCTTTTGAAAATGTTTTGAAAATTTTGAAAATTCTCAACGTAATGAGCCCCATCCAGAGCAGCCCTGGTCCCTGAAATGATCCCAAGTAGCCTTCCCTAATTACTACCCTATGCCCTGTTTAATATCTTCGTATCTAAAATGGTCTTTTCTATTTATTTTCTTTTTCTTTTTTTGAGTTGGAGTCTCACTCTATCACCTAGACTGGAGTGCGGTGGCTGCTCCCGGCCATCGCAGCCTCGACCTGCTGGGCTCCGGTGATCATTCCGCCTCAGCCTTCCAAGCAGCTGGAACTACAGGCGCACGCTACCACGCCCGGCTCATTTTTGATTTATTGTAGAGATGAGGTCTCGCCAAGTTGCCCGGGCGGGTCTCGAACCCGCGGGCTCAGGCAATCCACTCACCTCAGCCTCCCAAAGCGCTGGGATTACAGGCTGAGCCACCGAGCCCGGCTCTATTTATTTTCTTGAGTAAAATCTGCAGGCCCCTCCTTTCCTGGGTGTGGAGGCAGAGCTCTCAATTGTCTCATTCATGGCTATCATTTCAGGCTCCAGAACAAAACCAAGGCCCAGGGGATGTTGGGTGAGTGTTTGGACGAAGCCAGTGGGGAAAGGGGGGAATGCCAGTCACAGGGCACAGGGTTTCATTCATGCAGGGTGAATGAGGCCTGGAGACTTGGTGACCTGGTGCAGAGACAGTAGGTCATAAATGTTCTCACCACAAAAGAAAAGGTAACCGAGTGAGGTGACAGTTGTGTGAATGCGCTCAAGGGTGGTAATCATTTCACGATGTATACATGTATGGAGATATCACATTGCATGTCATAAATATGACTTGCATTTGTCAATGATACCTCAATAAAGATGGGAAAGATGTTTTTAAAAAATGTTTTTAAAAAGGATAAATGAAAGGAAGAAAAGAATTCAAAGCTCTATCTTGGGGTCAGTGGCCCGGTGCCCACAGACCTGTCCTTGACCAGGTCACCACTCTGATCTTGAATCTCCCCAAAGTCCATCAAGGCCAAACCCAGTGTGTCCAATGCAGTTTTGGATACAGGGCTTGGATTTTATTCTTAATCTCTCACCTAACAATACATAAGCCCCTCCCCACCCCAGCCCCCATGCACGTACTCAGTATGCATTGAAAGAGCTTCATTAACTTGCTTTATATTAAAACTAGCAGAGTGTCACATCTCATAATTTTTAAAAATTGCTTACATTAATGTTTAATTTGTTCAGAGATTAAACAGCTTTAAAAAACCCACACACAACTTTCTTCCTTACCCATTTTCTGAGGGCAAAGTCTTTTTTTTTTTTGAGTTGGAGTCTCAGGTTGGAGTACAGTGGCACACTCACAGCCACCCCAGTGTCGACCTGCTGGACTCCAGCGATCCTTCCACCTCAGCCTTTCAAGTAGCTGGAACTACAGGCATGTGCTACCACACCTGGCTAATTTTTTATTTATTGTAGAAATTAGGTCTTGCCAAGTTGCCTGGACTGGTGTTGAACCCATGGGCTCAGGTAATCCACTCGTCTTGGCCTCTAAAGTGCTGGGATTACAGGCTGAGCCATCAAGCTCAGCTGGGCAAAGTCATTTTGAGTGATACAATCAAATACCATATTTTCTGAAAAAGTATAAAAGAGAGAGAGAGGGAAATGAAATGGGAGGAAGGGGGAGAGGGAGGAAAAGAGGTGGGGGAGGAGGAGGGAAGGAAGGAAAGAAACTTTACCAGACGAAATAAGAACAAACTCTTGCCGGGCTCAGTGGCTCAGCCTGTAATCCCGCGCCTTGGGAGGCCGAGGTGAGTGGATTGCCTGAGCTGGTGGGTTCGAGACCCGCCTGGGCAACTTGGTGAGATCTCATCTCTACAATAAATCAAAAAATTAGCCAGGTGTGGTAGCGCATGCCTGTAGTTCCAGCTACTTGGAAGGCTCAGGAGGAGGATCGCCGGAGCCCAGCAGGTAGAGGCTGTGGTGGCCGGGAGCAGCTACTGCACTCCAGTCTGGGCGACAGAGTGAGACTCCAACTCAAAAAAGAAAAAAAAAAAAAAAAGAACAAACATGTATCGCCCTGGTGAAGTACCCAAGGGCAAATTCATTCCTGTGCAGCCATAAAGAACAAAACCATGGCCTTCACAGCAACTTGGATGCTACTGGAGACCGTCATACTCAGTGACAGACACATCACAGACACAAGGAGCTGAGTACCACATGTGCTCACTCATAAGCAGGCCCTGAATACTGGTCACACAAGCACAAGGGTGGGATTTGTGGGACTCCACTAGGGAAAGGAGGGAGGGAGTGAAGAGGGAGGGGACCACGTGACAACACAATGGGTGTCTGACCCATTAGAAGCCCAAACTTCACCTGCACACAACCTGCTTATGTTGCAGACCCTCACTTGTACCCCACAACTCTAAAATAAAATGTAAAAGAAAATAAAGAAGAAAAGAAAAACAAGGTCACAAGTGCCAGAAGATTTGTGGCATTTCAGAGGAACATTTATTTAGCAGAAGAGGATTGGAGATCAATCTGTATTTCAGTGAAAAACTGTGCACACCTTTCCAGGTCTTCCAGTTCTGATTTCGTGGGAGCTCTATTAAGATGACAGATAGCCGGGCTCGGTGGCTGAGCCTGTAATCCCGCGCCTTTGGGAGGCTGAGGTGAGTGGATTGCCTGAGCCCGCGGGTTCGAGACCCGCCTGGGCAACTTGGCGAGACCTCATCTCTACAATAAATCAAAAACTAGCCGGGCGTGGTAGTGCGCACCTGTAGTTCCAGCTCCTTGGAAGGCTGAGGCGGAAGGATCGCCGGAGCCCAGCAGGTCGAGGCTGTGGTAGCTGGGAGCGGCCACTGCACTCCAGTCTGGGGTGAGAAGAGTGAGACTTCAACTCAAAAAAAAAAAAAAATGACATAGATAATGGATAGTCACTCAGTGATTCCTGTCTACAGACATGCACATCAATGCCCCCTGGTGGAGGGAAAATCTGCCCCTGACTCCTGGACAAGCCAGTGCTGGGTGGACATGCACACTGCAAGTCAACATCCCTTAATCACAAAAGTGAGATCTATTCTGAAGTACTGGGTTAATAGGAGGTGGAAATGGCAGCAGTGTCTCACACCATGATGTGGCTGGTCCCAGTCTCCTCACTCCCGAACCAGAAACATAGCAGCTAACCCAGACCGATAAAGCTTCCGGCCTGATTTCAGGAATCACCCTTCTCTTTCCAGCAGCTTCAGATTTGCAGAGTGAAGTGAGGTTTGAATGCAATTTTTAAAAAATGCAAGTTGAACAGACGGAAAATGATATTGCTTGGGAAATGGCCCGATCTCCTGAACCAATGAGAACCTCCAGAGATAAAGAAGCTATCCCAAGGTGGATGCTGTGACTCTGTCACCTGGGACACTTGTGAGGTTCTGATCACCAATTTGCATCATGCAGAGGCTTCAGGAGTCCAGTGAGCAAGCAGGAATGCTCATGTGGCCATTGGCGACTCTCTCTGAACAAGCATCTCTCTGGAAACTTTGCTGAGCTGCAAGGTACACTGACTTTAGTCCAGGAATTAGAAACACCAAAACGAATCTTAATACAACTGACTAAATTTCCTACGAGTGATGTGGAAGGTAGACTAAAGGCCCTTAAAGATAACCTCGTCCCCATGAAAAAATGCTCAGCCTCACTAATCATCAGAGAAATGCAAATCAAAACTCCAATGAGATAAACTCTAACTCCAGTGAGGATGGCCATCATCAACAAGTAGCTACGGAGGAAAGGAGACACAGCTACACTGTGGGGGGGCGATGTAAACTAGTCCAGCCTCTGTGAAAAGCAGTGTGGCGATTTTTCAAAGAACTGAAATTTGAGTTTCCACACAATCCAACAGTTTCTCTCCTAGGAAGAAACCTGGAGGAACATAAAGTGCTCTACCAAAAGGACACCTGAATACGCATGTCTATTGCTGCACTGTTCACAACAGCAAAAACATGGAACCAACCCAGCTGCCCATCGATAAAGAAAACGTGGTCCATATACATGATGGAGTATTGTGCAGCCATGAAGAAGACCAAATCATGGTCTTCACAGCAAATTGGATGGAGCAGGAGACCATCGTACTAAGTAATCTGCCACGGAAAAAAAGCACCTAGTAGTGGGCACTGAACACTAGTCACATTAGCACAAGGGTAGGATTGGCAGTCACAGGACATAGCTGGGGAGGGAGGGAGAGAAGCGTAAGAAGGGCATGTGACAACACAATGGGTGCCTGGTCCATTCATTGTGGTCCAAGGGGGAGAGAGGACCAGTTCGCAGCCCAGACTTTACCTGCATGTAGCCTACTTACGTTGCAAACCCTTACTTGCACCCCACAACTCTAAAATTTAATAAATAAATAGATAGATTGGATAGAGAGATGCTAGATAGACAACATAAGATAGATAGAGAGATAGAAGATGGATAGAAGCCTGTCATCCCATGCCTTTAGGAGGCTGAGGTGAGTGGATTGCCTGAGCCTGCGGGTTCGAGACCCGCCTGGGTAACTTGGCGAGACCTCATCTCTACAATGAATCAAAAATCAGCTGGGCGTGGTAGCGCATGCCTGTAATTCCGGCTACTCGAAAAGGCTGAGGCGGAAGGATCGCCGGAGCCCAGCAGGTTGAGGCTGCGGTGGCTGGGAGCAGCCACTGCACTCCAGTCTGGGTGACAGAGTGAGACTCCGGACTCAAAAAAAAAAAAGATCAATAGAAGATGATAGGTAGAAAGGTAGATAGATAGATAATAGGTAGATGGATAGAAGATAGACGAATAGAGAAAATTAAATAAGATATCCTCATTCTAATTTCTGGAGCCTGTGAATATGCTACTTTGCATGACAAAAGGAACTTTGCAGATGTGATTACATTAAGAACCATAAAACAGGAGATGATCCTAAATCATCCAGCTGGACCCTAAGAGTGGAAGAAGGAGGTAGAAGTGGAGGTTGCACCTACAGACCTGTGAGAGCACATGATTGTGTGGTTTTAAACTCCTAGGTTTCTGATGATTTGTTACGGAGCCCGAGGAAAGCTCAGGCAGGTGGCAACTCTAAGTGAATAGTGGCACCCATCCGCGTGGCCGTGGAACTGATTTTTCTGGAACATTTAGCATCTGCAGGTCAAAATGGCACAAACGCTCAGGTGGAGTTGTGCCAGGCCTGCAACGGACACCCAAGCCACCTTGAGGTTCATTAGCAAGAAGTGTCCTTCTCAGGCCAGTGCAGCCTCGTGGTGGCCAGGACAGGCCACTGGGTGGAACACAGATTGACTCTCAGCTCCACTAGTCCTGCAGCACAAAGAGCACTTGTGCAGTTCACAGTGTGAACAACCATTCCTGATGGCCCCGAAAGGCAAGTATACTCATCTTCATCAAGGAAGCCCTTTCCTCCCTCTATGGATGGAGAAGCTTTAATCCGCATTCTAGAGAGAAGCATATCTTCTGCTTCCTAGGGGGTGTGAAATTGGTCATTTTGTACTTCCTGATACAGTGCTTTCCAGTGCCTTCAAACTTGGCACTGTATTCTTCGATTTCTACTTTAAAGTCAACACATAAGTCGGCCAGGAATGACATCCCAAGTATTTTGTGAATGCTGCCTTTTTGTTTGTCTATGTTTGTAAAAACAGAGACTGAAATTCCAAATCTAAGCAACTCAAACCAATTAAGAAATTTATTTTGCTCCAAAATCTAAAAGACTTAGAGAGATACCAAAACTTAGGGCCCAAGTCCTCTAGCAATATCACTTCTTGTGGCTGTTTACTACTACATCAACAGATTTGTGACTAGGGTGGGTCACTCCTGCCAGGGTCCTCTAGCAGTTCCAGGGCTGCTAGACCCGATCCTGCCAAGTTCAAGTTCAGTGAAAACACAGGCTCCTCCCCCTAGTGGCCTCAAATCATTAGCTCCAACTAGGTACTGTGCTCATCAGCAAGCCAGTCACAGCAGGCAGGACATGGAAGCTGCGAACTGCCACACCTAGGTCACACTCCCACCCAACCCTGGAGAGGGACGCAGCCCACCCATGGCTCTGAACCCAAGGGGGGAAGGGGGAAGGCAGAGGGGAGGGACACAACCCACTCATGTCCCTGAAACCAGGGGAGGGAAGGGGAAGGTGTGGCAGAGGGGGAAGCCCACCCATGTCCCTGAACCCAGGGGTAGGAGGGAAACTCTGCCTTCCCATGTCCCTGAACTCAGAGGTGAGAGGGGGAACGAAGGGGGGAGGGACACAGCCCACCCACGTCCCTGAACCTGGGAGTAAATGGCGGGGGGGAGAGGGAAAGCAGGGAGGAGGAAAAAGCTTCCCAGAGGACAGGAAGGGACCAGCTGGCGCTTAACAAACCACAGTGTGGGCCACCTGTGGTACCCCGAGAGCCTTATTCCCAATTAACGTAAGCAAAACCCTCACAGGCCAGCTGTCCTTGTTTTATTCTTTCTGACGTAGCTTCCCACTTTAACATTTTGGTTTCTTTGAAAATCAGCTTATTTATAAAGGTGTTTCGTGGAGAAAGTGAGGAGGAAAAGGAAAAAAGTAATATCTACTGTGTTTTCGCCAGTGTCAGACATCTTTGATTTGCTGTGTGATTCAGTGCTCACCACAGCACGGTGGTTTTTTTATCATCCCCACCTTATAGGTAAGAAAATTCTAACCCCGCATGGCCATTTGCTTTCCTTCCTGCTGGCTGTGTAACTTGGGCAATTCGTTGAATCATTTTTTTCCCTCAGTTTCTTCATATATAACATGGGGATGGCAACAGTGTTATTGTGTCATAACAGGTGTTAGAAGAATCATGAGTTATTCCATGCAATGCTCAATACATCTTAGCATATGATTAATATTTTTAGAAATGACAGGTCAGGCACGGTGACTCAAGTCCGTAATCCCAGCACTTTGGGAGGACAAGGTGAGGGGATTGCCTGAGCCCATGGGTTTGAGAACCGCCTGGGCAACTTGGCAAGACCTCATCTCTACAATAAATCACAAAATTAGCCAGGCGTGGTAGCACGGGCCTGTAGTTCTGGCTACTTGGAAGGCTGAGGTAGAAGGATCGCCTGAGCCCAGCAGGTAGATGCTGGGGTGGTCATGAGCATGTGTGTCACTGCATTCCAGCCTGGATGATGTAGTGAGACTATAACTCAAAAAAAATAAAAACAAACAATCTGGCTGCCTTAATAAAAATTTCACCGAAAGTTGCTTGTGTACTCTAGATATCATCTAAAAAAAAAAAGTGAAAATTATTAGATTCAATTCAACTCCATAATAGAAAAGTATCCACAAATTTTTTTTTTGAGTTGGAGTCTCACTCTGTCGCCCAGACTGGAGTGCAGTGGCTGCTCCCGGCCACCGCAACCTCAACCTGCTGGACTCCAGCGATCCTTCCGCTTCAGCCTTCCAAGTAGCCGGAATTACAGGCATGCGCTACCACGCCCAACTGATTTTTTTGATTTATTGTAGAGATGAGGTCTCATTGCCCAGGCGGGTCTCGAACCCGCGGGCTCAGGCAATCCACTCACCTCAGCCTCTCAAAGGCGTGGGATTACAGGCTGAGCCACCAAGCCTGGCTCACAAATTTTTTAAAAATGTTCTAGAATCGAAATATGACACAAGTCAAGGCTCATTGAGATCACACACCACAGTAGCAGAATGATGTATCTCTCAGCAGCTCCTCTGTAAAGTTCTGAGTCCATATGAGCGACAGATGCAGGAAAACGTAATTGTTTATTTTTCCAGTCAGACATTTAATCACACAGGACACATTTCTGTGTGCCTGGAGAAATACGCAGTTGTTTCCCATATGGAAAGCCCTTCTTTAAGGGCTGAATTCTGTAAACACCAGGTAGCTTAGACACTTTGAATACGATTCAAGCAATTACATACTCTACCAGAAAGTGCTTATTTCTGAGTCCTCAGTTCCGCAGTGAAGTATTTGCTTTAAACAGTAACCATCATCCCTTTAAACTTTTGATTAAATGTTATGCCTCACTGTGACAAGTTTATTTTACCCTGACAAAGGAAATATCTGGTTCTAATCTTATAGGAGTCTTTTAAAAACTGGGCTTTTGTGACCTGCTAGTTTGTTTGTTTGCTGCCTTCTTCAAAGCCTTTTAGTGGTTGGAATTTGCTATCTAAATTTTTATTTTTTTTAATTGGAGTCTCACTTCATTCACCCAGCCTGGAGTGCCATGGCATGGTCACAGACACCCCCGTGCTGACCTGCTGGGCTCAGGCCACCTTTCTGCCTCAGTCTTCCAAGTAGCTGGAACTAAAGGTATGTTCTACCATGCCCTGCTAATTTTGTGACTTATTGTAGAGATGAGGTCTCACCAAGTTGCCCAGGATGTTCTCAAACCTGTAGACTCAGGCAATCCCCTCACTTTGTCCTCCCAAAGTGCTGGGATTACAGGCTTGTGAGCCACCGAGCCTGGCCTCAAATTTTTTAATGAGTGATCTGGGTGCCTTATTCCACTAAAAAAAGAAAGAAAAAGAAGTCTCAAGTGAGCCATGAAAAATTCAAAATTAAGAATAGAGTTTGCCAGGCATGGTGGCTCACACCTGTAATCCTACCACTTTGGTGGGGGTGGGAGAGAAAGGATTGTCTGAGCCCGCGGGTTTGAGACCAGCCTGGGCAACTTGGCGAGATCTTGTCTCTACAATAAACCAAAAAAATCAGCTGGGCATGGTTGTGCATCTATAGTTTCAGCTACTTGGAAGGCTGAAGCGGAAGGATTACCTGAGTCCAGCAGGTAGAGGCTGCGATGGCTGTGAGCATGCTACTGCACCTGGGTGACAGTGAGACTCCGACTCAAAAGAAAAAAAAAGAATAGAGTTGTAATAGAACTAAATCTTGAATTTGTCCCAGTATGAATGAACTCACACCAGACATGTAATACACCGTATTTAGACACCCAATGTTAGTAGAAACCTTGCACAGATCAAGGGTTTTTCCCTGGTGTCAGGCTCATTACAATTATGTTCTACATTAAAATAAGATATTGGAATGACTCAGCAATGCTCCTAGTAACTCCCATGGATGAACTGCAAAGCGTGTTATTCTTACATACTCCACCTTTGAATCACTAGGCAAGAAATTCATGAGCAGCGGGAACACTTGCATCCTGACAGATTCCTAAATATTCAACACTTGCACATACTTGAGGATGCTAGATCCTGCCTGATGCTGCCTGGTTGGAAACAGAAAAAAATGAGTATAAGTGATGCCAACAGCTTGGCAAAGTCTCTAAAAGTTGAAAAATTCTCCCAACTGAACTATGTTCAAGGACAACCTGCCCATCATGTTAGGAAGACACCAGAGTTACCCTTGCTTGCTCTGATATGATCAAACCGCTGGGGTTGTGCCATCCTCTGGCAAAGTAGCACACCCAGTACATGGAGGTGGCAAGATGTCCTCAACCATGGATCCGGCCCCCCAGGGGCTGACGCTCGGGCAGTGACTTCAGAGGTAAGAAACACTGGCATGACTGGTTTCACAGAAAGAGGGGTGCAGACGCAGCTCCCGTGCCAGATCCCCAATTCTAGACACTCCTTCCCAGCCAACCTCTCTGGATTTCTGCCAACAATGAGCAGAGAGAATCTGCTTATTAGACCTCCTGTGATACGTTCACATTTCTACAACTGGGATATCGGAGAGGCAATACTCAACACATCTATATGATCAATAACGAATAATCAGTAGTCACCCATACCATCAATAACCAACTCCACCTAACAGGCATGAACCAAGCCTCTGGCAAGGTAGCACACCCCACACATGGAGGCGGCAAGATGTCCTAAACCATGGATCCTGCCCTCCGGGGGGTGACACTCAGGCAATGACTTCAGAGGTGGGAAACACCTGCAGCAGGACATAGGGCCACCGTGTGTGGAGGACCATGAGGCAGAGCTCCTGGGGGACGTGGCATGGGAGCTGGACATGGATGTCTAGTTAGGACACCGATGGGCATTGGGGAGGGTGTCTAGATGTGACGTGATTAAAGGGGTAGACTTGGGGACACGGGATGGTCAGGGAACATGGGTGCTTGTGCCTCCTCCTACTTGTACCACTGAGAAGGCCTCTCTCATTGGGCACCTCGGGAGGCTGACATAAGCTGCAGTCACAGCTCTGCCAACGGCCCCTCCCCTCACCAAGTCATCAGACTCACACCCAGAGTTGTACTGCCCACTGAGGAATCCACATGCCAGAGTGTCCCATTGGGGTGTGTTCTGCACTGAATCTGACAGAACACAAAGGACTCTGGGGGCCTTGATATGGTCTCTCTCTCGGTGCCCAGAAATACTCTATCACTGTGATACAAACAAGGACTTAGAGTTCTATTCAGAAGGGTGATGAATCACCAGGTCTAGCAGGTCCTTAAAACTAATTGTTGGGGTCTCCATGGAAGGGGGGTGTGGCTCGGACGCCCTTAGATGACCAGCTTTGCTGGGCCTGTTCTCTCCTTAATCTTTCCCCACTAGTGGCCTCCAAGAACCCAGGGCCAGGACTGCCCACTGGGAAGCTTCAGTGAGAGGTCACTGGATCACCACGGAGGAAGGAGAGGCGGGTGTGTAGATCCTCTAATCCTGTTTGCATCCACCTGCATGGGCCCCGAGAGTCCTGGTGGCAACGCTGACGTGCCTACCCTGAGAACAGGCATCAGTAAACCCACTCCACTGCAGAACATGGCCAGCAGCTAGTCTCCCTGGCAGGCTCTCCTGCCTTTTCCCACCGTGGGTCAGGCTGCTCATGCAGAATGTATGAAACTCATTTTACAAACCTGGGTCTCAGGAGATCTCATTTTCCTAACTTGTCTACAATATGACTTAGATATGTATCTGAACCCTCACTCTGCTGGGTAGAATACATTTCATCTCAGTCCATATGCAGGCCCCCGCCTCAACTGCTGCCAGGATTGTGTCCGGGTCCTGCTGTGGGTGTGTGCAAACAGAGCATGCCCAAGAACCCACATGGCCTGATGGCCTACTTAGAGCCCATGATACCCTTCCATGTCGACTAACCATGTCCATTTCTCCCTCTCGCATCAATAACCCATTGTACATACGAACGAGTTCTGTTCCGAGAGTATGTTGCTAAGTCCAATTTGTTTGTAAGTCCAACAAAAAGCTAGCCTAGGTACCCAACTAAAACAGCTGGCTATCATGTACTATACTATAATGGGTTTATAATTCCTTTCACCCAAATACTACATAACACAAAAAATAAAACATTTTGAGTCTTACAGTACAATCTTTTGATGCACATGATGATGTACACCAGACACATGAACTAACCTATGTGACTGGACGCACAAACACATTCGCATCTTTGAAAGTTCGCAACTTAAGCCGGGCTCGGTGGCTCAGCCTGTAATCCCAGCACTTTGGGAGGCTGAGGTGAGTGGATTGCCTGAGCCCGCGGGTTCAAGACCCGCCTGGGCAACTTGGCGAGACCTCATCTCTACAATAAAACAAAAAATTAGCCGGGCGTGGTAGCGCGCGTCTGTAGTTCCAGTTACTTGGAAGGCTGAGGTGGAAGGATCGCCGGAGCCCAGCAGGTCGAGGCTGCAGTGGCCAAGAGCGGCCACAGCACTCCAGTCTGGGTGACAGAGTGAGACCAACTCAACAAAAAAAAAAACAACGAAAGTTTGCAACTTCAAGACTCGTATGTAAGGGACTTGCTGTAGTTTCCTAATTCCTCACTTACCCAAAGAGAGACTGGGGGATTCCTGGAGAGCAGGCTGCTCTGAAGACACACAATCCACCCTCAGAGTCCATCTGGTTCAGGCCAGGGGAGCCATCAGCTCAGGGTTGTAGCATCCAGTAAAGCCGAAACACCACTGCCTGTCACTCTTCCTCCAATGGGCACGACACTGGCTGAGACTGCCTATAAGCACCCGTCACCCTGGGGCCAAATCCCACCTTCGTTTGTGTTTCACAAAAGGCTTCTCTAAATCTGCTCCCACTGCTGGAATATGGGAATGGCGGGAGGGGGGAACACCCAGTATCTTACTGGAGATTGTGAAACGCCCAACCCTCCATTTCTGGACTGAGATACTCAACGCCAGAGCACAGCCTGGAGGCGCTGCTTCCAGCTGAGTTAGGTGTAACTGGCTCCCACGCAGGCCCCAGTAGTCCCTCTCGATATCAAAGCTCTTCAGGTCTCCAGGGCAAGAACTGTGGCTCTGGGAATCACAGTCCTGCCGGGGCACTGGGTGACACCGTATTCTTAGTGGTTTTCTTAGATCTTGGCAAGTTGTTATTCATTCATTCATTCATTCATTCATTCAGTTAGTTTTTAGAGACAGGGTCTGGCTCCATTACCTAGTCTGGAATGCAGTGGTCAATCACAGATCACTGCAGTCTCAAACTTTTGGGCTGAGGCGAACCTTCCGCCTCAGCCTCCCAAGTGGCTGAGACTACAGGTGGACTGGTGCCACGCTTGGCTAATTATTTTTATTTTTGTAGAGGAAGGGGGTCTCACTACATTGCCCAGGTTGGTCTCGAACTCCTGGCCTCAAGCATTCCTCCTGCGTCGGTCTTCTAAAGTGCAGGGATTATAGGCATGAGCCACTGTGCCTGGCTGATCTTGGCTATTTCCGATAGTCTGCACCAGGTAAGCAGGAAGGATTTTGGTGGTGTGTGGAAGCAACATTTAGTAACATGGAACTACTAGAAAGAAAAAAAGATGCGTTTGCAACCACTCTAAGTCAAGGAGAATGTGGCAGTTTCGTGCTAATATGTCTTTAATGCTTTTGTGACATTTGCTCATCTTTCCTTCTACTTAAGGTGGAGAATCTTTTGTCTGGACACCAGCATCCTGCTCAGGAACTCATGCTTCACATTCAGTCACCAGCTGGCTTTTGGAGACTTGTCCTGTTTGTCTCTCCAGACGCTCTCTCTACCCCTTCTCAGCCCTGTCCCATGCCCCAGGACGCCACCCTCTGCTGACGCATCACCCGGCTCCTTGCTCTCCGACTTCCTGTTGGGTTTGACCAACAAGAGGAACCCCCAGGCTGTCACAAGATTAGAAGACAGAGGATCAGGGCACTTCTCTCCCCTTCTGGGGTTCTGGCAGTGGCTCCACTCCCCTGCAATCCAGGCTACTGCCCAAGGTTCCTCCTCCATCCAGTGGGGAATCTCCCTGGCGAGCTCTCCTGTCTTTGTCTCCCATGTCTGTTGACATGGCTTCCGGACCTTGTCCTCTCTTTGCTCCTAGGGCTGATAACAGCTCCCCATGGTTGCCGGTCTCCAGATACCTCATGGTCCTTCTTCAATCCCGTCAACATCTCTCCTAGCAGTCCCTTCACGGACACCGAAGTCGGTTTTGTCCATGCCAGGACCCAGCACAATGGAGTCATCATCTACTGATAACAAGGTTGGGCAAAGGCAACAATCCTGTCCAATCTTCCTTTCCCTAGCGTGGAAAGCTGCGTCATGCCTCTCCCAACCCAGGATGTCAAGATTCCAGTGAATTCCAGATCCTGTGACTAGACTACTTACATGATAACATGAACTCTGCAGATGCGATCGCACCATGGATTTTAAGATGGGGAGATGATCCTGGGTGAGCCAGGTAGGTCCAATGTGATCACAGGGTTTTGGGGGGTTTTTTTGAGTTGGAGTCTCACTCTGTCGCCCAGACTGGAGTGCAGTGGACGCTCCCGGCCACCGCAGCCTCAACCTGCTGGGCTCCAGCGATCCTTCCGCCTCAGCCTTCCAATTAGCTGGAACTACAGGCGCGCGCTACCACGCCCGGCTGATTTTTTGATTTATTGTAGAGATGAGGTCTCGCTGCCCAGGCGGGTCTCGAACCGGCGGGCTCAGGCAATCCACTCACCTCAGCCTCCCGAAGACACGGGATTACAGGCTGAGCCACCGAGCTCGGCTGATCACAGGGTTTTTATAAGAGGGACACAGGAGGACAGAGTTAGAGGAGATGCGATGACCACAGCAGGAGTCCCAGCCCACGAAGGAAATTTGAAGATAAATGCCACAGGCTCTGAAGATGGAAGAAGGGATCCTGAGACAAGGAAAGGGGGCAACCTTCAGAAGCTGGAAGAAAGGAGAAAACAGATTCTCCACTAGAGCCTGCAAAAGGGCAATCTAGCTGACACCTTGACTTCATCCCAGTGACACTGGTTTGAGCCTTCTGGTCTCCAGAACTGTAAGAAAATACATGTGTGTTGTATTAAGCTACTAAATGTGTGGGCACTTTGTTACAGCAGCCACAAGAAATTAACACACCTAGGCACAAAGGTAGATAATATTTGGAAGTTCCCCTCAAGTTATATTGGGATCATGTATCTGACTTCTTATCAATGAGTAGTCAATAAAAGTGATAAACACTATGTCCAGGCCTGGCCACAGAGCCCTCTGGCTGTCTCTTCCCTACTCCAGTAACCACGGAAGGCACCTGCGAGGTGACTATGCCCCAGACAGCAGAGGCTTCATCAGCCTGGATCCCTGAATATTCCCGTGGAGCCGACCATCATTAGATACGTACCATGAGCAAGAGGTACTACTCTTCATTTATTGTGATGCAAGTATTCTTTCATATGTTGGTGAAATTGACAAAAAAAGTCAATTTAAGAAAACAAATAAAAGTGCAATCAGTCATTCATTAATCATTCATTCATTCAATAATGTATTATATGCCTAGAGATAGTGATTGATAAGCCTGATCTCCAGAAACAAAACAAAATGAAAAATCAAAGACCACTGATTTGTAGCTCTTTCCAATTCTGTGGTGCAAATACTCTCACTATGACTTCAATAAGCACCGGTCATGCCATTGAACTTGGATTTGGCAGGAAATATACACAGCTGGCTCTCATAAGCCAGTAAAAGCTGGCTATAGCATATCTATGAAGTGTTAGGTGCTGTGGCTACGGCATGAGCAAACACACCCTTACCTTTATGGAGTTTAAATGGAAAAGAAGACGTGAGATGCAAAAGGTTTTTAGAGCTGATGGACGCCTAGTCGAGACGCCGGGATGCGGCCAGGGAGCGGCCAGCCCGATCGAGGCTGGGTGGACGCGGAGCGGCCACTGCACTCCAGTCTGGGCGACAGAGTGAGACTCCAACTCAAAAAAAAAAAAAGAGTGGATCCCCCTCCCCTGTTCCATGACCGTCCTGACGGCTCAGATTCCTAAGATCTGCTTTCCCAGCATGAGACATTTTTTTTCCTGAAGTGATTTACAATCAAATTAATGATTCAAACACGGAATGTTAAGTGTGGGTGGATTAATAGGTATCGCCCGAAGAAATGGGAAACCGCAACCTTAAAAGCCTTACATATATTCTGAATGATGAAAGAAAGAGAAAGCCAAGCTTACAAAGCAAAAGCGGGGAGACCCCTGCTCACCCTGCAGACCACACACCCTGCCTCTGATCCACAGAGCGCCTTGCCCTCCCATGACCTGCTTTTCAAGCAGGGAATTATGTGATTCTCTGATCACAGGCTGCATCCAGCTTGTTCAGCAGGTCCATGATGTTGCCCCTATTTCTGCATCTTTTTTGTGTTACACATTTTTAAAATAATTAAAATACGGAGCAAAACCAGAAGTAGAGTGACCCACTGAAGGCACCAGTGGGGGAAAAGGGGTTCTCCCAGGAGTCTCCCACATCAATCCATCCTAAAAAAACATACCGACACCAGATAGAAAGAATGCGATAGAGGGAACCAAGAGAGAAGAAGCCATCAGCACAGAAAGTGCCTTAAAACCGGGAGAGAATAAGCTGTGTTTATTTAAAGCATGATCAATGACAGAAATTCACATCTAATATTCTTTTTCTGCTTCCCAATTCGTTTGCCAACACATTTTGTTTCTGAGTAAGAACAGCATATTTTTACTCTTTAACATGAGTAATTTTAACTAGCGGGGAAGCCACTCAGTTCTGCCGGGAAGTTCTTCCTTCCAGAGCAGTCCTCCTCTGTCTCCTGTGAGAACCTCAGAGACATGACGTCCCTCAGCAGATAGCAGTCAGAAACCAGGAAATGAGAACAAATCCACCAACACCCGCAGTGCTGGGGCCTCATGTAGTTTCCAAGGGCTGAGAACAGCCCTTTTCATTGCTGGCGTAATTTCTGTTTCTCGGTGTTCAAGCTCTGGCCATGTGGAAGAAATGAGCTTGTTTCAAATTCTTCTTTGTCTTATATTCTAATTATTAACCCCCAAGGTTTACGTCATCTAGTACAGTCATGAAGAGGAAAACAGGGGCCCTGGTTCTTGGCCGTTTCCAACGGAAGCTGTCATTTGCCAAGCTCAGTGCTTAGGAGAAAGCCAAGATAGATCCTGGGAAATGTCAGCTCTACAGGTCTTCATGGTATTTAAAAAAAAAAAAAAAAAAAAAGCACATTACCACTACTGAAGGCCTCTAAGCTGAATCTGCCTCCATAGTTTGTTTTATGTGACTTTGTGGTATTATTTAAATTTATAATTAGGTTTTAATGCCAGGACTTATAAAACACAGGGTTTCACATAAAAATCTTAAATTGGGGTTTTATTTAAAACTTTGCAAGATATGTCCAAACTGTGAATCCATTGCCATATTGCAAGAATCAGTGAAGCTGTACCCTTTAGACAGGGCACATATTCAACAGTTTGCTACAGTTTCCACCCAGCCCATATGCCTCATTTGTTTCACCTGCTTCCCGTTATAGGCATTTTATTTTATTTTATTTTTAAATCTCTGGACTGTAGAATCATTCACAAAATGCTTATCTTAGTATGATACAGTCCCACTCCCTTGTACATGCTTCATGACTCAGCCCAGGGTTTCTCAACCTCAGCACTACTAACATTGTTGGCCAGATAATTCTTTGTTGTGGGATAGAGCTATTATATGCATCATAGGAAATTTACCATCATTCCTGGCTTCCACTCACTATATGCCAGTAGCACCCAAGTTATGATTATCAAAAATGTCTCCAGTCATTTTCAAAAGTCCCCAGGGAAGCAAAATCACTCCCAGCTGAGAACCACTGGTCTATCCACGCTGAAATACTTTTTCCCTTCTTTCAGAAGATTGCATTCTTTTTCAGTTGAGTTCTCTACACCTGCCTGAAAACCTCCTAGTCTTACTTCAAAACCCAGCTCCAGAATTCCCTCCTCTGTAATGCTATCTTTTTACTTACATAAAGTGTTTATCTGTTTCTTTGATCACGACTATACCTATGACTTGGAGGGGTGTTGTAGTTTACAAGGAAGTTAGGGAGTACAACGAATGCTGTATATGATCAAAATTCTCACTTAAGACCAGGCTCGGTGGCTCAGCCTGTAATCTCACACTTTGGGAGGCTGAGGTGAGTGAATTGCCTGAATCCGTGGGCTCAAGACCCGACTGGGCAACTTGGCGAGACCTCATCTCTACAATAAATCTAAAAAATTAGCCAGGCGTGGTAGTGCACGCCTGTAGTTCCAGTAACTTGGAAGACTGAGGCAGAAGGATCGCCGGAGCCCAGGAGGTCGAGGCTGCAGTGGCCAGGAACGGCCACCGCACTCTAGTCTGGGCGACTGAGTGAGACTCCAACTCAAAAAAAAAAAAAAAAATTCCCACTTAAATCCTCTTAAGTAGTTTTAATCACCAGGACCTGAGCCTTTGAAAACCCAAAAGCTAAGAAATACTTTTTTTTCCCCCTACTCTCTCAGCTATGCCCTTTGTATAGATCCCAAAGTCTAGTCTGAAACAGGGAAGGTAACAATGGATTTTTTTTACAGCAATAGCCTTTTTTTGCAAAGCAACTTTTTAAAAAAATTGTATTTTATTATAGAGATGTGAGGTACAAGTGAGGATTAACTACATAAGTAGGCTGCATGCAGGTGAAGTCTGGGTTTCCTTTTTTTTTTTTTTGAGTTGGAGTCTCACTCTGTCACCCAGACTGGAGTGCAGTGGCCTCTCCCGGCCACCGCAGCCTCGACCTGCTGGGCTCCGGCGATCCTTCCGCCTCAGCCTTCCGAGTAGCTGGAACTACAGGCGTGCGCTACCACGCCTGGCTGATTTTTTGATTTATTGTAGAGTTGAGGTCTCGCCAAGTTGCCCAGGCGAGTCTTGAACTCGCGGGCTCAGGCAATCCACTCACCTCAGCCTCCCAAAGTGCGGGATTACAGGCTGAGCCACCGAGCCTGGCAAGTCTGGGTTTCTAACCGGCCCTCACTCCACCGGGCAGTGGGCCGGGTGCCCCTCCCTCCTCCCTCCCTTCCCTAGCAGTCCCCAGCAACTACTGATTCCTCCCTCGTGCGAATGTGATTAGTGTTCAGGGACCACTCATGAGTGAGAACATGCGGTATTCAGTTCTTTGTTGCTGTGATAGATCGTGTAAAGCAACTTTCAAGGCTGTGATTAATTTCTAGGCTGAGACCTCCCCCACCACCAATAGACTGATGCATTTACCAAGGGCTCAGCCCAGGTGTGAGCTCCCTGGGGGCGGATCTCAGTTCTGACAGGCCTGCAGCTTTACCACGCAGTCCACGGTGGAAGGTTCCTAAATTGTTTCACATGGTCTCAATCTCATTTTGTTTCAATGGTCACTCAGAGGACATGGCATTTGAGGTAAGACTCGAATGAAGAGAGGAACGAGCCCTGGGTGTGACCAGAGTGAACAGACCTGCTGGGTGTGTCTGAATAACAGCCAGAAGATCTGCGTGGTGGTAGGAAACTTGTCATGGGATGGGAGGCATGGCAGGCAATTACAAAGGAATGGGATATTTTCAGACTTGAAGCCGTTGGATACATTTTTTTAATATAGGAGTTTGTGGGTGGTAGTTTTAAAACATGCCCATAAGTTTTTACATGCTCTGTATGAGTCTCTTTTGGTATTGCTATAAAGGAACACCTGGGGCCAGGTCATTATAAAGAAATGAGGTGTATATGGCTCATGGTTCTTCATGGCACCAGCATCTTTTTCTGGGGAGGCCTCAGGAAACTACAATCATGGCGGAAGGGGAAGGGAGCAGGCGTGTCCTATGGTGAGAGTGGAAGCAAAGGAGAGAAGGGAGGTGCCAGGCTGTTTTTTGTTTTGTTTTGTCTTGTTTTTGAGTTGGAGTCTCACTCTGTCGCCCAGACTGGAGTGCAGTGGCTGCTCCCGGCCACCGCAGCCTCCACCTGCTGGGCTCCGGCGATCCTTCCGCCTCAGCCTTCCAAGTAGCTGGAACTACAAGCGCGTGCTACCACGCCCGGCTAATTTTTTAGATTTATTGTAGAGATGAGGTCTCGCCAAGTTGCCCAGGCGGGTCTCTAACCCGCGGGCTCAGGCAATCTACCCTCCTCAGCCTCCCAAAGCACGGGATTACAGGCTGAGCCACCAAGCCCGCTGCAACTAACTTTTATTAAAGATTTTATAGGAACAAGAAGGTTTACCTGTTGTCGCAGAGAGTCCATCACCCCAGGACAGAGAAGTTTCAGAAGCCTCCCTGGACCCTTGCTGGCACCCAGATGTCGGCGGCTGTGGCCCCATCCTTCCCTACTCACCCAATAATAAGAGGCAAGGCAAAGTCTGCATTGCTCTCAGATGCTTAATACAGCTTGGATGTTGTCCCCTCCAAATCTCATGTTGAAATGTGGTCCCTAGTGTAAGAGGTGTTTACGTCATGGGGGCAGACCCCTCATGAAAGGCTTGGTGCCCTCCCCGTGATAGTGGGTGAATTCTTGTTCTATGAGTTCACATGAGAGCTGATTGTTTAGAGGAGACTGGCATCTCTTTCCTTCTCTCTCTCTTTCTCTCTCTCTCTTTTTTTTTTGAGTTGGAGTCTCACTCTGTGTCCCTGGGCTGGAGTGCAGTGGCATGCTCATGGCTACCACAGCCTCAACCTGCTGGGCTCAGGCAATCCTTCTGCCTCCGTTTTTCAAGTAGCTGGAACCACAGGCAGGCACCACCTGGCTAATTTTTTGATTTATTGTAGAGAGATCTCACCAAGTTGCCCAGGCTGAGCTCAGGCAATTCTCTCTCCTCTGCCTCCCAAAGTGCTGGGAGGACAGGTGTGAGCCACCGTGCCCAGCTTCCTTCTCTCTCTTGCTGCCGCTCTCGCCATGTGACACACCTGCTCACTCTCTGCCTTCTGCCATGATTATAAGTTTCGCAAGTCCTCATCAAAAGCATAGCAGGGCAGGTCTCCGTGGCTCAGCCTGTAATCGCAGCACGTTAGGAGGCTGAGGTGAGTGGATTGCCTCAGTCCACGGCAGGCAACTTGGCCCTGGCAACTTGGCGAGACCTCGTCTCTACAATAAATAAAAAAAATTAGCCAGGCATGGTAGCACGGCGCCTGTAGTTCTGGTCACTCGGAAGGCTGAGGCAGAAGGATCACTGGAGCCCAGCAGGATGATGATGGAGTGGCCGTCAGCATGCTACTGCACTCCAGCCTGGGTGAAGTGACACTCCAATTCAAAAACAAACAAACAGAAAAGCACAGCAGTTGTTGGCTCCATGCAGAACCATGAGCCAAATAAACCTCTTTCCTTCATAAGTTAGCCACCCTCAGGTATTTCTTTACTGCGACACAAAACAGATTAATACAATGGTTCCTTTTTTTTTTGAGTTGGAGTCTCACTCTGTTGCCTGGACTGGAGTGCAGTGGCCACAGCCTCACCTGCTGGACTACAGCGATCCTTCGGCCTCAGCCTTCCGAGTAGCCAGAATTATAGGCATGCGCTACCACGCCCAGCTGATTTTTTAATTTATTGTAGAGATGAGGTCTCGCTGCCCAGGCGGGTCTCGAACCCGCGGGCTCAGGCAATCCACACACCTCAGCCTCCCAAAGGCATGGGATGACAGGCTGAGCCACCGAGCCCGGCACAATGGTTCTTTAAGACATTAATCCACCATCTTCTCAGCTTTGAGGGCTCTCTGAAATACAGTCATGCTCCTGGTCCAACTCTTTGTCTCTTGACTTACTGGCTGTGCTGTGGCAAGCAGAACAAGTTTGGACTCGGTTACGGCATTTCAGATCATTCCAGGCCCTGACCTCCCAGCCACATCCTCATTCTGAATGGAGCAGAGATGAGCTGCGTCCTTTATTCCCTGCCCAGATTACCGATTCTTGGGTCTAATATTAATACATTTTGTGATTGTTTCCAGCCACGATGTTGGGGAAGGGTTTGTTATGCAGCACGAGACAACTAGAACAGAGTGGCATGATCTGACGTATGTTTAAAACAATTGTTCTGATGACTAAATGGAAACTAAATGGGGAGGGGGCGGAAGGAAGGAGAAGAACAACAAGCGACGAGGCTGCTACAGTAAGCCCAGCGAGAGAGGATGTTGGCCTGGTCCAGGGCAGGAGCAGCACCGGAGACAAGAAGTGGCCACCATCAGGGTCTGTTTCAGAGGCAGAGCCAAGAGGACTTGCTGATAGATCAGCCATGCCGCCTGAGACATGCTCTGCCTTGACTTAGCTGAGCCCGTCTTTCCATCTGGGTTCCGTCTCCCGATGATCCCCATGATCTTCCTTCTATTGCAAGCACGATGGAAGAACTGGAACATGAAGAAATGGTGTCCCTACTCCTTTGTTCCCAGACGCAGCTGCCAGACTAGTGCCAGAGACAGCATCTCTTTAACAGGTCGGCACTAAGAACATCTGTCAATCATGACTGGAAAAGAAGAGTACTGGCCAGCAAGGTGAGGACCAGTGCCAGTTTCTCTTAGAGAATAAAAAATCGTGACACCTCATGACCCTTAATAAGCTATCTTGCCAGTTCCACTCATCCTGCCCTGGTGTTTGACCTAGCAGAAATCTAAGGTGTCACGGGTAAAGAGAATGTATTTACAAATGCCACCAGTAATGTCCGAAAGGTCCCTTTCCTCGGTTTTGTGTTCCAGCCACTCAAAGTGACTTTCTGCTTCTTTCACCCAAATCCTATTCATCGCTCAAGAATCAGGTCGAATTCCACCTCCTCAGTGAAGCTTACTTTTCTTTTCTTTTTCTTTTTTTCTTCTTTTTTTTTGAGTTGGAGTCTCACTCTGTCGCCCAGACTGGAGTGCAATGGCCGCTCCCGGCCACCGCAGCCTCGACCTGCTGGGCTCCGGCGATCCTTCCACTTCAGCCTTCAAAGTAGCTGGAACTACAGGCGCACGCTACCACGCCTGGCTAATTTTTTGATTTATTGTAGAGATGAGGTCTCGCCAAGTTGCCCAGGCAGGTCTCAAGCCCACAGGCTCAGGCAATCCACTCACCTCAGCCTCCCAAAGGCGCGGGATTATAGGCGGAGCCATCGAGCCTGGGGAAGCTTACTTTTCTGACCACCCTTTCTTTTCTCTAAACTTCTATAGCAATTATTGTCTGTCCAGTTCATTGCACCATCAGCCAAGGAGTTCCACATGATAATCCCTCTAGTATTGTAGAACGGCTGTTTAGATTATTAGTTTTCATGAACATAACATTATATCAAATCCATAATGCCATAAATTCAATCAAAAGCAAGTTTGCCCAAACTGAGATCTGATATTAGTTGGATACACTGATTATAATCAAAGAAACCACTTCTGTATGTTCATGAAAAGTGGAAATGATTTTGTTTCATTTAGAACCTAATTCCAGTCTACCCAGTTTGCTTCAGGTCATACAACAAAAGCAAAGGATTAAACTGTGTTGGAGAAGTTGGTTTCTTTAATCATAGAAAGGTAGTCTCATGCTGAAAATATTACTAACTTAAAATTTCTAAATTTGGCCAGGTGTGGTGGCTCAAGCCCATAATCCCAGCACTTTGGGAGGCCAAGGTGAGAGGATTTCTTGAGCCCATGAGTTTGAGACCAGCCTGGGGAACATGGTGAGACCTCGTCTCTACAATAAATTTTTAAAAATTAGCTGGGCGTGGTAGCACGCGCCTGTAGTCCCAGCTACTTGGAAGGCTAAGGTGGAAAGATCTCCAGAGCTCAGCAGGTCAAGGCTGCGGTGGCCGGGAGTGGCCATTGCACTCTAGTCTGGTTGACGGGGTGAGACTCCAACTCAAAAAAAAAGATAAAAAGATAGTAGATATGAGAATAAACACAAATTGCTGATTTTGCAGTAGGATAACATAAAGTATTAAAAGTTCAAGGCTAGAAAGTTTTAAAAGTTAAACTTAAAAATTCAATATATTATTATTTTGGAAAAAAATACACAAAATTCACAGCACTTGTTTGGATACCACCTAATTACATGGCAGTGAGAAACTGGGTAATGACATTGGGCTACATTCTTATCACGGCCTTTATCATGTTTTGAATGATTGTTTACTTGGTTATCTGGGAAGAGAACACTGAAAGGGCAAAGATTTTCTCTATTCCGCTCAACATTTATCCTCAGTATCCAGCACAATGTCTGGCATTTAGAAGGCCCCTATCCGATAGATAATTGTTGAGTAAAGCAGAATATTTATATAAATTAGGCAGTCGTTAAAATGGCACATTGGAATAAAAACATGAAATGGGTATGGGAATATTTTCAATGTACATATATGTACAAATATACAATTATATTTTAGAAACAAAAACACAGGACCCTGTATACTTATGCAAATAAACATACCTAAAAGAACAAAATAACAACAAAATAGAAAATCCAGCAGTAAGATTTAAGACAGGAGACTTAAATAGACATAACAACCTAGATGAAACTCTTGAAAATGATGTGGAGTGTAAGAAGCCATACAAAAATGAATACATGCTATAAGATGCCACTTATATATACAAAATTCAAAAACCAGCGAAACGAATGGATGGTAGGTTACCGGTTCCCTTTAGGAATAAGGGCAGTTACTGGGAGGAAGTGAGCAACAGTTCTAGGACACCAAGGGTAGCTCTTGACTATGAATGTGTTACTTTGTAACCATTCATCCATGAACTTTCTGTGTAAACATTATAGTTCAATAAATACGTTTATTTAAGGACATCGATGTGGGTTCTCACTGGGTATAGAACTTGTGATGGATTTCTGATTTTCTGATTTTTGTTCATTTTTATTTTAATTTTCTAGAGTGACTGAGTATAGCTTGTGTTACACTTCCATAGTATAGAAAACGTTCCTTTATTTTAATTAGACGATTGGGAACCGTTACTAAAATCCCATGGATTGGTGTACCAGGTAAGACACAGGACACTCAGATCAAGAGGTTGTGGAGGGTAACGTGTAGCAAAGTCTACCAGGGATCTGGTAGTACTGCAAGGCTAGCACTAAGAAAGAGATCATACCCCAGGAGAGGCTGCGGTGGCCATTGTGGTGCCCAGAGGGTACACAATGGGACCCGTTCTCACCCCTTCTGCAACCTACAAGGATTATTCTTCTGAGCCACAGAGCAGGGTGGAGAAGGTCAGAGAGTGGATGTGGACCCCAAGGAAAGGGGCCCACCCCCATTCAAGCTCTTGTCCCCCCCATATTCTCCTGACCCAGGCCCCGGCACTGAGGTCCCCGGTAACACACATTGTGTTTCTCTCTCTCCTCTGCACATCACCAGCTCCCTGCTCTGGATGTCCCCTCGACTTCAGTGTTTATCTTTCATTTCCATTACTTTCTTTCTTTTAGGTAATAGACAATCTCAAAAACAAATTGTATTTATTGCTGTTTCTCTAAAGAGAAACGTGCCCTACAAAAGTCCCTTTCTTTATAGATTTCTCATTTATAACAGTGTGATACTTCTTCTTTTTTATGGTACACTGAACTATTTTCTCTTGATGTTGGTTTCACATAAACAGAAATAAATATTATTTTACTGGCTATAGAAATACAACTCACAAGGAGAAAAATGTATTTTGTATCTGAAATATTGCTCTTCCCAAGTATTTTTATAAGCACTTTACACATAATATAAAATGTCGAATAATTCTGAAACAAATATACTACGTTCCCGGGACCGCAGAGAGATTACCATGAAAAGGGAATCTTGTGAGTTCAAGACCATTCATTGTTCAGCGAGACAGAAAGTTGGCAGGAAAAAGTGGAGCAACCAAGCTTCTTGAGGAATTACTACTTCAAAGAAAAACAATCATAAGTTGTATAGGGTTGAAAAACAAAAACAAAAACCCAAAACTTGCCACATATACACTTTAAGATAAAAATGTTCTAGGAGAGACAAAGCATCCTTAGTCACTGCCTGATATAAAAATGAATTTGTACTTCTTAAAAGAGAATGAAAAGTCTTGGGCATAAATATTTTGAGAAACATGAACATCTTTAAATCAACCTAAGAAGCATTTCTTCACCCAGAACTATTAGCATTTTAGACCAGATAATCCTTTTTGCTGTGGAACCTGTCCTGTGTGTTGTGGCCTGTTCAGCGACATCCCTAGCCTCTACCTAACCGATGTCCCTTGCCCAGCTCCAGCTATGACAACCAAAATTATCTCAGACATTGCAAAACGTCCTTTGGGGGAAGAACATCAGGTTGAGAACCACTGACCTAAAAGAAGTATTATTTGGCATTCCCAATGTTTAATTTTATGGTGTTTTAATATTTTCAATTTGTTGACAACATTGAAAACTTGGGGAATTTCATATCGAAATCTTAATTACTTCTATCCCTTGGGTTATCAGAAGGCATCTCGGAACTTACATTCCACTGCTGTATACATTGGTTAGACACAAATCACAGCCCCATTTAGAAAGCATATGCGATGTCTCACTTTCCTACAGTCCACACCACTCCGTATTGTCTTTCAACAGCTATGTCCATTGCCACTTATCACATGATTTACCATACAGCTGCTTGTTTCACTCATACATAAGTCATCTCTGGCCTCTAGGAAATTGGAATTTGTGGCATCTACTCCAGAAGCAAAGGACCCAAAAATGTCTGCTATGAACAAAATACTGAGTTTTTAGCAAATGAAATACCAAGAGCAGAAAAAGGAATTGCCTAAAGGTCAACATTAGAAATACTCATTGTGGTCTCGCCGAAGCCCAGAACAGCTGCCCATGATCTGATCAGCTGGGTATAAGTCAGCACCATGCTTTCCCTGATGGTTCACCTCTCTGTTTTCTATCCATCCTGCAATGCCACAAAACTCACCTGCAACCAACAACATTGTAATAAAAAAATCTGTTACTCTCTGATAATGGATAAAGGTCATCCACAATGCAACCAAGTCTACAGCAACTCTATTGCCAATAACGGACTGTACTGATCAGCTATTACTATACAAGCGAGATAGAGTAAATGACAACCCATTCATTTTTCAAACTCCCGTCTTAAATGCCTTCGTTGTAATATTCAACCAAATACTAGGAAAAATCGATGACATTAGAAACCTTGCTGCTGAAACTTAAGTGGCAGCGTTATTCCTGGCTGAATAATGAATGGAATTACAATAAACACTAAGCTCCATAGTGCACACCTTCCATCAGACACATCCAGGCGACGCTCCTGCAGGAGAAAAGAGGGAAGAGGGAGGGAAGAGGGCGTGGAAGAAAGGGAAGATGAGGCAAGTAGATAAAAAGGCATGAGAGAGGAAAGGACAGGAGAAAAAAGATAAGGGAGGGCCAGGACCAAAAGGTCTGTTGTGTGCGAGCAACGATATGCACCAAGTATTGGATATGGAGGCTTAGACATAAGACTTCTAAGTCTCTAAGTATAAGCCTTTTATTTAAGACCACAGGGAGGCAGAAAGAAGCGAAATCTCAACACATTCCGTGGCAGGATGCACTGCAGCCTCACCCTCTGTGCAGAACTGCAGTCAGAAGCTATCTACCTGGAGACAGTGCCACCTGTCCTGAACGTTCAGTCAGGCACATCCTCATTCAGACCACTTCTTGCTGATGCAGGGTGCTTTATCATGAAAGGAGACCAGGCCAGACGCAAGCACTCCCTGAACTCCACGGTAGTACCAGAGAGTTTAATTTTCAAAGGAGAAGGGTCAGTGTCGTCTTAGTCAAAGGATCTGCTTTCATTCGGCAAGATAACTTTATCTGCAGGAGACAATAAGGACTTCTCCAAATGGGCTCTGTGATCTGGAGGAAGGAAGGAGGCCATCCCTGGGAGGGAGATGTCCCAGAATTGGAGCCCTCACAGTCCTACTCCATGTCATGGCGCCTGACTGTCTATGTCTCTCCAGGAGAGGACAAAAGTCACCATCATCCTAAGTGAGGTAACTCAGGAACGGAAAACCAAACATCGCATGTTCTCCTAAGTGGGAGCTACGCTAAGGGTCTGCAAAGGCATCGAGAATCCTATACTGGAGACTCAAAAGGGGAAGATGAGAGGGAGTAGGGGGTGAAAATCAACTGTCAGGTACAATGTGCACTCTTCAGGTGACAGGTACACTCAAAGCCCAAACTTTATCACTGTATAATTCATTTGCATAACCAAAACTGCTTGTACTCCTAAAGCTATTGAGATTTTTAAATTTAATTTTTTATTTTAAAGATGTGGGGTACAGTTTAGGATTAGGTACACAAGTGGTCACTGTACAGGTAAAGTTTGGGCCTCCCTTTGGTCGCCGCTTCGCCTGGTTTGAGAATAGGTATCATTATTGATAAAGTGTGGCCACTCCCTCCCCTGGCAGTTTCCCACTCCTGCCAATTCCTTTCTTAGAGTATCATGATAATTGTTCCGGGTCCGTTTATGAGTGAGAATATGTGATACTAATTTCTTTCTGTGATAGGTCACTAAGTACTACAGACTCTAAATTCAAATTATTTAAAAGGCTCCAAAGGCTCCATCAGCATCTGCTCCAGCCTGAGGGCAGGATTTTCAAGCTGGAAGAAGGGGTGGAAGGACCGGCCTCGGCCCCGCCCTCAGCCCACTCCAAGGTGGTGTTGTGTGTGAGCGGGAACTTATGGACACAAGCTCACAAGCCTCAGGCCACATCCCACCCACCCTGCTCTGCTCTGGATTCTCGTGCAGCCCTTTAGAGAATGAATTGCTTCAACTCACCAGCTGAGTTCACACGAAGGGAAGCAGGTGTGGTGGACCCCAGGTGGGAAGAAGTCCTGCCTCCTGATAAACTGGTGAACCTTCAGCAAAGACAAGGTCAGGGATGGAAGAGGAGAGCTGTGTGCAGAGGGATGGGTGCCAACTCTCCCCTGTAGACCACCAAGTAAGAAGAGGACAGAAGGATACACGCTGGCCCATATCGTCTTGTGTCCCCCTCTAGCAAAAAAGAGGAAGAATAACCCTCTACTGGGGACAGGGATGGAATTTTCTGGATGGCCTGGGTGACATCTATAACAGTACACTGAACTTCATGTAGGGTGAGCTATACTTTAAAGATACGCATTGGGAAGCTGCATTTGGTAGATGCATCGCAATGAATGACATAATTATTCTCTGCTTTTTATATTGACTCTCCAGAAGACTGGTCCCTGGGGACTGCACCAGCTGGGCTTCTGGCTGAGTTCAGGTGGTGAAAGGCGCCGGCAGGAGATCAGGGAGAGATAGGATATTTCCTCTTTGATTCTAGTTGTGGCCAAGACCACGTTCTTCAATGTAAGGCCACATCTCCTGTGGCATGGTCCCACTCCTAAAATGACTCCTCTCTCCCCGCCCCAGTTTCCCATTCCCTCTCCTGTCCTTTCTAGACAAGGGGTAGTGACTCCTGTCCATTCTTGCCACCCTGGGGCTGGGCCCTTTAGCCCTGACCACAAGTTTGCAAGAAGTCCCATCATCAAAATATGAAGAAGAACTCTGTGATTTTCACAATTTAATTCTTGAAGATGATCAGGTCTCTATATCTTGAAAAACGCTTTTACAATTCATGCAACAAAAATTCATGCTTTTAGTAGTTGCCAGGTACCACTGCTGGGCCCTGGGCATTCAAATGGACGAGGCAGGGTATATACCCAAAGGTGGTCATGTCCTATGGGGGAAGTAGTATTCTTTTCTGATGATATATGTCCATTTTATCTGACTGGCTACATATATATATATTTATTTTTGAGTTGGAGTCTCATTCTGTCACCCAGACTGGAGTGCAGTGGCTGCTCCCAGCCACCTGCAGCCTCAGCCTGCTGGGCTCCGGCGATCCTTCCGCCTCAGCCTTCCTAGTAGCCGGAATTACAGGCATGCGCTACCATGCCCAGCTGATTTTTGATTTACTGTAGAGATGAGGTCTCGCCAAGTTGCCCAGGCGTGTCTCGAACCCGTGGGCTCAGGCAATCCACTCACCTCAGCCTCCCAAAGCATGGGATTACAGGCTGAGCCACAGAGCCCGGCAGCTACATACATTTTAATCGCTCCAAGGATAAGATCTTGAATACTCTTGCACAAGCCTGTTCTACTGATTGACACCTAATCATTGATGACTGGAAAAAAAAATATTCTAGGGCTTTCAAGATGTCACATACCTGACATTACAGAGCATGGATTAAAGCATGGATACACAAAGTATATTATTGTCTGGCTTGTGCTACACATTCTTTTTATACCCACTGGGGGCAGAGAGATATTTCAAAACCAGTTCCTTAAAAAATAATAGGGTCATTCTCCTATGGGCATACAGTTCACACTGATAAAGTAAGTTGATGGTGTCAGAATAAACTTATACTTCTCTGCCACCTTCTGTTATCTCAGGATTTATTCTACATGCCATTCAGACACCCTCAGGCCTTCCCATGTAATCATGACATTAAAGATGTAATTTTACGTGCTA
Source organism: Cephalopachus bancanus (assembly GCA_027257055.1). Taxonomy (NCBI): domain Eukaryota; kingdom Metazoa; phylum Chordata; class Mammalia; order Primates; family Tarsiidae; genus Cephalopachus; species Cephalopachus bancanus. The sequence goes on from JAPVLO010000269.1 coordinate 2,740,816, forward strand.
GGGCCATGAATTATGTCCGATGCAAGGCCTGATGGAGAGCTCCAGGAAATTTTGATTTGTATAATGCCAGCCAAGGTATCATCTCCTGAAGAATTTCTACATTGACTTTGAAGTCCAGCATCTTCCATGTGGCACACCACACATTCCTGAAATACTGGCAGATGTTACCTTATAGCTCATGAACAAATATATTTATGGCAAATGTAGCAAGATAGTATTTTGAAATATCAAGAGATCTCCCGCCTCAAGGCCCATAAGTCTTTGGTACCTTCAGTCTCTATTTTCTGGCAAGACTGATACCATTTAATGCTTATAGTCTCAGATGAAGGCAGCATGAAGAGAAAATAGCCCATGAATTTCTTTCCCGTGTGTTTTTAAACATCTTTACTGAGGTATCATTGATGTACAAAAAGCTACACATATTAATGAGCACAATTTGATGACTCTGGGTATATAAAACCCCCTGAAATCATCACCAAAATCATGGGCGGGCACAGACACATCTAATAATCCCCAACGTTTCCATGTGTCCTTTTGTTTGTTTGGTTTTGGTTTAGTAAGAACACTTAATGTGAGACTGACCCTCTTAATGACTCCTGAAATGCACAGTGCAGTATCGTCAGCCACAGGCATTAAGTTGTACAGCACACCTTCAGAACTTACTCATCCAGCAAAATGAAAACTTGAACAACATTGAACAACAACTCTCCAATCAAGGAAACACAAAGGGGCAGCAAGGGAGGAACCAAAAAATGAGTTGTTTTTGGTTTGTTTGTTTTGCTAGTTAGGATGAAAGTCTTTCAAGGAAAGAAAGTCCTCCATAGATGAAAGGCAGACACTGACAGGGACTCCCTGGAAAGGGATCCTATGCCTTGCTATGGAATATGCCAGGTCAGGGGTTGGGAAAATCCTAGTTAATTGTGCAGGACAGAGAGGAGAGAAGACCTTTCTTTAACTCCAGGGTGGACACCAGGGAGGGACTCTCAATTGACTCAGAGAGAGAATGGCAGTCAGTGCCTCAAAGAACCCCTGGGAAACGCCTAAAAGAATTTTGGCGCCAGTAATGACTCCACACCCGGCCAGGACCAAGAGATTTATTAAAAGGGGGTTGTTAAAGGGAGGATCTGTAACGGAAAAAAAAGAAAAAGAGAGAGAGAGTTGCAGGGAGAGGGCTGTATTTATCAGCCTGACAGGGGCAGGAAGGGGCCGTGCTATGCTCCTATTGGAGGAGCTGCATGGGAGTAGGGTGGGGCCAACGCCGTGTTATGGTCTTATTGGACGCATAACAAAGCTGGCTACAGATTGGAGGCTTGCAGGTTTGAAATTCGCGGGTGGGAAGGTTTGAAATTCGCGCACACGGGGAATTGTGCTCACAGAAGCCGGGACCTGGGGCCTTTGTTGTCTGGTATATCGGCGCCATTTCGGAGCCACCCCTCTGGTCGCTTCCTGCACCCTTCAACGCCCATGTTTGAGAAGCAAGGATCCAGCTGAAAAAGGCATCTGAAGGAACTTGTGCAAACTGGAACTGGCCCAACCTCCCCGTAGAATTACTGGTTACAGTTTTCAAATGAACAGAAACCGACCCTCACAGTCTTAAAGCTTAAAACTTGCATTTGTTTTATCTGATTTCTTTTCTCAAGAAACTGACCCTCCGGCCTATAGAATCAAGGAACTGAAAATTACCAGATCACCCATCCAGACAATGAGATACCAGAACTCTCCTGTTTACCCATTCCTCTTCCTCTTCCTCCCCAATTCCTGTTAACCAACTCCTCATCCTCACCCCTCCCCAGTTCCTGTTGACTAACTCCTCTTCCTCAACCCTCCCCAATTCTTGTTCACCAACTCCTCTTCCTCATACCTCCCCAATTCCTGACTTTCCTTGACCCTTCTTACCCCTCCCTTATTCTCGTATTCTACGTTTCTGCCCCACCATATAAATCCTTGCCTTCAGTAGGACAGGCAGGCCGATTTGAGACAGAATCTCTCATTCTTCTTGGCTGATATCACCCAAATAAAAAGACTTCTTCCCTGACAATATTCCTTATCTCCGTGATTGGTTTTCTATACAGCAAACAACAAGACACTGACCAAACCCCTGGTGTTTCAGGAACAAAATGAGAAACAACTCAGCAGGAACCTGTATGGATCAAGAGGCAAGGATTAGGGAGAGAGGATAGACATTTCAGAGAATATGAGTGTAGACAAATGACACAGAGAATCAGACACTTCTCTCCAGATATTCCTTGGCCTACTGTGTACAATTCCCAGACTGAAACAAAGCCTCATGGCCAAAGAGAGTAAGTGGAATAACTGAGGCACTAGCCTCCCATTCCTGCCTCCCTTTTGAAACAGGCTATAGGATAGAAATTGCCTCAACTTACAAGGAGAGCATATCGTGCAGTGATTCACTATATTATCCCTGGCATGACACTGTCTGGCTTCAAATCTTGATGCTAGCCTATGTTCACTCTGTGAATCTAATAACTTTCTTTGACTTCTCTCTCAGTTTTCTTGCCTGTCGACAATCGGTATTAACAAAAACTGTTTCCTGGGGTTGTTGTATTTGATGTATTAATCTATGAAAATTAGTGCCTGACACATTATTTATTAGTCTGCAATACACAGACGCTGTTATTATAGAACAATAAAGAAAAATGCATTCCTTAACCACCTGCTACTCCTGAGACAACGAAAAGTAGCAAGAAAATAACAGGGTCTTGAGAGACTCTTAAATAACCAATAACACACTGAAGAATATTAAGTCAATGCACAATGACAGCAACTGTGAAGAAGAATATTGTCTCTCTGGATGGTTACAAAATAGAAGGGAGGGGGCGGAGAAGGTGGGAAAAAAAGAAAATAGAAGGGAGGAAGTCATCTATACTGTGACTCAACCCACAGGTTCTGTAAAATGGCATCCCTACAATAGGGCCATTGTGGCAACTAGGAATGGGATTTTTACAAAGGTCACTGAATTGGAAATCAGGAAACATGACTTTAAGTCTCATCTATGTAACTTTGGGTGAGGGATGCAAGTCTTGGGAGCTTAGGTAGTTTATTTGCAAAATGAGGGCAGTCTTCAAGGTGCCATTTTAGCTTCGACTGTCTGAGATATTGATACATCGGCTAGGAAGGCTTGAAGTTTTACCCTAAGAGAAAATGGCAATTAACCACAGCTGACCTCAGAGATTTTCTTTTTTTTGAGTTGGAGTCTCACTCTGTCGCCCAGACTGGAGTGCAGTGGCTGCTCTCGGCCACCACAGCCTCGACCTGCTGGGCTCCGGCGATCCTTCCGCCTCAGCCTTCCGAGTAGCCGGAATTACAGGCATGCGCTACCACGCCCGACTGATTTTTTGATTTATTGCAGAGATGAGGTCTCGCTGCCCAGGTGGGTCTTAAACCCGCGGGCTCAGGCAATCCACTCACCTCAGCCTCCCAAAGGCGCGGGATTACAGGCTAAGACACTGAGCCCGGCTCAGAGACTTTTTAAAGAAAGCTAAACCCAGGACTACGACTGGGACCATTATTTGTTCCAAAACTAATAGCATCTATATCTTTAGCTTACCACAACTATGCAAAAAAAATGACCCTGAGTTACAGAATGGTAAGTGATTTTTTTTGGTGTGCTCTCCTGACAAAGCTTAAGTGTATTGTAGCAACAAATGAAGTTTTAAGGTTCAAATACTGAATGAGAGCCATCTAAAAACGTAGGCAACACAGAAAACATTCCTTCCAGATCTTTAAACAATTAAAGTTTTGCTTCATGGACATTTGCAGTAAATATTCTCACAACACAAACACTGTTTGCTACCGGCCCTTCTTCCTGGAGTATCTGGGATCCTTCCTCCCTCTGAATCCTTCAAAACAAACTGTTACCCGCATGACCCGGATACAGACCCAGTGTCTCCCAGCTCTGGGACTGTTGATTGGTTCCATCCCTGAGACTGAAATTGGTGAAAGCTCAACTCTTTGAAGCACCAGAATGCAAGAATGTTATCAATTTCAATTGCCTCCTGGCTTCCAAAATAGGAACTCCCTAGGAAGTGAGACCAAGTACACTAACCCGGGGAGACTGAGAAAATGAACACACTGCTTTTGTTTAAATTTACTGAAGCTCCTCTTGGGAATCACACTATGTAAGTGCCCTCCAAGGATATTTTTAGAAGACCCTCCCCAATTCACAGGTAAGAATATGGCCTCTTGGCCTGGGCTTTCATCTCAACCCCCTCTGCACATCTGCATTCAGACACCTGCTTCCTATGTCTTCCAGAATCTTCCCATGTCCCCACAGCCTCCCTCTCACCCTGGAAAATTCATAATTTGTTCTGAAGGATTGTGGCAGACAGAATAATGCAACCCTCCTCCCGCCCCAAAACAATATGCTTGTGTCATAATCTTTGAAACCTGTAAACGTGTTAGCTTATGTGACGAAAGGAACTTTGGCGATGTGATTCAATTTGGTGTCTTGACATAGTGAGGTTGTCCTGAATTCTCGGTGGGCTCAGAGTGATCACAAGGACCTTTGTAAGAGGGAAGCACAAGGAGACACACAATGAAAAGCAGAAGCTGGAACGCAGGAAGCCTCTAGAACGAAGTCTTTCCCACAGTTTCTAGAAGCATACAGGCCTGTTGACTTCAGCTCAGCGGGACCCACTTCAGACTTCTGACTTCCAGAACTGTCCGAGAGTTTAAAAAAAAATGTATGTTGTTTCCAGCCACGAAGTTTGTGTTGATTTGTTACCGCAGCAGCAGGACACACATACCTGTGTCCACAGTGCTGTGGAGACAGACGGCTGTAAATTCTGGCTGAGACACTCCCTGCCTGTGTGAGTAGGTTAGGTGACTGCAACCACCACATCTGTGAGATGGGGGTGACAGCACTTGCTAGCTCATGAGCTGTTCTCATGGTTATTACTCTTAAAACAGTGTCCAGCTCATACCAGCTATAAAATCGATGTTAGCTATTGCTATTATATTTCATGTCAATTTTCAACCCTAATATTGCAAACGTTACAAAGTTAAGACAGCTCCAGGGACGTACTTGCCTCAAATCTGTATGGAAAGGATTACTGTCACAGATAAAGTTTCTACTCCAGAATCTCATACATCCAAAAGATCCCTACTTAATTGTTAAAAGTAAGTGGGGAAGGAGGTTTTCTTTTGTCCCCTGCTAGATGGAACAGACTGAAATGGAGTCTGTGACCCATATTTGCCTGTAGATGATTATAGAAAGGTGTGCTCAGTGCAGAGGGAGTCTCTGTTGCAGCCCTCTCTGCATCACAGCATCTCTAAGCGCTCAGGACCCTAGCAGATGCGGGCCTGGGGCTGGTGTGAGGGAATGAGGGGCCAGAGGCTCTAAATTTAAGGACATCGCCTCTTGGGCAACCACCCTGGGCTGCATGATGTTGAGAGTGAAAGTCAGAAAATCCCAAAAAGTGAGCATTTCCACACAATTTGTGTCCTGACCACCTCACTGGATTCACCTTAGTCCTGGTCCCTGGCAAACACCAATCAGTAGAAAAATCTTCAAACTTGAGAGTCAGAGTCTCTTAGGGGGACAGCCTCAATCATGTAAAAGCAGGAAAATTATATTAACCTATATAACATTCCCTCAAGACCAGTCCCAAGAGATAGGGTGGGCAACATTCTATGTTACCGTATTTGTTCATTTTTAGAATATTTCCTTGTGATGGTGAACCCTCCAGAGTCGATACCCGTGAACACAGCTGTGGTCACTGCTACGAGACCCCAGGTAGATGTGGTCACAGGTCTGGGGGTCTTCCAGGTTGTCCAGTCGTTGCCACCTTCTCCCAGCCAGCCCTCTGGATGGCTCTCTTGCTCCAGCCCTCTCCCAAGCATCTTCCAGCCTGTGAATGCACGAGTTCAAACCCCACTCTGTCTCTTAATAATCTCTCCACACCTCAATTTCTTCAAGATGAAAATCATAACAATAATATGGCACCTCACAGGGTTGTTTAGATTAAACAAGCCAATGTCTGGGTCTGGTCCTTAGCACAGGGTCTAACACATGAACAAGAACTGTTTGGGGTTAGCTTTTTGTATTACCATACAAATATTACTTATTTTGTTCCCGCCCGGAGGTAACTTGGCACATAAGGCACAACACACCTAAGATTATTTGTTAAATACATAAAGCAAAATTAATAAACTTGAGGAACCAACTTTTCAAAGGGTAAGAATGATGTTAATCATTCACCTACGTAGAGTGGAGTTCTTTAATTCTACCTTTATCCCATAAGTCAATCTTTCCAAAGCACACAGGCCCACCCCAGTCCTACTGAATGAGAATCCCAGAGCAACTCTTTGGCGATTCAGGTTCAGGTCTGGGGAGGTCTCTCAGTCGGGCAACATTCATCCAGGGGCCTGGACCATAAGAGACAGCCATAACAATAAATGAGCTTTCTAGAACAACATTTAAGAATGGCTGATCAAATGCCAGTGAATCAACTTTGCATGGAAAAAATCAGATCCAGGGCTAGGAAAGACTGGAGTGTCTTGTAAAATTTGCAAAAGCCTTGGTGAAACAGAAAGCTTGAACGATCCAAAGATAGCCAGGGCAAACTGAGTCTAGTGAGAAAGTTGGACAGAGGGCCCAGGTGGGCGGGCTCCGGGCTGTGCCAATCCGATAGGTAAAGAGCCCGGGATGTATCTTAACTGCAACGAAAAGTGATAGAAGGTTTTTAAACTGAAGAGCGATTTGATTTCATTTGCATTTTAGATCATTCCTTCTGCTGTGAAGGGAATAGCCTGTGTGGCAAAATTGGGAAACCAATTAGCAGGCTAATGAGAAACCAGATGACATCACCCTGGGCCAGGTTGGTAGAACTGGGAGATGGGACGATGTCATGGGATTTAAATACATCAAAGGAGAACTCAGGACTTGAGACACACTGTCAGGCATGGGGGTGGCCAGTGGGTTGAAAAGCTTTGTAGCATAGAACAAAGCATGTTCTATTTTTTCTCTCTCACTAAAGAAACACTACTTTTTATACATTTAAGCCATACGTGGTGGGAGGAAAGAGATTTCATCATTTACTTAAACCTTTATTGAAAGCCTCCCAAGGCTTAGATTTTTTAGTGATAAGGGTAAAATATTTTATACCCTAAAGAAGCCAGTGTGGTGGGGGAGACTCGTTGAAGGAAATTTTTTTTTTTTAGTTGCAGTCTCACTCTTGTCACCCAGGTCGGAGTGCAATGGCACGTTTACGGCCACCATAGCGTTGACCTGCTGGGCTCAGGCAATCCCTCTGCCTCAGCCGTAGAAGGAAATTTTACAAGACACTCCAGTCTTTCCTAGCCCTGAATCCGACTTTTCCACAGTCTTCTCCTTCCAGAAGGTGACAATTGTATCCCTCCAGCTTGTTCAAGGACCATCCTTAACTCTGTCTTACATGTCTCATCCAATTTATCATCCAAGTCTCCTGGGCCCATGTTTTGTTTGTCTGGGGTTTTTTCTGTTTGTTTTGGGGGGGGGTTGAGTTGGAATCTCACTCCGTCACCCAGGCTGGAGTGCAGTGGCATGCTCACGGCCACCCCAGAGTCAACCTGCTGGGTTTAGGCGATTCTTCCACCTCAGCCTTCCAAGTAGCCGGAACTACAGGCATGTGCTACCACTCCCAGTTAATTTTTTAATTTATTGTAGAGAAGAAGTCTCGCCAAGTTGCCCAGGCTGTTCTCGAAGTCGTGGGCTCAGGCAATCTTGGCCTCCCAAAGTGCTGGGATTACAGGCTTGAGCCACCTCACCCAGTCGGTTCCATGTTTAAAGACATCCGAATGCTACCTACTTTTCCCTCCCACCTGTGGTGCTACCACATCTCTGCCAGGTCTCCCGGCTGGTCTCCGGGGCATCCTTCCCCACATCCCACTCTCTGTACCACAGCCAGAAGGAGCCTATTAAACTGCGAGTCAGGTTATGAAGCCCAGAGCTCTCCATTTCCTCCAGGGTCAACGCCAAGGTCCTTACAACCGCCTCCGAGGTTCTGAGCCCCTCCGGTTCTGTTGCTTGTCCGACACTTCTCCTCCTCACCCCTCTTGTTCAGCCCACTGGCCTCCTCGAAGTGACCCGTCCATGTTTCCAAGCTTGTTCATGTCCAAAACTTAGAGCCACATTGAAGAAGGTGCTTATCAAATAACACATTTCTATAACTCGCTGGGTCAGCAGCATGGGAGTCTATGGTGGCTGTGGGAGCCCTGGGTGCTCCTACTGCCTCACAGACACTCCTCTGATTTCCAGAACCTTCTTTTCAGCTACATATTGGACATTTTGATGGAAAACTGCCCAGATATTTTAAATTCAAGCTGAACTCATCTTTCCTATGATCACCCCTTCCCTTCTTCAATCTCTCTCCCTCTTAATAACAGTAAATAGACCCAGTTAGCCAAGCTCAAAACTTGGAATCTTTTCCTCTCTCACATGACCCAGGTCAAATTTGTCCTCAAAGCCTGTGTGGTTTACCATCAAAATTAAAATTAAAAATAAAAAGCTAGCCGGGCTCGGTGGCTCAGCCTGTAATCCCGCGCTTTGGGAGGCTGAGGTGAGTGGATGGCCTGAGCCCACGGGTTCGAGACCCGCCTGGGCAACTTGGCGAGGCCTCATCTCTACAACAAATCAAAAACCAGCCAGGCGTGGTCGTGCGTGCCTGTAATTCCAGCTACTCGGAAGGCTGAGGCGGAAGGATCGCCGGAGCCCGGCAGGTCGAGGCTGCGGTGGCCGGGAGCGGCCATTGCACTCCAGTCTGGGTGACAGAGTGAGACTCCAACTCAAGAAATGTTAAAAAAAAAAAATCAATTATTACATGCACACACACTTTAACTCACCCCTCTGCTTTGTTTTTCTCCCCAGCACTTATCACCACCTGACAGCTACATATATTTGCTTATTTATTTGCGAATTGTCTGTCTCCATAGACGCAAGAACTTGAGTGCTGGTCCTGAATCTGTAACAGGGCTTGGCTCACAGTACCCGCTGGGTAAATAGTTGTTGAATAAATGGAGGACTGTTTAGCCAGTAGTAAGAGCATACCAGAAGCTTGTAAGACCACGCCGACACTGAAGCACCAGTGGGCTGTCTCTACCTGATGAACTCAGAGAATGGTACAAAAAGGCATTTGTGTCTGAAGAATGAATTTGGATTCTCCAGGTGCACAGTAGAGAGAAAGTTTCTAGGAAAAAGGAATGCAAAGCATGAAGATACCAGTGGGGTATGATCTGATACCAAGGCCGTGAGGATGGGGGATGGGGGATGGAACTGGGAGGTTTTTTGGTTTGTTTTTCATTTTGATAATGATCCGAGCAGGCTGTGAGGACAGGCTTGACCTGGAGAATGTGAGAGAGGGGGAAGTTCAAGGTTTAGAGCTTGGCTAACTGGGTATATGGGATGTTACAAACGGGGAGAAGAATTAAGAACGAGAGGGAAAGCTCGTGGGAAATATGAGTCATAAGTTTTAGCGTGAGTTTAAAGTATCTGGGCAGTTTTCCAATCAAGATGTCCAATATGTAGCTGGAAAGAAGGTTCTGGAACTCAGAGGAGTGGTTGGATCCTCTGACAGAGAACACAGACAGTGAGAAGAGAGGACCACCAACAGTCCCCAGAGCTACCACACACCCACATCCTGCTGACCCAGTGGGTGCAGACACGTGTTGTTCGACAAACTCCTTCTCCTCCAGCACCGCTTCATGTTTTGCACACAGAAACGTGGCCATCCATGAAATGAAGAAATAAAAGGGAGTCCCTTACCACAGAAAGTTCCAGAAGCAGGTGTGTTGTTCACCACAGCCCCCCCCCCAGATCCTGACTTCCTGCGCCTGTGCCTGCGCCTTCAAACACTGATGTCACTTGCCTGGACCATTTGGGCATTCGTGTATATGGCCTCTGGGGTAAAGAAACAGCAGATGAGGAGAGGCTGACATAGGAGACGGACAAGAAGGGAATACATGGGAGAAATCGGGGAGGGGAAGGGCAGACAAAGGAAAAGAACGCAACACCATCCACGTTTCTTAGGTTGGTGTTGTTGTTGTGTTACTATTATCACTGTTACCGATTTCATTTTTAAGAATGTGGCACTGAGATTGATGCTCACTGACTCTGCACACGTGTACACACAGGCGCACAAGCACGCTGTATAGGAGTTAAATGTAGTCTCAGACAGAACAAGGCAGAGCCAGAGCTCGCGTCTCAGAATTCAGAGTTCCACACTTAGCTACAACCACCCCTCTGCAGGTACGGGGAACACACACACCTCTGATTTTTCTGATTCATCGATGTCAGACACAAAAAGCATTCATGAGCGTGTGTCCCCATGGGCACCTCTTCAAGTAAGGCCACGGTTTAACCTCTAGTGTCTTTTTTTTTTTTGAGTCGGAGTCTCACTCTGTCGCCCAGACTGGAATGCAGTGGCTGCTCCCGGCCACCGCAGCCTCGACCTGCTGGGCTCCGGCGATCCTTCCGCCTCGGCCTGCCGAGTAGCTGGAACTACAGGCACGCGCCACCACACCCGGCTAATTTTTTTGATTTATTGTAGAGATGAGGTCTCGCCTGCCCAGGCGGGTCTCAAACCCGCGGGCTCAGTGTGTCATTGTTTACAAGTGATACTGAAGCATCTCTCTCTTACCGTGTGAAACTTTCTTCAAGGGAGACCCATAGTGTGTAGACCTGGCTCACGGTGTCGACAGATTGTTGAAAATGCTCTGTGTACTACTCTGTCATCTGCTCATAAAGTCAGTTTTGCGTACATTTCCCCATTCATATGCCCTTCAGTCACACTCTTTTCCTCCTGCACTGGACAAGACAGTCGGTTATATGCTGAAGTCGAGGAGAGCACAGCTTCGTGTTCTTACGGCGTCCCTTGGACAGAAAGACGTCAGCCTGTCCCTGTCACTGTGGAGGGTGATGGCTATCGCCTGTCAGGGAATGCTCGTTAGTATACTTAGAAAGTTATTTCCTCCTCCTGGCTTTCTGAGAAGTTTCATGGTGAATGGCGTTGATTCCGCATCTATTGACAACCCCTCCGTTTCATTAATATGAGGAAATACGTTGCTGGACCAACATTGCAGAATTAGAGTATTTCCAAAGAGAAGGCAATTTAGTAAGCAATAAAGAACTGAATTCAGAGGCCACAAAAACAGTGTCATGTTTATGAAATTATATTACTGGTTGACTTTTAAAAGCCAAGAGTTCCACTCTCTAACAAGGATGGGAAGAGGGTACAAAACTGCAGTTAGACAGGAGAAATAAGTCCTGATGTTTTATTGCATGGTAGAATGACTAGAGTTAGCAATCATGCATATTTCAAAACAGCTAAAAGAGAGGCTTTTCATGTTCTCATCACAAAGAAATAATAAATGTTTATGGTGATGGACATGCAATATATAATCCGATTTAATCATCACACAATGTATACCCATGTATCAAAGCATCATGTTGCCCTCCACAAATATGTACAATGATTATGTGTCAATCATTAGTTTTTTTAAAAGCCAAGAGTTTCTCATTTTCAAAAAATCTTGATTTCTGCTTCCTGTCAAGGCATGCCCTGATCTCTATTATTTCAGAAAATTCAGACAGTCTGGAAATGTTGGGCCTGCATTCCCGCAGTGGCGCTGAGGGAGCCCCATGGCACCCCCTACTGTATTTCTCACCCTCTAGGCTCCATGCCTTTATCAGTCTCCTGGACAGAACTGATCAGGATGCTGCCTTCAAGTTGCTGGTTGAAGCATCTAAGTAACTTCGAGAAGCCTCTGCTTTGGGGGCCTCCTAGTCAAGGTTGCGCATGCTTTCACGATCGCTCTGTGTTGAGCTGAGGAAGAGGGCTTGATTCTGTCCATTAGACACAGATCGCCCATTGAGACCCCATCTGCGTAACTGTCTAGGATTTGCAGCTCCCACACTAACACTGTGAGGACCTTGTCTCCCGTTATATGGATCCTAGGAAAGCTCAGAGGCATTTCTAAGCAACTCTGCTGGAAATAAAGCAGATTCTCAATGCTCTTCTCCTCCTTGTGATCTTAATTAAAACGAATCTCCTCAGGGACTCTCATTCATACAATGCTAATCTTGTATACTGTGTCATCAAACTTCCACCATTATTTGCTTGACAAAATCCCAGTTCTTTAAAACGATGATGAGAGAGAATCCATTTGAGAAGGAGCTGTTGTCCCCCTACATTGTTGTGAAGATTTTTTAACGGATTTCATCCCCAGTCACTCAGATGGGGAGAAACTCAAACAACTTAAATATTTACTAAGGGAAGACGTGTCAATAAAGGGTTCCAATGTTGCTATGCTTTCAATGTTTACATTTACAATTTAACCACACACCCCCATACACATACATCTCAATGTGTCATTGGAACATCACTCTAAATATCCAAATGTGAAAATCTCCAAGAACCCGAGGCTTAGGTCAAATGGCCCTTTGTAAATACTCTTTCCCCAGGATACACAAAGAGAAGGCCCTGATCTTGTCAACACCTCGATACAAGCAGGAATTCTGGAAGAAAAAACCAGCAAACCAAACTTTCACACATCACAACACAGGGCAGAAGAAGCGTGGAGACCTTCATGTCTAGAGAAGCTCTGTCAAATTAACCTTCCATCTGATTTGGAATCCTGAGCCCTCCCTAATATTATATCCAGACGGTTTTGCCTGATAATCAGTGATTCGGTTAAGACTCTCCCGCTGTAAGCAGAAGCGACAGTGCTGGCCAAGCCATGCAATTTAGAGAGTTTGGGGGAGTTTCCGCTATGCTGCAGGGACTGGTCACTGAGACAAAACCAAACATACGGGGTGGGGGAACAGAGCCCTGAGCAGCTCTGGGGATTCAGGTATAAGAGCCAAGAAGGATCATTCTCAGGAAGCCCCAGGGTGACACATAGATTCTCACCCTGCCTGGTGGCTGTGTAACACTCCACAGGGCAATAGAGATTGGCTGTGGGGATCACCCACTTCTTCGTGTGGGGAGGGCAATGTCTTATTAATATTTCTAAGGCTGCATCCCAAGAGGGGAGGGGAGGGCGGTGTCCCAGAGTGACTGGTGAGATGCTTCTAGAAGAAAGGAGCATGGATGTACAGACAACAAAAGTCTCAAATGTCCTCTGCCCTAGGCATCAGGATGTGACATACAACTTTCAGGACCAAGGCGAGGTTACTAGGGCTCACTTAGGGCAAATAAATAGAGACATTATCTCTCACAAAGCTGGAAATGGTTGTCTAAACGCTGGCTTCCCTGCAAACTGAGATTTACTAGGACTATGCCTGTCTGCGCAGCCACCTAGGGAGGGAAGGATGAAATCCTTTCAACTTCCCTTTGATCAGCGCCCAGCAATGCCATCAGAATCCCCCAGAATGAAGGCTTCCCAGGCAACGTTCTTCATCATCCTTGTCCAAAACGTGTCCAAGGGGCTGCCACACTGGAAAATTCACAAGGTGAAATGTGTGGAGGCCTTTAAAGCCAATAACTCTTGCATCATTCAGATCTAAAAGAAATCAGAAAGTGTCTTTTTCTCTAAACTCAATTTAATTGATTACAGTAAGAGTTGTTTTGTATGAGTCTTCCAAATGTTCTCCAAATCACAAGGAGATTCCAGTAAACACTGCAGACCAAATCCTGGACTTTCACAAATCAGGAAGCACATCTATTTAAACCATTAAGAATAATTTAAAAAGCTTTTTTTATCTCCTGAAAATAAGGGTAGACTGACAAGTTAATTGAAAAAAGACATACACACTCATACAACATCACATGATATTCAGCAAGTACTGGAAATGAAACACTTAAAATGCATCAATTTCAACAAAAGGAAATTAAAATGGTACATTTCTGGGTGTTTCCTATTATGTAAGACATATTTGCTACTCAATGACAGCACTGTATATGAATCTCTATGCAAACAGGGCACCCTGCTCACAGTGGGGAAAATATTTTTAAGAGTTTATCAACCTTCTCCCCTTGTAATTATTTCTCTTTGTTATAATCTTTTAATTTATTACTTTTCCTGACTGAAATCACTCCTCTATTAGAGCCAGATACCCCAGGCCTAAAATTCCCCTTTATGTCATGGCAGAAAGGTAAAGAATATAAGCAAACTCTTGGTTTTGGTGGAGAAACCAACGTCCACCCAGTCCTCTGCAGTCAATTTTGAATAATATCTGCATTATCACAACTCTTAGAGAGAAATTCTTTGCTTTGAGAAAGAGGAAGCAATATGAAGAAAATGAAACCAGCACAACTTCCTGAGAGAACTCATAATTCCCTATTTTTAAAAACAAACATAGATATTGACCCTCCCATCTTAAAGCTTGAAACTTACATTGGTCTTATCTGAGTTCCACCCTCAGAAAACCGCCTCTCAGCCTAGAATATAAAGGAAACCAAACACAGGGTCACCCAACCTAGACATGAGAATGCCAGACCCTTCCCCACTCCTCCCCAAGTCCTGTTTGCCAACTGCTTTCCTCCTCTCTCCCTAATTCTTGTTTTCTTTTTTTTTTTTTGTTTTTGTTTTTAGTTGGAGTCTCACTCTGTCACCCAGGCTGGAGGGCAGTGGCACACTCCCAGCCACCGCAGCCTCGACCTGCTGAGCTCTGGTGATCCTTCCACATCAGCCTTCCAAGTAGCCAGAACTACAGGCACGCGCTACCACACCCGGCTAATTTTTGATTTATTGTAGAGACGAGGTCTCACCAAGTTGCCCAGGTGGGTCTCAAACCCATGGGCTCAGGTAATCCACTCGCCTCGGCCTCCTAAAGTGCTGGGATTCCAGGATGAGCCACCAAGCCCGGCCTGATTGGCTTTCTTGTGGAGAGCAGCAGATTTCCTGACTGAACCCAACATTTTGGTAACAAATAGAGCAAGTAAAGAAGATGCTAGAAAGAGCTTCTGAGAATAATCCTTTACCCTGCTTGTCCTCAGAACCACTTCCAAGAGAAGCTGGGCACAGAGCAGGCAGAATTTCTTCTAAGACCCTATTTTCATCTCAGATATGCTGGCAAGTCCCTAGCAGAAAAAAAATTATGCCCTAAATTTCTTGTAGAATCTTAGGAGTCAAAACCTATCAGAATCCCTCACTTCACCATGGCAAGAAAATAAGAGATTTGATATTTCTGACTGCTAAGTCAAGATTTTTGAGAAACTGAGGCAACACCATTAAGAGTCTCATGACCCCAAGGGAGAGCAGAAGAGCTGTTACTGACAGCATTCATGCTCTGAAGGAACCAGAGTGTGTGGTGGGAGGAGACCTGGACCATACAGCCAGGGACCAAATACAAGCATGATGCTCTCAGAAGATGCCCATGTGGAGAGGTGGCCATGGCTGACAGCCAGATGGCACAGGTTGAGGAGGAGACACCTTCCCCCTACCTGGAATTTAGATGCTTCCCAAGGCAAAAAGAGGTGGCCAGAGAATCCCAAAAGATTAAGTTTAAAACCAAAATGCATTTATACTTAAGTGATCCCCCAAAATTATACCCATTAAAGGGTTACATAAAGACCAAAGAGACAGCAATTCTGCCTTCCATACCATACAGTCTAGATGAAGACTTAGAGATTAAAATAGAGAAACATTTCAACTTACACTTAGATGGGGACTGGAGGCATCTTGTGTTATCTTTAGAAAGTCAAGTAGAGATGGCTTCGGGAAATGCCACCACATTTTTCACCACTACCACACAGTGACATCTAAGCATTTTCCTACAGCGATAGCATTTTTGTAAAGAAATATTAACCAAAAGGGAAATGGCAAGACGGTGACTCCTGTCCTTTTCAAGATTATTGTTTAACAGACTCATTCAGGGATTATCTAATTATCTAGAACAATGCACCTGTGCTTGACTTTGCCGTTTACCGTTGGTTTGGAGTTCATATAGTGAGCCTACATGTGAACTCGTAATTATGTCTTACTGCTCAATAGGACATTAACCAGTGTCACAGTTAATTAGCAAGTTCAATATTATACTCCCTTATTGCATTGCTTGTAAATACCAAGCTCCCCAAAGGTTCTCTGAACTAGACTTACTGTCTTTCTGGTTCCCTCATTAATGAATGAGGTACATAGCATCTTTATCACATGTTCATGTTATAGTTTTATGAAAAGTATGCTATTACACTTTTGAAAATTCTACTTTGCCTCTCCAATGGGGGGTGCACTTCCGGACTGATCCATGATACGTAGAGGACGGCTGCTCTTAGACTAGCAGGGCTGGTCTGAGTTCTGGGAGCTGAACCACCTCATTCATGGGGCGTAATCACGTGTATCAGGGGCTGGTGGTTGAAGAAGTAAACTAAGCCACTGTGCCACCAACACTCACCGTGTGCCACAGATACTCGTTATCTTTTTGTGCCTTCTATCAGAGGAAGAAAGAGAGTAGACTGTTTCCCTCACCCCCTATCAGTAGATTATTAATTTGAATTTGGAAAGAAAGAGAAGAGGCTAGACGCTGAGCAGTGTACTCCAACTCAGAGAATGTAAGGCCGATGATGACAACCCCTCTCCACACCCGCGGGTCCCTGCCTCTCCTCAGTGCCCCACCCTTCCACAGCCTGGTTTTCTCAGGTTCTCGTCTGGCCCACTCCATTCTCAGAATATGTGAAGAGAATGTCCTAGTGTGGCCGAACTCACATAGAGCCCAAATGACCATGATAGACAAGGCTGAATGAAATTAAGAACAAGTGCTCTCTGCATCCTTCCCTACAGGCTTATTTCACTTGGGATGATGAGAAGGCCAAGCACTGCATGATTCCATCACGGGCAGTCTCGAAAACAGACAGACTCACAGAGGCGGAGGGTAGAGTGGTGGCTGCCAGGGGCTGGAGGCAGGGAAAATGGGGAGAGGCTGTTCAACAAGTGTAAAGCTGCAGTTATGCAAGATGGGTCAGTCTCAGAGATCTGCCATGCAACGTTGTGCCTGCAGTTCACAATAGCGTATTGTACACTGAAAATGTTGCTAAGTAGGGGGCGAGGCACAGGGGCTTGTGCCTGTGCTTGAGACCAGGAGATCGAAGCCAGCCTGGATAACAAAAGAGACCCCATCACTTAATAAATAAATATAATCATAATTAGCCAGTGTGGTGGCACATGCCTGTAGTCCCAGCTACTCAGGAAGCTGAGGCAGGAGGATCACCTGAGCCCAGGAGTTAGAGGCTGCAGTAATAAGCTACGATCGCACCACTGCACTCCAGCTTGGGCAACAGAGCAAGACTCTGACTCTAAAACAAAAACAAAAAAATTAAGTTGGTAGATCTCATGTCAAGTGTCCTTACCACAATAAATAAAAACGAGGCATTATATAATTTACATAATCTATATCTAGATATGTCTACAGATAATGGGATATTATTCAACCTTCAAAGGGAAGGAAATTCAAATATATGCTAGAACGTGAATAACCCTTGAGGACATTTTGCTGAGCAAAATAAGCCAGTCACAAAAAGACAAACACTGCATGATCCATAGAAAAGCAGTACAGGAAGTCTGCCTAGAATACAGGCAGTGTTTGGAATAGTCAAATTCCTGCAGACAGAAAGTAGCATGGTGGGTGCCAGGGGCTGGGGGATGGGGGAGGACGGGCAGTTAATGTTTCCTGGATGCAGAGTTTCAGGTTTGCAAGATGGAAAACGTTCTAAAGATCGGGTGCACACCACTGTCATTGCACTTAGCATGACTGAACTGAGCTCTCAGAAATGGTTAGAAGGGGTCAATTATATGAGATGTATATTTTATCACAATTAAAAATATAATTTCAAAAAGAAAAAATTATCTAAATATAACTTTGTTCAGTGCCAGAATAATTAAAATCTGGCTCATTCAGCACTTGCCTGGCCACACGGCACAATTGCCCAGACGCTCTGTCTCTGGCCTGTCTACCTACCACACTGGCTTCCCTCAGGGTGTGGGAAGGCTCTACTCTGATCTGTCCCTTCCTGGTGGAAACCACTGTCTCTGTTCTCCGCTATACCTGTCCCCTTCACGCTTCCTCTCAGCTTCCCTATACCACTTTTGCACCTGCTGGAAATCCTTAACAGATGCTAGGTCTTATACTTCCAGATATCTGGATTAAAAACAAGCAGAAACAAACAAAAAATTTGATTGCAATAATTATGAGAAGGAATACACCTGAGGCCAAGGTCATGGGAAAAAGCAAGAAGATCACTCTCTCTAATTTTGTTATTCGGGTTATCTTTTGTAACTATGAAACATGCTTTAAAGTCTTAACATCAAAAAGGAGCTTTCAATCGCACCCAGTTTGCCAGCATGTGGATCCTGTCACTATTTCAAAAGTAAGTCGTGCTCGTGGGATGACGGAATTCTGATATTGAAGAATAATCTGTTATGGGATGCATTTTTTCTTCTTTTAATCTCATGCTTTTGCAGAGGGGTCATTGCTTAAAGGTTGTCAATTTAGTTTGTTCTCACTACGTATTTGTGGTTTCAAATACCATCTATATGCCAATGACTCAAACATTCACATTCTCAGCCAAAATTCTGCCACCGAGTTCCAGACCCTTGCGTCTCGCTGCCTACTCAACAGCTCCACGTGGACGTCTTGCTGGCTTCCCAACTCAGTGTGCCCAAAGCCAGCCTCGTGGGCTTCCACCCCCACCTACTTCCCCTCCAGTATTTTCTGAGTAAAGGGCAGAGATCTGGACACATCCTTGTCACCTCCTCCAGAGATGCCACTCTGTGCCAGCTACCTTCTCAACAGTCTCCCAAGGTCCTTCTTAAGTCTACTCAGAGAAAACTTCTTAAAGCTACTCATATACCCAGAGCAACTTTTTGTCTGTTACTTTCACTGCAGATAGCATATGTCTCCAGTTTGCTGGAAAGACTTCGCCAGAATCCCACAACTTAGGACAAATCCCAAATTATGTCCGCATGGGAACTTGGTGGCCTGTCCTTGTCACCCTCACCTCAGCCTTCTCCATATGCCACCATAGGACCTTGTTTATTGCAGTTTTGTAAATGACACCAGCGGCCTTCGTGCCTCCAAGCTTTTGCCTATATGATTTCCTCTGCCTGACCCATGATGTTTTTCTCTCTCTTCAATTTGCATAATTTCTATTTATTCCTTACAGTTTCATTTAAGTGGAAGTCACTCAGGAAAACACTCCCATATAATCCGGATTAGAGTAGAGTCCATGCTGTAAACCCCTAGAGCATTTAAAACTCCTCCTTAATAAAATTTAAATTAAGCCGGGCTCAGTGGCTCAGCCTGTAATCCCGCGCCTTGGGAGGCTGAGGTGAGTGAATTGCCTGAGCCCGCAGGTTCAAGACCCGCCTGGGCAACTTGGTGAGACTTCATCTCTACAATAAATCAAAAAATTAACCGGGCGTGGTAGCACGTGCCTGTAGTTCCAGCTACTTGGAAGGCTGAGGCAGAAGGATGGCTGGAGCCCAGCAGGACGAGGCTGCGGTGGCCGGGAGCAGCCACTGCACTCCAGTCTGGGCAACAGAGTGAGACTACAACTAAAAAAAAAATTTTTTTAAATTAATTATTAATGCAAGAAAACCATACCATGGCATCTGTTTTCCACACTAGAATAAACAACATGTGAGGTATCTTACCTGCTTTATACACCTCTCTATTCCCAGGGCATCCCACAGTGGCTGCCAACAGACATTTCTAGAGGATATTTGTTGTATAAGTGAGTGGATGACTGTAGATAATATATATTATAAGTAGTGCCAATTCCTCTAATAACAGATATGAAATTTAATTCATTTGGCAGCTTTTATACTTGTTTAAAATCCTTCCAACCTAAATATTTTCTAGAGTGGTCCAGAATTAGAAGAATTAAAAGTTTTCAGTGCTTTAGAAAATTCTTCTCATAATTATTGCCTTTGGAGGATATTTTTGGGGGAACTTAAAAGTAAAACCAGCCCAATTTCCCCACAGAAGTAATGGTCACAGTTTCTTTTTAAATGAACACTATAATTGACTCTCCTGGTCTTAAAATCTTGAAACTTACATTTCTAATATCTGAGTTCCTTTATCAGGACACTAACTATAAGGTCTATAGAATATCAAGGAAATGAAACTCAACAGATCACCATATCCAGACAATGGGATGCCAGAACCCTCCTGTTCACCAACCTCTTCTTCCTCACCCCTCCCCAGTTCCTATTCACCGACTTCTCTTCCATGATTCCATTAACGTGGAAGTCTCTCAGGGAAAACACTCCTATATCATCCATATTAGAGCAGATTCCATGCTGTAAGCCCCTAGAGCATTTAAAACTCCTCCTTAATAAAATTGAAATTAATTAATGCAAGAAGACCTTATCATGGCGTCTGGTTTCCATAATAGAATAAACAACATGTGAGGCATCTTACCTGTTTTATACACCTCTCTATTCCCAGGGCATTCCTCACCCTTCCCAGTTCCTGTTCACCAACTCCTCTTCCTCACCCTTGCCCAGTTCCTGTTCGCCAACCTCCTTGTCCTACTCCAATTCCTGTTTCCTATCTCCATGCCCCACTGTATAAGCTCCTGGCTTCAGGGGAATGGGGAGACAGATTTGAGATGAAATCTCTCATTCTCCTTGGCTTATAAAAAGCCTTCCTCCTTGGAATATTTGCCTCAGTGATTGGCTCTTTGTGTGGTAAGCAACAGGACTCCGACCAAACCCCCGGTATTGAGTAACAAGAACACTCTTTGACTTCCTCGCCTCAAATCTATCAAGGTGATCTACCAGTGTTTTTGATATACAAACTGGAACAGTCTAAAGACCATACATCTAAATAACTCTTATAGCCACTGAACTATGTGACCACATTATGACTGTTAGTTGGGACAACATGAAGAAAAATATTTGTTGGTATAAAACCTTTAGTCACTTATATGTGCTGTTGATGAAAGTATAAATTAGAAGTCTTTTTTTTTTTTTTTTTGACTTGGAGTCTCACTCTGTCGCCCAGACTGGAGTCCAGTGGCATGCTCCCAGCCACCACAGCCTCAATCTGCTGGACTCCAGTGATCCTTCCACCTCAGCCTTCCAAGTAGCCAGAACTACAGGCATGCCCTACCATGCCCGGCTAGTTTTTGATTTATTGCAGAGCCGAGGTCTTGCCAAGTTGCCCAGGCGGGTCTCGAACCCGCGGGCTCAGGCAATCCTCTCGCCTCAGCTTCCCAAAGTGCTGGGATTACAGGCTGAGCCACTGAGCCTGGCCTAGAACAGTCTTTATGAGAGACACAATGACTCTGAAGACCAAAGGCCCTTTGAACTAGCAGCTGAGAGTAGACACTAGAATGCAAGTCCCTTAGAGCTGTGTGGAGGCAGACAGGTTAGTTTACTGCTCAAGCTTCAGTTTACAAAGGGAGATTATTACTAGGTCTTGCTCATTAAGTGAGACAGAATATAACAATCACAATGTTGGATATACTTAATAATTTGATATGTTTTATTTTTATATTATAATTAATTATTTTTATTAACTCTACATGTAAGTATCTATCCTAAAGAAGAACAAATCAGAGACAGACAAATGTTGATATATGCACCACCGCAATTACTACTGACAGATTACTAACAACAGCTAAACATCCGAAGAAAAGTCACTTTCATAAACTATGAAACCATAAGATCTCTGTTTTCCTAAACCAATGTGAGGGTACAAAATAAATCATTAAACTCAGACTGTCAGCCGGGCTCGGTGGCTCAGCTTGTAATCCCACGCTTTGGGAGGCTGAGGTGAGTGGATTGCCTGAGCTCGCGGGTTCGAGACCCGGCTGGGCAACTTGGTGAGACCTCATCTCTACAATAAATCAAAAACTAGCTGGGTGTGGTAGCGTGCACCTGTAGTTCCAACTACTTGGAAGGCTCAGGTGGAAGGATCGCCGGAGCCCAGCAGGTCGAGGCTGCAGTGGCCGGGAACGGCCACTGCCCTCCAGCCTGGGCGACAGAGTGAGACTCCAACTCAAAAAAAAAAATCAGACTCTCAAAAGACATTTAAAGGTTTGGTGGGGCTGTGGACTGTGCCATGCCCTCTTAGAACACACAGGATGTCTACCTTTCTCAGTCTCCCCAAAAATTTGGATGAGGTAATGTGACTTAAGGCTTAGTGGAACAGACAGAAGTGGTGTAAGTCACTTCCAAAGCTGTCCCTTAAGACCACCTCATCTCTTTCCTTTTCATATTGATTTTGGAAGCCAAATGTCCAGATGAATAACACAAAGCAAGCAGCCAGGATTTCTGGGTCAAGCTTAGAGAAGTTCCTCTTGAGAGCATCTTCAACCAGAAATCTTACATGACAAAGACATTATAAGCTTAAGAAATACATATTTGTTGTATGAAATTACTAATATTGGGGGTTTGCTATCACAGCACAGGCTATCCTGTCCTCCCTAATAGTTATGTTAAAAGAAGTACAATAAGCCAGGCTCGGTGGCTCAGCCTGTAATCCCGCATCTTTGGGAGGCTGAGATGAGGGGACTGCCTGAGCCCACGGGTTCGAGACCCACCTGGGCAACTTGGCAAGACCTCATCTCTACAATAAATCAAAAACTAGCCGGGCTCAGTGGCTCAGCCTGTAATCCCACGCCTTTGGGAGACTGAGGTGAGTGGATTGCCTGAGCCTGCGGGTTCAAGACCCGCCTGGGCAGCGAGACCTCATCTCTACAATAAATCAAAAAATCAGCCGGGCGTGGTAGCGCATGCCTGTAATCCTGGCTACTTGAAAGGATCGCCAGAGCCCAGAAGGTCAAGGCTGCGGTGGCGGGGAGCGGCCACTGCACTCCAGTTTAGGCGACAGAGTGAGACTCCAACTCAAAAAAAAAAAAACCAAAAAAAACTAGTCGGGCGTGGTAGCGCGCGCCTGTAGTTCCAGCTACTTGGAAGGCTGAGGCAGAAGGATCCCCGGAGCCCAGCAGGTCGAGGCTGCGGTGTCCAGGAGCGGCCACTGCACTCCAGTCTGGGTGACAGAGTGAGACTCCAACTCAAAAAAAAAAAAAAAATAAGTACAATAAAATGGCAAATAAATATTTATGCCCTCAGATAAATAAAAAGTCATAAATATGCATAGAGAAAAAAGAAGAAAAGAGATTTGTCAAAATGTTAACACTGGCTATTTGAAGGTTAAAATACTAAGTGAATTTTATCTTATTTATCTTTTTTCTATATTATAAAATTGTCTTCTAATGCTGCATACAGCTTTCATAAGTGAGTAATATGTAATTTCTAAAATACATTTTTAAAATAATAAACACAGCAAATCAAGTCCAGCAAAATCCATTCTGGAAGTTAAACTTCTGTTATTGAATTCTTCCAGGTCATGATGATGTTAGCACATATTAAGAGAAATCACGCACATGCTTGTGATTATGTGATTAGAAAGAACGTATGCTCTAAATCAGGGGTCCATGAACCGTTAGAAGCCAGGCAACACACCAGGAGGTGAGTGCAGGCGAGCGGGCAAAGCTTCATCTGTATCTACACCCGCTCCGCATCATTTACATTACTGCCTGAGCTCCATCTTCTGTCAGATCAGTGGTGGCATTAAATTCTCATGGGAGCATAAACCCTACCATGAATTGCACATGCTATGCATCTAGGCTGCAGTCCTTATGAGAATCTAATGCCTGATGGTCTGAGGTGGAGCTGAGTCGGTGACGCTAGCACTGGGAAGCAGCTACAAATACAGATGAACATGAGCAGTGAAGTTTGACTGCACAGAGATCATAATAAATCAGTTGGGTGCAGACTCCTATCAAAACCCTATCCCAGAGTGGCAAATGAGTTGATGTACTTTGATTGTCAAGCTGCATCTAGTGGCAAGTTTTAAGTCAGAATCTGGCACTTACATTAGTCCACATGTGGCCCGCCCATTATTTTATTAACCACTTCTGTCCATGCCTATTTTTTCATGATGAGTTGTTTAATTATGTGATTATATGTTGCAATGTCATAATAATATAAACAAAGTGCATAATAAATGTTATGCACCTGAATCATCCCGAAATCACTCCCCTTTTCCCCAACCCGAATCCGTGGAAAAACTGTCTTCCATAAAACCAGTCCCTGATGCCAAAAAGGTTGGGGACTGCTGTTCTAAATGGAGAGATCTGAGTAATGAAACAATTTATACAAATGGGCTCAGAATGGGTATAAGTGCATTTACTAGCATCTGGTGTAGTACACTGTACAGCAAAGGCACTAAAAATACTGCATGGTCCATGCATCTTCTCTTTCAGACCATCAGGAGATAAATGCCTTAACTGCATTAAGAGAATAACTCAGTCAATATGGGGCTGGAGGACTCCGTTGGAATGTCTAAATATTTTGTATCAACTGTGCACATCCTGATTTAATGACAGCAGAAGAAAATGTCTTCACTTGAAAGCAGACACGAGACACTGGAGATGGCAAGAAAGCAAGGAAGATGGTGAACCCTGGTCTAGTTGCCTTCCATACAGGACCTTGTTCGAGCACCATCCTCCTCATCCTCACAGTCAGTTGGGTCCACAAGCCTTGACTATCTACTCAGCACCTTGATCACCATCACCAGTCCCCATCTGAGACCCCAGGAGGGGTACCTCGGTTGAACCGACATGTTTCTTCTACAAGTCTGAATGAATGCACAGCATCATGGTGGACCTGGCCTCCCACCTACCTGCCCCACCTACCTGCCCCATCTACCTGCCCCAAGTGCCAACTACAGCCTGGAAGGGCAGGGAAGTGACTGCTCACACAGTTGTTATCCAGTGATACCCGGGAGCCAGGAAGGAGCTGGCAAAAGAAGGCATTCCCTTCCTCCTTGTTGGACTGCCAGCAGGCCAGGGCTCCAAAAATCACTTTAGACCCAGCCAACATGAACAAGCTGAGTTCTTGTGACAGTCAGCCAGCTCCCTATGAGACAGGAGGAGTGCTGGGTGGTCACAGGAGAATGGGAATATACCAGGCAGAAGTTAAGAAATCACTTGACTTGCAAGAATGAGAACTATGTATCAGACTCCAGAAACCAGGTTATAAGATGTACTGTCTGCGTGGCTCAGAGAAAAAAATCCTCAAGAATGAGTTGAATCCAATATGGAGACAGATTTAACCAGCAAGCAGCCTCCAAGCTCACTGCATTCTCATTGTAATATCTCAGCAGACTAAATGACACACCCCCCAGTGCCATCATGGTTCTGATGTGATCGGATACGGGCAGAAAAAAGAGAATACCCAATTTTGGGAAAACCCCACCTCCTTCCCAGTAAATCTATGAATATTCCACCCCTAATATGAACATCCCAGCCCTTAGTTAGAGATAGCTATGAACAGGGAAGCCCTTGAACCTCCTTGGGTGTGATACTCTTAAGTGCGCCTAAACTCCCTCTCTCTTGAGTGAATACTTTGTTTTACAATAAAACTCTTTTGCTTTCACTTCACTCTGACTCATTCTGGAATTCTTTTCACAGTAATGTCAAGAACCTGATTCCCGGGCTGAGGCTGAGGGTCTCAGCTGCCTCTGGAGATACCGGCATCACCAGCATTGCATTTTCTACTCACTTTGCTGTCTTCCCTGTTCCCCATTACTTTGCTGCTTTCTTTTGGTTCCCTGGGATGGTTCACTCTTCCCCTTCCTCCTCACAAGACAGCATAACATCAAGGTTTCCCCTAGGGGTCTGCTTTTATATGAAACCTGGGCTAAGACAACCCCCCCAAATCCACTTCCCCTCTTTTCCCTTTCAACAACTTTTTGAGGCTACAACAGGTTCCTGGGAAGCAGCCTCCACACCCCTACCCCAAAAATGAACCTGTAAGATCCAGGCTAAGTTATCGGACTGCTTATTCTCTGGACCAGCAGTGACTGGTACACAGTGGCCATATGACGAAAACCGATCCCAACAGAGTGAATATCAAGATATCGTGTTCAGGCCAGGCATGGGTACACACACTGGTAATCTCAGCACTTAGGGAGGTTGAGGCAGGAGAATCACTTGAGGCCAGGAGTTTGAGACCAGGCTGGGCAACATCGTAAGACCCTGTCTCTACAAAAATTTTAGAAAACTAGCTAGGGTGGGGGTACGTGCCTGTAGTCCTGATGAAGTAGACAGCTCAGACTAGAGAAACTTAAGGTTTGTAGGAAAATTCCAAGCCCACTGATGTCTGTAGCAACTGGTTCAAAACCACGCATGCAAGCAAGTGACCTAGCTATAGGCAACTTCACACCTACATACTTGCTAGACTCTCATCAGACACACCTGCAGCACACAGCCCATCTATCCCAGATGCCAGTGGTAGGAAGCTGACCATCAGGGCAGGAACTGGCCTATAGAACCCCCCAATAGCCAAGGTTGACCTAAGATAATCATGACCTACTTTTACTTTCATTATAATACTATTAGCATAAAATTATCCTAAGGGAGCTGCTCACTCCATCATATACCCTATGCCATGACAGTTTCGGAATAACCCTATCGGGCCTGAAACTCCCCCACCTGATGTGAAGGAGGAATAACAGAGACACAGCCCCAAGCCTACCTGTTTCTAGGAAAAGACCACCCCAAAGCCCATGCCTTAGTACCCCAAGAATACAAGTTAAGCTCAATGATAGTTGGGTGCAGAAGCAGTATCTTTCCATAGGCTGTTTCTGCTCAATCTCCTCTCCTGAGAGTGGACTCTGCTTTGCTTTATAAAGCTACTTGTTTATCCTGCTTCTCTGTGTGTCTGTTTGTGAATTCTTTCCAAACACACAAAATCCCAGTCGTTGACCTCTCTCCACAGGGAGGAGAGCCCCTTCTCTCAATAGCAGTCCTATGTACTCAGGAGGCTAAGTTGGGAGATCACTTGAGCCCAGGAGTTGGAGGCCACAGTGAGATATGATTGCACCACCATACTCCAGTCTGGGCAACAGCAAGACTTTGTCCCTAAAAAAAAATAAAAATAGATACTGTGTACCTTGACCTGGAGAAACTCCAACCTCAGAATGAAACTGATACAGGAAAAAAAAACAGAACTGGAACAATTAGACAGAGATGGAATCAGAGCTCCCATTACCTAATAGATCCCTGGATCAATCTGTACCTGATGCCTCCATAGCTCTGAATGTTTCCATTATGAATTATAAATGTTTCAAGTATGACCCTGGGGCCAATAAATGATTTCTATTGTCTAAGCCAGTTTGAGTTGTCTTTTCTGTTATTTACAAACAAAACATCCCAACTGAGGACAGGGATGAATATCTGATTGCCGAAAATACTTCAAAACTAATTTCCTAGTCTCACTGGGAACAAGTGTTGACAGTCGCTGCTTGCTTAAAAGATGGGCAGACTGAGTTTTTTAAAAAAATCAGCCAATGCATCTCCAAAAAGATGTTTTTAAATCCCAGAACCAGGCTGTTTTACAGTGGCTAACCCTTCAACGAGCAAAGCAGTGTTAGCATGATGCTCCAAGCCCCTGCTGTGCAGGCATTTAGGCCTCATCTTCTTCCCCCCTTCCGAAGTCCCAAGCAGGTACACTCATTTTGAGTACCACATTAGCATTCTGCCTTCATAAATAAGTAGGTGACACAGACATATTAACGACTGAAGTGCATCATCAGAGCTCCAAACTCTGGGTCTTTCTGTCACGCAAAACACCTCCTGACACACAGCCTGGCCCAGCTCACTGGAGCCAGGCAGTCTGTTGCTGGAGCCATTAGACATTTATTGTGCAAATCGACTGGCTTATCCCTGTTTGGGGAGATGGGTTGAAAGCTATTGTTCCCACTCTAACAGTTCCACGCATCAAGTCGCTGAAAATGCTATCTAATATGTTTTGTGCCAACCTTGAAAGCTCATTGGGTGGGTGGAGACACATCTATTGAACTCTGCGGTTGTTTTTCTTCCTGCACCTTGCTCGAAATGTACCAAAGGATAAATTCTATGCAGATGGAATGAACAGCCCACTAACTCACAGTTCCAAGGCACATTCGTAAACATCTACATGCAAAAGGAGACACGTTCCTCACAGTTATTAAGCCAGGGGTTGTAAACTGGCCATCCAAGGGTATATCTAAACTATACATCTTTAATTTTTTAAAAATTGTATCAGAACTTGAGAAATTTAAAACGAGAATCTAAATTTCTGGCTTTTTTTCTGAAACAGCAAAATATCAGCAGCTTTAGGTGTGGTATCTGGAATGTCGATGACTGACTGACGTGGAGCTACAAGCCCTTCCTCTCCAAAGCGCTTCGCACCAGCTTCCTTTTCCTATATCAGTAACTGGCTCTTGCTGCTATGAGAGTTGATGGCTCCCTCTTTTAAAGCAAGTTCTGTTCGTATTTTTGCTACTGCTTTTTATTTTGAGACATTTGACTGTCCAGGAAACTCTTCCCAATAAAATGCTGTAATCACAGATCAGAAACAGTGCAATCTGGTTCAACTTTGTCAGTATAAATTGTAAAAAAATAAGGAGTTGCTTTTCCATTGCAACTGGACTCTGGGCTGTAATCACATAACCTGAGCATGCCCAGATGAACCAAGTGTGTCCGATGTGTGATCCTGAGGCTGGCTGGAATGAAAACCTCAACAATAGGCAGAACCCAAGTATGTGTATCAAGTTAAGAAGCAATGGGTATTCTGTTTTGTTGCACTAGGGACTCCAGAGCCAAGGACCCGGCACTGCCTCTTTGCATGACCCAATCAGATCACATCTTCTTAGATTGTATATGCCCCTCATGGCTACTCTATGCATACAGAATGCACCCCTAGCCCCGACTTGGGGAGACAGATTTGAGGGTTGCCTCATGTCTCCCCGCTAGTCAGTCAACCTTGCAGAACTCATAGACCTTGTGAATCCAGCCCAACTTCTTCATAAAAATAATGGTTAGTTTTTATCTTTTTGTTTTGTTTGTCTATTTGTTTGTTTTGTTTTTGAATGAGCAAGGAAATTGACCTTCCTGGCCTTAGAGCTTTAAACTTTTATTTGTCTTATTTGGGTTTCTTTCTCAGGAAACCTACCCTAGGGCCTAAAGTATCAAGAAACTGAAATTCACCAAATCACCACATCCAGACAAACAAGATGCCAGACCCTTCCTGCTTAATAACTTATCTCCCTTGCCCCTCCCCATTCCTGTTTACCAACTCCTCCTCATCCCTCTCCAATTCCTATTCATCAACTCCTCCTCAACATCCCTTCCTGATTCCTGCTTACTAATGCCTCTTCTTCACTCCTTCCTAATTCCTATTTGCAAACTCCTCTTCCTTACCCCTCCTCAATTCCCGTTTACAAACTTTCCCTCACCCCTCCCCAATTCCTGTTTACCAACTCCCTTTCCTCACCCTTTCCTCCCCCTAGTTCCTGTTTTCTGTATTCCTGTCTCACTATAAACCCCTGACTGTAGTTGAATGGGGAGAGAAATTTGAAATGGAAGCATCCAATCTCCTTGGCTGACATCACCCTAATAAAAAGCATCTTCCCTGGCAATACTTGTCTCAGTGATTGGCTTTCCATGTGGTGCATAATGAGAACTCAACCAAAACCTTGGCATTTTGGTAACACTTGCAATAAAACTTTTTCTTTTCTCAAAAACCATAGGATTGGTGTCATAGTATTGGCTTCTATGGTTGTCTAGAAGAAAGCCCATTGTTTAATAACAAATTTTCGTTTTCAGAAATGCATTGGGTAGTAGAGACCCTCAGTGTTTGAAATACACACTGTGATGATTTCATCATACTAATTTTTTTGCCTTTTGTATTATAAAGACCAGAAGTGGGCCTGGCTCGGCAGCTTAGCCTGTAATCCCAGCATTTTGGGAGGGCAAGGCTAAGGAATGCCTGAATCTGTGGGTTCAAGACCAGCCCGGGCAACTTCACAAGACCTTGTCTCTACAATAAATAAATAAAAATTAGGCAAGCATGGTAGTGCACACCTGTAGTTCCGGCTACTTGGAAGGCTGAGGCGGAAAGATCACTGGAGCCCAGCAGGTTGACACTGGGGTGGCTGTGAGCGTATCACTGCACTCCAGCCTGGGCAACAGAGTGAGACTCCAACTAAAAAAAAAATAGATCAGAAGTGTGTGACACATATAAAGACAACGTGCACTGACATCCCTTATGTGTAGGAACTTAGGGAAGAAAAATCACAGAGTGTCTACTCTTTATCTGGCTATACACCAAAACTCAGACTATAATAAAATACTAGGATCAAGAAAGGCTGAAAACAAAATTACTTCAGCACAACAGGAAAATAATTTTAAAGGCGCTTTACAAATTGCAGGCTATTCTCTCCAGTAGTCTTTTCATTGGATATAAGCAGGTTATAGGTATTTTGGCAACAACTAGTCTCTGAGAAATCAATGTCACACTCCTTGAGGAAAAAGCTCAAATACGAGTGAGTGAGTGTGTGTATGTGTGTGTGTGTGTGTGTGTGTGTGTGTATGTAATGAGGTGGTGTGGCAAACTCTATTCAGTGCCTCCTAATAACCAATCCCCACCTCTTCCATGAAAATAAACACCATATTTGTTCAGGTAGTGAGGAAATCTGTCCTTTTCAGGCAGTAGCTAACCCAGTGGGAGCCCCGAAAGTGAACGCTGGTCTAATCCCATCACAGAGATCTGACTGACTTGTGATTAATCTAAAAGTAAAACCAGCCCAGCTTCCCCAAAGAACTAATAGTTACAATTTTTTGGAATAAACATAGAAATTGGCCTTCTTGGTCTTAAAGCTTGACACTTACATTTGTCTTATCTGAGTTTCTTTATCAGAAAACTGACCAACAGGCCTATAAAACAACAAGGAACTAAAACTCACTAGATGACCACATCCAGACAATGAAATGCCAGACCCCTCATGTTCATAAGCACCTCTTCCTCCATCCTCTCCAATTCCTGTAAACCAACTCCTCTTACTCACCTCTCCCCAATTCCTGTTTACCATCTCTCTTCCTAACCCCTCCCTAATTCCTTTTTACCAACTCCCAATTCCTGTTTTCCACATTCCTTCCCCACCATATAAGCCTCTGACTCCAGTGGCATGAGGAGATTAACTTGACACTGAATCTCCCATTGCCTTGGCTGATATCACCCAAATAAAAAGTCTCTTCCCTAGCAATAGTCATCTCAGACAAGGTGATCATTTGATTTGGTGTAGGAAAGTATTTATGGTTCAGTGAAAATTTTATAATGGAATATCCTTCAGTGTGAAAAATGAAGGAAATTCTGACACATGCTACAACACGGATGAAACCAGAAGACATTATGCTGAGATAAGCCAGTCACAAAAAGACAAATACTGTATGATCTCAGTTTTGAGACTCCTGGAGTTGTGGAACCACGAAGATGGAAGCACAGTGGTAGCAGGGATGCTAGTCCAGTTTCTACAGGGCATCCCTCGGTCATCTGATTCTTGGGAAATGATTCTACAACAGCTCTGAACATGGCAGATAACTGATGGCCATGCAAATAATTTCTGCCTATAGACACACTAATTCTATTCTTCCCAGGAAAGGTTCAATCTACCTCCCTCTTCCCACCTCCCGATATGAGTATTCCAAGCTGTGTTCTTTTACACACACACCTCAGTATCCCTGACCTATATCTATGCATGGTCTCTGGATTCTCTTTTTAACTAGTTATAACATCTGCTTGGTGTCCTCATGAGTTAAAGGTATATTCGTGTAAATGTCTGCATGAGATTCATCATTTTGCCCTTCTTTGAAGATCATCTTTATCAAGAGCCAATAAACCCCTGCTGGGAGGAGCTCTGTGGCTGGCTGTTCTGCTTACTGATGTCTGTCTCTGCTACTTCTGTGAACATGGCTTACCTGCACTTCCTTACTGTCTGGTGGAAGGGTGAGGCCCTTGAATTTGTTCTGGCCAATGAGATGAAGGCAGAAGTGTTGTGTGGAGAGTTAAGCATTCCTGTGTTACCAAAATGCCAGAGGCTTGGTCGGGGTCCTATTGAGTACTGCATAGAAAGCCAATGGTTGAGATGATGAATATTGCCATGGAAAAGGGCTTTTTAATTTGGGTGATATCAGTAAAAGAGAATGGGAAATGGCCTCAAATTCATCTCCATGTCTCACTGAAATCAGGGAATTATATAATGGGGCAGGAATGTATAAAACAGGAATTGGGGAGGGGTGAGGAAGAGGAGCTGATAAACACAAGGGCTTGGCATGTCATTGTCTGGATGGGGTTATCTGGTAAGTTTCAGTTCCTTCATACTGATGGTCAGTTTTCTGAGGAAGGAACTCAGATGAGACATGTAAGTTTTAAGCTTTAGACCTGGAGTGTCAGTATATATGTGTATTGTTTTTAAACTGTAATCATTAGTTCTGTGGAAAAGTTGAACAGTTTCACCTGCACAGTGCTGCCTTCCTTATTTCCTTCTACACGTGGTCCAGTGATACTCAAGTGGTGGCTGCTTCCTGGGTCCCTGAGTTACCACCAGGAGCAGAAGCTGCCCTGCTAAGCCATGACCACAAAGCATGAGTCAAACTGAACCTCACTTGTTTTAAGCTACTGCTTATTTAGATGCTTTTTGTTTTTTTGTTTTTTTTTGAGTTGGAGTCTCACTCTGTCAGCCAGACTGGAGTGCAGTGGCCGCTCCCAGCCACTGCAGCCTCGACCTACTGGGCTCTGGCGATCCTTCCGCCTCAGCCTTCCGAGTAGCCGGAATTACAGGCATGCGCTACCACGCCCGGCTGATTTTTTGATTTATTGTAGAGATGAGGTCTTGCTGCCCAGGCGGGTCTTGAACCCGCGGGCTCAGGCAATCCTCTCACCTCAGCCTCCCAAAGGCGCGGGATTACAGGCTGAGCCACAGAGCCCAGCTTTAGATGTTATTAGTTAGCCCTAATTTATACTAACACCCATTCCCTTCCCCTAATAAAATGGCATGGACTTTTTAGGGTAATTCTCTGTGTGTGTGTGTGTGTGTGTGTGTGTGTGTGTGTGTGTGTGTTTCTAATTTTTTATTCCTGTAGGGTTTAAAAAAAAACTTGAACAGTGGTAAATTATACGTAACAGAATTTACCATCTTAACCATATCTAGATAAACTACTGAAGGAAAAAGAATCTATCACCCCAAAATATGCCTCTCTGACATGAATATTTTTGAGCTGAAAACACTGAAGCACCAGGAGTGGCAGAAATGGCCATCTGAGTGGCTCTTTGTTACCTAAGGCAAGCCACAAACACTCTTGAAAGAAAGCCACCTGCTCTGGGCCATCTTGAGAAGATGATCCTGCTACCAGTGACTGGGAACTTAGGTCGCAATATAAATAAACTTATGAAATAACCCTTATGATACTCCACTCACTTGGTTCCCAGACCAAGTGAAGATCCCAATTAAGAACTAAGATGTGGTGGCTCAGCCTGTAATCCCAGCACTTTGGGAGGCCGAGACGAGCGGATTGCCTGAGCCCGCGGGTTCAAGACCCGCGAGAGCAACTTGGTAAGACCTCTTCTCTACAATAAATCAAAAACTAGCCGGGTGTGGTAGCACGCCTGTAGTTACGGCTACTTGGAAGGCTGAGGCAGAAGGATCGCTGAAGCCCAGCAGTTCGAGGCTGCGGTAACCGGGAGCGGCCACTGCATTCAAGTCTGGGTGACAGAGTGAGACTCCAACTCAAAAAAAGAACTAAGATGTGGTGGTGCACGATGGTTCAAGACTGCAATCCCAGAAATTTGGGAGGCCGAGGTAAGAGAACTGCCTGAGCCCAGAGGTTCAAGATGAGCCTGGGCAACTTGACAAGACCTTGTCTCTATAATAAATCAAAACATTAGACAGGCTTGGTAGTGCACACCTGTAGTTCTGGCTATTTGGAAGGCTGAGGTGGAAGGATCACCTGAGCCCAGTGGGTTGAAGCTGTGATAGACATGAGCATGCTACTGCACTCCAGCCTGGGCAACAGAGTGAGACTCAAACTCAAAAAAAAAAAAAAAGAACTAAGGTGGGGGGAGGTGATCCTTAGCTTCCTCCACAGTATATTCACATTGTGAGCAACCATCACCAACATCTATCTCCAGAACTCTTTTTATCTTCACAAACCAAAATTCTGTGCCCATCCAGCAATTCCCATTCCTTCCAGCCTTGGCAGCCATCACTGTACTTCCATCTCCATGACTCAACTATCCCAGGAACCTCACAGAGCTGAGATCATGCAGGATTTGTTTTCTTATGACTGGCTTGTCTCACTCTGCACAGTGTCTTCCAGGGGCATCCATGTGGTAGCATGTGTCAGAATTTCTTTCCTTTTTTAGGCTGAATAATAATACTCCATTGAATGGACATACCAGACTCTGTTAACCCAGCCATCCGTCAATGGATATTCGAGTTACTTCCACACCTAGGCTGTGTGAATAACACAGCTACAAAACATGTGCACAAATGTCTGTTTGGGATCCTGCTTTCAATTCTTTAGGATATACACCTAGAAGTGGAACTGTTGGCTCATTGATCATTGTATTTTTTTTTTTTTTTGAGTTGGGGTCTCACTCTTGTCACCCAGACTGGAGTGCAGTGGCTGCTTCCAGTCACTGCAGCCTCGACCTGCTGGGCTCCGGCAATCCTTCCGCCTCAGCCTTCCAAGTAGCTGGAACTACAGGCGTGCGCTAACACACTCGGCTCATTTTTATTTATTGTAGAGAGGAGGTCTCACCAAGTTGCCCAGGCAGGTCTCGAAGCCGCGGGCTCAGGCAATCCACTCACCTCAGCCTCCCAAAGGCTGAGCCACCGAGCCTGGCTTGTATTAATTTTTTTAAGCAATTGCCATACGGTTTTCTACAGCAGCTGCACCATTTTACATTCCCACCAACGTCACACAAGGTTTCTAATGTGACCACATACTTGACAATATTATTTTCTTTCTTTCTTTTTTTTTAGTTAGTGGTCATCATATGGGTGTGAGGTATTAAATCACCTCACTGTGGTTAGGAGAATGCTTTTTGCCTCTTCCTCCTCCTGTGTGGAACGGGGCTTGCAAGTGCATCCATCACCTGGAGACCTCAAAGGGACAAAACAAGAAAGAAATCAACACAGGAAAGGTGGTGATGAAGAAACAGGGAGAGTGCCTGGGAGCCCAATGACCCTGTCAGCAGCTGTGCAATACTAGCCATTGCCTCTCTCTATGCTAAGTTAGAAAAATGCACCACCATGGACTCCAGCCACAAATGAATGGGACACTCTGTTATGTTTAGTCAAACGTATTCTCCTGCATATCAGGCCATAAAGATGTAAGGTGTGAAAGGACAGACCGAGAGTGGGAAGCCATTCATCTTGTTCTTAACCCCTGACATAATGATGAGAAAGTAGAAGCTATGCTTTTGGAGAAACGCACACTTTAGGTATAATTAACTTTACCGGCTTTGTCTTTTCAGAAACGGACTTCCAGGTATCTGAGGTATCTCATAGTGGCAGTCAAGCTTGCCTAGAGTAAAGGGAATTTATAAAGCCTAAGACAACCTGCATTGGGCAAGGACTGTAAAAGTCACGAAACTTGTAATTACAAAAGTTATGACCGCTCAGCGGGAGAGCAGGTGGGAATTCGATCTTCCAGTAAATTGGGCCCTATCTACAGGGAAGCCAAGGACCTCCCCCCAAGCTAACCACTGGGAATGCCTAGGAGACAAGGGGAGGAACACCCTCCATTAGGTCTAAGGAATGTCGTTTGGGAAAGTGCAGGAGAATTAGAATCCTTGTCACGCCTTTCTCTAGGGACTATGATAATGTGGGTGGACATTAATGGATCTCTGTGTCATAGATTCTCCAAGACATCCACAGGTGATCGACAAGGAAGTCACAGCAGTCACATGCCACATCTCCAAGAGAAGGATTTAAGCCAGGACTCTGGGGGGCTATGGTGCCACACTCACCTAGAGTGTAGACCCGCTCCCTGTCTGTGGGGAGTGAACTTTTTTTTTTTTGAGTTGGAGTCTCACTATGCCACCCAGACTGGAGTGCAGTGGCCGCTCCCGGCCACCGCAGCCTCGACCTGCTGGGCTCCAGCGATCCTTCCGCCTCAGCCTTCCGAGTAGCTGGAACTACAGGCGTGCACTACCACGCCCGGCTCATTTTGATTTATTGTAGAGATAAGGCCTCACCAAGTTGCCCGGGCGGGTCTCGAACCTGCGGGCTCAGGCAATCCACTCACCTCAGCCTCCCAAAGGCGCGGGATTACAGGCTGAGCCACCAAGCCCGGCTAGGTGAACTTTTCTTAAAATTATCTTTTCTTCTCTCACCTCTGGGTGTTGCAATTCTTTGTATTTACTCGGATCTCTGGGTTGCCGGCATGCACCTCTGGCTTGCCAGCCCCAGCAGTGCTGCGTGCCTCCCTGCCCTCAACCTCTCCACCCTCACCCAGCCCGTCCGTACCCTAACATGGCGGATCCTCAACAAAATTTTAGGATGCGGTGGAATTGCATCCCACGTGGCAATTCAGGTCTAAAGGTACCAGATAAGAAGAAAGTCCCATTTATTCCTAATTATCCTTGAAAAGCTCCTGGAACATGCATCAGGTAGAGCAAACATGCATCAGGAACATGCATAGTGTAAGTCAAGTAAGCCTGCCCAGCTGCGGCCACTGTGGGAAAAGCACAGATCCGGAGTTCAGAAAGATGATATCATTGTATAAGAACTGCCCTGCTGGGGGAGGGGAGAGCTTGTCAGCCAGCTGCTGTCCCCTCCCCTAGGCCCCTAGCATATCAGCACGCCAGGCCTTCTGAGTACCTGCCTGAATATTACTCCCCTCCAAGGACAGCCTTGCCAAGGGGAAGGGACAAAAGTCCTCCTGACTCCAGGGAGGGCAAAGAGGTCTTGGGAATAACTTTTTTGTAGCCCAGCCAGTCCTAGGGAAGCTAATTAGAAAGGGATGCTGATCTCATACATTGGAAAAGGGTCACAGTGCTTATTCCACTGTGCTTATCTAGTAGGCGTGGTTGAATTTATTAAGGGGTGTTTATCCAGGGAGTAGAATGTGGACGTTGTTAGGGACTCACACAGTTGCCCAGGGAAGCAAACACTAAGGATCTGTTTGTGAGTAAGGAAAGTACCTTTTAGAATGGGTAGGGAAGGGATGCAGGGAAATTCACCCCAAAATATAGTGCTTTGCTTCAAGGGCTCTCTGATTCCCCCTCCACCATCTCCCAAGCTGATTCTTCTCCATGTTAGAATTATCTATTACAGGAAAGAAGGAAGAATGCAATTAGACCTGACCCAGCCATTTCACAAAACAATGCCTGTCTCTCAGGCACTTTCAGCTTCCAGAGAAAACTATTTGCAAGTCATTCTCTGTCTTCCCATCCATTCATTCTCCCAATCATGTGTTGTTCCTCAATGGAATTCCTTGGCGGCTTCCCCCTCCCATAACATGTTTTACCAGAATACAGGCCCCCATTCTTTCTGTAACCTGGAGATGGTATTTAAGTTTCTGTAACACATTGGCAAGTTGGGTCTTCATTCTGAAGGTTCCTGGGAATACATGTTACATAAAATTTGCATGCCTTTTCTCCTGTTAATCAACCTACCTCATGCCAGTGATTCTTCAGGGAACTTCTAGGGGGCCAACAGCCACGGCCCCCATAGTTTCAGGGAATTCTTCTGTTACTTTTATTTGTTTATTTGTTTGGTTTTTTTTGAGTTGGAATCTCACTCTGTCGCCCAGACTGGAGTGTAGTGGCATGCTGCTGGCCACTGCAGCCTCGACCCTCTGGACTCCAGCGATCCTTCCGCCTCAGCCTTCCAAGTAGCCGGAACTACAGGCGCGGGCTACCACGCCTGGCTAATTTTTGATTTTTATTGTAGAGATGAGGTCTCACCAAATTGCCCAGGCGGGTCTCGAACCCGTGGGCTCAGGCAATCCACTCACCTTGGCCTCCCAAAACCCTGGGATTACAGGCTGAGTTACCGAGCCCGGCTGCTTTTATTTTTTAATCTCAGCTACATTCATGCATCACATTGGAAACAGCTATTCTCCCAGTCAGCATACCATGGTACTGAGAATCATTGAAGTACAGATGCTCCTTGACTCCCAGTGGGACCGAGTCCAGATACATGCATCACACATCAAAAACATCACTAAATACACCTAACCCACTCAATATCCTAGCTTAGCCTGACCTACCTTTAACACATTCAGAACACTAACCTCAGCACACAGTAGGGCCAAACTGAGGCAGGTTAGCCGCAGTTTAGACATAGATAAATTTGTTGCAGGCAGGTCTAAATTAAAATAGGGGAAGCATTCAGACACCTTTCTTATTGGTATTAAACCTTCAGTCAACTGGCCAGGCATATCATACCTGACTACCTTGAGGGCTGGAATGTGGACCTAGCAGTGCAGCAAACTGTAGAAACACTAGAGAGTTACCCAAAACAAAGACAGGATGTGTCAAAAAATGAAAAAACACCCAAATCTAGTTAGACAATACCTTTCATTATTTAGAAGGTCCTTGTGACCTTGGAAGGGTGAGCGATGATCATCAAAACTCCTGACCACACACTTGCAGCCCACCCTCTTAGTTCATGGTTTGTTCAACCATCGCCGTAAAATTATATATAGCTTCTTATCAATGGCAAAGCAATGCCTTTTCTCTTTTTTTTTTTTTTTTTTTGAGTTGGAGTCTCACTCTGTCGCCCAGACTGGAGTGCAGTGGCTGCTCCCGGCCACCACAGCCTCGACCTGCTGGGCTCCGGCAATCCTTCCGCCTCAGCCTTCCGAGTAGCTGGAACTACAGGCGCGCGCAACCACGCCCGGCTGATTTTTTGATTTATTGTAGAGATGAGGTCTCGCTGCCCAGGCGGGTCTCGAACCCGCGGGCTCAGGCAATCCACTCACCTCAGCCTCCCAAAGGGCGGGATTACAGGCTGAGCCACCGAGCCCAGCACCTTTTCTCTTAAGGCACCCACACCTTCCTTGAACAAGTCTTTTCTTTGTAGTAGGTTCTTTCTTACACTATACTTTGTATTTGCTCCGAAATTATTTTCTGCTGTGAAACCAAGAACTCAGGGAGCATCACACCATCACCTGGCATCAAAACAATCCCACACTATGCCTTATTTATAAAGTGTTGGCTACCTCATGAAATGCATTGACTATTGTATTAAAAAGTGACAGCCGCCGGGCTCGGTGGCTCAGCCTGTAATCCCACGCCTTTGGGAGGCTGAGGTGAGTGGATTGCCTGAGCCCGCGGGTTCGAGACCCGCCTGGGCAACTTGGTGAGACCTCGTCTCTACAATAAAAATAAAAAATCAGCCGGGCGTGGTAGCGCATGCCTGTAATTCCAGCTACTTGGAAGGTGAGGTGGAAGGATCGCCGGAGCCCAGCAGGTCGAGGCTGCGGTGGCTGGGAGCGGCCACTGCACTCCAGTCTGGGCGACAGAGTGAGACTCCAACTCAAAAAAAAAAAAACAGTGACAGCCAGAATGGTTATTCAGGTACTCAAAGTGTAGTTTCTACTAAATGTGTATGGCTTTCATTCCATGGTAAAGTTCAAAATCCGTACACTGAACCACTGTAAGTCAGGGACTGCTTTGCGCATAATTAAATACTCTCATATCACTGAGATCCAGGAGAGGCCCAGGAAACCTGAGGTTTCTGGGGACCTGATCCCTTCTGTAGCTCCGTGAACAGAACATGGGGGCAGCCTGCATCAGAGTGTTTGGAACTCTCTCCCCAGAACACACATGCGTAGAATGCACCCACAGTAAGCATTCTGGAGGCGAACTCCACTAACCTTGGTATTGCAGGTCCCAGCTAGACAATGCACCTTGTGCTTTTTTTTTTTTTTTTTGTATTTGCTGTTCCTGGGAGACAGCAGAGAATAGAGACTCGAACCCCAGGTCTAGCACTTACCAGCTGTGTAGTTTTGAGTGAGTTAGCCACCCTGTGCCTCAGTTTCCTCCATCTGTAAAGTGTGGATCATAGGCCGGGCTTGGTGGCTCAGTCTGTAATCCCAGCACTTTGGGAGGCTGAGGCGAGCAGAATGTCTAGGCCCACAGGTTTGAGACCAGCCAGGGCAACTTGGCGAAATCTTGTCTTTACAATAAAAAAAAAAAAATTGCCAGGCATGGTAGACGCGCGCCTGTAGTTCCGTCTAATTGGAAGGCTAGATGAAAGGATCGCCAGAGCCCAGCAGGTCGACGCTGGGGTAGCCATGAATGTGCCACTGCACTCCAGTCTGGGCGACAGTGAGACTCCAACTCAAAAAAAAAACAAAGTGTGAAATCACAACAGGACATGCCTCAGTGGGTTTCTGTGGTGACTAAAGATGATGATATGTGTCTACTGCTTAACCTGGGCCCAGTGCTCAGTACTGTCCAGTGCTTAGTGAGTGTTTGCTGCTGTCCTGCACATGGGAGGACACTGCAGCCTTTCTCCCTTGCTGTGTGAATAATGCCACTCTTCATTCTTCTTGCCACCGCCGGGCTCACCTACTTACAAAATGATGCCATATCTCTGCGTTATGACCATGTTTAGTGTGCATGTATGACAAAGTCACCAAGTTCCTTAACACCAAACAACAGCAAGATCAAGAAGGGTTTCACTGTCTCCCTGCAAGCTCTGGTACCTACCGTCAGACACAGAGCCATTTCTACTGCCTAATCCCATTAACAAATTGAAGCTTCTACAGGTTCCATATTGAATACAGTGTGAGATTCTCTAATGATTAAAATTAGGGTAAACCTATCAATCCCATTCCCTGTTCCCTCGCCTGTAAAATGAGGAAATAAGCGCACGCAAAAGTTTAACAGAACACTTCATACTATGCAAATACTAACTCGTCAGTTTGCACAGAACCCTGTGAAATCGGTACTATTATCCTTGTCATACAGATTAGGAAACTGAGGCACATAAGGCTTAAATAAACTGCCTGAGTTATATAAACAATGGACAGGACCCCCAAGAAAGCAGTGTTGTATTTTCGGGCTAGAGGAGAACTTGCCCTGAGGCTATGCCTTTTATAAATCACAAGGAAGATCACACAGTGACAGGAAACTTGATTTTTTTTTTAAAACTCAACGTAGTGTAAAACTATTCCCGTGTAAAAAAACTATCGACCTGTCTAGTTTTTTAAGTAGGTGCCCAACATTCCGAAGCATAACCATAACGGATTTTTCTTTGAGTAATTTCATACACATATAATTTTAATGTATAAGGATATGCATGAAAAATTCAATACGCATAATCTGAGGTTTTTGGAGTAAAAAAGGACAATTTTTATAAGGAAACAAAGTATATCTTTTATTTTATTTATTTATTTTTGAGTTGGAGTCTCACTCCATCGCCCAGGCTGGAGTGCAGGGGCACACTCACGGCCACAGCAACCTCGTCCTGCTAGGCTCAGACACTCCTTCTGCCTCAGCCTTCCAAGTAGCTGGAACTACAGGCACGTGCCACCACTCCCGGCTAATTTTTAGTTGCCCAGGCTGGTCTCGAACTCCTGGGCTCAGGCAACCCTCTCGCCCTGGTCTGCCAAAGTGCTGGGATGACAGGCTTGAGCCACCATGCCTGGCCTCAAAGTATATTTTTTGGATGATGTATGCAGCACGGAACTTGGGCCCTTTAGTCTGGAAAAAGAGTCACAGGATCACAGAGAGGGACACACTGCATATTTTAAAGAGATTGTGTCCTTGCATCTCAACTGTCTGAACCCAGAAGCGCTCCTGGAAAGGGCTTCCAATCAACAGCCATACACCCAGCGGCACTGTTTTACAAAGGTCCCCTGAAATCCCAGGTCTCTGTAGTAGGCGGATGGGCAAACCCATGAGTGACTGCTGTCCCCACCTTATTCCCCATAGCAAACTCTAGATGCTTCTACAAGTGGAATAGGAAATCAAAGGACCCTCTAGGGTCCCAGAAGGGACTCTGAGCCTCCACCCGGGAGTGTGCAACTGCTTGGTCCGGGACCTGCAGGGCAACAAATCCTGGCAGGGACTCTCCCTACTTCCCTACAACATTTGTTTGTTTGAGTTGGAGTCTCACTCTGTCACCCAGACTGGAGTGCAGTGGCTGCTCCCGGCCACCGCAGCCTCGACCTGCTGGGCTCCGGCGATCCTTCCACCTCAGCCTTCCGAGTAGCCGGAATTACAGGTGCGCGCTACCACGTCCGGCTGATTTTTTTGATTTATTGTAGAGATGAGGTCTCGCTGCCCAGGCGGGTCTCGAACCCGCAGGCTCAGGCAATCCACTCACCTCAGCCTCCCAAAGGCGCGGGATGACAGGCTGAGCCACTGAGCCCAGTTCCCCTACATCATTTATCTCCTTCCCATCTCTGAGGCTTGGAGGGGACACAGATGCTGACAGCGTGGGAGATTCATTGCCGGCCACTGAGAGAAGATGCAGGAGCAAACAGAACGCTTTTCATCCCCAAGGCGCAGGAAGTCATGGGCAGAGAGAGTCAGGGGCTTGTTAGGCCCACAGGGAGGAAACACAGACTGCTGTTCTGCCTCTGTATCTCGGATACAAATGCCCTTCAGGCAGGGTAATCCTGTCGCTGGGGGATGCATCCTGATGAAATAAGTGAACAAAATAAAAAGGTACAGTCCTCCTCGTAATTAAGTATTCGTCCCCCAAGAGCCCACTGTGACCTCTTGATGCTCCAGGTGCCAGGCGGGCAGCCACGAACAAGGCAGATGTGTTGCCGTGGAGGGAAGTGGGACACCAGCAGGCACGCGGCCAACAGCTGAGCTGCACAGGCCCTGCCTGCTGTGAAGACAACATGATCATCAGGTAAGGGGGAGTGGTAATCTCAATGGAATTAGGAGAGCCTTTCCTCAAGAGGAGAAGCTGGAGGTGAAGGCTGGCTATCGAGAGAAGAGTTGGCTGGATGAGTAAAGGTATGGAAGAAGCAGATTCTAGGCAAAGGGGCAGCCAGGGCAAAGGCTCTGAGTTGGAGTCAAGCTTGATTTCTCCCAAGAACAGAAAGAGGTTCGCGTGTCTGCAGGGTAGGTGTTGTGGGTGTCTGTTTACCCCTGAAGGTGTTCAGAGCAAGATTATCTAGACTAAGGAAGCCCAGAAGCGATCTAAATGTCTATGAATGGTTCAAAATTAATAGCAGATGACTGGGTAGAATTTTTCTGTGTTCACTAGTTTTTGCTTGGAAGTCACACTATCAACTTGGGCTGGCAGGAAGACGGCAGTGTCTCACTGAGCGCCAATTATCTGAATTCCAGCCACGAACCAGCCCTGGAGACTTGGGGAGGCTCCATGCTCCTGATGGTAAATGGGAATAAGCTGTACAGCTCTGTAGGTTAATGCATTCGATGAG
This sequence comes from Cephalopachus bancanus, assembly GCA_027257055.1. NCBI lineage: Eukaryota > Metazoa > Chordata > Mammalia > Primates > Tarsiidae > Cephalopachus > Cephalopachus bancanus. Next base: position 2,784,006 of record JAPVLO010000269.1, read on the forward strand.
ATGACCCATGAAAACATGGTACCGGAAATGCAGTATGCACTCAATGCACATATGCTCTCACAAATGCAGTATGCACTCAATGCACAAATGCAGTATGCACTCAATGCACATATGCTCTGTACAGCTCTGTAGGTTAATGCATTCGATGAGATGACCTGTGAAAACATGGTACCGGAAATGCAGTATGCACTCAATGCACATATGCTCTTAGGATGAGGCTGGGATGCCACCGTGAACACAAAGCAGGAGGAGGTTTATCATCCAAATCGTCACAGGCGATGGTTCTGTGGACAAGGGCTGCTGGGCACCAGGATGCCTGAAGAGGGGAATTGCCTGCTCAGGGATTGGCTACAGCCCCCCAAGGAAGTGACACTCGATTCGTGTCCACTGGGCCACGCTTCCTGCCTTTCATCTCTGCCTCTCTGGGGACTTGGTTTCATTCTTTTTTTGTCCTTGCATCCCCATCTCCCTGTGCTCTGTGGGGCCACTGTACAGCTCCTAGGATGACCTGTCTGGGGTCCAGCCTCATGAGCCATGACTGCACATCCGTCTTGGCTCCAACTCTGTGTCAGCCGGAAAGAGAGGTTCATGGACTCCACCTCGCTCGGGCGGAATCCTCGAGTGAGGTCCATCTTCACCAAGCAGGTGTGGGTCCTGCTGCATTAAACTGGTTGTTAGGTAGGGCAGGGAGCGACCAGGGGTCCACAAATAAACATGGGTGCCAGTCACAAGGGACCTCAATGGCCTTTACAGCTGCACAGTGATTGTAAGAAGAGCAGAAATCAAGACAAAGTCTCTTGGGACGTGAACAAAAGCAGAAAGCAAACCCATACACACAAGGGTGACAGACCACGTGTGGATGTGGACAAGATCACAAAGGCTTAGGCAAAAATAACGACACAGTATGGCACCCAAATTGTCCCTGGCTTAGCCTCTGGAGATGCTTGCTGGGGTTCTGACCAGTCCACTGCTTTCTGCAGGATGGCCTTGGGCAAGCTGCATAATTTCTCGGTGCCTCAATCTTCCCACTTGCAAACTATTGATAATGATATCACCTATGTCACGGAACTGTGACAAGTTAGTAAATATGGATGAATAAGGGGCAGAGAACAGCATTGGGCATTCAGAGGGCACTGGGTGTGAGCCACAGTTGTGAGAGCCAAAAATTTGGAGCGTAGCTTCCTTTCTTCAAGTTTTTTTCTTAACACAAACAAAAAACCCCCAGAAAGAACGATCTCAACGCATGCTTAACTTTAATTCACACAAAAGTTGAATCATCTGGTCAGGCATGGTGATTTACACCTGCAATCCAAGCACTTTGGGAGGCCAAGGCAAGAGAATCCGCATGAGCTCAGGAGTTTGAGACCAGTCTAGACAACACAGTGAGACCTCGTTTCTACAAAAAATTTAAAAAAATCAGCAGGACATGGTGGTGGGTATCTGTAGTCCCAGTTACTAGGGAGGCTGAGAAAAAGGGTCACCTGAGCCCAGGAGGTCTAGGCTACAACGAGCTGTGATCATGTCAGCCTGGGTGACAGAGCGAGAGATCCAGACTCAAAAAAAAGGTTGAATTATCTAAAGAGGAAAAGGTTTGCATTCTTCCACTGTTGAATAATTAGGGCGTTGCTATTAATTCTGATTTTTGTCTTATATTTATTCAAGGCACCCTTTCTTTTCAATGCCCTTCTCCCACTCCATTCTTCTGCAACTGGGGCTTTGGATTAAAACAAGAATAATGCAAAAAAAGAAAACCGAGCATCTGGGCTAAGTCCCGCCACGGCTGCGGACAACAAGCCACGACCTCGCAGCCGACCTGTGAACACCCAGCTCCCCTGGAGCCAGACGTGTCCAGGGAGCTGCCAGCCCACGCAGAGGCCCCTCCCAGGCCGCTGGGGAAAAGTACAGATCGCCCGTGTGCTGGCGAGTGTCGCTGCAGGATTTTCCAGGCTGTCACATTTCTGCATCTCTTAGCATTTCTGTGACAGAAAGTGGGGCCAATTAACAGGGGAAGCAACCAGTGTCTGCAGAAGGGATGCCGGGAGATCAGTCGAGGAGGAGGAGGAGAGAAAACCATCACAGACAGCACCAAGTCTCAAGCTGTTAAAGTGGCCTCGCTCTAATCCTACCTCTGCCCCCACAGACCAGCACGTAGAGGCATTAAATCCCTTGCACAGAAATACACACCTGGCATGATTTCACAGCCACAGCTATGGTGCAAATATAATTATCTCCATCCATCTATCTACCCATCCATCCAGCTTCTCTATCTATCCATCCTATCTGTCCATCCATCCAATCTTATCATCTATCTACCCATCCGTCCATGCTCTCTATTCATCTATTTACCTATATCTATCAACAATCTATTTAATCTACCATTTATTTATAAAGTATTCTGTGTATCTACCTGCCCACCTAACCTATTATCTAGCTATAAGATAGTTTATCTATTTATACATATTTCTTCTATCTGTTTACCTATATCTATCATCTCATCTATCATTTATCTATAAAGTATTTTGTGTCTATCTCTATCGATTTAATCTATCATCTATCTGTAAAACAATTTGTGTATATACCTATCCATCCATCATCTATTTACCTATATCTATCTACCAACTACCTAATCTACCATTTATCTATAAAGTATTCTATGTATCTATTATAAACCCATCTAATCTATCATCTACCTATAAGGTATTTTATCTATTTATCTATCTGATACTCGGTACCCTATGCTACCCCGTCTTAATAATAATAATATAAAAATCTCTTTGTTTTGGTAAGAAACCAAGATCCAGCAACTAATGAGCCTTAAAATTGAGCTGTAATGAATTTTGTGTGGTGATTTCAGTAGAATAATTCCAGGCAGGTTGAACAAGGGGTATATCTTTATCCCTCGTGTTTCATAAAGGCAGAACCTTGAGAAAGAAAGACAGGGGAAAGCTGGCATTCCTGGGCTGAGAGTGTGTGAGCCTCAACTGTGTGAGCCCATTGCTCTATAACCATGTGGACCCAAATCCCAGGAAGCAGGAAGCGTGAGGTGTGAACACACAATGCCCTGGCACAGCGTTGCACCTGTGCTAGGTGTGAGTTCCAAGGCCTGTTACTCCAGAGATTTTACCACCACTGCTTGGGAAGTCCTTTCAAAAGCTGAAACCACGCAGCTCGGCCCCTTCCAACAAGGTTGTCTTTTTTTTTTTTTTTTTTTGAGTTGGAGTCCCACTCTGTCACCCAGACTGGAGTGCATTGGCACGCAGCCTTGACCTGCTGGGCTCCAGTGATCCTTCTGCCTCAGCTTTCCAAGTAGCTGCAACTATAGGCGTGCGCTACCACACCCGGCTAGTTTTTGATTTATTGTAGAGATGAGGTCTCACTAAGTTGCCCAGGTGGGTCTCGAACCCACGGGCTCAGGCAATCCACTCACCTCAGCCTCCCAAAGCGCCGGGATTACAGGCTGAGCCACAAAGCCCGGCTAAGGTTGTGTTTTACTTGTCAAGTATTGATTTTCCACCACCTTTACTCTTGTCTCCCAATGCTTCCCCTTTTTGGCTACTTCTCAGAAACCAGTGGCTGACTACTCGTAAAGTAAGCCAAACACCCACTCTCCATTCCTGATACAACACAGAAGTGACATCTCTACCTTGCTGATTGTATCTTGTTAACTGTTTGTAAAAATTGCTTACCCCATTTGTTCAAGCAGTAGCACCCTTGGCGATAAACATATTTAAATTGGATACTTAAGAAACGAAAGACTGTGTTCCTTAATCATTTATGCAAGTTCTAACTCCTTAACTAGGAAAGAAGTAACAAGAACAACATGTCAGGTCTGTAGCGACATTTTTAGATAATAGGCTTGAAAAACAAATTCCTCCTTCCGAAGAGGAAAAGAAGACATCCTCTTTTATCATGCAACCCATTCCTTCCATGGTTGTTTTCATCGATATCTACACCCGTGGGTAGGAAAATAAATCTATCCCCTTGAATAAAGGCACTTCCAGCAGCACAGCGAGGCTCTAGGATGTGTGTGTGTTTTTTTTTTATTAACAGAGGTGTCGTTAAATATCTGCTCCATATATATGTATTTGATTTAGTCACTTTAGAAAACCCTGACAGTGGCAGGGAATTGTTATTAGTTGGGTCTATAAATTGTAAACCTCCCCGGGGCAAAGTGCCATGTGTGATGTTTGTTACCGTTATTCCATGTGACACTTACTCAAGTAGGAATGGGAAGCCCTTCCTCCGCGGATGGCATTTCGGGGCTCGTCTCACATCGTGAGCCTGAGAAGGAGCCAGGTCGAGCTGTGGAGAATCAGAGCCCATGCCCTGTCTCAGTGGAGCCAGGCCCAGCTCGCCTCATTATCCAGGAGCCAGACAGCCACCTTCTTTCTATGTGGCATCATCCAGAATTTTAAAACTGGCAATTAATCCAAACTTTTTTTTTCTGAGTTGGAGTCTCACTCCATCACCCAGGCTGGAGTGCAGTGGCCCACTCACAGCCACCCAGCATCAACCCACTGGGCTCCAGCAATCCTTCCACCTTCCAAGTAGCCAGAACTACAGGTGCGCGCTGCCACACCCGGCTAATTTTTTTGATTTTTTAATTGTAGAGACGAGGTCTTGCCAAGTTGCCGGGGCTGGTCTCATACCCACGGGCTCAGGCAATCCACTTGCCTCAGCCTCCCAAAGTGCTGGAATTACAGGCTGAGCCACCAAGCCAAGCCAATCCAAACTTAAAAAATTTTTAAAAAATCTCTGTGTGGGACAGACAGGATATACCATAAGCTAGATTCTGCAAGCCCCCACTTCTCAGCCTTGGACAAGCAGCTGCCCCGGGGACCAGGGTAGCCACCTGGCCTGCGACACTCTGGCTTTCGGAGCCCAGCAAGGACTCAACAGAGAGTTGCATGTCCTGCAGAAATAAACGGACACTCAGGACGAACCACGCTCTGGATAGGGGCTCAGGGGTCATAGTGAACCTGCAAAGAAGACCCCTGTACTGTCACTAAACAGGCACTGCTGTGAGCACTTTATAGGACACCCCAGAGGGCTTTCCTTGTGTCTTGTTGCAACAGACCATTTCTTATCACCTTTTTAAATTTAATTTAATTTTATTTTTTTGAGTTGGAGTCTCATTCTGTCACCCAGACTGGAGTGCAGTAGCCACTCCCGGCCACTGCAGCCTTGACCCGCTGGCCTCCAGCGATCCTTCCGCCTCAGCCTTCCAAGTAGCTGGAACTACAGGCGTGCGCTACCACACCCGGCTAATTTTTGATTTATTGTAGAGATGAGGTCTTGCCAAGTTGTCCAGGCGGGTCTCGAACCCGCGGGCTCAGGCAATCCACTCACCTCAGCCTCCCAAGGCGCTGGGATTATAGACTGAGCCACCGAGCTTGGCTCTTATCACCTTTTACAAAGTACAAGCCTTGTCAATGACCGCCAAAGCGCCCCAAGTAGCAAACAAAAAAACTCAAACACGAATATATTTAACTTGCTTTAATTCAAAAAGCAAACTAAGAAGAATAGGTCAAAAATCACTTTATTATACTCACCATTTTTTTCTTTTTGAGTCAGAGTCTCACTCCGTCACCCAGGCTGGAATACCATGGCACACTCACAGCCACCCCAGCATCGACCTGCTGGGCTCCAGCGATCCTTCTGCCTCAGCCTTCCAAGTAGCCGGAACTACAGGGGCGTGCTACCACGCCTGGCTAATTTTTGATTTATTGTAGAGACGAGGTCTCGCCAAGTTTCCCGGGACAGTCTTGAACCCACGGGTTTCAGGCAATCCACTAGCCTCAGCCTCCCAAAGTGTTGGAATTACAGGCTGAGCCACAGAGCCCAGCCTATACTCACAATTTTTAACAAACTAAGAAAAAAAGGGACTCCTTCAAAAATAAGAAAGACAGGCCAACACATTTTTTTCTTTCCCTGTTCCAAAAGGGGGAAAAAAAAGCAGTTACCGCAAACTGCCCTCTTAAAATGTCAAGGTTTTCCTAATTTATTGTGCGAGCCCAGCTCTCATTATGATCCAACAACCAGGGGCAGGCTCTGAGCTCAACCTTGTAAAAGTCCTGATAATCTGCATTGATCTGGATTCAACAGAGTTGCCGACTCACAGGCAGGAGACACATCTGGGGACACTGGGAGTAGCTATTTCCAGCTGTTTATGACTCCTGGAAGACGCCTATGAACTCTTGGCACCATTGAGCACGCACTAATATGGCTGCATGACTCCACTGGGTACAGTGATCCTGTGCCCCGAGGATGCTTTAGAAAATTGTTTGCAAGTTGTTGCTGTCCTGGGATAATTTTAGGCAATCTGAGACTTTTGCACTAAGTAAATGTTTGGAGCTGGTGACTGCAAAAAATAGTAGCTGGAACTCTGACCCAGGCATGGCTTTATTTTTACTCACTCGGGGAGGACACAATGTGGAGGGAGGTGCTATATTTTCAGGATTGTGGGGCTATAAGTGTTTGCATGTTCTTTTTGCTTCTTATCTTGGGAGAAGGGTTCTAGGTGTCCCTATTAGCTACATCCTGATGTTTCCAGCAGCACCGTATGGTTGCTCATGGCTGCACGCAACCAGGGACTCTGGATTTGTGAATAAAGGGACACTGATCAAGGCTATATAAACAAAAAAAGAACAGTGACTCCAAAAAGATGAAAGTTTATTTCTTTCTCTTGTGAGTACTATCTAGTGCTAAGCATTCCAGAATTAGACCTGTGTCTCCATGACCAGGAGGGAACCTGACCCCTTCCACCTTTTTTCTATGATGTCCTTAGCCTTCTCATGCAACATGGTGGCTGCAACGGCTCCAGACATCACATCCCAAATCCTGCAGGCAGGAAGGATGAAAGACTGAAGACAGACACCTGGTTTTTAAGGAGACTTCTGGAAAGTTCCATGTGAACCTTTCCCTGGCAGTCAAAAGGTGACACCTAGCTCCAGGAAGTGCCAGGAGACCTTGTGTTTATTTCAGCAGTCCATGGACTCAGTTTAAACTGGGGCTGTATTTCCAAGAATGGAGAACAGGAGTCAGAAGAGACAATCAGAAGTTTCTGCCATAGTCAGGGTCCCACCCATTTTCAGTCACTCCCCCGTGCTGGCAAGTCCTATACTTACAGTTGGCTATTATTATTATTATTATTATTCTGAGTTGGGGTCTTACTCTGTCTCCCAGGCTGAAGTGAGTGACACTCTCACAGCCACCGCAGCCTCGACCTGTTGGGCTCAGGCAATCCTCCCCCCTCAGCCTTCCAAGTAGCTGGAACTACAAGCATGTGCTACCATGGCCAGCTATTTTCTTTTGGGGGGGGATTTATTGTAGAGACAGGGTCTCACCAAGTTGCCCAGGCTGGTCTTGAATCCATGGGCTCAGGTAATCCTCCTCACCTCCACCTCCCAAAGTGCTGGGATTACCAGCATGAGACACTGTGCCCGGCCTAGTATTATTATTATTATTATTTTGCTTTTTTTTTTTTTTCAGTTGGAGTCTCACTCTGTCGCCCAGACTGGAGTGCAGTGGCCACTCCCGGCCACCGCAGCCTCCACCTGCTGGTCTCTGGCGATCCTTCCGCCTCAGCCTTCCAAGGAGCTGGAACTACAAGCGCGCGCTACCACGCCCGGCTAGTTTTTGATTTATTGTAGAGATGAGGTCTCACCAAGTTGCCCAGGTGGGTCTCGAACCCTCGGGTTCAGGCCATCCACTCGCCTCAGCCTCTCAAAGGCGCGGGATTACAGGCTGAGCCACCGCCGGCCTTGTATTATTATTCACAACATGCTTTTACATGCGTGGGCTCCAGGAACCCTTGCAATTGTCCTACGAACACCACTCTTAGCCCCCCTTGTCGGTGAGGAATGGGAAGCCCAGAGGCCTGAACTGCCCCAGGGGACACAGTGGGCTGTGGACAAGAGCCCACTGCCACCCTCCAACCACGGGTGCGGCCTTCTGCTCACAGACCCTCGATGGTACTTTCCCCCATCATTTCTTCCCAGCACATCCCCACCTTCAAATCCGCGGAGGTGCACCCCCCCACCCACCCAGGTCTGGGGACCCACCCTTCTCAATAGACAGATTCGGTTCAACGCCACAAAAATTAGTCTTACCGAGTGCTGGGCCCTGCACAGATCTGCAGAGAGGACTGAATGAGGGTGCTTGGAGTCTTTACTCACAGAATTATTTCTGGGGGGAGGGGGTCCCAAATGTTCACAAATCTTTTTGTGAAAATCAGCTATTAACCTTTTAAAATGGGAGGTTCAGCCGGGCTCAGGGGCTCAGCCTGTAATCCCAGCGCTTTGGGAGGCCGAGGTGAGTGGATTGTCTGAGCCCACGGGCTCGCGACCTGCCTGGGCAACTTGGCGAGACCTCATCTCTACAATAAATCAAAAAATCAGCCGGGGGTGGGAGCGCGTGCCTGTAATTCCAGCTACTCGGAAGGCTGAGGTGGAAGGATCGCCGGAGCCCAGCAGGTCGAGGTTGCGGTGGCCGGGAGCGGCCACTGCACTCCAGTCTGGGCGACAGAGTGAAACTCCAACTCAAAAAAAAAATAAAATAGGAGGTTCCACGTAGACATCTGGACCCCTGCCTTTTCTCAGGAGAGAGGACCATCCAGCAACCTTGGGCCCACATCCAGATGGCATCACCGCAGGAACGGGGACGCGGCCACCACCTCGAAGCCCGGATGCCTCCCCCAGAGGCCCTGCTTGCACCCAGCCACATGGGTGCTTCCCCTGCCTGGATCTGTGGGCGTCTGAGCTCATGACCCATGGGAGGTTGGGCTGCAAGGGAGGGAAGATACGGCTCTCCAGACTCCAGGAAGAGACTGTCACAGCTGAATTCCAGGCCCCCGCCAGCTTCCCGCTCCGGCTACACAGACAAACAACTGGAAAGGACCGCGGGGCCATTAATCCGGCACCTTTTATCATCATTAAATTGAAGAGAAAATTGAAACAGTGGCTGGGATCTCTCTTTGATCTACAGCAAAGGGATGTTAATAACCGTGTTTCTGGGGAGAGAGCTGATTAACACGGAACTTAGCGGTGTTCCGGTAACAGCCGTTGTCAGGAACATTCCTGGTAAATTAATTTCTAACTAGCTCCTGAATGCATAAATGAGAGAAAGATCTTGGTGGCTGTGGCCAGCCACAGCTGGAAGGCAACAGCCGCATGAACTCTGTGGCCTCAGAGGCATAATTTTGGGGGTGCAAAAGTGACTGACAAAGGGTTATTTAGGCAAAAGCTCCGTTGCAAGATACGTTTTTTTTTAATCTATAAAATCCTTAGAGCAGGGTTTGGTTTTAAGTCTCTCAAAGATCCTACAAATATCAGCAATATGAAAATTGCCACATTTCTTTTTCTTGGACACTTATGTGTAAATGTTTAATTGGTTCATCTGTCTTCATCTCTGGGAGATGTCACAATATTTCTGACTTGTGTGTCATAGAAACAGTCCCAAACACCAAATGAGACAGACTTGGCAAAACAGGCAGGGAAAATTGAGAAGGTGGTCAGATATGAGGCATATTTCTGAGCATATTAGACAGGCCTCCAAACAAGTGACCCCAACATATTTCAAAACTCATGTTGTACAGGATAAATATGTATAATTTTTATTTTTCAATTAAAATATTATTTTTAAGTGACTTCAAAATACAATGGCTTAGACAAGACACAAATTTACTTTTTTGCACCCTCAATGTAGAGAGTCCGGGGCCAGGAGGGTGGTTCAGAATCTCTCAACTCATGGTTTCTACCTTTGGATCCAAAGTTGCTGCTTCAGCCCTCACCATCACATCTGCCTCCCTGCCAGCAGGAATCACAGAACCAGGGAACACTCATCCAGTCTTTTTAGTGGGATGCCCTGTGTAGTCACCAATCACTTCTACTCTCACATTGGCAAGAGCTGAGTTGCATGATGGTCTCACTGACATGGAAGAGAAGATGGGAAATGTCGTCTTCAGCTGGGTATCCACGAGCTGAGCTGAAACTTGGGAGTTCCATCATTACAGAAAGAAGACGTGAGGCTTCCATTGGGCAATTAGCAAGACACCCATACTGGGGAATGGAGGACTTCTTGAATTAAAAAAAAAAAAAGGTTCAGCATGCTCCCATCCTTTCTGAACACATCCCTATGTATAACGGATAGTGACCTTGGCAACAGATAGGGGGGCATTCACCAGAGGTGAACGCATCATATGTCCCCTGAGGTCAGAATAACATGGAAAACCATAGTTGAATACAGGCTGAACATCCCTCATCCAAAATGCTTAGACAGGAATCCTTTGGAATTTCGACGTTTTTGGATTTTGGAGTGTATGCTCACACCTCGCTCAGCAAGCCTCGCCCAAAAACGGGAGCTCCGAAGGCTTTCGGTGAGCGTCTCCTTTGCTCAAGAAGTTTAGGATTTTGGAGCATTTGGGATCTCAGGTCTTCACATGGGGGAGGCCCCACCCTCCTCAGACCCTGGGCTCCAGCACCAGAAACCTTGATCCCTGCTCCTACAGCCTTGTGGCTGTCAGGTCCTAGATCAGTCACTTTTCCTTTCTATGTCTTTGTTCTTTGTTTGCAGAAATGCAAGTGGGGCTGAGTGTCTGCCTGGGGGATGTCCTAAGAATTAAATGGCGCTTACAAAGCTCATCCAATGGTGCCCAACCTCGCCCCCGTGCCTGGCCTGGGCCCCACCAGTGGGAGGCCAGGGAAGCTCGGGCTTGCTCGTTGGAGGTCCATGCCAACCACAAATCTAGCCCCCTAGCCTGGGACGTGGGAAGTAGAGTTTTAGCACTTTGTTCCCCCCACCCCCAATATCCCAACAAGGGGACAGGCCCTCCATAATGTAACCGATGAGTGTCCCTGAGAAACCCCGACCATGCTTCCAGAGTCGGGCTCTTTCTGTTTGCATCTGTCATTTTGCAGGAGTTGCAGCAGGTTGGCAAAGTGTTTGCTGGGACATGTCGCCCTGAACTTGAACATCATAACATGGTTCTGCTTCTCTGAAACAAGGGCTCCGATTTCTAGGGCCACTGAAGCACTCAGATTTCAAGACGAACACAGGTGTCTTATAGGAGGAACAGCCACTCCCTCAGATGCATGGGTCTCTTTCTGAAGCCCTTTGAATGTAAAACTCTGTGCACCCAGGAGTAATCTTAATTCCATTCAGAATCTGCACTTAAAACTATTGTCTCAAGAGAGTCAGCGGGTAACACACTAGAAAACATCCCATGTGTAGAGACACAAATGGTTAATAATTGTAACTATTATCTTCATTCTGTGAGGAATTCTACCATAAATAAATGGCTCTCCTACACACATCCCCTGTGCTACAGTACTCTTAGAACATTCATTCCCATGTTGTGGTACTCAGAACTGACTTTTTCTTCACAGGGATTACGTGAGACAAAACCAGAAAAATATTCTGCATTCACTTGTTTTCACCATAGGGTCTTGACGTGCAGAAAAAGGACTGAAGCAAAATACACTTGGGAAAACAGGTCTCATTTGTTCAAGATGCAAAAGGTGTCTCCACATGAACCAAGTGTTTAGAATGTCTTCACTTTTGAATATTTTGGCTTAGCCAAAATATCTCTATTTGAAGTTATCAGAAAATGAAGTCGGCGGATGGCACTAAGACTAGTGTATAAGCAGCAGCACCCTCCCCTCCATAATATTTAACGACTGGGTAAACGGTTGCTCCCTGGTTAAGATGTGTCTGTGCATAGAAGCAAAGATCATATCTGCCTATAAGGAGAAAACGTCATAAATCACCTCTGACAGTCTCTCAGTGAGGCATAGCGTCACAGATGAACATCATATCTTCAGTGAGTCTAACAGAGTAGGATTTTTTTGTTGTTGTTTTGGTCTGCCCTTTCCCTGCTTCCCGCATCGGAAGGCAGATTTGGGGAAACTGGGGGCATTTCCGGGTGAAGCCGCCAGCTGGCGTGAAGGGCCCACTTTGTAGGAAAAACACACCTTGAAATCCTGAAACGACTCCGTGAGTGGCAGAAGGTCATCCTAGAAACATTAAGTGGGAACTTAACATCGAAACAGAAAAGCAAAGCATATCTCTTGCCTCATAGAGTCTGGTGGACATAATTGCCTTATTTTAAAAAAATCTTCTTTAAACTTTTTTTTTCTTTTGAGACAGGATTTTGCTCTGTCACTGGGGTATGATTGCATGACCAGGGCTCACTGCAGTCTCAAACTCCTGGGCTCAAGCCATCTTCCCACCTCCACCTCCTGAGTAACTGAGACTACAAGCATGGGCCACCACACTTGGCTCCTTTTTTAAACTTTTTTTGTAGAAATGGAGTCTTGCTATGTTCCCCAGGCTGTTCTTGAACTCCTGGCCTCAAGCGATCCTCTCACCTCAGCCTCCCAAAGTGCTGGGATTACAGGTGTGAGCCAACATGCCAGGCACCCTTGTTTCCATTTTTAAATAAACGTCTCAAAATTCATTTTATTTTTAATTAATGCTTTCCAAAATTATTTATCATCATAAGTAGGGCAGATAAAAGGTCAGGCACATGATTCCCTAGGCTTGCTCCTCAGGGATAGGGAAGCCTATTTTCAGGGTGTGTTTGGCCAACGCTGTGTATGGCCCACATAATTTCTCCTTTAATATCACGTTTGCTTTGCGTCTCCTCTTCCCTCTGAAAGCACATCTTTAAATTGAAAAGTGTATGGGGCTAGATTTTTTTAAATGGGGTACATATACACAATGGAATATTATGCAGCCATAAAGAAGGACAAAATTATGAACTTCGCAGCAACTTGGACGGACTTAGAGTCTATAATACTGAGTGATCTATCACAGAAACAAAGAGCTGAGTGCCACGTGTTCCAACTCATAAGTGAACCTTGAACAATTATCATAATACTATAAGAAAGGGATTGGCCATAGTGGGAAACTGCCGGGGAAGGGGCGGGGTGGGATTGGCAGTAGCGGGAAGCTGCTGGGGGGGGTGCACCTCCTCAACAAGGGTACCTGCATAATGAACATTTGCATGCCTAACCCTGAACTGTACCCCACAGCTTTAAAATAAGAAATTAGAAAAATAAAATAAAAGCGTATGCCTGGATTCTCTCTTGTTAACAGGGAGCAATCCCTGGGTGAATTGGAGATCGACTCTCCTCCCTGCCTTCCCAGCCTAAGGAAGGGCTCCCCCTGTGGTGGGGAGTGCTGGGATCTAGAAGAAGGTCATTTTCATGCCACAGCCCACACACAGTTAGTAAGTCATTCGACGTAAAGTACCACATTGAACGCACACAGGCGATCTTCTGAGGGACGGTCCACAGCTTTCTTTTTTTTTGAGTTGGAGTCTCACCCTGTCGCCCAGACTGGAGTGCAGTGGCCGCTCCCGGCCACCGCAGCCTCGACCCGCTGGGCTCCGGCGATCCTTCCCCCTCAGCCTTCCAAGTAGCCGGAACTACAGGCGCGCGCTACCACGCCCGGCTGATTTTTTGATTTATTGTAGAGATGAGGTCTCGCTGCCCAGGCGGGTCTCGAACCCGCGGGCTCAGGCAATCCACTCACCTCAGCCTCCCAAAGGCGCGGGATTACAGGCTGAGCCACCGAGCCCGGCTGGTCCACAGCTTTCTATCTGATCCTCAAAGTCATCAATGATGCCAACAATGGCAAACATATGTCAGAAGTCTGCAGTGTGAATTTCTTATTGCTTTCTATGGGAATAACACGTTATCAGTCCACTTGGTGACAAAAGTACTTTTGTTGCCATCAACAAAATTGTGAGCTTTCACACTAAAATTCAAATGTCAGGCTGGGCACAAGGGCTCACACATATAGTCCCAGCACTTTGGGAGCCTAAGGTGGGAGGATTGCTTGAGGCCGGGAGTTTGAAACCAGTCTGAGTAACACCGCAAGACTCTGTCTCTACACACACACACACACACACACACACACACACACACACAATTAGCTTAGTGTAGCAGCACATGCATGAAGTCCTAGCTCTTTGGGAGGCTGAGGTGGAAGGTTTGCTTGCATGCAGGAGTTTGAGGCTACAACAAGCTATGTCTGAGCCACTGCACTTTAGCCTGGGTGACAGAGAGAGACCCCATCTCTAAAAAAAAAAAACCTAAAGACAAATAAAAATTTTAAAAGCAATAGTAATAATCAAATCCCAATGTCTTAATTCTCTCATGCCAGCTGGGTCAGTGACCTCCACGAAAACACACCAAGAGCCGGGCTCGGTGGCTCAGCCTGTAATCCCAGCACTTTGGGAGGCTGAGGTGAGTGGACTTCCTGAGTCTGCGGGTTCGAGGCCCGCCTGGGAAACTTGGTGAGCCCTCATCTCTACAATAAAATAAAAAATTAGCTGGGCGTGGTAGCGCGCGCCTGTAGCTCCAGCTACTTGGAAGGCTGAGGCGTAAGGATCGCCAGAGCCCAGCAGGTCGAGGCTGCGGTGGCCAGGAGCAGCCACTGCACTCCAGTCTGGGTGACAGATTGAGACTCCAACTCAAAAAATAAAAATAAAAAAGAAAGAAAAGAAAACACGCCAAGCCATGCTGCATGTGAGACACCGTTCCAGGTGCCAGGCAGGAGCAGGGAGCTGGGTAGACAGCACCTGAACCTTCTGGGTACCCTCAGCCCAGCTGTCCACCACCCTGAGGTCACCTGGCCTGCTCGATCACATGACCTCCCTGTTAGTAGTTGACTCCAAGATCCTCTCCCTGCAACAGCTTCCCATCCCAACCCTGCACTCGCCGGATTTGATGTTTTGAGTCTCAGTCTCTAGAAGACACAAACTCTCTCATGGGTAAAACGGAGACCATAAGATCTACCTCAGTGGAATGTGTGCGAATTAAGATGCATGTAGGATTGCCTAGCATACAGCAGGCACTCAATAAATGTTATTTCTTTACTCTCATCACTTGTCATCCCCTCACTTCCTAAATGCACCACTGAATACTATACACATGAGCCTTTTAAATGGTGACCCCTCCCTTAACGGACGCCTGCTGTGACTTGCATCTTGACACCTAACTCCCAAGGAATGGAATTTGGAGATGGGGCTTTGGGAGGTGAGTAGGGTGAACCAAGGTCATAAGGGTAAAGCCCTTGTGATGGGGTCGACACCCTTGTCAGAGACTCCAGAGAACGTCTTTCTTCCTACCATGTCAGGACACAAGGTAGGGTACACATCCACAGGCCAGGAAGATGGCCTCACCCAAAGCTGAAACTGCTGGCTCCTTGATCGCCCACTTCCAGCCTCCAGAACTGTGAGAAGACAAATGTCTGTGGTGCAAGCCACTCCGTCTCTGGGACTTCATGATGGCATTCCAAGCTGACTCACACAATGTTTCACACAGAGCAAATGTTGGCAAGAGGGTTCACCGGGCTCTTTCTTGTTGTCACTATTTAAGCCACCTCTTTCAAACACGTGCTACCATGAATATCCAGCAAAAAAACACTTTAGTCAAAATAGCAGAAAGCAGTGTACGATCGGCATACAGCTGTGATTTGTTTTCTTTCAAACTCTTAACCAGCCCTTTCCCCCTTTTTTTTTTTTTTTGTGAGTTGGAGTTCCACTCCATTGCCCAGGCTGGAGTGCAGTGGCATGCACACGGCCACCCTAGCGTCGACCCACTGAGCTCTGGCGATCCTTCCGCCTCAGCTTTCCGAGTAGCCCAAACTACAGGTGCGAACTACCATGACCAGTTAATTTTTTATTTATTGGAGAGATGAGATCTCGCCAAGTTGCCTGGGCTGGTCTTGAACCACTATCCACTCGCCTCGGTCTCCCAAAGTGCTGAGATTACAGGCTGGGCCACAGAGCCAGGCCACCCTTTCTTTATAAATCAGAATTGCTGATTTATAAGCCCAGCTTGCTCCTCCCCACTCATTTTTAAGCAGTTTTTCATAAAACTCAGATGTTAACAGGCTCCAAGCAGGATGGAAAGATGAATGAATCAAACTTGACCTAAAAGAAAATAAAGGATACCTGCACATGCATGTTTATGGCAGCACTACTCACAACAGCAAAAGCATGGAACCAGCCATGCTATCCATCAAAAGTGGACCAGGTAAAAAAATGTGGTACGTATACATATAATGTGGAATATTACACAGCCATAAAGAAGAACAAAATTATGAACTCTGCAGCTACTTAGATGGATTTAGAGTCCATCATACTCAGTGATCTAACACAGAAACAAAGAACTGAGTATTGCATGTTCTCACTCATAAGTGGACTCTAAACATTTACCATAATACTATAAGAAAGGGATTGGGGCAACCTTCTTTCAGGTCCCCTCCCACTGGGGGAGCTTTTCTGTCTTCTTAACAAATACAATTAAAAAAAAAAAAAAGGGAAAGGGATTGGCAGGAGTGAGAAACTACCAAGGGGGGAGGGGACACACTTCATCAATAAGGGTATCTGATTCAAACCAGGTGAAGTGAGGAACAAAGGGAGACCCAAACTTTACCTGTACAGCGACCATTTGTATACCTCACCCTGAATTGCACTCCACATCTTCAAAATAAAAATTTTAAGAAAGAGAGAGAAAGGAAGGGCCATGCATGGTGGCTCGCACATATAATCCTAGCACTTTGGGAGGCTGAGGCAAAAGGATTGCTTGAGGACAGCGATTCGAGACCACCAGCTACGCATGGTGGTACACACATGTAGTCCCAGACACTCAGGAGGCTGAGGTGGGAGGATCACTGGAGCCCTAGAGTTCGAGGCTATTGAGCTATGATAACACCACTGCACCCAAGCCTGGGGAGTAAAGTCTTGTCTCTAAAACAAAGAAGGAAAGGAAATAAGGCAAGTGGGAGCACATGTCTCACCCAGAAGAGTCACAGCTACTTGGCACTCGTTGCTCATCCTAGCAGAATCTCTTTGTCCACTGCTGCCAGTTCTACACACACACAAAAAAAACAGAGACCCAGACCTTTACATGAACTCTCTCAACTTTGAAAGTTTGGAAATAAGAAACAGTTCTTCAAGCTACTGAGCATGTCAATGCTTTGTGAGGTTAACAAAGCAGGGCTGTGGCCAGGTGAGAACATGGGCACCTTCTGTAACCTCTGTGTTCTGCTTCTTAGTCCGTCCTCCCAGATTCCAGAGACCTGGAGTCCCTGCACATGAGCAAGCACACCTGAGCTGACCTCATGGCCGTCAGCAGGACACAAGAGAAGCGTCAGCAGGGGTTACAGACATAAGGGACTGCTGAACCCACCATCATAAAATTAATAAAAGGCCACACCATTAGAATGTGATAGGGGTCTGAATCCTGTCAAGATGCAGGCTTAGCTAAATTTACAGGGTGTCTGTCTCACTAACTTTTTCCCTCTCTTTGCCTGTGTCTTCCTCCATGCATGACTACTTGCACATAGTCATTTCAATATTGAGTAGTCACTAATCATTGATTACCTTTCTATCTGACCCCCAGGGCTGCCTGCAAGATTGATGAGCTAACTTAAACAACAAGGGTATTTAGGTCATGCAGATCTCCTTGATGGCCTCCAGAAGTTTGATAAGCCAAGGGACACAAGCAGCTCTGATCACCAGGATATCGCCTCCCACATACTCTTCTGCTAAGCTGTAAGCATACTTCACCAATAACCAGACATTGTTTCCTAACTTGCTTTTCTATAATTGCTTACTGCTTGGGAGTCAAGGAGTCACGAGTCACAAGATTTGTAGCTTCTCCAATCGCTCCTATAATATCACTATGGTGACGCCTAAGACTGGTCTTTGAGATAGTTTTCAGACTCTGCATTCTGGTGGACCAACTGATGCCAACTGGACCAGCGACCCGTGACCCATGCCATGGTACTAACTCAACCGGTCCTGTGACCCTCACCCAGGAACTGATTCGGCTTATGAAGACAGTCTCGACATCCCTATGATTTCATTCCCACCCCATCAGCAGCACCTATTCCTAGCATCCTGTCTGCCAAACCATTCTTGAAAACCCCAGCCTCAAAACTCTTAGGGACATGGATCTGAGAAATAGCTCCCACCTTCCTCACTCAGCTACCCTCAATTGTTAAACTCTTTCTCTCCTGCAACCCCTGTTGTCTCAGTGCACTGGCTTTCCCTGTACAGTGGACAATAAGAAATCCAGGTGGGTTGTAACACCACCAGCCTCCCCACCCGCAGTAGCAGGAGTTAGGAGGTGGTCCAGGTGCCAGTACTCTGGGTACACAGGGGCTCCCCAGCCGCTGTCTCCCCACTGGCCTAATAAGGAGAGAGCTTCAGAACCTCACTTGTGTGTGGAAAAGCCCCTCCTCCATTTCCCTTTTCCTCTCTGCTCTGGTTCTCTATCTCTGTGTGCTTTGAGAGCACAGGAGATGTCCTCTGTCCTTGTTTATTCCAGGCACTCAGGAAACTCTGAATGCCCTCATTGCTAGGCTCTACCCATGTGCATGAAAACATACCAGAGGGGAGATTCCCAAAAAACATGGAATTTATTTTATTTTATTTTTTTTTGAGTTGGAGTTTCACTCCGTCGCCCAGACTGGAGTGCAGTGGCCGCTCCTGGCCACCGCAGCCTCTACCCGCTGGGCTCCGGCTATCCTTCCGCCTCAGCCTTCCGAGTAGCTGGAATTATAGGCGCGCGCTACCATGCCTGGCTAATTTTTTATTTATTGTAGAGATGAGGTCTCGCCAAGTTGCCCAGGTGGGTCTCGAACCTGCGGGCTCAGGCAATCCACTCACCTCAGCCTCCCAAAGGCGTGAAATTACAGGCTGAGACACCGAGCCCGGCTTGGAATTTATTTTTAAAAACTGTGTATTTATTCCTACACATTTAAAATTCAGTCACCTTCAAAGTACTCTCTGTTTGATGCAATATGCCTATCAAGATGCTTTTCCTACTGGCCTAAACAATTTTTGAACTCATCAATGTTGATGCCTTTAATGCTTCTGCCATTTTTTATTTGTTTGTTTCACTTCCTTAGCAAAACATTTCCCTTGAGGACTTTTTCCCTCTGGGGAAACAAAAAAAAATTACTTGGGGTGAGATTGGGTGAATAGGGAGGGTGGGGCATGGGGCCATACCTTTTTTGTCCAAAACTGCTGAGCCACTTGGTGTGGGCAGATGCGCTCCTAAATAGCCCATCATGAAGTGGGAAAATGCGTTGAAAGAAATCCCCCCCCCACACACACACAAATTTCACTGGGCCAGGCGTGGTGGCTCAAGCCTGTAATCCCAGCACTTTGGGAGGTCGACATGAGGGGACTGCCTGAGCCCAGGCATTCAAGACCAGCCCAGATAACTTGGCGAGACCTCATCTCTACAATAAATCAAAAAATTAGCCAGGCATGATAGTGCACGCCTATAGTTCCGGCTACTTGGAAGGCTGAGGTGGAAGGATTGCCGACGCCCAGCAGGTCAACACCGGGATGACCGTGAGCATGCCACTGCACTCCAGCCTGGGCAACAGAGTGAGACTCCAAAAAAAAAAAAAAAAATTCACGGCGCTGAACCCAGCCTCTCACAACAATGCTAGCTGGTACACGGATGCCAATGGGTCCTCGAGCACTCACTCAGCGGGGGAAGCCGGTATTACAAAGGGACCGTCCTTCAAACGATAACTCCAGTTTTCTGGGTCCCCTTTGTATATCATGCAGGCACAGTGAGCAACCTCCCCATCTTCTCACTTCTCATCCCCTCTCCTTTACATTCCATGCGTTTTCTGGCTCCCTTCACTATTAACAGAGTGATCTCTACTGCTCACAGGTGTGTATCCGGTACCTGGGACAGTGTAATAGGTACCCAACAATATTGGCTGCTGAATGAATGAGTTGAGTGAATGAACGCCCTGGGTGGCACTGTGGTTTTGAATCTAGAGTCGAGTGGCCTGTGCTTCTGCAGAGGTTCCCAAGAGTGACCATCATTACCTGGAGGAGTGTCTGGGGGGTGGGAGGGAAGGAACATCGCCCCCACCCATCGCTTACACCCACATTTCTTCCCATCCCTTGTTGGGGTTCCATGAGAGATTTCAAGTGAAGAAAAAAAATACTTGGGTGCTTCCATGTTTCAAATAGGAACAAATGTTGTCTTAGAACAAGCTGAGCAAAGTTTAGAAAGAAAGAATAGTTACTAAAACACGGGTGTCCTAAGTTTGTATGTCGTGAGAAAGTCATAAGTTACAGCCACTTGTATAGCAACAAAGCTCCCAGCAGGTCTTTCTGTCTTAGAACAGCTCAAGAAGAGTGTAGGCATTTCAGAGGGGAGCATTAAAATATCCGGTTTTACTCTGTCTTAGCAAATCAGGGAGACACCAGGGGACAGGAAGACACACCCTGCCCCCACACCTTCCTTGTGTCCCTGACATCTCCAGTCACTGGAAGTCAAGTTCATTTTCATTGAGATTCTTGACGGTGACATTTATTTAATCCACTGTTTGCTACAGAGTTCCAGTACTCCATCAGAATCTATTTTATCTATTCCATGTTACATGTGCGTTCTCAGTCTTACTACTGACGCTTGTCAATCATAGCGGCCAAGGTCTCCAGGTGCTGCTGGGACAGGCTCTGTTTTGTCAGCAGGGGAAAAAAAAAATCTACAGAAAATAGACTTGTAAGAATCAGTTCTCTGACAGGAACAAGGACGAACCTTCACAGGCCTGAAGGTAATGTCCTGTTTCCTCCTACACTCCAGGGGCACGAAGGCTCCACATCCAGCGGGTGACTTCCTGTTGCCACAGGATATACAGAGAGCGCAAAGAGAAGCAGGGAAAGGCGTCAGCTTCACCTGCATTTGAATGTGACGAACAAATTACAGAATGAAAAGACACAGGGTGAGGCCACAGCTCCCAGCTGACCCTGGGGGGGAGGCATATGGGGAGGGGAGTCCCAAATCAGGTAAAATCAGCCCAGGAAATGCCACTGCCCTTCCTCATTGTGATTTCTACCAAAAATCCCCCAAAATGTTAGCCTTGTCACCCCACAATTCTTTCACCAATGCTGGCTTTGGCCCTAAACTTGTAGATATTAATATTTTGGATCCAGACATTTAACGGAAGGAAGGCAGAGAGGCAAAAGGAAGGGGGGTGAGGGAAATAGGGAGGGAGGAAGATGGGAGGGAGAAAGGGAAGGGGAAGAGACGAGAGACAGGAAGGGAGGAGAGACTAAAGGGAAGCAGGAAGACAAGGAAAGAAGGAAGGAAGGAAGGAAGGAAGGAAGGAAGGAAGGAAGGAGAAGGAAGGAAGGAAGGAAGGAAGGAAGGAAAAAAACATTTTTCTCTAATGGATCCTCCTCATTTCACGGACGGTATTAGAACTCCAGCTCTGAATTCTAGTGCCAGTTCAGACAGACAAGCTTTGTGATCTTGGGGCTATCTTTTCTCCATTCCGAGTTCGTTGTCTTCCATTAAGGGAAGTCCTACACTTAAATGCTCTCTAAAATCTATAGTTTAATTTTAGTGCCAAAAAGAGAGAAGTTTTATTAGCCCAGACTGACCGGAAAGTAGAAACAATGCTGTTTCATTCACTTTCCCTGAAACCTCAGTCATATCCATTTCAAAAAGGGTCATTTTCCTCCAGAGACAGAATTTACAAACCATCCCACAGGTGCCTGGGCAAGCACAAGGTGAACTATGAGTTTATCTCTGCTTCCTTCTCAAGCCCCATTAAGTGAACAGAATGAATTCGGGTAGGAAGAGGGAGAAGCCACCAGGGCAAAGAGAGTGGGTGAGATGGTACAAACAGATGTGTCATAGCATCTGGGATAAAATGGGGATGAAGCGGTGACAGCTGGGTGTCCAGAATAGGGTAACCAGAGCTAAGCCCCCAAGGAAGGGTCCTGCCAGAGCAAAACGTGGGTGTTCCCCCTCACTCCCAGAAAGACCCAGTCAGACACATCCAGTGCCAGGGAAGAAGGGAAAAGGCAAGATCCTGAACACAGAAGAAACGAACTCTCAAGTCCCTAGGTCAGCCTCCCCACCCACACCTCTAGGTACCCTCCCTGGCCCAGTCACTTGGCATACAGGGGATTTACACATATTTGAATACAAGGGAAATCGAGGCATTAAAATGGTGCATTCTCAGAATTCATTACAGCTGATGGTACAAAGCAACAGCAAAGGGTTGGCATGTCGGTGGAGACGAGTATTTTATTTTCACTTTTACTTGCATAGACGCTCTGGAATTGGACTTTCTTAAAAGGTAGCCCATAGTCGGACACCTCTAGAAGTCTCAGTTGAACCTATTTCCTGTGTTCTAATGAACGTCCCGGGATCAATTCCAAATAGGAGACTAGAGTTCTGTGAGAATAGGAATCTTATCTTTGATATACTTACATCCTCAAAGCAAACAGTTTAATAGCTTGCACATAGTTGCAAGAAATATGAAGAATAAACCAGTGACTCTCTGTGAAAGACGGTGGCGCGCAGTGAGACTCAACACCCTTTAAGGCCAAGAGATTTAATGGGGATGAGCGCGGTGGTTACAGAACCTGAGAATCAGATTGCAGCATGGAGGCAGGGGTGTGGCAGGTTTTATAGCAATTTAAAGCGACCTGTCGGTTACCTATTGGTCGGCAGGTGAGGTATTTCTGGGATTGGCAGGGGCTTTCGCGGGCACGGGAACGGTGGGCTTTGTTGTGGAAGAACCCGGAGAGCCTTGTCCGAGCCTCCATGTTAGTTTGTCCGGGTACCTGCTTAGGTGGGAGCGCCATTTTAGGTGGGGGCCATGCCTAGGCTTAGCCTTTGGAGGGGGCGGGTTCCTCGTGGCTGGCTGGGCCTTTCACTCTGAATCCCTCTGAACCTATTTTTTTCAAGGGAAATAATCCTGATTTTTCAGCAAGATAAAGAGATAGAGATAAAGAGAGAGACAAAGATGATATAGATAGATACAGATAGAGACTTCCCAGTAGAAGAAAGTCAACACGAATATCTCAAGTATTCAGAAAGACTTTGGCACACAAAATATTTAAGCAGAATATGATTCAGCTTAGTAGGGAGAAACAGGAACTGCAGCATGGACTGATTCACTCATCTGCCACACAAACATTTTGAGCATACACTCCATGCCAGACCCCACTGGGCTAGGTTTCAATGACTCATCAAGGAACAAGACTCACAGGTCTCTGCTCTCCTTGGAGCTGACATTCTCCTTGAGGAGTTGGAAACTGACATAAATGACAAGTAGCCAAGATAGGGAAGCTCCTAGGGAAAGCACTTTCCAGTTAGAGCAACCAGGTGGACAGGAGCGTGATGTGCTTGGGGAACAGAGAGAAGGCCAGTGAGGCTGAAGGTGAGTGTTGGAGGAAGGAAGAGGGCAGTCAGGGAGATGGAGAATGATCAGCTTGCAGAATGAGTCACAGAGAAGATTCGGGATTTAGCTCTAAATATGGCTGCAAACCACAGAGGGTTTTAATCAAGAATCGACAATCCTCTGATTTTTATGCTTTGAAAAACCGTTTTCTTTGCTGATTAAAGAAGATTGCAGAGAACAAGCACCACCACAGGGTAACCAGTTAGAAGGCTCTGGCTTGACCAGGCACAGTGGCTCAAGCCTGTAATCCCAGCCCTTTGGGAAGCTGAGGTGAGAAGTTTGCCTGAGCCCAGGGGTTCGAGACCAGTCTGGGCAACTTGGCAAGACCTCTTCTCTACAATAAAAATTAAAAAAAAATTAGCTGGATGTGGTAGTGCATGCCTGTAGTTCCAGCTACTTGGAAGGCTGAGGCGGAAGGATCACATGAGCCCAGCCGGTCGATGTTGGGTGGCCGTGAGCGTGCCACTGCACTCCAGCCTGGGCAATGGAGTGAAACTCCAACGCAAAAAAAAAAAGAAGGCTCTGGTCTGGCCTGAGTCAGCAAGAGTGTGATGGAGAGAGTCAGAGTGTGGATGAGGTCAAAGGCAGCTGAGACAAGTCAAGGACCAGGATTGAGAAGAATCACGGTGTTTCCACCATTGACACCCTTTTAACCACAAAAATGAGAAGCCCCACAATCTTTTATCCATGGAAATTGCTCTAGAACCATTCTAGATCTACTAAGGAACAAATTAGTCTTTCTATCATGGGGTGGTCTATTAGGACACCACTTGTGCCCAAACTCACAAATTTTGCACACAGCTACTTTTTGCTATGGTATTATGGCCATAATTCTGTGTTCCCTAAAAATGACTTCTTGTATCACCCACAGCAAGCACAGTGTCTACACCAGAAAGATGTTTAATAAATGTTCGCTGAAGTGCCTTTTAACAGCTTTCTAAATATTCAGGTTATCTACATCTATACAATTCTGCATTTGTTTTCAATGGAAACATTTTAAAGCTGGCAATTGTCAGAGTCAAAGGTACTAAGACCTTTAATCTTAGGTTTTCTTTCCGATATCTACCTTCTGATGACATATCTTTATTTCATTCTCCACTGAACGTGTGGTAAGTCTAAAGTAAATTGCACACATTTCTTTAATTTCAATAGCTTGCATAATGCTGCTCAGCAAGACACAATCAAATTAGGAGTGTCTGGTCAAAGGAGGCAGAGCAGAAGAGAGGGTAAGGCCAGCAGCAGGTCCCAACTCATTAGAATCACAAAAGCTTACATTTTCATATGAGTTGCTTCAGGAAGCAAAGTCTGAAAACATATTGGTCAAAAATAAAATGGGAGCCTAGCTCAGTGGCTCAGCCTGTAATCCCGCGCTTTGGGAGGCTGAGGTGAGTGGATTGCCTGAGCCCGCGGGTTCGAGACCTGCCTGGACAACTTGGCGAGACCTCATCTCTACAATAAATCAAAAAAAACCAGCCGGGCGTGGTAGCGCATGCCTGTAATTGCGGCTACTCGGAAGGCTGAGGTGGAAGGATCGCCGGAGCCCAGCAGGTCGCGGCTGCAGTGGCCAGGAGTGGTCGCTGCACTCCAGTCTGGGCGACAGTGTGAGACTCCAACTCAAAATAAATAAAATAAAATAAAATAAAATGAGAAACAAACTATGGAAATATACCGGCAGACTGACAACAAAAGAGAAACTGAGCCTTAATAATTATGTGTAGCATCTAATATAGGCCTGCATATCAAATGATGCATGTTTCTTTTTTTAAAAAAAAAAGTTAAATATTGATTTTAGAGTAAAGCAGTGGAGAAAAATAAAGCTATTCATTCTAACTCACTGTCAAGCTGCAGAGGTGGTAAAAAAAATATTTCAAATGTTTTAAAAAACTGTCACTGCCTTGAACTCTGACCACTTTAAGGCACAAAAGAAACATACTTTAATTTAGATTTCCCCCCCTCCAATCACAAACATCCTACGGCTCAGAAGGAATAAACCAAATTAACCTCCACAGTAACCAATCTATGCTTCTCCACACATTTCCAAGAACCAAGGTTATGATTTTTCAAAATCCAATTACCAAATGAATCTCTCAATTTCAGCCCAGCTTTGAGTTTTGTAGCCACTGATGCCTGGAATCTTGGCTGTAAAAAATCAATTTGAAAAGCAAATATTCTAACAGCCACCAGCAGAATCAGACGACCCACAGATATATTTTTCGGAAGGCTGCTCTGCACAGCTCCTGCATCTGGGCAAAGGTCAAGAGAAGTTAGGGTACCCCCCTCCCCTGACCCTTCCCCGCCTCGCCCCACCGCTGATAGTGTTCCTGACAGAGGAAACGGAACCCAGTTTTAATTTTTCAAGGGAGGTTTTCTTACAGAGCAAAGCTTTGGGAAAACGTGGATTGACTTCTTAGGAAGTCTTTCAAAGTCCAAAGCAAATATTTGAGTTACTCTGAGTGGAAGGGCAAAGTAATGGCAGACTGACTCCTGGACAGACTAAACACCCTGACGTAAGGCATGCCCTTCTAGGTACCCGCCCCGCTTAACATGTGTGTATTGCTCTGTCTGCGTGCTTCTTACTGCTCTGCAGATAGTAGGGCCTGGTGGTGAAAAGCCCCAGCTGTGGAGTTCATTGAAAACACCAACAATGCCTCTCATTGTTTATATCTTGAACAAGATATTTCATATTGCATGCCTTAATTGCCCCCTGGTAAAATGAGAAAAAATGCATCCAGGGTTGTGGAAATGATATAGGAAGTACTAAATAAGCATATGAGAATAGCTCAGTAAGAATTAGGCTTCAGGATTTATTGTACGTATTCACTCATTCACTCCTTAACTAGTAGGTATTTAATAAGATCCTACAAGGTGCCAGGGCTGCTGCAGCATATGGAAAAAAGAACAGACACTTTTCCTGCAGTATGCAATTAATGGGGAAGGATAGGCATTACAAAAATCAACACACTGATACATATATAATATCTTTGATAAGACCTATCATAGAAGAATGTTTGAAAGTGTTATAGAAAGAATCTGACTTGGCTGGGAGTTTTGGGAACAAGTTATTTAAGGAGGAGAGTAAAGATTGAATAGACATTATCAAAGGGCACTGCCTGGGAGAACAAATGTTGGGACATTTTTTGACCTTTACTATATTTTCATTTAGATAATATGAAAAATACCGAAAAGTACAAGGAGAATGTGAGAGTCACCCATAATCCCGCCACTAGGAGGGAAACCATCGAATGTGTCTTTCTAGGACAATGCAGATTAGATGACATTATGTACATACACACAAACATACTGATGCTTATACACGTGTGTGTGCATTAAAACCACAACTTCACCTAATATTATGTGTTGAGCAATTCCTCATGCCCTCAAAAGTTCTCCAATAATGCAAAGAATATATTTGAAAGTGGGTCTTTGCATATCTTCCTGGTTTTTCCCCATAATTTTTCTCCAGCTAGAATTGGGGTTGAAAGGATAGCACTATTTAATTAGCTTCTAATAAGTTAGCTTCTAATAAATTGCCCTTCACAATTTTTAAAAATTCCTTTCTAGTTTCCACTTATCTGAAATTTAGAATACCCTTTTCACCCTATTCTAAAACAGATTCCTTAAGCCTCTGTCAATTGGATAGGTGAAAATGGCACCTTACTGGTGCTAATATTTCTTTGGCTTTAAACAAAGATGATGAGACTTGTCATATTCTATTTTCAATTTTTTTCCTAACTGTCTCTTAAAATCCTTGCCTCTATATTTTTCTATGTCATTGTTGTTCTAAAGTCAGTTGTCAAACCCATGTCAAGAATCGTTATTTATTCTAAAACATCATCACAGGTCTGAAAAACCTGATTTTCACTACATCGTTTTAAACATATAGGAACTTGATTTTTGTTTGTTAGTCATAGGAATTATCAGTTTTTGTATTAATTTATGTACACACAAATACACACACACACACACAAAATCTTCCCTTTCATCCCACTGAACTCTTAAGTTTATACTGGAATATTTTAGAGAGTTTTAACATCTTTTTTTATTTTTAACTTTAAATATGTGGGGTACAATTCAAGGTTAGGTATACAAATACTCATTATGCAGGTACCCTTGTTGGTGAGGTATGCCCCTCCCCTGGCAGTTTCCCATTACTGCCAATCCCTTTCTTATAGGTGGGCATGTAGTCAATATTATTCTTTTAAATTCTTGCTTTGTTGCACTTATTCATCTGTATTTCTAGATAAACTTTTTTTTTGAGTCTCACTCTGCCACCCACGCTGGAGTGCAGTGGCACACTCATGGCCACTGCAGTCTTGACCTACTGGGCTCAGGTGATCCTTCTGCCTCAACCTTCCAAGTAACTGGAACCACAGGCATGTGCCACCATGCCTGGAGTGCAGTGGCACACTCATGGCCACTGCAGTCTTGACCTACCGGACTCAGGTGATCCTTCTGCCTCAACCTTCCAAGTAACTGGAACCACAGGCATGTGCCACCAAGCCTGGCTAACTTTTTGATTTATCGTAGAGACGAGGTCTCAACCATATTGCTCAGGCTGGTCTCGAACCCCTGAGCTCAGGCACTCCTCTTGCTTCCGCCTCCCAAAGTGCTAGGATGACAAGTGTTCTAGAGAAACTTTAAAATCATTTTCTACAGTGAGCCATAAAGAAACGCTGCAATTTTGATTGGAAAGATAAAATGTAGATTAATCCCAGAAGATGATATTGTGTGATACTGAGATTTCCATAATTGTATGCAAGTACATCTTTGCCTTCATTTATGTTTCACAGATTTTAGTCTTGTTGGTCAGTTTCTTTAATTTTGTGCATTTTAATTGTTATTCCTGGATCACTTATGATTTTGCTACTTGAGAGTGGGATCTTTTCTCCCATATTCTCTGCAAAATAATTGTTGCTGTTACAGGGAAAATGATGGCTATGACTTTACTGTAGCTGTTTTTCTTTCATTCTCTCTAAAGAAAATAATTTCATCTCTAAAGGATTATTTCTTCCTGCATAAATAAAACAATATACATTTCTGGAAGAAAATTAGATAGCATTAAAGCATGACCCATGCTTGGGCAGGCTGAAGGGGCCAGTCTTTGGGTTGTCATCTGGTACCAGTCTATACACATTCGTTCGAATGTTCTAACCTATACAACATGCATCACTCTATTATTTTTTTAATGGCAAGGAGGTTTATCTAAAAGTGGTGACTTCTTGACAATTTTATTGTGTTCTTATTATATTCAAAACTCCTTTACATCAAACACATTATGGATCACTTCACATGTCAATCATTTAATTGCTGTTTTTCTCACCCTTGTGGTTAGTCACGGTCCTTTCCCGGCCTTGTGACATTGGCTATGATAAAGCTTCCAGGCTGTTCCTAACCTCAGCTCAGTGCTGTAGGGAGCTGCACCCGAGAAGCCTAGTGGCAGGCACCATGCCTGGTTGACACAGGGCTCCTGAGCGAGAGCCACGTCTTTCTCCCAAAGTCAAGCATCTATAGACACTGATCAATACACACCTTAATAGAAAAATTCCGTTTTGACCCACCTCACAAGTGACTCTGCCAAAGCAGCATTTCATGGCGCCAAGGCTGCACCTGCCAGTGTGCAGTTAAATCATGGCTCCAGTAACAGGCTTCCTGCGTTTTCTTGTTACTTACATTTTGTCTTTACGTACAGTGTCAGCTGCTGCACTGAGACAGCTGTGATGTGGGGAAGGTGTCTGTCTGTTCCTATTTTGCTTTTTATTTCTTGATATCAGAAATTTATGTTGGAGTGCATCAGAGCTCCTGTTGGCCTGTGCCTAGAGGTGTCCTCTAGTAACACATTTCTTAATATGACACCACTGTCATGTGTGTGTAAAAACAATCTGGTGTCATTCATGTGCTCACATCGACTCTATGTGATGTGCTCATATTTCGTTGGAGTTTTTACAGATGAGATTTGTTTTTACAATTTCTTCTACTCTCGTTTTTAGATTTTGGTATCATAAAATTCATAAAATTCACTGAGATATCTTCTTTATGTTCCATTACTTTCTAATTACATCAAATGGAAAGGAAAATGTCTTTAAAAATCAGAGAACAACATCATATAAAACCATCTGGAGCCGGGCTCGGTAGCTCAGCCTGTAATCCCACACTTTGAGAGGCTGAGGTGAGTGGATTGCCTGAGCCCGCGGGTTCGAGACCTGTCTGGGCAACTTGGCAAGCCCTCATCTCTACAATAAATCAAAAAATCAGCCGGGCGTGGTAGCGCTTGCCTGTAGTTCCAGTTACTTGGAAGGCTGAGGCGGAAGGATCGCCGGAGCCCAGCAGGTCGAGGCTGCGGTGGCCGGGAGTGGCCACTGCACTCCAGTCTGGGTGACAGAGTAAGACTCCCACTCAAAAAAAAAAAAAAAAAAAAAAAAAAAACCATCTGGGCTTAGTCTCTTATTTTTGGGGGGAGGGGGATGTGATAATACTCTATTAAATTTTTATTTTCCTACATACTCATATATTCGAACGTGTTTTTGTTAAAAAAAAAAAAAAAAAGATAACTTATACCAACATTCACTGTCTTTGGTTTTCATTTCTATAAACTTTCCTTCTCAAACTAGCTCTCTTCATTCTTGCCTTCTCTAGCATCACATTATCCTGCCTCCTCATCTCAACTGCCATTCACTTTGAATCCAGCTCTCTCATTAATCTTGACGATGTGGATTCTGACTTCGAGACACATGGCAAAGATCATTCTACAAAATCATCGCTTGGTTACTGCATGCTGTAATTCCGTCTCAAAGCTCAGCCCTATTCGCTCGTGCACCACTGCCCTCCATCTCACAATGCCATTCCAACTCGAAAATCGGCCTATCTCAAATGTTCTCGAATGTTCTCAAATGTTGCATCTTGCAACATTTTCTTTCAAAACTACTCCTCTGCATCTCAACACTACACTCTCCATCTTTTGTGCAACCAAATCACTCGACACTTTCTTTTTTTAAAATTTTTTTTATTTTTTTGAGTTGGAGTCTCACTCTGTCACCCAGACTGGAGTGCAGTGGTTGCTCCCGGCCACCGCAGCATCGACCTGCTGGGCTCTGGCGATCCTTCCACCTCAGCCTTCCAAGTAGCCGGAATTACAGGCATGCGCTACCACGCCCGGTTGATATTTTTGATTTATTGTAGAGATGAGGTCTTGCTGCCCAGGCGGGTCTCGAACCCGCGGGCTCAGACAATCCACTCACCCCAGCCTCCCAAAAGCGCAGGATTACAGGCTGAACCACAGAGCCCGGCTTACTCGACACTTTCAAAGTTCTATGTCGGTTTCTCTTTCTTCAAGCATGGCCACCACTTCTGCCCAGCCCAGCAGCCCTGAAGGGATGGACGGTATCTCCCAACGACACTGTCTCGCTGTCCCCACTGGACTCTTTGGCTGGAGGCCCAGCCCAGCCGGGAGTGTTTTCTGTGACTTGTTTCGTGTGGATCCGCTGCCCTTTGGAACCGTTCCACTCAATCCATCGCAGAGTGGTTTTTGCTTGAGGAAGGGTATTTAATTACTCAAGGTGACACATGACGACCACGTTGTCTACTCAGAAACACCCACAGCAGAGACGGTCAGGTGGACCCTCTGGGCTTGCCCTCTCCCAGGCTGGCTGTGTATTTGTTCCCTCGCAGGATGTCTTGCAGCACTGTTGATTACAACCCCAGAGTGCTGGTGACAGAGGCACTCTGGGCTGGGAGGCTGGGTAAGAGCAATGCCTCTGAAGGCTCTAAAAGTAGTCAAGTGACTCATCACGAGAGATCCGAAGTGCATTGGAGGTATTTGCGGCACATTGCCACTGTGTTATGCAAATGCATCCTTCCTCCCACACTGGCACCACCCAGGAGGAGGTCACTGTGCCTCAGGGTTTCACCAAAGCTTTGCGACATTTCCCTGGGTGGTCTGGAGGCTGGCGGATCTTCAGACTCCCAGGCTGTATGTCTAGACTGCAGGACTATCCAGTGAACCCTTTGTGTGTAAAGGGGGCTACAAATACAAGATTTCAGAGACATCAGCAGATCAATATATCCTCTAGAACAAAAACAAAAGATTGGGGTTTTTTTGAGTTGGAGTCTCACTCTGTTGCCCAGACTGGAGTGCAGTGGCCGCTCCCAGCCACCGCAGCCTCGCCTGCTGGGCTCCAGTGATCCTTACGCCTCAGCCTTCCGAGTAGCCGGAATTACAGGCATGCGCCACCACGCCCGGCTGATTTTTTTTTTGATTTATTGTAGAGATGAGGTCTCACTGCCCAGGCGGGTCTCAAACCCGTGGGTTCAGGCAATCCACTCACCTCAGCCTCCCAAAGGCATGGGATTACAGGCTGAGCCACCGAGCCTGGGTAAAAAAACAAAAGATTATTATTATTATTATTATTTTAGTCTTTCCCAGTACTTTGGCAAAAGACATGAAAAAAGGTTAAGCAAATGAGTTTATAACATTCTGGAAAAGTCAAGCGGTTAACCGTTTTTATTTAAGTTCTGTGAAAGAATTAGAGGAGCTAAGATAACGCAGTAGAAACACATTATAAGATTGTTTAACGTTTATCAGCGTAGAATCAGCCAATTTAAAGCAAAAAAAAATGTAAATAGCACAGGACTGTTCACCACCACACTCCGATCTAATGGGTGTACACGCTAGGGCAGGCGGGGCGTGGCGGATGAGGACCTGCTGTCAGGTTGTGGATGTTCCTGCCCATGACCCCCACCTGGGCGAGCATCTTGAGAGGAATTGGACGGGCAGAGGAGACAGGGTGGAAGCAGAGGAGACTGAGAAGGCAGGCAAGGTTCTGGCTTCCGAAGGAATACTCTTTCCAGAACTCCTGGTTTCTGGCTTGAACGGAAGCTGTGGCTTTGGTGATGGCCTGAAGACCAAATCCAACCTGTCAACTTGTTTTGTTTGGCCTGCACAAGATGGAAAACGTGTTTGCGATTAATCATGAGCTGGTAAGGATTGGAAGAGCTTGCATAAACACGTCAGCCTTCTGAAGAGAGAAAGTTCTGGCAATGCAGGGCTCACATTCTGATGTCAGCTGTCACCGGGACTGATAGCATCTCCTGTCTTGGACAAGCACGTGGCGCCTAGGGAGGCACAGCTCCCTCTGCTGCCTTGACTGTGCTTTCAGCCACCTGGGGTCACCCAGGGGGTCTGACAGTCTCTTACACCTTTCTGCTTCACTCATGTGCATGACTGACTGGTCCTCCCAAGCAAGAGGTTCCATTTCTCCCGTAGAGGAATCCAGAAGACTTGATGTTGAAAAGTAGCAAAAGAATTGCCATGACACTGTCAAGGGACAGAGTGATAGCCTCTACACAAGGACACGGGTTGAGCCCAGAGGAGCCTGACACGTGTCCTTGAAAGGTCTTCTGTGGGAGTTGGTGCCTAACACTGAGGGGACCCTCGGGGGCTCGGGGTGGTGACCCTGGGCAACCCTGTGAGAGCCCGGGAACTCGGGGCGGGGAGGGGTTCGTCTGGGATCCGGGGACGTAGG
The DNA here is from genome assembly GCA_027257055.1 of Cephalopachus bancanus. Classification (NCBI taxonomy): domain Eukaryota; kingdom Metazoa; phylum Chordata; class Mammalia; order Primates; family Tarsiidae; genus Cephalopachus; species Cephalopachus bancanus. The sequence goes on from JAPVLO010000269.1 coordinate 2,816,771, forward strand.
AGAGAGCCCAACTGCGCTGAAGTCCTCCCTGGGGCCTCCGGTTGAGCTGCTCGCTAGGCTGGGAGACACGGGTTGCCTGGACAGGTTTCTTTCCCGTAGGGACCTTATGGCGGGGGCAGAGCGGTTGTAGAGGAGCCCAGACAGATTTCCGGTTCGCAGGATAGGGTCCTCGAGAGTAGCGGCACCTCGTGGCCTATCCAGTTTTGGGCCAGTGGAGCGACCTACCCAGGAGGAATCAGGCTCGTGAGGGCTCTACAGGACCAACCAGCTGCGGTTGGGCACAGGGCTGCCCAAAGGCACCGCTTCTTGCTTGTCTGTAACATATGGGCTTTGGCTGAGAGCAGCTCTAACAATCTGCACCAGGATTCCTGAGATCCAAGGTATAGCTGAAATGGGTGAGCTCCAGGGGTCCACGCAGATCCTAGTGACAGGGGGCTCTGGACTGGTGGGCAGAGCTATCCAGAAGGTGATAGCAGAAGGGGTTGGCCTTCCTGGAGAGGACTGGGTATCTGTCTCCTCCAAGGATGCTGATCTCGCAGATGCGGCACAGACCTGAGCCCTGTTTGAAAAGGTCCAACCCACACACACGTCATTCATCTTGCTGCAAGGGTGGGGGTCTGTTCCGGAACATCAAATACAATTTGGACTTCTGGAGAAAAAATGTGCACATCAACGACAATGTTCTGCATTCGGCCTTTGAGGTGGGCGCCTGCAAGGTGGGATCCTGCCTGTCCACTTGTATCTTTCCTGACAAAACTGCCTATCCTATTGATGAGACCGTGATTCACAACGGACCACCCCACAGCAGCAATTTTGGGTATTCATATGCCAAGAGGATGATCGGTGTGCAGAACAGGGTCTACTTCCAGCAACACGGCTGCACCTTCACTGCTGTCATCCCCACCAACGCCTTCGGGCCCCATGATAACTTCAACATCGAGGACGGCCATGTGCTGCCTGGCCTCATCCACAAGGTGCACCTGGCCAAGAGCAGCAGCTCAGCCCTGACAGTGTGGGGTTCAGGGAAGCCACGGAGGCAGTTCATATACTCGCTGGACCTGACCCAGCTCTTTATCTGGGTCTTGCAGGAGTACAGTGAGGTGGAGCCCATCATCCTTTCAGTGGGTGAGGAAGATGAGGTCTCTCTCAAGGAGGCAGCTGAGGCAGTGGTGGAGGCCATGGACTTCCATGGGGAAGTTACTTTTAATACAACCAAGTCAGATAGGCAGTTTTAGAAGACAGCCAGTAACAGCAAGCTGCGTGCCTACCTGCCCGACTTCCACTTCACACCCTTCAAGCAGGCTGTGAAGGAGACGTGTACTTGGTTCACTGACAACTATGAGCAAGCCTGGAAGTGAAGCCGGACGGTGGGACAAGTGCCAGCGAGTGCTCAGCTAACAGAGCCCAGTGGCTACTACCCTCAGACCCCGCCAGGAGCTGAGGGCACTGCCCAGCAACCTGGGCCCACGTTCCACCCCACTCTGAGACTCCAGCCAGCTGTCCAGTGCGGTCTTGTTCATGTCTGTCCTCAGGGAAACCAAGGCCTGGGCAGGCTCAGCATCTTGTTCTGCCACACCCATCTCCAGTCCTGATCGTGTCCACTCTGATCCTGCTCTCCCACTCCCTGGGAGCCAATAAAGTGCATTTTTACAGGCCTGGCCGCGGCAAAAAAAAAAAAAAAAAAGAAAGGTCTTCTGTGTTCAGATGGTCCTGTAGCCGGGGAGAGAAGACCATCTCTCAGAGGCTCTTCCTGCAAGTTTCTGTCGTCTTCCTGCCAAAATGCATTCCATCCCGAGACAGTGGCACAAAAACATTCTCATCACAGGACATGTTGCCTCAGGCATCTGTGTCTATACATTACACGCACTTTAAAGTTGAAAACATCCTTGATAATCACCAAGCCCTAAAACTGCCTTCTATGTGACATCATGTCCAATGTCAACCCATCATCTCTGCTGTGTCTGAATTTTTCCTAAGTCTTTTATCATACAATTTTATCTGTGACTTGATAGAAACTTCTCCAGAAATGATAGAGACTTAAGGAGGGGACAAATCTTGCTATAATCACTCCAAGTTTTTTTTTTTTTTTAAAGCAAAAGTTTATTAAAAGAAAAGAGGGACAGGAAGAAAGCTACTTCATAGGCAGACCAGTCCCCGAACATTGCTGGGATTTCACTTGAAAAATGAAAGCAAGCCAGGCTCGGTGGCTCAGCCTGTAATCCCGCGCCTTTGGGAGGCTGAGGTGAGTGGATTGCCTGAGCCCATGGGTTCGAGACCCGCCTGGGCAACTTGGCAAGACCTCATCTCTACAATAAATCAAAAAATCAGCCGGGCGTGGTAGCCCATGCCTGTAATTCCGGCTACTCGGAAGGCTGAGGCGGAAGGATCACCGGAGTCCAGCATGCGAGGCTGCAGTGGCCGGGAGCGGCCACTGCACTCCAGTCTGGGTGACAGAGTGAGACTCCAACTCAAAAAAAAAAAAAAAAAAAGAAAAAGAAAAATGAAAGCAAATGTATTGAAAAGAGCAGGCTACTCTATAGGCAGAGCAGCAGCCTATAGGAAGAACAGCCCACTCCAGGTTTTTAAAGGGGAAGAGAAAGTGTGTAGAGAAAGGAACTGATTGATTGATTGACTGATTGATTGTAAGATGAGGTCTTGCTAAGATGCCCAGGCTGGTCCGTGGGCTCAGGCAATCCACTCGCCTCAGCCTCCCAAGCTGCGAGGATTACATCAAGCCCGGCCGAGAAAGGGTATTTCTAAAATGAAAACATGAAGTCCTGAGCTTCTAAATTCAGGGAGTGAGGTAAAGAGAGCCAAACAGATACAGGAAGTTGAGGGTTAAAGCAGAAAAGAAAAACGTTATCTTTCAACAAGTGTGATCTATCCATCTTAGGTTAGGCCCTAGGCTAGACTCAGGTACTGTGAGATCCTTCTCGCTTCATGAAACTGTCTAGTTAAGAACCCAGATGCTGATTCGTAATTATGTCTTTATTCATGTAACAAAAAAGGAGCAGTAGAGGTTACTGAATCCTATAATGCAGTGGTCTCCAAGCTTTTTGGCCTCAGGGACCGGTTTTGTGAAAGACAATTTTTCCATGGACTGGGTGGGGAGGGTGTACAGTCAAACCTTCCTGCTCATGTTCACCTGTATTTGCAGCTGTTCCCTAGCACTAGCATCACTGCCTCAGCTCCACCTCAGACTATCAGGCATTAGATTCTCCTAAGAAACTGCAACCTAGATGCCTCGCATGCCAGTTAACAAGAGGGATCTACTCCTTTGACGATCTAATGCCACCACTGATCTGACAGAAGGCGGAGCTCTGCTCTCCAGCCACACACCTAACCTCCCACTGTGCCACCTGGTTCCTAACAGGCCAGGGACAGTACCAGTCCACGGCCCGGGGGGTTGGGGACCCCTGCTATAACGGGGGGCCAACCATGTTTAGAGGATCAGGGAATGAGTAACAAAACACGTCTCCCTCTGAGCCATGCTCTTCCACAGCTTTACTCTGGCAACGAGAACACGCTTTCACACAAGACCAACAGCTTTCTGTGTATGTGTCTATTTGTTTAAAGTCACGAACAAATGCAAAAAAATTAAGGGCTTTTACGTGAACCTACAGATTTTCTGAATTCTCTTGCACACACATGACAGAGAGATATGGCTACTCTGGACACCCATTCGGTCGTGACCATAATTAGCAAGGACCCCAGAGCAGCTGCTCCATGGCCAGGACAATCCCGTGTGTGGCCCCACCCACACACTCCCCAGTGTCTTACTTCTGGCCTTGTCCTGCGATTCTGTGACCTGCCAGGCAGGCCATCAATGGGTTAGGTCTGCGAGATGGGCGTACATGTCTCCCCGAGATGGCATCCACCAAAGAGTCCACACTACTCTCCAGTCATTCTGTTAAAGGTTACAGATGGACAGACATCTCTAACCCAGTCCCCACCACTCCTGGAGTCTCCAGACTCCTTACCGAAGATAAACACAGAAAGCTCTTTATCAACTGGTCACATTCTGCCGTTTTCTCTCACAACGTGCATGTATAAACTGCTTGTATTGGGCACTACTGGTGCTGGTTTTAAAACTGTATTTCTGTAAAGTTAAGAGGAGATGTGAGTACCGATTGCTCACATCTGTCTTCTGGCTTTCCTTGTCTTCTACCTGAAAGCAATTCAGGTGTGAACGGCAGGCAGGCTGGAGCAATTCTGATTAGGTTGGGCCAATCTAGATGGAAATAGCTCCCTTTGACTGAGGCCAACTGCAGTTGATAAACAACCAAGTCACCGTTCACTCACAGCTACCCAACATTACTCTATCACTACTCCTTTTAATGCAATCTGTGTTATCTGAGATAGCACCCTGGCTTAATATTCAGCATCATACAAGGAGGTTTCCTCAAAGGTGCTGGTTTAGACTGAAAAATGAACCCCAAAGCAGCAGGAAGTCTTGGGAATTAGCATAAGAAAAAGCTAAAAAATAAAAAAGTAATTATTTTTGCTAACACAACTCACAGTGTAGGTCTTGTCTTTTTATTTAATACCTTGTCATTACAAAATACAGGACTCTGTTTAGGAAACAGTGATTTAGATTCTAAGCCGAAAAGAACTAGGTGCATGCTGAACATTAATGTCAATGATAAAAGAAATTTAAATGACACAATGATTGCAGAGCACAGCTTAATCACACATGTGGACACCACACTCTCCTACCAGTTCTGCCAGAGGAACTCAATACTTTTTCTAAGTCATGGGGGAGCAGAATTCAATGCTGATAGATCTAGAATGTAGATGGCAGAATAACAGCAAGAACCCCAGTCATCACTCACCTACCAAAAGGAGAACACACTCAGATTGGTTCAGAAGACACAAACGACCTCTATGTGAAACCTGGGACGGGCAGAAACAAAGACTGGGAACAGGTCAATTAAGGAAGCAGGGGTGACAATCGTAACATGAGAAAAAGTTAAATTCAAGATCAAAAGAACTAAACAGGACAAAGAGAGTCAGTTATGAACATGGGTACCTGATCTGAAACCAGGCTTAGTAGGGACCAAAGGGAGGCCCCTGTATGATATCCACTTTGTATACCCAATCCTGAATTGTACCCCACATCTTTAAAATAAAAAAACAAGGTTATGAACATGAAGGACAGTGAGCAACAAAGATACCGTGAAAATCCAAGCTTGTGGGTTTCCTTGCGTGGCACTGAAATACATAGAGCAAAAGTTGGTGAGAACAGGAAAAGGGGAGACTGGTAGTGAGAAATATTTAATAAAATACTTTCAGGTTGGAAGGAAGAGAGGGAGGGAGGGAGGGAGGGCCTGGATAAAATAATAAGGTTGGGTTAATATCTTTTTTAAAACACATAAAACAAAAATATTAGAGAATATATTTTTCCAGATGTCCAAAGACAGAAAAATTGACCATAAGAAACATCAGTAAGTGCCTAAAGAAAAACTAGGATACAATAAATATTGGGACTGCAAGCTAGTAAGAAGTTATTTTTACATAAGAATAACAGCAACCAGCCAACTACTTAGAAATTTATGAACAAGCAAGCCTTGGGTCCAGTTGGAAATCAAAACCAAAATGCAGGCTGGTTATCAAATCACTCACATCGAAACAGAACACATGGGGACCGACGCATGGGAGGCAGCTCTGGGGTACCAGAGTAAGGGTTTCTGGGACAATGGGTGGGAAGACACCCTCCTGCCAGTCTCTGGAGAAGGAGCAGGTAGAGTGCTGCTCTGAGCCTTAGCGTATACGTGAACGGATCATCAGCACGATCAAGTCCTTTGTTCTTGTCAATCTACTGATCTCAATGTAGTTCATCTATAATAAAGTGAGTCTGAGGGTCTAAGGAAAATGGCAGCTCATGTGCATGTTTAAAGAGCCTCTTTCTTCTAAGAAAGACAAGTAATAAAAAAGATAGGCCTCCAATTAGCTTAATTGAGAAAAGAGGAGCAGAAAATGTAGATGATGAAGATTCGAAACAAGAGAGGGCACATAAACACAGATGCTCAGGGGATTTAAAGACATTATAAAAAGCCAATATGAATACATTTGAAAATCTGGAGAAAGGGGATATTTCTAGGAAACTGGAGGATATAAAAATGCGCTCTGGAAAAAAAATAAAAGACTAAAATGAAGAAGTAAATATATAACAAATTATAAAAAGTTATCAAGGAGCTCTCCCCATGGAAAGTCATTCATAATTAGGAGGAAGAGGAACACCTAGTTAAACAATGACAGAAGGTGATTTTCCCAGCCTGGAATCTACTGAAAACTTATAGCAAAACTCAAATATTAAATTCACAGTGTGATATTACTAGCATTTGTATTAGGAACAAGAATAGCTCTAACACCAGCACTTATCAGTGGAGGGCTCAGTGAAATAAACAGAAAATGAAATCAATAAAAGATGAGATTTGAGAGAAAAAAAGAATCACTAAACATAAGGTACTCCACTGACAAATCTGAAATATTCTGTTTTCCTTTATTAAAAAAAAAAACCTAAATAAAAAAAGCTAAATCACAAATGTTAACATTTCTTCATCTGGACTGTCAGTAAATAAGTGATTGCTACATTGTTTCTAGCAGTATGTGTGTGCTTCTGTTTGTGTATTTAGTATTTACCAAAAAAGGATCGTTCACTTGCCTCGGCCTCCCAAAGTGCTGGGATTACAGGCTGTGAATTGCCTGAGCCAGCGGGTTCGAGATCAGCCCAGGCAACTTGGCGAGACCTCGTCTCAACAATAAAAAAACAGAAAATAGCCGAGCATAGTAGCATGGATCTGTAGTTCCGGCTACTCGAAAGGCTGAGGTGGAAGGATGGCTGGAGCCCAGAAGGTAAACGCTGGGAGGGCCGTGAGCCTGCGTGCCACTGCACTCCAGCCTGGGCGAAGGAGTGAGACTCCAATTCAAAAAAAAAGGGGGGTCATAAGGCATTGAAGTTGGGCCCTCGTGATGTCTCATGTAAATTGTTCCACTTATTCAAGAAAATACACACACACACACACACACACACACACACACACACACACACTATTGAACCTGTTCCTTAGCACACAGAAAGAGCATTCCCCAAAAAATATCAAAACAAAAATGTGTAAAAGATAGCACTTAAATAAAAATTTTAAAGATAGCACTTAAATAAAAATTTTAAAGATCTAAATAAAATAAATGTCAGCAATATTCTGACTAAGCGGAATCTTCTAGGAATAAAGAATCATGAAAACATTAGTTTCTCATGCAACATGTTAACAGATTAAAGAAGAAGAAAAAAAAACCTATCAATCTTGGACACTATCCAAAAGGTCCACTGATGGAAAATCAAAATTATTCCTATCTAGAAATTAAGCTCCAAGAAAAATACAAGAAATAGGTATTCATAAAAGGGGAAAGGACGTGCTGATACTTACTATCAATGGCATCCCATGCCTAGAAAATCCAATCAAAGTCACAGAAACACTACGGCAAGTAAAATTATTCCCTAAGGAGGGTGTTAACACAGCTAATATGAAATCAAGAACATCTTTACTTGAAAACCACAACCCGTTATAAATGCAATGACAGAAATACTCCATTTGTAATATTCAACAAAAATATCCCAATGAGTTAGATTTAACAAGAAATGTGTCATGCCTTTTTAAGAAGGTGTTGACACTTTTCTGAGGAACACAAGATGCTTGGGAAACATGACCTTAGTGTATGTACAAATGGAAAATATCACAAAGACATCAACCCTCTCCTAAGGCAACCTGTATGCTCCTGCACTCATGAACCTCAGGGCCAGGACTGGCTTGGCTTTGTGCAGCCTCCTGTTCCACCTCCCTGGAGGCTGGCTTCACCCAGCCTGGGCCTCAGGTCGCTGCCCCCAACCTCATACCCACCCCTTGGAGTCCTGGCTTCCAGGCATCCAGATGCTCAGGGCCTGTCGATATTGTCAGGGACCTCGATCCACAAGAGTGACCCTCCCAATCCTCTACATTCAACCATCTTCATCTTTCATGCTGGGCAGAATTAGGACTCCAGAAGGCTCCTGTCCATACCCCAGGGACCGTGAGTGTGACGAGAAGCCATAACTGTGAGCACTTTCAAAGTTCTACGTCGGTTTCTCTTTCTTCAAGCATGACGACCACTTCTGCCCAGTCCAGCAGCCCTGGAGGGATGGACGTATCTTCCAACGACACTGTCTCGCTGTCCCCACTGGACTCTTTGGCTGGAGGCCCAGCCCAGCCGGGAGTGTTTTCTGTGACTTGTTTCGTGTGGATCCGCTGCCCTTTGGAATCGTTCCACTCAATCCATCGCAGAGTGGTTTTTGCTGGAGGAGGGGTGTTTAATTACTCAAGGTGACACATGACGACCACGTTGTCTACTCGGAAACACCCAGAGCAGAGACGGTCAGGTGGACCCTCTGGGCTTGCCCTCTCCCAGGCTGGCTGTGTATTTGTTCCCTCGCAGGATGTCTTGCAGCACTGTTGATTACAACCCCAGAGTGCTGGTGACAGAGGCACTCTGGGCTGGGAGGCTGGGTAAGAGCAATGCCTCTGAAGGCTCTAAAAGTAGTCAAGTGACTCATCACGAGAGATCCCGCGAGAGATACACGGCGAGATGGACTTTGAAGATGTCATTTTGGTTGCTGATGAGGTGACCTCAAAACAGGGAGATCATCCTGGATTATCCTGGCGGCCCCAGTACCATCCCATAAACCAGGGGAAGACACCAGAGTGAGAAGAGCTCAGCCTGCTGGTCACATAAGAAGGTGGGTGACTTCTAGAGGCAGAAAGCAGCCCCAGCTGAAAGTCAGCCAGGACACTGAGGCCTCAGTACTACAACTCCAAGAGGCTGGATTCTCTACAGCCTGAATGAGCCTGGCTCTCCCCAAGAGCCCCTACATATGAGCCCACCTACCCAACAAACTGGCTTCTGCCTCATGCGACCCTGAGCAGAAGACACAGCTGAGCTCACCGGATTTCCACCTTGCAGAACTTAGGGGTTAATAAACATCAGCTGTTTCATGCTGCTAAATTTGCCATCATTTGCTACATAGCAACAGAAAGCGAACACGCTTAATAAAATTTTCTACACTGCCATTCACCTGTCCTGTAACATCCTGAAACTGCACCAGCTACATAACTCTGCACCCTAGATGCCTACCTTTTCATCATGAAATCCAATCCAAACTTTCTCCCCTTTTTTTTTCTTTTTTGAGTTGGAGTCTCACTCTGTCACCCAGACTGGAGTGCAGTGGCCGCTCCTGGCCACCGCAGCCTCGACCTGCTGGGCTCCGGCAATCATTCTGCATCAGCCTTCCAAGTAGCTGGAACTACAGGCACACGCTACCACGCCTGGCTAATTTTTTTGATTTATTGTAGAGATGAGGTCTCACCAAGTTGCCCAGGTGGGTCTCAAACCCTCAGACTCAGGCAATTCACTCACCTTGGCCTCCAAAAGCGCGGGATTACAGGCTGAGCCACCGAGCCCGGCCCCTTTCTCCTTTCTTATTCCTTTATCCTTTCCCTTCTCAGTCATTGGTATTTCAACAAGAAAGACTCCAAATTCCACTGATACCAAACATAACGTCATTTTAAAAACGATTCTTTGGTTTTAAATTGCCAGCATGGATTATCTTGCTTGCACCTAAAACCTGACTAGTACAATCATCTTCTTGTATGTTGCATCTTTAAAAAATTTTATTTTCCCTTTTATACACTGTCATTGTCAATCCTCTGTCAAACTTCTCTAAGAATCATCTTGCAGTTATTTTGGTTTCTTCATTGGTCTTCAAAACTTTCCAGTCTGGTGACTGTCTCCACCAAACCACTAAAACCATTCATCTGTGACTACTGAGTAGACAGTGTCCATCTTCTCTTAACTGCTTAACAGCATGTGATCCGTTGCTTCTTCGCTCTGTATTGAAACATCCTTTTCTTCTGAAATCTGTGAGGCCTCAAATTCTTGTTGTCGTCTCACCCCACAGATCACTCGTTCCCAGTTGCTCCTCCTGGACTACCCTTGGCAATACCACCAAGACTCACTCTCTCCTCTTCTCTCCCTGGGAGAGCTCATCTCTTCTTCCACTCTTTTTTTTTTTTTTTTTTTTTTTTGAGTTGGAGTCTCTCTCTGTCCCCCAGGCTGGAGGGCAGTGGCACACTCCCGGCCACCGCAGCCTCGAACTGCTGGGCTCCAGCGATCCTTCCACCTCAGCCTTCCAAGTAACTGGAACTATAGGCGTGCGCTACCATGCCCGGCTAATTTTTTTTTTATTTATTGTAGAGATGAGGTCTCGCCAAGTTGCCCAGGCGGGTCTCGAACCCGCGGGCTCAGGCAATCCACTCGTTCTCCCAAAGCGTGGGATTACAGGCTGAGCCTCCGAGCCCGGCCCCTTCTTTCACTCTTAATACCCAAATGTATGTCTCCAGGTCTGACAATTCTGCTGAACCTCAAATTTTTATATCCAATGCCCAGTGGACACTTCCATTTGGATGTCACACACACAGTTTCTCATGTGTCCAAAACAAAATTCATGCATTCCTTCCCATCTCGGCACCATCACAGCAATATCTGCTTAAAGCCAAAAGAGTTGAGTCTTTCTTGAGTTCTTTCTCCCACCCCCACTCAATCCATCAGTAAATCTTATTAATTTCACCTGGAAACCGTCTCTTGAATACATCCGCAGTTGTGTCTAAATCCAGCCATACTCTATTCGTCACTGTCATCTCTCTTGTGGACCACTGCTGAAACGTGTCACCAGTCTCTTCACTTTCTCCCTGGCCTCCCTCCCTTGTACACAGTTGTCAGTGTGAACTTGAAAAAACATAAAGGGATGGTCCAACGTCCCTGCTTAAAATCCTTCACTGGCTTCCTTTCTTACCATCTAACGGATTCCTGAGAATAAAATGTTAAAAAGGCAATAGTGGATGCCAGCAAAAATATGGAAAAAAGGGGAACCCTCCTATGCTGTTGACGGGAATGTAAACTGGAGCAGCCACTATGGAGAACAGTACAGAAGTTCCTTGAAAAACTAAAACTGGAGCTGCCATGTGACCCAGCGATTCCACTACTGGGTATATATCCAAAATAAAGAAAATCGTTCTAGAGAAGAGATGCCAGCATACCCATGTTTACTGCAACACTATTCACAATAAGCCAAAATACAGAATCAGCTTGAGTGTCCGTCAAGGGACAAATACAGAACACATGGAATATGTATGCCATGGAATACTATTCAGCTGTAAAAAAAATAATGAAATCCTGTCATTTGTAACAGGATGGGTAGAACGGAAGGTCATTATGTTAGGTGAAATAAGCCAAGGATAGAAATATAAATGTTGCGTGTTCTCACACATACATGGGAGCTGAAAATGTAGATGCCATGGAAGCAGAGTTGGAGAGTTCCCAGAGGCCAGGAAGGGGAGGGAGGAGAGAGCAAAATATATATAAATCTATTTATTACCACAAACTGTACAATTAACAATGGGAAAGATGGTACATTTCACATATTTTTACTTCAATTAAAAAAGAACCTCTCAATTAAAAAAAAATCTAAATTTCTTGGCGTAGGGTCCTAGGCATATGTATTAAACCCAGCTGGGCTTCCCAGGTCCCCTTCGAGCTGTCACACACTCTACCAGCTGGGCTCTAGCCATTCGGATCTCCTGTCAAAAGTCCTTTTGCACACCAAGTTCTTCCTGCATCCCGGACTACTGCCAGACCCTCAACACCAATGATGCCTTCCTCCTGCTCCTCATTTAATAGCCATCTTCTCAACCTTCGTGATTTGCTTAAACACCACCTTCACAGAGGCTGTTCCAGACAAGCCTATTGGAAGCTCCCCCACTGATAGCCTCCATCAAATTTCTTTCGAATTTCCTTCCACTTGTAATTACTTTTTTATCTGTTTATAATCTGTTTGTCATCAGTCTTCCCCACCAGTTTCAGAGATCCATGACATTGGAGCTTTCTTCCGGAACATATTAGATGCTTAATGAATATTTGTTGTAACAATATCTTAAGATGTAATTAAGAATGTTAATTATGTATGGCAATTAACCAAGGGCATTTGTTAAGTAAAGGTTAGTATAGACGTGGCAGATTCAGACGCAGCTGTTAAGAGAGTAATTTAACTCTTAGTTCTACCGAAAAGAAAGAAAAAGTCACAGATAGAAATCCAGAAAGCAGTGTTGAGGGAAAATGGCAGGTTTCAAAACACTGTGGATGTGACTCTCCCAGGCTCTGCTTGGGGGACTCTTGGGCGACATAATCAACAAGTCCCTGCTACATCTCACACATGGTGCAGCTAGATAGAACCACACATTCCATGAACTGCAGAAATCACAATCCAACCCCGCCTATAGCTACTCTGGAAGGTGACTGTCTGACTGTTCCACGTGCTCTCCCCACCCTGCAGGGGCCCCCACTGCATTTCTAGAATCTCATTTATCTGATATGATATTTTGAGTCAGACCTTTCCAAGCACTTCCTTCAAATTAAATGCATATCCAACAGCTGTCAAGGGCTTCATTTTATTTATAATGGGGTATAAGTGTGTGTGTGTGTCTGTCTGTGTGACCATCTGAAAGGAAAGCTCTCCCAATTAAAAGAACTAGTTCCACTTTCGCTTAGTGGTGGGGTTCCAAGTACTGCTGACTTTCTGCTTTCGGCTAGTCTGCATTGTTTGAATTTTCTACTGTTACTCGTTTTTTTTTTAATAATTAGAAACTAAAACTATTTTCCCTTGGAAAGTATAGCCAAATGCAATGACTAAATAGTTGTATTGAATTAGCATAAGTGAAGGAAGGTTTGGTCACAAAAGAAACACAAGCATGTGTGTGCCCATCAATGGATGGATAAAGCACACGTGGTATACGCCCTGTCATTTGTAACAACACGGACAGAACTGGAGACCATTATGTTAATTGAAATAACCCAAGGACAGAAATATAAATGTTGCATGTTCTCTCTCATATGTGGGAGTTGAAAATGTAGATGTCATGGAAAATGACAACTGAAGAAACCTGGGCTCGACTGCTGCCAACCAGGTGACTCCTCTCTCCTCCCCCTGCCACTCTGCACGGAGCCCACTGGTGAGTGCCCTCTCTGCAGGGGCACTGGCCTGCTCTCCATCTGCACGTGCCTGTCATTTATTCCAAACAGCAAAACCTGCCACACAGAGGAATGGAATCAGAGTTTTTGTTTAAATTGTCCTAGTTCCACTTCAATACGTTAAAATGTATTTTCCAGGGTTTTTCTGTCTCTTCTGAGAATGTAGAAAAGGATTATCAGTCAGAATGCAAATATTTCTGTGTGTGTGACTACAAATAACAATCCCGGCATCTTTTATAATGTTCATGTATTACCATGGGTTAGAGTATCTGTCACTCACATACAATAAACTTCCGCAAAGTGCAACATAAAGACGGTGAGAACTCCACGTCAGAGTGAGTTGCTACTTAGGTGACAGAACCAATGTCCCCTTCTGCGAAACTGTAGGGCTACTTACCGCAAAAGGGCTACTCAACTCCCCATCCAGCCTGTACTGTGGAAGGGGGCTTAAAAAGGCACCTACAATGTAAAAAATTAGGCTAAGCATGAACTCAGCCTTTGCACAGTTAAGCACATACTCAGCCTTTGCACAGTTAAAAGTTCCCTTCCTGGAAACTGGCAACAGCACCTGCTGGCTAGGTTAAACCGTTTAACAGCTTTTTTTTTTTTTTTTGCTTCTGTGAAACTTGCAGCTTTTTTTCAGTTCTGTGAACCCCGCTAGCATTGCTTGAAAAGTACCGAGGCCTCCAGGGTGCTGCGTTTGGCCCACTTGGAAAGTTCCAATGTGGTTTTGCCCCATTTAAGCAAGCCCCTACAGCAAATGGGGGCCCTTGCTGTGGGACTAGTATGTCCAGCAGGCAAGTGGTCGCCGGCCGGCTCTTGGCTAATAAACCTCTCCTTTTTAGAACTTGTACTTTTGGTGTCGGTGTCTGTGAATTAAGCACTCGGTCCCTATTTCAGTACCAAAGAAAGACTAGATATCACCAGCAGGAAAACAGGAGTAAAATAAAACACACACAAATAAAAAAGGTAAAAAAAAAAAAGAGCAGCAACTTCCATCTTTGAGCCTATAAAAGAAAAAGAAAAATGATGAAAACCGTAATTAAGATGAAACAGGAGAAAGATCTATTTTGTGATCACAAGTTCTCTTGAGTCTCAAGGAAAGGTTCATTGCTAAGACACGTCAGAAGTGTCCTGCGAGCCCGACCTGAGGCTGTTCATTCTGTAGCTTATGTTTCCTCACTGCTACGAGGACGTATGGCACTTGCTAAAATGAATGCAGATGATATTCTCGTGCGTGAATGAATGTTTCTAAAATACTGAGAAAGTTTCATCAAAGACAAGAATTCTGGAATTTAATGGCAAACAAGAACATAAATAGACACCATATTTTCCTATTCAAGTAATGAGTCAGCTCTTATTACAGTCATCTACTTTTATCCAAGAATAGCACTTGGTTAATTAGACAGGAGTCAGTTTAATAACAAGTTGGCATTTATAAGAATAGAAATGGATTATATGAAAAACTGTTTATGACTGCAGAAGAATGGTGAAAACGGGTCTAATGATTGTAATTGGAGCGATGATATATCAATGAACCTCTTGTAAACATGCAACGGCTGCAGTCAAAGTTTCCGGCAGGACAATCTTTGCTGCATTTTAATATATTCATGCATTCGTTCACTTAGCGTGTGTTCACTGAAACCTACTAAGTGTCAGACACTGTGAGGCTGTTCTGGAGATGAGCAGATGACCTCTTTCTGTTAGGAACAAGGAAATGGCAGTTGACCAGGCCCAGAGTGCCGGCAACAACATAGCTGTGCAAATCAACCTTCACTGTGAACACACAAGATCAGAAGGGACATCAAGAAGTTGTCACACTGAGTTTCTGCATCGAAGAGCCGAGGGAAATAGAGTCTCTTGTACGGAGCACCAAGCACTGGTTGTCTTGTGTAAAAATCTCAGAACTTGCCCCTTCCATGTTCAATCTGAGGACCCAAGGAGGCCACGTTTCAGCAAATAGGAAATGAAAGGTGTCACATCCAAAGTCAAGACGAGAGGGTGTGTGTGTATACACACACTTTTGCCCCAGGATGTCAGACTGCCTATGCACACGTGCTGAAGTCGTAGTCCCAGCATAAAGAGGACAGCGCTATTTTCATTCCAGAGGAGCTACTGAAATTCACTTCACAACTCCTCTCCCTTCTCCTCCCCTGCCAGTTGCACATGACTTTTGCTAAAGAGAGCCTTGAAACATAATGGACATAAAGCTTCATGCCATCCAGTACGAGGAAGTACTCTTAGATGATGCATTCCTTAAAAACAAGGACATTTGTTTCATGCTTTTTCGTGCCCACCCCACCCTGTAGTGCCAGACCCTACACTTTGCTCAGGGCATTTGATGATCAAAAGGAGCTAAAAGGACCCACACAAGGTGACGCACGCCTGTCATCTCAGCACTTTGGGAGGCCGAGGCAAGAGGATTGTTTGAGCCCAGGGGTTTGAGACCAGCCTGGGCAACTTGGCAATACCTCGTCTCTACAGTAGATTTTTTAAAAATCAGCCAGGCATGGTGGTGCATACCTGTAGACCCAGCTACTTGGGAGGCTAAGACAGAAGGAAAGCTTGAGCCCAGGAGGTCGACACTGTGGTGAGCCATGATGGTGCCACTGCACTCGAGCCTGGACCACAAAGTGAGACTCCAACTTTAAAAAAAAAGGAGCTAGAAAGGAGAACTGGCAACTGGCATCTGGTTTCCCCATCATCCCAACATAACTGGATAAATAAAATACACTAAAAAGTCATGATACTGGCTGGACATTGTGGCTCAAGCCTGTAATCCCAGCACTTTGGGAGGTCAAGGCGAAAGGACTGCCTGAGCCCATGGGTTCGAGAATAGCCTGGGCAACTTGGCAAGACCTTGTCTCTACAATATATCAAAAAATTAGCTGGGCATGGTAGTGCGTACCTGCAGTTCTGGCTACTTGGAAGGTTGAGGTGGAAGGATGGCCTGAGCCCAGCAGGTCAATGCTGGGGTGGCCATTTGCATGCCCCACTGCACTCCAGCCTGGGCGACAGAGCGAGACTCTGACTCAAAAAAAAGTAATGATACTATATACTTAACTGGGATGCTGGGTGGGAAATTGCTCTCTCTCAAAATCTGGATAAAGTCAAGGCCAGCCCCGGTACTGCAGGTATGGAGAGACACCCTGAGTATTTTCTGTGGCATTCAGCATCACACTGGCTTGTGTAGATGCTACTGACTACACAAACACATTTTTACGGCTCTATGCATCATTTATTTCACTTATGAAATGGGGCTAACAATGGCCCTTGTCACTAAGGCTAAGAGAGGTACTTCCCAGGGTACCTGGCAGAGTCTGTACCAAGTGTTAGCTGCTGTCGCTGTTGTTCACGTTGTTACTGCAAGTAGTTGCATTATCGCTGCCATTATTGTCATCGCTGATATTCTTGAATTACATGTTTTCCTTCGATTCTGGGCAAGTTTTCACCAGATCGAACCAATAATAAGTGCTGACCAAAGCCTCCGTGAGAGTGATGCACAGTGCTCAGCGCTGAGGCGTGGGGAGACACCCAAGGTTCACCACGGGGGGCAGCGTCCACCTGCTCCTTGGTCACGCCTGCCTTCAAGAAGCTTCTTCGTGGCATGTTGGGCTTCCCTCAGCGCTTCTGCCATGGAAAGCCCGGAATTTCCGCCCCCACGTCCTCCTCCCTGGCTCCTCTGCCTCTTTTTTCTCTAGAGCCAAAGTTGACTCCTGACCTCTCCACCTGGAAGTTCTGCCTATGTCTCTGAGACCTCTGCCACAGCAGAGGCCAAGTTCCTCCAGGCCCCTGAATCCTTTCCAGGAGTTCTTCTCCAAGCTCTTCTTGCCTCCATGAGAAAATCAGGGCCAGCTGTTGGAAATGCTGCATCTTCCAGCTTATTCGATGTCTTTACCAAGGCCTTTCCATCCGTTATTTCATGTGCATGCCCCAACAGCCCTGGGAGACAAGGGCACCATCAGTGCCCTCTTGCAGGTGAAAGAACTAAGACACAAGGGTCTATGGGCTGCCCAGGAGTGGCAGAGCCCAGGACTTTTGATGCACTCCTGGTGTGGATGTCTGCTCTGAAACACTTAGCCATAGGTTAGAACCTTCTTAGGCTCAGATGCAGCCACAAGGTTCCTTGAAGGGAGGGCTTTTATTTAACTGGAGGTACGCCAGAAACCCGTTTAACTCTAAATATGCTTATATTCTATGCCCAATACCTTTGGCAGTACTTTGGGAACATCAAAGTACTGTAAGACATGTGGAATGATTCTTGGGCGTAAAGAAATGATTATATGCATGCAAAAGCTAGAGGAAAAGAAAACATGGAATCAACTTTCCCTCAAATTTTATTTATTTATTTATTTATTTTGAGTTGGAGTCTCACTCTGTCGCCCAGACTGGAGTGCAGTGGCCGCTCCCGGTCACCTCAGCCTCGACCTGCTGGGCTCCGGCGATCCATCCGCCTCAGCCTTCCGAGTAGCCGGAATTACAGGCGCGTGCTACCACGCCCAGCCGATTTTTTGATTTATTGTAGAGATGAGGTCTCGCTGCCCAGGCGGGTCTCGAACCCGTGGGCTCAGGCAATTCACTCACCTCAGCCTCCCAAAGGCACGGGATTACAGGCTGAGCCACCGAGCCCGGCTCAAATTTTATTTTTGTAGAAAGGGGATCTCGCTAGGCTGGCTTCAGACTCCTGGCATTGAGTGATCCTCCCATCTCGGCCTCCTGAGTAGCTGGGATGACAGGTGTGCACCACCATGTCCAGCTGCCCACTGCCCAAAGTTTTAACGAATAAATCCAAAGGGACCCAACATAGGCTCAGGCTGAGTGCTGAGAAATCTGACAAGAAGCAAAAATAAACTCAGCCTCTCTAGCCTGGCCCTCAACTCTACTCTCTCGCTCTTAGTTTCTCTTCCTTCTTCCCTTCCTCCTTTTAAATCTGTTTTAAGAATGGATCTGTCATTAACCAACTTTAAAGCAGAATTTTCTGATTCCAATTTTGTTTTACTATACTCCATAGTTAAGTTATTCCAAGGTCAAAAATGTTCAGAAAATATTGGGTTCAAGGAATGGAGACAGATTTTCGCACTGCAGGACTTACTGGATGGAGTCTCTACTGTAATGAATATTGTGAATTTGCATTACTCAAATGATTCTGACCTCAGAGAATTTCATTTCATGGAGAATTCCATGGGAGGGTTGGTTTTTCCTGACACACACACGTCAGGGTCTATCCTAGGTTAAAGAATGACTGAAGGACTTCAAAGGGTTGGCCTTCTAAGAGACCTGAATTCTCACAGGTGACAAAACTTCAGCTAACTGGAACCTCCATCCTTACAAAATGGGCCAGTGGAACTGCTGGGAAGTCGCCAGAAGTCAGTCTGCCAACCCATAACTTCGAGATACGAGAATTTGCTCTCTCTGCCAAAAATGTCACCTGGAAAGGAAGCCACCGAGGATTTTTCACAGGGGAAGCTGGACAGCCAGCAAGTCTAAAAAAAACTATTTGGGCCAGCCACAGTGGCTCACATCTGTAATCCCAACACTTTGGGAGGCTGAGGTGGGAGGAATGCTTAAGGCCAGGAGTTTGAGACCAGCCTGAGCCACATAGCGAGACCCCCGTCTCTGCAAAATAATAATAATTTAAAAATTAGCCAGGCATGACGGCACATACCTGTAGTCTTAGCTACTCAGGAGGCTGAGGTAGGAGGATCCCTTGAGACCAAGAGGGCCAGGCTACAGTGACCTAGGATTGCACCACTGCGCTCCAGCCTGGGCGACAGAACAAAACTTTGTCTCAAAAACAAACAAGCCCTATTTAGTCTGAAGAAATAAAAGAACATTGGAACAGTATTGTAGGGATGAAAGTGTGAAAATAAATGTGCAGCAGGGTACACATGGCCTCTTTGGACTGCGCTGCTCACACTTCAGTGTGTGGGTGTCCCCCTGGGATCTCATTAATGCTAATTGTCATTGTGCCAGTAGGGGCTGGGGGAGAAGAATGAGAACCTCCATTTCTAACCAACTCCTAGGCAATGCCACGCTGGGCACAGGGCCACATTGAAGCATCAAGAACTCAGGAAACCATGAAGCCTGCTGGTCTTTGTTACTTTTATTTTTTGAAGATATGAAGTCTTTCTGTATTGCCCGGGCTGATCTTGAACTCCTGGCCTCAAGTGATCCTCCTGCCTTAGTCTTCCCCAAGTTGCTGGGACTATAGACAAGTGCCAACACGCTTGGCTAATTTAAAAAACAATGTTTCTTTAGAGACAGGGTCTCACTATGTTGCCCAGGCTGGTCTTGAACGCCTGGCTTCAAGGGATCCTCTTGCCTAGGTTTCCCAAAGCGCTAGGACTACAGGTATGAGCCAGCACACCTGGCCACGGGATCTTCTTTGAGCTCAACTTTGTACTCATGAAGCGCAGAATTCTTCCCTGTGTAAGGACTAAGTTAGGAAAATTATCTAAGTGTCTCCCACCTTCCTCTTATATAACAAATATTAAAAGCCCAAATTTGGGGATTGGACTTGATTTTGCAGGCACGTTGGCCTGATGATAAGGTATGGAAACGAAAAATGTTGGCCTGATGATAAGGTACGGAATGGCCCAGAAGGGCTGAGTCCTGAGATGGGGGATGTGGAGGGAAGGAGACAGTGCCCTGCGGAGAGTTGTCATGGGTCAACCAGAGAGGACAGCAGAGGGAAAACAGAAACCCTCCTGTGATCCAGTTGTAAAAAAAAGGCGTCGAAAGCAGTGTGGGGATAGGTTTCTCAGAAGCTGACTAAATCAGTTATATCTTGAACGGAAATGCAAAACTCAAAAGGCGCTGTGCTAATAACTTTATTCTCAAAATTACAGTATGATGAACTATGGAAAATATTGAAGGCAGTGAGTGGCCACTAAGAACGCTGGAGCACCGGCTAAAAATGTGAGTGTCACCGAGAATTTCAGCCTTAAGATGTATTCTAGACACTCTGGCTTTAGCATTAAGTGGTCCTTTGAACATTTATTTTCTCCCCCTACTCCCCCCAGGCACTCCCTTACACCGCGATGCTTAATTAACTGTGCTTTCTTAGATATTCCCAGCGCCAGACAGGAAAGTCAAGTTGTGGCACCCTCCCTATGCAGAAGGAGCTGTGAAGCACTGAACGTACAACCTGGCCACAACCAGGGTGACGCTATCCAGGCCCCCAAGAAGTCGGAAGCTCATCTCAGAGCACACTCGCCTGAGGCTGGACTGTGGAGCCCTCCCATGTGAGGGATTCGCAGAGGACTGATGGACCACCTGGCGCAGCCAAGGTGATGCCAGTCAGATCCCCGGACAGACAATTATGTGAGGTTGCCAAGGGAACGGGGACACAGAGACCCACGCCCTACTCCACTCCTGTCTGCCTTCCATACCAACTTTCCCTTTAAAGCCCCGTCTGACTGGCCCAAAATGTGAGGTGGGACTTGAGACACTTGCCTGCCATCTCCTCGGGCGGGCAGTTTCGTGAATAAGCCTGTCCTTCCTGCCACCAACACTCCTTTCTCTCGAGCTTGACTCTGAGCAGCAGGTATCTGGCCCTGGGTCCGACATAAGTAGCTGTGTCAATACTGGCTTTCTTCTCTTCTACCTGGCTCCCATAGAAGTCAGGACTAGAATTTGCAAAATACCAGTGGATGTTATTTTAGCCTTGTGGTTTATTAGACTGAGTCCATAGTAATTTCTGTCCTTCCTAATTATCAGTTGTTAGAACTGCGTCCTGAGCAGATACCTTCAAGGAAACCTCGCGTGCTTTGTTTCCTACTGTGACATTTCACTAAATTAAATTCTAAAACATTCCTTGCCATAGCCCGAGACGTCTTTAACACACGATTTACAGCAAGTCTCAAGTGTAAAAAGGTGTCTGAGGAAGTTCTTGTTTGTCACTGGGAGAGGAAAGTTAATTTTTAACCCCCCTCACCTCAATTAAGTGCATTCTGAGCTAACAGATGCAGAGTGCTTGGAATTATGTTTTTAATGCAAGTGTGGAAACTGAGAAAGCCCAGCCACTAAAAAATAAAATATGTATAAGCTGCCTGCTACATTCACTAAGTGATTAAAAACGTAATCTTCCTGAAGAAATGTGCCACATATTTGTTTATATTAATGTTAATAACTTGCTAACTAATGATAAATGTATGATAATTTATTCTAAGTGAAATGAAGTGTGCCCTGAAGACAGACTCTGTAAATGAAAGCTTATGCTCACCCGAGTTTAGAACAGGAACATTAATAACTATATTCTTTTGCTGCAGTGAAAATGATTGTATGCAAATTATATGCAAAGGTGCCCACAGTAGCAAAATAAAGGCCACGTGGGGGGTCTGAGACACAGAAGTTACTGGCAAAGGTTCTGTGAAATGATCTCTCACCCTCTTCGCTGTGGCTCAGAAATTCATCTCACAAGGCAAGAGAATTTTCCTTAGCTTGTTCTTTGGGCATATTTAAGATTCAGGCTTCTCAGTCTTTGCCTCTCATTACATAAACAGAATTAATAAAAGCTGCATAATGTTATATTGCATGCATTTAGAAATCATTAAGTCAAACTATTTCTGTGAATTTAGAAATTATATAATTATTATCTTTATAAATAATGTTAACAATTCTAATTTATCCATGCAGATAAACCCCAAATGTCTATTAGCATTCACCACAGTCTCCCTACTCCTTCCCTCTCAATGTCACAATCATCACCCATTATGTTGGTACAATATAAGCACTCAAATTAAATTCATGTTATTATTTGTGGCAGACATTTTCGGCTGGCTACCCAAAGACCTTTCATCTTCCTGTTGGCTAATGAGAAGGAAGAAGGAAGGGGGGAAATGGGGAGAAAAGAAGAAAGGAAGTGTTGATGAAATATATTTCAGAAGGTCTGTTCTGAGCCAAATGTGAGTGACCCAGGCTCGTGGCACCATCCCAGGAGGTCCGGGAATGTCTGCCCAAGGTGGCTGAATTGCAGCTTGGTTATACACATCTTAGGAAGACAAAAGTTGCAAAACGTCATAAATCCTACCCATGAGATTTATATTAATTCTGCCACAAAGGCAGGACGTCTACAAACAGGGGCTTGCAGGCCATAGATGGATTCAAAGATTTGCTCTGTCTAGGCAGTTTTGAAATCAGTCAAGGAAATGCCACCATTGAGAGGATGTTTCTTGCTATGTAGATGAAACCTCATAGGTGGCAACCCTGAGAGAAAACAAATACTAAACATCATGCTCCTCTGTACACCTCTGGGAAAGGGGATTCTAAACAGATGCAAACTTCCCCAAGAGACGGCTTTGAAGGATAAAAATATTTTTATTTCCTTCTTGATCTCTTATGCGATGCGATGCCAGAGTTGGGCTGGAAAGTAAGCCACGTTGCACAGGGTTAATAAAAATCTGTCTCCCCAGGAATTTGGTGAGGTGAGGAGGAAGGGAGGGAGGTGAAGAGGGAGAAAGAGGGGGGAGGGAGAGGGAGAGAGAGAAAGTTAGAGTTTAGTCCTCAGAAGGAAGAAAGGGAAAGAATGAAGTAAGAAAGGGAGGGAGAAAGAGAGGGAGGAGGGAGGAGAAAAAGATCTTCCAGGGAAGAAAATAAAAGCTCTTCCCTGATAAAAGAGAAACGCGCAAAATTCTCTATCCCAGGACTTTCTGTTTCTTGCCTTTGAAAGTGGTGGGAGGGTAGGAAGACATTACATCACTGAGGAGGGTCTTGCAGTAAGCCCACTGAGCCCCAGCACCACTGTGCTTCTGAAGCAAGCACACTGGCAGTTCTTATATCTAGACCTCTCTTTATGTGTAACAAACTAAGCCAGGCTCGGTGGCTTAGCCTGTAATCCCGCGCCTTGGGAGGCTGAGGTGAGTGGATTGCCTGAGCCCGTGGGTTCGAGACCCGCCTGGGCAACTTGGCGAGACCTCATCTCAACAATAAATCAAAAATTAGCCGGGCATGGTAGCGCACACCTGTAGTTCCAGCTACTTCGAAGGCTGAGGCGGAAGGATCGCCGGAGCCCAGCAGGTCGAGGCTGCGGTGGCCAGGAGTGGCCACTGCACTCCAGTCTGGGTGACAGAATGAGACTCCAACTCAAAAAAAAAAAAGAAACTAGCCCGGAGATGTTTATGGCTCTGCTGATGCCATTTCCTGTTACTTGCAGCCTAAAGCATTCCTATCTGATATGCCATTCCTATAACAAAGTGGTGGCTTCACATCACATTGAGAACTGGAAAATGAAGAAAGCAGAGCTGTGGTTATAGATCAGGTCATCTTCTAGAGTGCACAAGCTCTTCTGAAATGTTGCAGCCATAAGGGGACACATCACCCTAGGGAATGGTGTGTTCCTTCCTCTTGCTATTCCTGTGGCAAAATAAAGGTTGTAAGAATCCAATTCCACTGCTGATTCATGCACAATTATTGCCATGGTAAATATGTCTTCATGGGATTGGCAAGGGGGAGAAGTTGGCACATAGTGTCGCCTAAAGAATAAGACTGAAAGGCTGAGCCGGGCTCGGTGGCTCAGCCTGTAATCCCGCGCCTTGGGAGGCTGAGGTGAGTGGGTTGCCTGAGCCTGTGGGTTCGAGACCCACCTGGGCAACTAGTTGAGATCTCATCTCTACAATAAATCAAAAAATTAGCCAGGTGTGGTAGTGTACACCTGTAGTTCCAGCTACTTGGAAGGCTGAGGTGGAAGGATCGCTGGAGCCCAGCAGGTCAAGACTGCAGTGGCCGGGAGCAGCCACTGCACTCCAGTCTGGGTGACAGAGTGAGACTCCAACTCAAAAAAAAAAAAAAAAAAAAGGCCGGGCTCGGTGGCTCAGCCTGTAATCCCGCACCTTTGGGAGGCTGAGGTGAGTGGATGGCCTGAGCCCGCGGGTTCGAGACCCGCCTGGGCAGGCGAGACCTCATCTCTACAATAAAGCAAAAAAAATCAGCCGGGCGTGGTAGCACATGCCTATAATTCTGGCTACTTGGAAGGCTGAGGCGGAAGGATCGCCAGAGCCCAGCAGGTCGAGGCTGCGGTGGCCAGGAGCAGCCACTGCACTCCAGTCTGGGCGACAGAGTGAGACTCCAACTTGGAAAAAAAAAAAAAAAAGACTGAAAGGCTGGATGTGGTGGCTCATGCCTGTAATCCCAGCACTTTAGGAGGCCAAAGTGGGAGGACTACTTGAGGCCAGGAGTTTGAGACCAGTCTATGCATCATGTGAGACCCCACCTCTAATTTTAAAAATGTATAAAAAATAAAATAGCCAGGCTCAGTGACTCAAACCTGTAATCCCAGCATTTTGGGAGGCCAAGGTGAGGGGATTGCCTGAGCCCACGAGTTCAAGATCAGCCTGGGCAACTTGGCAAGACCTCATCTCTATAATAAATTTTTTTAAAAAATTAGCCAGGTATGGTAGCACACGCCTGTAGTTCTGGCTACTTGGAAGGCTGAGGAGGAAGATCATCTGAGTCCAGCGGGTCAACGCTGGGGTGGCTGTGAGCATACCACTATGCACTCCAGCCTGGGTGATGGAGTGAGACTCCAACTCAAAATTAAATAAAATAAAAGAATGAGGCCAAAGCTGCTCAAACACAGCGGTCCACCAACTCAGAGCCTCACTGTCTGCAGACTTCCATCATCTGTCTCAAGCCACTCCAGGCACAGTCCTCAAACCAGGTGTAACAGCTGAGCTGTTTCCACCTCTTGCTTCTATGACGTCTGCTTCTGCCAAGAAGGTAAGAGCCGAGACAAGCATTGGGTGGGGGCCAAGACAAAGCAGGAAGGCTTCATCGCAGAGTGTGGAGAGAGGGAGGCTTATGAACACAAACCTCATCACCAGAAAGAAGGATGGGAGATGATCGACATCCAACCAGAAATGGCCTGGAGCCTAGAGAGTGAAAAATGGGGGTGTCCCTTCAGAGAACAGGGTTTTCCCATCGTGAGAAATGATGCTTACCTGGGCCAGACCTGGGACTGCTGTATCCAACCTGGTCAGATCTCCAGCTGGAATCCCAGACTGCAAAGTTGTCCGTCTCCTTTCTTGCAAGAATCCAGTTCTCACCACATATTTTTGTTTATTGAGTCAGAGTCTCACTCTGTCACCCAGGCTGGAGTGCAGTGGCACGATCACAGTGATCATGCATGGTTCAGGCAATCCTCCCACCTCAGCCTCCTGAGTAGCTGGGACTACAGGTGTGTACCATCACACCTGGCTAATTCCGTTTTTTGTAGAGACGAGGTTTTGCTATGTTGGCCCAGGCTGATCTTGAACTTCTGGGCTCAATCCATCTCCCAGTCTAGGCCTCCTAAATTTCTCACATTTCATTTCTTACTTGTGAAAAAGAATGTAGAGTGTGATCTCACCCAGCTCCGTGCCTCTCGGACACAGAGTGGACCAGAGCTCCGACTCCTGGTCGTGTCCAAGGATGGCCTATGTGACGGCTCTGTGACTCCTCCTCCTCCAACTGCAGACTGGGGGTGGTGACAGGACCTGTGCTGTTCAGTCACGGGGAGGGTTGAAGGACCCATAGAAAGAGGGGGAAAGAGAGGGAAAGGGGATAGATGGATGGTGTGCATGCACACAGAGACTCCAGCTAGATGAGCACACAGAACACAGGAAGAACTGTGGGAAAGCTGTGCATGATTATTACAGCAATTATTACAGAAACTCAAAGCTGAGTGTTTAACTCAGAATTCTCAGTAAAGGGTGACAGAAACATGGACTTAATTGGGACTAAGTCGAGAAGTGATTTGTACTACTATATGTTACCCAAATTTCTAAGTCACAAAAAATTCAAGTGTTCAAAAGTTTTTCATTCTCTCTCTCCCTCCCGTGATCCTTTCCTCCCCCCATCAATCCCTCCTCCTTCCTTCCCTCCCTTGATCTCTTTCTCTCTCCCTCTCTCCCTCTCTCTCTTCCTCCCTCTCTTGATCTCTGATCTCTCTCCATCTCTGATCTTTCTCTTCCCCCCTCTTTTTTGTAAAGGAATATATAGCAAATATAATACACAGTATATTCTGTAAATATAATATATAACATCACATGACATACATTTACTACCTAGGTCTCAACAAAAAAGCTTGCCAACCCCTGCACTAAATCACCCAGCTTGTTCATTTATGCAAACAGGAATTTCATGGGCCCAATTTTCCCCCCAGAGCTGCAAGGTGCCCCAAATAAGACAGTGTCCATCAGAACACTTCTGTGATTTCTGCGTCACTTGATAAACAAGCAAAATGATCTCGGCCTCGTCCCAGTCTCTGTCCCCTGCAGGAGGAAGGGCTGAGGCAGTGGGCTCAGATGTGGCCAGGCTTCCTGTGTGGGGCTGTCACAGCTCCGGTTCCTGGGAAAGTCCATCAAAGGCGACGTTTCCAATTATCCCACTTTTGCCTGTCAGAGAGCTTTTTGTGAATTTGGTTTCCACCCCTTCAATCCAACTTCTACCTTGCAAAGAACTAGCCAAAGCATTGAACTCTTTCTAGTGTTCTGCCTCTGCTCCCTCCCTCAGCTGGTCATGTCAGAAACTCGCCCTTGAGACATTAGACTCTTCCCAGTGATGTTTCTTGCAAATGACAGGCGGCTCTGGCAGACTGCACGGCTTTGATCTTGAAAATGCTCATGACGAGTTTAGGGTGTCCTGCGGTTTCCATATCTGTCTTAACACAACTCAACTTAGCACTGACAGACCTCTTAGACATTTTCCCAGTTACATTATCCTAGCATTTATGGGTGGCCTGAGTCACTGAATAGAGATTCAAGTCTATCACTTACATTCACACACTCTTGTTCTCTTTCTTCCTTGTCAATCTCTTACTTTACCATTAAAGAATATTTCTGATACAATCCACTTATATTGTTAGTGAATGTATGCTTTCCATAAAGAACAACTCTCCCAGTGTGAAATTCCCAGCCCTGTCCCCAAATCAGCCCTGGTTTCCACTCCTCTCCCCACACACAAGGCATTTAACCAGTTCGTGTGTGTCTACAGGAAATACTTCTCCACCATGAAACATTACCAGGTCTGGGGCTCTCAACCATTGTCCCCAAATGCCTGCATATGTTAAAAATAATGGCGGAATTAAAAAAGAATTCCTGCAAGCTACACGGGGTAGTGGCCGGATTCTTCAAGTGAGCTCTCCAGAAGATTCTGATTCCAGCCTGGCTTGGGAATCACTGATGAGTGGAGGTCCGTTGTTCTTTTCGGGGGGGCCCTTACGAACACTATTCAAAGACTCAAGAGATGACTGCTACTTCTGTGCTAAAGGCATAAAGGAACACAGGTCACACTGGAGACCTACAGACAGGACCCAAGTCACACAGGACCAAGGTCAGTGCCGTGTCTTGAAATCATCTGAATCTCATCATCGTACATGGAAACCACATGCTCTGTCCCCATGGGCTGCACACGGGGCCATTTTCCTCATCTGGAACTTGGGGGCCCATGAATAGAACTGAGGAGTCTGCCATAATCCTGCCAAGAACAGGGAGACATGAGTGCTATGGAAACCCGAAGAGATGCTAGATCAACAACGGCAACGTGGCTAGATCTCAGGAAATGCAAACCTGCTGAACGAAAGAGGGAAGAGACAGAAGCAAGGGTGGTGCGTAACACCAGCCAAATACACTGAAACACACACCTATGAGGTGATGGCTCTTTGTTTCACAAACAGGCCATCATATTGGGCTCATCGTCCACCACATTAGAATAGATGCCATGGGGTGAGAGACAGTCCCAGCGCAGGACACAAGGGAAGAAACGAAGCCAAGACACGAGAGGGCTTTGCTGGGGGTAATGACAGGCTGTCCTCAAACTGCTAAGCTAACCCAATGTTCTGCATATCAGGTTGCTAAAAATCATGCAAAACGATTGCAATAATATGGAAAAACACTGTGTTGTTGAAAAACTGCAAAATCCTTGGGATAAAGCGTCGTCTAATTAAATGTGGCAGGACAGCTTCTGCATGCCAACTATTCAAGAAAGTCCCCACATCTTCCCAGAGCGCTTTGCAGGGATGAGGCCCGGTGACCTGCTGTGTTTTTTACTGGCTCTGAGCAGAAACGGCCCAGCACCTTCATTGCTGGAGCACCTCAGAGACAGAGCCTGACCCTCTAGGGACTCATGTCCCTGCCACAGGAAGCCAAGGAGCCCTTCTGAGCCAGATGGTTCAAATCCCAGACATCCATGTTTCCATCAGCCTGATTCCTGAGCAGCAGGACTCTACCGTCTTGGGCTAAATATGTAATGGGAATGAGAAATAAAGCTCTGTTGTACTCAGTCCTGAGACTTCCCAGTACCCAGAACATCCAAATACTCCCAACGTGCACCACTGTGTCAAGGCAGCAACTATAATTCAATGGCCGAATATTTACCATTAGTCATATTTAATATGGAGAATGAGTGCATCTCCTCTATTTAATATGACTGCAATGGTGCCCCTCAGAGATAAGGATTCTTCAATCTTACCAAGTTCTTCAATGAGCCCCCTGTCTCCATCTTGGCCGCCTCTGGAGAAAGAAGAGAATGTTTCATCCACTGTGTCTCAATATCCATACACTGCTTCCTATTATAAGCAGGATTGCTGTTTGCTAACTCGTTGTTTGTTAATAAGTGGATTGCTGTGTCTCTAGGAATGGAGTGTGTGTGTATGTGTGTGTGTGTGTGTGTGTGTATGCACACACAAGAACTAACAGAGTGCAATAATACACACTAAATGTAAAGATGTATACATTATTAGCACCTTATCAAGTAAAAGTAATGCATTATAACAACACGATGACACTGTCTTCCTTCTGTGTGCATAAAATAAACATCTCCCCTGAATCATTAAATCATAAAAAGGGTCCCCAATATCATAAAAAAAGATGAATTACTGCAGTAAAATGAGTCTCTAGCTCTGTGTGGATTTTTACACAGTTACTAAAACACAACAGTCTGAAGCAACGACTATTAGTACTTATATCTCTACAAACTTAAAAGATTTGAGAAGCTTGTAAAAAATACTTTTTAACTATAGCTATTAACTTATTAATTAAGGCAACCATTAACAAATCTATCCCTCTAATTGATTCCAAATTTTGCAAAGCAAAGGAAAAAAAACAGATGAAAAGGAAAAAGATATTTACTTTTAACGTACAGGAGAAAATAATTTGGTTCAAAGACACTCTCTAAAAAACTGAAACCACATTTCTGGTATTTGCTAATTTTTAATAAACAGCTCTGTGTGTGACCACTGCCACTTAGAGAAACGTATTCTAGGGAAAATCATGTGAGTTATCCAGCAACAGATGTGCTGCCTGAGCCTAGTCATAATATTTTTTAAAGTCCCCTTGCTTTACTTGAAATACGCACATTTGTGGCAAGTACTTTCTGACCATTTTCTCATTTGACATCTTCCTAAAAGAACTGTACTCCCAAGAAGATTACTTTTTAATGGGAAACAAATCTGAAAATACCTAAACTTAATGCAAGGTTTGGGTGTTATTTACAAGGCAGAGAATATTGCACTTAAGATCACAGACAAGATTCACACACACAGATGAATCTGTTAAGTTGCTAAGTTTGTAAACAAAATTCCTTTTAAGGCTTTCTACAGTAGAATCAGCTACAAAAAATTTAAAAGGAATAGTACTTTAATTTTCTCTTCCCCAATGAGGCAACTTCTTTAAGTAGAAGCATTTATGCTTCAAACGCAGAAACAAAGGAGACATTCATTCCCTCCAAACCTGCTCAGACCTTACCAATAGGGATTTTTTCCACCAAACAAAAATCTTCTGGTGCTTTTGATTTGTTCTTAATATTTTTAACCCCAAACATAAATGTAGACCATTTATTTCCCAGCCACAAGCCTGTGTCTCTCTCAGAATGAATGAACTACAACATCCCAATCATTCCTGGACTTCCTGCCTCTTCGGAGCCCATGAAATATACATGAAATGGTTTTGTGCCACCTGCAAATGAAAAAGTCAAATAAAATTTACAGTTTGGAGGAAGATCTCCAAAAGCCCTGGGAAGGCTAATTTAATGCATCTGTCATATACTATTACACACAAAATGTAATCCAAACCATCTATTTTTTTTTTCTCTCTCTCTCCTAACAAAAATAAAGCAATTGCCCAGACTTGGAATTAAACAGCTGTCCTACCAAAGATACTAACCTCTGACGTTTTTATGAACCAATAAAATTTGATCATTCAACATGCTTTTCAGGAGCAGTGGTTCTCTCCATTACAGAAATTGCTACCCTGGATTCCTGGTGTTAGACCATGGCCATAAATCAGGATTAAAAGCCACAGGTGAGTTGTGCTTAACTCAGGGATGTCAACCCTATCTTTCCTAAATCACTCATCAGCCCAAGTAAAAAGTAAATAAGACTGCCTGAGACATGCTCGAGGATAAGAAGCTTCTTTCTAACTTTCTTCCTAAAAGTCTGACATGAAAAGACTGCATCTATGGCCTAGACGCAATTTGAGTGAACGCAACAGTTTCTTGTCTGTAGAGAGACAAAACCTTGCCAGAACTTTGTCTGCCAGAATGGGATGCCAACACAGACTTGCAGGGCTCTGTAAGTCTGATTCCTCAATTATTCAAATTTTAAGCTGACTTCCCACCCATTGAATTCAAAGGCAGAGCAGTGAGAAAAGGCAGGTTGTCACAGTTTGTGAAACTGGGTAAAAAATATTTATGCCAATATTCGATCGAGGGCTATCCTCAATATAAAATGAGCTCTTCGAAATTAATTAAAAGATAAACAACCGACATTAAAAAGCAGTATTTACAGGATACGAATAGGAGAAAGAATGAGTCTCCAAAGAAAAACTGCATGAGGCAAATAAGAAAACCATGTAATCAAACAGTAATCAAAGACAAGCAAATTAAAAGAACACTGAGATCTTTTATTTTTAAAAATGTCATCATACTTGCTACTTTTGGCAAATGGACAGTACAACTGATATTCCACACACTGCTGTTAATACATAAACTACTAATAACCTTTTGGAGGCCAATTTAGAACAGGGTTTTCTAAACTTAAAATGAAAAATCATTTTAAGGGACCTACTCTTAGCTCCAGAGACGCCCCTTCTGGGAAGACGGGTACTTGTCTTAACACACACATCTAAGGAGAGCTATCACGGCACAATACTGAAAGCACTACAAATGCTGTACCAAGCCATGGAAGGCCACTTGGAAGACCCGCAAAGAAAGAGCACAGGGTTTAGAAAGAGGAGAGCAGACCCAGCAGGCCTGCACTGGTAGCGCATGGATCTGTTTGGGTCCATCCCCTTAGGAGAAAAGCCACCAATGCTTGGGAGTGTTAGGCAAATCAAGTCCTGCTCTCATGCCAAATCCCCTGTGTTTTTGACTCACACACCATGCAAGAAAGCATCCTAACCCACTGGCCTGTACATTTGTCATTACTAAAACCAAATGTGCCCCAATCAAAAAAAAATTTTTATACACACACCTCCCTACCCCCTCCAAATAATATATATGTTCACTTCTGTGTGAATGATGTGTACACACTATTGTACTAATACATACGTGTATTACAAAATTATCACCCCCAATTATTTTAAATGTTTACAATAAAATTTACATTTTATATAAATGAAAGCTCTCGTATCCGCCCCCTACACTCCCTGGGTGCCCCATGACTTTAGAGGGTCCTCTTCCGCTTTGGGATACATCTGGCATGGTGGAAAAGCACCTGGCTTTCCAGTGATCGTGGGCAGCAATCGCCCCCAGAGACCAGACCCCTTCCCTAAAATGCCCCGAGGAAGCCCCCTCACAGCCTGCTTAAGGATTAAGGATGGTGCTTATGCCACATTCCTAGCACCAAGGTTTGAACCTCTTTATTTGGGTGTGTGCCCTGTGGCTCTTCATTGGAAGATTTCAGCGAAGAGTTCCTTGAAAATTACAAAAGAAAAGGCTTTCCAAGTTCAACCCATGAAACAAATTATACTATACATAGAAATAAGAATGTTTTAGTTTTAATCATCTATACATTTATCTATGCAACTATGTTTAATTTTTTAAAAAATTTATCTGGATAACCAAGACCTTCCTAAGTGCACCGGTTGAAAGCATAAAGCCCAGTCAGCAGACTGTAGAGCTTGCCCTGGAGTCTTCCTGAGCCCTGCTGACACGGTGGTTCATGACACAGCCGCCTGCTTCTCAAGCCTGCTGCCAGACCCATGTCCAACTTGACCCTTGTCAACCGGGTGACCTGAGCAAGCAACTGACATCCCCACCTCATGGGATGGGTGACAGTGATATACGACAACTCCTAGTGCAATGGCTGACGTGCATCAAATGCTTATAAACATCCCCTATAATTGTCACTGTTGATATGATTCCTAAAATCAAGGACAATTATTAGTTGAGCGTGCTGTTTGGTTATAAAACTAGGGGAGTCCATGAAAGAGTATAGATTAAGTTTATTGAACTTTATCACAGTGCAAAGAGTATCAAATTTGGGCACTGTAGATGTATAAACATATACAGTTAACACATTACATATTACATAATATACATGATACATGCATGCACATACCTTTGTGTGTATATAAAGATATATATAATTATGACATACTTTCTGAAAATTTTCAAAGTACTCAGTATTATGCTGCTTTTCCTTGGAGAGTATCAAATCTCAAAGGAAAGCAAAAAGATCCACATATTTCTGGAAATCTAAGATTGAAAAAAAAAGTCGAAAAGAACTCACCATAGGTGGGGCTATCAAATCCCCTTAAGACTGTCTAATTAGATCGAATGATTTTCATTCCATTCGTCCAGGACTAAGAGATGACGAAATCCCAGTTTAATCAAGCTTTGTCTCCATGGCTTGTCAGAGGGAACTTTTTCTCGAAGCCATGAACTTCTGCCGAGAGTGTGTTCATTTTACCTTTTGTATTTCCTTCCCTCCTCTACAGGAATAATGAGGTGCACTGAACTACTAATGTCATTTGGGATTTCCATTTATTTCTTCAACTTTGCCCCAAGTTCTCTTCTTTAGACGACAAAGTTAGGTTTCACAGAGTGAGAGACACAGACAGAGAAAATAAAGTAGACCCGAAGAGGAGGTGAAAGTGAAGGCATCACTGTTCAAATAATGATTGTATTTAACTGGGAATTGCCCAAAAGTACCAAAGCAATTGCCTTGGGAATGTCCTACTGAATAAATGAGTCACTGCTCCCTTTAATAAAAATTGAAATAACATATAAGAAAACCAAGTAATAATAATAATGACTGATATTTATTATGCACTTACTAGAAGCCAGACTCCACCCTGCTTTGTATTTTTGTTTTTTTAGACCACATCTTGCTGCAGTGGCATGCTCATAGCTCACTGCAGCCTCAACACCTAGGCTCAACAATCCTTTCATCTTATCCTCCCAAGTAGCTGGGACTACATGTGTGCTCCACTCTACCCAGCTATTTTTTATTATTATTATTATTATTATTAGAGTCAGAGTCTCTGTCACTCAGGTTAAACTTTTTTTTTTTTTTTTGAGATGAGGTCTTACTATGTTGCCTAGACTGGTTTCGAACTCTTGGGCTCAAGTGATCCTCCCGTCTTGGCCTCCCAAAGTGCTGGGATTACAGGCATGAGCCTCCATGCTCAACTTCTTTTTTTTAATAGAGATAGGGTCTCGCTATGTTGCCCAGGCTGGTCTCGAACTCCTGGGGCCTCAAGCCATCCTTCTGCATCGGCATCTCAGGGTGCTGGGATTTCAAGGGTGAGCCACTATGCCCAGTCTATGTTTTAACTTGGATATTTGACTCCAGCATAACACTTCATTTTCCCAAAGTGATGGAAATCCCTGAGGATACACCTAGAGATTGCAGGTGGTTTAAAGGCTGGAATTAATTAGGACGGAAGCTCACCATGAGGATGCTACGCTCCTTCCTAGTCTCACTAATTCTGCTGATTCCATCAAGGACAAAACAGTGTCTGTGATTTCTCCCTAACAGTGCCAACATCTCCCTCTCTTAATGGAGACAGAGTAAGACGTAGTATCTACTGAGACAAGAGTCATCCTGTTTTTGTTTTCAATTTTTATCTTCTATATTTTCATAAATAATTCTGGTTTCTCACCTATATTAGTAATATAAAAGTTTAGCATGAAATCTTTTTATTATTGAAAAAGTGTCTCACCACAAAATCAAACATTAAGCAAATAATAGTGCTATTGGTTCCAGATAGGGCAGAAATGTAAAAGTAAAACACAAATGACTGAAGTTTGGAAACCTCTAGCAATGCTCATGAATAGTGTGTATTCACTTCACAGTACTGCCTTCAGAGACACTGTTTAACAGTGTTTCTTCAGTGTCTCTGCCTGACAAAATCTATTTTTTGACAGAGAATCTCTAAAGCCTTCTCTAAACAGTGGCCCTAATCAATGCACATAAGACTATTTTTTCCAGAATGAGAAAAAATAAAAACACTCTTTTAATTAAAATAAGGTCAGACAATAGATTAAGATTTTTGAGAAAGCTTCTATTGGAAATATTAAATTCTATACTCCATGTTGTCAAATATTTGCTCTATTCTTTTCTTAAAAGCATTTTAAATTTACAACATGCTTCCAGCCATAAGCGACCATAATTGCATTAGAATCACAGGATACAAATCAAACACAAGAAATGTACAACCCAAAAATGACTCATTGAAAATAATCAAAGTCTAAAATGATATTGACAGTTTATACCATCAAAAAGGAAAAGAATCAAAATTACTCACAGAAACAAAACTGAGAATCATCTCTGTGGCCTGTGGCCAAGACACTTGAAGAGAAACGGTGAAGCTCACATGTGAGAAATTTGCTGTGGCTGATGGGCCTCCAGTCTCTTAGGGAACATTTGACCAAACCCACGCTGCGCTCCCGTTAGGTTTGGGCACGAGGGAGTGCTGGGAGGTGCTGACCCTTGGCTAAGCACCAATGAGGACCACAGCTAGGAAGAGCTAATGGGGCCATGTCTGTGAACCTTTGAAGTATTCAAGTTCTTATAAAACAAATATATTGCTTTCCTAATAAAAATCCCATTACAAATTTCATAAAACAAATACTACTGATAGAATAACAAAATAGATACTGAAAGATCCTTTCCTGACCATCTAACTGATGTCTACCTGAGCCCATGAAAACCTACAAAGTGCCACGGAACAGTCTGATTCTCATATTATGTCAATGCTTGGATGCACATTTCAACATATCTGAAGAGGGGATAAATTTTATGACATACGAGGAGGGACCCAAAAAAGCCCAGAATGTAATTATAAAAATTGTGTATTTATCCTTACATGTTTAAACTTCAGTCACCTTCAAAGTCCTCTCTATTTGATGCAATACGCCTATGAGATGCTTTTCCCATTGTTCAAAAACACTTTTTGAACTCATCAATTTTGATGCCTTTTAGTGCTTCTGTGGCTTTTCGTTTTGCCTCTTCCACATTGGCAGAATGTTTCCCTTTAAGGACTTTTTCACCCAGAGGGGAAAAAAAAAGTCACGGAGGGTGAGATCCAGTGAAAAGGGAGGGTGGAGTATGGGGGTCATGCCATTTTTTAGTCAAAATCTGAATGCTCAGCACGGTGTGGGCAGGTGCACTTGTAAATCACCCATCATGAAATGGGAAAATGCGTTGAAAGAATCTCAAAAAAAAAACCCAAAACAACAACAACAACAAAACCTCACTGAAGCCGAACACAAACTCTCACAGTAACGCTGACTGGTACACTGATACCAAACAGTTTGTAGAACCACTTACCTAGTAGGGAAAGCCTGTACTACAAGGTGTCTATCCTCCAAAAGATAATCCTGTTTTTTTTGGGGGGTTCCTCCCTCGTACAGTCATAAGATATCACATATTTCTTATGAAATACAGTAACTTAAACCAATTCAATCGTATGTGCTTGTAAAAAAAATCGAGGGTTGGCAGTAGCTGGGAGTGGAGGAGAGAAGAGAGACAGAGAGAGGGAAGAAGGTGACTGAGAAACACATAATTTAAAGGATGCAGGTGATCCTGCAAATGATTCTACCACATGCCCATCTGTCTTGGTGTGTGTGGGGTCATATACCTACTCCTCCCTCGCACCTCTCATAATGCTAGTATGTGGCCAAGATAAGTGTAATCCTAATGTTTGGCGATATTATATGTCACCACTAAAAAGTCCAACAATTTCATCTGATGCTCATCTGAAGAAACCGGGAGTTTTTTCCAGCTTTTAGAGAAAAACTTCCTGTGCCAGACTGTTTGAGGAAGGCATGGGAGCCCACTGCAGCCTTAAATAATAATGAGAACGGTGCTGCATTCTAAGGAACGCCCTTGGCATAAGCAGGTGTCATAAGTCCACAGTTGTGAAATTGGAGTCATCAGCTCTCCCTTCCACAGGTCCAGAATTCATCTGTTTCATTGTCAAGGGGCTGAATCACAGCCCCTCCAGAACTAGGAGCAAGAGGATTTTGCACTGCAATGTACTTTCCAGTTCAGCTTTAAGTAGAGAGTCCCAGGAAGCACCGTCCCTTTGAAAAAGGGCGGAGTCATCTAGTTCATGAGACAGGAGTGGCTTTCGACTGCTCGGGTATAATGATGCTTGGTAATCAGCTAACATTTCTACCTCCGTTATCTATGATGTCAGTACAGTGAGAAGGCTTGGGATGTCCTGATGAAAACTCTCACAGGAGTAGCTGAGAAATAACTAAAGCACCCAACTAAGCACCCCCTCCCCATCTTCTGAAAACAAGAAGTTTACGTCCTGGTATATAGAGAATTGGTGAGAACAGGTACTTTCCTGATTTATTTTATTTCAATATCTAGAAGGAAAATATATGTACTCAAGGGAAATAAACACAAAATTAATATCTATGAATATATATTGAAAATATGCATACAAAGTAAAACTGTTTTGTGGCTAATATCCCAGGGATATCAAATACCCAAAGCACCTCTTGCCTGTAAGGATGTTTAGATGCAGATTTAAGTTGCTGACAAATATAATAACCTAACAGGAGCTTCTAAAAGGGGAGGAGACTTGAATGTCTTTCTTGGTGCCCCTGCTATATACATATCAAGAGTAACATGTTGTACCTTAGTTTTTTGGGGTGGGGTTGGTTTTTTTGGTTTTTTAGTTGGAATCTCACTCTATCACCCAGGCAGGAGTGCAGTGGCATGCTCACAGCCACCCCAGCATTGACTTGCTGGGCTCTGGTGATCCTTCCACCTCAGCCTTCCAAGTACCCGGAACTACAGACGTGCGCTACCATGTTCGGCTATTTTTAATTTTATTGTAGAGATGAGGTCTCGCCAAGTTGCCTGGGCTGGTCTCGAACCTGCAGACTCGGGCAATCCACTCGCCTCGCCCTCCCAAAGTGCTGGGATTACAGGCTGAGCCACCGAGCCTGGCCATGCCTTACTTTTGAAATAAATAACAGCAAAACCATGCACAACCTTCTCAGAGAATGAAACACTTCTGAGACCGAAAGGGTCATGCCATCCCTGTACTTTTCTTTGTCCCATCCTAGATACACTGACTGTGTTCAAAGATCATCCTACAAAAGCCAGTCACCTGTCCCACTGCTGATGTCAGTCTCAAAATGTAGCTGCAAATTCATATTAAAGTTAACCCAAATTAAAGCGATTCCTAAGAGCAAAATCACGGTACCATAAACATTATCTAGTAAAATTCACATCAAATGCCCCTACGTTTCTCTGATGATCACTTGTGTGATCAATTTTCCTTTAATTATGAAACATACATACCTGGTTCTACATTTGCATGTTTCCTTTGGGGATCATTGTCCTAACTGAACAAAGCCTTTAGCGTGTCTTTCACTGAAGGTCTGCTGTGATGGATTCTCTCTGGTTTAGTTTATCAAAAAATAACATTATTAATACCTCTCTCAGCAGAGCTCAGTGGCTCAGCCTGTAATCCCGTGTTTTGGGAGGCTAAGTAAGTGGATTGTCTGACCCCGCGGGTTCGAGACCCGCCTGGGCAACTTGGCGAGACCTCATCTCTACAATAAGTCAAAAAATTAGCCGGGCATGGTAGCGCGCCTGTAGCTCCAGCTACTTGGAAAGTTAAGGCGGAAGGATTGCTAGAGCCCAGCAGGTCAAGGCTGTGGTGGCCGGGAGCGTGCCACTGCACTCCAGTCTGGGTGACAGAGTGAGACTCCAACTCAAAAAAAAAAAAA
Source organism: Cephalopachus bancanus (assembly GCA_027257055.1). Lineage (NCBI taxonomy): Eukaryota > Metazoa > Chordata > Mammalia > Primates > Tarsiidae > Cephalopachus > Cephalopachus bancanus. The sequence continues at coordinate 2,855,054 of JAPVLO010000269.1, forward strand.
AACAAAACCAAAAACCTCTCTCTCTCTCTGTCTCTTTTTTTTAAAGACAGGGTCTGGTTCTGTTGCCCAGGCTGAAGTCTGTTGCAATCATAGTTCACTGCAGCCTCCAACTCCTGCCCTCAAGTGATCTTCCTGCCTCAGCCTCCCAAAGTGCTGTAATTATGAGTATGAGCCACTATGCCTGGCTTAGTCTTCATTTGTGAAGAGTATATTTGATATATATAATATTCTAGGTTTCAGGGGATATTTCCTTTTCTTCATTTCAAGCATGTCATTCCGTTGTCTACCAAATTTTATTTTTGTTGAGAAGTCAACTGTAATCTTACTGTTGCTTCTTGTACGTTATTTGTCATTTTTATCTGTTCAGCAATTATGACATACCTAGGTATGATTTTCTTTGTATCCATCCTGGTAGGGTATCATAGCACTTCTTGCATCTATAACTTGATGATGCCTGCTAGCTTTGGAAAACCTTCTTCTCTCTCTCCCTTGCTCTTCAGAATATTTCCTACTGCCCTCTACTCTGGTCTAGTAATCCATTTTTAATTCTAGTTATTCTTTTACTCAGTTCTAGAATTGTTATTTGATTCTTTGGTATATATTTTTGTTTCCTGTGGATCCTGTCATCTATTTTGAGGGTATAGATTTCTTATAGTTACTTTGAAATCCACCATGAAGATTCCAGTATCTGAATCACCCATGGGTCTGTCTCTGCCCCTCGGCCCTTGGTTTTGGCTTCTGGTATGCCTGGGAATTTCTGACTGAACACCAGACAATGTGTACAAAAAACCTTATAAAGATGCTGGATTATGCTAACCTACTCCAGAGAGGATTTACTTTGCTTCTAGCAGGCAGTTAGAGAAGGAGGAGGAGATCTTAATCCAGCATGTGCCTCAACTATTTCCACGCTGGTTTTGAGTTTTTAGGGGATCAGTCTCCTTCTGGTCTGCCCTTACTCCTAGCTTCCAGTCCCCTTTGGGAACCCCAGCTAAAAGCCTGCCTATCTAGGGACCCGTCTTTCTAGCCAGATCTCAAACTTCATTTCTACCTCTCCTGGATAACTCTATTATGAGCTGTTGCCAACCTTCTCAGCCTCCTGGCTGACACTTCCTGTTCAATTCCCAGTCGTTCAACTGCTGCTATTAATGGAAGATACTGTGAAGGAAACAGGGGTGCAGAATGTTGGGATCGCTTCTATATTTCTCCCTCCTCTCTGGGTTCTTAAGTTTAGTCCTACCATTGCAAAACTCCAGATTTGGTCTTCCCAGGCCCAAGTGGCTTCCAGCAGCTCTGCTCTGCTGTATTCCCTCCTAACCACGATTTGACATCAGTTGACACATTCAGTCAAAAGGTGGTTCCAAGTGTCAGGAGCCTCAGTGCATGCCTCTTCCGTGGCGGAGTGCAGTATCTGCACCTTCTCCGTTATTCCTCCAGCTGAGAGGTGGGGACCGTGGCCTTCACTCTGGGCGGCTCCAGGACTGCTTTGACCTACCTACAGAACAGGTCTGGGGAGAGGCCCTGCTGGTATCCTGGCTCTGACTTTAAGAGATTGGAAGCTTCTGCTTCCTGTCTCTTAAAATACTTGCCCTGGAAAAAAAGCGATAGCTGGATAGAAATTCGACTACCCTAAAAGTACTATGCCATGAGGAAGCCCAAGCTAGCCACATGGAGAAGCTGCATGGTGTTATCCAGCCCAGAAGCCAGACGTGGGAGTGAAGAGGACTTCCAACGACCCTGCCATGGCCCCTATGTGCCCACAACAGCAGAGAGGACACAGTTGAACATAACAGCTCCAAGAGCCATGAAGGACAATGACAAAATATTGTTTCAATATACGAACATTCAGGGTAGATTTTTCTGTATAATAGATAACCACAGCACCTTCTCTTCTGAGGGGTTCTGGCTGCTTGGTAGCTGTGTGTGTGTGTGTGTGTGTGTGTGTGTGTGTGTGTGTGTGTGTGTGTGTGTGTGTGTGTCAGAGAGAGAGAGAGAGAGAGAGAGAGGAGAGAGAGAGAGAGAGAGGTTAAATGTATCTTTGGTCTAGTTCAAGGTAGTCTATCACAGCCGGAGATTCAAGTCATATTCATCATAAGCATAAAATCACCCATCAAGCCTCACGGCAAGCAGCAGTGTTTACTGTGTCTAGGGCAGCACAGAGTCGGTCCCATGGCTATGTCTCTGCTCCAGGGGTGACTTATTAGTGGTCCACATTCTCACCATGTTCTGCTGAACACCAGGCTCCATTTCTCCCCATCCTCTTACCCCCATTTAATTTTCTTGGTAGGCCGGGCTCGGTGGCTCAGCCTGTAATCCCGTACCTTTGGGAGGCTGAGGTGAGTGGATTGCCTGAGCCCGTGGGCTTGAGACCCGCCTGGGCAGCGAGACCTCATCCCTACAATAATTCAAAAAATCAGCCGGGCGTGGTAGCGCATGCCTGTAATTCCGGCTACTTGGAAGACTGAGGCGGAAGGATCGCCGGAGCCCAGCAGGTCAAGGCTGCGGTGGCCGGGAGCGGCCACTGCACTCCAGTCTGGGTGACAGAGTGAGACTCCAACTCAAAAAATAAAAAATAAAAATAAAAATAATTTTCTTGGTAGCGTGTATCCCAACAGGACATCTGTACTTCTCCCTCAGCAGTGTAATTTCCAGGCTGCGTGACAGCTTCCAGGCTCTGTGCGGTCTTTGCTTCTCTTTCCCCTAGGGGCACATGCTGGGATCCCACTCCCCTGTCCAGGAAGTGCACGCATGCATGGCCACAGGATTTGCTTTGACCAAGGAAAGGGAGTGACACATGTCACTCCAGGACTGAAGTCATGGAGTCAGAGTACACACGTGAACACCTGTTTTTTCTCTCTGCCACGGGCATCAGTGATGACCTGGCTGGTGGGCGCTTCCTCTACCAATCTGGGTTGCAGAGTGAGAACAACTCCAGGTGAACTCATAGCTGAAACTCAGCTGAGAATGAAGAGAAACTAACCTTTGTTGTTTTAAGCACTAGAAACTGAAGGACTGTTTCCCTAGCAAGTCGCAGCCTGTCCTGACCGCACCACGCAAACTTTGTGTCATCACTGCTGTGGAAAAATGCCACAGGGCATAGAGTGGACATTCCATAGCTATCCATCAAATTGGTGAGCCAATTTAAATGAACGCTCATTCCAATATATTTAAGAAGCAGTGAAGTCTTAGAGATGATAAATCATTCTCTTCTTGACACATTCAGGCAGGACTCCACCAAAAATAATTTACCCAGTGATTGTTTTACTTTTGTTAAGTTTTATTCATAGTCAAATAATAAACCAAACTTGGCTGAGCACGGTGGCTCGCACCTGTATCCCAGCACTTTGGGAGGCCAAAGCAGGAGGATCATTTAAACCTGGGAGTTCAAAACCCGCCTGGGCAACATAGCGAGACCTACTCTTTACAAAAAAATTTAAAAATTAGCTTGGTGTGGTGGCATGTGCCTACAGTCCCAGCTTCTCAGGTGGCTGATATGGGGGGATCGCCTGAGCCAAGGGCACTGAGGCTGTGGGGAGCCATGATCTTGCCATTACACTCCAGCCTGAGCAACAAGGTGAGACACCAACTCAAAAATAAACAAATAAATAAAAAAAATAATAAACTTGATATTCTCCGAAGCAAGCCATTCACCTTCACTCATCCTGTAATTTCCAGAAGGGCTATGTGACAGCCTCCAGGCTCTGTGCTGTCTTTGCTTCTCTTTCTCCTAGGGACACACACTGGAATCCCATGTCCCTGTCCGGGGAGTGCACTGCACTCATGCCTGGCCATGGGATTTGCTTTGGCCAAGGAAAAGTAAAGGAGAAGGAATATCATCTGAAGCGGAGGTGTGCCTGCTCTGAATTAAAAGCACTTGATGTAATTTGCAGTTTTGCAATGACTTTGCACAGAATGTTGACCAGTCTACTCAATGAACTCACACAGGTGAGGGCCGACCACTCTCCAGATGCTGAGCACCACTATTTATCACTATTTATTCCCTCTGAGCTGTGGGTACCTCCTTGGAATTTGATATCTGACATACTCAAAGACAATTGCCTAATGCTTCCTTTGGAAACCATCACAGCATCCTGTAAAGATTTCAGGGGCTTGTAGTCCCCTTAAGGACCAGTCCTGAGAGGAAACACGGAGGAATTGGGACACAGAAGTGACCATTCTCGTTCTTCAATCCATCACGAGAACTGTCTCCTGGTACATACCTACTCCAGTTTAATATCGAGTTAAAAACATCTTGTTCTGATCAGTTGGTCCTAGCAGTAGGAAGAGTTGATAATCAAAAAAGACTCTTTTTCCAATGGGGAAAAAGTAGAAAAATATATGAAGAGGGTAAAATGGTCTATGTGACCCAGCAAGGACAACCTTGAGCTGGGTAGAGGTTCAGGGTGGCTGTCCGCCATTCAAACATTTTATTGGTAGGAATATCCGGGTGTATTGGTCTTTTCATGGGGTTGTCTGATAAGTTACTTCAGTTATTTCTGTTTCTTAACACAAACCAAGAAAATTAAAAAGAATTTTGAGGGATCATTTTCATCATGACTCCCAAAGCTTGACTCTTTTGAGTATCTTGAGTCCAAATCCATGAGATTTTAAGGTCCCTTTTGGCACCTGTAAGTTAGTAAATCCTTGAGGTGAGACACCCACAGTGAAGAAGAAATGAATTCCTGTATAGTCAGTCGCCTTCTTCTTCACTTCCTTCAATTTCACACCTCTGTCCCTGTTAATGTACCCTCACTGCACCCTAGCCAGCCTTCTTCCTGTTCCTGTCTCTCGTATAATTGCAAATGACCATTTTTAGGCTGGTATATTCATTCACTCCCCAGGCTCAGGTATGGACTCAATAATTAAGAGGCAGATATTCCAGAGAAAAAGCATGCCCTGTACAGCCACGGTCAGGAGTCTGCCAGCAACAGAGCAGACCTTAACATCTCTGGTTTTCTAGGTTCCATGTTTACGGAGGGACGTCGCACAGCCTCAGTGGTGGTATAACTATGTTCAATCAATTGCAATTTTCTAAACTCAAAGGTATTAATATTTCACTTTGATATTTTTCTATGTAAATATGCAGCTTTTTAAAACCTTATTTTCTAAGAATATGGATACGCTCTTCTAAAATATAGAACTAAATTATAGAAGCATAAAACCACACATCTGTTTTCTAGGAGAAAAGACAAATCTCCCCTGTAGCTGGATCATCAATCCCAACCAAAAGCAAAAGTCTTGGGCTGCAGTTAGCTTTGACTTTACAAAAAGCTAATTTCTTGATATAGAATAATTGAATCTGAATCCACTAGGGTTATATGAACAGAGTCATAACAATGAATATATATAAATATAACTATTAAATGATAATACCAGCAACCAACCCCCCAAAAGAATATGGCTTTATCACTTACAAAAACGAGTGGGTCATGCCGGGCTCGGTGGCTCAGCCTGTAATCCCGCGCCTTTGGGAGGCTGAGGTGAGTGGATCGCCTGAGCCCATGGGTTCAAGACCCGCCTGGGCAGGCGAGACTTCATCTCTACAATAAATAAAAAAAATTAGCCGGGCGTGGTAGCGTGCGCCTGTAGTTCCAGCTACTTGGAAGGCTGAGGCGGAAGGATCACCGGAGCCCAGCGGGTCGAAACTGCGGTGGCCGGGAGCGGCCACTGCACTCCAGTCTGGGCGACAGTGAGACTCCAATTCAAAAAAAAACACGAGTGGGTCATTTTGTGACTGTTGCCGATAAGGGATGTCGGAGGGAAGGGACGGAGTTTACTAATGTCTCCTCTCTGCGGGGCACATGGAGGGTATCTCACACACCGCTGCTCACACGAGTCTCGCAACAGTTCTATAAACATGGTATTAGTGTATCCCATTATGCAGATAAGGGGATTGAATGATGATGTTTAGATTTAAGAATTAACAAATACCAGAGAAAGTATGTTCCCTTGCTGCCTGCTGCATGAGACCTGAACCAAGCATGGGCGTTGCCCCAGCCCACCCACACCATACCGCCCAAGCAGACAGGGGTGTTTGCCAAAGTTCTTAAAGCAAGAGAAACATGTTCACACATACAGTCGTGGCCTCCTATTTGGTAAAAGCCTCCTTTGAAGTGTGGAATTCCCATGCAGGAGTAGATTTGAAAACGATGATCACAGATTTAGTTCTTGGAGGCATTTGATGTGAGCGCTGAGGAACCGGCAGGGCCAAGGCTGAAGGCAGTGGAAGATTGCCCGTTCTCTCTCCCTCTCTCTCCCTCTCTTCTCTCTCCCTGTCTCTCCTTTCTCTCTTCTCTCATTCTTCCCTTTTTCTCTCCCTCCCTGAACTCACACTGACTTTGGAAGAGCCATGGTGGTCTGGGAGGACAATGTCCCATGAGCCAGAGAGAGGTGAGGAAGCGCCCAGCGAGTTCTTTCCAGTTCCGGGTGGAGAACGCTCCACAGGCCCCTCAGGCACTACTCAACTCTGAACCCTTTCATAAGTCTGTCTTTCACAGGGGGCAGGCCTTCCCCCACCACAGGTGTCCGCCAGTCACCTATCTTAAAGTTTTGGGGGACATTCTCTATGCAGACATGAAACACACTAAAGGAACACAGGTGAGGCAGAAATGTCAGCCAAAGGCACCACCAAGATTCCTGTGAATATGAAATACATACTTCAAGGGCTCGAGGTAGGAGCTGGCTCCTGCTGTTGTTTGGATCCAGTTTCTTTTTTTTGTAGGGGTCTAGGTATAGACAGGACATTTCTTACATGTGTTCTCTGTAAGAATCAGAATATGAATTCTAAGATACTCCCAGAGTTGAGTCTAGAGCCTGGAAGGCCAGAAAAGAGCATCACTCAGTAGGAAACTTTCCTGCAGACACATCCACACCCTCAAGCAGGGGCTTAAACTGAGGCTCTGCACTCGGCACAAGCATTTCTTACTGTCACCCACGATTACTTAGTAATATTTATGCAATGCCACGCACACTGGGACTTTTCCATGTGAACACACAAAGTAAATGCTTTTCTTAATTAGATTCTTTCAAAGAAAAAGCTCATCAAAAATAGCAGCAGCCAGACACTCTTATTGGTTCTAGAAGTTTCCACTAGGACGAAAACCCAATCTTAGAAGCAGTTACTGGTGCGTGTTAATCTGAGTGCCGACCCGAAGGTGACACGGAGGTCAATATTTACTTCCGAGGAAACATCTTGAGATTCATGCAAATATTAGCTCAGTTTGGAAAATAGAGCTCAGATTCTGGATGCTTCTGTCCAAATACCCAGCACAGCTGCAGGCAGGTGGATGCTGCCATCCACGGGGAAAACCCACTTCTAAAAAGTTAATCAGCATCGAATTTGCATTCACCGCTAATCTGAGCACACAAAAAGCCATATTTCTTCTGTGCTGAAGAGTTTAAAAATTATTTGGAAATTAGTTGATTTGCTTTTCACGTGTAAGATTTAAAAAATCTCCTGACTCATTAGAGACTCTTTTTTAAACCAGTCAGAACAGATTTTCATATCTTAGGCTGCTATAATAAATACTAAATTGAAAAACTGTTCATTTACCACAAGTCCCACATTGTTGATTAAGTTGTACGCATGCCAGTATGAAGGCTGCTCTTGGTTGGAGATACTTGTAACTTTAGTAACATGCAAGAGGCCATATGAAAGTAGATGGATATTTACTGCAGCGTTATTCGTAAGAAGGAAAAACTAGAGACAAGCAAAATGCTAGCAGTGATCCAATACATCACAGCACAACAGCACTGTTTTATTTATTTATTTATTTTGAGTTGGAGTCTCACTCTGTCGCCCAGACTGGAGTGCAGTGGCCGCTCCCGGCTACCGCAGCCTCGACCTGCTGGGCTCCGGCGATCCTTCCGCCTCAGCCTTCCAAGTAGCTGGAACTACAGGTGTGCGCTACCATGCCTGGCTAATTTTTTATTTATTATAGAGATGAGGTCTCACCAAGTTGCCCAGGTGGGTCTCGAACCCGCGGGCTCAGGCAATCCACTCACCTCAGCCTCCCAAGGCGTGGGATTACAGGCTGAGCCACCGAGCCCGGCTTGTTTTATTTTTTAAATGATGCCTGTACTTGGGCTCATAGCACTGCTTCAGGACAGTGGCACCTGTTGCACACAGCAAAACTCCAGGGATACGCTCACATCGTAGCCTATGTCTGAGGTTGTACAGAGTAAGAGAGAAGATATTTCAGGTTTTGTGAGCCATGGGCTCTTGGTCATAATTGCTCAATTCTGCCATGGCAAAAAGCAACCAAAAACGTAAGTGTGTTTTAATACAACTTGTGCTTGGACATCCTTCTTGGAATTTCATACAATGTTCACACTGTAAATATATTTAATTTTTTACCATTAAAAAAGGCAAAGAGTGCTTTTAACTCACAGGACATCTAAACAAAGGAAGCAGACTGGAACTGACCCTGGGGCTGTTGCTTTCTGGCCCCTGAGCTGTATGAAATGTCACTGACGGAAGTTGTGCCATCTGCAATCTGCATGATCTCACATGAAAGTCGTGTGCCAACGTCCAACATCTGAAAAAAAACTGCACCGAATTGCTAACAGACACTCTCCCTGGGGCCTGGGCAGGGGAGAGGATGCTGAACAAGGGTTTACAAGTTTTACTTCATGTGCAAAGTGCATACATTTTTATCCACAGACATGCACAACCCAACCTTTTTAAAAGACTTAAAAGTGAGCTGAGACTAAAGTGGTACAAGTACATCCTACGGAGTCAGACCAGGGGTTATCTCTGGAGATGGGGAAGGAGTTGTGTTTAAAAAACAGCCCTCGGGGAGGAAGCCAGTGTCTCGGTGATGGCCCTGTGTGGCGCTTACACAAGGGAGTGCTTTCTAATAATTCATTATGCTGTCATTTGTGTTTCATGTACTTTTTAGTGTGTCCCCCAAAGAAAGACAAACTTCCTTTTTCATTGCTTGGGATACTCTCCCAAACTTCCCTGAAGTCAAATCACAAGGCTGAGTCTGACCACTAAAAATTAAAATTAATTATACAGTAATAAAATATCAAATCCAAGGCCAGGCACAGTGGCTCAAGCCTGTAATCCCAGCACTTCGGGAGGCCAAAGCGGGAGGATTGCTTGAGGTCAGGAGCTCGAGACCAGCCTAGCAACATAGCAAGACCTCGAGTCTACAAAAGAAAAAAAAAATTGTGTTTAAATTAGCTAAACATGGTGGCATGCGCCTGTGGTTCCAGCTACTCAGGAGACTGAGGCAGGAGGATTGCTTGAGCCCAGGAGTTTGAGGCTTCAGGGGGCTATGATTCCAGCCTGGATATCAAAGCATGACCCTGCCACAAATAAACAAATAAAAAACATCAGATCCAAAACACTACTCTTTAATCCACTTGACTGCCGCAGAACCTCAATTTAACACGATAAAGACAGATTGGTGAAAACATCCAACCTAAACACTCCCCTCAGATCGAGAGAAAGATCTGAGATGCAGTCATGTCTGTGGGAAACCTTTCCACACAAACGTTTGGCACCATCCGTACCCTCTCCACCTAGGCCTGCCAGGTTTACAATTGCAGCAGGCCAGGGAAAGCTGATGCATGAATTCATGCTGGTTTACATTTAACTTTGGAAACTGACATTGCTAAATGAGGGAGAAGCACGTCCCTAGACAACAGGGGAATGTGGTGGTGTCCTAACTCACCAAAGGGAGGCAGAGAACTGCCTGGGGACCATAAGCCAGGCTCGCCCCAAGGTCAGAGCTGCACCCAGTCAAGAGACTTGGTGGACACTCAAGTTCTCCTACTTGCCTGTGAGCTTCCTTCACTCTGTCTTAGCCTAATGGAAGCTGGTTCAACCCCGGTGGAGAGGAGAATGAAAAGAACTAAAAATAGAAATACCACTCAACCCAGCAAGTCCCCACTGGGTATACACCCAAAGGAACACGGATTGTTCTGTCAAAGAAGACACCTGCACTTGCAAGTTTATCGCAGCAGTAAAGACATGGGACCAAGAGTAAAGACATGGGACCAAGCTAGATCCCATCAAAAGTGGACTGGAAAAAGAAAACGGGATACTTATACACCATGGACTACTACACAGCCATAAAGAACAACAGAGTCATGTCCTCAGCAGCAAAATGGACGCAGCTGGAGGTCATTATTGTAAGTAAGTTAACTCAGAAACAGGAAATCAGTACTACCGGCTCACACTCGTAAATGGGAGCTAAACACTGGGCACACATGGACATAAAGATGGAACAACAGACAGTATGAACTCATAAAGGGGGTTGAGGGAGGTGTGTAAGGGTCAGAAAACCACCTACTGTGTACCACTCTCACTCCCTGGGTGACAGGTTCCACAGAAGCTCAGACCTCACCATCACTCAATAGACCGACGTAATAAACCTGCACATGGACCCTGAAGTTAAAATAAAAAAAAAAGAAAACTTATAACCTAAAAAATAAAAGTAAGTAAAAGCTTCTGTCTACATAACTTAAGTTCATGTTAACAGATCTATTCTAGGCATACAGGCCAATGGAACAGGACAGAGATTCCAGAAGCAAAACCTCAATTTCTCAACCAACTCATCTTCGACAAAGCCTCCACCACCAACCACTGGGGAGAGAAGAACCTATTCGGTAAATGGTGCCGGGAAAACTGGCTGACCACATACACAAAAATCAACTCTAAATGGATCAAAGACCTAAACATAAAACCTTAAACTACAAGAACCTTAGAAAATGCAGGAGGCACACTTATGGAAATTGGAACCGGCAACCAATTCCTGATCAAAATCCCAAGTGTCCAGGCCATAAGAGATAAGATAGACAAGCGGGACCTCATCAAATTGACAAGCTTCTGCAAAGCCAAAGAAACCATCAAGAGAGCAGGGACACAGCCCACAGACTGGGAAAAAATATTTGCCAACTGTAGGCCTGACATCTAGGATCTACAAGGAACTCACATGTGCCCCCCAAAAAACAAACAAAAAAAACCCAGCCTCATTATAAAGTGGGTAAAAGATATGAATAGATACTTCTCAAAAGAAGACATACGAGCAGTCAACAGATACACAAAAAAATGCACAATCTCACTAGTCATCAAAGAAATGCAAATTAAACTACACTGAGATACCACCTAACTCCAGTCAGGATGGCCATCATCGATAACTCAAAAAACAACAGATGCTGGAGAGGACGCGGTGAAAGGGAACACTTCTACACTGTTGGTGGGAGCATAAACTAGCACAGCCTCTGTGGAAAACAGTGTGGCAATTCCTAAAAGATCTAAAAATCAACCTTCCATACAGCCCTGCAATCCCCCTACTGGGAATATACCAGAGGAACTCAAATCACTCTATGAAAAAGATACCTGCACATGTATGTTTATTGCAGCACTGTTCACAACAGCAAGAACATGGAACCAACCACTCTGCTGATCAAAAGAGGACTGAATTTTCAAAAAGTGGTACAAATACACTATGGAATATTATGCAGCCATAAAGAAGAACAAAATCATGAACATCTCAGCAACCTGGATGGACCTAGAGTCTATAATACTGAGTGATCTATCACAGAAAGAAAGAACTAAGTATCACATGTTCTCACTCATAAGCGGACCTTGAATAATTATCATACTACTATAAGAAAGGAATCGGCAATGGTGGGAAACTGCCAGGGGAGGGGTGTCGGGAGTCCAACCCCTAACAGAAGACAAAGTGAAGGCTACCTGAATATGGGAAAAACGCTGGCTGGGAGCAAGGCTCCAGCTAAAGAGGCCCTGCCGGAGGCAAAGCCCCATGGATCCTGTTGGTGGGCCCCTTTGATCTTAAGGAATGAGTGCATAAGACAGAAAGTACCCCTTTCTTATGACAAACAAAGCATTAACTAGTAATAGGCGAGGATGATGTATCAGTGAAACTAAGGCTTGAGACATAAGGAAGGAACAACAGCAAAAAACACATCCATTAGAGATGCTAGGGAAAAAGCAAAACCATTGTGTATAAGGAAAATAAGAAACTTCCCCATTCTCTATTTCTAATGGTTAACAGACCCTATACTAAAATAACACCTTAGACGGGTAAGATGGAGGAGATTTGTGAGAACTGAGACAAATCGATCCTGAGGGCAGCTGTTTTTAAACATAATTTAAAAAGTTATAGACATAATAAATATAAGTTGGTAAGGTTAATACAATTTAGCAATATAAGGTAAAATAGTTGTATAGATAAAAATAGAATAATGATTAAAAATAATTAGATAAAATATAATTAAATAGAAAATAAATATAAAATATAAAAGTAATTAAGTATAATTCATATAAAGGTTGTTAAGTATTATTAGATTATGATTTACACAAATAAAGTAAGAATAAAAATAGGTGCATAATAGGAAAGTTTATAAAAAATAATTAAGAAATAATAAAATTAGTTACAAATGTAAACACCAATATATTGCTGCTAAGTTACATGTGAGAATTTAGCTAAAAATATGTTATAAAGAGGTGAGGGTTAAAAGGTTATACAATTTTTAGCAAATGTTGTTTCGTTCCTGTCTATTGGTTTTGACATAATTAACCTCCCGGGAACAGAAATGGACAGGAAGGAACAAACAGATCATTGTAAAGCGTCTAATTGTAAAAGAAAAACATAAAGTAAGCATTTGTGGGCACATATGTGAGGGGGTTAAGGGTTGAAAATGTCCTATATAAGCATATGAAGATTGAATACAATTTGGAAGAGTCCTGAACTCTGCCCAGAAAGTTGACTCGTGTCTTCTTTCTTTGCCACTCCTGATCCTCTCGCCTCAGGCCCTGACTCTCATCTGGGGCTGGTCTCCAGCAGAGGGAGACCCACCACATCAACAAGAGTACCTGCATAGTGACTATTTGTTTACCTAACCCTAAATTGTACCCTACATCTTTAAAATAAAAAAAAAAAACAAACAGATCTGTTCCCTAATGTGAATCTTAACAGGGACCAATTGTTTGAAAGCACCAACCCCATGGTGCTCAATATAGGGTAGGTTCTGGGTGACTGTTGGGTTTTCATTTTGTAGAGGGTCACATGTGCCCTGAAAAGTTATGGAAGACGCACCTCTGCAGTTGGCATTTGTCACTGGGTCCCTGGTGAGGGCTATGCTCTTGGCCACTGGTCTCAGTCTCCATAAGAGCTGGAGACTGAGCTCAGCATCTTACAGGGCTGGGGAACGTTTTCTGGGGGAGAAGATAGCTTTAGCTTTGACTCCAAAGTTAGCTACAACACGCTTACCATGCAACGCCACTCTATAAATCCAGACAGAACATGACCAAGCCTACCAAGATACACACAGAACCGTATCCAGATGACAGAATGTTGGATCAAGCTGTCAGGCAGGACATCGGCAATATGGACACGTAGGAAAATAATGAGGTGACACATGAGAGAGAAGTCACTTCTGCAAGACCAGGCAGGCATTTTCCATCCCCACGCCCTATCAGGGGCTTGGTTCAATGCACACTCAATGAGTGGGACAGAGCAGGGGGTGGTTAAGGCTTGAAGAGTGGCCACTGGAGAACACAAAACCCCCAACACTCACTGAGCCACCTTGGTGATCCAGGCACTGTTTCAGGCTCCCTCTACAGTCGCCTCAGGTAATCCTCACCCCAACCTATAGGGAACCAATCAGATCCCACTGTCACCTCATTTTACAGGAAAGGACATGAGACTCAGAGCCCAATGGTGTGGGAGTAGTAACGGGACAAAGAGAATTCAACCTGAACACTCGGGACACAGCCACACACGTGAACGTCAGGACTTCAGGAAAAGCACCAAAATGAGTCGTATTGAAACAATGACAGTCTCTCGAAAGTGTGAGAAAAACTAACCTCCAGGAGCCGCAGCAAAATGCCGTGGGAACTGTCCACGGGGAAAGAGTTCTGAAATTACGTTCTCCCTCCCATCTAACAGGTAACGTGCATACTGTGCTGAATGTGAGCCAGGAATGCTCGTGCTCCTCCATACAAATCAACTGCTCATAAGTATATGATGCAGGTGTCAGGGTACCATCCACTTCCAAGGCACACAGATGAAGTAACGCTAACCTTCACACAAGCAGCAGGACCTGGGCTGGGATGTGAACTGAGTCCTCACTCCTAAGTATGTTGCCTTCCTGAAAATGAGTTGGTCTACACAGCCTCGGGCCGGTTTTGTGGTGGTCCATACAATGGGCCGAGTGTTTACGGCCCACCCCCAAATTCATATGTTGAAATCCTAACCAAGGCGATGGCATGAGGAGATTAGGCCTTGGAAGGATGATGGGGGAGGCGCCCTCATGGATGGGATGAGTGACCCCATTAGGAGGACCTGAGGGAGCGTGCCTGTCCCTTCCACGATGTGAAGACAGAGAGAAGGTGCCATCTAGGAAGCAGGGCACAGGTCCTCACCAGACACCGAATCTGTAGGCACCTTAACCTAGGACCTCCTGGACTCCAGAACCATGAGAAACAGACTTCTGTTGCTTTTAAGCCACCCAGTCTATGGCATTTTTTTTTCATAGCAGCTCAAAAGAACTATTGCCTTTCTTTTTATGGAACTAACTGCCAATGTTTTAACTTTGGGACGTTTCACATAAAAGCTTGGATTTATGTTTTCTCATTTAAAAAAGTCAAGACTCCAGTCACAGGGCATTCAGACCACACTTGGGACAAGCTCGCAGCATCAAGTGGCCAAGGTGCCCAGACACAGCACACAAGCCCTGGGCCACCTCAACCCCGCTCCGCCTATTCGCCCAGACCCGCTGGCCCAACTACCGCCCCCATGGCATTTAATGGGCAACCTGCTAAGAAAAACTATGCAAAATTTGGAAATAAGACAAAATGATTACTGCATGCCCTTTCAAAACCATGCTAGAACATTCAACAAACCCGCTGAAATGTCACAGGGGGCCCCAGGGAAAGGAAACTTTACGTGACGTACTATTTACTATTGGTGAGGGTCCAGACGCTGTAAATTTAGATGTTAACTTGTGGAAGATTGATAAGTTGCAAATGACTTTTGTCCAGTAGAGAGACAAATAATTCCTGTCTTACAGGAAAAAAAAGTCAAAGGTTATTGATGTTTAACCTGTTCTACACCAAGCTTTGCCATCTTTCTCAGCATTCTTTTCCCTCTATATTGTGTGTATGCGTGTGTATATACTCATATAAATAATTTCTCATAACTTCTTTTTATTTAGTTATTCCATCTCTTTGGTGCCCTCATCAACAAATTAAGCAATTCTTTGGCCCTCACTCATGGTGACATTATGTTCTTAATCTTTGGAAAATGTTTAACTTTCTGAAAATCTTTATTTTTAAAAAACGATGCTTTGGCAAACCTTCGACTCTTCTAGTGGGATGGAACAAGAAACAGTCCACCTTATAGAGGGTGGAAGGGCTCCTTCAGGAAGTCACAGAATAAGACGCTCCAATCCCTGAGTTTCAAGCCTCACATTAGGTGGGGATCTTACATGAGCCGACTTGGGAAGATCGATCCTTGCGGGGGCTGGCTGGTGATTTCCATGTCTGATGACACAATTTTGGAAGCTAAGACCAAGGTGTTCTCTGGAGGGCTGCGTCTGCCGACACTGCACTGCACAGGTGTCTCTGCGCAGAGCACACCTGCCCTTGCAATTCACTGGGAGCCACAGGTTTAATCCTCTCCATCTGTGTTCCTTGAACTCTCCACTGCCCGTGGGCTCTAAGTCACAGGTGCCGCAGAGGTTGAGCGGCTGGGCCACTCTTATCACGTCTGGGGGCTACATGCTGACATCCTTAAAAGAATTTAGAAATAAATCTAATAGTAGGCCTTTCACTCCAGAGCACTGTGTATTTGAATCCCATCGAGAGGGGATACACGTATAATCAGAGAACAGGTCTGAGATTCAAAAGCACTTAGCCAAGCCATTTACCCCCATGTTGGATAAAACCGCTCCATTGTAACCAAATAAAAACTCCATTGAAAGTTGACACAGCCTAGGCTAAAAGCTTGAAGCTTCGAGCAGCAGCAAGATGAGCTTCGTTAAAATAAAATAAAAAAAGCCCCAGCAGCTGAAACACGGCACAACACACTCTGCATCTTGATGGAGCTGAAGGAGCTGGCGGGCGCAGTTCCGCCTTCCTCAGCAATGGAGGAATTCCAGGACAGATTTAAACGGGAACTTAAGTCCATTCATCAATTCATTCAGAGAACTGAAGCATTGAAAATTGTGGAGGAGCCTGGGCTTGGAATCGGGAACAGGCTGGTTGTCAGACAAATGAGGGCTGTGTCACACGAAAGCCACTATAATTTTTAGCTTGAGCAAAAGTATGAATGACAGACCTTTGTGTCCGCCTTAAAAATCTGCGAAACCTTTAAAAACAGGAAGTAGCACAGGATGGATTCCAGACAGTCGCTAAAGAACCAGCCAGCCACCCCCGACCCCAATAAAAACAGACACATTCCCAGATGCAAAACCACATCCTTCCCAAGAGAGTAGAAGGGCATGCTGTGCTTCCCGCAGAGTTATGGGTGCAGAGGCTAGGATGCAAAGTGTGGCATCTCATATTCAAATGAGGAGTCTGGTACTTTTAAGTTACCGTTGGCCAGACATTGCATACAATCAAGTATCCTTTATTTTACACACTTAAAGTTTCCACTTCATAATGATGCATTTTCAATATCAACTTTGCTCAAGCAGGCCTCAAAAATTCCCATTCAAACAAGATGTCAGTGTTACTGGCTTCAGTATAATGTTACCCGCTGTTACTGGCTTCAGTATAATGCTCAGAGATCATGGAAAACGAGAAATCAAAACTATTGGGCTTAGCGTAAAATCAGTGGTCCCCCTCAGAAAAGAAGAAAGAGCTCAGCCAAGCTCGTTGGCTCAACCTTAATCCCAGCACTTTGGGAGGCCAAGGCAAGTGGATTGCCTGAGCCTGTAGGTTTGAGACCAGTATGGGCAACTTGACAAGACCTCGTCTCCACAATAAATTAAAAATTAGCCAGGCGTGGTAGCATGCACCTGTAGTTCCAGCTACTTGGAAGGTTGAGGCGGAAGGATCACCGGAGCCCAGCGGGTCAGCATTGGAGTGGCCACAAGTGTGCCATTGCACTCCAGCCTAGACGAAGTGAGACTCCAACTCAAAAAAAAAGAAAGAAAGAGCTCTGTGTAGTCTCAGCACCAGGTTTTAATATTAGGTTTGTGCAAAAGTAATTTCGATTTTTGTATTGTTGATGTTTGCCACTTGATATTGGAACACATTCTTAAATAAAGGTGGTCATGTTCTATACATCATTTTTTTTTTTTGAGTTGGAGTCTCTGTCGCCCAGACTGGAGTGCAGTGGCCGCTCCCGGCCACCGCAGCCTTGATCTGCTGGGCTCCGGCGATCCTTCTGCCTCAGCCTTCCGAGTAGCCGGAATCACAGGCATGCGCTACCACACCCAGCTGATTTTTTGATTTATTGTAGAGATGAGGTCTTGCTGCCCGGGCGGGTCTCGAACCCGCGGGCTCAGGCAATCCACTCACCTCAGCCTCCCAAAGGCGCGGGATTACAGGCTGAGCCACCGAACCCGGCTTCTATACATCATTTTAATGTGCATTTCTCCCTTTATCTTTTGTTGCTAATGACTTATTACTTGCTGTTTATTTTAGACTACGGAAATGATGCTAGGCAAAAAGTAAATTTGAGTGATTTTCTTATTTGAGATCAAAATGGATCGTAAAGCAGCAGAGGCAACTCGCACCATCAACAAGGCATTTGGCCCAGGAACTGCCAACGAACGTACAGGGCAGTGGTGGTTCAAGATGTTTTGCAAAGGAGACGAGAGCCTTGAAGATGAGGAGCATAGTGGCCATTCATCGAAAGTGGACACAACCGAGAACACTCATCGAAGCTGATCCTCTTAACAACTACACAAGACGTAGCCAAAGAACTCAACATCGACCATTCTATGGTCATCTGGTATTTGGAGTCAACTGGAAAGGTGAAAAAGTTCGAAATGTGGGGGCCTAGCGAGCTGACCGAAAGTTAAAAAAAAAAAAAAATCGTCATTCTGAAGTGTGATCTTCTCCTATTCTATGCAACAATGAACCATTTCTTGATTGGATTGTGACATGTGATAAAAAGTGTATACGACAACTAGCTATGACCAGTTCAGTGGCTGGACTAAGAAGCTCCAAGCACTTCCCAAAGCCAAACTTGCACCAAAAAAAGGTCATGGTCACTGTTTGGTGGTCTGCTGCTGGCCTGATCCACAACAGCTTTCTGAATCCGACAAAACCGTGACATCTGAGGAGGATGCTCAGCACAGCGATGAGATGCACCGAAAACAGCCACGCCTGCAGCCAGCATTGGTCGGCAGAAAAGGCCCAGTTCTCCACAACAACGCCCAACCTCATGTCGCACAATCAGCGCCTCAAAAGTTGAACGAATTGGGCTACAAGGTTTTGCCTCCTCCACCATATTCACCTCACCTCTCATCAACAAGCGACCACTTCTTCAAGCATCTCGACAATTTTTTGCAGGGACAACACTTCCACAGCCAGCAGGATGCTACAAGTATTTTCCAAGAGTTCGTCGAATCCTGAAGCATGGATTTTTTTTTTTTTTTTGAGTGGCATGCTCATGGTCAACCCTGCTGGGCTCAGGCAATCCTTCTGCCTCAGTCTTCCAAGCAGCTGCAACTACAGGCACAGGTTACCATGCCCGACGAATTTTTTGATTCATTTAGAGATGAGGTCTTGCCAAGTTGCCTGGCTGGTCTCAAACCCTGGATTTGGGCAATCCTCTCGCCTCAGCCTCCCAAAGTGTTGGGATTACAGACTTGAGCCACTGCACCCAGTGAAGCATGGAGTTTTACCCTATAGGAATAAGCAAATTTATTTCTCATTGGCAAAAATGTGTTGATTATGATGGTTCCTTTTTTTTTTTTTTTGAGTTGGAGTTTTACTCTCTCGCCCAGGCTGGAGTGCAATGGTATGCCCATGGCCACCCCAGCATCGACCCGCTGGGCTCCAGTGATCCTCCTGTCTCAGTCTTCCACGTAGCCAAAACGACAGAGGCACACTGCCACAACTGGCTAAGTTTTGATTTATTGTAGAGACGAGGTCTCGCCAAGTTGCCCGGGCTGGTATCAAACTCACAGGCAAACCATTTGCCTCAGCCTCCCAAAGTGCTGGGATTACAGGTTGAACCACTGAGCCTGACCTTTTTTTTTTTTTGAGTGGGAGTCTCACTCTGTCACCCAGGCTGGAGTGCAGTGGCATGCTCACGGCCACCCCAGCATCGACCCGCTGGGCTTCAGTGATCGTTCCACTTCAGCCTTCCAAGTAGCCAGAACTACAGTACGCATTACCATGCCCAGCTAATTTTTTGATTTATTGTACAGATGAAGTCTCGCCAAGTTGCCCAAGCTGTTCTCAACCCCGTGGGCTCAGGAAATCCCCTCACCTTGGCCTCCCAAAGTGCTGGATTACAGGCTTGAGCCACTGTGCCTGTCCAATGGTTTCTATTTTGATTAATAAAGCTATGTTTGAGCTTAGTTATAATGACTTAAAATTCACAGTCCGAAACCACAATCACTTTTTTCCTCCAATGTAATACATCAAAGGCTAGTGTAGGGACACCTGGGTATGGTTCTGTTCCTGTTCTGGGTTTTTTAGGTGGTGGAGAAAGAACATCCTAGGAATGTCTACTGTCACCTTCAAGTGACCCATGAAAAAATGCACCCTCCTGTCTTTAGGAGGGACAGACTCTTGCAACCAAGATTAGCTCAAGGCTGCGGTGGTTTTGATATGTGTCTGCAAAGTCCCTCCAACATCTCTGTAAGGTGTGAGTCCACATGCATTGCCAAGACGGCCACCTGTGTGGGCAGGACCTGCCAGTTCACGTCCGCTGAGCAGCCTGTGGTTGAGATGACGGACATGACTTCTGAGGGTGGGTCATGTGAGGTAGTGCTGCACCCACCATGTCTCTGGGGGAAGCCAGCACCCTCCAGAGAGGGACACCAGCAGCCCTGGGGGGTGGACCAGGTTGGGAGGGATAAGACCAATGCACAGGCCATCAGAGAGACCCACCTTAGAACTGAGCTCTCCAGCCCTCATCGAGACTAGAGAGCAGGTAAGGCTTTGGCCTCTGCATGTCTCAGCAGAGCACCCCACAGGCCCTGTCTGAATTTCTGTCCTATAGGAACTGTGAAATACTAATTATCTTACTTTAAGTCACAGTCACAGTTTGGGGGTCATTTGTGATGCAGCAATTGATAACCAGTACAAACCCATGGCACACCCATGGGCAGAGCCAAAGGACCTGGGGAGGGGCCTGTGTTTTAACCACTGGGAAAGAGAAGGTGCTTTTTCTGCTCACCATGAAGCTTAGAGCACAGAAGTGAGGAGTTTCTGGAGAAACTCCAAGGAGTCATCTGAGGAGGAAGCCAGTCCCAAGGAGAACAGAGATGCGAGGTGGGGACAGGCTAGTGCTAATGTTGTTGGGTTCCTGGATCAAGCTATGCCTGAAGGCTGCCTCTAGAATTTCTAGTTGTTTGAGCCAATAAATCTTCTTGCCGCCTGCATTTTTATCTTGAGTAAATTTGGGCTGGAGGTCTGTCGGGTATTCAAAGATCCCTGATGCTATGCCTCGTTGTAGCCTGCCCTGTCCCTAGCATAACACACGAGATAGTCACTAGACAGGCCACATCCTTTTGAGTGAAGTGGCTGACCCCTTGAGATGGGAGCAAAGGTGATCCTGTTCTCTCGGCCACATTAGGCCAAAGCTTGGTACAGGAGGAGTCCAAAGAATGAGGTCCATCCAAGCCCTCAGCGAGCCCATTCCAGAGCCTGTCATTCCAGAACTTCTACTCCTCTGGGCTTCCTACGGCAAAACCTGCTTTCCAGGCGGTAGGATCTGGAAGTCCAGAAAACACACAGGCATGTACACAAATCCTCCAATGAGTTCAGGTGGAGATGAGCACCTGATGAGGATGGTCTGGAGAGCAACTGTGCACAGCTGGGCAGGAAGTTCTCTCACTGGTGACACTTTGCAGGCACCAGACCGCGAGGGGCAGCTCTGCAAAGATGTGGAAGTCTAGGAGCTGGTGTTCCAGGCAGAGGAAACCCCAGGTGTCCAGGCCCTAAGAGGGGAATGAACGTGGGAGGGGCTTCCACAAAGGCAAGACTGTCCAAGGTGGCTGGAGTCTGGAGAACCGAGGGAAGAGTGGAACAGAGCAGTGTAGGCTCCCCAGGTCCTTAAACCCCTCGACTTCCAATGATACTCAGGCTGGAGCCGTCCTATAGATCACAGCCTCGAAAAACCCATGGAGATCAACAGTGTTGCACTGTAAGTCTTGCTTGGGACAAGAGACCCCCGCCTGTCCCTCTCCCGCATACACACAAGAACCACAGGGTGTCCCATTCTAGCTTTTGCTTCCTTCTTTTTTTTTTTTTTTGAGTTGGAGTCTCACTCTGTCACCCAGATTGGAGTGCAGTGGCCGCTCCCGGCCACCGCAGCCTCAACCTGCTGGGCTCCGGCGATCCTTCCGCCTCAGGCTTCCGAGTAGCTGGAACTACAGTCGCGCACTGCCACGCCCGGCTAATTTTTTGATTTATTGTAGAGATGAGGTCTCGCCAAGTTGCCCGGGCGGGTCTCGAACCCGCGGGCTCAGGCAATCACTCACCTCTGCCTCCCCAAATGCGGGATTACAGGCTGAGCCACTGAGCCCGGCTAACTCTTGCTTCCTTCTAATGCTGAAATCCCACCCCAGGCAGGGCCTGGTCGCCATTTTTTGCACATGTGCCATATGAAGAAATATTAACACTGCTCCCTAATCATATTAACACACTTTGCCCTATAAACCACACCCTTTCCCTTACCAAATAAAGGGTCCTGGACAGTCCCCTTCAGAAAGCCAGAGAACTTCCTCCTGAGTGGTCTCCCTATTACAAGTCCCCATATAGTCTTGTCCACTTCTAAGACCCTGAGGTCAGTCACCAAAATACTGGGAGAGGAGTCCAGGAAGCAGAAGCACGCTTGTCTCGCAATGAACAGGCACGGCGGGGAACTGGGCTTTAGGGAGTGCAGTGATCTGACCTGTAGTTCTTTAGCATTCTGGTGAAAAATGAACAGTCAGAGCAAGAGTGTTGGGTCTATGACACGGGATACATAGAACTCTTCACAATGGGTGGGGCTGTCTGCACATCCTCCATGCTTGGAGCTGTTCTAAGCTCTTGGCAGGGATTATCTCATTTAATTCTCACAATCCCACTTGACAGACAAGAGAACAGGGTGCAGTGTAGACAGTAGCCACACGGCTGGTAGGTGGAGGAGCCCAGATCTGAACCTCGGCAGTCTGCTCCAGACCTCTGGCACAGTGTCACACTCCCCTAAAAGCGTTCTAGGACTGGGGCGGTCTTGCTGCTTCAGACTGTGTGTCTCCACAACTGAGACGGTGTTAGGGCTTGTGTCTGAATTCCTCTCACCCACCCTGCTATGGTTTCACTCAACACATGCTGGGTTTATGCTCATCTTTAAGAATGACAAAAAGGGTCAACAAGGATATGGGGAAATGCTTGACGTCACCATTTACCAGGGACTTGCAAGCGAAAACCGCAGTGAGATGTCGCTTCACACTGCTAGGATGGTCTTCAGTAAAAAGACAAAAGGCCAGGGCTAAGAGGACACAGAGGAAAGGGGACCCTTGCTCACTGCTGATGGGAATGCAAATTGGGAAGGCCACGATGGAAAACAGTATGTAGGCTCCTTAGAAAATCAAAAATAGAACCTCCATGTGATCCAGCAATCCCACTCTGGGTAGACGTCCAAGGAAAATGAATCAGCATCTCTCAGTGATATCTGCACCCCCACGTTCACTGCATGCTGCTCGCAATAGCCAAGATAAGCTGAGTCAAGCCAAGTGTCCGTCGGTGGATGCACGGATAAAGGAAGCATGGTATGGATACAGACATGGATGACTCAGTCTTAAAAAAGAAGAGTCCCACCATGGTGACAACACGGATGTGCCAGGAGGACATTATAAGTGACATAAGGCAGGAAACACACACCACCTGATCTCACTTACAATGTGAAATCCGAAAACGCTGAACTCAAAGAGGCAGAAAGTCAAGCCGTGGTGGCGGGCTAGCGGATGGCAGAAGGCAAAGTTCAAGGGTACAAGAGCTCAGCCACGCAGGCTGAGCACATTCTAGAAATCTAACAAGTGACATATTAACTACGGTCAAGGATTTCTGTATCAGAAACTTAAAATTTACTAAGAGGGTGATGCTTAAGTGTTTCCACCATTAAAAAAAAGAAAACAGTCACGGTGACATAAGGTGACAAATATGTTAATTAGCTTAGATGGGGTGACCATTTCACCACGTATACCTATATCAAGCCATTGAGCTGTATACCTTAAATGTACATAATTTTTAAGTCATTTGTTACCTCAATAAAGATAAAATATTTTAAATAATAAAAAACACAAGCATTACAACCAAAACTAAGCTACAGTGACTATATATATATATATATATATATATATATATAGAGAGAGAGAGAGAGAGAGAGAGAGAGAGAGAGAGAGAGAGAGAGAGAGAGAGAGAGAGAGAGCACGAGCCAGTGTGCGCTTATGAAGGTTAACTGGGAAGGGGCAGAAGACACCTCTGGGTGTGGTGGAAACATTCTGCCTCTCTACTGTAACAGTGTTTATATGGATATGGTGCATATGTTTGTCCACAAAGATCGATAACTATATACTTACAGTAGGTGTGTTTTACTGTATGCAAATCACGCTTCAATAAAATTGAATGCTTTTAAAAGTCTGTATGAACTTCCAGGAAGCAAATTCTTTGTATTTGTGTAAGTACATCCTACATGCAAAGTGAAAAGTCACCTGATAGCCTCCAGCTGAAGAGACAGTCTCTAGAAGACACTGATAGTGAAATCCCACTCCAGGCAGGGCTTGTCCACCACTTTTTGTACATGCGCCATATGAAGAAATATTAAAACCCCTCCCTAATCATGTTAACACACCTTTCCCTAGACATCAGACCCCTTTCTTTATCTAATAAAAGGCCCTTTCCTCCTGAAAGTTCTCTCTGGTACAAGCCCTCATACAGCCTTGTCCATTTCTAAGACCCTGAGGTCTTCTGCATTGGTCACTTTGGTCAAGACATCATGTTGCACAAGCAGCTGAGCAGATCCAGCCCCCTGCACAACTCCTTACCTCTCCCTGCACCCATGCAAGCGGGTGCCATCCATACGTTCAGGGGATGAAACCACCTATAAAGAATCAATATCGCCGGGCTCGGTGGCTCAGCCTGTAATCCTGCGCCTTTGGGAGGCTGAGGTGAGGGGTTGCCTGAGCCCGTGGGTTCGAGACCCGCCTGGGCAGTGAGACCTCATCTCTACAATAAATCAAAAAATCAGCCAGGCGTAGTGGCGCATGCCTGTAATTCCAGCTACTCGGAAGGCTGAGGCGGAAGGATCGCCGGAGCCCAGCAGGTCGAGGCTGCGGTGGCTGGGAGCGGCCACTGCACTCCAGTCTGGGCGACCGAGTGAGACTCCAACTAAAAAAAAAAAAAAAAAAAAATCAATATCAAGTCATGGAGTAAAAGCCGCAGCTATGGTTAGAACTTGATATGTCGTCACTAAGTTTACTTGCAATGACCTTCCTGCCCCAACCCCTGGGGAGCAGACTACATGAGGAGACAAGAAGCCACTCGAAAGACAGAGTGGCTTCAATCTCCAGGGACCTCCCCTGCACCTTCCTTGTGGACCACCACGACAATGGCTCAGGGCCCAGGAGGAACCCAGTGGTCACGGGACTTTCACAGACAGCTTCTATTATAAAGTCTAAGAAGGGTATCTGAAATCTTTTTCAGACCCAGGCCCAGAGCACCAGGAAGTCCCCTACCAGTCACAGGACCCCAGGAGGACAGGCTCAACCACCCCCCATGACATCATCAGCCAATCAACAGCCCCTGTGGCTCTACCCACCATGTTCCCTTTAAAAACCTTATCCTCGGAGTCTTTGGGAAGGATGATTTGAGAGATGTCTCCCACTGTCCTTGCTCAGCTGCTTTGAGCTATTAAACCCTTTCCCCATTGTCATGGCTGCCTCAGTTCCTGTTTCCCTGGACAGTGGGCATAAGAACCCTGTCCCACTGTAACAGTGACTCAAGTCAAGCTTGGCAGGTGTTTCAAAAGTGCAGAACCACAGAACTGGCTTTCTAGGGCTGGAGCAGGCTGGTCTCCAAGAAGTTCACTTGTCTAACTGCTCAAGATAGGATGGATGCCACCCCCTGCCACCCTGCACCCAGGGTTTTCTGGCTATCATGGAGCAGAAGCAACAGGCTTCAGAGGTGCCTCATGGGTTGAACAAAAGGCAGAAGTAGGGCAGGAAGAAGTTCAGTGGAAGAGAAAGCCATAAAAGATTCAACTCCAGCCACAGACCTCCAAGATTCTGAACTCCGTTCAGCCTCTGTGGGTTGCAAATTCTCTGGTGACCCACCAGTCCCAGAACTCTTTCCTCAGCCATCTCGGTGTTCTTGTCTTATTCTGGTTTTTGCTTATTTTTAATGCAGATGTTTTTAGGCAGGGCAGGAACCTCTGGGCCTCCACAGCCCTTATACCTTGCCTTATGCCCAGCCAATTTCCACACTAAGCTACCAGCCTAATGCCCTAAGACATTTGAGTCAGTCAGCTTTGGTTTAGATGGAGCATGTTGTGGGGACACAGGTAGCAAAGCCACCAGGCATCTGGTGAAAATGTAATCATCTGGTGTTTTCAGCTTAATCCCTGCATATCCTCAGGGGACTAGTGCCAGGACCCCATGGATGCCAAAATCCTTGGTGGCTCCAGCATCTGCATGCAGTTTAAACACACCCTCCCAGACTCTCTGAGTCATCTCTGGATTACTGAGCGTACTAGTACTAGTGTTTTGTAAACAGTTGCTTTACTCCCTGTCTTTACATTTGTATTACTTATTGTTGCACTGCTATTTTTTCATGTTTTGATTTTTCTGAATATTCTGGATTCCCAATTGGTTCATCTGCAGACACAGAAACCATGGGTACGGAGGGCTGACTGCGGCGTAAACAACAATAACTTTCTAAGTAGTCATGAAAATCCTTTTTTTCTGAGTTGGGAGCAATTATCTTGACATGCTTCTTGAGTTCTGCAATAACATGTGTAGCTTTATGTAAAAGGAGGTTGGGGTGTTTAATTATTAGTTGTTCTGCCAATGGGTTGTAGCACAGTATTAATATACGTGCATACCTTTATCAACATCTACACATCTCTAAAGCCAGATGCATATCTATATCCATACCTGATATAATACAGAATAGATCTGAAGCCAGGCATGGTGGCTCACACCTGTAACTCCAGCACTTTGGAAGGCAGAGACGAGAGGATTACCTGAGCTCAGGGGGTCGAGACCAGCCTGAGCAACACGGTGAGACCTTGTCTCTACAATAAATCTAAAAATCAGCCAGTCGTGGTGGCACATGCCTGTAGTTATAGCTACTTGGATGACTGAGGCAGAAGGCTCACCTGAGCCCAGCAGATCGAGGCTGCAGTAGTAGTGAGCGTGCCACTGCGCTCCAGCCTGGGCAACAGAGTGAGACTCCAACTAAAAAAAAAAAAAAAAAAAAAAAGAACAGATCTGTTCTTTGTTCCTCGTTTTTAGCATAGAGCTTTAAAAATCTTTATTATAATTATTTTGAGTCAAGGTGTCACCCTGTCACCCAGGCTGGAGTGCAGTAACATGATCACAGCTCACCAGAGCCTCAACCTCCTGGGCTCAGGTGATCCTTCCACCTCAACCTCCCGGTAGCTGGGACTACAGGCATGTGTCACCATATGCAGCCAGTTTTGTGTGTGTTTGTATTTTGTAGAGAAGTTCTTGCTGTGTTGCCTAGGCTGGTCTTAAACTCCTGAGATCAAGCAATCCTCCCACCTTAGCCTCCCAAATTACTGGGATTATAGGCGTGAGCCACCACCGTGCCCTGCCTGGAATTAAGTGATACGCTCTTATTGGGCTCCTTCCATCTGCCTGGGTTTAAGCTAATGAGGTGATACATGAGTAAGCCCTTAGATAATTTCCAGGGAGGGGCTGACCACACCAGAAAGACCAAGCATGTGGTTACAGAGTTGGAACTTTCAGATCCACCCTCCCGCCCCTGAGGGGAAAGGGCGGATGATTTAATCCATCCTGCCTACTTCATGAAACTGCAAATAAAATGCTGGACTGCAGGCTCAGCAGAGCTTCCTGGCTGGTGAAATAGAGGGTGAGGGCCGGGACTCCACAAGGAGAGAGGATGGGGACTCCGTGTCGTGTCCCTCTCTGCCGCCCTAGATGTCTCTTCACTTGGTTCTTCCTGAGTGTCTCCTTTATAGTAGAACTGTAACTGTAAATGCAGCATGCTTCTAGTGGGTTCTGTGAGATGTTTTAGAGAATGACTGAGCCTAAAAGGATACAAATCTGAGGCCTCAGATTTGTACCCAGGTTGGACAGACTGCAGAGAGCAGTCTGGCATCTGACCTGAGGGCAGTCTTGCTGGAGGACTTGCCCGTTACCCTGTGAGGTCTGCACCAACCCTGGGTGGTTAAACTGCACTGAATTTCAGGACACCCCAGTGGTTATGACCGGGTTGATGTTGGAACCCAGTATCCACGTCTACACCTATAAAGAGACAGACATGGATGGTAACAGAAGCTGTTCCGTTGCGACCTCCAGCCTCCACATCCCAGTCCTATGAAACATGCCCATTTCCATGCCGAACTAGCCTGCTGACCCGGGACTAGCAGAAATCCTTTGCTCACCCCATCTGCAATTTCAGTGTCGGCCTTAAGTCAGAGAAAATTAATCATGGGACTAAACAGTGACGAGTCAAGGTGAGCTCGTGATCCATTTCAAACCCAACGAGAGTGAAGCCTGAAACTCTTGGAATGTTCTCCGGGGAAAGGAGCACATTCGTGCTTTTCTGCTCAAGTTGCTGAGAGGATAATACGTGGTCCTGGAGTTCACAGTCATCTTGATACTGATAAAGGAGGTAGTCAGAGGACGGTTAGGCAGAGAGAGAGGGAGGGTTTCACCTGCACCACTCCTGTTATGTAACTGCTAGCTGAAAATGTGGTTAATGCCCAGGATGTACTGCTTAAGGGGATTTTTTTTTTTTTTTTGGAGTTGAAGTCTCACTATGTTGCCCAGGCTGGAGTACAATGGCATGTTCACAGCCACCCCAGCATCGACCTGCTGGGCTCCGGTGATCCTTTCACCTCAGCCTTCCAAGTAGCTGGAACTGCAGGTGCGTGCTACCATGCCCGGCTAATTTTTTGATTTATTGCAGAGATGAGGCCTTGCCAAGTTGGCCAGGCTGTTCTCAAACCTGTGGGTTCAAGCAATCCTCTCACATCAGTCTCCCAAAGTGCTGGGATTACAGGCTTGAGCCACCACACCTGGTCAAAAGGGACTTTTTGCCACCTAAACACAGGCACAGTAGCTTAACTAAATGTCCTAACTTGGCCTTAGCTTATTATAATATCACTAATATAGCACTGCAGTTTCACTCCTCCCCCCGCAAGGCTTTTCTGTGGTATGTATGGGTAATAAATAAGATGGAATAATTTTGGACAAGGGCACACATGTGCAGTAAAGGCTGGAACCAGAAAACAGCTAAGAGGGTGAGAGGCGGGTAAGATGCAAATGAGAAAAACGTCCCTAGAAGGGAAAGGGAAAAACCCAGAACACTCCCCCACTGTGGGTAATCCATTTCAGGGTCCCTCTCTTTTTCTGGAGAGCTTTGTTGCTTAATAAACTCCTCCTTTCGCTCATGCCTTTGGTATCTAAGCTGCTTCATCTTCTTGGTCATGGGACTAGAACCTGAGGTTGCTGATCTAAGCTGACAGTGGAATTGAAAACTCTTACAACAATACTACGAGGCCAGGTTTGCCCAGGAATGGAACCAATACCAAATAAAACAGAGAAAGGTGGCGGAAAGAATGTGTCTCAGTACATTTTGTACCATCTGGGTCCAGCTGAGCAGGCAGCCGGATAGCCGAGTACTCCTGGCCTTTTAGTTAAAAAGGCCATAAATTCCCTTTCTGTTTCCACCGATTGTCACTTGCATCCAAATGATCCCTAAAAAATACACCAAGCTGAAATCCAGTTAAACTTTTCTAACAAACACAAGCCACTTAGGGAGCCTTTAACTACTGGTTCTGTCCTGCGGTACGCCAGAATCACTCACACTGGCCAGCAAGAGACAACTGTTAAATACCCAGGAATGTAGCAAATCGGCTGTCAAATTCTTGGTAGTTTGAAATCAGCCATGTGGGTACAAGGACCAATTATTATTAAACACCTAAAGCCAGCACACCACAAGTTCTAGGGCTCTTGGGTCAAAAAACCACCCTCAGAGGCAGTAGGAAGGTCAAGGCCATCTTTGAACCCCACTAAAAATCTCCCTTGGGCCCTCCAGTCTTCCCATAGACAGCCCCAATAGGCCGGGGCTCCAGAATTGGAGAAAAGAGATAAAACTTGCAACTTCTCACATTCCCCAGTGAGCTGCTTCCCTTGATTTATGGGCTTGACTCAGGCAAGGATTCGGGCTTCTAAAGGTTATCGAATTCTTCAGTGCTTCCAGGACCTGTCCTGCCAAGAACCTTACACCAACTTCAATCAGAGACCAATGAGATCGCTTTCTCATTGAGTGACTTCTCAGTGTCAACAGCGGGTGACACAAATAGGATTAAATTCTTCTACTGAGTGGCTAAAGAGGTAGACAGCAGAACCTCCTCTAATACCCAATCTCTCTTTCCAGCTAGGAAGAAATCTCCCCAAGCAAAAGTAGGAGTTCAGAGGCAGAGAAGTGCTAATCCAGTTTGTACAGAGGGGCGTGGAGAAATGGAAGACATTTACAGCGTCGTGTACGTGAACTTTCAGATCAAAGGACTTTCTTGATCTCCAGATTGAACATTCACTGTCAAGCATCCCCTGCGCAGGGCCTCCCACTGCCACATTATCCCCTCCGCGTTTGCTGTTCAAAAAGCCTTTTCATCTGACCGCAAAACTAACTTAAGAACTAATCTTCCTCCAAGTCTAAAAGCTTTAAAAGTCGCACTTACTCCCCCACCCAGGAAGAAAACAAGTCACAAGGATGTCATCTCGTTTAGAAGCATACTGCTGGGGAAATGCGTGGATCTAAAAGCCACCAACAAATTTGGTTAAGTTTTCGGAGAAGAAGTCAGCAAACAGCTCTCAGTACACCGTTTCCAAACGTATCCACGAGACGAGACGTAGCCTCACACAAAAGGCTCTGGGTTAAACGTGGCACAGGATGTTGACTGTCCATGCTTGAGTGGGTAAGGTAATTTCCACCGTGTCAACAAACCCGTTAATAAAAGATTCGTGCTTCATGCAAGATTCAGATCCGTCAGAGCAGAACGAGAGCTTGGCTATCACACTGCTCATACTTCACACAATGCAGACGAAGAAAGGGAGGCCCAGGTGTCTTTCAACACAGCCCAGAAAGCATGATTCCATTGTGAAACACGTGCCTTCATTCGGAATGAAGTAGGCGGCTCTCCGAGGAACACCTACGTCTTATTCTCGGCTTTTTGAAAGACCCTAAGCAGGCCACGCGCCCAGACCCCGATGGGTCCATCACCAAAAGAAAGGAGGGAGACGCGAAGACAGTTTTGTGCTGCCATTCCCATAGAGGGGACGCTGCTTTGATTGGAGAGCTCAGATGGTGCTTTTTCTTTTAATTCATCACATCAGACATATACAGCCCACATGACTGATCCTCAGATCTCTTTGTCTCAAGCTCTAAGATGGGGTGGAGGAGGGGGCTGGGAGCAGATGCATGCTTCTGATTGTGATTAACAAAACGGGAAGGCAGAGTGCATGCCAAGAGGGGAAAGGCTGTTGTGACTGTCATTATCACACCATTTCCCTGATTTGCCGGCAACTCCAGTAAGGGCAGAAATGAAGACAATTAACAGAGAGCCAGACTGCTGTCGCCTACATTATTATAAAAACAAACAATAGGAATTTAAGCTGATTTGTCACAAGCAGCAGGAAATTTCAGCAGCAGCGTTTTTAAAATCCCAGCTCTTTGCAGAACCATTTCAATGGCTAGACGTTGAACCAGCGTGAATCCTGCAGGAAGAATGGGCTGTCTTGTTAAGAGTCTCTGCTACCTTGTTTCCAGTGACTGCTTTTTACAAAGAGATCAAAGGAGCAGGACATGTCACACAGGACCGAATCCAGGAAGTAAGACTCACCAAGGCCTGACTCCACAAAAGAAAAACTATGCCCTTTGCTTTCACTTTGGTGGTGAAAGTAAAACAACAACAACAAAACAAAGACAGACTCTCTTGAGGACAAATTTCATACAATTTCCAAGAGACAAGTAGTCTAGGCTGAAAGAAGCGTTGATGAGATGGTAAATTTTAAAAATGTCAATTGAGTCACATGACTTTTTAAAAACGTTTCATGAGTGCCCACTGATTTGCCCTAAATGAACAGGTTTCTACCCATCTCTGCTACATAACCACCCCAGCACCACACTTAGAACAGGGGCTACAGTGACAGGGTACAGACTTTCAGTTGTAAGATGAATAATTCTGAGGCTCTAATGTACAGCACAGTGACTGCAGTTGGTAATACTGTCTAGTATCCTTGAATACTAAGAGTAGACTAAGTAGTCTCACGACAAAAAAAAGGTAAGTATGCAAAGTACTGCATACGCTAACGGTCTTGACTGAGCCACTCCATGATGCATGTCTTTATCAAAACATCGCGCTCGACACCATAAACACGTACAATGTTTACTTAATTAGACATAAACAAATTGTGTCAAAGTGACTATGTGAGGTGATGGTTAATTCACTTAATCGTGGTCATCATTTGTCAACGCATCTGTATGTCAAAGCAACCTACCGCATACTTTAAATTTTATTTGTAAATTATAACTCAAAGCTGGAAAAAAAATAAACAGGAATCAAATCCGAACTGCCACTTGTTTTTCTATAGTCCACAAATTTAAAATGTTTCTCACAGTTTTAAATAACTGAAAGGACAAAAAAAAAGTCCAAAGAAGAACAGTACGTGACATATGAAATGTGTATGAAGTTCCAATACATAAAGTTTTATTAGAATAGAGGCATGGACCATTGCTCACATATTGTCTGGCTGCTTGGGCACTTCCAGGACAGAGCTGAGTAGTTGCCACAGAGATGTTATGGTCTGCAAAGCCAAAAGAACATGCTAGCTGGCCCTTGACAGAAGGTTTGCAAGGCTGTGACTGAGACCGAAAAGTCCACTCATCCTGTGGGGTGTCTACGGTGCCCCGTAAAGTTCATGCTCGGATACCTTACAAGTGCCTCGGGCATGGCCTTAGTCTGTCCGGGTTGCCTTAACAAACAACCCTAGACTGGTGCCTTGTACACAACAGACTGTTAGTTTTCACTGTTCTGAAGACTGGAATTCCCAAGACCACGGTGCCAGTGTGCTCAGTTCCTAGGAGAAGGCTGCTCTGGGTGACAGACGGTGGTCTTCCCGTTTTCCCACAGGTGGAGAGTAGAGATATAGGGCTCCTGGAGCACAGACCCCATTCATGAGGGTTCCACTCATCCTCACTACCTCCGAAGACCCCCACCTCTTAGGACCATGGCACTGGGAAGTCAAATTTCAACATATGAATTTGGGAGAGACACAGACACTCCATTCCTAGGAGGTGCCAACTTAAGCCCCTACAGCAATAGCTTCCCTGACTATCTCATCCCCAAAACACCCGACTCAGTCCACCCTCTCCTGTTATTTCCTTCGTAGCATGTGGTGCTCTCTGCAATTATTCTATTTCCACTTTTATTTATTATCTGTCTCCTCACTAGGACATGTTTCACGGGGTGGACCCATGGCCCCCACAGGGTCCCAAACACTGAATAAATGATTGCATGCGTGAATTAATAGCAGAGAAAGCACTGGCTTTAGCCAAAAGCCCACCCCTCCTCCAGGAGAAAAACACACATTCACTATCGTTTATAAACGAGATCTTAAGAGGTCGTTATGTTCGCATGTATGTTAGAAGCATTAATTTACGAAACACAAACACAGAATGCATGTCAGAATTTTAGTAGCACCATTGGGGAATTTCTTTACAAGTTTCTTCTTCTTTTCCAACTTCTTCTTCTTTTTACATAGAGTAATAGACTTGAAAAGTAACAGAACGGGTACTGTCCCAACTCATACTCAGAAAGGCTTTGTACATTCCAATTAAGGCAAATGTTACAGGGACAATACGGGGCCCCCGGTGGGCACAGAAAACTTGGAAGAGACACATGGCTATCGTGGCCGCGTCTGTGGTTCAGATGACAAAATGGGCAAGACAGGCACACAGAAGAGTAGGTGCCTCCCCCGGAGACAGCAGCCAGCCCCACTGCCGACGGCCCACGGGAATGCCAGCCCTGCCAGGGCTCCCAACTTTCAAACGACAGCAGAAATCCAAGTTCATTTTAGTTTCCTTGACTTCAAAAAAAAAATTGCTGACAATTCAATTAAGAAAACAGTACCGACAAGATTCTATTGACTTAACACAGCATGTCCATCGGTGATGTGTGACGACCAGTTTCCGTTTTGTTAACTCTGGCCTGGGGATTTCCAATATAATCAACATAGCAGTATCCATTCAGTCATTGATTCATTATTTACAAGCACTTTAATGTAGTCTCAGGGTATGTTCCCAGGATTGTTAAAATGCTGAGACTTCACTCAAGAGACCCAAAACACAGTCCTTGGCCCAAACACCTCACTGTCCGATTCCAGAAACAAGACCCATAGGCAAAATAAGTAAGGAAGTCAGCATGAAGGTACCCTTTCAGTGGGTGTAGACATATATGCACTAAAGAAGTAAGAAGTGTTAATTATTTGGTGAGCGAAACTCAGCATCCCCATCCCTAAATCTTATTGTTTAGAATAAGGGCTATCATTGTTTTCCTGACCCTACACAAGTCCAAAAGGAAGAGCAAACAAGCTGTGATTCCCAACTCGGCAGTCCTTCTCTGCTTGGAAATCGTTTTGAGATGCAGTGGAAATGATGGCTGGAGAGTGTGTGGTTGACTGCCACTTCCCCACGGTTACCTCTGTGGCTATTTCTCCACTTCTTTTGTGAGTATATTAGTCGGGACTCTTTCAGCAACAAATGACATGAACCTAAATCAAATCTGCTTAAAGAAAAAAAAGATAATTCACCGGCTCCTGTAACTGAACAGCTCTTGGTATAAAGCTTATGGCTTCAGGTATGGTTGGATCAAGCCTCAATGGTGCCCTCATGTTTGTCTTCTCCATGTCTTTGTGTTTGCTTCATTTTCAGGCTCTGCAAGGTGGCTCCCAGAAGCTACTATTCTCACTGCTCTTCATCCTTACAAAATGTGATCTTATTTCTTCCAAGATTTCCACCAAAAGTCATAAGCCTGTCCCTCCTTTACTGGAATCAGAGCAGGTACCCCAGACTCAGTCTTGTAGCCAAGTAAAAACACTGACTGGCCGGGCTCGGTGGCTCAGCCTGTCATCCCGCGCCTTTGGGAGGCTGAGGTGAGTGGATGGCCTGAGCCCGCGGGTTCGAGACCCGCCTGGGCAGCGAGACCTCATCTCTACAATAAATCAAAAAATCAGCCGGGCATGGTAGCGCATGTCTGTAATTCCGGCTACTCGGAGGGCTGAGGCGGAAGGATCGCCGGAGCCCAGCAGGTCGAGGCTGCGGTGGCCGGGAGCGGCCATTGCACTCCAGTCTGGGCGACCGAGTGAGACTCCGACTCAAAAAAAAAAAAAAAAAAAAAAAAAGAAAAGAAAACACTGACTGCTTCTTTACTGGTACTCTGAAACAGAGGACTATGACACAGAGGAAGGGGTGGCTCCCCAACAGGAAACAAAAATTTGAGAAGAGGGAATGGAGACTGGGCATGCAAATGCAATTTGTGTCCACGAGAATGAGACTAGACCTCCACCCCCCATCCAAGAACAAGGTAAATCTTCATGAAGAACAACCTTCTTCAGACGTTGTGAAGAAAAGAACAGGAAACTACTCATGCTGTTCCAGCGCTGAGACAGAAGGAAGTGGAATGTTCACCACGACTGAGGTACACACTCATCCAGAGAACCACACTGCACTCAAGAAGGGATTTATTTCTGTGACCTTTCCTAAATCTTAAGCATTTTGTGTACACGTTTCAGACCAAGAATCCAGCTGATTGGCTGCTAACTCTGAGAGGCACTTGCTGGCAGAGGGAAGCAGTCGTCCCCATTTGTTCAGCTGAGAAACATCCTCAAATGCGTAAAACAGATAAGGTCACAGAGAGTCTCATTCATCTGGCATCCCACAGTCAGCCTGCAAACAGACACAGGTCAAAACAGCAGGCACAGCCATTTGAGAACAGCAGCTTAATACTACCCGTTAACCAAACACACACACACACACACACACACACACACACGTGTACACATAAATAGGGCTAGACGTGAAAGCCCCATCTTGTGGCCTCTCTGGAGAGCTCTTAGGCAGTGATGATAACTAATTTCAGAAATCTCACTCCTGGGTGTCTGCATATCGGCACAGAGGTAGCTGTTTCTCCTCCAATCACGCCAAAGTAAGTTATTCTAATGCCTTCATATTAACCATTCCCTGTAACACACTTTTGAGGCTGCAGGAAATTATCTTCAAGCCTGGAGTGAGGACTAAAAGGTAGCATCTGTATTAGACTCTGGGGTCAGTTTCTGGCAATTTTGCCCTGAGCGCTGAGACCAGCTGCATCCACAAAGCTTAATGAACAGGACTGCGGACCACGACCATCTATATCAAGACAACTTCACTGTCTGTTCCAGAGAATCCCTGCCCAGGAACAGGAGACTGTGAAATAATAAATGATCTCACTTCTGAAAGTCTGAAAGCTGATTTATTCAAACACTATATTGCTCACCTGGGCTAAAAGCTCACTTACAAAACGACGGCGCATCAAGATTTGCTTCAGGTCTCCTGCTTTGCTGTGTCTACCTGATCCTCCTATGGAAGGATCTACCTTAAGCTGCCTTGGCTCAAGCCTCAACACTAATCTATTCCTGACGTTCCTTTCCTGAAATCATACTGAGATGCCCAGGCAGTGCTTTCTCTTTCTGCAGTAGGTGATAAAATGAGCTTTGCTTAATCAAGGAGCTACACTACAGCCACTGGGAGATGGATGGAAGCAACCTCAGAGCATCACCTTGGTCTTCTCTGTTCTACTCTGCCCTTTGGGTGGACCAACTCCGTGAGTTACATTCCAAGGCTTCCATGTTGGCTGGTTTTAGGCTGGGATGGGCCATTGAAGGCCGCTGGCAGGAGAATGAAAGGTGGAAGACACAGGCCAGGACTCTGTTCCCCTTGCACCACACCCGGAGAGACATCTCAGGTGTCTGCTGCATCTGTCTTCTTGGAAGCTCCTGCTGGATGCACGTGTCTTGGCACCTGGATTCTGGGAAAATCATCTCCTCTTTGTCCTTTAGCCTAGAGAGGGAGGCAGTTTCCTGGTGTAGCATATCTATGGGTTTCCTCACCTTCCCCTTTTAGACCTCAGCTTTCCCGTCATTTGTAGCACCAATTTATTTCAGTAAATTTCCTGTGCTGGAAATACTCGAAATGTGTTCTGTTTTTCTGGTTAGATCCCCCAAATGATACATAAAATAACGCCACTGGGGAACTAAGTATCATGAGAGGAATCTCAAACGCCAGGGTTTGTGCCCCATCTCAAATCTCACTGTCCTACTTCCCCACTAAGTCTGTGCCTCAGTACCGCACATTCGAGTCACGAGAGACCCTGGCACCACCGCAAATCAAATAAATTAGAATCTCTGAGTCTGCAGACCAGAAACAGTGGTTTTAAAGTTTTTGCCTAAGATGTCGAGAATTGGGGAGGTATTACTCTCATCAAAACAACAACCACTCAGGTGAATAAACTACAAAATAATTGTTTCTTAAACACATCAAAGAGCTGAAGTCAAAGAGAAAACAAAGACCATGAAATTTTAAAAAGAGAGAAGAGAAGGGAGCAGAGGCTCAGGGCAGAGCAGGGGAGAAGGAACTCCAGGTACCATGTCACAGGCCATGGTGGACAATAAGGACAGCGTGAACACTAGATAGGGGAATCTGGCAAGGAGGCAGAAACTAAGAAATTGCCAACTGGAAATGCTATAAAAAATATAATAACGAAAATCTCACGCAATTAGAGATTAAGGATACCTTCGATGTGCTTGCCTATAGACTAAAAATGACCAAGAAAAGAATCATTGACTAAAAAAAAAGTAGGTCAGTAGAAATTACTGAAACTGAAATACTAAGGAAACAGAGATAAGCGAGAAAACAGAACAGCCTTCAAGACCCGTGGGACAACATGAGACGGTCTAGCATACACGCAATTGGAATTCCAACAGGAGGGGAGACGGAGAACAGAATGAGAAGCCATCTGCAGAAAGCTAGTGGGCTGAATTTCCAAAAACAATGAAACACATCAAACCACAGACCCAAGAAGCTCAGAGTATCCCAAGCAGAATAAAAAAATGCTAAGGCACATCTAGACACATCATGTTCAAACTTCAGAAGACGCCTGATAAAGAAAAAGTGAGAGCAGCCAAAGAGAAAAAGACACATGACTTACAGAAGAACAAAGATAAGAATTTCAACAGACTCCTGGAAAAGAGGCTATACAAGCCAGAAGACAATGAAGTGATGTACTTAAAATTCTGAAAGGAAAACTGTCAACCCAGAATGCTATACTGAGTGAAAACAGCTTTTAAAAAGGAAGGTGAAATAAAAATATCTTCAGAAAAGTAAAAGCTGAAAATGCATTACCATCAGATTGCTGATACAAGAGATATTGAAGGAGATTTTTCAGATTAAAAAAATATGCTATGGACAGAAATGTGTATTTACACAAGTAAACGAAGACTTCTGGATGTGGTTAAAGTGTAGGTAGATACAAAATCTGTTTTTCTTCTTTTCAATTGCTCTAAAAATAACTGTATAAAGCAGAAATAATAACAGTGTATTAAGGGTTTATAGAATGTACAAAGATAATGAGCTAAACTAAAATGTTTTTTATTAATCATATAAGTTAAACTCATTTACTAATGAATCATATTTTTGAACTAAACTGTCATATTTTATGTTGTGGTTGACATATGTATTATAGTTTCTATGTTCCTTCCTCTAAATCATGTACTTTCTTTGCTCCTTTAAAAGATATTTTCACATTCAGTAAGGTTTGCATTTTATTCAAATATTACCTTGGTACTTATACCTTGTATATTTTAAGTCTCGTGCACTATTGACTGTATATATTTTAGTATCTATTGTATTTTCTCATATGAACATTTACTATCTCGGTTGTTGGTGTTTAGTGTCAGCTTTTAGTGATACCCACCTATTGCTTATACAACACTCAATAAACTAATGTAACTTTTGCTCTAAAAAAAAAAGAATGTGCAAAAATAAAATAAATGACATCAGTAAAACTAAAAATGGGAAGGAGGAATTGGAAATAAACTGTAGGCAGGTTCTTATACCACATGTGAAATGGTAATATTGTTTGGAAATCAGATTATGTTAAACTACAGGTCTGTATTAAACACCCTAGGTAGGATAACCACTATAGTCATTTTTATAAAGATATAAATAACCCAACATTAGAGATAAAATGGAATTATCAACCATATTATTAAAAGCAAGCAGAGGGAGATGGGGCAAGATGGCGACGGCATAGGTGAACTGGTGAGATTCTCTGAACAGACCAAGGCTGCATACTGCCGAATAGACAGACTGTAAAGCAGAGGGAAAAGTGAACAAAGCCAGAAGACCCTCATAAGGAAGAACAGGTCATTGCAGAAGAGAAATAAAAGCAACCCCACCTTCCCTCAAAAACAGAATTGAAGAGGGGGGAAAGGGGGAGAGGGAGAAAAATCTACAGAAATGAAGAAAAACCAAAAGAAGAGTATGGGTCTCTCCCAGACGCCTGGGAAGAGCAGACATTGAGAAAACTGACTTTGGAATGCAAACAATGAAAAGTCCCCA
Source organism: Cephalopachus bancanus (assembly GCA_027257055.1). Taxonomy (NCBI): domain Eukaryota; kingdom Metazoa; phylum Chordata; class Mammalia; order Primates; family Tarsiidae; genus Cephalopachus; species Cephalopachus bancanus. The sequence continues at coordinate 2,894,127 of JAPVLO010000269.1, forward strand.
GAATGAAGGGTCTCAAAATGCAAATGTAGATATCAAAACAATAATGGAGAGATTAAAAAGAATTGAGGAGACACAAGAAGAAAGTAGGAAGGAGCTGATATCTGAGATAACAGTAATAAAGAATACTGTGAATGAAATAAACAACAAATTGATAAGCATGGAAAGCAGAATTACCCAAGCAGAAGAAAGAATCTCAGAGCTTGAGGACCAAAATACAGAAATAACCCAAACTCTTAAAAACACAGAAAATAAGCTCAAAAAAGACAGAACAAAACCTTCAAGAGATGAGTGACTACCTCAAGAGGCCTAATCTAAGAATAATCAGACTCCCTGAGGCAGAAAGAGAAACAGAGACCACATTGGAACAAACTTTCCATGAGATCATTCAAGAAAACTTCCCTTATCTAATCAGTGATGCAAAAATTCAAACCCAAGAGATTCAGAGAACCCCCACAAGACAACAAATGAGAAGACCAACTCCTAGACACATAATAATTCACCTAAATAAAGTAGGCACAAAAGAAAAAATCCTAAAGGCAGCAAGAGAAAAAGGCCAGATCACCTATCATGGAAGACCAATCAGAATAGCAGCAGATTTATCTGCAGAAACCCTGCAGGCTAGGAGAGCTTGGAGCCCTATCTTCAAAGTCCTAAAAGATAAACAATTTCAACCAAGAATAACCTACTCGGCCAAGTTAAGCTTCATCAGTGAGGGAGAATTAAAATCTTTCCCAGATATCCAATCCCTAAGAAGTTATCCTGCCACCAAACCATCTCTACATGAAACACTTAAGAAAGTACTAAACAGCCGGGCTCGGTGGCTCAGCCTGTAATCCCGCGCCTTTGGGAGGCTGAGGTGAGTGGATTGCCTGAGCCCGCGGGTTCGAGACCCGCCTGGGCAGCGAGACCTCATCTCTACAATAAATCAAAAAATCAGCTGGGCATGGTAGCGCGCGCCTGTAGTTCCAGCTACTCGGAAGACTGAGGCAGAAGGATCGCCGGAGCCCAGAAGGTCGAGGCTGCGGTGGCCGGGAGCGGCCACTGCACTCCGGTCTGGGCGACAGAGTGAAAAAAGAAAGTACTAAACACAGAAGAAAAGGAAAAAAGAACAACATTCTTCACAAGAGTCCAGGGAAAAGAATAAAATATACACGAACCAACCCCAAAACCAAAAGAAAGACAAAAAAAGAAAAAAGAAAAAACCAAGTGGAAGAACAACTCAATAAGAACTCCATGATAGGGATGAACTCTCACATTTCAATAATTAGTCTGAATGTGAATGGACTAAACGCACCACTGAAAAGACATAGAATGACAAAATGGATAAAATATCACCAGGCAACAATATACTGCCTTCAAGAGACCTATCTCACTAGAAAGGACATACACAGATTCAAAGTAAGAGGATGGGAAACAAATTTTCAGGCGAATGAAACACAAAAGAAAGGAGGAGTCACGATCCTAATTTCAGACAAAACACCATTTAAGCTATCAAAAATTTAAAAAGATACAGAGGGCCACTACATAATGATAAAAGGTTCACTCCATCAACAAGAAATATCTATCCTAAACATATATGCACCAAACATAGGTGTGCCAACATTCATAAAGCAACTTCTAAGAAAACTGAAGACATTGATTCTAACACCATAATAACTGGGGACTTTAATACACCACTCACAACCTTAGACAGATCATCAGGACAAAAAATCAGCAAGGAGATCCGGAACCTCAATGAGACTCTGGTCCAAATGGACTTAATTGATACCTATAGAACACTCCATCCAAAGACCACAGAATACACATTCTACTCATCACCACATGGAACATATTCTAAGATCGACCACATAATTGGACACAAATCAAGTATAAGCAAATTTAAAAGGACTGAAATTCTACCATGCACCTTCTCGGACCACAGTGGAATAAAAATAAACATTGACACCAACAAAGTCCCCCCAAAACCCACAAAGACATGGACACTAAACAGCATGATGCTAAATAACTCCTGGGTCAATGATGACATCAAAACAGAGATCAAAAGATACCTGGAAACAAATGAAAATGAAGAAACATCTTACCAAAATCTCTGGGATGCCTTAAAAGCTGTAATAAGAGGGGAATTTATATCCCTACAAACACACATGAGGAAAACGGAGGGAACAGAAATTAACAACCTAACAAGCCACCTAAAGAAGCTGGAAAAGCAAGACCACAAAAACCCTAATTTCAGCAGAAGAATCCAGATCACCAAAATAAAAGCCCAAATCCAGGACAGAGAAGACAAAAATATAATACAAAAAAAAATCAATGAATCAAAAAGCTGGTTCTTCGAAAGGATAAACAAGATCGATGGTCCCCTAGCTAGACTGACCAAGAAAAAACGAGAAAAAAAACAAATAAGCACAATCAGAAACACAAAAGATGAAGTCACATCTGACCCTGAAGAAATACAAAAGATCATTAGAGACTACTACGTACACTTGTATGGAAACAAACTTGAAAACCTTAAGGAAATGGAGGACTTTCTGACATTACACAACCTACCTAAGTTGGAACAAGAAGAAATTGAGACCCCAAATAAACCAATAACAATCAGGGAAATCAACTACATAATAAGAAAACTTCCTACAAAAAAAAGCCCTGGACCAGATGGCTTTCCAGCAGAATTCTACAAGACATTTAAGGAGGAGCTGATACCAATCCTACTGAAGGTATTCCAGGCAATTGAAAAAGATGGAACGCCCCCCAAATCATTTTACGAAGCCAACATCACATTGATACCCAAGCCAGGTAAAGATCCAGCAAAGAAAGAGAACTACAGGCCAATATCTTTGATGAACATAGATGCTAAAATTCTCAACAAGATCCTAGCAAACCGGATTCAGCAATACATCTCAAAAATCATCCATCATGACCAAGTAGGCTTCATTCCTGGGATGCAAGGCTGGTTCAACATTCGTAAAACCATAAATGTTATTAAATACATCAACAGATGTCAAAACAAAAACCACATGATTATATCATTAGATGCAGAAAAAGCTTTTGATAAAAATCCAGCACCCCTTCTTGATAAAAACCCTTGAACATCTAGGCATATGGGGAACATACCTCAAAATAGTAAAAGCCATCTACGAGAAACCCACAGCAAGCATACTCCTAAATGGACAAAAATTAGAACCATTTCCCCTGAAAACTGGAACAAGACAAGGATGCCCACTCTCACCCCTCCTGTTCAACATAGTATTGGAAGTCCTGGCTTGAGCAATCAGAGAAGAGAAGGCAATCAGGGGTATCCAAATAGGAAAAGAGGAAGTCAAGTTATCTCTCTTTGCAGACGACATGATTGTATACCTTGAAAACCCAAGAGAATCTGTCAAAAACCTCCTTACACTGATAAAGACCTGTGGCAAAGTCTCAGGATACAAAATAAATGTACAAAAGACAATCGCATTTCTCTACACCAATAATAAACAAACAGAAACTCAAATAAAAAACACAATTCCATTCACAATAGCCGCAAAAAAAAAATGAAATACCTTGGCATCTTCCTAACCAAAGATGTGAAAGACCTTTACAAGGAAAACTACAAAACACTGCTCAAAGAAATCAAAGTTGACGCAAACAAGTGGAAAAATATCCCATGCTCATGGATCGGAAGAATCAACATTGTGAAGATGTCCAGCTTACCTAAGGCAATCTACAAATTCAATGCAATACCAGTCAAATTACCAGCAACATTCTTCTCAGACCTAGAAAAAACAATGCAGGAATTCATATGGAAACACAAACATCCAAGAATAGCCAGAACAATCCTCAGCAAAAAAAACAAAGCAGGTAGTATCACACTACCAGACTTCAAACTTTACTAAAGCTACAATCATCAAAACAGCTTGGTATTGGTATAGGAACAGGCATATAGATCAATGGAACAGAATTGAGATTCCAGAAGCAAAACCTCAATTTCTCAACCAACTCATCTTTGACAAAGCCTCCACCACCCACCACTGGGGAGAGGAGAACCTATTCAGTAAATGGTGCTGGGAAAACTGGCTGACCACATGCAGAAGATTGAAACAGGACCCCTATCTAACCCCATGCACAAAGGTTAATTCCAAATGGATCAGAGACCTAAATGTAAAACCTCAAACCATAAGAACCTTAGAAAATGAAACCCTCATGGAAATCGGAACTGGCATCCAATTCCTGAACAAAACCCAAAACCCACAGCTCATAAGACAGAAAATAGACAAGTGGGACCTTATTAAACTGACAAGCTTCTGCAAAGCCAAAGAAACCATCAAGAGAGCAGGGAGACAGCCTACAGACTTGGAAAAAGTATTTGCCAACTCCAGGTCCGACAAAGGCTTAACATCCTGGATCTACAAGGAACTCAAGCGTGCAGAAAAGAAAAAAAACAAACAACCCCATTATAAAATGGGCAAAAGATATGAACAGACACTTCACAAAGGAAAACATCCGAGCAGCCAACAAACACATGAAGAAATGTTCAACCTCACTAATCATCAGGGAGATGCAAATCAAAACCACACTGAGATACCACCTAACCCCAGTCAGAATGGCAATTATCTACAACTCAAAAAATAACAGCTGCTGGAGAGGGTGTGGTGAAAAGGGAACACTTCTACACTGTTGGTGGGAATGTAAACTAGTGCAACCTCTGTGGAAAGCAGTGTGGCGATTCCTAAAAGCTCTAAATACCAACCTCCCATATGACCCCGCAATCCCCCTACTGGGAATATATCCTGAAGAACACAAATCACTCTATAAAAAAGATACCTGCACACGCATGTTTATCGCAGCATTGTTCACAATAGCAAGAACCTGGAAACAGCCATGCTGCCCATCAAAAGAGGACTGGATTAAAAAAATGTGGTACATATACACGATGGAATACTACGCAGCCATAAAAAAGAACAAAATCATGAATTTCGCAGCAACCTGGATGGAACTAGAGTCTATAATACTGAGTGACCTCTCACAGAAACAAAGATCCAAGTATTACATGTTCTCACTCATATAATGGACCTTAAATATCCAATGCAATACTATACGAAAATGACTGACCGCACTGGGAAACTATGGTGGGGGGAGGGAGATGGGATTAACAGTAGCAAATATCTGTCTGGGTACAGGGAAACATCCCATATCAACAGGGTGCCTGAATGAAACGCAACTGTATACCTAACCCTTAACTGTACCCCACAACATCACAATAAAAAATAAATAAATAAATAAAAAAGCAAGCAGAAGCTGGGCTCGGTGGCTCAGCCTGTAATCCCGCGCCTTGGGAGGCTGAGATGAGTGTATTGCCTGAGCCCGTGGGTTTGAGACCCGCCTCGGCAACTTGGCGAGACCTCATCTCTACAATAAAAATAAAAAATTAGCCGGGCGTGCTAGCTCACGCCTGTAGTTCCAGCTACTTGGAAGGCTGAGGCGGAAGGATCGCCGGAGCCCAGCAGGTCGAGGCTGTGGTGGCCGGGAGCAGCCACTGCACTCCAGTCTGGGCGATAGTGTGAGACGCCAACTCAAAAAAACAAAACAAAACAAAACAAAACAAAAAAGCAAGCAGAAAAACAGAGGGGCACAAAGAACAGATAAAACACATAAAATATAACTAAGAAGAGAGTAGATTTAAACCCAACCATATATAAAACTATCTTAAATGTAAATTGTTTAATCACACCAATTTAAAAAACTAGACTGTCATGATGGGTATAAAGCAACATCCAGTTATATGCTGTCTGTAAGAAACATGCTATAAATATAAAGACATTAACGAGTTAAAAATAAAACAACAGGGAAAATATACCATGCAAACATCAATTTTAAAAACTGAAGGAGCTACATTAATGAGAAAAGTCAACTTCCAAACAAGCAATGACACCAGGAAAAAGGGAACATTATGTATTCATAGAGAAGTCAATTAACCTAGAATACATAACAACTCTAAATGTGTATGCAACTAACAACAGAACTTCAAAATACATTTAGCAAAAGCTCACAGAACTATTAGGAGAAACAAAAAAATCCATTAATTATTGGAAGTGTATTGAAGAGGTACTCCTTGCTTAGTAACGGGGGTAAAATGAGTAAAAAGAAAATCAGTAAAGACATAGAATATCTGGACAACACGATCAACCAACTAATTTAATTGACATTATAGAGCACTCCACCTATAACATTTCTCCACACATAACGTTTCTCTTCAAGCATACAACAAGCATTGTGAAAGACAGACCTTATTCTGAAACATTAAAAAATGCTCAAAAAATATAAATGCATTAATATTCTAGTAGTCTAACAAAAAGTAGTTTTTTTTAACCAAAATGGAATTAAACTAAATATTGACATCAGAAAGGCATCCAGAAAATTATCAAATATTTCAAAAGTAAACAGCAAACATCTAAACATATGAGTTAAAAAAGAAGTCACAAAGGCTATTAGGCAAAATAACTGTAAATTGCAATAAATAAAAGTATAGTATAAAAGTTAGGGGATATAGCTAAAACAGTGCCTAGAAAAAAATTATATTTAGATGTTCATATTAGAAAAGTAGAAAGTCTCAAAAAAAAAAATCTAATCTTCCATGTAAAGAAAAAAGATAAAGAGGAGAAGATTAAAACCAAAGCCACAAAAGAAAATAATAAATATTAGAGCAGAAATCAATGAAAATATAAAAATAGGGCCGGGCTCAGTGACTCAGCCTGGAATCCCGTGAGTGAATTGCCTGAGCCCGCAGATTCAAGACCTGCCTGGGCAACTTGGCGAGACCTCATCTCTACAGTAAATCAAAAAAATTAGCCAGGCGTGGTAGTGCGCGCCTGTAGTTCCGGCTACTTGGAAGGCTGAGGCGGAAGGATCGCCAGAGCCCAGCAGGTCGAGGCTGCGGTGGCCAGGAGCATGCCACTGCACTCCAGTCTGGGCGACAGAGTGAGACTCCAACTCAAAAAAAAAAAAAAAAAAGAAAATATAAAAATAAAATATAGAAAAAAGCAATGAAAATGGAAAGCTGGTTCTTTGAAATGACAGACAAAATTCATAACTCTCTAGCCAGACTGATCAAGTAAAAAGAGAGAAAAGAAACGTTACTAATAACAGAAATAAAATAAGGAACATCACTACAGATCTGGAAGCATAAAAAGGCTAATACAGCAGTATTACGAACAACATTATTTCCATCTATCTGACAATTTAGATAAAATGGACCAATTCATTAAAAGTACAAACTACCAAAATTCACTCGCCATGAAATAGATAATTTGAATAATCCTAAAACTATCAAATAAATTGAATTTACATTTTAAAACCTTCTGGAAAAAAACTCTCCAGTCCCAGATGGTTCTACTAAACAACTTAAACTAAACATTGGAATAAGCTCTATCCCCAAACGTATAGTCTCTTTCAGAAAATAGAACAGGAGGGAGTACTCCTTGTCCCATTTTACGAAGCCAGTATTACCCTGATATCAAAAGCAGACAAAGACAGTGCATAAAATAAAACTACAGGAAATATCTCTTGTGAATTTAGACATGAAAGGCCTCAACAAAGTATTCATTAGCAAATCAAACACATCAATCCATAAAAGAAACTATACGCCGTCAGTAAATTAAGTTTGTACGAGGAAAACAAGGGGGGGTTCAATATTTGAAAATAAATCAATGCAACCTACCATAACAATAGGCTAATTAGAAAAATCAGGAGTAAGTTCCAGTGTTCTATACCACTATAGGATGACTATAGTTTAAAATAATATATAGTTTCAAATTGCAAGAAGGACACTGAATGTTTCCAATACACAGAAAGCATATATGGTTGAGATAATAGATACGCTAATTATCCTAATCCGATTACTATACATTATATGTACTAAAACATCACTATGTACCCCATATATATGTACAATCACTATATGCCAGTTACAAAATGTAAAAATTAAATTTAAAAGTGCATGATCATAGCAATTGATGCAATAGAATTATCTGACACAGTTCAATGATTGTTTATGAAAAGAAACCCTCAGCAAGCTAGGAATATAGCAGAACTTCCTCATTTTCATAAAAAGCATCTATAAGAAACCTATAACTAACATCATATCCAATGGTGTAAAACACAATACCTTTCCCCAAGAATTGAGAACAGGTCAAGGATGTGTACCCTTACTACCCTCATTCAACATCATTCTGGGCACCCTAGTCAGTGCAACAGACAAGCAAAAGAAGCAGAGGAGAAAAGACATAAAGATTTCAAAGTAAGGTACAAGACTGTATTCGTAAGTGACAGGATGGGGGGCATCTAACAACGTAAGGGGTACCTGGTCCTAAACCAGGAAAAGTGAGGACCAGTTGGAGGCCCGAACTTCACCTGCATGTAGACTCTACTTGTACCTAACCCTGACTCATACCCCACATCTCTATAATAAAATAAAGTCATAAAAAAATAAGTGACAGCCTGGTCCATGTAAAACATCCCCAAGACTCTGCCCCTTCCCCCTTTAAAAAAGTTACTCCAACCAGTAAGTGCGCTTAACATGTAAGGTCAATCTACAAAAATCAATTGCATATCTACATAAGTGCAGTGAAGAATTTAAAATTCACATTTAAAAAAGAACACTATTCCCGATAGTACCCCAGAACTGCAACCTTTTAGTATAAATCTAAAAAATATGTGCATGTGTATGCTGAAAACTGTAACACGGTGATGATAAAAATAAGAATAAACTAAATGGTCAGATGTACCATGTTCATGAACTAGAGGACTCATTATTGTTAAAATGGCATTTCTCGTTATTACTAAGGTAAATTTTCTGCAGGTTCAATGCAATTCCAGTCAAAATCTCTGCAGATCTTTTCGTTTGCTTGCTTTTGAAAATCACAAGCTATGTCCAAAATTTATACTGCAAATCAAAGAATTTAGAAGAGCCAAAACATTTTTGAAAAAGAATAAAGGTAGAGGATTCACATTATCTGATTTCAAGCTGATTTCAAGATGTATAACAAAGAGTCAAGACAGTGTAATATTGGTGAAAAGACAGACACACAGCTCAGGGGACCAGAATATAACCAATATAACCACCATGTGTGGTCAACTGATCTTGACACAAATGTCAAGTCAATTTAAAAGAAAAATAACAAATTTTACAACAAATTATGTTGGAACAATGAGTCATTCATATGCAAAAAAGTGAATCTTGACCTATACATTTCACCACGCAAAATTAACCAAAAACTGACCATAAGCCCTGTAACTTTTTCTTGCTTTTCACGACGTCTCCCTCTGTCACCAGGGCTGGAGTGCAGTGGCAAAATCCTAAGTCACTGCAGTCTCAGACACCTGGGCTCAAGTGATCCTCCTGTCTCCATCTCCAGAGTAGCTGGGACTACAGGCATGCACCTCCAGGCCTGGCCTTTTATTTTTTAGCAACAGGGTCTTGCTATGTTACCAAGACTGGTCTCAAACATCTAGCCTCAAGCAATCCTTTCAACTCAGCTTCCAGAGTAGCTAAAACAACAGGTACACACCATCATAACTGGTTATTTATTATTATTATTATTATTATTATTAGTAGTAGTAGTAGTAGTAGGAACAGGGTCTCTCTACACAGCCCAGGCTAATACAACTATTAAACTTATGGGAGAACACACACACACAAAACTTTGTGACATTTGGCTTGGCAAAGACTTCTAGGACACAACAACAGAAGCAATTTCAAAAAAGAAAATGATGATTTGGACTTCATCAGAATAAAAAGTCTTCTCTGAAAAAAGATGTGTTAAATTAAAGAAACAACATGCAATAGACTGAGAAAAAATATTTTTAAATCATGTATGGTTTAAAAACCTTGTATACAAGATAAACAATCCTCAAAGCTGAATAGTAAGACAGCTCAAATTAGTTGCCCATTTTAAAATAGCAAAGGATTTGAACAGACACTTTACCAAAAAAGATCTACAGATGGCAAATAATCACACTAAAAGCTGCTCAACATCATTAGTAATTAGGGAAATGCAAATTAAAACCACAATGAGGTACTACGGCACATGCATTAGAATGGCTAAAATAAAATCACCACGTGAAAATATCAAGTGTTGGCAAGAACACGGAACAGCTGGAAGCTTACACATTGCTGGCAGAAATGCCAAATGGTGCGACCATTTTGCAAAAACAGTTTGGCAGTTTCTTAAAATGTTAAAAAGCACACTTCCCATATGACCCAGCAATCCCATCTCTAGGTATTTACCCACAAAGAAATAAAAACATATGTTCACACTAAAACTCGTACACAAATGCTTATAGTGGTTTTACTTGTAATCACCAGTAGCAGTAACAACGCAGGTGTCTCTCATGTGGCAAACAAATCAACAAACTCCCATACATCCACACCACGGCATGCCACTCAATCATAAAAAGAAAGGAACTGCTGACACACCCAACAACCTGTAAGATTATCAAATGCATTATGCTAAGTGAAACACGCCTAACTCAGAAAGCTACAAACAGTATGACACTGTTTATATACCATTTGGGAAAAAGTACGGGTTCAGGAGACATAGCCATGGTTCCCAGGAGACAGGATGGGAAGAGGGGCCTGCTGTCAGAGGGTAGAGGAGTCTTTCAGGGTGATGAAAATGTTCTGCACCTTGATGCAGCAATGGCTGCAAGACTATGTATTTGTCAACTGTCCAATAAAAGGGTGGATTTTACTCTATGCAAATAGTACTTCAATCGGCCCCGCCCACCCCATCCAAAACATCTTCTTATGGGATTCTAATGTGTAGCCGGAGTTCAGATGCTGCTGCACATTATTCACAACAGCCAAAACATGGGACCAACTTAGGTGCCCATCAACGGTGGATTGCATAAAGAAAATGAGGTGCATATGCACCATGGAATACTATGCAGCCATAAAGGAGAATGAAACCATGTCCTTTGTAGCAACATGGATGTAACTGGAGGCTCTTATCCTAAGTGAATCAATGCAGAAACATAAAATCTAATACTGCATGTTCTCATTTATAAGTGGGAGCTGAACACTGAGCACACACAGATATAAAGATGGAAATAGTAGACACTGGAAACTCCAAAAGGAAGGAGGGGAGGAGGAAGATTGAAAAACTAGCCCGGCTCGGTGGCTCAGCCTGTCATCCCGCGGCTTGGGAGGCTGAGGTGAGTGGATGGCCTGAGCCCGCGGGTTCGAGACCCGCCTGGGCAACTTGGTGAGCCCTCATCTCTACAATAAATCAAAAAATCAGCTGGGCGTGGTAGTAGATGCCTATAAGTCCGGCTACACGGAAGGCTGAGGAGAAAGGATCGCCGGAGCCCAGGAGGTTGAGGCTGCGGTGGCCGGGAGCGGCCACTGCACTCCAGTCTGGGTGACAGAGTGAGGCTCCAACTCGAAAAAACAAAGAAAAGAAAAACTGTCTATTGGGTGCTATGTTCACTATTTGGGTGACAGGTTCAATGGAAGCCCAAACCTCAGCAGTATGCAATATACACGTGAACTAAACTAACCTGCACGTGTATTCCTGAATCTAAAGTTAAAAATAAAAAATGTAAACCATCATTCCTTCAATCTGTGTGCGTGTAGATGGATGGCTTCTTTGGAAGGCTCTGCTCCAGGGTTTTCAACTCTGATGGCACTTCAGAATCACTTAGGGAGCTCTCCAAAGCGCTGGTGCCTGGATCTGACTGTGCCACTGTCTACCTGGTGGCTTGGGTACTGAACGGATACAAAACTCTGCAAGTGATTCTGACGTGTAACCAAGGCTGAGAACTGCTCTTCTAAAAACAAGGGTCTTCCCACATTATTGCTCCTGTAACTTCTAACAGAAAACTTTAAAACTGTGAACCCACTTGTACATCTTAAAACTGATATATGATATTTTTCATCAGAGTTTCAACAGTTGCTAAGGATGAAGTTTCTAGTATACTGTAAATCTTGACATTTAAAAATTAAACTGTTACATCACTCTTTTAAATGTATCCATTGGAATATAAATAACAGAATGGCTTGACACCCACCATCATCCATTTATAAAATCCATGAAAAATTCTTCATTAATAATCAGAAATGCTATTTTGTTCCCTTTTCTCCTTGAACTCATGATTTCCATTCCAGTTCCTTCAGAGCTTTACCCTAACGCAAAATATTTTTAACCTTGAACGTAACATATCCATTACCCTATTATGTCTTCGTACAACAGAAAGTATGTTTATATGTTGAAAACAAATTTTAAAACTATCTTTTCTTTTTAAGATTCTCAGTATTTTTAAATTTCCTTAAATTGGCATTATTATAATTATGAATGCTGCATGGGTACAGTGGCACACTCATGGCCACCCCAGTGTTGACCCGTTGGGCTCTGGTGATCCTTCCACCTCAGTCTTCCAAATAGCCGGAACCACAGGCACATGCTACCACACCCGGCTAATTTTTGATTTGTTGTAGAGACAAGGTCTTACCAAATTGCCCGGTCTGATCTCGAACCCACAAACTCAGGCAATCCACTCGCCTTGGCTTCCCAATGTGCAGGGATTACAGGCTGACATAATTTTATTGTAAATATATCTCTTAATGAGCTACGGGATACTTCCTTGATTAAAGGAACTATCTAATTGTACTTCAGGAATTGTGGAGATTCTTATACCTGGGGGGAGTGAATTATGGTAAGACACTATGTGGAGGAGAGGTGCCTTTCCACTGTAAAACCAAAGAAGTAGTGTGTGAGAAAAGATCAATGGTAGTAGATTGTGAATTGATCTTGAAAAATCATGGCCACAGTGCCTCACACGTGTAATTCCAACACTTTAGGAGGCTGAAGTAAGGGGATTACCTGAGCCCAGGAGTTCAAGACCCACCTAGACAACATAGCTAGACCTGATCTCTAAAAAAAAATAATAATAATAATAATAAAAATAATAATATTTAGCCAGGCATGGTGATGCATGTCTGTAGTTCCAAATACTCAGGAGGCTGAGGTGTAAGGATTGGCTGAGCCCAGGAGGTTGAGGTTGCAGTTTGTTCATACCACTGCACTCCAACTTGGGCAACAGAGTGAGACCTCAACTCAAAAATAAAAACCTAGAAAGATCAAGTTCAAGACTGAATATATCCAGAAGTTGAGAGTGCAAAAACTAATTCCTTTTTGGATATCCTCCGTTATCAAACCCTTTGTGCTACCCCCTCCATTCATATAGCCTGGTTTAAAGGGCACTGATCTACATACATAACAAATCGTTAAATAAATCTAAGCAGTTCCTTGAAATTAAAGGTAAATAATTTGCCTTTTTCTTTTTTTATTTTATTTTAAAGATGTGAGGTACAATTCAGGATTAGGTATACAACACACGTGGACATCGTACAGGTAAAGTTTAGGCCTCCCTTTGGTGCCCATTTTGCCGGGTTTGAGATTACGTACTTTTATTGATGTTGTGTCCCCACCCCTACCCAGGCAGTATCCCACTACTGTCAATCCCTTTCTTATAGTATTATGGTAAAATTTCGTCCATCAGCCGGGCTCGGTGGCTCAGCCTGTAATCCCGCGCCTTTGGGAGGCTGAGGTGAGTGGATTGCCTGAGCCCGCGGGTTTGAGACCCGCCTGGGCAGGCGAGACCTCATCTCTACACTAAAATCAAAAAATTAGCCGGGCGTGGTAGTGCACGCCTGTAATTCCGGCTACTCAGAAGGCTGAGGCGGAAGGATCTCCGGAGCCCAGCAGGTCGAGGCTGGGGTGGCTGGGAGCAGCCACTGCACTCCAGTCTGGGCCACAGAGTGAGACTCCAACTCAAAAAAAAAAAAACAAAAAACAAACAAACAAAAATTTCGTACATCACCAGGGTCAGGAAGATAATACAAGTGAGAGGAGCTCTTCAGAGTCAAGAAATGCAGGGTATTCTTGCCAGTGTTTCATTTCCCCACTTTTGAGAAAGATCTGAGTACAGAGATTTATCTCTTCACTATAAGAAACACAGTAGGTGAAGCCCAGTGATAAATAACTACTGGGGGAAAAAAGCTACGGAAAGAGGACCTGTGCAGACCGTGAGCCCCTCCCATCCACAGTGGAAGCAGACTGTAGAAATCTCAGGCCAGTGTGGCTCCTGACTTTGAGAAGCAGGAAAACCCACATTTTTATGAAGATCTCCTGATTTTGAAACAGGTCCCCATAGAACTAATGGTTACAGGTTTTTGGTATAAACACAGAGTTGGCCCTCTAGGTCTCAAAGTCAGGCCTGTAGTATCAAGGAACTGAAACTCACCAGATCACCTCACCCAGACAAAGAGATGCCAGACCTCTTGTGATTACCAACTCCTCCTCTTCACCCCTTCTCAATTCCTGTTTTCTATGTTCCTGTTCCACTCTATAAACCCCTGACCTCATGGGATCAGGAGATGGATTTGAAATGGAATCTCCCACTCTCCTTGGCTGATATCACCCCAATAAAATGCCTTCTTCCCTGGCACAATCTGTTGTCCCAGGGATTGGCCTTCTGTGCAGGACCCTGATCTAAACCCTATGTTTCAGTGACAATTTCAAAATTTGAAAAGACATTCACAGCGGAGACACATTAAATACATTTGCAAGTCACAACGTATCACTTGATATAATCTGTCCATTGCAAACCACATCTCTGACACCAAAGTACGTAAAGAGGTTGGGTGACAAAAAATATTTTTCTTCTCTACCTGTTGAAGACATATTCCCTTGCCGTGCAGCTTTGTTTCACACTTTTTTGATTTGCACAGTGTGTTTTTAAATTCAAATTGTAAAAGAATAATATTAATAACAGTTTATTTTTCCTATCAAAAATCTCTTTAACACATGCAAAATAATTCTGGGAAAATTACTTGAAGATAGTAAAAATGTGACATTTGTCCCAAATGCGCACTGCAAGCTCTTATCCTTCCTAAAGTTTAAATATTAGGCTATCTCTAATATCAGAATATCTTAGAAACTGTTTTTCCTCATTATTTTAAGGTTACATTTATGTGAACTACAGGCAAAAAAACAACTCCCCAATGTGTACTTCCTAATTAAGGAAATGAAGCAAAACACTTTATTAGAGCCAGATCTGTAGAACTCATTTGTAAGCTGCCTTTTCTTTTTTTTTACATTGCTGTACATCAAAATCACTGTTTTCTTCCTATTGTTGACACTGTTCCCTTGAAAATGTAAATAATATTATTTGAGTTGTTCTCTCTCCCTTTCAATAGAATTCTCAGTAGTTTGATCTCACATTTCAAAATATTGAATGCTTGTAAAACAAGCAATTGCGTGTTTCGATGCTTGCTTTTAACAGCACATAATGCAAATATTTAATCACAACACTAATTTCCATTGTGCATAGTTTTTGCATCTAATTAAGGACTTTGAAAAATTACAGTCATTGAAAACAAAAGCTTACATTACATTTAAACACACTCTCGCAGGACAGAGTAACTTCTCTAGGAGTGTAAAATTCTATACCGAGTCACCATCTAGGCAGCAACAAAAAATTTCCTCTGTGGCTCAATATTAGAGAAACCTTGAATATTTGAACCTTAGATTAAAATCACAACAACCCTAAGAGTAGAGCGCTGTTCTGCTAACCACCCAGCCTCCACCTTTTGGTAATAATAAGCCAAACTGTTTTCCGTAATACCCTCCCCCATTTCCATATCAAGTGATCCAGGGGGTTCCCACTCCAGCCTGTAGAGGGAGAGCATGTGACCTAAGCTTGGTCCAATCCTTCTAAGCCCGTTCCATCCTTTTGGGCACAGTAACTGGTTCAGGGAGGTGACATAGAACAATCTGGGCCTGTAAGAGGCCAGTCCAGAATGTGGACGGAACTAAGAGAAACATTCTTTTCACTAAATGTAGGGTAGGACGTAATTCTGAGCCAGGGAGCCATCCTGCGTCAGTGAGGGACAGCGTGTCTCACTTGAGCACCTGGGTCAAGCCTTGCCTGATGCCATATTTGTCCTCAGAATCTCAATTACATTTCTTTTTTCCTTTTGTCAGAGATCATTTATGTTGACCATATATCTCTCCGATCCTCTATCTTTCCCAGGCTTCCTTGCATTTAGGTGGAGTGTTGGGAGCCGGCCGTGGAGGCCTGCCTGAGCGTTAGGGATCCAGGCAGGCTGCGGACCCTGAGACTGCTAGGACGAGTTCAGGAGCTGAAGGCCCATTCCCTCTTCCCTTCTTTGCTGTTTTGGCACGTTCCACGAGCAGGGACTTTGATGATCTAAGCATGAAGTTCTGAGAGTACGACAGGCATGGCTTACTTTAGGAGTCCATTGTTCTCGTTTCTCACAGACTGCAGTTTTGGCTTTAAACTTAACATAATTCAAACTCGGGTCACATTTAGGAGCCTTTAATATGGTACAAGCTTCCTTTAAGATTTAATAGCATATTTATAGAATTAGTATAATGCTATTTCAACCTTAATAATATAGATAAATATCTAGAGCTACCAGAAACGGCCCAGCGTGATCTTTTGACTGAGCCACATTCCTTAGGAATTGGTTTGGGCTATAATGAAGAGTTTCTATAGTGTAGGTAGAATTACCATAAAATAGAGAGGAATTGGGATTTAGGTTGGTTATTAGGAGTTGCGTATGCATAGGTTTTAAAAGTTATTGATTATTAGAATATTATGATATTAGAATTGTTGTATTGCTTTTGAGAAATATTAACCGAGCATGAGGAACAGTGAGATAGTTTTGGGATCCTCATGCTTGGGGAAACACCTGATGGGTGGGGGATGCCCCCCCCCAATTCACCTGGTTCTATGTTCACGTAAATGTCTTGTGATTTAATTAGGATTGCCCTTCCTCTTACTCCAGGAAACACCTGGTGGGTGAGGGATGCCCCTCATTCACCTGGCTTTGTGTCCATGTAAAGGTTTTGTGATTTAATTGAGATTGTTCTTCCTCATGCCTGAGGAAACACTTGGTGGGGGGGGCGCCCCTCCTGCACCTGGCTTATGTTCACGTGAAAGACTTATAAGACTGTCTGTGTAAAATTTGGGATAAATACATGCTGTAAATCCCCAATAAATGGCTTCTGCTTAATTCACTGAACAGATGTTCACTTTCTTTCTTTCTCTTTATATCTATCCTTCCATCTTTCTTTTTTTTAATATCTATTCCTCCAGAATAATCGCCGACGCCATCACACCTTCCAAGGGACCTCTTAAATCTCTTTTCGGAGGCTGGCCCCTCAAAGTGGAGGCCATGTTTCTAACTGCTAACCAACAAGATATGGGCACAATTCATGAAGCTATTTCCAAATCTGGACCTTAAGTCCATTCTGCATGATCCCCCAGCCCTCCCTTCCCCAGGGTATGCTGACCTCAGAGGCCATGTGTTTCAAACGGCATCACTACCAGAAGATGGAAGAGGGTCCAACCGGACTCCAAGTGAACAAGAAATCAACCTTCTCCAATTAAGCCACTGAGACCAGGACACACACCCACGACTGCAACCCAGCCAGCCTATCCCAGTGAATCCCCTGGCAATTTAAGGTTTTGAGGGTGTATCTGCTATCCAAATACCACTACTAGAAAATACTTCCCTAACTCAGTAAAACTACCTGGAACTCTTCCATCTAATCCGTAGTTCCTTGGGCACTCTCTCATACTTTGCTTCACATTCTAAAAAAAGGTCCTCACCATTGAAGATCTGCTTTGATTTCTTTCTTTATGGCATCTGTTCAGTGCTGACCTGGGACAGTAGTCTAGAGGCCTTTGTGGTGATAAAATATGAGACAGTTCTTCCTCCTAAGGACTTCCAGTTAAAAGAAACACAAGCAATATTTTAAAATGTTATCAAACTGAGGAGTTACCTAGGAAAATAAAAGTCTGGGCAACCCCCCAGGTTCCCTTCCACTGTGGGAGTTTTTCTGTCCTTGAGAAAAAAGAGAAAAAGAAAAATAAATCTACTCAGCCATTAGTTGAGCAGGTATTTGCCAACATTATAAAAGGGAAAATGCGAAACACAAAATAAGGGTCCTTTGTCCTTTTTCCAGAATCTGCTTAGAAAGAGAAGGATAACATGGATGAGGCATCCCAACATGACTCCGCACAGAGACTGAAAACCACATACCACATGTCCTCACTCATAAGTGGGATCTAAATTCTGGGTACACATGGACATGCAGATGGAACCACAGACACTGGGAACTCTTGAAGGGGGAGGGGGAGAGAGGGGCAAGAGCTGAAAAACCATCTACTCAGTACCATGTTCACTCTCTGGGTAATGGGTTCAACCAAAGCCCAAACCTCACCACTGCTCAATACACCTATGTGCCAAACCTGCACGCGGACCCCTGAAACTAAGAATAAAAACAAAATTTTAAAGTCAATTTTAACAAGGTAAGAATGCCTATGGGTTCTGAAGGTTGGCATGCTGAACATTGATTCCAACTCCCTTCTGGCATACCCTCTTGGGCAGAAGAAGCCAGAGTCCCGTACGTTCTTGGGCAGGGGTCTCTCGAAGCTCAGGTTCTCAATGTGGCTCATGCCCCATTGAGCACGGGTGACAGTAGGATCTGGGTCAGAACTGGAATACACTGTGGGTGGGAGTTCCCACTGACTCTTGTTCCTGGTACCTACACCTGCTTCCCCACTGCACACCGAATCCATACGTGACTTCCTAAACTCTGGTAAATCCTTCTACCAGAATTGTCAGTAGATAAGAACCATGGCCAATACAGAAGGAGCACCAACATGGAAAAGAGAATTCTAAAGGATTATTGAGGCTGGACATGGTGGCTCATGCCTGTGATCCCAGTACTTTGGGAGTCCGAGGCTAGAGGACTGCCTGAGCCCGGGGGTTTGAGACCAGCCTGGGCAACTTGGTGAGACCTCGTCTCTACAATAAATCATAAAATTAGCAGGGTGTGGTGGCATGTGTCTGTAGTCCCAGCTACTTGGAATGCTGAGGTGGAAGGATTGTCTGAGTCCAGCAGGTCAAGGCTGTGGTAGCCATGACTGTGCCACTGTACTCCAGCCCGGGTGACAGCATGAGACTCTGACTCAAAAATAAAAATAAAGGGTTACTGAAGGAAAATCAAGGTCACCAGTCTTTCCCTTCAACATGTAATCAAAAAATTGTCTGTTCCTGTCCCAGGTGGCTTGACACCAATATTTATAACTGTTCATGCTTCAGTTTCCCCCATTTAGCTGTGATCTCATGAGCGTAGAGTTAATCTCATATTCAGATCTGCTTTCTCAGAGCCTATTTCACTGTGTTGATCATCTGTCTTCAAAAAATAACTGTTGAGTCAAAAGATTCACACTCTTTGTTCTCAATACCTGATGGAGAGATAAATGCTAGAACAAGTGGATCGTGGTGCTTAGCTAGAGTTAACTTCAGTGCTTTATGCCTGCATTTAGGCATTGGGGCCTCTTGAATTCCATGAAAGTCATAGAATCAGGGAGGAACTTTCATTCCAAATTAAAAGCATGCACCTGTTGCTTTGATCAACTTCCTAACAGTGATGTCCAAACAGTGATGTCCCAGAGGGGCTCCATGCTCCCAGCCGACTAGACCGCACCCTTTCCGTTCCATTTTTTAACACGTTTTCCTTTTTCCTCCTGACTTGAAGCCAAGTCTCTTCATCTCCACACTGTCTAGTGATGTTCTCTCACTGTGGCCCACTTCACAGAGCACGCCCTGGAAGAAACCTCTGTACGCGATCCCGGGTCTCTGTGGCTGATCACAGACGCCGTCACCTCAGCCACTCCAACCTCTCACCCCTCAAGAACCAAGTCATCATGGGGCAGAGGACACAATTGGAGAAAAAGAGAACGGTGGGGCACCGAGAGCCACCTCATCAAAGAGTGGTTCCTCCCTTCATGAAGACGTCTGAGCCACGTTCAAGGCACACAGAAGCACCCAGCACAGCAGAGAGTGACACCTGCCACCGTTAAGAGCATCGACTTCAAGCAAGCTGGACACTTTCCTATCTAATACTGTGCAAAATGTTGCAGCCCTTTCAGGAAAGCACCGGCCAGCAAAGCTCGACTCATGCTTATTGGTCCAGGGATTAAACAATCGTGAATCTAAGGAAGTAACTCAAAACTAAAACATACACAAAGATAATTATTTCTTATAATAGTAGAAAATTATAAATTATGTAATTGCCCAGCAAGCACCCTTCAAACTGTGGTAAAGACATTGAAATTATATTCACGGCACATTTTTTTAAACATGAGGAAATGATTATATAAACACATGAACTCAAAAAAGTTGAAAACAAATTACATGTACCATATATAGAGCAAACACAACTGGTTTAAAAAAATTCATAGAGAAACAAGAACGAAAAACATCAAAATGTGAAGCAGTCAACTTCAGGCTGTGAAATTGTTTCTTTTTACCTCTCATTTCAAAAATAATTTGAAGCAGCTCACAAAAAATAAACGCAATGGAATAAAATAAGCAGGCAAAAAAGCAGACAGAAAGAGAGAACAAGGATGGAAAAATAAAATAGAGCCAAGGATAAAGCTTATTCCCAAGATGAATGTCTTAAATCCCCATACTTACAAATAGCAAATTGAGTTCTGAGAGTCCTAGAAGCTAAAAGGCAAAGACGGACACGTGATCACTTATAGAATTCACAGGAAACCGTGTAAACTACTTTTCAGGATAAATGAAGCTGTTTTTTTCCCCTGGTACTAAGGCCTAAGAAAAATTTTCTCCAACATTTCTTAGCATGTGTTTTAATAGATAATGTTCTTCACAAAACCCCTAATGATGTTTCATGAATCTTCTCCAATGCTGGCTCATAATCTAATGCCAAAGTAGAATTCCATTTAGAGCAGGGGTCCCCAGCCCCCGGGCCATGGTATGGATTCCTGGCCTGTTAGGAACTGGGGCCGCACAGCAGGAGGTAAGATGAGTGGCAGGCGAGCAGAGCCCCGTTTTCTGTCAGATCCATGGCGGCATTAGATTCTCATAGGAGCTCAAACACTGTTGTGAACTGCCACATGCGAGGGATCTAGGTTGTGCAATCCTTATGGCCTTGTAAGAATCTAACACCTAATGCTCCTCCCCTCTACACCCATCCTCACTCCCTCCCCGGTCTGTGGGAAAACTGTCTTCCACAAAACCAGTCCCTGGAGTCAAAACGGTTGGGAACTGCTAACTTAGAGGACTTTATGAGAGTCGAACTGCCTAGCTTTCTGGCCAAATCTGAGTGAACAGATGGGTCTGGGGTTATTTCTTCTCCTCCTCCTCCTCCTCCTCCTTTCTTCTCTCCTCCTCTTCCTCCTCTTCTTGCTTTTTTTCTTACTACCTTTGTGGACATTCTATATACCTTTCAAAAATGTACTTGTATAACTGTAAAATTTGAATAAAATTTTCTCCTGACCAGAGGAATAATTTAGATGAAACATCATCTTTTTACACTCAGGCTCTGTCATTTTCCGATCACTGTAGCAGCCGTCTGGGCATGCTCTCATTTGTTGCTGGGACCCCAGAACCCTGGACCACGCATTTCCATCTCATTCCTTCCTTAAACTCCTGCTATAAAGTCCCTATAAAAGGTCTTGCAGCCTTTGCCTAGCAACCTTCAAAACTGGCACACTCATGAAGTGCTCTGATTTATCTCCATAAAATGTGCCTGTTTTAAGGACTCCTTTTTTTGACTTGGGCTAGTTATTTCAAATTCCTGTATCTTGGCCAGGCTCAGTGGCTCAATCTGTAATCCCGGCACTTTGGGAGACCGAGGCAAGTGGATTGCCTGAGCCCACGGATTCGAGACCCGCCTGGACAACTTGGCAAGACCTCGTCTCTACAATAAATCAAAAACTAGCCAGGCGTGGTAGCGCACGCCTGTAGTTCCAGCTACTTGGAAGGCTGAGGCGGAAGGATCATCAAAGCCCAGCAGGTCAGAGCTGCGGTGGCTGGGAGCGTGCCACTGCACTCCAGTCTGGGTGACAGAGTGAGACTCCAACTCAAAAAAAATAAAATAAAATTCCTATTTCTCAATTTTTCCTTCTGAAAGATGGAGATAACTCATAGGCTGGCAAAAAGAATTTAGTGAGTGAATAAAGGTAAAATATTTAGAACCCTGCCTGGAACAATATGAGTATTCAATACATGATAAAATAAATAACTGTCACTGGTCAGGTGTGGTGGCTCATGCCTGCAATCCTAGCATTTTGGGAGGCCGAGGAAAGAGGACTGCTTGAGCCCAGGAGTTCCAGATCACCCTAGGCAACATAGCAAAACCTCATCTCTATTAAAAAAAAAATAGTAATTTTCAAAAGTCAGGCACAGCGGTGCTTGCCTGTAGTCCAAGCCACTCAGGAGGCTGAGGCAGAAGGATTTGCCTGAACCTAGGAGGTCAAGGCTACAGTGAGCTGTGATCATGCTACTCCACACCAGCCTGTGTGACAGAGGGAGACTCCAAGGCAAAAAAATAAAAGCTGTTATTATTTCTTTTGAGTGAGAAGTACCCCCAAAGCTTCCCATTCATGGGATCTTCCTCTGCCCTTCTGGCTGGATCTGCTTCTGGCTCCTGAAACCACAGACACAGGCACATCCTTCTTTCAAAAGAAAGACATGCCTGCAGCAAAAAGCCATCATCCCTTTCCCAAGTCAAACTCATAGAGCTCCTGTCACCATCTCTTGCTGTGATAAGGAGTATACGTTTCTCATCTTCTGAATAAATCAAAATTTTCCATTCCTCCCCCCTTTAGTGTAAGGAGGAGTCTAGATAGCAAAACTCTCAGGACTGGGTGTAACAAGGGTCAGTACAATACAGAGAATATGGTCTCTGACCCATCAATTATAATTGTGTAAACTGAGTCGACCCAGGACTGCTGCCCCGTGTGCTGTTTAACCTTCATTCACACACATCTGGAAGCCACGTTCGGGTCTTCCCCTGGATCCAGCCATCCTCCCATAAGGTTCTTGACCCCTGCTCCAGATCACCCCATCACTGGGTGAGCAGACTGCAGGGAGGCATCACTGCCAGGCCCTTCTGAGCCAATCCTGAGGCTCTGCCCGAGAAGACGGGGGGAGGAGAATTCTCTGCCCTCCACAGCGTTCAGTGAGGCTGGACTGTGTAGTCCTTTGGCCGTCCCAGTGTCCAGCCTGTCCTTTCACAAAGCAGAAACAGGCTGGACCTGCAGGTGGAGTTAAGACGAGCTGGGTTCTGGTGCGATTAACCTGATCTAAACTCAGTCTCATCCTGGACTTCTAAGTCACTTAACAGAACTTTTTATTTTTTTTATTTTTTATTTTTTTTGAGTTGGAGTCTCACTCTGTCGCCCAGACTGGAGTGCAGTGGCCGCTCCCGGCCACCACAGCCTCAACCTGCTGGGCTCCGGCGATCCTTCCGTCTCAGCCTTCCAAGTTGCTGGAACTACAGGCGCGTGCTACAACACCCGGCTAATTTTTTTGATTTATTGTAGAGATGAAGTCTCACCAAGTTGCCCAGGCGGGTCTCGAACCCGCAGACTCAGGCAATCCACTCACCTCAGCCTCCCAAAGGCACGGGATTACAGGCTGAGCCACCGAGTCCGGCTTTTTTAAAGCTGCGTGTGACACAGAGAGTTCTGAGGAAGGAACAGGTCAGATAAAGTAGATGATATTTTGTATCAATAATGATAAAAGTTATTATTTCTCACGAGTGTCTCTGACCTTCTGGAAGATTCAGACACACACACCCCACAGAACTCACACCCTGCTTGGAGGTTTGGCTTTTGTTTCCTCTTCTTGGCAGTCGTGTGACTCTGTCGACTCTTATTAAGCTTCTTTCCAGACAAATCCCCGCCTGTTTCTACACGGTGTCCTCTCAAGCTCCTCCCTCCTGCACCTCACGGTCAGCATGTACACACCTGAGATCAGTACACTGCGGAACCCAATTTCTATTTTCATTGCACGTTTTGTCCAGTAGCAAAACAATGGCAATTTCAGGGATCATGCCTAAGTTCTGAGAGGTTCAGGGAGACCCCGACAACCAGGAGGGCTTTGAGACCCTCCTCAGAGGGTCTGTTCCTTCCTCAAAATTCTCTATGTCACACACAGCTTTTAAAAAAGTTCTGTTAAGTGACTTAGAAGTCCAGGATTAGATTGAGTTTAGATCAGGGTGATCCCACCAGAACCCAGTTCGTCTTACTCCCTGTGGCATCGAGTACCCTGTGGTCAGTCCACACAGACCATGGCCAGTCCACGCAGACCATGGCCATGCTTGCCAGGTGTTGTCCACAAGGCCTCCTGGGGCTGACTGGGGTCCTGCAGCTGTGTCTGATTCTGTCCAGGAAACACTCTGGTTCTCCTAGTGTCATTCATACAAACGTTTCTCCTGCTTCTTCCCCAGGCAATTTGGGGCCGGTTCCCTTCATTTGTGGCTCTGCAAAAATATTCGAGGAACAGAACTAAGATCCCCGAATTCATCATCTGTAGGGATGTGACATGGATCATCTCACAAGCATGCCAGCATTTATGCTGCCCTTTCGAATCTCCTCCCCTGTCCAGGGGGTAGAGGGAGGAGACTTACGTGTGAAGAAGAAGGGAGAGGCTGAGAAACCAATGCCCATGAAGATCCATCCTTCCACGTCTTTCTCTTGTGCTGCATTCTGGCTCTTGAAACCCGAAATTGAGAATTGGACTTTTCTGTCCTGTACCCTCCAGGGTACCAAGGGGCAGGGGTCGCCCCGTGTTCACCTGCCCAAGAGAGGCAGGGAGTGTGGGAGGGCAGGGAGATGTCAACATCTGTTCTGATGTCAAAATGTTTTACTAGCTGGGCTCGGTGGCTCAGCCTGTAATCCTGCGCCTTTGGGAGGCTGAGGTGAGTGGATTGCCTGAGCCCGTGGGTTTGAGACCTGCCTGGGCGGCGAGACCTCGTCTCTACAATAAATCAAAAAATCAGCCCGGGCGTGGTAGTGCATGCGTATAATTCCGGCTACTCGGAAGGCTGAGGCGGAAGGATCGCCGGAGCCCAGCAGGTCGAGGCTGCGGTGGCCGGGAGCGGCCACTGCACTCCAGTCTGGGCGACAGAGTGAGATTCCAACTCAAAAAAAAAAATTAGCTGAGTGGGGTGGTGCACGCCTGTAGTCCAAGCTACTTTGGAGACTGAGGCAAGAGGATCATTTGAGCCCAGGAGGTTGAAGCTGCAAAGAGCCATGATCATGCCACTGCACTCCAGCCTGGGTGACTGAGTAAGACCTCCAATTTTTAAAAAAAAAACAAACCTGAGTCTTCAGTCTCACAACAAACCCAAGCTAGCTTTCTCTACTTTCCAGAGAGCCCTTGTCCTGTATTTCCATAATTTATTCAAGCTTGCTGTGTGGCATCAAAAGTCAAACTCACCAACTCAGACGTCCACAGAATCCAGCATTTTCCTTCTGCAAACAGGAAGAACATGTATTTGTCTCCGTTCTACACACTTCTCCCTCACTCTTCGGAATTCCCCAGTGAGCACTCATGTGTCACTGACCCTTTAATCCTGAAAGACCAGAGGCCACGTCTTCATCTCCCCCTGCTGAGGACTCCATACACATTACTGAAGTGGGTGAAAGAAAGAGTCACGAACCACAGGTCACAGAACATACACGCAAGTTCTTCTAGGAGAACTTCAAGAAGCCTGACCCAGAATACGAGCAAACACATCCCAGGCCGTCAGACAAGAACCCTGACGAGGAACATGACCAAACACATCCCACGCCATCAGACAGGAGGCCCGACCCAGGACACGAACAAACACAACCCATGCCATCAGAGAACCTCACCAACGTCCCTGGCAGTCTCAGAGTAGACACTATGTTCTAGTCCCTGTCAGGTGCCACTCTTGATGGCGACTGGAAAAATGAATGCTGAGGAGGCCAAACAATGTGACACTCGTTTATTCATCTGTCCAACAAATATCAAGGATCAGTCATATACTAAGCTCTGAGCTAAAAACTCAAAAGGAGACCTCTTATACTCAATCCTCAGCAAAGCTGTCACCAAGTATAGTTCTTACCTGACACACTGCTTAGTTTTTATTAAGTACAATTAAATTAAATACAACCACAAGAAGTATGTAGAACGGCTAATGGTGTGGGTTACAGGACCAGAATTCAGACTGCCATTTCTTTTTTTTTTTTTTTTTGAGTTGGAGTCTCACTCTGTCACCCAGACTGGAGTGCAGTGGCCGCTCCCGGCCACCCCAGCCTCGACCTGCTGGGCTCCGGTGATCCTTCTGCCTCAGCCTTCCAAGTAGCCGGAATTACAGGCATGCACTACCACGCCCGGCTGATGTTTTGATTTATTGTAGAGATGAGGTCTTGCTGCCCAGGCGGGTCTCGAACCCGCGGGCTCAGGCAATCCACTCACCTCAGCCTCCCAAAGGCGCAGGATTACAGGCTGAGCCACCGAGCCCGGCTCCCTGCCATTTCTTTTGTCATGACTTGGATAAGCTACTCAGTTTCTGGGTAGGTTTATCTGCAAACTCACACAAATTATCTTCATAAATCACTCCACATGGTGCCTGCCAAACAATAATTACTCAAAAAAAAATAGTTGGTATTATTACTGACCAAAGTATCTCCTGCAGTACTTTCAATTACCGGGAAAGACAGCATCAAGCTCCTGTACTGTCAGGGAAAGGTTCTTTGGGTCATATTTCACACTTTCATAAGAATATTCTCAAGCTGTGCAATGTCCAAAGCACTAAGCTAAACACTGGCAAAAACTCAGAGATAGAGAAATATACGTGTCGCCCCTAAAGGAACTTAAAATTTAGGAAAGGAGACAGAAAATGGTGCTAGAATGTCAACCTCGTGGAAGGAAGAAAAACGCCCAACCCCAAAGGTCAGGCGTCTTGTCTGATGGCATAGGATGCATTTGGTTGTGCCCTGGGCCAGGCGTCTTGTCTGATGACATGGGATGCCTTTGGTTGTGCCCTGGGCCAGGCGTCTTGTCTGTGGGATGCATTTGGCCGTGTCCTTCACATCCAAATCCCTGCAACCTGAGCTTGTTTGTTACCTGCTTTGGGAATTAAAAAGGGGTGTGTAACTACATTTAGATGGGAGGCTATGTGGATTATTTGGATGGGCCTGAAATGCCATCACATACATCTTTCTAAGAGGGAGTAGTGGAGGTTTACAAACAGGCAGGCAGAAGAGAAGGGGGTGGGAGCTGTAAGGATGCTGCAGAGAGAGATGTGGGGTGCTGCTTTACAGGCTGGAGTGAGGTGGCCACATGTAAAGGACTACAGTCATCACCAGGAGCTAGAAGAGTCGAGAAAGCACCCCCAGAACCTCCTGTAGAATCCTCAAGTTCAGCCCAGGGACATATTTTGGACTTCTGGCCTCCAGAACTGTGAGGAAGCAAGTTTCTGTTAGGCCACCATATGTGGCCATTTGTTATAGCAGCCATGGGAAACTTATACACCCTCTAAATAAAAATCCATTCCTGTCTGCCCTTTACTTTTAAAAGTAATGGCACACCTCCTCAACGGGGTCTATGAAAGAGTGACCGCAGGGGTATCCCTCCTGGCACTCTTGAGAGGGACACAGGTGTTGACCACTGCCCCCCAGCTCACCCTACCCTCTCCTTCACAGAGTCGACAACCTGTCGACTCCACCCAGCAGCATCAGTCTGTGGTGTTTGCAGTCACCCTCTCCTGGCACGCCCCCTCCCCATCTACTCAGGTAACGTCAGCCCATTCTTCTGAGTGATATTGGGATGTCTACCCAACTGCTCTAAGTCAAATGCCGATGAATCTGCACTTGAAGAAATGTGCTCTCTCTCCAGAGCACACGGCATCAAGCTTAGTTTACATTCCTGTATCATTAACACGTTTCTCTGTCTCCCCTATAAGCTGCAGGTTCTCTGAGGGCACTAACCACGTCTATTCGGGTTTTTTTTCCTCACTACTCTAGTCCCTGTGCCCAGCAAGGTGTGGGCACATTGTTGGAGCTTAGAAGGCAGTCACTGATAGAAAATGGCGAAGGGGAGTGAGGTAACCCAGAAGAGAAAGGGAAGAGGGGAGTGACAGACCTGCCCTGGCTCAAGCTTTCAACTTACAGAAATGGAGTTATTATCTGTGGCACTTTGATATCTACAGGAATGACTGGTACTAAATGCTTCCTTCTAAGGAACCTTTAGTGCCTGACCCATGTCCTCACAATACTTGA
Organism: Cephalopachus bancanus; assembly: GCA_027257055.1. Lineage (NCBI taxonomy): Eukaryota > Metazoa > Chordata > Mammalia > Primates > Tarsiidae > Cephalopachus > Cephalopachus bancanus. The sequence continues at coordinate 2,922,264 of JAPVLO010000269.1, forward strand.
AAATAGTTCCCGCAGCACTGCATGTTCACTCAAAGTATGTGGTTTTTGATACTTGTGGAATGAATAAATGGACAGATGGAAACATGATGGACAGAATAATGAATAGATGGAAAGAAGGATCAAGTGATGAATAAACAGATGGATGGATGGAAATAATGATGAATGGATGGATGGAAGAATGAAATGATGAATGGATGGATGAATGGACGGATGGAATGATGGATTGATGGATAGATGGGTAGGTGGGTGAATGGAAAGATGAATTGGTTGATGGATGGATGGAAAAATGGAGGAATGGAATAATGGATGGGTGGGTGGGTGAATGGATAAATACAGTGAGATGAATTGACTGATGGGTGGCTGGATGGATGATGGGTGCTGAATGGATGGAAGGATGGGTTGGTGGATAGGTGGAAAGAATGACGGATGGATGGGTGGGTGGGTGGAGGGGAGAATGATAGATGGACAGATGAATGGGTGGATGGAATTACAGCTGGATGAACTGATGATGGGCGGGTAGATGGATGACTAATGAGTGGATGGATAAATGGGTGAATAAATAGATGAATAAGAAATATAATGTGGTATATGCCTCTACGATAAGACATTTTTGGTATTTTTATTTTGCTTATTCACTTTTCTTGGATCTTAGAATGGAAATAAATTAAACAGATCCTCAAACTTGGAATTCTACTTTTGTATGCACATAAGCAATTTTTCTAATTAAATGAAGAACTATTTAATAAATATTATTTTTATTAAAAATAATAAAAGTATATTTTTACTTAACCCTTTATTTTTTTTCCCAAACTAATTTTATTTCATTTATTTATTTAGAAAGCAGGATTTATTGAAAGGACAGAAAGCTAGCACAGCAGGACAGGACCCAAAGGGGTTGCCCTTTACTTAACTCTTTATTTCAGAGAAAACAAAACTTAGTGGACTCTTCATTCCTCAGCCTTTTGTGACAGTTGAAATGTAAGCAATAAAAACCAGTCTCCTAGCTGGGCTCGGTGGCTCAGCCTACAATCCCGCACCTTTGGGAGGCTGAGGTGAGTGGACTGCCTGAGCCCGCGGGTTCGAGACCCGCCTGGGCAGCGAGACCTCATCTCTACAATAAATCAAAAAATCAGCTGGGCGTGGTAGCGCATGCCTGTAGTTCCGGCTACTCGGAAGGCTGAGGCAGAAGGATCGCCGGAGCCCAGCAGGTCGAGGTTGCGGTGGCCGGGAGCGGCCACTGCACTCCAGCCTGGGTGACAGAGTGAGACTCCAACTCAAACAAAACAAAACAAAACAAAACAAAAACCAGTCTCCTTCCTCCCCCTTCCAAACACACCCTCTAACTTGCTCATTTCTGATACTTTTTTTCTCCCTGAAAAGGTGCTGACCCCTGAAGAAAGCCTCACTATACAATGAAGCTCTTTCCAATCCAAGGCTATTGGAAAGCAAGATTGCCTAAATAAGAGGCAGTGCCCTGTCACCCAGAAGCTCCACTCCCTATCAGCTTCCTACCCACTTCTGTAAGAGACCATAGCTCGGAAGGATGCCCACAGGTGAGGGAGCAACTAGCAACCTAAATATGGCAACATTCTTGACTCCGCATTTAAAACCCCTATGCTATCTGCCTATGTCCAATCTCCTCACTGATTTTTCCTCTCAGCCCACCCTCCACACCCCACCCTTCCCACAAATAGCCACATGCTATGCTCATCTGCAGGCTGGCCCCACCGCTGTCCACATCAAGCAACAAAGACCAGCCCTCAGACATCACACAAGCTCTCTGACACAAGGCCACTCTCCAGAAAAGTTTGGGACCCTGTGACAAGGTTGCTGGTGAAGCTTTTTGTGTCGTGCCGTAGTTCCTAGGTCCCACGGGCACAGAAGTACAAGCAATGGCATTTTACTTTTATTTGTTTTCCAAAAAGAATCTATAAGAGGGTGGGTTTGCTCTATGACTAATCATTTCCTGCTCATGAAATTTAAACATGTGTAAGATTCAAGAACATTCGCCAGGTATTAAAATGTGCATTTTTTTTAAATTCAAGGATTCCTATTTGGAAACACAATACATATAGTAAAAACAAAAATATGCTGAAACAGATATTTAATATTTGATAATAATTGTGTTTCAATCAGGTCGAAATTAGGCCCTTTGGATTGTGTGTGGGTTTACTTCCAGTTAAAATCTTTTTAAATACAGTCCATACTTGATTTCAAGCTGGTGTAGAACTTTCAGGTCATCTTAAAGAGGCCACATGAACACACTGGGAAAAGAATTATCCCTGAGTATCTAAATCACATCTGCATCAGGAAATTCTATTTTAAACAATCCTATGACATGAGAGGTCTTAACTTCTTCCTTGTCTTTGACACATTGTGAATGGTCACTGAATTACCTCCCATGTGCTGGGTATTCTGCTGTGTGAAGTCTCAGACATAACCAGTTCACTGATGAAATGTCTGGCTGAGTCCTCTAAATTCAACACACAAAACAGCATACTCTGGGCTTATGGTATCTTTTTTGGCCACCTCGAAAAGGGGCCTCCACATCACAGAGAACCTCCTTTGAGGACATTTTTGGTGTTTCCACTTGAAAAAGTTCCACAGTAGTCAGGGAAATACAGTTCTCCACACTGCTCAGTCTAATAAAGACATCAGCCACAGAACTATGTACATAACGGAGAAAACAGAATAGTCAGGTCATATTCACAAAGCTATTCTGTCCCTTTCTTAATAAAACCTTGCTACTGCAACATAAAAACAGAGAAGCCTACACCTATTATAAAACCAAGTGACAACCAATAAAAACACACGCCTGCCAGCAGTATTCGAGCTGGCTGGGCTGTTGTTGCCGTGGATTTTTTTTTTTTTTTTTTTAACCTCATGTCTTCCTGAGTTGAATTCACTGATTTCACCAACCTTTCCTTGAGTTTCCTGTGCACATCATAAATCCCGGAAGCTGTGATCCTCAGAATTGTTCTAACTCATAATTAAGAGACGTGAAGTACACTGGACTTCAAAGACAGCCGAGTAGGTGAACATACATTCCCATTGCTAAGCCCAACCCGCACAAAGCCCACACGTGCACCGTGAGCTACCTAGCCTCAGTGATGCCGGAAGAACTCACAGAAGAGTCATGTAATTAACAGACTCCATGCACGATCATCGGCTTTGAAGTTTCTAAGCCAGATCTCCTCTCAAAGACCTTCCCAGACATATCTGTGATCAGGGTTTGTCCAGAACACATCTGAGACCGCCCAGAACCTCTACTTTCCTCTCCATACATTTCTCTACGGGAAAGAGGCGCTTGCAGGCTGGGGAAGCCATACACCCAGGAACGGCCCGGGTCAATAACCAGAAGAACGGAGGCGTTTCTAGGCTCTCCTGGGCAAATCAAATGATTTCTCTTCCCAGAGTCACTGTCCCAAGCTTCCAAACCTGCTCTTCCCATGACAGACAGCGGGGAGGAGGCGGCAGATGCGGGAGTGCCGGCTTTCACGCACAGCTCCCGGCCAGGGCCCTGCTGGGATAACTCGGGTCACAAGTTAGAGGTGAAACTCCAGGTGCCCTGGGGGACGCCACCCCCAGCACCAGCCACAGAAGGGCCAGGGCGAGACCCCGTGCCGACCACCCTTGGGCTGACTTGGAGAAGCCCGGGCCCTATTTGTAGCAGCCTGTGAGGATAAATAGCCTTCCCATAGAACAGGACTGCTCCAAAATTATTTCTGAACAGGTCAGCGCCAACAAAGTCAATTCCGAATCCAAGAATCTTCCGGGTCATCTCCACGCCTCTTCCCAGGACAGAGAGCTGGGCCCCCGGCGGCCACCTCCCCCCCCCCGACCCCAGGGTCTCCACGCCCCCTCCCCTTCTGGAAAACGCGTGCATTCCCCCGTTCCTCCGTAGTCTCACCCAGGGCCTCCCACCCAGCCCCCCAGGATCAGCGCCCGCAGCCAAGGGGCAGCCGGAGACCTGGGCCGCCGCACGCGCGCGCGCGCCCGCCACACACACACACACACACACACACACACACACACGACACCCACGCCCCCTCTCCCGGCGCCATCCACGCACACATCCCACACGCTCACTCCCAGCGAAGTTAGTCCCCGGGCCCAGGCGGCGGCGGCGGCGGCGGTGGCGTACTCACCTTTGGAGAGCAGGGCGGCCAGGCTGATGAGCACAGGGGACCAGTGGTGCCACAGCGTCCCCATCTCAGACGGGCACATCCTGGAGACCCGGAGCGCCGACCCTCCGCTCCCCGGCACCGTCTGGGCGAAGAAGAGACCGTCCCGAGGCCCGGAGGCCCACGCAGAGCTGGGTGGCGAAGGAGCACTCGGCTAGGGGTCCGAGCAGCCCCGGCGCCCTGCGCCCTCCTCCTGCCGGTCCATGGCCCGGCCGGGAGGCGATGGCCGCGCGCGGGCTCCCGAGTCCTCTCCGGAGTCCAACACGCGCGCAGACAAACCCCACCTCCCTCCTTCACCCCAACAGGTTTTTTTATAATTTTTTAATCCACGGAGGGTATCTTCTTTCCTGTTTACCCGAGCGAAGAGTGGCCCCGGGTGGCCCAGGAAGGGACGACTCCAGACGCGGGGCTCGCGTGGACGCGGCCGGCGGCTCCGGGGCTGGCTAGAGGGCGCGGGCGGCGGCGGGGCTGCGGGGCTGCAGCGCCCGGGGAGGTGGCGCGGAGGTCCCCGGGCAGGTGGCCGGGAGCGCGGGGCAGCGCGGGGCGCCCGGGCACGCCGCCCCCATCCCGGCGCCCCGGGTCTCGCTCGCGCGCGCGCTCCGGCGCCCAAAGTTTGGCGGGTGCGGCTGCTCCCCGGCCCCCGCCTCGGCCCGGCCCGCCTAGCCCCGGGCCCGGCTCGGGCTCGCCGGGCTCCACGCGCGCCGAGCGCACGGCCGGCTCTGGGGACGCGGGCTCCCCCCTGCGCCCGGGGGAGGCGGGCCAGCTGCGCGCGGAGGAGGACCCGGCGGCTCGGGGACGCGGCTGTGCGCCGCAGCTGTCGCCCGCCAGCCCGCGCGGTGGCCCCGCTCCGCCGCCAGCGCAGCCGGAACGGAGCCGCGCGCCACGGTGCCCTGCGCGGGCTCGGGGTTCGCCTTAAAAATTTGTCTGCTTTTAAAAAGCCCCACCCTTCCGGAGTGACAGCTGTGCGCCCCAATCCGCAGAGTAAACCCCACCTCCCCTGGCCTGCTCCGCACCCAGCCTGCCTGCCACCCCTCCCTGCGCGCGCCAAGAGGCGGGGGCGGCGGGGACCTGCCCGGCCAGCTCCCAGGGACGCGGGCGGGAGCCGCCCACTCTCCCGACAGGTGTGGCGAGGCCGATGGGCTTCCTTCCTCTCCGGAACCTCAGGCCGAGGGGAGGTCCTTAGGCCTGGGGACATCTGACGCCACTCAGAGCGCTCAGAGCGGAAGGGGGTCCCGCCCCGCCCTGGGCACTTGCCAGGGTCGGAGGGGGAAGCCTCGGACCTGTCGCCCTGAGGTCCTGCAGGCCCCAGACCACGTCCTAGAATGACCCCCAAGTTAGTGTCCCAGAAAAATGTTATCCCCACTCCCCAACCGGCCTTTGGGAGCACGGCACGGATCTGTTAAGAAACAGCACTGCCCGAAGAAGATGGGGGGGAAATGGTTCTTCTCTTCCATACCTTCCTGAATCTCTAATTAAGACATCCCTAAACAAGATCACTAAGCATCAGCCTGTGATTTTTAGCCCAAGGACGGCTCTGCTCCCGGAGAGCCTTTGAATTAACCAGATCAAAACTCAGAGAGCCAGAAAGCATTCTGAATTTCTAAGGAACGTTGAAAACCAACAACCGCCAAATCAGATGAGGGGAATTTACCTCAGTAGGTAAAAACGGGTCGTTACCATCTGGCTAAGGGAGCCATAGATGTTTTATCCTATATGCCTGTGGCTGCAAAAAGATACTAGAGCCTTCAGAGTTTCTAGCTTTCAAGGAGGATCAGAAAGACCGCAGCTGCTGCTCCATGGAAGATTGTCTTTCCGGGTCCACGCTCTTCTCTTCTGTATGGGCTTTGTGGAGTGTCTGTCTGTCTTTCTGTTTTTCTTCTGTTTATTTCTTAAACTTTCGGCCTTGTCTCTTTCTATTGTTCTTCCATAAAACTCCAGAGAGTTAATACTGCAAGGAGCCTGAGATGGACTATTTGATGCTAACCTTTGAGCAGGCACCAGCATCACCTGGAAAGTTTGTTCAGCCTGGTTTGCGGGGCCCACCCCAGAGCTGATTCAGTCAGTGGCGGGGGGGGCTTCCAGGTGATTCTGATGCCAGGCCGAGGAACACACACCCCAGGTCCTCGGGTCCACCGCTTCCCTCACCTGAGTGATAGGAACATGGAGGTTTTGTCTCTCCAAAGGCTTCCCCTGGCCTCTGGGGGTCAGAGCCCATGCCTGCACCATACCCTGCCAGTCAGTTCTAATGTCAAACGGAGTTTATTTCAAAAAACACTCTCAAATATATCGACCAGAAATGTATGGTTCCTTGATTAAAAACAATCATTTTCTGTTTTTCTTTTTTTTTTCTTTTTGAGTTGGAGTCTCACTTAGTCGCCCAGACTGGAGTGTGGTGGCCGCTCCCGGCCACCGCAGCCTCGACCTGCTGGGCTCCGGCGAGCCTTCCGCCTCAGCCTTCCAAGTAGCCGGAATTACAGGCATGCTCTACCATGCCCGGCTGATTTTATGATTTATTGTAGAGATGAGGTCTTGCTGCCCAGGCGGGTCTCGAACCCTCGGGCTCAGGCAATCCACTCACCTCAGCCTCCCAAAGGCGCGGGATTACAGGCTGAGCCACCGAGCCCGGCCATTTTCTGTTTTGCTACGCCAACCTGAGGTTTCTGTCCTGAACTGCCAACGTCAGATACCTTTTCTTTTGTCCTTGTGCAATATTTCTCTATCTGTAGCCTTAAGATAAAAAGTGACTTACAAGCTCCAGCTGCTGCCTAAAACGCTCAATGATCTCTTCATTATGCCCAGTTGGAGAGACTCAAGTTTCTTCTCCTCTTTGGTGTGGAAGCCTTTTTAGGAAGCTGCAACTCCAGATAGCTAAGCAGCGGCTAAAATGAGATGTGAGAATGGCTTCTCACTTCTCTTTCCAGCAAGCCATCCTCACTATGGCATCTAATCTTCTCTGGGTAATTAGCACAGCTAATTGTGAGGAAGTGCTGCCTTAGAGGGACTTGGAGATGGATGCCGAGGTCCCAAGCTCCAGCCCATGCCTCATCAGAATGCCTGCCTCCTGGCCCCCAAATTCACTGCAAGAAATCTGCCTTCCTCCAAGAACCTGGTTTCATCTGCAGGGCCATAAATCAATTTGTAAGCCTAATTTTGTCAGTAATTAAATAGCACTAATGGTTCATGCTGTGTGGATGAGGCTTTTACACGAAGCAGTTTTTGTTGTTGTTTTTCAATAAAACATAAACGTCCCCTGCAGCAGTTTCAAGAGAAACCAACTTTGTTCAGGAACTGATGGAGGTGGAAAGAACCCGGTTTCCCTGCTGTTCCTGCTGGAATCCAAGTGCTGAAGGAGCTTCTCCCACGGGGGTAGATTGGAGGCTGCCTTCAGGTTCTGCAAAGGTGGGGCCCTTCCTCTAGCTGAAGCCCAATCTTCCTGGTTTCTTGGAGGTGAAGGGATCAGGCCTGAGCTGTTCTGGAACAATCTTTCAACAATTGCAAATGCCCTCGTTTTTAGAATAAAGAGGGAAATCTTTTCTGCATAAAGTGGCAATGTATAACTAGAATTCGTGAACGCTGGTTTGTTTTTACTGTAATTAAAATGTTTGCTTTTATATCTTCTCCCTTTTCTTTGATGATATAAGTGGATTTTTAAAATCAGGGCCTGTGAGAGCTAAACACTGGGCACACAGGGACATAGAGATAAAAGCAGCAGACACCAGGGGCTCCCAAGGGGTGAGGGGCAGCGGTTGAAAATCTGTCAGGTGCCACAGTCCCTATTTGGGCAATAAACCCACGAACAAACCCACACGTGCCCCTGCTGGACTTAAAAAAGACGCAAGAATAAATTAATTGTAAGAGTAGAATAAGGTATGCTTGCTTGTGAAGGACGGAGGACCCGTCACAGACTCAGCAATCACCAAGGACGCAGGTGTACGCAGTCTCCTCTCCGTGACAGCATCGTGAAGACGGCAAGGAAAGAAGTGGGGGGATGCTGGGTGAAGTGGGACCTCCAGATCGGGCCCTCCTGAAGAGGGGGAGGGCCTTTCTGGAACACCCTTTCTTCCCAATTTCCCTGAATCTGTGAAATGGCAGAGCACTGGAAGGACCGGTTTCCCTGCGTGTCTCTTTCAAGGGCAGGCGGCACTCTGGCTTGGAGCACCCTGACGTGGAGCACTCCTCTGACATGGAGCATGCCTCTGATGAGTTGCACTCTCACATGGAGCACTCCAACGTGGAGCACTCCTCTGATGTGGAGCACTCTGATATGGAGCATTCTGACACGAAGCCCTCCTCTGGTGTGGAGCACTCTGACATGGAGCACTCCAACGTGGAGCATTCCTCTGATGTGGAACACTGATGTGGAGCACTCTGATATGGAGCATTCTGACACGGAGCTCTCCTCTAATGTGGAGCACTCTGACATGGAGCACTCCGACATGGAGCACTCCAACGTGGAGCATTCCTCTGACGTGGAGCACTCTGATATGGAGCACTCTGGCATGGAGCATTCTGACACGGAGCACTCCTCTGATGTGGAGCACACCTCTGACGTGGAGCACGCCTCTGATGTGGAGTATTTCTCTGACATGGAGGACTCTGACGTGGAGCACTCTGGCGCAGAGCACATCGTAACTGTTGGGAACTCAGGAACACGCACACCCTTCCCATCATTCCTCCAGAAAAGGGCCCTGTGCAAAGTTCACACGGTCCCTCTGAGGACGCACGGCCTGTTCGCCAAGATGTCATTCTCTCCCCCAGAGCACGTGCGTGACTATGCTTCTTGGTCCATTTGCCATTGGCCAAGTAAGTGTGGCAGACGTGATGAGGGTCACCTCTCAGGCTGGGCAGTGCAGAGCCCACCTGTGACTCAACTCTGTCCCTGTCTCGCCCTGGACCATGTGCTCAAGGCCATGTGCCATGAGGTGGACCCCCCAGCCAGCAGCCCAGCAGGTCCGTGGGAGATCAAAGCCCCCCATCAACCCACACAAGACATAGAACAGGACAGACTCATTTTTACCATGAGTCGCCCACTTCTGGATTCTTCTGGTCACGGTTTCATAACCAAGAACATTCCCCATGCACCTCCCTCTGTCTCTCCCCCTGCCTCTGCTCCCTAGTTTCACAAGATGTTAAAAACCCTAAACAGTTGCCGTAATACTTCTTTGTTTTGTTTTGTTTTTTGAATTGGACTCTCACTCTGTCGCCCAGGCTGGAGTGCAGTGGCACACTCACAGCCGCCTCAGTCTTGTCCTGCTGGGCTCAGGCGATCCTTCTGCCTCAGCCTTCCAAGTTGCTGAAAATACAGGCGTGCACCACCACACCCAGCTAATTTTTTATTTATTGTAGAGATGAGGTCTCACCAAGTTGCCCAGGCTGGTCTCGAACCCGTGGGCTCAGACCTTCCTCTCACGTCGGCCTCTGAAACTGCTAGAATGATAGGCATGAGCCGCCACACCTGGCCACCATAATACTTTAAGAAAGGGTTTAGCTTAGCCGGGCATGGTGGCACATGCCTGTAATTCCAGCTATTTAGAAGGCTGAGGTGGAAGGATCGCCTGAGCCCAGCAGGTTGAGGCTGGGGTGGCCATGAGCGTGCCACTGCACTCCAGCCTGGGTGACAGAGTGAGACTCCAACTCAAAAAGAAAAAAAAAAAAGAGCCAGGCTCAGTGGCTCAGCCTGTAATCCTGCGCCTTTGGGAGGCTGAGGTGAGTGGATGGCCTGAGCCCGCGGGTTCGAGACCCACCTGGGCAGCGAGACCTCATCTCTACAATAAATCAAAAATTCAGCCAGGCGTGGTAGCGCCTGCCTGTAATTCCGGCTACTTGGAAGGCTGAGGCGGAAGGATCACCGGAGCCCAGCAGGCCGAGGCTGCGGTGGCCAGGAGCGGCCACTGCACTCCAGTCTGGGTGACAGAGTGAGACTCCAACTCAAAAAAAAACCCACCATCTGAGGTCCCCCAGGTAATCATGGCATCTCCAGGCACACCAAGGGAACCAAGAGGATGGCTCTTTGGCAGAAATCAGCAGCCTGGCGCTGCCCCTGTCTTACGCTCCTGACCTATGGACCACACAGGAGACTCAGCTCAGCAGGCCTTGGAGAGCCTTCCGTGAAATCACATGCTGGACTCCTGGAACAACCACGGGTTTCCACCTCTAGCCCGAGTGGTCCCTGGTGTTCCTCAGTCAGGCGTAAGGACTCCGTGGGAGGCTGCCCCAGCAGCAGGGCCATGTTGGGAAGTCCTTTTGGGTTTCTCATGCATGTGTTCACCGGAGCCTGCGAGGGAAGCCGCTCTGTGCTCCTGACAAGCAGCTTCCTCTTCCCGCTGGAGATGTGGCCAGAACACCCATGGCCTTCCTGCGCTTAACTGTGCCTGTGGGTTGAGCCATGTCCATGAGAATGTGGTGATAGGAGTGCACCACCCTCCCGGGAGGAACCCACAAAGGCTCCAGCACGATCCCCCAAACTCTTTCCCGCCATTTCCAGCCGGAAACAAAAACCCAAGCGAGAGACCTGAGGCCTCCAGCAAGACGGAAGTGGACTGACTCCCTGCATGAGGAAGCAACTTCATTCTACCCTGGATCTGAGGTGAGCAGGACAGAAGGAGGAACTGAGTCACCTCGCGAGATCTGGGGGATCATGTGTTACAGTGAATGATTCCAGCCGATGCAGCATGTATTTGTCTCAGCACAGAAGCAGGCATGGGATACAAGAACAGTACAAAATAACTCCCCCCCCAAGAAATGGCTCACCGTCCAGTAGAGGGAGACAGATGGGCACCTGAGACCATGACTAAGCTGTGGACCACTCTATGACTGAGAGGTTTCCCAGGAGGGAGGCGGCATCTACACTGGGGTGATGGCGCTCCCAGCCACTGTCAAGGCACGAGCGTGCACAGGGCTCTGGCTCCCCCACCAGGCACTGGAGCGAATGCAAGGATGGGGACCACCATCTGCAAGGTTGGGGACCACCATCCACGGGCGTCTGCTTGATCTTGTGGAGTCTTCAAAGTATACTGCAGAGAAGCAGAGAGGCAGCGCTGTCCGTTCCAGGAGAGGGCACCCCCCACCCCCCGGGCCGGGGCACCCAGAGGAGAGGGGTTTCAATGGATGCCTCCTCCAGTCAGGACACAGTTATTCAGGGCCTACTCCCGGCCAGTCAACAGGCAATTCTGAGCTTATATCCTCATTAGTATAGGCACCGGAAATAACCCAATAACAGAACAAGATGCTTTCAGAAAGATCCTAGCAAGAACCTCTCCACTTGCACTACCTGTGGAGAGATCAGGCAAGGCTTCTGGCAGAAGGAGATTCATTGTGAGAAGGACCCTCTGTGTGCAGATCTGGGTCGTAAACAAACCCGGGGGAGGGAACACCGTTTGCAAAGGCCCTGGGGGTGTCACAAAACCTGGAGGGTCAGAAGACCAGTGTGGCTGAAGCTTAGAGAGCCAGAGAGAGAGAGTGGCAGAGGGGGCTCTGGGTTCCTGCAAGAGACAGGAGGTAGTACCTGGTTGGGTTTGGGAAATCAGGGTGAAGCTTCAGCGGGGAGTCATAGAAGTGGCGTCACATTTTTGGAAGACCTCTAGAAGTCCCCGCAGTGCATCAGAGGCAGGCTGGGATCCCCCCTCCACGAGACCCGACTCCTCCTTCCACTGGGCTGACGACATAGGTCTCTGTGCACCAGGGAGGCAGCTGCCCCGACCGTCACACAGCCAGAGTGTGGGAACGTCCTGCACGCAGCACCCTACGTCGGGGGCAGCCTGTCTGTGTTCAGAGACTGGAGATTCTGTGGCCCCAGCACACTGAGCCCACCTCGGCTTTCTTCTCTGGCTTCCTGTCTCTCACTTCTGACTCAGGAACACCTCTCATCGTGCCCATCCAAGTCTCGACTGTGCACGGGACGGTGGGCTTGACTGCCCTAAAGTTCAGGCCGTGCTTGGAAACGCATTTGCCAGTGTGTTCTTTGCTGCGAGCAGCTGTGAGCTCTGTTTGGGCATCTCCCTCTGATCGTGGAAAGCTGGCCCTTGGCGGCTCGCTGGCGGGAGGTGGGTGGGCTTTCCTTGGTGGGAAATCTGGAGTCAGCACGCAAGAAGGAGGAAGAGGAGGGTGGTCCCCCAGAGATCGGCCTCCCTGGGAACAGACTCAGTCCCAGCCTCTCTCTCCAGGAGGACCTGACCACAAACAAAAGAGAAAACAGGCGTGGATGTGGCCTGAACCAGCATCCCACAGTGAGTCTGCCATTTGACATGCGTCAGGGCATCTGCTTACCTCTCTGAGCTGCGATCCACATGGTTTGATTTCTTTTGTCTGTTTAAAATCAATGTGTCTAATGGACTTGAAGGGCTGACTTCTTAGATTACAGAGGCCTTTGTCAGGGAATCAATTAACCCATGGCATAGATCTTCAGATCAGACATACACATCCCAGTATTATCATTGAAGAAAATAGTTCTCCCCTATCTCTGTCAAAAAAAAAAAAAAAAAAAGTGTCTATGAAATAGATAAGAGGAGAGTTAATCCTGCCGGGGAGGAGCTCTTAGTGGCCAACGGGGAAAGGCTTTATCGGGAAATTTGTTGAGTTTGCCAACATCAAAGAGAATGTAAACACCGCAAGATGTTGTTACTTGTCAATGTATACCAGCTTCAAAGCCGACATTTGAGGATATCGTCAATGGTCCAATTTAGACGTTGTTAAAGGGTGCTTTGGGAAATAAGCAAATTGAAATAATAGGGTTGCGGATACTTCTGGCTTAGAAGAACCCAGTTTTTTTCTTATTTAACCCTCTAAGTTTATCAGGTTTAAATAATGTGTACATTCCGATTTTTTCGTGAAACTAACTCCCCTGAATAGGGCAAATTTCTCTGTGTGAGAGTTCAATGATAGAAGAGTCAAGATGCACTTTTTTTTTGGTCTTAGCTCTCCATAGATATATCAGTTCAAGCTGGAACGTAGGGACCCCACCTCATGGAACAAACATGCTTCTAAAAAGGCTATTTTAAACAATTCTAAAGTGGCAATTTTCCATTTCATTATAAAGTCTGTGTTTGCTTGAAATTAATTGACATGAGATTAATCCAATGTGATTCAATACGATCATTTGTTTATAAACTGAAGTTCAATGTATCGCATGAGAAGTGTCCATCTCGAAAGAAGGTGACCGGTGACACCAGTGAGCTCTCTGGGTCTGAAAACAAATGCAGCATCAGGGTGGTGGCTTACCTATTTGGAGGAATAGTTTAAAAGTTAATTTTAAATTACTCCCAAATAGTACGGTTTATGACTCTAGATTAATGTTGTTATTATTATTTTTACAGGCCAAAAAGATTGAGATGAGCCCCCTGGAACTGGGATTCAAACGTTTTATTTTGTACAGCCCCCGAGCACGGCGGTGCATTCCTCGGAGGCCAGGATGCCCAGGTGACCAGTGTGGCTCATGGCATCAGTGGACCTCCAGTGACCTCTAGTGCTCAGAAGGTGGCAGTGCAGGACACCTGTTTTTCCACCCAAGTATAAATAAGTCGACGTCTTCCCTTGTAACCAGGAATGTCATGAGTCCTGTTGTATTTTTTTTTTTTTTTGAGTTGGAGTCTCACTCTGTTGCCCAGACTGGAGTGCAGTGGCCGCTCCTGGCCACCACAGCCTTCACCTGCTGGGCTCCGGCGATCCTTCCGCCTCAGCCTTCCGAGTAGCCGGAATTACAGGCGTGCGCTACCACTCCCAGCTGATTTTTTGATTTATTGTAGAGATGAGGTCTTGCTGCCCAGGCGGGTCACGAACCCACGGGCTCAGGCAATCCACTCACCTCAGCCTCCCAAAGGCGCAGGATTACAGGCTGAGCCACCGAGCCCGGCCCGGTTGTATTTTTAACAACCGGCCATGGTTTCATCACTTCATTTTAACAAATGAAGAAAGTGACCAAGCCCGTGTGCTTTCATTCAGGAAATCCTGTGACTGGGTGTCTACAGCCATCACTGCGCACTTTCTATGCTGCTAAAAATATACACTAAAACATCATGGAACCGAGTGAAACACCCACACATAAACGTTTATATCACGTACACCCTCACTTGAGTTGAACTCTAGTTGTTCTTTAAAATCTGCCAAGCAACGGGTCACAAAAATGGGTATAGAACCCAGCACTACGGTGTTTTAATGCTGGTTATTCCAATGAGTGATGTCCAAGCCAGAGGTTGCTGGCCATGTCCCAAACTTTCTCCTTGTCTTCCATTATGTTGGGGGGTAGGGCAGGACCACTGTCTTAGTCTGTGAGAACTGGGAGAAAAGTTGTCACCTGGAGGTGCCAGGTCAAAGCGCTGGGAGATTCTGTACCTGTTGAGAACTGGTCCTTAGAGGACGCCTTCTCCTTGCTGAAGCTTTACATGGTGGGAGAGATGAGAAAGTTCTTCAGGTCTCCTTTTTTAAATTTTAGGAATCTACTTAATTTATTTTGCGTCTGTCAGTTTTTGAGCCCAGAATACATTGTTCTAGTCATTGCAGTTTGGTCACACAAATCAAGTCCTTATACAGTAACTGCCATTCTTTTTTTTTTTTTTTTTTTTGAGTAGGAGTCTCACTCTGTGGCTCAGGCTGGAGTGCAGGGGCACACTCACAGCCCCTGCAGCCTCGACCTGCTGGGCTCCGGCGATCCTTCCACCTCAGCCAGCCTCGACCTGCTGGGCTCCGGCGATCCTTCCGCCTCAGCCTTCCAAGTAGCTGGAACTACAGGCGCACGCCACCACGCCCAGCTAATTTTTTGATTTATTGTAGAGACGAGGTCTCACCAAGTTGCCCAGGCTGGTCTTGAACCCCTGGGCTCAGGCAATCCTCTTGCCTCGGCCTCCTAAAGTGCTGGGATGACAGGCTTGCTCCATCGCACCCAGCCCCCAGGTGAATGCTTTTCTTATAGTTTCTTAAAAAGGTTTACATGATTACTCTTAGGAATGTGCTATCACAAATGGAGTTTTAAAAATAATTTACCAAATTCCCAAAGACTTTTAAAGGTGTCTTCAAGCTGATTATCCAGAAAATATACGCAAATTTTAAAAGTCCCACGTCTCTATTATTTTAGGCTTTTCTATTCTGAGACATGGGGAGGTACTGATTCTTTTTTTGTTTTTGTTTGTTTGTTTGTTTGTTTGTTGTTTTAGTTGGAGTCTCACTCAGTGGCCCAGACTGGAGTGCAGTGGCCGCTCCCGGCCACCGCAGCCTCGACCTGCTGGGTTCTGGCGATCCTTCCGCCTCAGCCTTCTGAGTGGCCGGAATTACAGGCACGCGCTACCATGCCCGGCTGATTTTTTGATTTATTGTAGAGATGAGGTCTTGCCAAGTTGCCCAGGCAGGTCTCGAACCCGCGGGCTCAGGCAATCCACTCACCTCAGCCTCCCAAGACGCGGGATTACAGGCTGAGCCACCGAGCCCGGCTGGTACTGATTCTTTAAACTCTTCTCTGGTGTGCTTTAAACTCTCCTGTTCACAGTGAATCCTTACAGGGGCATATAGAGGGATAATGAATAAGGATTTCAAATAGGCCTTAGGAATATATGTTAAAAATGAGATCTTCAAAATACTCATTTTCTAATATGCCTCTGGGCCTCTTTTCAAGAGGCCAATCCCGTATGGAGCCTCCACCTCCAAGACCTGATCACTTTAGGGCCCCGCCTTCCTGGCACCTTGGGGTCTAGGATTGCTACCTACGCTCACATTTAGTCTACAACTCCTGCTCTCCAGGACCAAATAGGTCTCCAAACTAGAGCTGGAGTGTCCCGCAGACACTTGATACAGTCTCTCACGCTGCATTTGAGAAAATAAAAACCGGAAAGTGGAGGATCATGGGTTAGTTACTGGGCTCTTTTAAAAAACACTGCCACAGGATAAAGTAATTCAGGAAGTAAAAATCCCAGGTCACCTTGCTTCTCACAGTCAGAATCGGCCCCTCCTCGTTTGCAAGTGTCTCTTTCCGAGTCTGTGTGTCTGTTTTTCAGGAAATATTTAGGCGACCTAATATCCAAGCTGTTGAGGTTTCTCTTTCTTGTTTTATTGTCTTTTACTTTTAATCTGGCGTTCCTGTAGTGGGACTGCTTTGGAAGTAATGTCTACAAAATCCATGATGAGAAATCTGTTCTTAAAAAGCACATACTGAGCAAATATTTCAAAGTGCTTTCCAAAAATTCACCTTTTAAAAAAATGACAGTTTAGCCGGGCGCGGTAGCTCACGCCTGTCATCCCAGCACTTTGGGAGGTGGAGGTGAGGGGATTGCCTGAGCCCAGGGGTTCGTGACCAACCTGGGCAACATGGAGAGACCTCGTCTCTACAATTAATCAAAAAATTAACCAGGCGTGGTGGCGCGTGCCCGTGGTTCCAGCTACTTGGAAGGCTGAGATGGAAGGATTACCTGAGCCCAGCAGGTCAAGGCTGCTGTGGCTGTGAGCGTGCCACTGCACTCCAGCCTGGGTAACAATAAGACTCCAACTACACAAAAATTAAAAACTACAAAGCAAAACTAAACAAACAAACAAAAATCCACGATTTGGCTAAACGTCTCCCATGTTAGCAAACCAAAGTTTATCACAGGTATGCCTACCTAAGTGAGGCTTGCTACGGAGTGGCAGTCCGGGTCCTCAGTCTTGCTGCCCTAGCTGGAACCGCTGTGTTTCAACTTCGAGACTGTACAAGACAGGGTGCCACCACCAATGACTGGTTCAAAGGGGGCACTTGAGCCGGACCAGTGGCCAGCCACCTGACCTAGGACCTTGGGACTCCGAACGAGAGGGGAAATCCATCTCTGTCTGGCTGTCTGAATCGTGAGACGAAGACCCTGGAGCCGCCGGCCGAGTTCCCCGCCCACAATGGACACTTGGAGGAAGCAGCGTAATAGGAGAAGCAGGCATAAGAGAAGAGGAAGCCTGGTGGCCACCATCCCTGGTTCTCCTCTCTTCGCACCTTCCATGAAACACCTGTTTCCACCTTAACCCCTATTTTGCTTAAAATAGTCTAGATCAAGCCTGTGATCCCAGCACTTTGGGAGGCCGAGGTGAGGGGATTGCCTGAGCCCATAGGTTCAAGAACAGACTGGGCCACTTGGTGGGACCTCATCTCCACAATAAATCAGAAAATTAGCCGGGCATAGTAGCGCACGCCTGTAGTTCCGGCTACTTGGAAGGCTGGGGTGGAAGGATCACCTGAGCCCAGCAGGTCGACGCTGGGGTGGCTGTGAGCATGCTACTGCTACTGCACTCCAACCTGGGCGACAGAATGAGACTCTGACTCAAAAAAAAAAAAAAAAAAGATACTCTAGATCAAGTGGGTGGGTCCCAAAGCATCATCTCTCTATTTCTTTCTTTTTTAATTATTTATTTATTTAGTTGAGTTGGAGTCTCACTCTGTCGCCCAGACCAGAGTGCAGTGGCACGTTCCCGGCCACCGCAGCCTCCACCTGCCAGGCTCTGGCGATCCTTCCACCTCAGTCTTCCGAGTGGCTGGAACTACAGGCACGCGCTACCATGCCTGGCTCATTTTTTGATTTATTGTAGCGATGAGGTCTCGCCAAGTTGCCCAGGCGGGTCTCGAACCCGCGGGCTCAGGCAATCCACTCACCTCACCCTCCCAAAGCGCGGGATTACAGGCTGAACCACCGAGCCTGGCTAATAATTTATTTTTAGAGACAAGGTCTTGCTCTGTCACCCAGGCTAGAGTGCAGTGGTGCAACCATAGCTCACTGTGGCCTCGACCTCCTGGGCTCAAGAGATCTTCCCACCTCAGGCTTTCGAGTAACTGGGACTACAGGTGCACCCCACTCTGCCCAACTAATTAAAAAATTAGAGATAGGACCTTGCCGCGTTGCCCTGGCTGGTCTTGAACCCCTGGCCTCAAGCAACCCTACCGCCTCGGCTTCGAAAGTTGCTGGGACAACAGGTGAAAGATCATCGCTCATCATTGATCTCTCCTCTATCTTAACCTGCTCGCTGGGATCCTGCTTCTGCCTTTGTCTAAGAAATTCTGGAAAAATATAAGTCAGACCATGTCAGTCTTCGGCTCATACCGCTCTCCTGGCCCCCAGCCCACTCAGTGCAAAACTGAGGCCTGACAGTGCCCTTCAAGGCCACGCTTGAGCTGCCCCACAGCCATGTGCCAACCCTGCCCCAGAGTTTCAACCAGCCACCCCCTCCTCCTCCTCCTACACACCAGCGTGGCTCCTGACACGCGGCCTCTGCACAGACAGTTCCTCTGCGGGGAACACCCTTCCATCAGATGCCTCTGGGATTCACGCCCCCGCTTCTTGCCGGTCTCTGCTGTGTCACTAAATATCCCTTTATCGCAGATGCCTTCCCGGGATTCCTGTCTAAACAGCAACGCCTTCTCCTTCACTCTCCTCCTGCGGTTCCTGTAGGTTATCAGCACCCAAACCACGTGTTGTTTCAGGTCTGCCTCCCCCAGATCTGGAATTGAAGCTCCCTGGGAGCCGCAGCTCTGTCTGCTTGACCCACCTCTCTGTCCTCTCGGCACAGAACCCTGCGGAAAAACGCAGATCCCTACCATGTTGTGAAAATGAATTAGTGAACGAATGACTTTTCTTCCCTTACCTCCTCGCTTCCGTCAGTCTGAAAGAAAATGAAGGACCAAACCATGCTGCCCATCAAAACTGAACTGGATTAAAAAAAAAAAGCGGTACAAATGCTCGATGGAATATTACGCAGCCGTAAAGAGGGACAAACATATGAACTTCACAGCAACTTGGATGGATTTAGTCTGTCATACTCAGCGATCTATCACAGAAACAGAGAACCGAGTACCACGTGTTCTCACTAATAAGCGGACCCAGAACATTTACCATAATACTGTAAGAAAAGGATTGGCAGTAGCAGGTTGGGGGTGAAGGGAGTGGAACACGACATCAATAAGGGTACCTGATCTCAAACCAGGCAAAAGTAGGGACCCAAGGGAGGCCCCAACTTTACCTGTACGTCTACTCGTATACCTAATCCTGAATGGTACCCCACATCTTCCAAATGAAATGTACATTTAAAAAACTAAAAAGAAAGAAAATGTGTTCTGCCTCACGTTTGAAGAGGAGGCTACTTATCTCCTGTCTTTAGACAGATCAGTTCTTGAACGTGGTGAAGAGGAACTGAACTCAAGAATGAAGTGGTTCATCAAACCTCCCAGCTCACCAGTGGAGAGACTGAGACTGAGAGAAGTAACGTGACTTGTCCTTGACTGTATTTTTTTTTTCCAGTGAAGGGAGGGTTAATGTGAAACTCACAAAGATTTATTATTCCCCAATCGGGCTTTCACTCAGTGCAGTTTTGAGGCAGTGCTGAAGGGTGGTCAGAGCAAAGCCTCTGCCTGGGTCAGGGTTAATAGCTGTGTGACCTTCAGCAAGTAACCTGAGCTCAGCTCTTTCTATACTAAAAAATGAAGAGTATACGGTCACCTAACTTGTTAGGCTGTTATACGATGAGTTGCAGACATGTGGGAAACACCTCCATCACACCCAGTATTTTGTTAGCATTCAAACAAGAAAGTTCTTGATCCTTAACTGTTTTCTAGAGAGAAACAGGCATGCAGCTTTCAAATTGTTGCGATTTTGTTTTTCAGTTCCCCATTTGACTAGATGCATAATTGATGCAGTTTCTTCAGGGTCAAGGCCAGACCCAGATCTTCTTAGTTTGATGTTAAATTCTCTCCAGGGGGTTTAAACTCTGAAGCAAAAGTGTTGTTGGCATTAGGCTCACATTAGATTGCTAAAAACATCGATGAAAAAGGAGCCAGAGGAACATTTCTGACAAAACAACCTCACGCATCCCGGAGTTTAAAATAAGAACCCTGATCTTTTGTGCTAAAGTTTTGCTTTTCTGCATTAAAAATGCCAAGGATTAGAAAGAACAAAAAAAAAAATTGTAATTGCAAATTCTCCATGATGAAGAGTCTGCAGGTGTAAGTTCTGTTTGTTGATTTTTCATTTCCAGGTACACAGTTGGGTAAAAGTGCTGACTGGGACACAAGCCACTCTGCAGTGTCACATTTTTGGGTTTTGACGTGAGCTGTTGCACCTCCGAGTTCAAGTTGAGTGTCAGACTTACCATTTTAAATGGTGTTGCTGGGGCGTTTTTACAACGTTTGCAGCGAAGCAGGGGGATGCAACAACTCACTTGGGCTCGGGATCTGGCTGCCCTCCCAGATACGCTGTATGCCAGCCCTGTGGATTGAGTGACCCTGAGCTGAAGGCAGAGGTGTCCTTCCAAGACTGGTGCTGGTGACCTCTGCCCTTCGTCTTCCAAAGGCCACTTACCTACATGGTGATGCCTTCATGCCAGGTGAGGGAAACTGAGGCTACATGAACGAATGTATTTTTAAAAGTTCTATGTATAAAGATCAGCTTCTCTTCACCACCATGAGGGTCATAGGCCCACAACCTAACCAACCCCTGTGACCAAAGTTTTGGAATAGTCTGGGTGGATTGAGACTGGAGTCACAGGGAGGTGTGAAGCCCCCATGTCACATGTACCCTGGGTAGGAAGAGTGGTTTCTCCAAGAAAATGATATGAATATAAAATAATAATATGAAAGAATATGAATAATATAAACATAATGTTCATAATCAATAATTCATGGCTAATTCCAATAATTGACTTTGTTCAATAACGCCAATCTCTCCCCACCTCCTTCCAGATAAGCATCCTTTCACAAGCTGACTCTGGCAGACGGTGTCTTCCCAAGACTGCCACCACATGGTTCTCAACCCGATGGTCTTCTCAATGTGACTTAACACTCCCCCATCCAAAGGTGGGCTCTCTGTCTGCTCCCTGGAATCTAAATTGATGTGAGCCTCACCAGTCACCTGCAGACAGTGGCAATAGGGACACCATATGACTTCAGAGGTTAGGTCAGAGTAGGTCCCCCTCTCTGTCGCTGGAGACCTGAAGCACCATGAAGAAGTCTGACCACCTGGATAAGGGTCAGTGAAGCACATGGAGAGGCCATGGGCCATGTCCCAGTGCACGGTCCTAGTCTCAAGTCCCCAGCTGAAGCCCCAAACATCTGAGTACAGGAACCTTCAGAAAATGCCAGCCCCTGGCCAACTGGTCACCCCTGCTTTCAAGTCTTCTCAATGGCGGCCTCAGTCAGTGTTAAGAAGAAACAGCTCAACCCTACAGTGTGAATTTCTGACCCACAAAACCTGTGACCGCTAAAAAAAAAAAGGTGGTTTGTGCCATTAAGTTAGATAGGCCTCTCTTCACCCCGGTGAGGGTCAAAGGGCCACTACTTAATCAATCCCTGCAACCAGAGTTTTGGAATAGTCTGACTGGATAAGACTTGAGTCAGAAGGAGGTGTGAAGCCACCATGTCCCATGTGCATGGGTAAGAAGAGTGGTTTCACCAAGGCAAACTTGGACGTGGTATGGAAATGATTTCTCGACATCCAGGAGTGATTAAAGTCCTGTATGTGCCTACGAGGAGGAGCCCAAAAAACCAGGAATTTATTTATAGAAATCTGTGCACCTATTATGACATGCTTAAACTTCAGTCACCTTCAAAGAACTCTCCAATGGATGCGACACACCTATCAAGACACTTTTTTCACCGCTCAAAACAGGGTTTGAACTTGTCACTTTTTATACCTTTGAGTGCTTCTGCCATTTTTTGTTTCACCTCTTCCACCCTGGCAAACGTTTCCCTATGAGGACTTTTTTCATCCGGGAAAACAACAACAAAAAATTTGCTCAGGGTGAGATCAGGTGAATCAGGAAGGTGGGGCTAGAGGGTCACAACATTTTTGCCCCAAAACTGCTGAACACTCAGCGCTATGTGGGCGGCTACACTCATAAATCATTCATCATGAAATGGGAAAATGCATAGAAAGAATCTCCAAAAAAAAAAAAAAAAATTCACTGAAGTTAAACACATCCTCTCACAACAATGCTAGCTGGTTCAGGGACGTTGATGGGTTTCTAGAACACTTACCTAGTGGGGTAAGCCTGTTCTACAAAAGGTCTCCCCCAACAAAAGATACTTCCGGTTGTTTTGGGTACCCATTGTACTCTATTGGAGGGTAGAATGAGCACTGTTGTGCCCAAGAGCAGTCAAGAATGTCCTGTAATATAAACACCAAAAAAGTCGAGAGATAGCTGATTATTTTGCGGATGAAAAACTACTTCAATGACAAGTCAAGGTCTCACAGTGCATCATCGTAAAGCCAGAACCAGATGCAGGTCTCCTGACACTGTGTCCAGCTTGTTTCCTGCTCCATCATGGTCTCTGGGTTCTGCATCCTTCAGACACAACCTCGATTGCCAATCGCCAAATAGAAGAAATATGCGCTCAAGGGTATTGACTTCACCTTCAGACAAATGAAGTAATAAACCAGAGACATATGCTGTTAGTTGCTGCTGGATTCTACCTCACTGAATTCAAATGGTAAAAACCCCTCAATCTTGCAGGGGTTAGTAGAAAGAAAGGGAAGTGGTGTCTAATTTCGCGAGATGGTTCGAATCTCTGCTCCTGTCATGGAGCAAGTGTTAGACCATTTAAGCCTCAGTCTCTTTACCTGCAAACAGAACTTGGAGCTGGAAGTGAGGCTTCTGAGTCTAATCTAAGATGTGATTTTGAGTCAGCGGTGTGCCTGAGATACAACCATTTCTACTCATGGGTTGGGTTGCGTGATAAAGTCAAGATGGCCAGGAAGGTTTTCTGTGATAGAGGTGGAAATGGGTCATGGTGGACTATAATAGGGGTGTCTTCCTAGCACCTCTTCTGTGACCCTCCCATAACCACCTACCCCTGTCATGGAACTGGGCATGGAGTCTATACTCAGCCTACCCTATTAGCTTACTCTCCACTGGGCAACAGTGACTGGTTCAGGGTGTAGACTTATAGCTCAGGGTGTAGACTTGTAGCTCAGGGGAGCCAAGAACAGTTCTTCCCTGAGAAATTTCAAACTGGACTGTGGAGATAGGAGCCCTTATTTCTTCTTGCTGAGAAACTGAAAAGCTCATGGTCCAGAGCTACCAGTAGCTAGGTCCATGTTACCGTTTAGATGTTGTCGCCTCCAATCTCGTGTTGAAATGTGGTCCCTGGTGTTGGAGGTGGGGCTTGGTGGTAGGTGATGGTAGGTGATTGGGTCATGGGGCGGATCCCTCCTGAATAACTTGGTGCTGTTCTCAAGATGATGAGTGAGTTCTTTTCTTTCTCCTTTTTTTAAGAAAGCAGAATTTATTGAGAGGACAGAAAAGTCCCACAGGGGGAGGGGATCCAAGGGGGTTGCCCAATGGTGAGTTCTATTAGGTCACGGAAGAGTTGGCTATTTATTTATTTATTTTTTTTTTTGAGTTGGAGTCTCACTCTGTCGCCCAGGCTAGAGTGCAGTGGCCGCGCCCGGCCACCGCAGCCTCGACCTGCCGGGCTCCGGCGATCCTTCCGCCTCAGCCTTCCGAGTAGCCGGAGTTACAGGCGTGCGCTACCACACCTGACTAATTTTTTGATTGATTTTAGAGATGAGGTCTCCCCTGCCCAGGCGGGTCTCGAACCCACGGGCTCAGGCAAGCCACTCACCTCAGCCTCCCAAAGGCGTGGGATGACAGGCTGAGCCACCGAGCCCGGCGAGTTGGCTATTTAAAAGAGTCAGCACTGCCTGCTCTCTGTTGCTCCCACTCTCATCGTGTGACACGCCTGCTCCCTCTCCACCTTCCACTATGACTGTGGCTTCCTGAGTCCTCGCCAGAAGCCCAGGAGATGCTGGTGTCATGCAGAGCTGTGAGCCAAAAGAAACCTCTTTTCTTTGTTTTTGTTTTTGTTTTTTTTGTTGAGTTGAAGTCTCACTCTGTTGCCCAGGCCGGAGTGCAGTGGCATGCTCACGGCCGCCCCAGTGTCGACTTGCTAGGCTCAGGCATTCCTTCTGCCTCAGCCTTCCAAATAGCTGGAACTACAGGCGTGAGCCACCACACCAGGCTCAGTTTTTGATTTATTGTAGAGATGAGGTCTCGCCAAGTTGCCCAGGCTGTTCTCGAACCCATGGGCTCAGGCAATCCCCTCAACTTGGTGACTTGAGCCACGGTGCCCAGCCAAACCTCTTTTCTTTGTAAATGACCCGGCCTCAGATCTCTTTTATGGCAACGCAAAATGGACTGTTACCATCCCCCACCTGATAAAAAGCAGATGGAAGAGAGTAAGTTTGCTTTTAGTGAGCCAAAGGAGGAGGACTCAGGGAATTTGAGAGCCTGACTCCTGTTCTTGACACCAGATCCGAATTTGCTCTTAAGCTGCTTTACCTGTGAATGAGTGAATTACCAAGTTGCTAATGCCGTTTAGAGGTGGAGCGCCATCAAGTAATGACAAACACCACAGTGTCTTCTCCAACCTCATCCAAGAGATGAGTCCTGGGGAGAGAGATAGTGACAAGTAAGAGAAGAACTAAAAGCCAATGAAGCATGACTCTCCATGTCCATGCCTTCATCATTCTTGAGGACCAGTGCAGCCTGGAGTTTCCAGGATGGATGAAATTAGAGAGGATATACAAAGTTTGACTCATAAGAGTCATTCTAAAATACGAGGTTTCTTCTGCTACACTTTCTTTTTTTTTTTTTTGAATTGGAGTCTCACTCTGTCACCCAGACTGGAGTGCAGTGGGCTCTGGCAATCCTTCTGCCTCAGCCTTCCAAGTAGCTGGAACTACAGGTGCACGCTACCACACCTGGCTAATTTTTGATTTATTATCGAGATGAGGTCTCGCCAAGTTGCCCAGGCGGGTCTTGAACCCGCGGGCTCAGGCATTCTGCTACACTTTCAACACACATAAGTGGCATCAATTTGCATTAGCAATGGCCCTCTTTCAAAGGGTATTGACATTCCACTGGCTTTGAAGGCTACATTTCCAACTCTGGCAAATGTTAAAGTTTGATCATTCATTTTGTCATTAATCTGTAAGTCTGGTTCATGTTAAATCTTCAGAAGAGTAGAAGTCTCACCCGTTAATGGGGCCTAGAATACAAATAATTATTTGTCCCTCATTGTCAGATCTAAGGTTTGTGTTGGAAATGTCTTTCATCTGCCAATACTAAATAGATTTTTCATTCTTCAGCCCACTGCAATTTATCTTTTTCCCATTAGTCTATGGAAGCCATTTCCAACAGTGTCACAAGTGACCTGCTAATTGTAAATCTCAAGGACGTGTTTGATTTCTCATCTGTCTTATTGATATGTAGCGTTTAACACTGTCCACTTCTTTCCTTCTGAGGCCATGATCTCCCTGTTTTGTAACAGCATTTTTTTCTCCCCTTATGACTATTTCTCAGTATTAATCTGTGGTTTTCTTTTTCTCTACTTGACTCTTATGTATCCTCCAAGAACATATTATTTCATCAATTCAATATACACTCCTTGACATCTTATTGACCCCATGGCTTCAAACACAAACCAAGTTGAGAGATGAGAGACATGACCCCATGTGTACCCAAGAAATTGCTCTTGAGATCTAGACTGAATTCCAAACGACCTACTGGATATTCTCTTTGGATGATTAAAATTAAAATGTTCTGGCTGGGCAAAGTGACTCATTCCTATAATCCCAGCATTTTTGGAAATTAAGGCAGGAGGATCACTTAAGACCAGGAGTTCAAGTTCAATCTAGGCAACATAGAAAGGGCCAGTCTCTACAAGAAATAAAAAAATAAAAACTAACTTGGTATGACGGTATGCACTTGTAGTGCCAGCTGCTTGGGAGGCTGAGATGAGAAGACTGTTTGAGCCCAGGAGCTGAAGAATGTGGTGAGCTATGATTGCGCCACTGCACTCCAGCCTGGGGGACAGAGGGAGAGTCTCAAAAACAAAAACAAAAAATCTATAAATCGACTTACGTTTTCTCCCAGCTACTGACTGCACTTGAAGATCTGTAAGTGTTAACTTTCCTAACCCTGCATCAGGTCTCCCTCTGCCCTGTACTTCCTTTGGTCAGATGGCTGTTACATCCCATGTAGGATACTGGAAGATTCTCTCAATTCTCTTTTCCCCTGCTCATTCCCCTGAAGCCTCCACACAATCACCACAGTGATGTTACAAAAACACGAATGTGGTCATGTTCTTTCCTGCCTACAGTTTTTTGTGACTCTTCCCATACCCTCTGGATAATGCAGAGACCCGTAGCATGAGCCCAGCCTCCTCTCAAACCCCATTCCCTGTCTCTCCTTCACATGGTCAGGATTTCTAATTCATCCAATAGAAGTCCCCGGGAGCTACTGAGCTCTTTCCCAACTCCACTCAGGTATATGTGCAACAGCCCAACTTCACCATGGAACTAACAGTTACACTTTTGTGGAATACACATAGAAATTGACACTACCAGTCTTAAAGCTTGAAATTTACATTCATCTTATCTGAGTTCTTTCCTCAGGAAACTGACCCTCTGGCCTATAGTATCAAGGAACTGAAACTCACCAGATCACCCCACCCAGACAGTGAGATGCCAGACTCTTCATGTTTACCAACTCCTCCTCCTCACCCTCCCCAATTCCTGTTCACCAACTCCCCTTCCTCACCCCTTCCCAATTTCTGTTTACCAATTCTCCTTCCTCACCCCTCCCCAATTCCTGTTCCCTATATTCCTGCCCAACTATGTAAAACTCTGACTTCAGTGGTATGAG
Organism: Cephalopachus bancanus; assembly: GCA_027257055.1. Lineage (NCBI taxonomy): Eukaryota > Metazoa > Chordata > Mammalia > Primates > Tarsiidae > Cephalopachus > Cephalopachus bancanus. The sequence goes on from JAPVLO010000269.1 coordinate 2,949,077, forward strand.
GAGATGAATTTGGTACTGAATCTCCTGTTCTCCTTGGCTGATCTTTCTTTTCTGGCAATACTTGCTGTCTCAGTGATTGGCTTTCTGTACAGTGAGTAACAGGACCTCGACTGAACATTTTAATTTTTTGCATTTCAGTGACATCTATGGTTCCTTTTTTTTTCTTGGAAATGCAGCATTCTTATTTGTCTGCCAGGTTCACTCCCCCTTAAAGATTTAAATGAAGCCAGGCTCGGTGGCTCAGCCTGTAATCCCGAGCCTTTGGGAGGCTGAGGTGAGTGGATTGCCTGAGCCCGTGGGCTCGAGACCCGCCTGGGCAACTTGGCGAGACCTCATCCCTACAATAAATAAAAAATCAGCTGGGTGTGGTAGTGCATGCCTGTGATTCCAGCTAGTTGGAAGACTGAGGTGGAAGGATCGCCAGAGCCCAGCAGGTCGAGGCTGCGGTTGCCGAGAGTGGCCACTGCACTCCAGTCTGGATGACAGAGCGAGACTCCAAATCAAAAAAAAAAAAGATTTAAATGAAATGTCTTCTATTCCCCAGAACACCTCTACTGACTGCTCAGGAAGACTCACACTCACCACTTCTGTGCTTTCAACACTCTGAACACACCTCCTTCATGCATGTGTCATGTTAGCAGTCTTCTTCCCAAAAAGTGTGATATGCAGGGTGTGTGTCTTCCTCCTCTTTGCAGTCTCCATAATTTCTATGATAACTGTCATGTAACAGCTGCCCATAAATGTGTGTTAATTGAATTAAAATATTACTACATTAATGAGCTAATCTTGTTATCTTCTAGTTTTGAAAATATTGATTGCCATTAATCTACTTTCCATCTCTACAAGCATATGTTTTCTGGACACTTCACGTCAGTGGGATCATGCAGTCTGTGGGTGCCTTTGTCTGGCATCTTTGATTTAGCTTTGAGACACATGGGAGCGTGTGATGCTCAGAGTCCTGCAGCCACCTTACCACCCTGAGGGAAAGAGAATCACAGAAACATTCGCTCCAAAATGTTTTTCTGTCTTGTTTTTAGAGACAGGTTCTCACTCTGTTGTCGAGGCTGGAGTGCAGTGGTGTGATTATAGCTCACTGCAACCTTGACTTTCTGTGCTCAAGTAATCTTACTACATCAGCCTCCTGCATAGCTGGGACTACAGGCACACATCACTATGCTCAGGTCACTTTTAAAACTTTCTTTTTGGAGAGATGAGGTTTTGCTATGTTGCCCAGGCTAGTCTCAAACTCCTAGCCTCAAGCGATCCTCCTGCCTTGGCTCAAAATGCTTGAACTGCTGAACTAAGGCCTTGACCTTCCTACCTCTGGAGAACTTAGGACATCAAAGGAAAGGAAGCCTACCTGCTAAGTTTGGTATTGGTATTCTGTTAGTTGGAGCTGAAAGCTAATATTTTATTATATTTTATTTTATTTTATTTTTTTGAGTTGGAGTCTCACTCTGTCGCCCAGACTGGAGTGCAACGGCCACTCCCGCCACCACAGCCTCAACCTGCTGGGCTCCGGCGATCCTTCCGCCTCAGCCTTCCGAGTACCCAGAATTACAGGCATGCGCTACCACACCCGGCTGATTTTTTGATTTATTATAGAGATGAGGTTTCGCTGCCCAGGCGGGTCTCGAACCTGCAGGCTCAGGCAATCCACTCACCTCAGCCTCCCAAAGGCGCGGGATTACAGGCTGAGCCACCGAGCCCGGCAGAAAGCTAATATTTTAAGTGACCAACAAATAATGACTGTTGTTACTGTGATTAACTTGGTTGAATGTCAAAGCTAAGGTGGCATAGAGAAGATGGTTCCCTAGGCTGACCAAGCTGAAGGTGACAGCTCCCACAAGGCTGAGCATCTCATTCCATCTGAAGGCATGCCTCTGGCCTTCTGACATACCTTAAGCACTTGCTTCCTAACTAGCACATATTTTTGAGAGAATAAATAATCTCAGTAATAATTCATTTGTGAATATTAGACTTTTATTCAACTCTAATCCATCTAGCATCTCTTGTTGGTTATACCTCCAAAACATAGAATGAGTTGCTCTATTTCTGTCCGAGAACCACTGTTTTCTCCTGCCATGACTACAGTGACAACCTCCTTGACTAATGGGGACATCCCCTTCCACTTGCCCACCTATAGGCATCTGCTCCCAGTGACCAGGATGACCTTCTCAAGCCTTCAATCGGAGCAGACCACTCTCTGCTGCAAACATTCTGATGACTTCGGGTCCATTTAGAAATATCCACATTTCTCTCTATTTCTTTGATCTATTTTTTTTTTTTTTGAGTTGGAGTCTCACTCTGTGGCCCAGACTAGAATGCAGTGGCATGCTCCTGGCCACCGCAGGCTGGGCTCCGGCGATCCTTCCGCCTCAGCCTTCCAAGTAGCCGGAATTACAGGCATGCGCTACCACGCCCGGCTGATTTTTTGATTTATTGTAGAGATGAGGTCTCGAACCTGTGGGCTCAGGCAATCCACTCACTTCAGCCTCCCAAAGGCATGAGATTACAGGCTGAGCCACCAAGCCTGGCTTAATTTTTTTTTTATTTGGAGTCTCACGCTGTTGCCCAGGCTGGAATGCAGTGGCATGCTCCTGGCCACCGCAGGCTGGGCTCCGGCGAGCCTTTCGCCTCAGCCTTCCAAGTAGCCAAAACTATGAATGCATGCTACCACACCTGGCTAATTTTTTATTTTTATTGTAGAGACGCCAGGTTGCCAGGGCTGGTCTTGAGCTTCAGGTTCAGGCAATCCACTCGCCTCGGTCTCCAAAAGTGCTGGGATTATAGGCTGAGCCACCGAGCCTGGCCTCTTTGATTGATTTTGACTCCCTCTGCCTTCCTCTCACTTCCTCTGTGTCACATTAGCTTACTCCCTATTTTTAATTTGTATTTAATTTATTATTATTATTATTGAAACGAGATTTCACTGCATTGCCCAGGCTGGTCTCGAATTCCTGGCCTCAAGCTACCCTCCTACCTTGGCCTCCCAGAGCACTGGGATTACAGGTGTGTCATCATACTCAGCCTACTTTCTAATATTTTTTTTAATGTATCAGGCTTATTCCTACCTCAAGGTCTTTGCTCTTTCTGCTCTCTTTGCCTGGGATGCTTTTGTCCCCCCAAATTCATATATTAAAACCTAACCCCCAATGTGATGGTGTTAGAAGGTGAGGCTTTGGAAGGTGATTAGGTCACGAGGGTGGGGCACTCGTGGATGGGATTAGTGCCCTTATAAAAGATGCCACCAGAAACCCCTCTCCTCTTTCACCATGTGAGGGCACAGTGAGAGGGCACCATCCATGAGCCAGAAAGTCAGACTCCACCAGACATCACATGTGCCTGTACTTTGGTTTGGACTTTCAGCCTGCAGAATGGTGAGAAATCACTTTTTGCTTTATATAAGCCATCACTGTACACTGTTTTGTTTGTCAGCCTGATGGGCCAAGGTGGAGGCCTTTACCCAGCCTTCACTGTGGTTGCTTCTCATTCTCTAAGTCTCAGGGACGTGTGTCTTCCTGAGAGAGGGCTCTTCGACTGCTCTATCTGAAGTGTCTCCTCTGCCTGATGCTTTCCTTCCCACGGCCTCCATAATTTCAACGTTTTCTATTTAGTGGTGTGTTCGTCCTGGTCTATCTGTCTCCTCCTCCAGAACGGTGGCTCTGTGAGGTCAGGCTGCCTTGGAATTAATTACCATCATATCATCAGCTCCAAAAAATGGTATTTGTCGAAAACATGAATAAATGATTGGCCAAAAGCATGAACGAAAGCAGAAACATTTTCAAAGTGCTCGTAAAAGAACAACAAAGCCGGGCTCGGTGGCTCAGCCTGTAATCCCGTGCTTTGGGAGGCTGAGGTGAGTGGATTGCCTAAGCCTGCGGGTTCAAGACCCGCCTGGGCAACTTGGCGAGACCTCATCTCTACAATAAATCAAAAAATCAGCCGGGCGTGGCAGCGCGCGCCTGTAGTTCCAGCTATTCGGAAGGCTGAGGTGGCAGGATTGCCGGAGCCCAGCAGGTCGAGGCTGTGGTGGCCGGGAGCGGCCGCTGCACTCCAGTCTGGTTGACAGAGTGAGACTCCAACTCAAAACAATAAAAATAAAGATAACAGGACCAAGCACTTCAAAGAGAAAAGCCATAACTCATACACGAAGGCACTTGTACCTGAGTTTTAGAGTCAGACAGACACATGTACCTGTGATGGGACTTTGGGATATTTTGTGATATTAAAATGAGATGATGCATATAGGGCACTTAGCTGAGCATCCAGAAGAGATTGACTCATCAGTCACTCAGTCCATGGTAACTTACTACTGTGAAGTGAATTCGATAAACGACAGATCAGAACAGGCTTCTCAGGCCACATCACTGTTTAACATCTCCACATCACCAGAATTAGGAGAAGTTGGTTTTTTTTTTTTTAACTCAGCATTCATCCATCTCTTCATTTCTTTCACAAATATATATTGGGCACCTGTTTTCATCAGGCGCTGGTTGAGATGATGAAGTTAGAACCACCATTTCTGAGTCTGTTAGTTCTTCTGAAAAAATATTTAAGAAGTAGAACGAATGTGAACCTCAATTAACAGACGGGGAAAGAAGAGATCAGAACACTTCTGAAGTCCCCCGCTTTGGTGTTGGTTGTCAAGATGGGAGCAGAAGGAGGGTTTGGTTTTTGGAGAGAGAAGCACAGGCATTCCCATCAGGAGAGTTTTGCAGTGGGTGCAAAGACGCACACACTACTAACGTCCTCAAGGTTTCATGAATGAAAACTGATAAGCAAAGAAGTAGCAGTGTGTATGATCCCCTGAGCCCTTAATTTTCCAGAGAGGGGAGTAATTAGGATGGCCTTCCCCGGCCTGGATGCACCAGAAACGTGCTCTAGAAGTATGTTGCCTCTAAAATGCTGTTTTTAACAAAAAGGTGGGTGGGGCAGAGGCACCCAAGGAAACCACACATCACAGGTAGGCAGTCCTGTCAGAAGGAGACTCAGCTCAGGCTCTGATCTCACCAGCAGGTTTCTCTGCTAAGGTACTTCAGACTGGCTGAGCCCCGTCTTTGAAAAAACTAAGAAAAAAATGAGCCTCCAGGGAACCTAAGCTCCTCTCTCATCTTGGCAAAGATGACACATTCAGCTTGGGGCGTGAGTCTCAGGTGCCCGTGAGTCACCCGAGGGTGAAGTCTTCCTGGGCCTCAGTCCACGGGTCTGGGGATCAAGCCAAGCAAAAGTCACAGCTAATAAGCCAGCCCTCTTCCAGATGATGAGATCAGCTCCGTGAGCTAATTCAGGTATCTATTATTGATCACACCGCTTGCATGTTTTTTGAAATAGTTTATTTTTTTAAAACTTAACCAGGGTGAGCTTTGGTTATGATTGCGAGGTGGTCCTCACCTCTGATATGGGAACACTGTACTCACATGTGTGTAGCAGGACAGACCTGCCCCACTACCAACCACAACCCAGTGCCAAAGGAAGCTAAAAATATTTAAATGCTTTTTTTTCTGATTACAAAAAAAAAAATTTGGAAAACAGAGTAACACACTGAGAAGAAAAGCTAACATTATGCATTTTTGTAGTTATAAAATATTTCCAAACATTTTTTACAGTCCTCCCCTCAAATGATGACGATTACTTCTCCTCTGACTCAGTGCAGGCTGGACATAATGACATACTTCTGATGAACAGGATGTGGCAGAGGTGATGGTGGGTGACTTCTGAGACGAGATCATAAAAGGCATCATGTCCTTGTCTTCCTCCTTATTCTTGCTTTCTTGGAACACGTGATCCGAGCAAAGTCAGGTGTCTTGAGAGTCCTCAAATAGTCCCACACAGACGACCATGGGGTAAGAAATGAAGGCCTCTGCCAACAACAACATAAGAAAGCACTCAAAAAGTGGGTCTTCCAGCCCCGGCTAAGCCTCCAGTCCTGGCTAAGCCTTCGGATGAGATCATGGCCCTAGCCGCCATGCCAACCCCAGCCTTATGAGAGACCCTGTGCTAGAAGCATCTAGCGAAGTGGCTCCAGAATTCCTGACCCACAGACAAAATGAGATAATATATATTGGCTTAAGTCACCAAATTTGGGGCTTGTTTCCAGCAATTGGTAATTCATACAGCCATAATCTGCCATTCGGCAAAATATTTAGATCATTGTCCTGGTGGTCTTTGTCTACGCACATTTATGCTTTGTTTCTCCTACCTCCCTCCACCATGAGATCACACACTAAACCTTTTTTCTTTTATGGCGGGCTGTCTGTCTCCATTTGCCAATGGTTTTCACAGTTATAGAGACTCAGCTTCTTGCCTTCTTTTAGCAAATACTCCCTACTCTTGAGATTAGGTGATTTATAATGGTAGCTCTGAACAGACATTGAATGTTATGATAGATAAATTTTAGTGTCCAAAGCGGTATTTTTCTTAAGGTAAATACTAGAAGTATAAATGTTAGACAAAAGAGGATGTACATTCCTAAATCTTTTTATAAATGTTTTCAACACTGTCCCAGAAAATTTGAGCTGGAAATGGACAAGACTACAAGTTTCCTCATATTCTAACAAAGTGGCTCTCCATAAGGGATGATTTTCCGCCAGTGGAAATTTGGTAATGTCTGGGGACCTTTCTGATTGCCATATGGGGCGGGGAGGGGCTGCTGGCATCCAGGGGGTGGAGACTTGGGATGCAGGATAACCCTTTTTCCAACAGAATTATTGTAAAATATGAACCAGGCCAATGCTGAGAAATGCCTAACCAAAGATAATGGTGTGTTAATCTTTTAAAAGGGGTTTGCCAATTTGACGGGTAAAAACTCACACCTCGTTATGAATTTAAATTGTATCTCTGCTTTTATATTCTTGTTTTTGCTACCAGGAAGCAGAAAGTTTGTCCACATACTGATAGTCGGTTTTATCAGTTGACTACTCATTGCTTATCCTGTGAAAGGGGGTTTAAAAAACATCTACAATGTCAAAAATTAAACTAAACATGTACTCAGCCTTTGCACAGTTAAAATAAAAAGTTCCCTTCCTGGAAACTGGCAACAGTACTTGCTGGCTAGGTTAAACTGTTTAACAGGTTTTTGGTTTTTTTTCATTTCTGTGAACCACACTTGCATTGCTTGAAAGGTACCTAGGCCTCCAGGATGTTGCGGTTTAGCCCACTTGGAAAGTCCCAATGTGGTTTAGCCTTTCTTAAGCAAGTCCCTACAGCTAATCAGGGCTTCTTGCTGTGGGAGTGTTATGTCTAGCAGGCAAGTGGTAGCAGGCAAGTGGCCGCTGGCCCGGCTCTTGGCTAATAAAAACCTCTCCTTTTTATAACTTGTGCTTTTGGTGTTGGCATCTGTGAATTAAGTGCTTGGTCCCTATTTCAATCTCCATTTCTTCAGTGACATGCCGATCTGTTAGGGTGGTTGATTAGAGTACTTACTGAGATATTAAGGCTTTTTCTGTCCTATACAGCATATATTTTTCTCCAGTGGCTCAGTAGCCCTTCCAGTTGTATCTGTGGTATGTGGGACATGCAGAAATTCACTCCTGTTTTTGTTCATCATGCTGTCAAAACATCAACCTTATTCTTTTGGTCTCTTCCTTTGAGCTTAGACTTGGGAAGGCTCATATTGAGAAGTGGTCTTTAATGGTTTTATCAGACTTAACTTTTTATTTTTGGAGTCAGAGTCCCACTGGAGTACAGCGACATGCTCATGGCTGCTGCAACCTCGACCTGCTGGGCCCAGGTGATCCTTCTGCCTCAGCCTTCCAAGTAACTGTAACCACAGGCATGTGCCCCCAGTCCAGCTAATTTTTTTGATTTATTGTAGAGACGAGGTCTCACCAAGCTGCCCAGGCTGGTCTCCAACTCCTGGACTCAGGCAACCTCTCGTCTCTGCCTCCCAAAGTGCTGGGATTACAGGCATGAGCCACCACGCCCAGCCAGACTTAACTTTAATCTATTTGGAATTTATTGTGCTGTATGGTGTGAGGTGAGGAAATAATTCTCTTTTTTCTACAGTTATTCCAGCACCAAAGATTAAGTAATTTCTTTCTCTTCTCTGAGCTGAAATATAAACAGTATGTTTAAACTTCAGAAAAAACTTAAAACAGCCTTTATTAGATTCTGGGCATTATGAGGCAATAAGTCACAATTTTCATTATGCGTTAACCTCATCCTAATGACAAGAAATCATAATTATAGACAAATGATGAGTGTATTTCACCTGAAATTGTACTCCAGATGAATAATTAGGAGTTTAATAGTTGGCAGCCAACCCCCAAACCAGCTCGTTTTACTCTCCTCACCCTCTCTCCTTAGACGTATGAGGTTACTCATTAAAAGTAATTGCTTCGTTCCAAGTAACTCGTTCTTTGCTACTATACAACCCAAGCACATAACAATAGAATATTTTTGTACTTCACAGAGCTTTAATCAAAGCCATTTCATGAGCAATGGCAGAAATAAAGCTTTTTCTGCTAGATTCCCACTGCAGAATTTGAATAGCCACATTTAATCTTAGTTTAACAAATAGCAACCCCTCTTCCCACCCCCCTCCCCAGATTTACAATGGCCGTCAGGAATCCCCTGGACTCTTGCTACATTATTAAGATTATATACAGTTTGGTCACATGGTGGGTAAATGGTACAATAAACTGAGTCTCGTTAAAATAAGGAGGCAACTTGTAAGGTAAACGGGGTCCCACTGCCATTTTTATTTTATTTATTATGTCTTTATGTTTCCAAGTGCACTTGTTTATTCCTTGTTCCAAGGATGGATTGAAGTGACGCTGGCTTCAGAGAAAGGTGGCCTTTCATCCTGGGAGCTTTTAATCCAGGCGGAGAATGGCCTTGTGGACAGGGTGGCTGGTGGGAGCCGTGAGCATTTGCAGGCTGGTCCCGAGCTTCGCGAATACTGGGGCTGCTTCGGGTGGGATGCGGATGACACGGCAGGCTTTCTACGTTGCTCCCATCAGCTGGAAACCATGCTTTCCCCTGAGACCCCTCGGCCCAAGCCTGCTCCTCCTCGCCCATCTCTCCCGCCCTCCCTTGGCTTCTCCCCTCCCGGGTACGCTGTGCGGAACATCTTTAGAGACATCTATATGGGTCCAAAGAACCCAAACTCTTTCTGCAGTGGGAGCAGGCAGGTATGTGTGCATATGTGAGGCTCCCTTTGGCCACGTGGAATGGGAACGTGGGAATCTGGAGGATGAGAAAGCCAGGCTACCTGGGATTTGGAAGCAAGTCATGAGTCTTCCGTCTGCTGGGCGGATGGAGCATCAGAGGAAGGCCCACCACAGAGAAACGCGGGTGGAACTGGCCTGGGGAGCACTGGACACTGCGGCGTTCAGCTCCCAATCCCCATGAGGTGGTGGCGCTGGTGCAACTGCCTCTGGGACACATCCCTGGGAGTGTGAGTTCCTTTCCTTAAGTGTTCCGGAGGCTGCTGTTACTTCCCACCAAACATACAAAAATTCCTCGCAAAATCCCCACAAGGAAAGCCTCCTGTGATAAAATAGCTGGCTTGACTTGTTTGTATAAAGGGATGATGGTAGAATTGCCAGGGAAGGGTGCTGAGGTCGCCATCAAACCTGCCTCTTACGTGTGTCTTAGTCTTGTGCCAAGAGAATGTTCCACTGTGATCGAAACGAATGTGCGAGTCAATATCTGAGTAACGGGAGAAGCCACTACCCAGGAGACTGAGAGATGAGAAATGAAATCTGAGATTGAAAGTTAACTCTAACACCTAACAGGTTAAGATGAAAATTAGAATAGCAAGAAATAACCTGTGAGGATAAAAGGAGCCTGGTCGGGGTGTGAAGCCACTAGAACCCCCAAGGTCCATGGCAGGCTTTTAAATGGTGAAGCCGCTGCTGAATGCTGATGGCTCATGCCTGTCATCCCAGCACTTTGAGAGGTGGAGGGGAGAGGATTGCCTGAGCCCAGGGGTTCGAGACCAGCCTGAGCAACTTGGCGAGACTTTGTCTTTACAATAAACCAAAACATTATCTGGGCACGGCGGGGTGCATCTGTGGTTCCAGTTACTTGGAAGGCTGAGACAGGAGGCTCTTCTGAGCCCAGCAGGTAGTTGCCTCGGCGGCTGTGAGCATGCCCCTGCACTCCAGCCTGGGTGAGAGAGAGACTCCGACTCAAAAAAAATAAATAATAAATAAATAAATGGTGAAGCCACTTCAGCCAAGATAGAGGAGAAAAACCCAACGAGCCTCGAAACGGCCAAGTGAAGGAAGCCAGGCACAAAAGGCCACAGACTCTGTTCATGGGAAGTGTCCAGAGCAGGTGAATCCACAGAACTGGAAAGCGAATCAGTGGCTGCCAGGGACTGGGGGAGGGCTGATACCTAGGAGGTATGGGTTTGGTTGGTGTTGACTTATTTATTTATATTTTTAATTTTACTGATTTATTTATTATTTTAAAATTTTTCTTTTTCAGACATGGGATCTCACTCTGTCACCCAGGCTGGAGTACAGTGTTTTGATCACAGCTCACTGCAGCCTTGAACTCCTGGCCTCAAGAAATCCCCCACTTCGGCCTCCCAAAGTGCTGGAATTAGAGACATGAGCCTGAGTTTTCTTTTCGGGGTGATGAACATGTTTTAGAATTACGCGGCAGTGACGATCGTACAACCCTCTGAATGTACTAAAAAGCACTGAATTGTACACTTTAAAAGGGCGACTTTTATTTCATGTAAATTAAACCTCAATTACAAAAAAAAGGAACCACAAAGGGAACATAAATGCTGCTTGCTCAGAGGACGGAGTTCCCCTGCCTGTCTCCCTGCTCTGGGCCATTCCTGCCTGGAGGCGTCCAGTGAGAGAGCTGTGCCAGTGTTATCCTCTAATGTGACTTTGCCTCCTTGGCAGCCAGAGCCTGAGCGCCTTGAGGTCAGAGGCCATATCTTGGGTTTCAGTACCCACCAGCACCATGCTGAAGGTAGGCACAGGTGCTGTTTGTGGATTGACTATTAATAAACTGATCCTGAGAGCCATGAATGCCCTGTCACTTCGAGGACACACAAGATGGTTAGGCAAAACTAGAGGATGATGTGGCAGATTACCACAGAAGGAGCATAATTAATTGTATTTCAGGGATGAACACCCCACCCCTTCAAAAAAATCCAGATTGTTTGGGTGGCCCTGGAGACAACAGGTTACACGGAAAAAAGAAAATGGACTTCTCACAGAAACAGGCATTGAGCTGGGGAAGAAACCAGGATTGGGATAAGCCAGGGTGTCCAAGACTAAGAAATCCCCGTGAAATAGCTGCTGGCATCTTTAACCATATGCCTGCGACATCCTGTTTCTTATCATCCCGGACACCTGTAGCAGACACGTCTTTGCACGCTGACCATCGGCGAGGAGGCGGACTGTTGTGGACATCTCGCCCGAGAAGAAGGAAGCATAGGAGAGGGAAAGGGTCTCAGCTTTGCGAGGACGATGCCTTCTCTCCCTCAAGACCACCCTCAAGTCTGTGGCTAAAAGTTGCAGACATGGCAAGTCAGGCAAATAGGACAGCATCCCAAGCCCAGGCTCTCGGCACCCATCCCAGGCACCCATTTCAACAACAGTAGCAGCAGTGAGTCATAACGGAGCACAACTACTGAAAAGAAGTTAAGACAATTCTCCACCTACACCCCAGACCGCCTACGGGGAGTGTGACACAGAGACAATGCAGAGTGCTGGAATCTTCTGGAAGAGTGAATCAAACACCGAGGGCTTATGATATAATCAGAAAAGACACGCATCTCTCTCTTTTTTTTTCATAATCAATATTTTTTATTATGGTTTTGTGGGGTACAGTTAAGGGTTAGGTGTACAGTTACGTTTCATTCAGGCACCCTGTTGATAAGAGGTGATTCCCCATCCCCAGACAGATATTTGCTACTGTTAATCCCATCTCCCTCCCCCATAGTTTCCCAGTACCGTCAGTCATTTTCTTATAGTATTACATTGGATGTTCAAGGTCCATTATATGAGTGAGAACATGTGATACTCGGATCTTTGTTTTTGCGAGAGGTCACTCAGTATTATAGACTCTAGTTCCATTCAGGTTGCTGCGAAATTCATGATTTTGTTCTTTTTTTATGGCTGCGTAGTATTCCATCGTGTATATGTACCACATTTTAAAAATCCAGTCCTCTTTTGATGGGCAGCATGGTTGTTTCCAGGTTCTTGCTATTGACACGCATCTTAAACACAGTTTCCCAGTTCAGCAAGTGAGCATGAGTGTGTTTTACCTACACTGGGTCCATCCAGGAGCAAAACCTCATCGTTCGTTTAAGACGACACCCTGCTTCCTCCCATCAAACCAAGGAGGTTGGTGGTGCTGACCTCGCCTCTGGTGCTTGGACGCTCAGCCCTGTGTGACCTCTAGTCCACGTGGCCAGGAAGGGCTGGAAGCAGGCATGCAGTCAGAACTCTTCCTCCTGGGTCTCTGACTGGAGCCACTAGAAGAGGGACTGGGGCAGCTAAGAGGTGCTAAGGTAGATTTTAGCAGCTCAGCTTGTCACCTTTGCGTCACGAGGGGATGTGCTGCCTGCAAATGGAAATGACTCTGGAACAGAAAGCCTACAGACAAAAAGGGATCCGGCCGTTGTTCAAGCTCCTGAATCTAGCCATGCCTGAAGCTCATGCTTCCTGTCACCTTCATGGTTGTATGAACTGAGTTGCCTTTTTTGCTTAAGTTCGTTTAAATTGAGTTTCTGTCGCTTGTAACCAAGTGTCCTAATTAATAAGCCAACAAATTGTCTGTGGGCATTAAGAGCAAACTCGACACCGTATCCTTTCTTGGGAGTAGCTCAGAACCATGTCTTTACCGCCATGTTCCTTTCTTGTTTTTTGAGTTGGAGTCTCACTCTGTTGCCCAGACTGGAGTGCAGTGGCACACTCACGACCACCCCAGTGTCAACCTGCTGGGCTCTGGCGATCCTCCCACCTCAGCCTTCCACATAGCCAGAATGACAGGTGTGTGCTATCATACCTAGCTCATTTTATTTTTTTTAAATTATTGTAGAGACGAGGTCTCACCAAGTTGCACAGACTGGTCTCGAACCCAAGGGCTCAGGCAATCCACTCACCTCAGCCTCCCTAAGTGCTGGGATTACAGGCTGAGCCGCTGAGCCCAGCCCACCATGTTTCTTCATTCATTCATTCATAAAATAAAATCTTACTCAGTAATTATGATTGTGATTCACTATGCTAGATTTGGGGAGGTTATTAATAACATGACAGAGTTACTCATGGTTCCAACAACAGGATTTGGAATGGCTACAGTCAATGCACCAAAGCATGACCTTGAACCTCTCTCTCAACCCCTAACTCGCAGTCTCAGTGTGAGAATTAAGTCAGGCCATTTTGTAACTTGCACACACAGTTACTTACACATAAGTCCATACCCTTAAATATTAATCAGTATTTTTTTTTTTGAGTTGGAGTCTCACTCTGTTGCCCAGACTGGAGTGCAGTGGCCGCTCCCGGCCACCGTAACCTCGACCTGCTGGGCTCCGGCGATCCTTCTGCCTCAGCCTTCCAAGTAGCCGGAACTACAGGCGCGCGCTCCCACCCCCGGCTGATTTTTGGTTTATTGTAGAGATGAGGTCTCGCCTGCCCAGGCGGGTCTCGAACCCGCGGGCTCAGGCAATCCACTCACCTTCAGCCTCCCGAAGGCGCGGGATTACAGGCTGAGCCACCGAGCCCGGCTGGTATTTTTTTTTTTAAGTTAAAATGTGATTCCTGCTCTCAGGAAGCTTACAGTCTAGAAAACTTTTTTTGTAAGAAACAATTGCATGGTCATGGTCATCTTTCACTGATTAGAAAGGGCACATATGGATTACAAAACATCTGTAAAATCACTTATCATAATAAAAGCTATTACCATAAATAAAAAGAAATCTAGAAAAACAAAATATTAAGCCAGATAGTAATGAGATGTGTGCTGTATTTCATTCAGGGATGGCTAATTGACTTCTGGCAGTCTCAATAAAGGAAGAGAAAATGACACACGGCCTCAAAATAATTAAACTTCCCCCAAACTAAACAATCCTATGAATAATTCACTTTCAAACTTGTTTTATAGGAACAAAAATGAAAAACAAAGATCTGTTTCCCAAATGACATCAGACATGTACAGAAGGCTCCCAAGATATCAAATTAAATAAACTCCATTAATAAATAATTTGAATTGCTTTGCCTAATGTGTTGAATAAACAGCATTTGCATTCCAAAAGCTTGGGGGCCTTCAGCTAAGTAAGAAAAAAAAAAAGGAAACAGATTCCATGGGGCATTGTTTACGTTTTAACACTGTATGACCATAATCGCTGCATTTTCTTTTCCTGTTTAATTATTACCTAATAACAACACATTTGGGCACTAGTGGGGTTCTCCAGTAATTTTTCTTTAAGTACCTCTGTTCCAGGCAAGCCTTGACTTGCAAGTGAATTGAATTCCAGCCTTCCTGGCCACCCAAGTGGCGAGTGTGGTCTCTCTTTCTGCACTTTCCTCAAACCCACTCAGACCCTTTCTGCCCCCACTTCCCTGCTCTGTCCCAGGGAGACTTGACCCTTCACGTTTTCTTTCTCTTTTTTTAAATCCAGGTGGAACACGTGCAGGTCGTTAAGCGGGTGTAATACACGACGGTGAGGTCTGGGCTTCGACTGAGGCTGTCACCCAAATAGTGAGCACAGCACCTGAGGGGTAGTTTTCAACCCCCTGTCCCCTTCAGGGGTCCCCGGTGTCTGCTGTTCGTTCCATCCTTATGCCTGTGTGTTTCCAGTGTTTAGCTCCACTTACAAGTGAGAACATGTGGAATTTGATCTTGTTTCTGGGTTAATTTGCTAAGAATAACAGCCTCCAGCTGCATCCCTGTTGCTGCACAAGGCATGATTTCTTTCTTTGTTGTGGCTATGTGGAGACCCTGAAGTCTCCTCCTCCCAGGACGCCTGGCCCCTTGACTCTGACCATACTGACCAGCAGAGGGTTCAGGTGCACGGGTCGGAGGCGGAGGAGGGGTGCTGTGTGCTTTTTTCTGCAGGGAGGGCACCCGTAGCCGTCCACATGGGCACGTCCACTGCCTGAACCCTGTGTCCGTTCCCTGCGTTCCCTCAGGCCCTGGCGTCGTGGCAGCTCCCTTGGGCTTCCACACATCTTTTGTCTGGCACTTCAGTTCTTCTAACAATTGTAAGCCCCACATTTTGCTCCCACGTAAGGTGCAGGAGATGGACTGGTTTCCCAGGTCAGGCTCAGACTAAGGTCCTGATCCGTGCTTTTCTCCGTGCGCCTCCAGATGCCTGGTGGGAGCTTGTTCTTCTTCCTGCCCTGAGGAAACCAGAACTTCTTCCAGAAACGTGTCCTGAGCAGCCCTCTCTGCTGGATACTGATCTCCTGAGCACACACCCTGACCCCACTGCTGTCTCGGGATGCTCAAAGGCTGCCTCCCATCTCCTGGGTCATGGTGGTCCCCTTGAAGTCTTGGCTGAAGCTGATACAGCACATTCTCCGCCCACCCTGTGTTCTCTTAGATTGTGACCTTCAACAAAGCCCATCGGTTTTGTTGGGAACTTTTCTTTTCTTTCCTTTTTTTTTTTTTTTTTTTTTTAGTTAGGGTCCACTCTGTTGCCGAGACTGGAGTGCAGCAGTATGCTCACAGCTCACCACAGCTTCAAACTCCTGAGCTCTGGTGATCCTTCCACCTCAGCCCCCCAAGTACCTGGGACTACAGGTGCATGCCACCACTACTGGCTTTTTAAAAAAATTTTTGTTGCTTAGGTTGGTCTTGAACTCCTGGGCTCAAGTGATCCTCCCACGTTGGCCTCCCAAAGTGCTGAGATTACTGATTGTGAGCCACCACGCCCAGCCAAGAAATTTTTCAATATACTTCTTCTCTATCAATGTCCCTACTCCAGCTGTGGGCCGACTTCCAACCGGGTGAGTCCTGGGTGCCCTGTCCTCTCCTTCCCTTGAAGCCTCACACCCTAGAGGTTGTGAACAGGAGGCTTTAGTGACAGCTCAGACAATTTACTCCGTGTGTCATCTTGGACAAGTGACTGAATATCACCAAGCCTGGTTTCTTCGTCTTGCAGCACATGTTCCCTGATATCCTACGATGCCCAAGGGAAACAGCGAATGAGATGACACCAGTTGTGTCCCAGTGCAGCTAATATCCAGCAGGCGAGGTAAATGGTCATGCGTAGTTAAGCTTAGGATGCTATTAATTATTTAATTGTTATTGTGGCAATTAATACACGGGAGAGACACAGAGCATATCACAGCGGAAAGAAGATGATGTTCGTTTTTTCTTCTGAAGCCACTATCTTCTCCCTTCTGTCTTGAAAAATCAAAGTGTGCTGTCACTTATCAATTAGGGTAAAAACTCGCTTCTGTGTGTGACTGTCTTGTGGCTGAATTTTGTTGCCCTTGAGCTGAGGACCCTGGTTCATCTCTCTGTGAACTCAAGGGCCAAGACTGCAGACAGCAGGTGATACTGAGGTGAGCTAAAAAAAAAAAAATGAGTCGTCCTTCCTTCTTGGCATCAAGAAAATCACTCAAGCCAAACCTCAAATGTTAACTTTTGCCATTTATGTTTCACTTAGAAATGAAACTTCTCCAACACAAGGCACCCTGCACACAGAGCAAGATAATTATGAAACTGTGTAACTGAGAAGGCTCGGACCTGGTTGTGCATGCAGCATAGCCTGGGTCAGATGCTGTCATGGAGGTGTGACTTCCCTCTCCCTGTTTAGTGGGACTTCTGTGCAGACTCCATGCTCAGATGGGCTCTCAGCTCCCCCGGGCACCACAACGGCAGAGGCTGCTCTTGCTAAGCCCCGAACATCACTCTGGTTGGATCTGCCATGGACACGTGACTTGTAGGGTCTGTCACTATGGCCAGGAGGACACTGTTTTGTCAGCCAGACCCTGGTGTCTGGTCCTTGGACCATGTGAGGTGCAACCAAGATAGATCCACAAAGGAAATTTGGTGCTGAAATTGGGCAGATGAGGCACTAAGAAGACATACTTACATTATCCCCTCAACCCACATTTAAAAAAACCTCATGAGCCGGGTACAGTGGCTCACGCCCATAATCTCAGCATTTTCGGAGGCCGAGTCACGAGGGTAGCTTGAGCTCAGAAGTTCGAGACCAGCCTGGGCAATATAGCGAGATCTCATCTCTACAAATAAAATTTTTGTATTTGCATTTTTTTTGAGTCAGAGTCTCACTCTGTCACCCAGGCTGTAGTGCAATGGCACACTCATGGCCACCGCAGCCTCCACCTGCTGGGCTCAGGCAATCCTTCTGCCTCAGCTTTCTGAGTAGCTGGAACTACAGGCATGCACCACCACACCCGGCTAATTATTATTATTTTATTTATTGTAGAGACGAAGTCTCACCAAGTTGCCCGGGCTGGTCTCAAACCCCTAGACTCAGGCAATCTTCTCACCTCCACCTCCCAAAGTGCTGGGATTACAGGTGTGAGCCACTGTGCCTGGTGATACAAAAACAATTTTTTAAAAAATTATCTGAGCATGGTGGTGTGCACCTGTAGTTCCAGTTATTTCGGAAGGCTGAGGTGGAAGGATCGCTTGAGCCCAGAAGATTGAGGCTGTTGTGAACTGTGATTGTGCCCCTATACACCAGCCTGAGCAACAGAGTGAGATCCTGATTTAAGGGAAAAAAAGGGGGGGGAAAACAAACTCATGAAAAGTGAAAATTTTCACCATTGCTTTTACGATATTCTCAGCCTCTAGAAAAATAAAAGGTCATGAGTTAAACGGGAGGTCTGATTCATATGGGCTTCCACCCCTGGCCCCCCGCAGGCCTGGGCTGCACTGCAGGATGAGAGTGGTTTGCAGCTCTGAGCACAGCAGTACCAAGCGGCCAGTACAACCCACACGGCACACTACACCATTGGAAAGTAGCCCCTGTTTTCTACTGACCTTTTGGCGATGTAAGCAATTAATTCACACAATTTTCTGCACAATTAATCTTATAGACAGGTTGAAAACTATACCAGCTTATAGGAAGAGAAAGAATTTCTGAAAAATAAACAAAACTAACCTTTCGTTTCATGGATGTCTGCTTATCTCCAAACTCACCAAGCTGTCTGGGCTAATTTTGTACGTCATACCCCAATACGATGGTTTAAAATAGTCTTTATGACACCCTATCCACGTCTGGGTCTCCCTGTCCAGCAAAACACTCCCCCTTCCTCTGCTCACTTCCTTTCTCACCCTCCACCCCAGTACTCCTTTCCCTCATATCCTGGGTCCAAAGGACCCTGGAGTTTCTCGTGGGGCCTGGGTTGACCCCCCTCCAATGTTCCCTGGGTGCAGTTCTCAGGGGAGGTGGACTGAGTGCCTGGCAGGGTTTGTCCCTTTGCTTCCTCCTCCACCGCCATAGGGCCGGAATAAAGGACCACTCGTCATGGACAGGGTGGCTCGTTCCTAAGGGAACATCTCGACACCCTGAAGCCTGACCATCCCCCGACCCGGGGTGGCTTTCTCCTGCTCCGGCTCAATGAACCTGCCTCTTCCCGTTGACTTTCAAGAAGGACATGCTGGACACCGTAGGGTGAGTCCAGGCAGCAGATGTGATGCCCACAGGCTTGGCAGGAAGCTGGACACACCTTGGAGAAGGTCACCCAGGAGGTTCTGGTAGCAGGGAGCACTGGATCACCTAGCCAGGGTCTTTCTGGAATGAATGAATGCTGGCCTTTCTTGGGTTTTTTGTCACTGTGTTCAAGACTTGAACACCAGGGAGGGAGCCGGGGTCACACACCAACAGACTGAGAAAGAGCAGACGGTCTAGGTCAGCAGTCCGCTGGACGGTAGCCAGTGGGAGAATGGCCATCCCCAGCAAGGAAGGGTGTTATCTCCAGAAGAAAGTTGCAAAGTCCTGAGTTCCCAAGAATGAAGTGTCTACTGCAGTCAGATCCCTCAAGAAAGATGTCCAGGAACGTTCTAGAATGGTTGAGATTCTCACTCCAGCCCTGTCCTTTTCAGGAGTAGGATAAATTAATGGGAATCCAGACCTATGAGTGGAGGGAGGAGATGGAAGAGATGGACTCTGGGCATGGTGGCTCACACTTGCAAACCCAGCACCTTAGGAGGCTGAGACAGGAGGATTGCTTGAGCCCAGGAGTTCGAGACCAGCCTAGGCAACATAGAGAGACCTAATCTCTACAAAAATAAAATAAAATAATTAACTGGGCTTGGTGGCACATGCCTGTTGTCCCAGCTAACTTGGGAGGCTGAGACGAAAGACCGCCTGAGCCTAGGGCAGTTGAAGTAGTGGTGAGCTGTGATCATGCCACTGCACTTCCAGCCTGGGTGACAGACTGTGACCCCAACTCAAAAACAAACAAACAAAAACAGAAAGAGCGAGGGAAAGAGAGAAGACCAGGAATCAGAAAAGGCTGGGCCGTGGAAGTCTCCTTGTATCTTTCCTGCCTCAGGTCTTCTGAAAACCGGGCCTGTCCTCTTGGCTCCAACTGTCAGCCTCTCTTCATGGACATGAGCTCTCTCTGTGAGGTCAGAGTTCAGCATGGGCTGGCACTCAGCTGTCCTTCTCCTCCTCCCAGCCACCAGATCACTGCCTCCACCTCCACGAGAGGAGAGGTTCACCTGTCTTCCTGCATGGAAACGGCATGACTGTCCTGCACGTGCCTCACCAGGGGGTCTCCCTTAAGCCCTTCCTCCACAGACACCCTCCTTTGCTCCAGACGCGTGACTCCAGCTCTGGGTGCAGGTCACCCTCCAGGGATGGTGGATCTAAGGGCTAGAGCTTTGTGGAAGCAGGAGCCTGGGTCCGAGTCCTGACTCGACCACGTACGAGCTGGCCGAGCTTGAGCAGATTGTTAAACTTTCCCAGGTCCAGGTTTCCTCACACACGGCATAGGATGGACAACAGTAGCTTCTTGGGAAGATTTCGAGAGGATTAAACGAGGAACCATGAGTCAGACACTGTTTACTCTTTGCTAATAATGTTTATCAGGACCGGCGTTATCCAGTTTGCCTGTCCTCTACAGCAGGACAGTAAAATAACCCATCACTCCGTATCCCTTTCTTTCTTTGGGGGATTCTAGTAAGTCCTTGGGTTCCCAGCAAAGAACATAAAAGCCTTTGAAAGGGAGCAGGGAGCTGCCCAGTTTAGCTACACAGTAGAGTGACAGCTTTTCAAGTCAGCTCTAAAAAAGTGTTCTGTAGACATGCTGTTCTATATAAACCCAAGGACCAATAAAAAACCCCAGGGAAGCTTCAACAGAGAAGCTTAGATCCTGGGCGTGGAAAGAGAGAACCCCACGTTGCCCACATTGGCGATGGATGTATGTTGAAACCAACGAGAAAGTCTGAAAAGCAAACGCACCCTACGTGGATTTCTGAACCGCACGCTGCAGACTGCTACCGGGAGAGATAATTCATCATCATAAAAACAAACATCCATTTTACACTTGCGCGCAGTGAGGACGCTCTTATTTGCATAATGATGGTGATTTGCATATGATGAAAATTTGCCTGAGTGAGTCTTGAGCTCAAAATACATTCAAATAGGATACCGTAGGCACAATTTTCTCAAGGATCCCAGTTTAATACTATTCATCTAATGAAAGGAAAAAAATAAATATTGGCTGTAACATCCCATTATGCCTTAAATTACACTTGAGTCGAGTGAGGAGTGCGTGTGTGAGTGGTGCCTGACTTTCCTTGCAGTCCATATCAGGAAACAAAGAGTATTAGCTGAGGGTGAGCATCTCTCCACGTTCATAGTGGTGCAACATGGACATTTTAAGTCCCACATGTGCGAGATGGTCTGCTGTGAGCATTTGGCCCGTGAATGTAATGCTTTGCCCCAAGTAAGGCGCAGGTCAAGGGCAGGGGTTATATCTTGAAGACGGACGTCCTCAGAAAAAGACGAAAAAGAACAGAGTGGCATCTCAAGGTGGGTTCGACAGTGTGTTACTCCCCGAGCTGTGCACAGGCAAAAGCAGGAGTGTGGCTGGGAGCGCTCTGGATTCTGTGTCTCAGGAGAGTGGTGCCGGGGGCGGTTTTGTGTTTGGCTCAGCAGAATCCGACAGTGTAGCGTGTCCTCTTGGTACCTGATAATGTAAGTGTCCCCTGTGGTTGCCCGATGGTGCTGTGTCCCTCTCTGCTTTCTTCCGAGGGTGGGTGGACAGAGCTGCTTCTGAATCTTCATTTCCCCAGCACGACCAGCACCAAAATAGCATGTGTCTTGTGCCCATATTCACACAGCGCCAGCCTGATGACCACACTAGAGCTGCGTCACTGTCCTTCCCACTCCAGTAAATGTGCTGACATGATCTCCCTGGCTGTGCCGCTGTGGCCGGTCCTGGTGGAGGAGGAGTGAAGAGTCCTCCCAGGTGACACCAACCATGTGAACCAGGGTATTTTCCATTTTCCTAACTTCGACCATGGCAAGACGTTGGGTATTTGACTTACATTCTAACACACAGATACGTGCAGGTACACATACACATGGCATACACACAACATACATACAACATACACATGGAAATTGGGTACTTGACATTACAACCCAACACCCAGATGCACGCAGGCCCACACACACAGATAATACAACATACATACACACATTCATACATACAACATACATACACATGGAAATTGGGTGTTTACCATTACAACTCAACACACAGATACACAAAGACATGCATACACACAACATACATACACACACACACACAAATTGGATATTTGGCATTGTAACCCAATACTCACAGATACATGGATACACACACACACGGATAACACAACATACATACATATATACACAGGGAAATTGAGTATTTGACATTAAAACCCAACAGATACAGATACATGCAGGCACACACATATACACACAACTTACATTCATGCATACACACAGAAAATGGATATTTGATATTGCAACCCAACACACACAAAGGTACATGCAGGCGTGCACGCATGCAAACACAACAGAACCGAAACAAAACTTCAGAAAACAACACCAACTACTGCATGTACTGCCTGTAATGCATTCTGGTATTTCTGTTCGACCCCATACCATCCTGTGTTCAATCATGCCATTCGTTACCGTTCTCTTGACCGTGCCGTGTCATGCTGCTTCATTTGTTTTTAAATGATGACCACATCCCACTAACTCAAGTTCAGCGCCACTAACCAGTTATAAAATACTGACTGAGATTCTAAAGGACAGGAAAAAGAAAACAAAAACTCGGATTGATGTGAAAGGAATCAACGAAGAAGTCATATTTCAGATGTTTCCAGTTTGTTTCTGCCTTCGACTTGCCTTCCTTTCTCTGTGCCTTAATTAGAAGCCAATTCTTTGAACCCATTATCTGTGAATTATTGTGCTAATTTTTCTGGGAAAACCAAGGCTTAGGCTCAGAGAAATGAGACAATAAATCAATGAAGGTTTTAGAGAAATAATTAAACCAAGAGCTTCTTAAACCAGAGCTGCGTCACGGGTGTGAGAGCTCTCCTGAGGGGTGTAGGATGAAGACAAGCTTTGATCTTTAAGTGAGATGCATTCTGAGCTGCTGATTCAGAAGTGCTCCTGTCTGCCATGGGTTAAGGATCCATGTGCAAGCCAAACACGTGGAGCCAGCCGTGAGACCCTTCCTGCGTGTCAGATGTGCAACCTGAGGGATGGAGCGCCCCAACAGTTTACTTCTGACTCCTCTTCAGCACAGACCGTCAATCAATCTCAGTTTAAAAAGTACCTGAGATCTATCTGAGCCTCACATCTGCAGAAAGGCAGATGCGGAGGCTTCCAGGGAAACACCAAGGAGTGCGGAAAACCCTTGCCTAAGTGAAATGTTACTCTCTTCATCTGGGAGATGCTGATGTAGGGGAATCGTGGTGATGGCGTGGAATGTCTTTTCGTGATGCGGAAACCACATTTTGTGAGATGAGTAGACTAGGGCTGCTCATGCCACGGGGGAGATGAGGAGGTAGGTGAGATGGCGGGCATGATAACTTGTTCACTGTAGTTACTTATAGACATGAGGCTAAACACAGCCTCTCGCAACAGCATTAGCTGGTACACTGACGCCGATGGATTCCTAGAATACTTACCTGGCAAGGGAAGCCTGGACTACAAGGAGCCCACCCTCCAAAAGATCATTCCAGGTTTTTTTGTGTCCCCCCCTCATATGTATATATATATATATATTTTTTTTCCTTTCATATATATAATATGTCATGTTGTATAACAAATATCCACAATAAACTTCATCTTTAAAAATGATTGTATATCTATGTAGATAGATATAGTTACCATTTCATATATCATCGATATCATATATATAAAACATATATATATAAATATTCATATATGGGGGCACCAAAAAACCCCAGAATCTATTTCTAAAAGATTGTGTATTTATTCTTACATGTTTGAATGCCAGTCACTTTCAAAGTCCTCTCTGTGTGACGTAATACACCTATTGAGACACTTTTTCCACTGCTCAAAACAATTTCTGAACTTGTCAATGTTGATGCCTTTCAGTGGTTCTGCCGTTTTTTGTTTCACCTCTTCCACATTGGCAAAATGTTTCCCGCTGATGACTTCTTTTTTCATTCAGAGACACAAACAAACAAACAAAAAAGTCACACAGGACAAGATCCAGTGCATAGGGAGGGTAGGGCTGGGGAGTCCTGCTGTTTTTGGTCAATAACTGCTGAATACTTAACGCAGTATGGACAGGTGCACTCATAATAATGAAATGGGCAAACATGCTGAAAGAACCTCCAAAAAAAAAAATTCACTGAGGCTGAATACAGCCTCTTACACTAGCTGGTACACAGATGCCAATGGGTTTCTGGAACACTTACCTAGCAGGGGAAGCCTGTACTACAAGGGGCCTGCCCTCCAAATGATAATTCCAGGTTTTGGGGGGTTCCCCCTCCATGTATATATAATAAAATATGTCATGTTGTATAACAAATATTCACAACATAATTCATCTTTTAAAATGATTGTCTTATTGCAAGTTAAAGACAAGAAGAACTCCCTCACATATTGCTGGCCGTTATACAATCTTATTTTTAAAATCCTTTGGGACTCTGGTCCTCAATAATTAAACCCAAATTAAAGACAGCGGTGATTTTGGTTTCATCAAGTCCAATCATGAGGAAAGCACTGTTTAAAGAGTGGAGATATTTATTTACTTGACTAAATCCATTCAACTACACTGGCTAAGCACCCACCATATGATTAGGTAGGCAGCTTGGCTGAGTAACATTAAAGGTTTAGAGTCAACGTTCTAATGCCTAAATGAAGCACTTAGCCAAAGTCTTTATGGAGTAATAGGTTTTTTAATACAAATATTTGAAGAATATATTAAAAATGAGCTACAGTCTCAAAAACAAGAAATCACACAGGTAAAAAATTAATCTGTACCCTCTGAAGTGTTGTTTTTGTTTTTGTTTTTTGCTTAGGAGACCCAGTCAAGCCATGGAAAGGACTCGATTCATCCTGAGATGTCCATTGTCAAGCATGAACTAAATGCTGCTTTGGCTTCTGAGACTGATCGCACTGGTGAGCCAAGTGAGTTGTTCGGAGTCTCCCAGGGGACAGTTTCCCACAAGGACATTTTGTCTTATCCATGTTGAGCATTGCAAGGACTCTCATACCTACAACCGCACCAAAGCCCCATTGTGTTTCACAGAGTGTCACATCGTATCAGTCAGGGCAGGTCAGTGTCTGCTTCACTAAGTAACAGCCCCTGGCAATGAGTGGCTGAAAGAACAAGGGTACATTTCTCCCTCCCGAGGTACTCTCTTCAGGGTGGGGGCCTGCAGGTGATGTCACATCAGCCCACCTGCTCATCACAGAGGCTTCCAAAGTAGGACAAAGGGAGACCGCAGAGCCCAGCTCAAGCAAATCCTACATTCCGTGAGCTGCATGCCCTGGGACATGAAGTTATGCATGTCCCAGGGCATGCATAACTTCATGGGAGTAGGGACGTCTCCTGCAAAGTCGAGGAGAAGCTGATGCTGGTGCAACGTGGTGATGCCGCCATGTACGTTAAGTTCAGAGAGCCTTCTGGGTTGCATCTGCCTCCAGGTGACTCTTGCATTTCCACTTTGCTTGTGTCATCAAAATGTAAACAGAAGCCGGGCTCGGTGGCTCAGCCTGTAATCCTGCGCCTTTGGGAGGCTGAGGTGGGTGGATTACCTGAGTCCACGGGTTCGAGACCCGCCTGGACAGCGAGACCTCATCTCTACAATAAATCAAAAAAATCAGCCGGGCATGGTAGCGCATGCCTGTAATTCCGGCTACTCAGAAGGCTGAGGCGGAAGGATCGCCAGAGCCCAGCAGGTAGAGGCTGCGGTGGCCGGGAGCGGCCACTGCACTCCAGTCTGGGCGACACAGTGAGACTCCAACTCAAAAAAAAAAATGTAAACAGAGATGACACAGGGAAGGAAAGTCTTACTCATCCACCCATTGAACAAACACTCACTGAGTGACTTCTGTGTGCCAGGTACGATTCTAACCCATTGGTGGAGTGTCTCGGTGGGGCAGACGTAAAGGCACACAGAGGCAAATGTCTACTGGATAAAATGCCAGTTTGGAAAAAGAGATAGGAGTGAGCATGCTGAGTAAACCTCTGCGGGGGTGAGGAGGAGAGGGGGATTCAGGGCAGCAGAAACAAGAGGGAGAGCTGAGACCAAATATGGATTTTTTTTTCATAAAGCAAATAGAGCTGAGCAGACGGAGTCAGGTAAATGAGGAACAAGTTGGGGGGCTGAGGCCAAGAGCATGAAGGGGGTGCAAGTTACACAAGGACATGCAGCCCACAGAAGGGCATAGTCCCTCTGAATGGCCGAAGACATCAATGGAGGGCTTTCGGCAGATGTGCAACCTGGTCCAACGGGTTGTTCTGGGCATCACAGCCTGGGGGTGAGTGTCAGCAGAAGACAGAAGACCAGCTGGGGAACACCTCAGACACCTGAGAAAGAGGTGATGATGGCTGGGCTGGGGAGAGCCTCTAGGAGCACACAGACACCCAGCACCTCGGTCAGTCAGTCGATGTATTCCTTATCAAAGCAATTCCTTCTAGACCTTCGACTTCTCAGAGAATAAACATTTCCACGGGTAGGTGCAAAGATACCTGTGTTTCCAGGGACACAAGAACCTATGAACAATCTCAACAACAATCAATAGGGAAATGGTTAAAAAACAAACAACGAGCCGGGCTCGGTGGCTCGGCCTGTAATCCCGCGCCTTTGGGAAGCTGAGGTGAGTGGATTGCCTGAGCCTGTGGGTTTGAGACCCGCCTGGGCAGCTGGGCGAGACTTCATCTCTACAATAAATCAAAAAAATCAGCAGGGCGTGGTAGCGCGTGCCTGTAGTTCCAGCTACTTGGAAGGCTGAGGCGGAAGGATCGCCGGAGCCCAGCGGGTTGAGGCTGCGGTGGCCGGGAGCAGCCACTGCACTCCAGTCTGGGCGACAGAGTGAGACTCCAACTCAAAACAAAAACAAAAACAAACAACAACCATAAAAACTATGGAAGATGTATGCTGGAGATACTTGTAATGAATTTGTACTATGTGTCATTACTTGAAAACCTGCCAAGACACAAGGCAGAATTCATCTCGGAGTCTCGCTCGTATCTTAAAACTTAAACAAACAGCTCAGCACACTCCAAGTTCGATGTGCAGATTCACAGTTTTCGTGAAATGCAGCACATGTTGGTGATTAGTTCGTCACGTGTCTGCTCTGTCCTTCCCTCTCTCCTCTCCCTCTGGCACTCCAGTTGGATGGATCTAGCTGTCAGTGTCCATCGAGTTCACAGGACCCTCATCTGTCCTTTTCTTGCCTGAACTGGAGCCGTGTGTGACAGGGTCGCTCTCTCCTTCTCCTTGGCACCTCTGTGCGCCAGCTTCCGGGCAGGACTGACTCTCAGGAAGTCTCCTGCCTTTCCATCTTTGTTGTTTGTGTTAGTTCTTCCTCATAACTCTGCTTTCTAAAGTAGCCCGAAGACTTGGCTAGTGGGCATCTTTTCTCTAATCCACACACACCACTTAGATGATCTCCTTTGGGTCTTCGGGTTTTAATAAATCTCCATATACGAATCCTTCCCTTGACATCCTCCCCGATTTACAGATGGTCATATCCAGTTGCCTACTCAATACCCTGCTTGGGTGTCTGACAGAATTTTTTTTTTAAACAAACGGTATTGATTTGTCCTTTTTAAAAATAATGTATTCATTGATTACAGAGTTGTGGAGTGCATGTGAAGTTTCACTGCATAAGCAGGCTGCGTGCAGTGAAGTCTGGGCTTCTGAGTGGCCCTGACTCCTCCTGGTAGTGGACTAGGTTCCCGGTGTGCTGCCATCCCCGCCAAGCCCCAGGCTCACATAGGAGCCGAAGTCTTGTTTTGTGTGCAAGAGGGGGTGAGTGATCCTGACACATTCCAACAGAGTCTTGAACTTGACACCTCACAAATTGATCTTCGGGGTGTCCTGCAGGACCATCTCCATCTGAGCTCTTCCCACCTCATTCAACAGCAGTTCCACCCTTTCAGTGGCTCAGAAACTTCACATCATGGCCTCTTCTTTATCTCCCACATGTCATGATCCAAAACATTCCCAAGTCCCGTTGGCTCCAGGATTCAACTATGTCCAGACTCAGACCACTTCTCTCCTCCCTCGTCCCCCTGCCCAGTCTAGGACGCCATTGCCGCATCCTAGACGGTTGCAGCAGCACCCTCGTTCTTTCTCGCTTCAGTCCTGGAGTCCTAGCTTCAGCCCTCAGTGCGGCAGCCAGAGTGGTCCTTCCAAACATGACTCAGACCTTGCTTCTTCTCCGCCCAGAGGGTCCCAGTGGCTTCCACCTCGTGCAGCATAAGATGCAGGGCCCTTACGACTGTCCACACGACCCCCTCACCCACCATAGCCTCTGCTTCACTCTGATAAGGAATTTGGGATTGTGTTTGGGGCCCAGGCAGATAATCCACAATTACCTCCTCCTCCCACAATTCTCAACCAGATCTGCCAAGTACCTTTTGCCGGGTAAGGTAACATTCCCAGACTCTGGGGACTAGGACCTGGACATCTTGGGGGACCATTCTTCAGTCCACACAGTGAGATTCTTTCTGATGGGTTAAGCTTGATTTCTTTTTTTAAATTATTATTTTAAAGATGTGGGGTACTTAATTTAAAATGTTTAAAAAAAAGTTGTGGGGTACACGATTGGGCACCTAAATGGTTTAGGTACAGGTGAAGATTGGGGCTTGATTTCTTACTGCTGACATTTTTTTTTTTTTTGAATTGGAGTCTCACTCTGTCGCCCAGACTGGAGGGCAGTGGCCACTCCCGGCCGCCGCAGCCTCTACCTGCTGGGCTCCGGCGATCCTTCCGCTTCAACCTTCCCAGTAGCTGGAATTACAGGCACGCACTACCACGCCCGGCTGATTTTTTGATTTATTATAGAGATGAGGTCTCGCTGCCCAGGCGGGTCTCGAACCCGCTGGCTCAGGCAATCCACTCACCTCAGCCTCCCAAAGGCACGGGATTACAGGCTGAGCCACTGAGCCCAGCTACTGCTGACATTTTTGACACAGATGAAAGACCGTAGCTGAATCCAAAAACTTATAGGGGAGACTCAGGGTATTGATGAAATCCAGCACGATTCTGGCAAAGCAAGGATAGGGGGTAACTTTCAGATGGAGAAAATTGAGGTGTAGAGTGAAAAGTTCAAGGGAAGAGGTCATAAAATGACTCTTTTTTTTTTTATGAGTTGGAGTCTCACTGTTGCCCAGACTGGAGTGCAGTGGCCGCTCCCCGCCACCGCAGCCTCGACCTGCTGGGCTCTGGTGATCCTTCCGCCTCAGCCTTCCGAGTAGCCGGAACTACAGGCATGCGCTACCACACATGGCTAATTTTTTTTTTTTTTAATTTATTGTAGAGATGAAGTCTCGCCTGCCCAGGCGGGTCTCGAACCTGCGGACTCAGGCAATCCACTCACCTCAGTCTCCCAAAGGCGCGGGATTACAGGCTGAGCCGCCAAGCCCGGCTCATAAAATGACTCTTCTTAAACAATATTCAAAAAAGAAAAGAGTTGCCTCATTTTTATTTTGAGCGCAGGAGGTATCATTGGAGTTATTATCAAGTCACCCAACATGACTGTTCTGAAAGGGACAGCCATCATGTGGCTAGATAATTTGTTTGTTTGTTTGTTTGTTTATTTATTGTAGAGATGAGGTCTCACCAAGTTGCCCAGGCGGGTCATGAACCCGCAGGCTCAGGCAATCCATTCACCTCGGCCTCCCAAAGCGCTGGGATTACAGGCTGAGCCACAGAGCCTGGCCAAACAGATTTTTTTTTTTTTGAGTTGGAGTCTTACTCTGTCGCCCAGACTGGAGTGCAGTGGCTGCTCCCGGCCACTGCAACCTCGACCCCCTGGATTCCAGCGATCCTTCCGCCTCAGCCTTCCGAGTAGCCGGAATTATAGGCACGCACTACCATGCCCGGCTGATTTTTTGATTTATTGTAGAGATGAGGTCTCGTCAAGTTGCCCAGGCGGTCTCGAACCCGCGGGCTCAGGCAATCCACTCACCTCAGCCACCCAAAGCGCAGGATTACAGGCTGAGCCACCGAGCCCGGCTGTTTGTTTATTTATTTTGAGTAGGAGTCTCACTCGTTGCCCAGGTTGTAGTTAGTGCAGGTGCACATTCACGGCCACCACAGCCTCGACCTGCTGGGTTCAGGTGCTCCTTCCTCCTCAGCCTTACTAGTAGCTGGAACCACAGGCGTGTGCCACCATGCCCAGCTAGTTTTTAAATTTATTGTAGAGACAAGGTCTTGCCAAGTTACCCGGGCTGGTCTCGAACCCCTGGACTCAGGCAGTCCTCTCACCTTTGCCTCCAAAAGTGCTGAGATGACAGGTGTGAGCCACCACGCCCTGCAATAATTAATTTCTGATACATTTGTTTAGAAATCAGTCCCAATGACCTTCCCATCATGACTTTATAAATAAGCAAGCCCTCCAATTTTAATGTGGTTTGACTTCTTCAGAACAGTTTTGAGATCCTTCCTCTGGCAGCCATGTTTTGGGACTAGAAGTGTGTGTACTAAGAGGTTGCAAAATGTGCATTTAAATTTAATATGGATATTTGACAGGAATGTGCTTTTTGAATAATACCCTAATGAAAGAAAACATAAAATAAAAATATGAATGATTCGACGGAATAAAAACTAACTTTCCTGAGTGCTGAGACACATAGGTGTGCATATACACATGTAGATACACGCACTAATGAAGCCGATGAAAACCTGCAAAATATTTGCATATGACAAAGAATTTGCAAATCAGTCCATGAAATTCAGATCCTGAGCATTTCTGCCATTTTAGGGAAGATGATACCGTTATCAGTAGGTCTTCAGTGTTGTCTTAAGTGGGTTGTAGATTTCATTCACTGATAATTGTGTTTGTCAATCTCAGGTTAATGTTACTTTGGTTTCAAGATCATCACTTTACTTGGTTTCATGATCGTCGCTTACTTTCCTGTTGAGTTTTTGTTAATTTCACCCTGGGTATTAAAGCATCCTTACGTATTTGGCCTGTAATTTCTGATCAGTGTTGGAGCGCTCAGACATTCATTTATGATGCATTTGCAAGACGTATTGTTCAAGCTTGTGCACATACAATCTATACTCTCAGATCCATGATACACATGTTCAGTGAGGTTTCACGGATACTACATTTCTGTGCTATTTAAATGAGTGCTGGTTGGGTTCGGTGGCTCAGCCTATAATTCCAGCACTTTCTGAGGTCGAGGCGAGTGGATTGCCTGAGCCTGCAGGTTTGAGACCAGCCTGGGCAACTTAGCGAGACCTCATCTCTACAATCAAAAAAAAAAAAAATTAGCCGGGCATGGTAGCATGCATCTGTAGTTCTGGCTACCTGGAAGGCTGAGGTGGAAGTATCCCTAGAGCGCAGCAGGTCGACGCTGGGATGGCTGTGAGCGTGCCACTGGACTCCAGTCTGAGTGACAGAGTGAGATGACAACTCAAAAATAAATAAGTAAATAAATAAATAACGTGTGCTATATTCTTGTAGGCTAATTAGGGTGCGAGCAGGCTCAGAGCTACTTTTAAATGTCTAGGTCAAGCCGGGCTCGGTGGCTCAGCCTGTAATCCTGTGCTTTGGGGGGCCGAGGTGAGTGGATTGCCTGAGCCCGCGGGTTCGAGACCCGCCTGGGCAACTGGGTGAGACCTCATCTCTACAATAAATCAAAAATGAGCCGGGTGTGGTAGCACATGCCTGTAATTCCAGCTACTTGGAAGGCTGAGGCGGAAGGATCGCCGGAGCCCAGCAGGCGAGGCTGCGGTGGCCGGGGGCGGCCACTGCACTCCAGTCTGGGCGAGAGAGTGAGACTCCAACTCAAAAACAAAACAAAACAAAACAAAACAAATAAATGTCTAGGTCAGATAATGGTAAAGGCTCACGAGACTCTAAATGCGAGGCATCGTTCCAACCACTTGACACAGTCTGTTTGGTTCCTACAGCTCACTGAGGTGGGTAAAGCTGTCCTTTCCATTTAAAGATAAGGAAACTGAAGGACAGAGCTCAAGTCCCTCCCCAGGGTCATATACGTGGGAAGTGTTGGAACAGACACCCAAGCAGGATTCCCCGCCCCCAGAGCCTGCTCTGAGTCACTAGGCCTCCAACCTCCCATAGTGTCACTAATCACACAGGGTCAGGTGCGTGACAGCATGATTGCCTCATCAACCCAGGGGTGGGCTGTTAAGCTTGTTCCTCTTCCCCTCTGTTTTTCGAGTCAGAGTCTCACTCTGTCATCTGGGCTGGAGTGCAGTGTCACACTCATAGCCACCGCAGCCATGACCTGCTGGGCCCAGGCGATCCTTCCGCCTCAGCCTTCTAAGTAGCGGAATGACAGGTATGCGCCACCACGTCTGGCTAATTTTTTGACTTATTGTAGAGACGAGGTCTTGCCATCTTACCTAGGCGGGTCTCCAAATCCTGGGCTCAGGCGATCCTCTCGCCTCTGCCTCCCAAGGTGCTGAGATTACAGGCGCGAGCTACCACGCCCAGCCAATTCTTTTTTTTTAAATCACCAAGTTCCCCTCCATTGGGTGAGGCAGGTGGACTTCTAAGCCTTTTGCTGATATTGACCACATGCTAATGAGCTAGAGAGTCTACCTCTCGCCTTCACCAGGGACCTGCCCGGCTTCTGGGCAGCTTATCTTGGCGTCGCGGCTGACCACCAGTTCCCTTCTCATTCTTCTTCCTTCCTGGAAAGCAGTGGTCCCAGCTCCAGATGTCACTGGGAAGGTCCCAGGGCTCCATGAGTAGAGCAGACCAAACTCTCAGGTCCAGGCTGGCAGTCACACCTTCTGGCCTCTTGAGGGTCACAGCCTTCCCTCTGTGAACATGACACCAAAGGCTTCTCCACTAGTCACCACTCCCTGTCCTGGTACCCAGTAACTTATTCAGCAGCCCGAGCAACTGTCACCATCAAAGAGGCAGCGAACCCTTCCACGTGGAGCTAATGAGTCAACTGACGCGACACCCACACCTTGAGCGTCCCCAGATGCTCACATTCCAGGGGTCTGTCATGAGGCGGGATGCTTATTAGTAGAAAAGAGAGCAATCAACTGAGCGCCGCAGCACCATCCGGAGGAAAATCGATGTCTCTGTATTTAGTCCAGATGGGCACAGCAACACCCGCACTGAGAGGCACACGTCTGCACAAGTATGTGCCAACAGCGTGCTCCGCACGCCACATTTCATTCCATTATTTACCAACTTGAGAAGGGACATCTAAGCCAGAGTACGGACAGAGCCCCTGCTTACACAAATAAGAAAGAGAGATGAGAGAGCAATTAACACCGCTCGCCACTGCCACCCTTGGAAAACGCAGCCGTCGGACGCTGCACTGATCTCTGTTCTAAAGAATGAGTGGTTCTTGCTTCTGCAAATGAAGAGACGTTTTGTGGCAGACTTGATGGTCCTCCTGGTCCTCACTGGGATCGTTTAGAGCTCTCTGTCTGTCATGTGAATGTTTTCTAAATCCCCAGTATTCTGGAGGGATTGCTAGTCTTGTCATTTATTCAATAAAACAAATGTTATGTGCCAGTCATGAGCAAGGTAGTGTTGCTGTGTTTTTTAGTGGACAACTATGTTTTTTTTTTCTGTCCAATGTTCATTGACTGTTTCTGGCAAAATGGCGTGCCAGGCTCTTTCTGGAGGACTCATTCAATCATCACCCATCTGTAGAGGGATTTTCTTCAAGCCTTGCTTTGGAAGTGGTTATTTGATCAGGCCAACGATGCCTCAGCCACAATGGGGTTAGTCCTGTTGCATGGCCAGTACAGCCAATGAGAAGCAGTGAGGTGTGTGCTGGGCTGTTAGAAGAGAGGCAGGTTCTTTCTTCTCTGGCCTGAAGGACAGCATGTGTAGACGGTATAGCTATTGCAGCCATTTTGCGATAATGAGGAACCTTGGGGAGAAATTCGACCCTGATGACATTTTTCAAACTTACAAGTCCAACTGTACCTACAATGAAGATTATCTCTGCAATTTTCAGTTGTGTGAACCTCACAAATCCCCTTTTCTTTTTATGCTACTTTGAGTCAGATCCTCTATGTAACAGTAGTCCTCCCAACACAGTGCTCAAAGTTCTCTGTGGTAAGCACAAAAAATTTTGAGATTAGTAAACTAAGTCAATGTCAAAGAATAAAATTGTTCTGACAATTGTTAAAAGTTGTAAGGAAGAGCTGGGTGCAGTGGCTCACGCCTGTCATCCCAGCACTTTGGGTGACAGAGGCAAGAGGACTGCCTGAGCTCCTGGGTTTGAGACCAGCCTGGACAACATAGCAAGGTCTTGTCTCTACAATAAGTCAAAAAATTCGCCTGGCCTGGTGACGCATGCCCATAGTCCCTGCTACTTGGAAGGCTGAGGCAGAAGGATGATCTGAGCCCAGCAGGTCGAGGCTACGGTGGCTGTGAGTGTGCCGCTGCACTCCAGGCTGGGCAACAGAGTGAACTCCGACTCAAAAAAAAAATAACTCTAGTAAGGAAGACGTTATCCAAGACTATTGTGGCTGAACATGGTGGCTCATGCCTGCAATCCCAACACTTTGGGAGACTGAGATGAGAAGATCTCTTGAGGCCAGGAATTGGATACCAGCTTAGGCAACATAACAAGACCTTGTCTCTACAAAAAATAATTTAAAAAAACTAGCTGGGTGTGATGGCACATGCCTGCAATCCCAGCTATTCGCGAGGCTGAAGTGGGAAAATCACTTGAACCCAGAGTTGGAGGCTGCATTGAACTGTGATCACCCCAGTGCATTCTAGCCTGAGCAACAGAGCAAGACTCTGTCTCTAAATCAATCAACCAATCAATAAATCAATCAATAAAAATAAAATAAGTCTATTGCAATAGAGGAGAGAGACTGAAGTCAACTCTTTTTTTTTTTGAGTTAGAGTCTCACTCCGTCGCCCAGACTGCAGTGCAGTGGCCGCTCCCGGCCACCGCAGATTCGACCCACTGGGCTCCGGCGATCCTTCCTCCTCAGCCTTCCAAGTAGCCGGAATTATAGGTGCATGCTACCCGCTGGGCTGATTTTTGATTTATTGTAGGGATGAGGTCTCGCCAAGTTGCCCAGGCGGGTCTCGAACCCACGGGCTCAGGCAATCCACTCACCTCAGTCTCCCAAAGGTGCGGGATTACAGGCTGAGCCACAAAGACTTAGATATCAAGAGTGAGGGATGAGAAACTTGATATCAAGAGGAGATTCTCAAGAAACTGACCTGGCAAGGCACAGGCCTAGTGGATAAAAGGACTCAGAGAGACCTGACTAGAGTCGAGTCAAGGGGTCGTCTTTGCCACCAGTTGGGGTTACTGCTTTAAGTAGTAGATTGCTACTTTAAGTGGGAATTATGGCTTTTCCTCTGAGAGTTTTGGTGGATACTCTTGAAGCTGATTGATAATGAAATAGTTTGAATATTAATATATGACTGAAAATGATGGCACTTAATGCAAGTTATAGGTGGTTCTAGAATGATTTGGGGTCATATTCCTTCTGGAGGCCAGTGATGGGCTGAATCCACATGGCGTCCCCTCCAAGGTCAATGCATTCTAAAGGTGTATGCTACGGTATGGGATGGACTCTGATATTCTCTCTCTCATCTCTCTAGAATCTCCTTTTCTTCTGTTGGCAACAGGATCCCAACTGCTATTTCCAACACCAACCTTCTCCCAACCCATTTTATGGGGCCCAGTTGGGATGGCCCTACCTCCCAGCTCAGCCCAGTACTAGCTGGTGTAAACACTGCATCTGTTAGGTGCAATGATTTGTTCAGGGATCAGCCTAGGATCAAAAACAAATTGGCGGAGGTTGGCCCTGTCCCTTTTTCTGGAAATATTCCTGGAAAGAAAAGCTCACTTTCTTAATGCTGACATTAACAAGTCAGTAAGAAGCCAAATTGGAGTTGTAATAACCATGTATGCTCTCCTGAGGGAGAGTCTGCTTTAAAATGAAGCTAACACAGAGGAAAGTAAGACCAAGAAATAGAGAGCACGACAGACTTCTAACCACATCACCTGAGCTGCCCATCCCCACCCATTCCAAAACCGGGACCTTCAGTACTCTAGACTTTCAACTAGATGAATAAGTGAACTATTCTTTATTAAGCAAATTTGAGTCATTTTTCCATCATTTAAAAAGGAAAAGCTATTTACAAGCACATGAATATTTTGAAAAACGCAACGTTAACTTGGTTCAGAGTATGTAGACATTGGTAGATTAGTAGATGTTATGAATATCTATTGAGTCCCACAAGATTTCCAATATTGCATCTCATTGCCTTGTGTTTTCACACTTCCATTTTGAGCCAATTCCTATAACCAGGGTACAGGACAGGTCTATTGGCCAGACCTGGCATATGAGGGGTACCCAAAAAAGTCATAAGTATTTTTTGGAAGCAGCCCCCCGTAGAACACTCAGATTTTGTTCCTGTGGATCAAATGGTCAACCAAAGTTTGTAACTGGAAGTTTTGAGAAGGTTGCATCAGGATTCGCAGAAGAAACGTCCTGAGATGTGACAAATGGGTGACTGGTGCTTCCACCATTACAATACACCTGCCCATACCACGCTCAATGTTCAGCAGTTTTTGACCAAAGATGACATAACCTCCATGCCCCACCCTCCCTCTCTATTCACCCAATCTTGCCTGAGCGAATTCGTTTTGTTTCCCTGGAAGAACCGTTTCCTCAAAGAGAAACATTTTCCAGTGTGAAAGAGGTGAAACAAAAAATGGCAGAAGCACTAAAAGGCATCAACATTGACAAGTTCAAAAATTGTTGTGTTTTTTTTTTTTTTGAGAAAGTAGCATTTATTGAAAGGACAGGAAAACTCCCACAGTGGGAGGGGACCCAAGGGGGTTGCCCCCAAAACTGTTTTGAACAGTGGAAAAAGTGTCTTGGTAGGTATATTTCATCAAACCGAAAGGGCTTTGAAGGTGACTGAAGTTTAAACTTCTAAGAATAAATACACAACATTTTAATAAATAACTTCCAAGATTTTTTGGGTCCTCCCTCATATGTGCCATCTCCTGGAACCAGGTGTTAGGAGGTTTTAGCCTTAACCAAACTACATGGACTTGGCTGGAAAGTACAGTGACTCCTGAAAGCAAAATCAAGGTGTTGTTAACCAAAGAAAAGGTCACCAATGTGTAACAGGAAATATGAACCAAATTGTGCCTCCCCAAAAGTCACATGTTTAATCTTAAAGCCCCCAATGTGACTGTATTTGGACACAGACTCTTTAAATAGGTAAATAGCATTAAAAGAGGTCATAAAGGTGAGGACCTCACTCAACAGGACTAGTGTTTTCTAAGAGGAAGAGACACTAGAGATACCTCTCTTTGTCTTTCTCTGGGTGTCTCGCTCTTTCCATATGCACCCAAGGGAAAGGCCATGTCAGGGCACAGCAAGAAGGTGGCTGTCTACAAGCTGAGGAGGGAGCCCTTACCAGAAAGCAAATCTGTGGACTCCTTAATCTGGGACTTCCAACCTCCTGACTAATATAGCAGATGGAAATAATGGATGTGCTTTATAGACCTCAGATAGCTAGGAAAACGGTCCCCTTGGTGGGAGGCTCATGAAAATGTAGGTGCCATGGATTGAAACAGTTCTCCACAGAAGACTGTGGCAAACACTGCAACTGCTCACTTCTGTCAATGTTCTTCTCTTCTTCACGGGCACATAGCTAGACTACATTTCCCATCACTCCCTACAGCCAGATCTGGCCCCATGGCTGCCAGAGCACGGGCCAATGAAATGTGCATGTCTGGTGCATGCCAGCTGCAGGCATGACCCATTGCATGGCCCATGCTCAATCCTTTCCCTTTCTTCAAGATTGGCTTAGGAAGGGGACCCGGAGAGAGGAGAAGTCACAAGGTGGAAGGGGCTTGGACTCACTGAGTGACTACTGGAGAGAAAACTGACAAATCACGTTGGCTTATGACATGAGGGAGAAACGGACTTTGTTAAAACACAGAGTTGCTAGAGTTTACCTCTTTTACCAGCCAGCATTATCTACCTTCATTAATACAGACACGTCATCTGAAGTTATTTATTCTATATGGTAAATGGTCATAGGATTACTAATGACTTCTATCTTTTTTTCTGAGATTTTCTGTTTTCCAGATTCTTAACAATGGAAATGTTTTCAAATTTTTTTAAAAATGTATTCTTATAAAGTTGGTTATGAAGGGTTTGTGATGGCATGAAACATAATTACAGTACATGATTTTCTAAGGGCGTGATATAAATTATATGCTCACACTGTATACAACATCTGTGATGATTATAGGAGCAATGTTGATTGTGAGGATCAGAATCCTGCCCAAACTAGTTTAACAAAAGAGATTTAATTGAAAGCATAGCCATCTCACAGAACCCAAAGTTAAACTAAATAAAGATATTTTTTAAAAACCCTCCATATTCCTCAGTGGCAAGAACTCTCGGAATGCTAGTGCCATTAAGGAGACTTACCAACCTCGGCCACTTCCCCTCTGGAGGACCAAGAGCCACCTTGAGTCTCTGCTCCTCATGTGTGATTCTCATCCTCTTGCTCGTGACCTGAATGATCACCACCTCCAAGTCCCCACGATCCTCCTGTCACAGAACTGGGTGACCCAACCCTGTGTCAGCTTAAGTTCCGGAAAGGAATCCTTATCAGTTCTGTATCACCTAAAGATGAGTTCCTCCTTGGTTTGATGTGCAATTATATTCCACGTAGGTGCAATTGTAGCATTGGCTGCCAAGGCACTCTTCTCAGGACTGTGGGTGGGCAGAGAACTCCAGAGCAAAGAGGGGTATGGTGGCAATGATTGAA
Source organism: Cephalopachus bancanus (assembly GCA_027257055.1). Classification (NCBI taxonomy): domain Eukaryota; kingdom Metazoa; phylum Chordata; class Mammalia; order Primates; family Tarsiidae; genus Cephalopachus; species Cephalopachus bancanus. The sequence goes on from JAPVLO010000269.1 coordinate 2,987,478, forward strand.
ATGTCTAATGCATGTCTTGCTTACAAGGAAATATGCCAAAATCGTAAGAGTAGATGTATTATTACTATTGCCAATACTACTGCCTGCTAACAATTCATAAGCAATTAATACATTCCTGTCACCATTTTATTCTATAAAGAAAAAATAAAACTTTATTAAAAATGCAAAGATGGATCAAAAGAGACATATGCTCCCTGCAACAGTAATAGTAATGATATTTATACACAATTTACTTGAGACATTAAGACATCCATGAAGATTTCATCAAGAAAACATTAAACTAACATGGTATTGAAACACTGATCAGACCAAAAATATTATGATTCTATTAAACTATGTACAAACTTATAAAATGACAAGATAGATACCTAGTGAAATGAATGGAGGCATTTCTCTAACATACAATGTTGAACTGATGACTTCACTAGGCCAACACAAAAACAGTCATCAATAATTATCGGGCATCTGGATATCTCACAAGTGTTTTTATTTAATCTTTGAAGTGTCATTTAATGAGCCCCAAATCCATTCCCAACCCCCCCTTTTGCTGCTGTTTTTGACTAAGGATGGAGAAATAAAAATCTGTTTCCCTACCACAAGGGAAGGGCTGTGACACAGTACTGGCCAGTAAACAGAAGTTTAGAGGATGGGACCTGGTAGAATGAAAGTCTGGTAAAGAGGGGATCGGCATGACTGCTACTATTCTCAGCTAGTCCTGTCCTAAAAACCAATATGGTAGCAGACACCACAGCAACCCGTTCTGTGAGTATGAGGGAAAAAAGGAGAGAACCCATGGACACACAGCTCTTGGACATGACTGAGCCACCGCAGTGATGCCTCAGGACCCCTGCTTTGTGAAAATAACTCCCTACTTGTATAAAACAGTACAAATCTCATCTCCAAATTACAGGGGAGGATATGGAGAAACAGGGAGATAGCAGGACTTTTCCAAGCATGAGAGAAATTAATTCAGTGCCAAGTCCTGGTGTGTCTGAACTCAGACTCTGTACAATGAATCATGACCCTACACGATAGACACAGATGGGTGGAAAGGCAAGAATTTGAGCATTCATTCAGTTTAGGGAAGAGTCATGTTATCTTAGGTGAAAAAAAATTTGATCACCGGAAATCATTCTTCAAAGTGAGACAGGAGACATTCACAAGGCATGTGCTCATAGCTGGGATGTCATATCCTTCAGAAAAATCTACCCTGCCCATTCCGTCTGTCTCTGTGTCCACGTGTAGTGGACTCAGCTACTGCTGAGTTATCCCAAGAGGCAGGAGTGAGTGGGCCTCTGAAAAGGTTTCCTCGCCTTCATCCCACATCGTGAAGTCACAAGCTGGCCTTCTGATGTCTTTGGGGGCCTGACTCTGCGGGATTAGGTCCCACAGTCTGGTTGAACTGGATCAAGTTGATTCTCATCAGATCTGAGAAGAACTCGGTGGATGAGAGTCTGCCCATCTCTCGACTTGGGCCGAGATCCTTCTAGAACATTCTTCAGGAGTCCTTCTAGAACATTCTGTTCTAGGATAACAGGCTGTAGACACAGAGCCACTCTCTTACGTGCTCCTTGAGTTTGATACATGACTCGATATATATTTCATAAATATGAAACAACTCTGGTGCTCGGCAGGGACACAGTAACCTTGGATGTGCTAAAGTAGTTAGTTGGCTTGTCTTACATCCTTTCTTGCCAAGAAGGCTGGAATTATCAGAGACACCGGTGACCCCTTCGGCTCGCCTCAGGCAGATTCCAGAGACAAGAATAGAAGCGGCTCTGATGGGTAGAGCTTTTATTAGAGGAGGAGAGCTCCTCACCACAATCCCTGTGTCCAAACTCTTGAGATGGGATTTACTGGAGTCACCGTCCTTGGATTAGTCGGGACTCCTTCCTTTCTGCAAAATTGGGAATTCATTAGCTCATGGAATCCAAAGAAGGATAGGCCATTAAACAGGGCACGGACATCGGGAGGACTGGAAGTAGCATCTGAAGCCAGCTGGCCTCCCTTTTCCATCTCTCATTCCTCTGTGTATTCATCCATTTTACCACGGATCTGAATTATTTGTGGAGTGGAAAGTCTGGCCGATCACAGCCCCCAAGTTTTATAGATGGTGGTTCCACTGCCCTTGGGAATCCAGCTCCCTTTCCCAATTCCTTTTACCAACATCTGGGAAGTTCTCTGATGCCCTTAGGTTGGGCTTCCCAGCCTCACATGGACTGATCAAATGCAGGAGGATGGAGGCAAGGACTTGTGAAAACATGCGCGCTTCTCTAGGAACCATGTGGTTTAGTAGGTCCCAGAAGGAACCTGCGGCTCCCAGAACAAGAGGAGAGGCTGACACGGAAGCAGAAGTGTCTATGCCCTCCCTGAGGCAAAGGACAAGCAAGGTGAGAGCCTGCCCCATGTTTTCTCTTTCCAAGGCTCTCTACTTCATACCTCTCCAGTCCCTGTTTGCCTCCAGGCTGTTCTCACAGGGAATCTGAGTGTAACCCAGCTTCTGAACACTGAGTGTAGAAGCCACAGTGAGAAGTGTTGGCCACTTGCATTGACTGAACAATTTCTGGGAAGTCCCTGACCATCTCTTGTGTTACGGGGGAAAAATAATGCCTTAATCTCATGCAGTAAGTCAAAGTGAGAGTATTATATCTCAATGCAGACAACGCCATTTTCTTCCCCTCCCACACACACATTCTTATATTTGGTTTTGTGATTTATAACAGCAGTATTGTTTAATTAAATTTTAATTGCACCAGCAATACATACATGCATTCTCACTGAAATTCAAGGATAACACTGAAGTTTGCATCAACTGCTCCATCAAACCCAGAACTTCTGTCTGCTTCTTGGACTTTGATTTTTATTTGCTTCTTGGACTTTTTCTGTAAGTTTTTCTACATGTATTGGAGCTCAGAACTTCAGAGGTTTAAGTTTGCTGTGTGGGTCTGCGTGGTCTTCCATGAAAAGTCAACAGATTCTCTGTGTAACTTTGAAATTCAGCAATATATCATAGAGATTCTACAGATGATTACATGTAGGTTTACCTTATTCTTTTAAACTATGTTTTCCTACCAGTGGGCATTTTGTTTGCAGTTTTTCTTGATTAACCTGTGCTGAGTTCAAGACCCTTGTGTGTAGAAGGGAGAATCTCTCTCCTGGACATTTCTGAGAAGTGGAATTGGTGATTGCTTTTAAAATTCCAAGTCATGTTCCTGCCAACAGTGTAACAAGATACCTGTTTCCAACACACAGGCCAACACTTGATACTCACAATCCTTTTAACTCTTATTACCATTTCCTCAAATGGTGGTTTTAAGAAACGAAATGCCATCTATGAGCACTGGGTTTGTACATTGCAGGCAGATAATTGGCTCTTGCAAGATAGGAAGATACTCTGAGTGAAATGCAGCATTTCATTGACAAAAGCTGACTTTAAAATCAAATGACCCACTATTTGCAGGATTTTAGCCTTTTGCTCATCCCAACAGCTATTTGCGAAATTGGCAGTCTTTGTGAGTTGTTCCCAAATGATATACACTTAGCTCCCAAACGAGATGTCATTAAGGAGCTTCGCTTTCTGTGCATGATAAACCAGCAGCTGCTTCTTTGTCCACAGAAGAACAGTATTCTTTCTGAAACGGCCTTAAATGAAAGTCAGAGAAACATTTATGGACATGATTCTGTGACGAATGGAATTCTGGATTTGTGGGTGGGGTAGAAAATTGGCCTGGAAGAAGTTTAAAATCCCTTCCAACTTGGACAGCCTGTGTGCTGGTGGTTCACCCGGTGATTCTCAGTCCTGAGGATGACTCATTCATTCAATAGACATTTATTTCCTGCCATGTGCCCAGCACTACTCAGGATTTTGGGAATAGAGCAGAAAAGGAGACAGATGTGGATCTGCCTTTAAGGAGCTTCCATTCCAAAGGCAGGCAGGCATCCAGTGAGATCAGGCACATGCCAGATGATTTCAGAGAGTGCTTGGAGAAGATAGGCAGGTTGTCTGGATGGAGATGGACTGGGGGAGGAGCTTGCCTTGTCAGGGGGATGCACTCTACTCTGCTAGGGATGAGAATGAAATCCCAGGTCAAGGACCTAAGGGAGGCTCTGCTCTGTGGCCCGACAGTCTGCAAGGAGGGAGGAGACCATCAACCCTTGTGGAAATGCAGAGGACTAGACTGTGCTACAGCCTGTCCGGGTTGTTATGCCCAGAAAAAAAAAATCGAAATGGTGACAGTCATCACAGTCAGAGGAGTTTAATATTGCAAAGCAGATAAGTGAGGAGGTCAGGAGAAATTACTCAAATCTACCTCCTTGAAAATCCGGAGGATCCAGGTTTTAAAAGAATCATGGTGGCCAGAGGGACAGAGGCTGCTGATTGGTTAATGATGTCATGGCATGGAGACTTCCTGCCGTAGAGTCAATTCCTGGGAAAGGGCCTCATGGATGGCTTCGGCCATCTTCTTGGTGTTCTGGGCCCGGGTGGGGGTTGGAACCTGTGGGAGAACAAAGTTTGAAAAAGATCTCAAATATCCTCCTCAGGTTTAACAATAGATGCATCTATGAGGCAAGTCCTGTGACCAACAGTACCACCCCTGGGCCCTGAGCCACTGTGGAGGAAGTCCAGGAGGGGGGGTGGGGTCCCTGGGGACTGAAGCCCCTTCTGTTCTTCCATGGCCACTGTTGTCCTCAAGCAGTCTTGCGTTGATCAGCATCATGGGGCAGCTTTCCCCTCCCCAGGGTTCAGGACAGGAAGGTAATTGCCCATTTTGGGGGTAAAAGCAAACTTAGAAACAACAAGTTTGTTCATTGCTAACCATAGCAGCAACATTCACTCTGTGACCCGATATTAATTTTATATAGGCAGTTCCATGGAATGATGCTAGCGTCCCTTTGAACCTCAGGGTTCTACAGCTTTCTAAGATATTGGCAAATCTTGACTCTGAGCCTTCCTCCCTGAGAACGCAGGAGTCCATGAGGTGAGTGTCATTGACAGCTTTCCACGGGGATTGCAGGGAATGTCCTCTAACATCACAGTGTTGCCGTGACTCTGGATGTCACTGGGAACTTGTGCAAGAGATACAGTTTTTTTTTCTGTTTTAAGAGGCTCATCTGGTTAGGCAGATATCTTTGATTTCAGTCTTTATGAGGGATGGTGGCAGGTAGCAAAATCTGGGCGCTAGTTGTCTGGGTTTAAACCCTGGCTCTGCCACTTCCTACTTGTATGACCTAAGAAAAGCTTCTTGACCATTGTGCGCCTCAGTTTTCCCATCTGTAAAGTCCTCGTACACTTGGGAAGAGTGAGTAGATGCCTGCTGTGTCATGAGCACCCAGTATGTGCTTTCTCCTTGCCTTGGGCAATCCTCCCACTGCCCATCATGGTGCCAAGTTTCCTTGGGGGAGGAGACAGTGGGACATAGGGCCGTGGTGAGCTGTCCATTGGTCTGGTGCCCAAAAGCTCGCCTCTGAGATGACTGCTGAGAAGTGAGTCTCCTGGTTCACCCTCAGAGCAGGCCAGTCCTTCCAGGAGTTTGTCCACAGCATCTTCTCCCTAGAGCCTCTTTCTCTGGGGTCTTGACACCTTCACACCAATGCCAGGATGCCTGTAGCGGGAAGACAGAGAGATCTTGACACAGAGACTATTATAGGAAGTGGCACTTTATTACGCTGGCCATCCCAGCAGGCTTGAGGGGGCTAATGCATCCAAATTGAGTCCCCAGGAATGGGAGAAGTGGGGTCTTATACCCTTGTTTAGGTAAGGGAGGGGGTTGTGTTGAGTGATTACATATTTCCTTTGGAATCTTACAAGGTTGTACTCAGATTTTTCCTTTTTCTTTTTTTTTTGAGTTGGAGTCTCACTCGGTCGCCCAGACTGGAGTGCAGCGGCCACTCCCGGCCACCACAGCCTTGACCTGCTGGGATCCGGTGATCCTTCCGCTTCAGCCTTCCAAGTAGCCGGAATTACAGGCGCGCGCTACCACACCCGGCTGATTTTTTGATTTATTGTAGAGATGAGGTCTCACTGCCCAGGCAGGTCTCGAACCTGTGGGCTCAGGCAATCCACTCACCTCAGCCTCCCAAAGGCGCGGGATGACAGGCTGAGCCACCCAGCCTGGCTCAAAATCAGATTTTTCAAAGAACAAATGGTTTTCAGGAACTGCAGGGTTGTAAACCGTCAACTTCAGAAAAGGGGTTTTGGATAAGTCTGTGAATTAGTTACTGTTTTGCATTTCCATGAAATGGCCAGTCTCTGGCCATTTGGCCTTTCTTAAACAAAACCTGCCTGGCGCCTGGCAGGTCTTTAAAGCTTGCAGCTTGCTTTTCAAAAGGAAATACCTTTAACTGCTACCAACCCCCACTTTCTGCCACATCATGCCAACACAGCACTTGGCCTATGGAGAGGTCCCTCCTGCTTCTGAAATAGCCAATATTAATCCCAAGATTCCCTCTGGGGTATTGATATTTGGAACAAACCCCTGAAGTCTCCCAGGCAATCTTACTCTCTTCTCCATCATATCTCTGCCTGAGCCATTGAACACAGAGGTGACTTTCAGCTTGAAAGGAAGGCGGGGAGACAGATGTCAAGTAATATGTCAAGAAGACCATCCCATCTACATGGGATCGTGTGCTTAGCCAGCTGTCAGGACTGACAGCATACTGCCCAGGACTGAGCAGTGCACAGTTGCCCACTCAAAAGGTGGAAGGGGAGAGTTTAGGAAAGGTACCATGGATAAGGGTGGAGGCCAGTTGACAGGAGCCCAGCAAAAGATGAGACTATCACCAATAAAGCTTGAGGTCGCCCAAGACCTGCAGGAATGGGGTGCCTTCCCTGCAGGGGCTTGGAGGATCTCAAGAAGCATATGGTCAACCCATGGCAACCTTGCAGGGACAAAGGGAAATAAATTCCACCTTGCAGGGGAATAAATAGGACAACCTCCCTCCTCCACCCTCTGTTCCTGCCAGAGTGCCTCACTGGCCAAATTCAATCCAAAGACAATTAAGCCTATGAATGTCATTGATAAAAATGTCGCCCCCAAGACATAGGCCAATGGAGGAAGAGTCTGAGGGGAAAATGGGGACGGTCTTATCCACGCTTCTGCTGTAACACTACATGACAAATGCTGGAGTCGTCTCTGCAGGAAGGTTTGTGCCGCACTTCACACAATTTTTACATCTAAGGGGTCAGACTCAGGAGTCCAGCCTCCACACCTCCTCTGACACCTGCCACCTAAAAATTGACCAATGAGTAATCTATGTAGAGACAAACAAAATCAATTCAGTGATAGCTGCTGCTGCTGTCAGTGATGGAAGAGGAAGCAAGGAGGCAGGAACCCTACGGCGTCACCGGAGCATGCACAAGAGCATCTGAGGGCTGGGCTTTCCACTCATAGGTAGAATCATATTTAATCATAAGCTTGAGAGCAGGCGTTGCTACCTTACATAACGTCCATAAATTATCCCAGTGTACTTAAGAGTCGGGCGCATTGATTTATAGTACAGTTCATTTATAAAAACCAAACTTATTTCACAGATGACAGCAGCTACTTGAAATGCTCTTTAAAGTAAAGGTGGCCCACAAATTATCCGGAGGTTTCATCTGAAACAAATTATTCATGAGGAATGCAGTGTCAGCAGGAAGGGGGCTACATATCAGTCCCTGACAGAATGAGACCCTCTCAGTAGCTGATAATTATTTCAGTACTTCAAGATGGAAATTCCCTGATAAGATGGGAGAGTGGGCTGGCAATGGAGGTAACAGATTCATCACAGCAGAAAATGCTGTGCATCATCTATCACCTACAAAAATATTTCAGGGACTACTGATTTTCCTCTTTTCAAAGGGGCAAGGTGGTATATCAGCTACTGTAAAAGAAAATACCATAAACAGTGCTGAGTCCTCTGAGGAGCGTAATTGAGGTGTCATCAGGGCGAGAACTCATCTGAATGCTTGGCTGGGGAGGAGCTGCTCTCAAGTTCAGGTTGTCATAGAAGCTCCTCCAGGCTTGTCCTGCTCCTGTGGGCTACCCATGTTCCTGGCCTCACCGACCCCTGACGTGGCCACTCACTTCATCAAGCCAAGAATGGGGTCTTAGCAAGATGGGTGCTCCAATATTATATAATGTAAACATGTACATTCATCACCTCTGCCACCTTCTGCTGGATAGAAGCGAGTTGCTGGTCCTGCCCACCTTCAGGGGAGAAGATCACACATAGGTGTAAATGTCAGGAGGAAGGAATGTGTTGGGGACCACAGGGAGGAGGACAAAAAAACTATATTGGGGGAAGAAAAGGAAACTGAGAAGAAGACAATGATGGAGACACACAAAGACAGAAGGAAACCCTGAGGTGATGCATGAAAATGCCTCTAAGACATTTGCTATTTCTGGATGGCTGAACCCTTCACAGAGAGTAAAGGAAGGAAATTTCACTCTGAACAAAAGCCAAGAAGAAAAGCTCAGCCCTTGTTTTATTTACCCTTGTAAGACAGACCAACACCCAGTGGTTGTTAAACCCAGAACTCTAATCCGAGAGAGAGAGAGAGAGACCACAAAGAGCCAGCTCCGATGCAAACACACGAGGGTCTTTATTCAGGCTCGAGTCTGGGCTCACGCATGAAGCCGGTAGAGGCTTCATGGACGAGAGCCCCGATCCAGTATGGCAAGCAGTTTTTATGCCCAATTACAGAGGGAGGGGAAAGAACTTTAAACTTGATTTTACATGATTGGGTAATTTCTCCTAATGGGTACAGGAACACTTGGTATTGGTAGGTGCCTTTCGTGGGCTGTAACCTGACTGCCCGTGATTGACAGAAACCCACTTAATGGGCAGAGTGGAATGTCAGATAAGTTAGGTTCATATAGTCACTGCGTATAAAGTAACCTAAGCAAGCAGCCAGGAGGTTAACTAGCGCTATTAAGTTTGCTGATCCACCCTGAGGAATGTTTAGGAGGGCTTGTTTGCTTAACATTTACATAACATAACATGGTCATTATGGGACAACAAAAGCCAAACTTAACAAAGTTTTAAATATGAATGCTGCAAACACATACAGTGAATGTGGGGTAGAAATTCATATAGTACTAGTTCTGGGAATTTATAAAATATCACAAACGTCTTATAGCAAAGGCGGTTTTTGTAAAAGTCTTTGATTCCCTCAGGTTTACATAGCCACTGCTTGTAAATTAACACTGGCATGGAAGCCGGTGATTTAAATCAACATAAAGCCCACCTAGAGAGCAGCTAGCACCTCAGAGTCTACTGCGATAGCAAAGGAATGTCTGAAAGGGGCTTATCGCTTTAACATTTACATCCCGTTGTAAAAGCAGAAGTCAGCATGGCAATTGGGACTGACAATGCTTAACCCAAGAGTTCTAAATACAAACACTACTTAAGACATTATAACTATACAATCAGTCACTACCTGGCGCCCAACATATGCCTAATTCTACGGGGTCTGAGGTAGGATTTAAAGTACTAAGATTTCATAAGGTACAATGAACATGAGGTAGGAATACACAAAACATATAGTATACATGAGGTAGGGATATATGAAATATAGTGAACTAAACACTACTTTTACAGCAAGTGTGACTTTTTAAGTTTCTTGGTTTCTTGGGTCTCTCAATAGCATGCTCTCAACCTAAGTCTATTACTGTCCTCTCAGTGGTCAACCAGAGATGTTCCCTCAACTTTAAAGGAAAGGGTTTTTATCTCTTTTTCCCAAAAAAATCCAGTCAAAGAGACAGGGTTTCCCTGCCTGGTTCTCATTTACATCTTAGAACCCAGGGTGGCTCTCTATTCAGAGGGACCCATCAGTTCCAATCTCCTTTAATGGCTGAGTGAGTTGCCTGGAGCAGTCCTGAGAAGCATTAGAATGAGACCAAGGTGGAAAGCAACTGATCTGTTTTCCAGGTTTTAACTGAGTTGTTGAAAAGGAGGTTTTGAGCCGGGCTCGGTGGGTCAGCCTGTAATCCCGTGCTTTGGGAGGCTGAGGTGAGTGGATTGCCTGAGCCTACAGGTTCGAGACCTGCCTGGGCAACTTGGCGAGACCTCATCTCTACAATAAATCAAAAATCAGCCGGGCGTGGTAGCTTACGCCTGTAGTTCCAGCTACTTGGAAAGCCGAGGCGGAAGGATCACTGGAGCCCAGCAGGTTGAGGCTGCGGTGGCCGGGAGTAGCCACTGCACTCCAGTCTGGGCAGCAGAGTGAGACTCCAACTCAAAAAAAAAAAAAGAAAAGGAGGTTTTGTTCAACAAGGTAGCATGCCCCAGGAGGGCCGCAGTGGTCAGGCTGGCTGCTGACAGAGGACAAAGGAAGCAGAAATCAGGTGGTGAAAGTCCACTGAAAGCTAGGAGAGGAAAAAGAGGTAGCAGAGAGCAGGGAAGGCAGACAGGCTGGGAGGGGAGTCATGGTGGCGAGTGCCCGTCAGTCAGTGGGAACCAGCCACTGCCCATCCCGTCTGAATCACTGACACAGGAACTCATTTCTAAAACTTCCTAGCTGACACTCAGTTCTGCTCTTTGCTTCCTTTCAGGGAACAAGTGAATGCTGAAGCCCAACATGGCGCTTACTCAACAAGGAGATGCTCAACATTTCTCAAGGCCCTCTTGCCTCTCTGCCCCCCTGGAGGTCACTCAGAAGGGTTTCACTTTGGGAAGATGGCTTCCAAATGGCTTTCATGGCTCACTGAACCCCACAAGGAAAATTAAGACAGTGCTGCCCCAAAGTGGATCTATGGTCCCCCAATTCTACATGGGATAATTACAGAACATAGTGAAGACATTTCTGCTTGTGAATCCTCTAAGTCTGTCTTGCTGGGGGCTGGCATGGCTGTGTCTTACTCCTCTCCCTTTTAGCAAAGAGGGCTTTGGCTCACAGCTTTGATAGACAACAATATGTATGGAGAAGGAATTAGTGTGTGTTGCAATCATTTTTACGTGGTGGTACTCTGCTTATGAAAAGTTGTAATGATTGTCCAGTCAGGTGAGGACATTTTCCTCTTGTATTAAATTTATTTAAGTTTAAGGCAGCAATTCTACAAAATAGAAAAAGCTGGATTTTATTGAACTTAAGATGTGATCCACTGTAAGATAAACCATTATTTAATGGACTACTGTACCAGGAGTCTTTTGTCAGCTCAACCCACCACCCTTTCAAGACTGGGACCACGCATCCCAGAATCCCATTCCAGACACCACCCCGGACTGGAGTTTGCTGAAGAGAGAAAGTTTCACAAGAGGCAGAAGAAGCTGAAGACTGTGTTCTCCAGAGTCAATTGCAACCAAACAAGTAGGAGAGGAGAGAGTTACATTGGCTTCCAGACAAGCGACAAAAACACTCACTGCACTACAGCCAGCTCAGGCTGGTGGGGATCTTGGTGGAGAGTCCCAATGCTTGTCACAGGGCACAGGGGCCTTGGAGAGTCGCTGGCCATGGTACTTCCCATGGAGGTGTTCAAAGTCAATTCCTCTCAGCTTCCACAGCAGCTGCCTTGTCTGCCTGAGACAGTGCCCGTGACTTCCAGCTCTTCCAAGTGCCAAGCTAGCCCCTTATTTCACAATAAACCTCTATACCTGCACTCAGGAGACTTGCTTCTCCTTATCTGACTGTTCCTTGACTGACACAACCACCAAGAAATGAAGTTTATAGTTAATGAAGCCATGACTCAATGAGTTGTTAGACCTAGGGTTTTTAATTTATACTTTATGGAAGTGACTGTTTTAGACTATTCATTCATAGATTTTTAAAAATCATATGACTCACGTTTATACCTAAAAATAAAAATTGTAAGTAAAAAATAAAAATAGTGAATAGTTCCTAAAACTTTTTTACTTCTAGAGTTCTATTCTTCTGAATCACCTTGTCGGCTCCCAGTTGTTGGTGTTTGAGGTCTGGTGTCATCTGGATTCCCAGGAATGTGGGTGACACAGCATCTAAGGGGCTGTAGTTGTCCAGTCCCGTATCAGAATATAACCACGTCTGTTCATGCGTAGACTATGACAATCATTCGATGCAATCACAATAATGATCACAAGATGCCATCAATGGCAAGATGCCTTCCCATTCTGAAGGCATGAAAATGTGTTTCTTGGAATTGTCTAAATATAACAAGAGGTTGTGAAAGTGATACTCAGAAAGAATAGAAACTATGGAGGAGGAGTGAAAATAATATTTGAGAAACACAAAACTTGAGAGAGTGAATGTTATGTAGAAGCATGACCCTGCCTATTAGTCAATGATATGCCTTGATGATAAGATTTAAGGCAGATGTTGCTGTCTCCTATTTAATTAAACATTTATTATATAATATCATGGGTGATGCCAGCTGACAGAGGTCCTATCCTTAAGACCCCAAAATTTCAACAGAAAAAATAATAGAGCTCAGATGGAAGGTAAGTGCCTTAGATGTACACTGCTTCAAGTAATCGTGGAGAAAGTGGAGCAAGCAAGCAGGGTGGGCTCAGAAAAAAAGAGGAGACACCACCTTGCATGGTTGCACTGAGCTCAGGTTAGGTCCTGGTCTTAATTCTACTGATCCCTGCACCCAAGTTTGCTCTGTCTTCCGGGCTAGAAGAAACAGTCCTTGAGCGCATGGAGCCCATCTGCCTCATTCACGTTGGCTCTCCTGGCTCTTAAGAGGCAGCAGATGAATATTAATCAAGTGACTGAATGAGTAGATGGCATTCGGAGGATGCATTCAGCATTTAGAATGGCCAGAAATCAGTCATCTTACAGGAGCAAAGAATCACTCACCTTATTTTCACTGCCTTTCTGAATGCTTTTAAAAGATAAAATGTGTTTGATCTTTTGACTCTCTGGGCAACTCAGCATGGAGCATGGAATTTATTATGTGGGTTATGAGAACTCTTGGAAGGGTTTTTCAAGGAGGTAGAATGATTCCTGGCTCCTCTCTAAGCAATACTGGGGGCAGCTGAGCTGGGTGGTTATGATGACATTTCAATGGGTCCAAGGTCCATCCTCATGCAAATGCATTTCTGTTGTCAAAGGTAGCATTCTCAGTGACCAGAAGGCACCCAGATGCATGGCATGTCACAAGAGGTCAAGCACACAAAACACGTGGCACACCCATTCCCACCAAGGGTAAAGTAACTCAGAGACGAGTCCTTATTGAAGGAGAGGTGCTTGCACACAACAGACACACAGAACAGCCTGGTGGTCATTCCATCTCAGCAAGGGATGACAGACATCCTGGTGGGAGTGACGCTCATGAGAACGAAGTGAGTTTAGCTAATGGTGCTGAGAGGATGGTTCCTGAGGGTGGGATCAGCTCAAAGGAAAGATGTGAAGGCCAGGGGTTATTATCAAAGATGACTTTCTGTTGCTTCACTAACGTGAGACATTAACATTGTCAAGACTGGACCAGGCATGGTGGCTAAAGGTTGAAACCCCAGCATTTTGGGAGGCTGAGGTAAGATGATTGCTTGAGCCTAAGAGTTCAAGACGAGCTTGGGCGACGTAGTGAGACCTCTTCTCCACAAAAGATTAAAAAATTAGCCAGACATGGTACCTGTCAGTCCCAGCTATAAAGGAGGCTGAGGCAGAAGGATCACCTGAGGTCAAGGCCATGATCATGCCACTGGACTCCAGCCTGAGCAACAGAGTGAGACCCCAACTCAAACAATCAAACAAAAAAACCAACATTGTCTAGACTGATGTTCAGCAAACTTTCCTAACACAGTGAAATCAATTCATTTCACAGTCATCACCTATCATCCACACTCCTGACTTATCTTTTGGGCACACAGTAGGATTGTACTTCCTGGTCTCCTTGTGTGTAGGTGGGTCCAAGGGTTCTCAGTTCTAATCAAGCACAGGTACCAGTGAGACCCCCGCCCTCCTTCCCAAGTCTTGTTTTTCCACAGGCATGGGGACTGGCACTTTTCAGTATAGTAACTACTCAACGTGGGTCCTGAGGGACCATGACAAAGAGGGCAAACCCCGTGGATTAGTTACAGATATGCACAAACAAGACACAATAGGGTCTTTGTAAGCTACTGAGATCTGGGGATTATTTGTTACTGCAGCATAACCTCACCCATCCTAATTGATCTAGACGTGTTTGTGCTGGTTTCATGGCCAATGATGTGCTGATATTTTACATTCTATTCTATTTTACTCATTTCATTTACTTTTACAATATTGGCTGCAATCCAGTGGTTCTGTGACTCACTCACAATGGGTATGAAAAGTAGAGTGGAAAATGTACATGTGTGTTTTTGTGGTTGGTTGTTTGGTCTCCATCTCCCTACCTAGGTGTTAGTCCCATGTAACAAAGATCTCAGCACTGTATTCCCCAGGGCTGGACACAGTGCTTAGCGGTATTTGGTGAATGAATGGATGAATGAATGAATGAAATTATAGTATCGAGGTATTTAAATGTCTTGATCTCAGTGATGACACTGTTCAATTAGGCCTAAAAGCCCATCACAGACTGAGAAAATGAGAACCCCTGCCCAAGAGGAGGATAAATCGACCTACCACTGAAAAGATGGCCCAGTAAGACTGGGAAGACCTTTGATGACTAGACCAACATTAATTCGCTTTATTAGAACTTCTCTTAAAAAGAAGTTGGCCATTACCTTGCTAAGCTATGGGGTGGCCATGTGCTTTCTGAGCTATAGCCAGGCCATGTTTCCTGGCTCTGGCTTCCCTCCCCTACCTTGGGAAGGTGAAGCTCCTCCCTCTTCTTTCTCTCAAATCTACTTTCTAAATAAACTGTATTTTCTAATCTAAAAAAAAAAAAAAAGAAGCCCATACCACCCTGACATGTAGGGAAGTGGGCCGGGGCCCAGATACACACAATAGGAAACTGAACATTAAGGAAAGGTCATGGTAGGGAAGACTTGGAACGAAGTCCATTCAATTATTGTAAGTTCGACTTTCATCTGAAAGAAGCCTCTTAATTGTCTTGGCTGGACTGCAGGTAATGGAAAGGTTAAATTGACTTCAAACTTTTATTTTATTCATTGTGAGATAACTGATTTCAAATACTGAACTTCCTTCAGAGAAACAATAAATTACTTTTTTGAAATATAGATTAAGCCCATAATGGATGAGCTAGGCATAAACAGAATTCCAACGTCTTTACAATGTATTCTTGTGTGCATTTTGCTACCAATGAGAGAAAAGAGAGAATTACAGTGAAGTAGTGTCACTCACATATTATTATACATTCTCTAAAGACGTACAGCCAGCGTGTTTCGCTAAGCAAATGAGCCACAGAA
This sequence comes from Cephalopachus bancanus, assembly GCA_027257055.1. Classification (NCBI taxonomy): domain Eukaryota; kingdom Metazoa; phylum Chordata; class Mammalia; order Primates; family Tarsiidae; genus Cephalopachus; species Cephalopachus bancanus. The sequence goes on from JAPVLO010000269.1 coordinate 3,002,724, forward strand.
GTGGAGTAGCCTCAGGAAGACGAATCCTTAGACTTTAAAATAAAAAAGAGAAACATTAACCTCTTCTAGTTCATAAAATAACTGAGCACTTACCACGTAGAACATTTAAGACAGTTCTGAACTTTTCAAAAAGATGCTGCTGAGCTAGACGAAGTCCTGAGAAACACCAATACGTGGTGAAGTGAGTAGCTTCCCCAAACAAGCATCCAGAGGCTGCCATTTCATTTCGTGTCCTGAAACTGTCCGGGGAGGATATGAAGAGAAGATGCTCTTTAAGAAAGGTACCTGTGCTCTGTTGTAATTGTTCCTGGTTCTATGTAAGTCTTAACTATGGTGTACACTATTTATTTGGTTTGGGGATAACAACTGGCCTTTGTGAAGCTCAGATTCAATTACAGAAATAAGAAGCGGAGAGAAAGATGATAAACAAAAGATGGACGTTAACTTTATCCATCTTATAAATATGTGAGCACCTGTCATCTACCTGGCATTGCTCGACATGCTTGGGAAATGCCACAGAATGGACAAAAGCCGACGTTTCAGGAGCTTGTCTTTCAGTGTTAAGGAAGAGATGCAGCAAAATGGCTGAGGCATGGATTCTTCTGGATAAGACTGCAAAAGTTCAGGCAACAGAAGCAAAAACAGACAAAGGAGATTCTGCAAGTAAAAAGCTTCTGCACAGCAAAAGGAACAACCAACAGAGTGAAGAGACAGTTACAGAATGGGAGAAAATATTTTCAAACTATGCACCTGATAAGGAGTTAATATCCAGAATATATGAAGAACTAAACAGAAAAAAAAGAAGCACCATTCTGATTAAATAATGGGCAAAGGACCTGAGTAGACATTTCTCAAAGGAAGTAATACAAATGGCCGACACATAAATACAAAATGCTCAACATCTCTAATCATCAGGGAAATGCAAATCAAAACCACTTCACTGTAGTTACCATTGTTATTATTCAAAAAGAAAAAACAAACACACAAATACTACCGTGGAGAAGAGGAAACTCTTGGACACTGTTGGTGGGGATGTAAATTAGTACAGCCATCATGGTCAACAGTAAGAAGGTAATAAATAAAAAATAAATAAATAAAAAAATAGAGCTACCATACGATGCAGCAGTTCCTCTTCTGGGCACATATCCAAAGGAAGTGAAGTCAGGGTGTTGAAGAGATATCTGCACGGCCATGTTTATTGCAGCATTACCCACAATAGCCAAGATATGATATCAACCTTCTTGTCCACCTGTGGATTAAAAAACGTGATGTGATGTGTGTGTGTGTGTGTGTGCGCGCGCGCGCGCGTGCACACACGTGTATAATACTATTCAGCCATAAAAAGAATGAAATCCTATCACTAACACAACATGGATGCCATTATGTTAAGTGAAATAAGCCAGGCACAGAAAGACAAATACTCCCTGATCTCACTGATATGTGGACTTTAGAAAAGCTGATCTCACCCAGGTGCAGTGGCTCATGCCCGTCATCCCAGCACGATGGGAGGTTGAGGGGAGAAGATTGCCTGAGCCCAGAGGTTCAAAACTGATCTGGGCAACTTGGCGAGATCTCATCTCTATAATACATCAAGAAAAATTTAGCTGGGCGTGGTGGCGTGCACCTGTATTTACAGCTATTTGCAAGGCTAAGGTGGAAGTATTGCCTGAGCCCAGCAGGTCAATGCTGCGGTGGCCGTGATTGTGCCACTGCACTCCAGCCTGGGCTACAGAGTGAGACTTTGACTCAAAAAAGAAAAGAAGAAGCCGGGCTCGGTGGCTCAGCCTGTAATCCCGCGCCTTTGGGAGGCTGAGATGAGTGGATTGTCTGAGCCCGCGGGTTCGAGACCCGCCTGGGCAGCGAGACCTCATCTCTACAATAAGTCAAAAAAATCAGTCGGGCATGGTAGCGCGTGCCTGTAATTCCGGCTACTCGGAAGGCTGAGGCGGAAGGATCGCCGGAGCCCAGCAGGTCGAGGCTGCAGTGGCCGGGAGCAGCCACTGCACTCCAGTCTGGGCGACAGAGTGAGACTCCAACTCAAAAAAAAAAAAGAAAAGAAAAGAAAAGGAAAGAAAAAGCTAAAGCTGATCTCATAGAAGTAGAGTATAGAAGTTGGTTATCAATTGCTAGGGAAGGAAGGAAGAGAAGGATAGAAAGAGCTAGAAGATGAGAAACAGGAGGAGTATGCTCTGGTGTGCTATGGAACAGTAGGGTCATATGGTCACCAACAAGAGTTGTGCATTTCAAAATAGGCAGAAGAGAGGATTTCTAATGTTCTCATCACAAAGAAATGATCGATGCTTATGATGGTGGATATGTGAGCTACCCTGATCTGATCATTACACAACGTGTACACGTATCAAAGCATCACACTGTAGCTCATGTGTTCATAATTATTACTTTTCAATTAAAAATAGAAGAAAACTTTTAAAAAGATGCCATGGTATGTTCAGAAATGACAAGCAAAAAGGGGCCAGGGAGCACTGGCTGTGGGTGGATAGTTGTGACCGTAAATAAGTTGTCAGGAGGGTCTGCTGAGAAGGTGGCCTTCTAGAAAAATGTGGCATCAATGCTGAGAACATCATGCAGAAATCAGAGGGAATGGGTTTTCAGATGGACGCAGGGCTTCTCAGACTCAGCACTGCTGTGGGAAAACTGTCCCGGGCACTGTGAGACACTGAGCAGTGCCCGTTTTCTATGCTTTAGGTGCCATTGTGACAAAATACCTCCCGACACTACTGAATGTCCCCTGACAGGCAAAATTGCCCTTGGTTGAGTACCACTGAGATAGAAGAAACAGTGGGCAAGCAACCCTGTTTGGAAACATGCTGATGTTTTCCAGGAACAGCAAAGAAGCCGGTTTGCATAGAAGAGAGCGGGTAAGAAGCATGTGTGGAAGATGAGGCCAGTGAGACAAGAGGACCGCGTGCACATGGTGTTGGGGGCCATTCTGACCCTGGCATTACTCCAGAGGAGATGGGATGCCCCAGGGAAGCTCTTGGCCTATTACCCTAAGGTGCAAGCCGTCTGGGCCTCTCTGCCCTCCTCCGCGGCTCTGCACCCTTGTGAATTGCGTCAGAGGGCTCCCGCGGCCTTTGGCTTCTGTGAGCTTTGGCCAGGGCAGCCCAAGTGTGGTCCTCTCTACAGCTCAGCTTTCTGCATTCTACCAACCTCCTCCCTCCCTCTGAGTCTACCTCAGTGTCGAAAGCCCCGGGGCCCCTCACCATTCCCCGCGCCCATTGGCCTCTCAGGTTCCTTTCCACCCCCATGGATGTCGATATCACACGATTTCTTCTTCTTTCTAGGGCCTTGATGAGTACCAAGTTCAAGAACAAACTTAGAAAAGAATGAAGAGTACAGCGTGTACCCAGGTTTTCCAGGGCTGAGTCCAGCTGTCGGGATGTCATTTGTGTCTAAGACCTGCCAGAATGCCTCTAATTTCAGTCATCTCAAAGAAGCAGACAGTAGCGCGTGACAAAGGAACACATTTGGCTTTTAAAATAAACCCTGTTAAATAAAAAGGTTTTGATGAGCACTGTAGCTGGAGGCCTTCTGCCGTATTTACAGGCACCAACAACACCACGGAAGCTGTTTCCAAAGTTTGCAGGCTCCCAGACTCCTGCAGAGGCTGGTGACAGGATCGGCAGCGCGGCTGTGACCTGGGGGAAAGCAGAGTGCCGGTAAAGCTCTAATTACAAACGCCTCCATCAGCAGCCTAAAAGAAATGAAAGCAGGAATTAGCATGGCCTCACCTAGATGGGTAACTTGGGAAGAGAGATTGTGAGGGAATATGGGGGGAAGAAAATCTAACAGTGTAAAGTCCACTGGGGTGAAAATAGACCACGTATTTGTTTTTCCTCTAAATTATGTAAGGTAAGTTATGAAGCAGTCGGAGAGGATAGGGGATACAGAAAGTATGTAAGCAGTGCTGAGTCTTGAGTGAACATGTGAACGTGGCAGGGCACGAGGGACTTTTGTTCTAGGTGATATTTTCTGAATGTTAGAACTCTAGGCTACCACGTCTGGGAATAGACACTGTTTCCTATTCCTTCTGTTAAATAGAGCCAACATCTATGGATGTTACACATAAAGCTAACACAGGAAGATTCCAAAAAGGAGAAGGAAGATGTCAGACTGGCTAGGGACCTCTAGTCCCAAGGAGCAATAATAGTTCGGAGAGATCTGAGTATTTTATTTTTGCCTCGTAGAACCCAGGTTGATGTCGGAGAAGTCGATGGCTCAGAAACACCAATGAATGCAGACAAAAAAGGCCCCAAGGAAATCCTGCTCTCTTTAGCCCAAAGATGAGGAAAGAGGCAGACTGCCAAGACAGAAAGCTCTTAGGCAATCACTGTACTGCCCCGGCCACACACCACAGAGAAAACTGTGACTTCACTCCTGCCGCGGCCAGCCAAGGTGGAGCCTGGACTTCCACCCTGTCCAGGGGTGACAAGGCCAGACTCCCTATGGTGTCAGTGGGGGTGGATGAGAAACGCTAACAAGGCACAGCAGGCCCTCTAGCAAGGGTAGCAGTGAAGGCCTCATGGGGAGGCTGAACCCTGCCCCTGCACAGCAGCGAGGGAGGAGCTCCTTCCTCCCAGTGTCAAAGGAGGCTGAGTGAGGAGTCCAGACAGGAACAAAGCATCATGATTCTCCTCTATTCCTAGGTGAAGTGTCATCAGAGAAAGCTTGCTGAGACAAGATTTGAATAGTATCCAGTCTCATATAATAACACCTAGAGTGAGAGGGTTTCCATTTTAAAAACATATCAGCATGCCAGGGACCAGGAAAATATCAACGTGCAAGAGGAAACAAATCATGAGATGCCAACGTGTCGGTGACCAGTGATCCATTTTCTTCACAGCCACACCCGCTCAAGGGTATGGTCAGCAGATGCTGAACACTGCTAGGGGAGGAAGGGAAGAGGTAGAAGGGGACACATGGCAACATCCTGGGTACCAGGTCCACTGTCGGGGAAGAGAAGCCCCGCTGGAAGTTCAAACTTCCCCTGCATGCAGCCTACTTATGTAGCAAAGCCTCACTTGTACCCCACAGCTCTAAAGCTTCAAACAAACAAAAAACGTAAGTGATACACACACTAGAATTATCTGTCAATTATTTTAAAATAGCCATCCTAAAAATACCTCAACATGTATTAAAAACACACTTGATCAGCCTGTAATCCCGCGCCTTTGGGAGGCTGAGGTGAGTGGATTGCCTGAGGGGTTCGAGACCCACCTGGGCAACCCCTCATCTCTACAATAAATCAAAAAATCAGCCGGGCGTGGTAGTGCATGCCTGTAATTCCGGCTACTCGGAAGGCTGAGGCGGAAGGATCGCCGGAGCCCGGCAGGTCGAGGCTGCGGTGGCCAGGAGCGGCCACTGCACTCCAGTCTGGGCGACAGAGTGAGACTCCAACTCAAAAAACAAAACAAAACAAAACAAAACAAAAACAAAGAAAAACACACTTGAAAGAAACAAAAAATATAAACCTCAGCAAAGAGATAGAAATATCAGCAAATAAGTAGAAGATATAAATAAGAACCAAATAGAAGTTTTAAAATGGAAATAGACAATAACCCGAATAAAAAACTCAATGAATGAGCTCAACCGCAAAACGGAGGTGACAGAGGAAAGAAGCAATGAACTGTAAGATAGAATAGTAGAAATTGTCTAATCTGAGCAGAAAGAAAATATTCGAAAAATAAAATAAGAAAGGGAACCCCAGGGACAGGCTGGGACTGGAGATTTAACATGTGTATCTCTGGAGTCCCAGAGGAGAGGAGGGGGAAAAAAGAAGGTGAGGCTGAAAAACCACTTCAAGAAATAATGACTAAATGAGTGCCACACGTCCTCATTCATAAACAAACCCTGAAAAACTATCGTCATACTATAAGCAAGGGATTCACAGGAGTGGGAAACTGACAGGGCAGGGAAGCAGGAGCACACATCATCAACAAGGGTACCTGATCTCAAACCAGGTGAAGTGGGGACCCAAGTGAGGCCCAAACCTTGCTTGTACAATGACCGTTTGCATACCTAACTCTGAATTGTACCCCACATCTTTAAAGTAAAAATTAAAAAAAAAATTTTTTTAAGTTCCCAAATTTGACAAAAGAAAGAAGGAAGACAGACAGACATATACCTACACATTCAAGACCGAGTTAACCCCAAATAGGAAAATCTAAACAATTTCACTCCAAGATGCATCAGTTAGACTGCTAAAAATAAAAAACAAAGAAAAAAACGACTAGAAAGCAGTGAGAGAGAAACAACATCTTACTTTTAGGATGAAAACCTTCAAATGAGAGCAGATTTCTCACCAGAAACCTTGGAGGGCAAAAGAAAGTAGTGGTGCCTTTTTTTTTTTTTTTTGATGTGGAGTCTCACTCACTCTGTCACCCAGGCTTGAGTGCAGTGGTATGCTCACGGCCATCCCAACGTCGACTTGTTGGGCTCAGGTGATCCTTCTGCCTCAATCTTCCAAGTAGCCAGAACTACAGGCACGCGCTACCACACCCAGCTAATTTTCCACTTGTTGTAGAGACGAGATCTTGCCAAGTCGCCCAGGTTGTTCTTGAACCCACGGGCTCAGGCAATTCCCTCACGTCAGCCTCCCAAATTGCTGGGATTACAGGCTTGAGCCACTGTGTCTAGCTGTGGAAACTTTTTTTAAACATTGAAAGGAAATAGCTGTAAACTCAGAATTCTATATCCACTAAAAGTATCTTTCAGAAATGAAGAAAAAGCAAGATTTTCACAGAGGATGCAAAACCAAGGGAATCTGTTGTCAACAGAAGAATCCTAAAAATGATCAATGAAAATTCTCTGATCACAAAGGAAATGATAAGAGAAGAAATCTTGAAAATCAGGTAGGGAGAATAAACAATAGAAAGAAAGATAATAGGAAAGTACAATAGGCTCTCCTGCCCCTGACTTTTCTAAATTATGTTTGACAGTTGAGCTAGAATTAAACTACTGAGGTCATTCTCACCACATGCAGATAAAAAATTAAAGGTGGCCGGGCTCGGTGGCTTAGCCTGTAATCCCACGCCTTTGGGAGGCTGAGGTGAGTGGATTGCCTGAGCCCGCGGGTTCGAGACCCGCCTGGGCAGGTGAGACCTCATCTCTACAATAAATCAAAAAATCAGTCGGGCATGGTAGCGCATGCCTGTAATTCCGGCTACTTGGAAGGCTGAGGAGGAAGGATCGCTAGAGCCCAGCAGGAAGGATCGCCGGAGCCCAGTGGCCCGGGAGCGGCCACTGCACTCCAGTCTGGGCGACTGAGTGAGACTCCAACTCAAAAAAAAAAAAAAAAATTTAAGGTGATTATATGTAAATGAGGGAGGGTGAAAGATACATGAGGAGAGCATGAGGAGAGGTAAGATTTACTTCAATTGAAAAAATCAGTAGACTATGGTAAGTTATGTCCATAAAATGAAATTCCTGTAGTAACTGCTAAAAATCTATACAAAGTGACCCACTCAAAGCTGTACATAAATAAAAATGGAATTCTAAACAGTATTCAGGTAATTCACAGAAAGTTGGTACAAAGGAGAAAGAGAAACAAAAAGGAAAGAGAATACACAGATAACGAAAAATAAAATGGCAAGCTTAAGACCTAAATTTTAGTAATTGTATGAAATGCTGAACATATCAATTAAAAGACAGATAAGCAGAGTGTATTTTTAAGAAGTACTCGATAATATGCTGTCTACAAGAAAATTATTTCAAATATAACTACAAAGGTAAGTAGAAAGTAAATGATGAAAAATGATATGCTAAAGAAACATTAATAAAAAGAAAGTAGGTGTGGCTAATATTCATAGCAAATAAAGTAGACTTTGAGAAAAAGAAATTTACAAGAAGCAGGGAGTGACATTATATAATGATAAAAATTTCAGACTACCAGAAAGATATAGTAATCCTAACCATGCATGAGTCAAACAATACAACTGTAATACATGTGAAACAGAAACCAATAGAACTGAAAGGAGAATTAAATAAAACAAAAATTACAGTTGGAGACTTCAGTGCCCTCTCTCAACAACAGATTTAAAAATATAGGTAGAAACTAGCAAAGATGCAAAAGAACTCAACAACATTATCAACAACTGGATCCAACTCACATTTCTAATATGCCTCACCCAAGAACAGTTGAATGAATATTCTCTTCAAGTGCCCACCAAACAAATACCGAGATAGATAATTTCCTAGACTGTAATACAAATCTTAACAGATTTAAAACAATTGAAACCACACTGTGGGTGTTTTCTGAGTACAGTGGAATCAAACTAGAAATCAATAACAGAAAGGTAATAGGAAAGTCTCTACACACTTAGAAATAAACACACTGAGAATGTCTCAAAGGCTATCAAAATCATTTTGGACTGAGTGAAGTGAAAATAAAACATATCAGAATGTGTGGCATGCAGTTAGAGCCATACTGAGAGTAAAATTTATAACACAACGTGTTTGCATTATAGAAGAGGAAAAGTCTCAAATCAATAATCCACACTCCCACCTCAATAACATAGAAAAAGTAGAGTAAAGACCAAGCAAAAGAAAGAAATAATAAAGATCCGAAATAAAAAAATTGAAAAAGAAAAAAAACCAGTAGTGAACATCTATGATACCAAGAGCTAGTTCCTTGAAGCAACAATAAATCTGACAAACTTCTAGCAAAACTGGAAGGAAAAAAGAGAGAAGACAGAAATTACCAACATCAGAAGTGCAACAGGGTAATAAGGAAATACTGCAAACAACTTTACACACACAAATGACAGCTTGGATGAAATGGAATTTTGGGTGTAAGTAATCTTGTTGTCTAAGAAAAAGGAAGAAAGAGTTTTGTGCCTTTGTGATGTCATTGCCTCTTGATGCACTCAATTGCATCTTAAGTATCTCCTTCACCTTCTATTTCCTCATTCTTCTAAGTGTCTTTAAGTGCCTGGGATCAGCCTGCAAGTGGCCAGAAGTCATCTGATACCTCTGAGAATCCCTCCGTCACCTTATCGTTCTTGCGCACTGGGCCATCATCTCAGAAAACCCAATTTTTTGTATAAATGTAAGTGGTACAAGTACAGTTTTGTTGCATGACTATATTGCATAGTGGTGAAACTTGGGCTTTTAGTGCATGTCACCCAAACAACGTACCTTGTAAATCCTTGAGTAGTTTCCCATCACCTACCCCACTCACTCTCCCACTCTTCTGAGTCTGCAATGTCTATCATTCCACACTCTATGTCCATGAGCACACTATTTAGTTCCCACCTGTAAGTGAGGACATGCAGTATTTGTTTCTGAGTTGTTTCACTTAAGATAATGACCTCCAGTTCCATTCTTGTTGCTGCAGACGACATGATTTCATTCTTTCCTAAGGCTGGATAGAATACTATTGTGTATATATGTACCACACTACATTTTCTTCACCCACTCATCCATTGATGGACACTTGAGTTGATTCCATATCTTTGCTAGTGTGAATAGGGCTGTGGTAAACATATGAGGAGAGGTATCTTTTTGATATAATGATTCCTTTTCCTTTGGGTAGATATCCAGTAGTGGCATCACTGAATCAAATGGTAGTTCTATCTTTAGTCTTCGAAAAATCTCCATCTATGTTTTCCATAGAGGTTGTACTAATTTATATTCCCACCAGCAGCATTTAAGTGTTTCCTTTTGTCTGCATCCTTGTCAACACCTGTTATTTTTTGTCTTTTTGTAGTAGCCATTCTTCCACCAACTGGTATAAGATGATATCTCACTGTGGCTTTAATTTGCATTTCTTTGATGATTAGCAATGAACATTTTTTCATATGCTTGCTGGCCATTTGAGTCTTTTTTAAAATGTCTATTCATGACCGTTGCCCACTCTTTACTGGGGTTATTTAGAAAATCCAATGCTAAATGGACACTTTTAATGTTGGCCAAATACAAAGCAGGGGATTTGGACAGTATTTGTTTGATATTTTGAAGAAAAACTGGATGTATTCAGGGATACTTCCATACACAGCCAAAGTGGGACATTATCCTTTGAGGTTCCTCTATATAGTCAACAGCAATGATAGTCAACAGCAATGATACCACCTATATAGTCAACAGCAATGATATTACCTCTCTGTTGTGCTGGAGTAGCACACTCTCCGCAAAAGCACCAAAATTCCCAGTCATCACAAATCTAACTCAACTCTATAAACCAAGAATTCATGGGGAAGCTGCTTATTTTCATTCTCGTCAGCATTTTAGATGAACATATCAGGTATCATCGTCTAACATAAGTATCAGTATTTTGCTAAATTGGCCTTCTTTTCTGCTTATTGTTGAGTGATGCTGAATCGAGATGGTGAAGGAGAAAGACAGTGAATGTTCTGTGGGATTCTCAAGAGTTTTGCTTTGACCCTGCCACTAATGAGGTGGCCTCGGGCACAGCCTGGCTTAGCTTCCAGCTCTTATGCTAGTTAGGTCTCTGACAATTCATATGCCTAAATACGAATCTAGATTACCTAGAATCATTCATTTCTGATCTCATCCATTCCGTTGCTTTTAGGATTACGATCAAAATCCTTAGCCCCAGCCTCCAATCTGCAATGACTTTCAACATTCTCTTTCCTCTTATCCTGTCGACGGGATCATCACACTCATTTTTCCTTTGTGTCTAAATGGACTTTCTCTTTTGCCTTGTTCACTCCCAGTCATTCTTCAGTTCTCAAGTCCAACATTCCTTCCTCAGAAAACCTACCCCAACTCCATAGCGTGGCATATCACCTCTGTCATGTTGGTTCAGTACACTTTCCACCAGGGCCCTGAAACTCCGTTATAGGCACTGGCACATGTGGGTATTTTCCCACGTGGCACCCACAACAGTTTATGTGTTTCAGCATGTGCATTTGAGTACTGTCTCTCTCACGTTAGACAGATGAGACTGCAAACTCTTGGGCAGGAACGCGTCTCTCTAGTTCCCTATGGTGCCCCGACCAGTACGGCACCTGGAGGAGGAGAAAGAACAGGGAAGCCAAAGGGTGGGGGTGGAGATAGGAAAAGTCATCCTAGGTAAAGGAAGCAGCTAATACAAAAATTCTAAGAGAAGAGAGACATCAGAGTTCAGCCTGGAGGGGAAAAGAGGAAAAATCCAGAGGTGAACTGCAGTCAGGTCCATGTGGGGACATGCAGGCCATTGTTAGATGTTGGAATGTTTTGCCAAGTGACAGGGACTGCCACCAGGGAGTGGATGAAAGAGATGTGATCTGTGTTTCAAAGTCAAATGACCGCTGTGACTCTATGTGAAAACTGGATTGTGGGGAGCATGCATGAACACAGGGGGCGGGCACACTTGCCTAGGTGAGAGGCAGTGGCTTGGGGAAGAGTAGTAAGCAGTAAGAGTGGAAAGAATTGGATGGCTAAGGTTATGATTTTTGAGACAAAGCCTATGGGACTTGCTGGTACTTTGTTGGTGTAAAGGATGTGAAGGATCCCAGGAAACTCCTTGACAATGTGACTTGACAGTGAAGAGGCTTATGGTACCATCACTAAGTAGGGAAGACTGGATAGAAACTAGGTGACGGGGTGAACTGTGTCCCTACCTCCTGCCAATCAGCTGTGGAAGTCTTCATCTCCAGCATAACAGTATTTGGAAACAGGGCCTATTAGGAAGCAGTGAAGGTTAAATGGGTCATAAGGTTGGAGCTGTAGTCTGATAAGACAAATGCCCTTGTAAGAGATATGCCAGGGATGCATGTGCACCGAGGAAGCACCATGTGAGGACCCACGGGCACATGGCTACCTTCAAGCCATGGAGAAAGGCCTCCGAAGAAACCAAACCTGCACACACCTTGATCTTAGACTTCCAGCTTCCAGACTGGAGAAAATAAAGTTGTGTCGTTTAAGCTAATCCATCTGTGGTGTTTTGTTGTGACCACCATACAAAGCTCATACGTTCGGTCTTGACAGAAAAAAATCTCTTGTTAATACATTTCACATAAACATATTTAATTTAAATAATGATGGCAGCCTTACTATCGGTAGGATGCTCAAAAAGGTCTGGACTGTAAACCACAGGTCCTTGTGAACTGTACTCAACCATGTATGTTGAATGAATACATGAATGAACCATTACTGAAAAGAGTGACAGAGGATTTTATTTTTATTTTTATCAAAAAGTATGTGCTTGCAATGGATCATGACCTTGTAACCAGTCAAGACAGAAGCAGGTGAAACTGAGGCCACCCAAAAGTGTCTTTCTCTGGGGTCTAGGCAAGACTCTGTGAAAGCCAGGTTAGAAAAAGTAGAATGTGTGCACATGATGTCAGCATCCTAGCACATGCAGGAGTCCAGCCAACCTGAGTGTCAATCATGGTCATATCCAACATACATGTGTTCATTCAAGGGATCACGACTGGTCGACTAAATGCATGGGTCTGTCTGTTTCCAGCTTTCAAGCAATTGTCAGCTTGTGACCTGTACCAAGGACTAACAGATACAATATTCCTTTAGGAAGTTCACCTGTATCCAAAATCTTCAATAGCTTTACTAGTTGATTAGCTAGGTGTGATGGCACCCTTATAGTGCTAGCTAATTGGGAGGCTGGGGTAGGAGGATTGCTTGAGTCCAGAAGTTCAAGACCAGCCTGAGCAATATGTGAGACCCTGTCTCTACAAAATAATAATAATAATAATAATAACAATAATAGTAATATGTTGAGCATGATGGCACACACCTGTAGTCCTGCTACTCAAGATGCTTAGGCAAGAGGATCACTTATGCCCAGGAGTTGGAGGCTGCAGTGAGCTATGATTGTGCCACTGCACTTTTGCCTGGGTGACAGAAGGAGACCCTGGCTGTAAAAAATAAAAATAAAAAACAAAAACAGTCGTTGGCAGGACAGTGATTGAATGTGAGTCAGTGACTTTCACAGTGTTGATGGCAGCTACAAGAAAAGGGAAGGAGGAGCCAGGTGTGGTGTTGCATGCCTATAGTCCCAGCACTTTGGGAGGTTGAGGTGGGAGGATTGCTTGATCCCAGAAGTTTGAGACCAGCTTGGGCAATATAGTGAGACTTCTTCTCTACGTAAAATTTAAAAAGTATCCAGGTGTGTTGGTATATGCTTGTAGCTCCGGCTACTTGGAGACTGGAACAGGAGGTTTGCCTGAGCCCAGGAGGTCAAGGCTGTGGTGAGCTGTGATGGTGCCCCTGCACTCCAGCCTGGGAGACAGAGTGAGACCCCGACTCAAACAAAAAAAGAAAAGAAAAGGCAATGAGAGAAAAGAAATATTACGCAGACTGATTGTATCACATCCTGGGGAGAAGGTCTTTCAACGGCAGGTCCAGGGCATCTAGTCTTTGGTTGCTGTCGTTGCCCTGCTACACTGTCATAAGGAATACCTCCTCTCTCCAAGCACTCCAAAAGTCATGGAGTTAAAGAGAGATACAGGGCAGAATGGAGGCTGAGGCTGCCACTGAAGATACAGACAGACGGGAGAAATGGATCCAGGAAAAGAGAACGTCACCAGAAGGCACATCTGTGGCATTCTGCCTTCCTGGTCTCCACTGCCCCTCTGGGAGAGGGACCCTGCCTTCACCCACAGAGTTCCATCGGGGACAACCTATCGGAGAAGGTGGCCTGGCTCCCTGCTGAGTCCTGACACCTGGAAAAGTACCCAGAGCTGGACAAGAATTTTAAAATACATGTCCACATGAACACCAAGATGAACAAATGTTAAGCCACGTGAATGGCTAATTTGTAAATTGTTCCTCTTTTGCTGTTTCTGTAAATCACGAGCTCTCCTTTTATGAGACTGTCACCTCAGAGCCCTTGGAACAAAGGTTCTTGCTGTCGCGGTTCTTTCCACAGATCCAGTGACAGCTCTATCAAGACTTAGTTCAGAAAATAATTACATGCTAGTTTCGACTCTGTGGAAATCCGCAGAAGTCGATTTGGCAGGCACCATGGCCCTGTCGCGCTGGACACATGCATGGTTTCTTTACCCTCCTGAGCAAATCCCTCAATTAGCAATCCTGTCCTGGATTTACATATATTTCACGAGGTTTGGAGACGACAGGCCAAGCCTCAAGGGCTTTATCCCTGCCCAATTATGAACGGAACTGCATCTCTGGTCCCCTGTGCCCAGCCAGCCATGCTCCATTCCTTAGCCTCTGCTTCTAGGGTGTTCCATCTAGGGTGCAGAGGTTGGGTCCAGCCATCAGCTGAGGGTGAAGCAGCCTATTCATCTTCTCAGGTGAGCTGAAATTGAGGTCAATCCTGGACACGACGTGGCCAATTAGAAAGGCTCTCAGCAGCGGAGGAAAACAACTGCTGAGCTACGTGGTGGTTCCGAGCGTGGGCAGCTCCCTGGAGGGTGTCAGGGTCGCCGAACTCTCGCTGACCACAAGCAGCCGCATACCATCCCAGCCAATAGCCCGGCCCTCCCAACAAGATTTTGCAAGGGGAAAGGGAGATTTTTCTTCTTGGTCGTTTTGCTCAGTGGAGTGGTTCTGCTTCTGGAATGCAAAACAGTTCTCTGCAGCCACATCCGGTCCTGTGAACTCCTGCCAGCTCAGCCAATTTAAGAAAGTAAATGATGGGAATCAAAAAGGGGGCAGGAGGAGAGAAATGTGGCACTAAGAGAACAAAACACAAGCATCACTTTCTTTTTCTCTCTCTCTTTGAATATCCTGAAAATTGCAGAAACGTGTTTTCAGGGGTGTGTGTGAAGTCGAGGACACACACCTCTCACAGTCGCTTAACTCCAAACAGCACCTCACTTCTGAGCCCATGATAGCTGGAGTCTGAGGAGCTGTCGCACAGGTATCTGTTTTAAAAAGTCTGTGAGTATTTGTGGAACAAAGTGTCTTTGCAGCATGTTCCACACATGAAGTTGTAAAGAAGGCTCCAGGGTAGGTTTGAATACAACGAGAGCCCTACAGAAAAGCCCTACAGTGGCAGATGGACTTGAAGCTCAGCTGCTCTAGAAATTTGCAACACGGGGCTGGCTCCATGGATCCTGCCAGGCCAGGGCAGCAGACACAAGTCTCCCAGCAGACTCCCAAGCTTTGTGGGAGACGATCACAGGCTAAGGTCTTCACAGGAAGCTAAACAGTTGTCTCTAAATTCAGTGTCAACTAGAAGGCAGGTGGGCTAATTCGTCTGGTACATTCTGAGACCCTCTACTGTTCAGAAAAGAAAGCCTGGGACATTGATATGGAGTCCCAGAAGAGAGAATAAGAACTTAAATATTCCCCGGCAGTTTCGCTTAAGAGTTTGGAGATGGTCAAAAGACATTCTAAATGACTTTGACTGGAGAAGGGGGGGGGGGAGAAAAGCCCAGAAAGACAATATATACTGTCATTTGTTTTTCCTCTATGTTTTAAAAAAATAAACATACTCTGAAGAGACAGACAACTTCTGAGACAGAAACTCAACTGACATTGATTTCCTTTGCAGGAAGAAGGGTGGTGGTCTAAACCCAACCCACAATAGTATGGGAAGCCTCTTCCGTGAACATCCTAATTTTTAAAAATGACACACGTTTACTTGGCTACACAGTATCAGGGCTGAGTGACCACCCAGCTTCTGAGTGTTAGAAATGACTGAGGGTTTCCCTCCTTGCCCCATAAATTAAAGACTAGATGTATGCATAAATGAATGAATGAATAAATAAAAGTACATCTAAGTTAAACTTGACTCTCAACTTTTCAACTTTGATGAGTATCTTTTTAGTTCAAATTCATCTTATTTTGATTTCATTTGCACCGTCCTCTTTCCAACAATCCATATATATACACATATATATATATTTTTTATTAGGTGGAGTCTCACTGTGTCGCCCAGGCTGGAGTGCAGTAGCACACTCACGACCACCACAACCTTCATCTGCTGGGCTCGGGTGATTCTCCTGCCTCAGCCTTCCAAGTAGCTAGAATTACAGGCACGCACCACCATGTCCAGCTCATTTTTTGATTTATTGTAAAGATGAGGTTTCACCAAGTTGCCAGACTGGACTCGAACCTGTGGGCTCAGGTGATTCTCTCATCTTGGCCTCCCAAAGTGCTGGGATTATAAGCATGAGCCACTGTGCCCAGCCAACAATCTCTGTATTTTATCAGACACAGGATATAGAAAATAAATGTTTTTCTCCATGCATGCTGCCATATTTCTCTTTATTTTGAGAGAACTCATGAAATAATTATTTCACGTTTACCACCAAGAACCAACCCTTCTCAATGCTCCTACATTATTAATTGTGTAGCAATTTCAAAATCATAATAATATTTGTCACTTTATAGTTTTCTTGACTGCTTTATGCAAGGTCACTTTAACACATCGCTTATTTGGATGAAGCAAACCAAACACAGGTTGAGACTCCCTAATCTGAAAATCTGAAACCCGAAACATTTCTGGTCCCAAGCGCTTTGGATAAAGGACACTCAGTGCTTACCTACAGACGTTCCCTCCATGCATGCGACCACAGTGGAGTCATCTTTCTCCAAAAGCCTGCAGCATATGCATGCAAGTCAAGTGTGGATCCAGGAAACTCCATGAAGTCGGCGAGCTGAGATACTGTCAGACAAATGGCATACGACATGAGTTCCGTGCCCAATTACGGGCAGCACAGAACTGCAGCCTCCTCCCGAGGTTATTAGCGTCTGTGATGTGACTCTAATTATGCCTCCACTGTCTATTCCAGAACACTGACTCTTTAGAAAAGTAAGGTACAGAAGCTCTTTATTAATCACCAGTGGGAGACGCGCTTGCCCAAATAGTGATTGTAGTCTGTTAATGTGTTTACTTTCAAAGTCTTGAAACCGATTAAGAAATCTGCCCCCGGGAAATCTCACTGACTGCTAACACCAAATCAACCTTAATGATGGTAGAAAGTTGTGTGACTACCAATTGCCCAGGGCATAGCCTCCTAGAAAATGGTTGAGTAGGAAAGAGAAGACTGAATCCATGAACCTATTTAGACTGTCTATTGGATGTTTGCGTGGATATATTTATTTATATGAATATATTTATCTATTTATCTGTAGCTGAGTTGTGGTTGGAAGGATTCGCTGTTGCTTAAATGGGTAGGGTCACATCTCAACGGCATGAACTCAATTCACACCCAAGACGCTCAACATCGTTTAAATGGAAGCAGGCAAAGCTGGAGAAATCGATGAAAGCTTAAAAGAGCTTTTGAAAGTGATAGTGTGCATTACAGAAGAAGGTGAAGTGGGAGGTGGAAGAGCTCATGGGGAGATGACTTCATTCTCGCAGAGAAATAAGAAAAATGGTTTTTCCCCAAAAGGTAACAAAATAATGGAAAATACAAAATGTATGATAATCAAAGCCCAAGGCATCCTTGGCTCTCATGCACAAGTCTCAGCTGACTTAAGGTCACCATGCTGTGGGGAAACCATGTATAGGGGCTTCTGTCAGCAGCCAGAGTCAAGTGCTTGTAGCCCAGGCAACAGACACAAGAGTGAACGGATCTTCAGATGGCTGTAGCATTTCAGTGCCTAGCCAGAAGTCCTCCCAGCTGAGGCCCCAGACAGTGGAGTGGATAAAAGCCATTCCCAAGGTGCCTTGTCCAAATTCCTGACCTGTACAACCTATTCATAAAGTTAAAAAAAAAAGTTAAAGTGTTAAGTTTTACAGTAATTTGCTAAGCAGAAACACTCTCTGGAAAACAGGGATTGCAAATCTTGACCTTAGGGAAGAAGCTGAGGTTGTTTTGAAGAACTTTGCCACGTGTGTTCAGTTCCCAGGACAATACTATATGAATTCAAATGACAAAACGGAAAATTGAGAGGATAGGAAATGTGTTCAAAGACTCTTGGGCATATTTGGGAAAATTTAAATACAGACTGGATATTAGAAGGGGTTATATATGAAATCATTATTATTCTGGTAAGAGTGATAATAATGCTATCATGCATTATGGTTATGCATGGAAACTATCCATCGTTATTCTTAGGGGATGTCTGCTGAAGGATTGAGAAGTAAGGCATCCTGTGTCCTGATGTCTGCTACTTTTGAGTGTCTCAACAACAGCAACAAATTAGAGACAGAGGGAAAGGAGAGAGGAGGAAGGGGGGAGGAAGAGGGTGAATACATATGATGAATGTGGCAATGGTTGCGTCTCGAGGGAGGGTGTTGAGGTGTTCATTGCAGCACTCTCCCTGCATGTCACATGTATGAAAAGAAGATGTGGAGGAGGAAAAAAAGTGGAAGAGGATCAGTAGCACTCTTAATTGACCTTCCAGAATTGCGAGAAGTAGAAGAAAGACAAAGATTGCACAGCAGGAGAGAAGACTAAAGACTCGTGTAGAATTCCTGTCAGTCCTGGTCCGATGTGCTGATCGGTTGATTTGGAACCAAGATGACAGGCAATTAGCTATATTGATAACACCTGGAATTTAGCAAAATAGGCAATTAGTTCAATAATCGTGATCAAAACAAGGCCAGGGCTTTCCCTCTCCTCCAAGGATGACATGACAACAAGCCTGAATGCCCCCAGGGGCCTGGAAAATCTGTCAAAGGGGGACCCAGAAGGTAGAGGATGATAATGAATGAAGATGGATGCTCTGTCTGCAGGGGCAGCCTGTACTCGGCTCCGGCCTGTCGTTGCCATTCAGGTACATGAGTCAAGTGTTCTCTGATGTGAGACCTTACCATTTTTAAATGCCAACAATGAATTTGAAAATGTGAAAATGCAGTGCAGGCCAAGTGAAATACGTTGCCATGCCTTATTCAGCCCAGAAGCTATTAGTTTGAGACTTACGTTACATTTAGTCATGGCTGCTTGGTTGATCACAATTGTCCCCCCTCAGGGCAGTTTTGGATGCAGCTAAAACGAAAATTGTCCGCGCTGAAGTGGTGACTGCATGGGTGTGACACTCTGCTCCCCTCCAACGATGACATCTGCCATTTTGAGCCTGTGGAGGGCCATGGCTACACTCTCCAGATGCATCACCCCCAAATGCAGATCTGGGGACTCCCCCTTTCTCCCCAATCCCTTCCCCCCAAGTCTCGAGGTTTCCACCCTCCTTCACTGATGGATTATTTGCATCCTGGGACCAGGAAGGGGAAGTTTCCCACACAGTGTGACAAGATAGGAGACAGATGAGTGCTGTCCTTGTGGAGTGGTCAGCGAGTGATGGATTGGAGGAAGCACAGAAGGGTGACCGGTGGTTTGGACGCCTAGAAAGCGGGCTTCCTTAGGCTGCTGTCACTAGCTCTGATGTGGATTGACTTTGGCTGCAGGTCTCACAGCTGACTTTACTTGGTCACATCTCTTTGCTCCCTTCTCCGTCCCTCCACTCTATTCTGAGGAAATATTTTCTAGCCTTGGTAGAAGAAACTCTGGATGTAATTAACTGTGCTTATTTTATACCCCAATTCCTCCTAGAATCCAGGTTCTTTGAATCAATGAGAGTTGCACAAACCCCACCCCAATGAAATGAATACCAAGAGTAAGAAGTGGAGACTAGTGTGAAGAAGAAAGGATGAATGTGGTAAACATGCCTGTACTTCATACAACATATGCAGAATGGGTGAAGTCAAAGTGTGAATGGCCATGTTGGGGGAGGTGAGGATATGGACAACCATGTTGGGTGAGGAGAGGGTATGGGCGGCCATGTTGGTTGAGAGGGATGGTTTGGGCAGCCATGTTGGGTGAAGGATGAGTATGGATGGCCCATGTAGGTTGAGAGGAGGGTATGGATAGCCATGTTGGATGAGGGAAGAGTATGGATGTCCATGTTGGGTAAAGAGTGGGTATGGAAAGCCATTTTGGGTGAAGGGAGATATGGATGGCCATGTTGGGTGAAGGGAGGTATGGATAGCCATATTGAGTGAGGGAAGAGTATGCATGGCCCATGTTGGATAAGGGAAGGTACCAATGGCCATGTTAGGTGAGCGGAGGTACGGAGAGCCATATTGGGTGAAGGGTGGACACGGACAGCCATGTTGGGGTGAGGGAATGGTTTGAGTTAACATTTACAATATCCTAACTACACTGGGCTCATAAACCCACTGCCTTGCCTACTCATTTCCTCCTTTCCTACTCAAGAAAAAGCCATGGATGCAGCAGTCCTTGTGACCACAATACCTTTGCTTTAGTCATCCTTTTGAGTAATTGTATTTTAGGCAAGGCCGTCCAGATAATGATAAAAAGTTCCACAGAAATCATGGAGAGAACAGAAAGTTAAGAGTGCTTTCTTCCTGAAGGACCTAATAAACCCACGGATGACTGACCCTCGCCCCATCTCTCCAGCCTATTTGTAGTACAGATGACGGAAAAGTTTTGATATTTGCAGTGATGGGTAGCCATGCATAAGTTAATGGGGACTGGTTGATTTTCAAGGCAGAGGCCAGGCAGCGTGGCATATTCTTGGCACTTCATGGCTGTATTCTGTTCCAAAGAGAGAACACCAGCCAATGAAGTTTCTTCTGAGGCGGGAGTTGGCAAATGTTTTGGTAGAGGACCAGAAACACATGCTTAGACTCTCTGAGTTCTATGGTCTTTGTTATAATGACTCAACTTGGCTGTCACAGCACCACAGAGCCAACTATATTAGATAAACAAATGGGCATGGTTGAGTTCCAGAAAAATTTTATTTACAAAAAAATTAGCTGGGCATGGTAGCACATGCCTATAGCTCCAGCTCCTTAGAAGGCTGAGGCAGAAGGATCGCCGGAGCCCAGCAGGTCGACGCTGGAGTGGTCATGAGCATGCCACTGCACTCCAGCCTGGGTGATGGAGTGAGACTCCAACTCAAAAAAACAAACAAACAAACAACAACTAATTTTATTTACAAAAAAAGGCCACAGACCAGATCTGGTCTGTTCATAGTCCACTGACTTCTGTTTTAGGTTATCATTAACTTCAAGGAATTTTAAGGAGGCAGAAATGTTATATTGCATTTCCAGATATTGCTCAGCTGGGCTATAGTGTATGAAGGTAAACGGTATAGATGGTAGATGTCTGAATTGGAAGATAATATTATGATTTTTTTTTTCTTTTTTACCTTATGACCTTCACCTTTACAGAGAATGAGAATAAGTCATTATCACCTTAGGTGGGGTGGAGTATTACAAGAGAAATAGGTAACAGAGACACATCACTGGTTTTTGTTTTCTTCTTTTGTTTAATTTTTTGAAACGTTTTAAATGACAGAAGTGGTGGTAGTTCTGTTCTGAGATACAGCATCAGTGGTGGTGGCTGTTGAGAGGAAGGGTAGGGCTCCTTGTCTTTCTTTGGCCAGAGTGTTTTTGGGTGGAGTAGTAAGATACCAGAGATGTCAGTAAGAAGCTTACAAGAGACTTGTGTTTCCTGGAGGACGAAGTGGAGTTCAAGCAATTTCCTAGGAAGACTGGCTTGGTGAGGAGGAGGATGAAGATGTCTGCAAGTCTAGTGAGAGTAATGGCAACCTAATGTGTGTTTATTTCCACCACCTAGAGCTGAATAGAGAAATTATTACAAGACAGAGACCCCATGGCCAGCAGAAGGACTAAGCCAATCCAAATCAAGCGGTTTGTTAAAGCTAAGACAAAGATCCCAGGATGGGACAGTTCAACAAATATGTCTATCTAGCTACCTGTTAGTATTTATTTTTGTCTTAAAACAAAAATATAAAGTTTGGTCTACAAAATAATTATCAAACTATAGTACACAATGTATTTCTAAACATCTATCTATATAGACAGATATGTATATCTTAGTTTTATTTTTAATTTTTTAATTATTTAAATATTTATTTATTTATTTTGAGTCGGAGTCTCACTCTGTCGCCCAGACTGGAGTGCAGTGGCCACTCCCGGCCACCGCAGCCTCTACCTGCTGGACTCTGGCGATCCTTCCGCCTCAGCCTTCCAAGTAGCTGGAACTACAGGCGTGCGCTACCACACCCGGCTAATTTTTTTTTTTTATTTCTTGTAGAGATGAGATCTCGCAAAGTTGCCCAGGTGGGTCTCGAACCCGCAGGCTCAGGCAATCCACTCACCTCAGCCTCCCAAAAGCGCGAGATTACAGGCTGAGTCACCGAGCCCGTCTAGTTTTATTTTTTTAATTGGAAAATCTTGTTTTCTAAAAGGTAAATTAGAGAGAGAGTAAGAACAAAAGAGGAGATTCACCTCTCCAAGGCAGGGAAGGGGGCCAAAGCCAGGGAGCACATGGGCATGCTAGAGTCTAGTAAGGCAATGGCCACAGTGACCTGGTAATGGACTGGCAATGGCCGTGATGGTCTGGCAATGGCCAGATCCTTAGTTTTCGAGTTTCAAACTGAAATCAAGTTGCTGGAAAAAGGACAATTAGCAATCTGGGAAGTACTTCTCACATACGTTCCTCCTCTCAGTCTATAGACAGGTCCCATGAACTGAGGAGTAAGAGAATCAGAAATTAAGGGAAGTCAGTCCCTCATCTTTGAGTCATGGTCCATGATCGGGAAGAAAAGTTGTCGCCTCTACAGCACATCTGATTAATCTTGCTGTTGGAAAGCAGGACTGCAGAGAGGCAGCTCTGGTGGGTTGTATCAATCAGTTTAAGCTGGGTTGGGCTGTGCTAACAAATAATACCACGATCTGATGACCAAATGTGAATTCCTGCTTCATATGACACCCTCCCCATGAGTCAGCTGCAGCCTTCCTCCAGTGTTCTTCACTCTGAGGCTCAGATAAAACAGCAGGCTTGGAGGGTAAAAGGAGCATGGCTGAGCCCTCTAGAGTGTCTCCTTGCACACAGCACCCTTACTTCTGCTTAGATTTTGTTGGCCAAAGAAAGTCACATGATCATGTTTGTCATCCCCAGGAGCAGTGATAGATCTTTTCAAAGGGAGGGGCATAGAATATTTAAGAAAATTTATACTGTTTTCTTTTTCATGCCAGTTTATGGCCACAAGGTCCCATTTTGAATTGATTCATGCTCTGAAAATCTCCGGGAAATAGTTGTAAATTATTGATTTTCATCTGGCAAAGCCAGATAAAGGTCTCAGAATCCCTGAGTGGAGAGTCAGCAACTCAGAAGACATGAGTCAACATCCTGGTTAGAGGTGCAAGGCTCAGCTTCCAAAGAGTTGGCTGACCACCCTTTTGTGCACGATACGAGCTGCCTCCAAAATTAAATGCCTCCATCCTCCCAGTTAGGATTGCTTCCAGCCTGGTCATTTAAATTAATCTCACTGCAAAAACCAGCAAATCCTCAGAGGAAGACAATCTAGAAAATAGTAGTGCAGCTTTTGTGGTGTAATTCGCTTATTTTATAAAATAAACCAACCATGTGCCTGTATGTCATACCATAAGACGACAATTCATGAGAGAGAAATTGTCACTTTTCATAATTCAGAGGCTAGAATGATTGCATTCCTTTGAAAAATGAATATTCCCAGCCATTATAAAAGCATAATGGCATTTGACAGATGCATTGGAAACACCATGGCACCAAAGAGCCATTTGTCACTGCTGCCATTTTTAAGTTGTCAGAGTCTGGGATCTGATGGACCTTAACATTTTGCTTCTGATTAGAAATAATATGATGAAAAACGCTCCGTTAAGAAAGTACAGGTAACTATATAAATGTATAAGCTTTTTCCTTTTTCAAAAACCTACAGGAAAACCCACATTTACATGGAAGGATGGCTCTCTGTATGTGTAGAATGGACTCAATTTGGAGTCTGAATCCTGAAGCTATTGAAAGAACTGTTTTTGGTGAAGTCCCACCTCCTCTTGGAATCAGATCCAGTACACTTTAGACTATGACTAGTGAACCTAGAAAAGTCTCCTATGTAGTCAAGAGTTTGCTTCTGGGATTCAGGGTCGGAAAAGTCCCTACAATGCCCATGCAGTCAGTCAGAAGATGGTTTTGGAGGGTGGGAGCAACAGAGAGGAGGCAGCATCATATCACAAAATGGAACTCAAATTGAGGATCTGGAGAATTAGGCACAAGAACTATTTTTTCCATTTACTATTTCTGTGATCATAAGAATGTCATGAAGCCTCCATTTCTTCATCTCAGAGGCAGAGGATGTAAAAGTGTCTGAAAGTTGGCAATAGGAAAGTTAGATCTATGCAATCAGAAATATCCTCATGGTCTTGTAGGATCCGAGGAGAGTGTGTGGAGACAGGAGGGGAGTGTCTGGAGTATTTGGTGGTGGTTGGCTCAGTCACCAGTAAAGACTGGGAGCAGAGGTCCCTTATCATCTCCAGCCTCACCATGAGCATCCTCATCACCATCATCACCACCATCACTATCATCTTCATCACTATCTTCGCCATCATTATCACCATCATCATGGTCATTGTCACCATCAATATCATCATCACCAGCACCATCATCCTCCTCACTCTCATCACCATCATCCTTGTGATTGTCATCGTCAATATCATCGCCACCATCATCATCACCATCAATATCATCACCACCATCACCATCATCATCGCCATCATCACCACCATTACCATCATCCTCATCAGCATCATCACCATCATTATCATCGTCAATATCATCACTACCATCATCATCACCACCATCACCATCATCCTCATCACCATCATCACCACCATCACTATCATCATCATCATCACCACCATCCTTGTTATTATCATCATTAATATCATCGCCACCATCATCACCACTATCATCACCATCATCATCCTACTGTCTTCACCATCATTATCACCATCATCATTGTCATTATCACCGTCAATATCATCATCACCATCACCGTCATCCTCATCACTATCATCACCATCATCCTTGTTATTATCATCGTCAATATCATCGCCACCATCACCATCACCATCAATATCATCGCCACCATCACCATCATCACCACCACCACCATCCTCATCACCATCATCACCATCATCACTGTCATTATCATCGTCAGTATCATCACCACCATCATCACCACCATCACCATCATCCTCATCACCATCACTATCATCACCATCATCCTCACCACCATCATCCTCACTACCATCATCACCATCGTCATTGTCATCATCATCATCATCATCAGTACCCTCACCATCACCATCACCATCGTCATCGCTATCATCACCATCATCATCGCCATAATCCTTGTTATTATCATCGTTAATATCATCGCCACCATCATCACCACTATCATCACCATCATCATCCTACTGTCTTCACCATCATCATTGTCATTATCACCGTCAATATCATCATCACCATCACCGTCATCCTCATCACTGTCATCACCATCATCCTTGTTATTATCATCGTCAGTATCATCGCCACCATCACCATCACCATCAATATCATCGCCACCATCCCCATCATCACCACCACCACCATCCTCATCACCATCATCACTGTCATTATCATCGTCAATATCATCACCACCATCACCATCATCCTCATCACCATCATCACCACCATCACTATCATCATCATCGCCATCATCAGTACCCTCACCGTCACCATCACCATCGTCATCACTATCATCACCATCATCATCACCATCATCCTTGTTATTATCATCGTCAATATCATCACCATCATCGTCCTACTATCTTCACCATCATTATCACCATCATCGTTATCATTATCATCATCAATATCATCACCCCCATCATCATCACCCTCATCACCACCATCACCATCATCCTCATCATCACCATCACTATAATCACTACAGTCATCAATATCACCACCATAATCATCAACTTCATCATCATAGACATGGCCATCTCCATCATTATTGAAGAAAGGGAGAAACATTGAAGCCCAATTTTTCCAGAAATACCATTTGCACGTTAACAGTTAATTTTTTTGAGAGGGGGTCATAGTCTCACTTTGTCACCCAGGCTGGAGTGCAGTGGCATCATCACAGCTAAGGCACCCTTGTCCTGCTGGGCTTAGGCGATCCTTCCACCTCAGTCTTCCAAGTAGCTGGAACCTACAGGTGTGCACCTTCACACCTCTGCCTCCCAAAGTGCTGGTGTGAGCCACTGCACCTAGCGACAATTAATTTTTAAATCGTCACATACACGAATAAGTACCCGAAGACCAAACTTGACTCATAAACATATTTTATTTGTTTCATAGAATGTGGCTACCTTGTTTGTGTGCATTTAAAAAAATAAATGCAGCATTTTAAAATTGGAAGATTTCACATAAAAGTCTAAGCGTCTCTTGAAAATTGGAATATTGAGCCACCTAAGCTCTTCCAATTGGCCACAATTGTCTACAACTATGAAACTATTGCCTCCTTCAGGAAACATAATCTTTCTAATTCACCACAGTCCTCACTACACCCTAATGCCTAAGGACTTTCAGCTTCAATAATTTATATTGCCTGATTTGTTCTTTTTGATGTATGGACTTTCTGCCCTATTTCAAATTTACTTGATTTAAATTAATTCCAATTTGCCAACTTATACTTTGATTATGTCAGTGCTAAAATAAGAAAACAATACTTAAGATTTTTATGTTTCCAACTCAATTGGCCCAAATACTTAAAGAATATAATTTCAGGCTGGGTGCAGTGGCTTAAATCTGTAATCCCAGCACTTTGGGAGGCCAAGGTGAGAGGATTGCCTGAGCCTATGGGTTCGAGACCAGCCTGGGCAACTTGGTGAGACCTCATCTTTATAATAAATCAAAAAAATTAGCCAGGCCTGGTAGTGTTCACCTGTAGTTCTGGCTACTTGGAAGGCTGAGGTGGAAGAATCGCCTAAGTCCAGCAGGTCGACACTGTGGTGGCTGTGAGCATGCCACTGCACTCTAACCTGGGCAACAGAGTGAGACTCCAACCCCCCTCCCCCAAAAAGAATATAATTTTAATTGAACAGCACTTAAGAGTCGAGTTTTCTGTTCCCTTTTCTGCCTCACAATGGCAGAAATCTTTATTCTTAGAAGCCAAATCAGCAATAATATTTAAAAAATTGCTATTCAATAATGGTATTGAATAACTGAATATCCACATGTCAAATAAAACCATGGAATAAAAAAATAAAACATATGGAAGTTTTTTCTATATTCTCAAAGTAGAAATGATCTTTCTAGGTTAGACAGATTAATTTGATGATACAAGCAACTTCAAAAGACAAATAAAAAATGGGAGAAAATTTACTTTCATAGATACAAAATAAGGCTAAGATATGTATATATTCCCATACGTAAATACCTTTTGCAAATCACTAAAAAAGAAGGCCAAAACTCCAGTGACACTGTCCCCTGTTGTGACTCAAGTGGAGAGCACACATGACCTCCAGGCCCACACTCATGCACTCCAGGCAGGTGTTCGCACCCGTGTTTGCCTAGTGGAACTTGTTATCACTTTCCCTTGATCCACAGGCTTTTGGGTAGACAGAGACGTTATGGAGAAAATCAAATTCTTCTTCCTGTGAGTCTGTTGTGCCTTTGAACTCTTTTGCTGCCTCTGAACTCTTTTGCTGCCTCAAAGCTCATCCTGGGATGACTGAGAAATCTGGATGCCAGAGCTAGAGTCTAGAACGGATGACTTTAGCCAAACTTGATCATCTGTAGTGCACACCGGCTGACTGGCCTTGTCCCGTGGCTGATAGTGTTAGAGGGTTAAATGCTATATAGACTGAGGCTGCACCCAATAGGCAGAGACTCACCAGACAGCTAAAGCTAGGGGAGATCACAGGCTGGGATCAAAGACAAAGCTGATCTGAATGAAAAGTGACAGGAAGCTCAAGTGGGCTTTAGGACACATATGCTCATGTGCCTGTCTTCTAAAGTAGTCTATGTGCCTCCATCTCAATTGCAAGTAAGTCTCCCTGAAACGCATCCGATTTTGCCTCACCTTGTTGCCTTTTCTATGACCCAGAATAGCCCTCTCTCCCTTTTCTCCCAGCCTGTCTCCAATTCATTCAGTATTCAAGGAGCAAAGACTGCCAGTTGTACCCAAGATGCACTCTTCTATTCTTCTGTTAGCAGAAAAAGGCTAAAGTTTAAGGGGGATAGGGCTACTCTGCTCAAGAATATTGATTTCTACCTCCTTTGTAATTAGAAGTGGCCATAGAAGCAATATCTGTGTCTTGTCATGAGCGAGAAGTGCTACGGTGTGTCACTAAGATCGTTCTCTTCTGGACCGAAGTATATGCTCCCTCTCGTACCCAGCCCACATCTAATGACTGGTCAATGTTGGGGTACAAAGGCCTAGCCAGCTTCTCTGATTTGGGACATCTCTGAGTCAGCTCTTGTCTTTGCTACACCTGTATCATCATTCACTTTCACTGCTGCCCATTCTGTCTCAAAGGTGCTACTCCCAAGAACATCCCCAGTGGACTTCCTACATTCACATCTCTGAGTTGGTGCCTATCCCTGGGAAAACATGTCTGAGATGGGCAAGGATAGCCATCACCTTCCTCCTGGTAAGATGAATGATGTGTATTGGTTTATTATTATTATTATTTGAGTTGGAGTCTCACTCTGTCGCCCAGACTGGAGCACAGTGGCCACTTCCGGCCACTGCAGCCTCGACCTGCTGGGCTCCGGCGATCCTTCTGCCTCAGCCTTCCAAGTAGCCGGAATTACAGGCATGCGCTACCATGCCCAGCTGATTTTTTTTTTATTTATTGTAGAGATGAGGTCTCGCTGCCCAGGCGGGTCTCGAGCCCGCAGGCTCAGGCAATCCCCTCACCTCAGCCTCCCAAAGGAGCGGAATTACAGGCTGAGCCACCGAGCCCAGCTATTATTATTTTTTTATTTTGAGTTGAGGGGTCTCATTTTGTTGCCTTGCCTAGAGTGCTGTGGTACAATCATGGCTCACTGCAGCTTTGACTTCCTGAGCTCAGGCAATCCTTCCCTGTTAGCCTCTCGAGCAGCTGGAACTACAGACATGTGCCAGCATGCCCTGCTAATTTTTTGTATTTTTTGTAGAGGTGAGGTCTCACTATATTGCCCAAGCTGGTCTTGAACTACTGGGCTCAAGCAATTCTCTCCCCTTGTCCTTCCAAAGTGCTGGGATTACAGATATGATCCACCATACTCGGCCAGATGTGTTTTTAATGAATAAAACCATTATAAAAAAGACTAAGTTGTGTTCTTATGGGGAAAAAGAATATTGTGTAATTCAAAGTTTATTTAAAAGTTATTTATGAAAGAAGGTAGAACAGAACCAGTAAGTAGGAGAAAGAAATTTGACGAAAGTTATGGAGGTGAAGATGTATTTTTAGTAGAGAAAGTTAAAAAAGAGAGAGAATAATCTTGTATGAGAAAAGATCCTGTTTAGTAAAATTTTGTCCTAAATTGACCGGTTATTTAAGAAAGAGGAGACAACCCCCTCTGGTCCCCTCTCACTCTGGGAACTTTTCTGTACTCTCAGCAAATTCTGTTTTCTAAAAAAAAAAGAAGGAGGGACGTGTAGGGCAAGCTAGTCATAAATGCTCTTTTGTAAGTTGTGACATGGTTCATGAAAGGAAATTTATAAAAGGAATTTTCATGAAGGATCCCATGTCTCCAATACCATAATGTCGCCTTCAATCCTAGGCCAAATGCCCAGGATGTTCCATGGGAGAGAAACAGCTTTGATTTGGGTTTAGTTCCAGTTCCTCTATTTGGGTATTCTTCATTGCAACAGCCTAGGCTGAACTTGTTCATAAAACTGACCTTAAGATAACCTCATCCTCTTCCCCCACAGGCATGAGCAACCTAAGGGATTCTCTGTAGGAAGCTACATTGCACTTAGGCACACTCCATCATTCCAGGTCATTAGTGAGGGTATCTCGCCTGCTTTGGTCAGCTCATTTTGGCCAAACCAATGTTTAACTTCTATTACCCTAGCTCCTCCTGGTACCTGAGTAATGCTGCATAAATGTGTACGAATAAACGCATGACTTGCCCTAATCCAAGGTCTTTGTTTCCTGAAATCCTCCATCCAGACGTGCTGTATCTGAGCAGAGGTGTCAATTGATTAGTCTCATTGGGCTCCTGTCACACTGAAGAAAAATCAATAGCTAGACATTTGCCAAACTTACTTCATGTGAAAGTAGTTTGACTTCCTTCTCCTAAGAATCCTGTGAGGTGTGTGTTCTTATTATTCCCACTTACAAATGAGGAAACAGGCTGAAGAGGAGACAAACATGGTGAACTAGCAAGTTCAAGGGCAAGATTATAATTCAGATCCGCCTGATTACAGAGTCCTAATGGGTAATATTGTCTAAGATCTCACAAACTCATTCATCCTTCTGTGGTCATGCCATCAGTGACTCCTCCTACAGTACAACATTGAAACTTATGCAACGAAGTTCCCGAGATGACATTTCAAACAGGAGGATCCATGTTTAAACAAAGAACAGAACACCTCTCTACTCTCACCAGTCCAGACTCACTCTTACACATGAAGTTGGACAAAGACCTTTGCAAACCACAGTCTTTCAATCCATACCTAGCTCAAGTCCCCACATATATCAATCTCTTGAATAATAATCTCAGTGTAATTACCTCCAGCTGCCACAGTAGACAAGCCTGAAATCTCAGTGGCTTAACACAATAAATATTTATTTCGTGCTCACATCGAAGTCAAGTTCAAGTCACAAGTTCACGTGGGCAGCTGTTCTTTCACTTGTGACTTGAGAGATCCTGGCTGCTCCCTGTGGAGCATATGCTTCGAAGTATGCAGTAGTGATGGGAGAAGGAATTGAAGCAATTGGCAAGATGTTCTTAAGGGGCAGGCCTGGAACGGATAACATCACTTCTGCCCACATCTCATGGGACAGAATTAGTCACGTGATCTCACCCAGATGGGGTCCAGGAGGTGTAGAATTGTGCATGGACATTTGATGTCTCCCCAATGAAACTCTCAGAGAAATATGGGTCAACGCACTTATAGAACGTCTCTGCCTCTTTACTTGCAAAGTTGGGGGCCGAGGGGAAATGGCCTCTTCAAAGATTCATTTGTAGGGATATGCTTCAAAATGACTCAGAGAGCTTTTCTGTCATCTGGATTCCAGGATGCCCTTCCAAGAGCACTGAACTGGAATCACCAGAGATGGTAATCTTGCATCTAACCTCAACAATCTTCCCCAGCCCTTCTCAGTCATAGCTGGGCCTGGGAATGCTTGAACTAGGTGATTTCTAAACCTTCTTCCATTTTTAAATGTTCTTTAACTCTGTGGTTTTCTTTTTAACCTCCAGGTAGAAAAACACACAGAGAGAACTCATGCCCAGAGATATTTAAACATCCCCCTCTTTGTCACTGGGTACCTAGAAGTTTGAGG
This sequence comes from Cephalopachus bancanus, assembly GCA_027257055.1. Taxonomy (NCBI): domain Eukaryota; kingdom Metazoa; phylum Chordata; class Mammalia; order Primates; family Tarsiidae; genus Cephalopachus; species Cephalopachus bancanus. Next base: position 3,033,919 of record JAPVLO010000269.1, read on the forward strand.
TTGGTCTTAAGATTCTGTGTCCCTGCCTAGTTTCTACATCACCGAAGTTTTTACATCATATTTCTCTGATGACTGTTGTCTTGACCTTATCCTGTGTTTATATTTTGCTTGACTCACCAAAGCTTGATCCAGCTACCTAGAGATCAGTCTGCTATCACCCAGAGCCTTTTATGGGACCCTAAATCAATCTGCGTCCTTCTGTCTCTTTGAACAGCTGCACAATTATCAATATGCACTTGGTCCCCTACATATAAAATATTGGGATGTCAATAATGCTTTGTCCTATAAAATACAAGGAGTGCTTTCATATTATGTCAAGGTTCATAAAACTTTACTTGAATTGATGGATAACTGGCATTAAATGGATAAAAGCAGTGGTGCTGAATCTGAAGAAAATTGTGGGTTTTATATTGACCTGAAACCTTCTTCCTTTTCTTAAAGAAGTTGGCCTGTTCTCTTTGACATTTTCTTTCATGAAATTAAACTACTATAAATAAATAAATGACAACAAAGAAATAAATAAGGAATGACGAAAGACAGGAAGGAGGAGAACAGACTGATTTAAAACCATCTAGTAAGAGGACTTGTTAGGTCACTGGGTTCTAGGAAGCCTTCTCTGAAAACTGTAACCTAAGGACTGAGGATGAACTGTCAAAGGCAGGTGGGAGGTGTTAGCAAGATGTGTCACTTTGGTGGCTAAGGGTGGAGGTGGTTGATCTCAGACCCTTTCCTACCTTTGTGTGCTCTGTGACTCACTTTAGAGGACACAAATACACCATTTCCTGGGCTTCCACACCAGCCACTCCTGTTAAATTCCATCCGTAAGAGGTAGGGGTGAAAATTGTATAGTAGGAAGACGAGAGATGATCCGTGTGGTGGCTCACGCCTGTAATCTCAGCAATTTGGAAGGCCAAGACAGGAGGAGTGCTTGAGGTCAGGAGTTTGAGACCAGCCTGGGCAACACAATGAGACCCCATCTCTACAAAAAATAAAGAACTAGCCAGGCATGGTGGTGTGTGCCTATAGTCTCAGCTACTCAGGAGGATCACTTTAGCCCAGGAGGTCAAGGCTGCGAGGAGCTACGAGCAGGACACTGCACTCCAGCCTGGATGACAGAGTGTGACCCTGTCCCTAAAAAACATGTAAACATTAAAAAGGAGAGAAGATTCTCACATCCTGCTTCTTTCCCAGCTATACCTAGACATAGTACCCCAGTAGCAATAGTACTGGCAGTGACTACAGCTCCTGTTAAGCTGGTCAAGAGCAGACCTCCATTGTGGACACCGAACCAAGGGACAGCATCGCATAGGTGCGTGAGTGTGCCAGGGTCAGGCTGGGGGGGGGGATGGCGAGAAACTGAAGACAAGGAGAGCAAAGACCTTCAAGCTTTTCCAGAACCATGGTGCAGAGCGCCCATCAGGTCACCCGCTTGGTACCCAGCGGCTGGCAGCAGGCAGAGTCTTCCCTGTGTATGTGTTTCTTTCCTCTCAGCTCTCAACCTCCCTTCTCCTCCCCACTCCCCCAAGGCTGTGACTCTGTTGTGTCAGGTGTGTATTTTGCCATTTTAAATTTAATGGTGGCATCGCCCTTGGACCCATCCTTATGCTTATTTGCCCTGCTGACATCTTAATCTAAGGGCACTCGTCAGTTCCTGTAAAGAGGACATGTGCTTGAGTTGAGCCTTATGTCTCTTTGACCTCCCTTGCCATACTGATATTGTCGATTGATGCTTTTGTCTTCCTTCCATGGCTTCTCTAGGGTTGGCAGAAATGTACCATCTCACAGTTCTTGAGGTTGGAAGTCCAAGATCAAGATGTCATCAGGGCTGGCTCCTTCTGAGGCTGACAGAGAATCCGCTCCAGGCCTCTCTCCAGCCTCTGCTAGCCTCGGCATTCCTTAGCGTGCACTTGATGTACTCCCTCTGTCTTCACATTATCTACCCTCTACGTGCCTGTCTCTCTGTCCAAACTTCCCTTTTTTATAAGGACACTGGTCATTTTGGATTAAGGCCCATAATGATGTTCTCCTCTTAATTTGATTACTTCTGTAAAGACTCTTTTTCTACTTAAGGTCACATTGGCAGATACTGGGTGTTAAGACATCAGCATCTTTTTTGAGGGGGCACAATTCACTCCATTACAGATGGGGAAAAGTCTTCACTGTGTATAAATACAGATGGAAAGGCATCAACAGAGATGTCAAAAGCAGGTGGGAGGTTGTCCGTAGTGACATGTTGCTGAGACGTCTGGATTGGGTGGGATCCAGCGCTTGGACAGAAGTTGTGTCTGCAGGGGAGGAGGAATATGAAGAATCAGGAGGAACAGGGGACACGATGGGCAGGAGTGTTTATGTTCTGGAGTCTGTGGTGGACCGCCGTGGTTTGGTTTAGTTTCTCTGTGAAGGAGAAAGGAAGGCTGTCTCCTGAGATGCCCATGGGAGAATTGCCTCCAAATGACCCCGGGAGCTTTTGCAAAGTTCAGGTTCCAGAATGTCGTCCTGTACTTGATTAGAATCACCAGGGACAGGTCAAGGCGGCCTGTCAGAGCCTTGTTTGAAGTGAACAGGAATGTGAAAAGGAGGATTTTAAGAGGGCTCACCCCCATCCCATCCTTGCTCTTTTTGGAACAAGGAGGGACTGTCTGGGTTCCGTCCAGGTGTTGCATGTGGGAGACACAAAGCCCACCTCACACGAACCATCTCTCTACATGGGGATCTTTGGAAAGGGTGAGGGACCAGAGAAGAGTGTCGTCATTGGGCACCCAGAGAAAAATAGAATCGCCCTTCAACTTGAATCCAGGACCATTCCAGACAGAGTCTTCCATTCATGGCTGATGTTTGAGGATCCCCAAACATCCTCTCAGGAGGCTCCCCCACTAGAGATGCACAGTTTCACACTTGATTGGACACTAAGCCCCTATTTATGAACCTCAGAAATCGTAAGAAAGGCACACACATGGAAGGGAGGAGTTACTTATCCCACACCCAACATCTGCTCAACTTGCCACCAAAATTATCATCTGACTCTACAGGACACTCAGAAATGCTCAAGGTCAGTGCAAAGAAACCGGAAGCCAAGGGCCTCCACACCTTGCTCACCTCCCCTGGAAAAGACACATCTTTGGCATGATATGGAAGTCAAGGCAGGCCAAGGAAAGCAGCTCATATTGGCAAGAGGAGGCCCGTCTATTGCAGATGCTTTTGGCTGCATGTGACGGCCCCACGTAAAAATGGCGCCGGAGGCAGAAAATGTGTGAAATGGCGCAGGAAACAGAAAATGTGTGAACTGCCGTACTAAGAAGTCTCCTGTGAGAGCAGGCCCCAGGCTGGGTTAATTCACAGCCCAACATTGTCACCGAGGACTCCTGCTTCTCCCAGTCTTCTGCTCCCCACCCTGAGGGAGGCAGCCCTTATTGTAGACCACTCACGGTCACAAGGAGGTGGCTGCAGCTCCAGTAATGTCAAGAAACAACACCATCCACAGAAAAGGCTGGAACTGTGTCTCCTTTGCTTTCTCTTTTGAGAGATTCCCCTTCCTGGAAGCTCACATAGACTCCCCCATGTCTCGTTACTCAGAACTTGGTCAAACTTCCCTTCCGACAAGGGAAGTGCGACCAAGACTGGCTTAGCCGAGGGGCTCTCACACGGCACGAGAGCCGCCTCCCATCCCAGAAGCGTTTTTCGAATGAGGGAAGGTTTCCTTGTCTTCTCACAGAGTTGGATTAAAGCACTTAAACATCAATATTATTAAATATTAAAATTCCTATTATTTTACTAAATTTCTTAATTTATCCTGTAAGTAGAGTTCAGAAATTATATTGATTTTTATTGTGCGCATAAAGATAAGGTCAGAAGAGGGGCACTGGAGACTTCACTCAAATCCGTCTTTATAAATGAAAAAAATACCTTATGGGGAGAAATCTCCATCTCCTTGTGGACGTCAAGGATGTGTGTAAACAATGACGTGTCCATCACCTTGTGTTTTCAGGTGGTGGACTGCACCATGGCGTCCTTCCAGACCTAACACAGTGATGAGGTGACACACACGGCTCCCTAGCTTCCTCTTTGTCCCTCTGTGTCCATTCCCTGCCGTCTCCTAGTCTCTGCACCTATTCTACATCCCAGGAAGCTATATTGAACTGATTAACCTAGACTCTCTTACTCTCTGGCCTCTGGCTAGGTTTAGCCCTGAAAGCCACTGGCATGGGAATAACTGATTGGATGCAATTCACCCGTGGGTATCTCCTCTCCTTCCCTTGCCGCCCAGTCAAACCCTGCCAGCTCACCATCGCCAACAGCTCAGAGTCTCGAGAATCAGGGTCCTCCCCAGCCCATACAGCGCAGAGTGGTAGTCACTCCCCACTGTGGCTATTCTCTGGGCACCTCCATGTCCTTCTGGGATTTCATTAACCCTATCTGCTCCTCTGGAGACAGTAGAACATGAAGATCATTCCAGAAAAGTTCTGAAACCTGCTTCAAGAAGCAAAGCAGGTCTTGGTCTTAGCTGCCACGTTCCGTCTTCAGAATATTGGGTCCAGCCCAATGTTGGAATCAATCTTAGACCCTTAAATAGATGATACACAATCATCCTTCCTTTGGTCATCTGGTCACCTCACAGTTCTTAACACAGTTCTTAACATTCTTAACACAGTTAAGAATGTGCCTTTTTAGTGTCCCATGCTGTATTCAAAATCTTCTCAAGGAAAAAGCAATGTGTTGAAGTGTTTTCAAGGACTGCTATGGATCTGGAAGTCTACAAGTGACTCAGGGATCTGTCATTCTTCTGCCACTACAGACTCAATGTCTATGAAAAGTATATTCCAATTGAAGCCACAGGATGGCTGGGTATTGCTTGCAAGGTGGTCTCGCCCCTGGCTTTGAGACACTGCTACGTCTATGATGCACCTGTCCTCTCTGTAAGGACTCTCTCCATCCCCAGTATATGTACAGTGACAGCTCTCTCTATACCAAGGAATGCTCACCTTACAAGAGGTGACGGTTTCCACTTCAACTGACAACACCCAACCCAATCTAGCTTAACCCCAGAGCTCATAGCTCGGACAACTGTAAAGTCCAGGGGACACCCAGCTTATAGCGGCCGAGTTCAGATTTCACGTAGTTATCACCAGGACACGTTGCCGTTCAGTGACTGAGTTCTGTAGACCGCTTTGGCTGTTCCATTCTCAATCCCCACTTGGTGGCAAGAGCCTCACTCTGCCCTTGTGCCCTTGGCCTCAGCCTTGAAGCCTGACACCCCTCAGCGGATCTGCGGCAGCCAGATCTGCTGCTCTGAGCTGTGGGTGGCTTTCTGGTCTTAGGTCTCTTGAGGTCTGTGTCATGATGTGCAGAATCAGAGCTGTCAGAAAGGGTAGGGAGCCCAGAGCAAGAAGCAGGAGGTAGAACTGAGAGCTGGTGCTAGAAAGACTTTCTGAAGCCTCAGTCAAAATAAAAACAAGAAGGCAAAGGGACTCTTTATTTGTTTTTGAGTCAGAGTCTCACTCTGTTGCCCAGGCTGGAGTGCAGTGGCATGCTCACAGCTACTGCAGCCTCGAGCTGCAGGGCTCAGGTGATCGTCCTGCCTCAGACACGCACGACCACACCCTGCAATTTTTTATTTATTGTGGAGATGAGGTCTTGCCATGTTGCTCAGGCTGGTCTCGAACCCCTAGGCTCAGGCGATCCTCTCGCCTCTGTCTCCCAAGGTGCTGGGATGACAGGGGTGAGCCATTATGCCTGGCTTGCAAAGGGCTCTTCAAAGCTGCTTGCAAGACACAGAATGTCAGGACATTGTGTGGGACATGGAACACTTACTGGGCATTTCCGATCTCCACTTATTTTGCACAAAAAGAAAAGGGGGAAGATTTTCATACCACAAAACCGGCTGCACCCACCGTGCTGAGGAATGCCTTCTCCCTGTTGGAGTTCTGCAGTCGCTCTCAAGGGCGCACCTCAAACCACCAGTCACACGCAGTGGCTGTTTTTGCATCTCCGTTGTGCATCTGAAGCACTGAAGCAAGCAGGACGGTAGCCGTGAGCGGTCTGGGCTGGAGAGAGGGAGACACTCACCTCCCAGAACTCTTCCTGGCAGTGTCTTCCCTCCACTCCCCCACTGCTGCCTGTACCCCAAAGCCAGTGTGTCTCCAGCCTATGCCCCCTCACCTTTCCCAGGCGGCTGATGCCCTGGGGCACGTTTCTGTGGAGCATGGGCTGGCCAGTTCTTCAGTACCGGTGGAGGCTTCCACTTCCAGGCATCCCACAGGCCCCCCGCCATGTTTTTCTGTGGAATTCCCGCAGTGCGGCTCCAGAAGTGAGCCATGGCTAACTTTGGGGAATCAGTGTCTCTGCCTGGCGACAGTCCACACGGGAGTGAAATCTGAACTACACACACCTAACCACATCTTTACTAGAAGGGGTGAGTCGGGAGGGTCTTTTTTCCAGAGGGGCTGTCGAGGTGATGGTCTCTCCCCACACTTGAACCTCCTCCTGGAAGCCCAGCTTGCTGGAGTTGCTGACAGCCATCTTAGAATTATATTCAGGGCAGAACCACCCTGAGAAGATGCCTGGATCAGTCTCTTTCGTGTTTCTATAAGGATGTACCAGCCGGGCTCGGTGGCTCAGCCTGTAATCCCGCGCCTTTGGGAGGCTGAGGTGAGTGGATTGCCTGAACCTGCAGGTTTGAGACCCTCCTGGGCAGGCGAGGCCTCATCTCTACAATAAATAGAAAAATCAACCGGGCGTGGTAGTGAGCGCCTGTAATTCCGGAAGGCTGAGGCGGAAGGATTGCCGGAGCCCAGCAGGTCGAGGCTGCGGTGGCCGGGAGCGGCCACTGCACTCCAGTCTGGGTGACAGGGTGAGACTCCAACTCAAAAAAAAAAAAGAAGTACCTGCTGGCTGGGTACTTCTCACGCCTGTAATCTTGTGCTTGGGAGGTGGAGACAGGGGTTCAAGACCAGACAGGGCAATGTAGCAAGATCCCCTACACCAAAAATATAGCTGGGGGTGGAGGTCCATGCTAGTAGTTCCAGCTATTCAGAAGCCCGAGGCAGGAGGATTGCTTGAGCCCAGGAGTTGGAAGCTGCAGAGATCCAGCACCATACCACTGCACTCCAGCCTGGGTGACAGAGTGAGACCTTTTTTCTAAAAAAAAAAAAGAAGAAGGCAGAGGAGGAGGAGGAAAAGGGGAAGAAAAGGAAGAAAGGAAGAAGGGAAAGAAAGGAAGAGAGGAATTAAGAAAATTAAGAAGTATCTGAGGCTGGCAATTTACAAAGAAAAGAGGTTTATTTGGCCACAGTTTTGCATCTGCTTCTGGTGAGGCTTCAGGAAGCTACAGTCATGGCAGAAGGGAGGGAGGGAAGCGTATCACATGGCAAGAGTGGTAGCAAGACAAAGGACAGAATGCCCCGGCACTTTCAAGCAACCAGCTCTCCAGGCACGGTGGCTCATGCCTGTCATCCCCGCATTTTGGGAGGCTGAGGTGAGAGAATTATCTGAGCCCAGGGGTTAAGACCAGTCTGGGCACTCGGCAAGACCTCATCTCTACAATAAATCAAAAAATTAGCTGAGTGTGGTGGTGTGTGCCTGTAGTTCCAACTACTTGGAAGGCTGAGGTAGAAGGATTACCTGAGCCCAGCAGGTTGGGGCTGCAGTGGCTGTGAACATGCCACTGCACTCCAACTTGGGCGACACAGTGAGACTTCGACTCAAATAACAGCAAAAATAAACAACTAGCTCTTTCGTGAACTGACAGTGAGAATTCACTCATGGCTACAGCGAGGCCTTCCTCAAGGGAGCTGCCTCCGTGACACAAGCACCTTCCAACAGGTCCTGCCTTCCATGCTGGGGTCACATTTCAGCATGTGATATGGAGGGTTGACATTTCAGGGGGTCAGGGAAACAGAGCCAAGTCACAGAGAGATGGGTTGTATTGCTGACACCTGAGCTCTGGGTTCCAGTCCTCAGGAGGGAACCCCACTCACAAGGGTCCCACCCTCATGACCACCTCCCCAAGACCCGCCTCTCAACACCACCACCCTGACCTTGGAGGATGCACGACTCAGCTCCCAGCAGGCAGTGAGCTGCAGGACTTGGTTCTGCCAGGACTCTGGGAAGGCCACCGAGACCTTCCAGAACCTCCCATGGAGAGACAGGTGGCCAGAGCACCCCGCCAACACTGCCCCCATTTTGTTGAGAGTTGTTCTGATGGGTGCACGGGCCCCTTGCTCTCTGGATGCCCCGTGAGCACAGGCGGGCTGAGCTCCCCTGTGCAGGGTACGGCCTGAGACTGGATGGACAAGGGTCCGCTGGTGTGTGCCCTGTGGGAGGCCAGCGGCTCAGAGCTGGGCTGAACTCACAGGATGCCCGGGCAGCGGCAGCTGCAGTCGGAGCACATGGGACAGCATTCAGCCATTGCAGCAAGCAGTCTCCAGCAGTCTCCAAGGGACAAAGGATTGCTTTCCTACGCGATGGCCGCTGGGTACCTTCCTTCTTCCTGTCAGAGCCTGGTTAATACTCAGTGGGTAGATCAAATTATTGTCAGTATTATTGATTTTTTTATAGCGACAAGTTCTCACTGTGTTGCCCAGGCTGGTCTCAAACTCCTGATCCTAAGTGATCCTCACACCTCAGCCTCCCACAGTGCTGGGATGACAGGCGTGAGCCACATGCCCCCTCAGATCAAATTATTTGTCCAAAATATTTTCCACCCCCTCTATTGGGAGGCCCGCTTCTCCCATCCACTGACTTGGGCTCTGTCCTGGGGCTGCCCACTTATTCATTCAACAGCTGTTTAAGCTACCATGTGGACCGGGGGGATCTGGGTTCTGCCTCTCAGACCACACAGGCTGGAGGCAGGTAGGCACGGACCTCAGCGGGTCACCCCAACAGAGGGTCACAGGAGACACAGAGGGCACTGCGGGACCACCACAGAGCCAGGGGAAGGGCAGGCTGAGTAAGCTGGCAGGAGGGAGCGACCATTCAGCTGAGAGCTGTAAGGACAGGGGGTGGGTCTGGAGACTACCGGCCCATGCCCCAGATACGTGCTTTATTCCAAAAGGTAGACGCTGATGTGCCATGGAGGACGGTGTCCTGGGAGGCTGGCAGCCCCGCATGCTCTGTCTCTTGAAGCACTGAGGAAGCATATTTTATTGCCACTCCAAACTAGACAATAAAAACTCAAGTGGCTCTCCAGCTGTCATGGCAACACCACCACCTGGAGCTCCAGACACGTCCCCTTCTGCAGGATGCATGGTGAGAGCTCCCCTGTCCCTCTGCCCAGTGCCCATCTCAAACAGAGATTGGGGGACCAGTGGTCAGAAGGGCAGGCCACCCCCGAGGGTCCCCATCTCACTCACACAAGGGCCCCTCTGAGTCCCGACACACTAGGATGGCTGCACGTCCACACTGGCAGGGGGGGAGAAACAGTGATATGGCAAACTGCACCTTCTCTGGAATGTTCCAGGCTGACCACCATGTGGCCAGACCAGAGTGCCCCTTCTAGAGACAGCTGGAAACTGAGTACCAAGGAGCCACTGGAGCATCATTTCCACCCCAGCCGGGTCCCTCCAAGACTCCCCAGCGCCCACTACCCAATTTCAGGAGCAGACACCAGGCCCTGGGGAGCGTGGATTTAGGGCGCTCTGAGCACTTCCCTCATTCCGTGCAGTCTGCTCAGCCCTCTGGGACCGTCATCCTCATCCTCACAGCCATCTGGAAAATCGGACACTGTTATCACCAGGGGGCCAGGCCTCCCTATTCACTCAGCTCATGTCTGTCTTCTTGGGCACTTGCTCTCTCAGAAGTGTTCTCTTTGGGTGAATTAGACATTGTCCTAATTATCATCCCTGTTTTTGCAACTAGAAAGCACCATTCTCTAGGAAACAGTTACTCCAAGCTAACGGTGTAGACGTCTCCAGCTCCAGAAAGAGCTCCCAACTCAGGTTGGTCTAGTGGGCATTTCCATCCACACCGGCACAGGGTGGCACAGGAACAGCCAGGCCCTGAACCTTAGGAGGATGGGAAACAAGAATGGCAGAGACCTCTGATCACCAGCGCCAGCCTGGCAGGTCACTGGCTCTGACCACTCCAGTCATGAGTGTCATTGGATCCACCTCGTCGGTGTTTTTTCCAAATCGGTTCGATTGGGTTTTTGCGTTTGGAACCAAACTTGTATGAATACTGTACTGATGGATACAGGGATGGACCTGGGGTAAGTCCCACATTTGAGATGCTGGCCAGGAGCCTCCCCAGGTGGGACCACCACGCAGCTTCCATGCTGGGCGCACCTCACAGGAACCTTGGTGCCCACCCTGGAAAGCCCAACTCTGCCTCGTGGTTCACCCTGCCCTATATCCACACACCTCCACAGCCAGGGTTGGATGAGGCCTGAAGATACTCCCAGGCAGGGGGTTGCTGTTGGAGTCGTGCCTCCCCAGGTCCCCCTGGCTCCTGTGCACAGGTTTTGATGCCGCGGCAGCAGCGCTGACTTCCCAAGACATCCCAATCAGATCCCTTTCTTGGGTAAGAATGCTTCATTTTCTCCCTTTCTGTGGAGTGGAGACCGTCTCCCACACCCTCCAATACAGCCAAGCGTATCATCAAAATTTGACTTCCTGCATCTGCATGAGAGAAATAGGACTTTGCAGAAACTGGCTGCAAACCAACCTCCATTTCCCTCCTCTGAAAAGTGCCGGGCACCAGCCAGGAATTTTCTTTCTTTCTTTCTTTCTTTTTTTATTTTTTGAGTTGGAGTCTCACTCTGTCGCCCAGACTGGCGTGCAGTGGCCGCTCCCGGCCACCGCAGCCTCAACCTACTGGGCTCCGGCGATCCTTCCGCCTCAGCTTTCCGAGTAGCCGGAATTACAGGCGCACACTACCACGCCCGACTAATTTTTTGATTGATTGTAGAGATGAGGTCTCGCTGCTCAGGCAGGTCTCGAACCCCAGGGCTCAGGCAGGAATTTTCTTTCTAACGGGAAGTAAAGGCAGGGTGGAGCAGCCATGGGATACCTCAGGGCTGACGCAGCCGCTCTAGGTCCAGGAAGGAAAAGTGAAAAGGTAGGGAGGTCATGAAACAATTCAGCAGATAACAGGCGGGAGAAAATGAGGACCGTTAACAGGCAGTCGAACATTTCTGTAAGTGCTACATAATGACTCCGTAAACGCCCAAGGCTACATGAAGACCCTCCAGCATCATCTCCTTAAAAATATAACACATCAATTTTTTTTTTTTGCTTATGATGTCAGATAATTTATTTTACAGGATTTGAATCATGTCAACCAAACATTGACTCAAGATAGGGCAGCTATTCCCCCAAATGTTTCAAAATGGGCACTGTTGAATGAGTGAAAATGGTAAAATTGTCAAGTAACGCAGAAGTGCAGGAGGAGAAAAATCAATGCTGCCCGTCTTCTAGTGCCTCGCCCCGAGCTCCAGCCCCCACACACTCAGAATAACCCCTGGGTTGGTTAGGACTGTCCTGTGTGGGGAGCTGGCTCTTACGACAGTCACCACAGTGTAAAGGCAGAATACCCCTGCAGAGAGTTTGTGGGAGAAACACAAGGAGGGTCAATCACAGAAGAGAAGTTTGAGCATGTGGGGAAGACACTGAGAGGATGGGCTGAGTGTCTGTCCAATCCATCCCACCCCTTTCCTATGGGCAATACCTCTTCTTGGCCCCCGCTGGCATCTGGTTCCTACAGTGACATCAACCAAGGTGTCTCTCCGAGGGCACCTGTGCATGCTGCTGGTGTGAGTCAGAAGGTACGTGGATGTCGCAAAGCTCTGAGAGTGCAGGGGCCTCTTTGTAATGGCAGCTGGCACTTCAGTCCTGGCCAGATACAAAAACAGCACATGCTCAGGGAAATGTCCCATCAGTCTCTAGCAGTGCGTGCACCAATTATCCTAAAACTTCTAAATTCCAAAGAGCTCTCCCATACGAGTGTGTTTAAAGTGGCATGTTCTCTTTCAAAATCCCCTTCCGAGAGTCACAAGAAGTTTTACAGAAAGTCGACAACGTGGGAAAGGTTCACGGTTCCATGTCCTCAAGCTGTAGGGCTCTTTTGAGAACATGGCAACATGCCTGCATCAGCTGGGCCTGCCAGGGAAACAGGACACAAATGTGTGTGTGTGTGTGTGTGTGCTTGGGATGGGGAGAGACGTGATAAATCGATAGATGATGACGGAGTTGATGGATAGACAGGTGATAACAGAGTTGATGATGGATAGGCCGATGGTGATGATAGATCATAGATGGATAGATAATTGATATACGCTAGGTAGATAGACACATACATAGATGCATGGATACACTGATGATAGGTGATAGATAATTGATAGATGGATAGACAGGTAATTGGAAGGTAGATAATGATAGAAGATAGATGGATAATCAATAGATGATAGATACATACATATATAGAGGCATAGATAGATCAATGATCATAGATCAATATCATATCAATATCAATGATAGTTGGATAGATAAATAATTGATAGATGGAAAGATAGATCATAGATAGATAGATGGCAGGTAGATGGATGGAAAGAGAAATGAATAAATAGAGAGAGAGATCTTAAGGCATTGGCTCATTTGATTGCAGTGCTGACCGTTTGAAGGGTAACTCAGTAGCCTAGAAATTCAGGCAGGATTTCTACATTATAATTTTGAGGCACAATTTCTTCTTCTCTAGGAAACGTCAGTCTTTGCTCTACAGTCTCCAGCTGACCAAGCAAGGCCCACCCACACCACTGAGGATAATCTCCTCTACTTAAAGTCAACCGATTGTGAATATTAATCACATCTATGGAATATCTTCGCACCGAAACTAGTATTTGACGAACAAATGGACACCCTAACCTTGTTAACGCATAAAACTAACCATCACAGCATACCTCATAGGACTGTCTTGACTCCTTAAGTCAGTTCTGATGCGAATTTTGCAACAATTCATAAGCAGAGTGGTTTGACATTTTCTCCAGTCTGGCTCGTAGGTGAACACCACCAGATTGGGACATGATTTAAGTCCCCCGTGAAACCATCTGGCCTCATTTACAGGGTCAAGGACCAGACGTCTAAGTCCACTGAAGAAATTCTTGACTCTACAAGGGATTCTGGTGCCTTTGGCTCTTCAGACCTAGAAATAAATGGCTTCAGACCTAGAAATAAATGGCTTCGGGCTGGGGCTAGGGAGAGGCAGGACTCGGGGAAGAAATTAAAGAGAGATGAGAGAGGATGGTATCTTGAAGGACAAGGACATTTCAAGGTCAGACTAAAGCAAAGAAGCTTGGGACGGAAGGCAGAGAGTGTCAGGGTGAGTGCAATGCTGGCGAGGAGCTGGATGTGGGATGCTGCTGCCATCTGTGTTCTTCACAAGTATTGCGTGGGAGGGTTTTCTGTTCAACAAGTGCATCTGTCCATCCACAGAGGCCTCTGCGCTCTTTGGTCAATACGAGGATGCACCACAAACCAAAATGCAAGAGGCAATAACAGTCCCAGGCAGCGAAGAAGAGACAGACCAGGTCGTGTTGTCACATCTTTCTCGAGCATCAGCTACCCTTTATTTAGTTGGGTCTTAATGAACCCTTTTTATAGACAACAAAAGTGAGACTCAGAGATGCCCCATAATGTGCCCTAGATCATGCACCAAAATCATCATGCACTGAAACCAGACCATCGCCAAATGCCCTTGACCTCCAAGCCACCCCTCTGTTTGAGACAAGTGCTGTCCAATAGGAACAGAAAGCCAGACACGTACACGGAGTTCAGCATCCAGTGGCAACCTTCAAAAAAAAATACAGACCAGTTAAAAAATGTATCTGATTTGATTGACTGTAGCTCATCCAACAATACATGGAACATGGTGAAATATCTCGATATCTTCCCAATGTTCATGCTCTGTTTACACGGGTCTTGGAAAGCATCATCCTAAAAAGTTTGTATAAGTCCTGAGCTCCTTTAGAAAGCAGTTTCATGTTTAACACATCGCATTGATTGTTGCCAAGTCTCCATTTGTTGCAAATTAGTCATAATACAAGCACTAGCTTCAAAAGGCAAGAGCAGGGTGGGTCTGGGAAACAGGATGTTGGAATTTCTGTCCTCAGCTTGCAAAACCACAAGATGGCACCTGGGAATCTTTGTAACAACTTTGTTTTTCTTTTCTGTTCTGTTCTGTTTGGCTTCTGCTCTAGCAAAGAAGAAAGTAAGGATGGAAAATGGTGACTGTGATATCACAGAGGCTGGTGAGTTGCAGCCATATGTTAAAAAGCAAAGGAAAGCAGGTGAAATTGATCATAATTCCATTGTTTGTTTGGCCAGCATGTCTCAGTATCATCATCGACGTGCTTAGGGAGTGGTGAGTTCTGAGGTGGCCCAGAAAGCCTGGGCTCCATCTGAACAGGCAGCGACTTCCCTGTCTGTTTTGGGCGTGTGGGAAGATGGGCTGTGTTTTATGGGGTCTTCCCATTTTTCTAAATGAATGCAGGAAGTTGTGAAGCTTTAAATGTTATGAACCAATTCCAATTTCCCCCCAATCCTAGACAGAACAAGTTGCTTGCGTGTTGGTTTTAGCCTCTGGTCTGCCAACTGACGGTTTCTACTATGCAGTCGTACCCTTGGAAAGGAAGATCAGCCTTCAATCAGGAGTCTTTAGGTGGGCCACCCAAGTTTAAAACTGAGACACAGGCCAGGCATGATGGTTCATACCTGTAATTGTAGCACTTTGGAAGGCTGAGGCATGAGGATTGCTTGAGGCCAGGAGTTTAAGAGCAGCTTGGGCAACATAGTAAGACCTCGATTCTATAAAATGTTTTAAAAATTAGCCAGGCATGGTGGCGCATGCCTGTAGTCAGTCCCTGGAAGGATTGATTGAGCCCAGGATGTCAAGGCTGTGGTGAGCCATGATCTTTTCTACTGAACTCCAGCCTGGGTGACAGAGTGAGACCCCAACTCAAAATAAAAATAAACCAAGACACAACCTTGAGCATCGTTAGGCTTGCATAGCCTCAACACTTCCATGGTTGTGTTATATAAGCATCAGCACTTCGTAATATATCAGGCACTGTTTTAAAGATTTTATTCATATCCTTTCATCTAATCTGTGCAATAACATAATGAAGTAGATACTATTACATTGTCTCAATTATACAGGTAAACAAACTGAGAATCAGAGAAGTCAGATGACATGCTCCAGGTCACCAGATAACCTAAGATTTGAACCCAGGACCCATAATGTATGCACTTAATCACTATGCTTTATTTTCTGCCTACTGAAAGATGCCCACTGGCATCACAACCAGAGGCCAACCAGAAGCATGAAGAATAAGACAGGAGGCAGGAGGCGGGAACACGGGCAGCCTTTTATGGAGACAAGGCTGAGTTTGTCCCCCAGGTCCTGTTCTTGACTTGTTTTTCCCTCTGAGACCCCTGCCTTGAAGAGCTGTGTGCTCTTCAAGGGTTGTGTGACTTGACCACAGCTCCTCATGCCTCCCGCTCGGCCCCTGTGTCTCTGTGGGTGGAATGTGCTTCCCACCCTTTTGACGTACTTGGGAGGGTGGAATACAGGCAGAGAGGACACTGTGCCATCTCTGCCTCTCCCAGGAGTTTCACTATGACAGGACCACCCCTGGGCTGCAGTTTTTCCTTCAACTTGGGCTCTGGGATGAAGGATGTGGACCTGTCCAAGCCGGATGATCCCCGTGGAAGCTGGAACAAAGGCAGCCGATGTGCAACCAACCCAGAGCAGTGAGCGAGGAGTACATCCTTATCATGTCAAGCCCTTGGTAATTGTGGGTTGCTGTGAAGCAGTATTGTCATATACTTGGGAGGCCATGGGTCAGTGTGAACCTCACTAGGTTCCTGGAAAGAAAACCAAGCTAAAAATGACTGCTCTACACTATAACTCATCTGGTTCTTCCAACCAAAGCACACAATACACAATATGGACTCCATGCCAAGGCTCATCCAACACTCACCGGTGATAGCAAAGGGATCATTTTGTAAAGACACCAAGGAACACTAAGAGCCAACCATGGAGTTTCTATAAAGTCTGCAGCACCATCACCGCTATCATCATTATCGTTATCATAATCATCGCCACCCTCATCACCTTCATCACCTGCATCACCACCGTCATCATCATCATCATCCCCATCAACACCGTCACTATCCCCGTCATTATTGTCATTGTCACCATCACCATCGTCACCACCACCACCACCACCATCACCACCACCACCATCATTACGAATTTCCTGGGATTGGAACCCAGGAAATCTTCCTCTCAAGCCCAAATGATGAGTCCCCTGGAAGGGTAGTCCGGAAGTTGATGCCCTCACAGGTAAGGAGAGTGGCCCATCAGAGGTGTGGCTGAAAGGGCCACGAGGGTCAGCCCGGGTCTTAGCGCATTCCCATCTGCCCAGGCCACGGACTCACCTTCACAGGATGCACTCTCCTTGTATTCCAGTCATGAGCCTGTAAGGATTGTCCCTGCACTGCAAGTGGCTTCAGGCAATCGACGCTGACTCTGGGTCATGGGTGAAGACAGTTCAGGGAGGCTCTGAAGGCTCCCAAGGCTGACAGGTGTGGACGACTAGGAGGTGTCAGAATGCCGAGAAGAAGAGTAGCTGCCATGTGCCTGTGACGACTCTCGTATGACTGTCTTCCTGGCAACCAGTGTCTTCCCCCATTCCTCATCATGTGCCTGTGACGACTCTCGCATGACTGTCTTCCTGGCAACCAGTGTTTTCCCCCATTCCTCATCATCATCACCATCTTGGATGACCTTCACTTAATATTCCATATCACGGTTGTGCATCGGTTCTTGTTGATGGGTTATCAGTTCTGACTGGTACATGTCTTTGCCGTATCAGGTCTTGGCTATCCACTCCGATAATAAGACATTTCTTTGCATATTCTGATCAGCTGCAAAATGCCTTTCCCACTCTTTTCCTTTTCCGAAGTCTCCTCTATCACTTAGTAATTAATTTAAAGGAGTCACAACAAGAGAAAAAAACATAAATGCCCGTAGGGGCCGGGTGTCAACAGCTGAAGGAGCCAGATGGTATTTTGTGTGTGTGTGTGTTGGCGTCTTACTCTGTTGCCCAGACTGGAGTGCAGTGGCTGCTCCCAGCCACCGAAGCCTCGACCTGCCGGGCTCCGGCGATCCTTCCGCCTCAGCCTTCTGAGTAGCCAGAATTATAGGCACGGGCTACCACGCCTGGCTGATTTTTGATTTATTGTAGAGATGAAGTCTCACCAAGTTGGCCAGGGTCTCGAACCCACGGGCTCAGGCAATTCACTCACCTCAGCCTCCCAAAGCGTGGGATTACAGGCTGAATCACCAAGCCTGGCGATATTTCTTCTGTACAGATACCCTCAGTCCACATATTAAACACAGAGGAACGATCTTCCCTTCCATACAGAACTGTTTTCTTCCATTTTTCTTCCAATACCTGGCTTTCTTGTAATGTATTTTTTTCTCATTTTTGATAGGAACATGGATATAAATGAATGTTTTTCTCTTCTAAGAAGAGTTGCAGTAGAAGCACAATGATAACCAGCCACTGACACTTGGCCTTGGTACCAGGAAGCCAGTAGGGCAGGATGGAGACTGGGCCATGCAGCTGAGACCAACTCCTTGGAAGGATAAGGAGCTTGTGGCAGCTAGATCTTCCCATTTTTCAAAAGAAACTGGAATGAATTTTAGTTTAAAATACCCTGATTTTCAAATCTTGGCTTGAATTTTTCAAACACCATATGAGCCAAGCCAAACACATCTGCAGTCTGGATCCAGCCCTAGAGTCTACCAATTTGGGGTCTCTTCTGGGAGTTTCACAGAGGTCGTTTGCGTCCCAGCTGTGTCCCTTCCTGACTAAATGACCTTGGGTCACAAACAAAAGGGATTCGGCTTCAGCATCATTCCATGGGGAGTGGCAGTGCCTGTGGTATGCGGGTTTTGTAAGGGTTAAGTGAGGTAATAGACTCAAAGTCTCTGCAAATCTACTTTTCCACTGCTGCGCTTTCAGGTATATTCAAATTACAGGGAACGTCAGGCAAGGTTCACTAGATGATTCTACAAAAAACAAGAAAAAGAAAAACTTAGCACATCTTAATGTGTGCAGTGCCAGATCACAGCAACACGCTTTGCGTTTTTCAGTGAAGTTGTGAGTCACCTGACTCATCTGACAAAGGGATGGTGGTGATGGTAGCGATAATAATAATCGTCATCATCAAAATATTTTGAGGGCTAAAGATATACCAGACTCTGTTCTAAATGTGTTTCTAGTGTAATATCAATAATTATAGTGTACGTATGGGGCACATTCTCTGTGTATTCATTTAATTCTCACAGCAACCTTATCAGGCGGGTACTATTATTATTCTCATTTTACAGATGAGAAAACTGAGGGACAGAGAAGTGATTTTCCTTAAATAACACCGCGAATACGTGGTAGAGCTGGGATTTGAACCCAGGAAATCTTCCTCTCAAGCCCAAATGATGAGACCCCTGGAAGGGTAGTCTGGAAGTTGATGCCCTCACAGGTAAGGAGAGTGGCCCATCAGAGGTGTGGTTGAAAGGGCCATGAGGGTAGAGATGGGATCTCACCAAGTTGGCCAGGCGGGTCTCACGAACCCGCGGGCTCAGGCAATCCACTCACCTCAGCCTCCCAAAGTGTGGGATTACAGGCTGAGTCACCGAGCCCGGCGATATTTCTTCTGTACAGATACCCTCAGTCCACATATTAAACACAGAGGAACGATGCTAGCACATTTCTGGGAGTCCTAGCACATTTCCATCTGGGAGAGCCCAGGCCACGGACTCTCCCTCATAGAAAGTTGCACTTTCCTTGTATTCCAGTCATGAGCCTATAAGGATTGTCCCTACACTGCAAGTGGCTTCAGGCAACCGACGCTGACTCTGGGTCACAGGTGAAGACAATTCAGGAAGCTCTGAAGGCTCCCAAGGCTGACAGGTGTGGACGACTAGGAGGTGTCAGAATGCCGAGAAGAAGAGTAGCTGCCATGTGCCTGTGACGACTCTCGCATGACCGTCTTCCTGGCAACCAGTGTCTCCCCCCATTCCTCATATCGAGATGAGTAAGAAAGTGTCCTTGGGTCACCCCGGTCCACCTGAGGGGAGGGAGGAAGGACCTGGCTCCACTGTGGGGAGTGGACGACAGGTGTGACTGGGCCACACAACCAGACACTATGACAGTCGGTTCCCAAAGAGAAGCAAGAGTCTGACAAGAGGGAAAAGCCGTTGTCCCTATGGGGCGTGATGCCCCCACCAAGGTACGGGGAAACCCAGCCCTGCTCCGGCATTGACACCATGGCGGGAAACTGGGCCCCAGGCCCGTGAGCTTCCGTTCAACTTGACCCTGATCCAGAAGATCACATGCAGTGAATTCTTAGCAAAACGTCACTCATGTATGTGTAATTAGGAGAGAGGACGGTAAAACGGTCGTCAGCTCTTTGGTTAAAGTGTCGTTATCAGTCTTGTACATGATAAATGTATATAGTTTGCATTTTGTGCTAAAATAAATAATTTATAGAAGTATAATAATTTAATCTCGTTATATGACAGAAACCATTGACTCCTCAGAACTGGAAATCTTTGAAATTAATGTGCACAGAACAAAATTTTGTAAACTGTAATTTAACCAAGTGTATAAAATATAATCCCAAGTCAAGGTGATCAGCCAGTTTTGTCTTGGAGAGTGGGTAGCTGGAGACAAAGTTAAAAGAAACTTTCTTTGAAAAAATGTGACCTGAGCCAGGCTCGGTGGCTCAGCCGGTCATCCCGCGCCTTCGGGAGGCTGAGGTGAGCGGATGGATTGAGCCCGCGGGTTCGAGACCCGCCTGGGCAGCGAGACCTCATCTCTACAATGAATCAAAAAATCAGCCGGGCGTGGTGGTGCATGCCTGTGATTCCGGCGACTCGGAAGGCAGAGGCGGAAGGATCGCCGGAGCGCAGCAGGCCGAGGCTGCGGTGGCCGGGAGCGGCCACTGCACTCCAGTCTGGGCGACAGAGTGAGACTCCAACTCAAAAAAAAAAAAATGTGACCTTGCCAGGCACACCTGTAGTCCCAGCTACTCAGGAGGCTGAGGCGGGAGGATCCCTTGAGCCCAGGAGTTCGAGGCTGCCATGAGCTATGATCATGCCTATGAATAGCCACTACACCCCAGCCTGGGCAACGTAGCAAGACCTCACCTTAAAAAAAAAAAAAAAAAAGATATAAACCCATAGTGTAAAAACAATTGACTTGTACAAAAAGAGACAGTGAAAAGGAAGTTACTGTCTCTAAAATTTCCACCCCTCTTTCTCCTGTTTGAGGAGATCAGATCCTTATATACACTTGTAGAAATACTCTGTATGCTGTTAGGTGTAAGTCCACCCACAGCTCCCTTTTGCCAATGAATGCATTGCATACTATTAACACCTGCTTTATTGATGTCACAATGTTTCCTGAAGACAGCCTCTGTCTATACATACCCGAATCCAGCTATCCGATTCTTTATTACCACAGCATGCAGTTGCATTGCAGGTATGCACCACTGTTCAGTGTAATCTCTATTGATGGGTATTTGAGGGGTTTCCAATCATTTGTTACCTTAAACAAGGCTCCAGCTAATATCCTTACACACATATCTGTGGTCATGTCTAAAACTATTTGTCATCTGGATTCCTAGGAGTAGGACTTGTGGGACACATTTTGGGTGGTACAAAATCAATCATCACAGACGCACCGGCTGGGAACCCGGTGACTGGTGTAGACAGCTAGCTTCCCCACGCCTTGTCAGCACAGAATCATATTGATCTTTCATGTGTTGACAAACTGGCAGGTGAAATCTCCGACACTCCTGTGAGTGTGAATGAGGTTGTAGAGGCTGGGAGGATTTACTGGAGCAGGTCTCATTTCAAACAGTCCAGAATCTCTTTCTCCAGGAGCAGGGAAGCAGGGCTACCATCGGCCCTCATAACATGGCCATGCCTGGCTGACTAATTTTAGCTAGCAAGTTGGCACTAAAAAAATAAAATAAAGTAAACTGGTCACAATAAATTTAAAAATTAAAAACCTTCATAAAGTAAAAAATAGACTCAATTAAAACTCCCCAAAATATACTCTTGTCTTTAAACTTAGACCTTTCTTACAGTGTCTAGTTTAGACTCTGTTCTATATTAATCATTAGCTGGGTCTTATAAACCACAATTTACTATAATAAAGCATGAATAGATAATATATACACAACCTTAAGTTATTTTTATTTTTATTTTTTTTTTTGAGTTGGAGTCTCACTCTGTCGCCCAGACCGGAGTGCAGTGGCCGCTCCCGGCCACCGCAGCCTCGACCTGCTGGGCTCCGGCGATCCTTCCGCCTCAGCCTTCTGAGTAGCTGGAACAAGTTATTTTTTTAAATGTAAGCCTTTAAAAATAAAAAGACAAGACTAATATAATCTAGAAACTAGTTTCTGTCAACAGGTGCTAAAAGACTAAAGACTGATTTTTTAAAAACTCTAAATAATAGTCTCAAGACCCATAGACACTGTTCATCAATAGTTCAAATAGATAACACATTGCCTAATTAAACTGTAAATACTAAAATAAATGTATGTTACTTTAAACAAGTTTTTTGGTAATAATTCCGATCCGTCTCCCTACAACCCAGTTGTACGAATTAAGCCTCCTTTTCCTCCCAGTTTCTGCCTGTTGACTTTAATTAACCACAAACAATAGCAGCCGGTTTATTGAATCAGACCAAAACGGAGCGACTTTCTCCACAGGGACAGTGGCAGTGTCTAGAGATGGATGTCACAGCTTGGATGAGGACCTGCTGCTGCCATCTACTGGGCAGAGACCAGGGACGCGGCTAATGTCCTGCCACACACAAGACACCCCATCCAAAGAGCCATCCAGACCGACCAAACATTACCCATGCTGGGGTGGAGAAACCCCAGCTTGGACTACGTGGAAGGCTGCACAGGATCCTGAGATTATCAGAGTTTCTTTCCAGATTGGCCGCTTTGGCAGCGAGAGTGTTGGGTGGATTTGAAAGACTAGAAAGGACACACACACACACACACACACACACACACACACACACACGAGATCTGTTTCTATGATTTGCTCTTGGTTGAGATAAAAGCCATATGAGGGGGAACCCCCAAAATCTGAAATTTATTTATCAAAAACTGTGTATTCGCAGCCAGGTTCGGTGGCTCAGCCTGTAATCCCGCGCCTTGGGAGGCTGAGGTGAGTGGACTGCCTGAGCCCGCGGGTTCGAGACCCGCCTGGACAACTTGGTGAGACCTCATCTCTACAATAAATCAAAAAATTAGCCAGGCGTGGTAGTGCGCGTCTGTAATTCCGGCTACTTGGAAGGCTGAGGCGGAAGGATCGCCGGAGCCCAGCAGGTCGAGGCTGCGGTGGCCGGGAGCGGCCACTGCACTCCAGTCTGGGCGACAGAGTGAGACTCCAACTCAAAAAAAAAAAA
This sequence comes from Cephalopachus bancanus, assembly GCA_027257055.1. Taxonomy (NCBI): domain Eukaryota; kingdom Metazoa; phylum Chordata; class Mammalia; order Primates; family Tarsiidae; genus Cephalopachus; species Cephalopachus bancanus. The sequence continues at coordinate 3,056,402 of JAPVLO010000269.1, forward strand.
AAAAATTGTGTATTCGTTCTTACATGCTTAAACTTCAGTCCTCTTCAAAGTCCTCTCCATCGGATGCAATACACCTATCGAGATGCTTTTTCACCGTTCAAAACAGATTTTTGAACTCATCAGTTTTGATGCCTTTTAGTGCTTCTGCCATTTTTTGCTTCACCTCATCCACACTGGCAAAATGTTCCCTTTGAGGACTTTTTTCACCCAGGAAAACGAAACGCATGTCACTTTGGTTGATATCAGGTTAATAGGGAAGGTGGGGCACAGAGGTCGTACCATGTTTAGTTAAAAACTGAACACTCAGCACAGTATGGGCAGGTGCGCTGGTCAATCACCCATCATGAAATGGGCAAATGCATTGAAAGAATCTCCAAAAACAATTCCCTGAAGCCGAACGCAGCCTCTCCCAACAACGCTAGCTGGTCCACGGATGCCGATGCGTTCCTAGAACACTTACCTGAGGGCGGGGACAGCCTGTACTACAAGTGGCCTACCCTCCAAAAGATAATTCCTGGGTTTTTTGGGTCCTCCCATACAATGGCTGTTGACCTGTGGGTTGGGCCATTCCTGCAGAAGACGATGTTTCTTCTCTTGAGAAGTAGAAGCAGAGGTTGGACCGACAGGAAGGAGACTGAACGTGTTTTGGTCAAGAGCGCGCCATGAGTAAGAAATCATTTTGTCCCAGCCAGAGAAGCAGTCTTGCTTCTAAAGGTGTCTTTGAGACAATAACGTCTACATACTCTTCTTGTCACTTCACATTCCCCCACCCCTGACTCCTATCAGCTCCCATCCAGGTTGTCAGGGTGTCCTTGTCCCAGAGGTGATGGCCGCTGGAGAGAGCAATCAGGTAAGTAGGGGAAAGATGCTTGCTTCTCCCGAAAAAACCATCGTTCATGGAAAATAACATCTTGTACACTGGTGGTCAAGAAGGAGAAAATGACCAGGCCTGGAGGGCAGTGAACAGGGCAGGGATCGATTTCCCACGGAAAAGAAGGGAGGCCTATCCCGGACCCACGTGGCCCTGCTGGAGCTACTGGGGAAGGAAGAACATTCTTGAAGGGAGACACATTGGCCACCCAGACAGCCGGGAGTGTTGGGCTACATGACAAGCTGGGAGCCCAGACCTGACAGCAGCATGCAGTCCTGGGTGAGGAGGAAGCCCGGTGACTCAGGGGGGCTGGGAATTCCCTGTATGTTCTGTGTCCCACCAAGACACGTTTCTTTTGCAAAAATAACAAAGAGCTGCCCTATTGCACTCTAGAACCCCAGGAGCCATGCGTCCTTGGAGCTGAGCGGCGAGCCCAGTGGCCAGGTGGAGTGGGGACTGGATACATGTTTGCTGGATCTGAGCATTTGGGAGTCTGGGGCCCTGGACCCTAAACTCCTCTGACAAGGAGTCTGTGTTCCAGGTCAACTCATTTCGCCTCTTTAGGGCTTTCTTCAGGCAGTTTGGCCTCTGGGTGTCATTGTTCAGCCCAGGCCAATAAGACGGCCCTCATTATACAAGCTATCTTCAAGGAAAATGAACGGGGAGTAATTTAGGGAGATTAAGTGGGCTTGGCCATGGACTCATCACGGCTCCTGCAATGCTTCATCTCTGGGCTGAGGGAACCGCTCAGCTCAGAAATGCCAGGACAATTCATCAGCCCCTGACACGGATATGGAGTGAAGTAACATCATTAGCTTGTAAAATGTAGGGTTTTGCTTTCCCTATATCTGTCCATCTGTTTTATGGTTGGTTCAGCCCTGCCATAAAATGTGAAGGAATTAGAATAACTGTCGGACTCCCTGCTCCTAGAATACACTTTCTGAAATAATAGCGCCACGTGGTACAGACACTCGGAGCCAGGAAGGACTTTCCTATGCAAATGGCACAGGCCACTAGCTTTCGAACTCATGGACTTGGCCTTGGGATGCAGCCTGCACCAGGTCTGCGAAGAAAATTAGCACACGGCTCATAAATGAGACCTCCCAGTGACCCCATCAATAGGAGATGAGCTATGCCAAAGTTGTCTACTTAGGTCAGTGTGAACCCAGAGGATACATACACCGACACTGAGTCCAAAATACTATTCTGAGTAAGAGATGCAGGCCCATAAAAAAGGGTACAAATGATACAATGTCATATATCGAAACTTATAGAAAAAGCAAATCCATGACAGAAAAGAGGTAGGGGTTATTCACAGTTGGGATGGAAAGACACAGGGAACTTCTGGGATCATGGAAAAGGTCCTCTACATCTTTATTATTTTGATGGTTACTGGGGTGTAAATATTAATTAAAACTCGTGGAATTAGGCCTAATTCCATATAGATCATACATCAAGGCCAGGCTCGGTGGCACATGTCTGTACTTCCAGCACTGTGTGAGACTGAGGCAGGAGGATCACTTGAGGCCATCCTGGGCAACATAGCAAGACCCCATCTCTAAAAAAAAAAAAAAAAAAAAAAAAATTAACGGGGCGTGGTGGTGTGCACCTATCATCCCAGTTACTTTAGAGGCTGAGGCGGGAAGATCACTTGAGCCCAGGAGCTGGAAGCTGCAGTGAGCTGTGATTGCACCACTGCACTCCAGCCTGGGGGACATAGTGAGACCCTGTCTCTAAAAAATAAAAATAAACATTACACATCAATAAAGCCCATTTTTACAAAACCAGTAACGCTGGTTTGACATAAACCTCAAGAGTCATGTTGCCATGTAGGGAGTAACTAATAGGGGACATACTGTGGAATTTGCTTAAAGTGATTTGTTTCCTTCTGGGAGAGGACTATGGTTTGCAGACAACCGCAGTGCGGGCTGGGGTTACAGGGCACCCACCTGCCATGTCTGCCAGTCTAAGCCGCCAAAGCACTTCTAGTAAGCTCAACTCGTGGGAGGCTTATACCATCGACTGTGAAAGACCAGGGGAATAGAAACATATTCCAGTCCACCTCCAATCTGAAAAGTAAGGGGCTTTTCTCAGTGTCCCAGTCACGGGCAGACGGCCAGTGCGTGGGAACTGACAGCATTGTTTTAAGCGGTTGACGATGCTGCCCTCTAGTGATCATCCTCAGAACAGGCGCTTGGAGAGCAAAGGCAAAATTTCTTACCCTTTAGGTAACAAAACAGATTTGGGGGACTGGGCGCGGTGGCTCACGCCTGTAATCCCAACCACGCCACGGTGGGAGGATTGCTTGAGGCCAGGAGTTGGAGACCAGCCTTTCAGCATGAGCAGCATAGCGAGATTCCGCCTCTACGATTCGAAAATTAAAATAGATGATCCAATGCCATAAATATCTTGGTTCAAATTAAGGTTGAACCTATGGGCCGTGGGTTTCTAATCACTTGAGAGAATAAAAAACAGCTGATGTAAGCGTTTTGTCAGTTGACAGAGGCTTTGAAAACACAAAACCCTTCTTGTAAGATTTGAAGGAAGTTTGCCTATCAGTCAACATAACATGTAAGATAAATGCATACTTTGTTTGGGTTCTGTCGCCAAAGTTGCTTAAGAGACAAAGAACTTTCTCCCTCTTTTGAAATTTTAATTTAATCATCCCATGAAACATTTACATTTAACCTCAGTCTTGGTGCCATGATTTTTGCCTGAGGCAGAGGGAAACCAAGAACCCTAAACACACAGTTTTATGCGTTTTTCTTCCACAACATTAAAGTTCTCAAAAATATTGAAATTCTGAAAAGCAGGTGCATGAAAACTTACAGCATTATTTTAAATATAAGTATTTTATTTATACCAAGACAGAATTCATTAACATTTTACTTCACTTAGGATGATTAAAAACCATTCAAGATCATCTTCTGGTCAAGATGACCCCGTCAAAAATGAGACAGGCCAAGAAGTTGATTTGGAAAATATTCTTGGTGTGTTTGCTGACACACCTTTCTTCCTTTCTCAGGCTCCAACAAGTATCAGGTCTGCGTTGGCTCTTTTTCAAAATGTTGGCATTTTGTGCCTCATGGATGTATTGCATTCATTTTAAGTTTTGTCCCTGAGGCACGGTGCCTGAACTTTGGGGCCCTGAACTCTATAAGAATTTTCTTATAGAAGATCATGCTTTGTAGGAAACCATACTTGATCCTTAAATGTGATGCACTTTTCTTAAGAGATCAATCTTTCCCAGCCTTGCGATCAGCAGCCTGTGAGCCGTGACCTCATTGATCTAACACTATTAAAATCAACCAACCTAAAAACTAGGTTGATATGGTTAGAATTAGGGGCATAGCTGGGGCATTCTTCCTTGAAAATAATTTTATTTTCAAGGAAAAATTAACAAAGGACTCTAACAAAATGCTTTGAAACACAATCAGCTGTCTGGATCATTCCATGAAGGTAGTTCTGTTACTACAACAGCAAACAAATCAACAAATCAGGCCACACAGACAATGATGGACAGACTCAGTAATATTTTGCTAACATTTTAGATTTAATCTTAAAATAATCTGACTTTAGCAGAATTCACTGACACCAATGTTTCTTTGTAGCTATGTGATGTTAGAAAATGTTCTCGGTCAGTAGATTAACTAGCAGATTGTAGCATACAAGACTCCCTACTAAGTTACAGAGTACAACAGATTCAATTGACAAAAATGTTTCCCTATGAATCCACTTCAAAGTGACCTTAAACTCATGTATAGTAAAGGTGGATTTTTTCCCCAAAAAATCTTTGTAGTAGACCTGGAATCTGCCGGGGAGGGTCTTGGACTGATTTTGCTGGCATATGGCACTCATACGCTGTGTGGGTAACTCGGACACTCAGTTTTTTTGTCCTGAATCACTCACCATTGAACTCTCTTATGGCTGATTTTCTGAATCTGGGAGTCAAAGCTTTCAACAGAAAGCTATTATATTTTTATCTGGCTCATTCTGACCTGAGGTTCCAGGCAGCAGGAGCTTCGGGCGTGTAAGAATATTATCCAAATCCCTGCCTTCTCTGAAGGTGACCAGCATGCTCCAAGTCTTCGGTAAAAGGTTGAGAAAAACAGGACCAAGCCAAGATCTGGGGTGCTTAGCAAAAACGGCTCCAGGCAGAATTTCATCTCAAAACATAGCTACTGGGACTCGCCCAACTCCACAGACTCAACTCATTGTCCCTGCTTGTCCTAGACACATCCCGTCACTTGCTAAAGTTCAGATATTCAAGTCTGAGGAATTATCTGATCAAAAAATTCATCTTGGCCAGACATGGTGGCTCACACCTGTAATCTCAGAGCTTTGGAAGGCCAAGATGGGAGGATCACTTGAGGTTAGGAATTCAATATCAATTAAAAAAAATTAAAAAATTAAAATAAGCTACACCTTATGGTGCGTGCCTGCAGTTCCAGCAAAGCCCTAACTTCTCACAAGGCTCTGCACGGTGTAAGTCCTGCCTGACTCCCAACACGCTACCTATGACCACACAACCTGCTTCCTGCCGCTTCAATCATCAAACTCAGTCCTGCATCAGGGTCTCTAAACACACTGTCCCATCTTCCATCTTCCCGGGAGAGCTGTTCTCCACCTCTCGCCAATGCTGGCCTCTGGTGGTCACGCAGGTGCCAGTTCAAGTGACACCTCCTCCAAGAGGCCCCAATCCCTCTGTGGGTTCCCCCTTGTCCCTCTCCGTCCCGTGCCCTGTCCCATGGTCCTTCATGACCCTCCTCGTCAACCCACATTATAAATTTCTTCAATGTCAACTCCTCCTCATCTGTCTCCTCCCTGCAGGTCGTAAGCGTCACGAGAGCATCACACCAGTCTTGTCACCACTGCTGTTTCCCGGACTGGCTCATAGCATCAGTGAAGCACATTTCTGTTAAAATGAACCTTCACTAGTTTCCATCCCAAATACCATCCCAAATGCCAAAAAATGTATGCACGTTTTGAGTTTTAGGAGAAGGTATCTATGCATGACTTTTCCAAGGTGAATTGCATTACGGCAGCAATGTGTAGTACAACGTTTGCGCAAAAGATGGTGTTCATTCAACAAACGCTAGCTTCACCCTGCGACAGGCAGGACGGTCAAAGAAGATGGCAGAAGCACGGTTGCTGTTCAAGGAGTGCACACTGTTTTGAAGTTGTATTTGAAATTTGAGAATGTTGTGGAAATACAACGGCAATGGAGGTGTGAGTATGCAACAGAGCCTCCAACACACCTGACAACTGCACGCATTCGTGATGCGTCTGAGATACCCGGTCCTATGTGTGATGTGTACAAGGGGTGATCCGGGAGGCCTCGCACAAAAAGGCCTACAGTCGGTCACCATCGTTAGAAGTGTCTGGACATTAGCCGGGCTCGGTGGCTCAGTCTGTAATCCCGCGCCTTTGGGAGGCTGAGGTGAGTGGATTGCCTGAGCCCGCGGGTTCGAGACCCGCCTGGGCAGCGAGACCTCATCTCTACAATAAATAAAAAAAAAAAAAATCAGCTGGGCATGGCAGCGCGCGCCTGTAATTCCGGCTACTCGGAAGGCTGAGGCGGAAGGATCACAGGAGCCCGGTAGGTCGAGGCTGCGGTGGCCGGGAGCGGCCACTGCACTCCAGTCTGGGCGACAGAGTGAGACTCCAACTCAAAAAAAAAAAAAAGAAGTGTCTGGATGCTGATGGGAATCACTTGAACACCTCTTGTCATTGCAGAAGGCAAATGAGACTTGTGTTTGCCTTTCGTTATTGGTATATATTGAGTATTACAATTTTAATGCAGTTTTTTCTTTTCTTAAAACATGTACATAATGTATATAAATGTATATGAGGAGAGAAGATAGTTGCTACACCCATAAATACACCCACCAAATCAACAGCCTAGTGTATATGCTTCTTTATTTATTTTTTGCAATCCTCATGGTAATTGTTTTTTACTGTTGACTATAGGCACGATGTGGTCGAGCAGATCTCTTGAATGTTTTTATCTTGCACAGCTGAAAACTTTTTTTTATTTTGAGTCGGAGTCTCACGCTGTTGCCCAGGCTGGAGTGCAGTGGCACAATCATGGCTCACCGCAGCCTTGACCTCCTGGGCTCAGACAATCCTTCCTCCTGAGTAGGTGGAACTACAGGTGCACACCACCATGCCTGACTAATTTTTTAACTTTTTGTAGAGATGAGATCTCACTGTGTTGCCCAAGCGGGTCTAGAACTCATGGGCTCAAACGATTTTCCCACCTCAGACTCCTAGAGTGCTGGGATTACAGGCGTGAGCCACCACACCCAGCCATAACTAAAACTACATACATATTGAACAGCAACTTCCCACTTCTCCTCCCTGCCCAAGCCCCTGGCAATCCATTCTACTTTCTGTCTATGAATTTGACTCCTTTATGTACCTCGCGTAAGTAGAATCATGTTGTATTTGGCCTTTGGTGATGCGTTCATGTCATGTAGCCCAGTGTCCTCCCGGTTCATCCGTGTTGTTGCCAATGTCAGAATTTTATCCTTTTTGAAGGCTGAATTGTAACCCACTATGTGTCTACACCACAGTTTCTTTATCCATTCATCTGTCAAGGGACATGTCAGTTGTGTCCAGATCTTGACTCTGGTGGATAGTGATACAGTAAGCATGAGAGTGCATGCACCCCTCTGAGACCTTGATTTTACTTCTCTTGAATAAATACCCAGGAGTGAGGTTGTGGGGTCATATGGCAGCTATATTCCTTAATTCTGAGGCATTTCCCACTGGTGTTCACGGCAACATTGTCCTTTGATCTTCTCACCAACAGCGCACAAGGGTCCAGTTCTCTCTAACCTCACCCTCAGTTCTTGCTTTTGATATAAGAGCCATCCTAGCAGACGTGAGGTCATGTCTCCCTGTGGTTTTGATTTCAATCTCCCTAACTACTAGAGATATTGAGCAACTCTTCACACACCCGTTGGTCGTTTGTCTGTCTTCTATGGAGAAATGTCTATTCTGGTCCTTTATAAGGCCTGACAGAAAGTAGGGGCTCAATACGTGTTGAATGAATGAATGAGTATTATGAATAAATGAATCAGTAAGAGGAAAGGTTATAAAACAATAGAAACAAAGCGAGCCCTGGTGAGGAGCCCTATGAAGCCTTCATCAAGAACTCAACCCCTGGGTGGGTGGATGCAGGGTTCTGAGGACAGAATGGGGCCACCTGAGCTCCTAGCGGGCAAGGGCCTGCATGTCTGTGTTCATGTAAACTGGTGAGTGACCTGGAACAAGCTTCTCAGACCTCATTAGTCCTGCTCGAGAGTTTTGATTGTTTAGATCAGGCAAGAAAAAAAAAATCTTTCTAGATGGAACCAAAGAGACAAGACAGCCTTCCAGCTGGGCATCTCCCCTTCCCTGCCCTGCCAGTGCAGAAAAATGAAGATGTATCCTCCCTGGGGAGTCATAATCTAGATAATCACATGCTTGGCTGAGAACTTTCCTTTCATCTCCACATCTCAGGGCACTTGGGAATATTCATGACTTAATGGGTGTCATTGGGACGTGGAGACATTCTCAGACAGCCTGCTCTCGGGTTCCCATCTGGGAATGAACCTACCGTGGCCAATTATCATGACAGTCTGCAAGAAAGGTGTCATTACACTGTTTTACAGATGAGGGGGAGTGAGACACAGGCAGGGTGAGTAACATTACCACCGACTCTCTGCCCCAGAAGTGCTGAAGAGGCCAGGACATTGTGGATGTCCTGAGTCAGAGAGACTCGGGAGGGAGGGATCACTCCTGGATGGGAGAGAGTCAGGGGACAGGAATTCACATGCAAACCAGCTGGACAAAGGCTGCTCACACCCTCCACAAGAAGGCTCTCCACACACACACACACACAAAAAACAGGCAACCCAAGGAGAAATGGGTGGGTGACTTGAACAGACATTTTCCAAAGTGAAACATGTGAAGAGAAGCTCCTCCCCATGACGTCATTAGAGAAATCCAAATTAAAAGAACCTGAGACCCAGATTCACACCCAGGATGGCTGTGGGCAGGGGCTGGGAGGACATGGAGGAAGTGGAGTCCCCCGTATCGATGGTTAGCCTAGCACATGGTGCAGTCGCTGTGAGCAGCAGGCTGGTGGCTCCTCAAAAACTCAACCATGGAAGGACCACGTGACCCAGCAGCTCTGCCCCAGGTGTACACAGGAAAGAACCAAAAACAGGTCCTCAGACAAATACAACATATTCACAACGTATTCATAGCAACGCTACGACAGAGGCTAAGAGATGGATTAATGGGTACAAATAAATGTGGTTTTTTGGTTTGTTTGTTTGTTCGTTTGTTTTTGAAAGCAAGATTTATCGGGAGGACAGAAAAGCTTCCACAGTGGGCGGGGACCCGAAGAGTTGACCCAAATACATGTTTTTAATAGAAGAAAGAAGGCTTCATGTCTAGTAGATCAGCAGGTGATTATGGTTTACATCTCAAAACATGCAGAAGAATTCCAGTGGTTCCAGCATATAGAAAAGACAAATATTTAAGGTGATGAATATCCCAAGTACACTGATTTGATCTTTGCAAATTATTTGAATGTATCCCATGATCACCTCTACCCTGAAAGTATGATATCTATCATGCATCAATAAAAATTGTTTTAAAGAAAAAACAACAGATGGATGGATACATATCTAAACAATGGAAGATTATCCAGTCATAAAAAGGAAGGAAATTCCAATGCATGCTGCAAGAAGAATGAACCTTGAACACGTGACACTCAGTGAACGAAGCTGGACTCGAAAGACCACACATTGTAGAATTCTATGGATATCATCAATTAAATACATTCAAAGTGGCAGAAAGTAGACTGGCAGTTGTCAAGGGTGGTGGGCAGTGAGGGGTGCAGGTAACTGCTGAGTTCAGGACTTCCTTTTGGGGTGACAATGTTTTGAATTAGAGAGAGATGGTAGTTGCACAACATTGTGAATGTACTAAACACCGCTGAACAATTCACTTAGACATGGTTAATTGAAAGTTTCGTGAATTTCTCTTTCTTTTTTTTTTTTTTTTTTTTTTTTTGAGTCAGGGTCTCACTCTGTCACCCAGGCTAGAGTGCAGTAGGATGATCATGGCTCACTGCAGCCTTGAATTCCTGGGCTCAAGTGATCCTTCTGTCTCAGCCTCCCAAGTAGTTAGGGCTACAGGTGTGCCCCCACTGCACCCAGTTAATTTATTCTATTTTTTGTAGAAACAATATCTCACTATATTGCTGAAGGTGGTCTCAAACTCCTGGGTCCAAGTGGTCCTCCCTTCTTGGCCTCCCAAAGTACTGAGATGACAGGTGTGAGCCACCATGCCTGACCTGTTATATGAATTTGAATTCAATTTTTCAAATCACAACAGCCGATATATACTAAGGCTCCATGATAGGCAATTTTCTCCAATCATCTCACTTAATCCTTACAACAGCCCTGCCAGGTGGAGACTATTCCTCTTATTTGCAGTTGAGAAAACTGAGACACAGAAAGTGTCCAAAGTTAGTCATCATCAGAGCCAGCATGGAACCAGACAGCTAAGCACCCAGGGTTCACACTGATCAGCTCTGGGCTCAGGCAGTTCCCAAAGTCCACCAGGTGCCTGCTCATGGGGCATGTACATGAAAAAGGGTAAAAGCAGGCGATAAATTAATTCCCCCTGCAGGCCATGAAAAGCCCCCCCTGATCTATAGAAATCTCAGCCAGAGTTCATAGTGGAATGGCACTCTCTCCTGAATTGCACTCTCGCCTGAGGTTGGATTCAAAAGTTTGTCACAATGACCAGAAAGCAGACCCTGAAAACTGACTGTCTCTAGTGGAATTTAGAATAAATAGGCTTGTATATTTTGCTACTCTTTGTAAATTGTGCAGTTTACAGCCTTTATATTAGTAAACTGTCTTACACATGTGTGTATGTGAGGTAAATATATATCATATGTCATATATACATCCTCCCATGCTGAGAACCTGTTATTAAACATTTTCCAGCAAAACTATGGGCCAAGACCTGCAACCCTCATGGAGTTCTTACTCTCCTGTCAGTCTCCAGAGTGAGCCATGTAGGAGTGATGGGAGAAATTTAGTCGAAAGAAGAAAACTCTCTGGATGTGAGCTGGAAAATGGAAGTTGGAGAGACCACTCTTTGAGGAAAAGGTGTTTAGTGTCAGACCATCCTTGGCTCTCAGTAATCCAACGGTGTGAGTTTAGGCAATGCATTTAATCTCACCGAGACTCAGTTTGCTCACCGAGGAACATGAGAGCAATTACTTAGAGAACTGTGAAGATTGAAAATCGCTCAAACGTGTTGATTACTAGGGGACTGACCCCAAGCTAAGATTTTAGATGCACTTTCTGAATCCTCACAAATCCCCCCAACAGCTACCAGTCCATTTTGAATGAGGAAACAGAGGCAGAGGGAGGTGAGCAGAATTTGTGTCCAGGGCACAGAGCCACGCAGAATGGACCTGGGCTCGGTCCGAGAGTCTGCTCCCAGTTCTGGGTCTCTGCTCAGCGGCCATGAAGAGACCCAGCCCAGAGGCTGCACGCAGTCGAGCCTGATCAACGACATTATTCCGAAGGCAGGGCTGCTTGCTCGCTCCGGACGCTGTCGCCTGCCTCCGGTGCCCCGAACTCACAGAAGTGTGGACATCGCGCTCTTTCCTGGGAGGCACCCGCCCGGCCGTTCAGGGAAGCGCACAGCGGCAGACACGGGATTCTCCCATCAGACACAGCGAGAGCATCCCCACGCGGCCTGCAGGATTCCCCGGCGCCACGAGGGGGCGTGCGCACCTGCCACGCGGTCGGCTCCGGGGACGCTGTGGGGTGGGGGCTGGAGAAAGGCGGGGTTGAGTTGGAACCTCGGCGCTGCCCTGCTGTCTCCCATGCACCCCGCGCGTCCCGGGTCTCCAGGCGCCCCACGCACGCCACGCGAGCCCGGCAAGTGCCTCGGTCCTCGCTCGGATCCATCCCCCATACACCAGCGCCTCTGACTCAAATCCCTCCCGCGCTCACCCCGTCCAGCATCCGCCGCTGGAGAACCTGCTTGCTCAGGGCCCCGCCGGCCTTCCCGGACACGCCGAGCTGGGGTGGAGCGCCAGGCCCGGAAAGTACCATCTGCCGGGAGGGAAGGAGCTCACACAAGCATGCACCTGCACATGTGTGCACACGCAAACATGTTTAAACGCACTCCCATGTGTGTACATGTTTATGCATGCACACACATGCAAACACACGTGCATGCATATTCACACACGCACAGCCACGGGCACTCAGATACACACAAACACACATATAAGCACATGCACACATAGTCTCACGTGCACACATGCCCTTGCATACACACACATGTACGCCCATGTGTAAACAGATGCATGTATAGACATACACAAACACACATAAAGACAGTCACATATATGCTCATAGACAGCTGCACATAAATGTGTACATGCAGACACACACATGCACACGTGTGCATGCACTTATATGGGCACACTGGCATCATGTATGCATGGTGCATACACATACACACATGCACACACATACACGCTTGCACCCATATACACGTGCGTGTGCACGCACACAGGCCTTGCAAGCAGCAGCTGGCAGGGAGTTGGGTTGGATCAGTATTAACTGAGCAGGGGGGGCAGGCTTGGAGCCCACCATGGCGGCCCAGCCCCCTCCCCCTGCTGGCTACACTTTCTCACTGGCTAAATCCTGCAGACTTGCCTGGCTCACAGCTGTGTTGTGCACGGTCCACGGATGTCAGAAACATTCTGAGTGGCCAGCCCTTAGAAGGGAGGGATTTCACACACAAAATGCCTGTCATCTTGAGAAGTCATGTGTCTGGCAGAATGAGCTGTTCACAATGCAGCAGTGACCGATGGGTGGAGGCTGCCCCCTCATCACCTGTCCGTGCTTCCACTGAACTCCTGCAGGCATGTGATGTCTCTGCCCCTTCACCTTGGCCCTTCTTACAGGCAAGTGGTGGGCTGTGTGGGATCCAGGGAGGTGGCAGAGCCCGAGAGCTGAGAGGTCATCCCGGCAACTCAGGAGCCATGGGAGGCCGTATCCAGAAACTTTGGGCAGAGCCTGGGGGAGTCCTGGCTCTGTGTTCAGCTGGGTGACCTTGGACAGGCCACCCACAGACTCACATGTTGAAACCCTAAGCCTGGGACCTCGGAACACAGCTGCGCTTGGAGACAGAGCCTCGAAAGAGCTGGTGACAGTGAACTGAGGCCACTGGGTGGGCCCCGAATCAGCATGGCCGGTGTCCTTGTGAGAAGAGGAGTCCAGGACACAGACATGCAGAGGGTCAGCCCTCAGACATGCAGAGGACACAGGGAGAAGGTGGCATCTGCAAGCCAAGGAGGAGGTCTTGGGAGGAGCCAGGTCTCAACACCTCGGTCTCCGATTTCTGCCTCCAGGGCCATGAAAAATAAAATAAACTTCCATTGTAACGCCGCCGGTCTGTGGAGCTAAAGATGAAGAAACTAGGCTTTTTGGGACAAAAAGAAAGTCTAAAAGTGTCCCCTGACGTAGCCCACAGGAAACTCACAGCAGCCCTCCCAGGAGCTGTGCTGCCACGAGGAACTGGGTGTCTGTGGGGTCAGCCTCACCCCCCGGGGTCTGGAGCCAGGGACAAAAGGAGTGGATACATCTAAGGCCTGGTGCCCTCACATCCACGGCCAGGATCCAGAGCAGGACAGTTGAAGCAGGACAAGACAGCGGCCCCACGGCTCATTGGCAGGAATTCATGGCTGAGGTCAGTTCATGGGACCCAGGAGAGCTGCCCGGGTCTCCCCGGAGGCTGGAGGCTGGTGGAGAAGCTAAGTGCTGTGGGTAGAGGCAGAAAGCCCAGGATCCTTTTAATGAGTTTACCCAGTCTTTGGAATATCAAGGATTTGTTTTCCTAAGACTGGAAAGAAAGGGTCAACAGCCTGGCCCCCTCCCAGGCAGCGCAGCTGGCTTGTCCTCAGTTTATTTGGGCCTCTAAAGGGCTCACATTTATCAAAGGCCTTTTTGCACCTGAGACCCTGCGTTCCTCGCTGCCTGCGACACAGGGCTTTGGTAATCCGCGCAAATCCGCAGGCCAAACAGTGGCACCAAACAGATCTCCTCCAACCCCGCTTTGAACTTCAGTCCCAGGAGGCATCTTGGTTTACGCAGGACGGTCTTTGAAGAGGAAGTTGCTCTCTGTCCTCCGTGGGCGGCGGGACAGAGGACAGACCCAGGCGTGACCACAGTGCAGATTTGCCCAGCCTGCCGTCCATGAGGGCGGCCCGTCTGCCTGGGCTGCCTGTCGGCCTGGTCTGTCCCTGGGCCTTCAAAGGCTGCTTTCTTATGGGTCCCACGGCTGGAACCTACCTAGACTATGGGCAGTTGGTACCCAGACCCAGCTTATGCCTTTATAGGGACTTGGGGGGAATGTTATCTTTGGACACACTTTCGGATTCATAGTTCTAAGAATGGTCCAAAGGATTCCTGGGTCCTGGGTGCCTTTCATTCAGACGCCCAAGAACAGTACCTTATTGCACTTCCTGTCTCTTTCCCTTCTCTCTCCTCTCTTGTTCTTTTTTTTTTTTGAGTTGGAGTCTCACTCTGTCGCCCAGACTGGAGTGCAGTGGCCGCTCTCGGCCACCGCAGCCTCAACCTGCTGGGCTCCGGCGATCCTTCCGCCTCAGCCTTCCGAGTAGCCGGAATTACAGGCATGCGCTACCACGCCCGACTGATTTTTTGATTTATTGTAGAGATGAGGTCTCGCTGCCCAGGCGGGTCTCGAACCCGCGGGCTCAGGCAATCCACTCACCTCAGCCTCCCAAAGGCGCGGGATGACAAGCTGAGCCACCGAGCCTGGCTTCTTGTTCTTTTTATACATAAACACACATAACACACACACACACACACACACACACACACACACACACACTTTGATCTCTGGTGGTATACTTAAGCCCATTATCCTGCAAAATGTTAAGTTCTCCCAGGTGAGGACAACATCCCATTGACGACATCCCGCTGACCGTGGTGAGTAGGGAAAGCTCTTTGGGGCGGGAGGCCGAGGGCACACGCTGGGTGGGGCTGTGGTCCTAATTCTGGTGCTGATTCACTCTCCCACCAAGGAAAATGTTTCCCTAACACCTTTCCTCATACTTGATAATATCAGACTTTAATCGTTTTGCCAATCTGATGAGAAAAAAAAATGAATGGCACCAGTTAAAAGAATGGTGCGGGCTTTCTGGGTGAGTCTGATGAGATCCCTGGGTAAGGAGCAGGGAGGGAGTCCTCTCCTTCTAGCCTGTGTCCCACCCGAAGAGTCTTCACTGCCATGCACGTTCTGCGTGTCAACGGTGTGGCAGCCCAGGCTGGACTCAGAACTGGGGTCATGCAACCCGTCCCCCGCGGTTTGCGTTCTCTCCATCTCCAGGTGTGTTTTTCTGTGTCCTGCAACTTGAGTCTTTCTCTCAGCGATTTATCTCAGGGATCTTGCCAAACCGGTATGGAGCCCACGTCATTCCTTTTTAACTGGTGCCATTAAAAAAACGCTTAAAAAAACCTCATCAGATTGGCAAAACTATGAAAGTTTGATATCATCGAGAAGGAGGAAAGGTGTGAGAGAAGCGTTCTCATTGGTAGGAGAGTTAATCAGCAGAATCACTTCGGGGCAACATGGCACAGCCATGCTCAAAGTGAGCTCACCTCGCCCAGAAATTCCAGTTCTCTGGGTTCAAGCCGGAACGCTCTCTGGTGCAGGCACGCGATGTAGGAGCCAGGCTTGCCCGCAGCCAGGTCACAGCAGGAGGCTAGAGCTCAGGTGTGGGTGGGTGGGGGGGGAGGGTGACTCTTTGGGAGGGTGGTAACTAGAGAAGTCTGTCATCGTGGGGACTGTTCAGCTGTGATTTCAACTCTGCACCTGAGATGACCATGAAGTTTTCTTAACCACCACCACCAACACATGGAAACATCGCCACCCGGGTCACATCCCAGAGTTCAGTTTTTATTCATGTGGTTTGGGGTGAGGCTCAAGCATCAATATTTTATTTTATTTTTTGAGTTGGAGTCTCACGCCATTGCTCAGACTGGAGTGCAGTGGCACACTCACAGTCACCCCAGCATTGACCTGCTGAGTTCTGGCAATCCTTTCACCTCAGCCTTCCAAGTAGCCAGAACTACAGGCATGCACAGCCATGCCTGGCTAACTTTTTATTTATTATAGAGATGAAGTTTTGCCGAGTTGCCTGGGCTGGTCTCGAACCGGCGGGCTCAAGCAATCCACTTGCCTCAGCCTCCCAAAATGCTGGGATTCCAGGCTGAGCCACGGAGCCCAGCCAAGCACCAACATTTTCAAAGATCCTTGGTGACCAGGTGCCGTGGGGCATGCCAATAATCCTCATGCTTTGGGAGGCCGAGGCGGGAGGATGACATGAGTTCAAGAGTTCGAGACCAGCCTGGGCAACATAGCAAGATCCTGCCTCTTAAAAAAAAAAAAAAAGTTCCCTGCTGATTCTAATATTCAGCCAGTACGGAGTCTCAGAGATTCCCTGGCAGAAATGACTCTAACGGGACCTCATATGCGGCGTCCCTATTGTCCTGCAGGTGGTACGAATGAGTTAGACTTGGGTTAATAAAAGGAAAACGCAGAAAGAAAACTTCATGGGCTCTTTCCCTTGTCCAGAGCCTCCTGGCGGGGTCTCACCCTGTCCCCATGAGCTGCACAAGGCGCCTGATAAGAACAGCGCTAAAGCTTCTCATCGAGTAGGTGACTGGCATGCAGCTAATTTCCTTTCTTCTTTTTGAGTTGGGGGGGTCTCTTTCTGTCGCCCAGGCTGGAGTGCCACGGCATGATCCCAGCTCACCACAGTCTTGACCGCCTGGGCTCAGATGATCCTCCCACCTCAGCTTCCCAAGTAGCTGGGACTACAGACGCGCACCACCATGCCGGGCTCATTTTCTACATGTTTTGTAGAGTTGGGATCTCGCTATGCGGCCAAGGCTGGTCTCGAACTCCCGGGCCCAAGATCCTGGGATTCCAGGAGTGAGCCACCACCCAGCCTGCTCACCTCTTCAAATGTGACACAGGATTTTAGAATCAATAATACTCAGTGATCTATCACAGAAACAAAGAACTGAGTACCACATGTTCTCGCTCATAAGCGGACCCTGAACATTTATCGTAATACTGTAAGAAAGGGATTGGCAGTATCGGGATGGAGGGAGGGGAACACAGCATCAATAAGGGTACCTGATCTCAAACCAGGCAAAGTGGGAACCAAACTTTACCTGTACAATGGCCATTTGTATACCTAACCCTGAACGGTACCCCACATCTTTAAAATAAATTTGTTTTAAATGTGATATAAGATTTCGTGTGTTTTGCCTTAGAGCCCTCTGCAGTGGGACCTGAATCTGCCTACTGTGGGAATGGGGAGACTGATGCCACAGCGTGGCTGTTCTGACATGCTCCAGACCCCCCCACCAGTGGTTCCCAAAGTGTGTACCTTCAGGGTACCATGGGGCATGCAGGAAACTCATCATCACCCCATGCAAACATGTTCCTTTTTTGAGGGGAACAGACACCCCACAGATGATTTCTATTAAGCCACCTGTCCTGACCACTCCATAACGGAAATGGACAGGTACCTTTTATGCTCAGGACACCGTGAAAAGGTTACAAGGGCGCCAAGGTCCCGGTGGGTGGAGAAAGCTTGGGAGCACTGGTCTTAGATGTCACGGTTACACGGTACTCCAGGGCTGGGGTCACCCTGCCGAAGCGCCTCTTGTGCTCCCTACGGCTGCCAGAGCAAAGTCCCACCCCACATCCTGGAACAGGTGACAGAGGTTACAGCTCTGTGTCCCATAGCTGCCACCCTGGACCACCGGTCATTCCCCACTGGTTCTGCCTGTGCTCCCTGCTCCTGAAGCAACATGTCAAGGCTCACACTTGCCCCTCCAGGTCAGCTCAAAGCCCACCTTGGCCCAGGAACTCCCCAGGTACCTGCCTCTGGCCTCCAAGATAACGTGTTTGTTTTTTGACCTGGTTTTTGAACACCTGGAGAGCAGGGACCGGGTCTTATTGTCTTGGCATCCCTGCATGGGTTACATATTTCCTATTAAAAGGCAAGCTCCTGTGTTTGAGGCTCTAGAGTACAGTTGAGTAGGTTGTGTACTGCACAAGCAGGGACTAAAGGGTTGAGTCTGTAGGAAGATGGCTTATGACTAATTACACAAAGGAGCACCATGGACCGAAGCAGCCATATCCATATCAGACATCTTGTCTTCACCAGCGTTTCCCCCACACATACCTGGAGCCCGCAATGGCACAAGCCCAAACACCTCCGTGGTCTGACAGTGAAGTTTACGAACTCATCCTAGAAAAAGTGCTTCATTCCTCATTGCTGAATATCACTATGGTCACCTTCAAAGTACTCCCCTTGGGAAGCTATGCACCAGTGCCAGAGCCTAGTCCACGCCTCAAAGCAATTTTGGAACTCTTTTTCTGGAATGGCCATCAGAGCTGTCGTCGTATTACCCTTGATGTCCTGAATGTCACCAAAATGTCTTCCTTCCATATTTCCTTTCTCTTTGGGTAAAGAAAAAGGCCCTTGGGGAGACAGATCAGCTGAGGGTGCTCCAATACAGTTATTTGTACAGCGTTGCCAATGTAAGCACACGGTGGCGCATTCACGAATTTAATTGTCAGACCTCAACAAAGAGCAACGACGGCTCTGATGGTCATTCCAGAAAAAAACTCCAAAATTGCTTCGACAGGTGGACTAGGTGCTGGCGTCGGTGCATAGCTTCCCGAAGGGAGACCTTCGAAGGTGAATATATCACTATATTCAGCAATGAGGTATGGAGCACTTTTTCTAGGATGGTCAGCACACCTCATTGTCGGACCTCGTATTCACCGAATCAACAATAAAATCGCATATCTGAACCCTATTCTGTTGAGAGGGCTTTAGTCTTCAAGAAAAGGTTAGATCTTACCATAATGATAGCTGAGTAACATGCTTGCATTAAAAACACGAATCGCTTCATCACAAAAATCCTTAAATCTGTAAGCTAAACACAACTACTTTCACCTCCCTTTTCTTTTTTTTTCTCCCCTCCCACCCGTCCCTGACTGCCATTTTCAAATGGAGGAATCAGGTCCAGAGAGGCTGAATACATTCCCAGAGACTGTGTGGCCTGTGAGTGGCGGATCCACAAGGGAATCTCTCCAGGCAGGCCTTGTCTGCGTGTCCCAGGAATCTAGGGCCAACCATGGTGAGCCAGTGGTGGGTTCCTCCTGCCCCCTAGCTCACAGCAGCATGTGTTCTCTTTATGTGAATCCCCCCGCCCGGTGTTTCTAGGTGTGGTGGAAGCTTTCCTGGGGGCCGATCCTGCAGGATTTGGGGGGCCTTGTTAGCAGGCCCTCCAAGGCATGTGGATGCCCGACCCTTGCATTCAAGCTCTTCCTTGGAAGTAACTGGAGAGGTTTCTGTTACTATAACTGAGTCAGGTGGACACGTCTCCTCTCTCATTCCCTTAATGTCAGTCTTGCTGGCAGGGACAGATGTTTTGTTTTGTTTTTTGAGTCGGAGTCTCACTCTGTCACCCAGGCTGGAGTACAGTGGCATACTCACAGTCACTGCAGCCTCGACTTGCTGGGCTCAGGTGATCCTTCTGCCTCAGCCTTCCGAGTATCTAGAACCACAGGCATGCGCCACCATGCCTACCTAATTTTTTGATTGACTGTAGAGACAGGGTCTTGCCAAGTGTCCTAGGCTGGTCTTGAACCCCCAGGCTCTCACCTCCATCTCCCAAAGTGCTGGGATGACAGGCATAGGCCACCACACCTGGCCTACAGGCACAGGTCTTAAGGTTTCCCTTTTCCATCTCCATGGCCTCTGCTTGAGGCAAGCCCACAGGGCTCCTCCCTGGAGGTCCCAAGGGTTTTGAATCTCCAAGAAAGTTTACCAAATTTGCAAATTTGCATCGGTGAGGACCAGCTTGGGAGGAGACTGCGTGCTGGTCTGGAACAAATGATGCCATCACCCCTTGGCTCCTGGGTGGCTCCAGAGCACTTAGACAAGGTGACTCAGGTGCGCAGAGGAAATCAGCATCCAGGACATTCTGGGAGACACCCCCTGCTTTGTTTCCACTCCAGTCCATCCTGCTGACAAAACGTTTTGGCAACATGACTTCTTCATCTGAACGAGTCCCAGATGGACATGGCTGAGATGCCACAGGCCAAGGTCACCTAGAGATAATTTTAAAAGAAATTTTCAAAGCCTATGTAGCATTTGCTGACCTCCCCCCAGACTCTACGGGAATGAGACCCCAGAATGTCCAGAGAAAAAGGGCCCAGGGTATTACAGGCCTGGCTGACAGAGGCAGGCATGGCATCTGATCGGATGTTTGCAGAAAGGTTAATGTGTCCTCTTGACTGAGCGACTGCAGAAAGTCATCACCCCTGCATGGGTTAAACAGTGTCCCCACCCTAAAGTCGTGGCCACCCCAAGCCTGTGACCGTGCCCTTCAGTGGGAGTATTTGCAGGTGTCGTGAGTCAAGGAGGCTAAGAGGACTGTGGACTGTGGTGGACCCGGAGTTCCGTGACGGGCTTCTAGGAGAGAGGGAGGGAGATTGAGACACAGCAAGACACAGAGAGACGGGACATTTAGACACAGGCAGAGACCAGAGTGATGTGGTTGCTGGAACCACAGGCAAGATCGCCTGGAGACACCAGAGCCTGGACCAGGCAGGAGGGATCCTCCCTGGATCCCTCCTAGGGGGCACAGACTTGCAGACTCCTTGATTTGGACTTCTGGTTTGGACTCCAGAACAGTGAAAGGATAAACTTGTGGCTTTTTTTTTTTGAGTTGGAGTCTCACTCTGGCACCCAGACTGGAGTGCAGTGGCCGCTCCCGGCCACCGCAGCCTCGACCTGCTGGGCTCCGGCAATCCTTCCGCCTCAGCCTTCCGAGTAGCTGGAACTACAGGCGAGTGCTACCACACCCGGCTAAATTTTTGATTTAATGTAGAGATGAGGTCTCGCCAAGTTGCCCAGGCAGGTCTCGAACCCGCGGGCTCAGGCAATCTAACACCTCAGCCTCCCAAAGCACGGGATTACAGGCTAAGCCACCGAGCCTGGCTAAACTTCTGGTTTTTAAAGTGACCCTGGCAGTGGTCCTCTGTCACAACAGCCCTGGGAACACATGTCTTTTCTTGGTCCGGTTCTCAGAACCTCCATCACCAAAGCATGTCTGGTCCTGATGGCTCTGTCCACCCAGCCACCTCCTGTTCCCTTGTGTCTCTCTCAACTCTAGCCTGTTTGTTCTTCCAGAGAAAGTCTAGCCTCATCATGCTCCGCGGACAGCACTGGAGTGATATGGAGTCAAATCCTGACTCCACCACTTGGGAGCTGCTTGGTCTTGGGCTGCTGACTTTCCCACTCCAAGCCAGTTTTCTCATCTATAAAATGAGCATAGGCCGGGCTCAGTGACTCAGCCTGTAATCCCAGCACTTTGGGAGGCCGAGGTGAGTGGATTGCCTGACCCCGCGGGTTCGAGACCCACCTGGGCAACTTGGCGAGACCTCATCTCTACAATAAATCAAAAATTAGCCGGGTGTGGTAGTGCGCGCCTGTAGTTCCAGCTACTTGGAAGGCTGAGGCGGAAGGATCGCCGGAGCCCAGCGGGTCGAGGCTGCGGTGGCCGGGAGTGGCCACTGCACTCCAGTCTGGGCGACAGAGTGAGACTCCAACTCAAAAAAAAAAATGAGCATAAAGATTGTATCAACTCATGGGACCGTGGGAAAGGTGGCATGAGACCGCTTGGGCCCTGGGTGGATGGAGTCCCTAGTGCTGAGTGAGTGCTTGTAGGGAGTTCCCTGGATAGTGACAGGTGGTGTCAAGACCCCATCCCCCAATCCCTGGCCTGCTCACACAGTGTGGACAATTGTGGTCTGTGGCCAATTCTCTTCCTCTTCCTCCAGCTGTGGAAGGTGAGGACGTGGGGCCCACCCCCATCCAGGGAGGCTCAGAGCCTCCCTGGACCCAGCTCCCCAGGGTTCCTGATCTGGCAGGGCCCAGGTGACCCTCCCCTTCTCCCACATCCAACTGGGTGTGGCACCCAGACATTCAGGCAGAGCCCAGCAAGCACCAGGCACAGATAAGCATCTGTGTTTGCAAACAGCAGGGAGGCCTGGCCGCTCGCCCCCTGGTGTCATCTCTGTGCTGGAGATGCTCAGAAGTGCTGCCAATGTCTCCTGGAAGCCAGCGTGAGTTCCTGGGCCACCTGGAGCAGCTGTCACCCAGACCTCACTTGCTATGAGCCACCCCAGCCCCTGCAGTGGGAGGCAGCT
Source organism: Cephalopachus bancanus (assembly GCA_027257055.1). Classification (NCBI taxonomy): domain Eukaryota; kingdom Metazoa; phylum Chordata; class Mammalia; order Primates; family Tarsiidae; genus Cephalopachus; species Cephalopachus bancanus. The sequence goes on from JAPVLO010000269.1 coordinate 3,078,639, forward strand.
GAAGGCATCTGGGCAGGGAGGAGCCGGCTGCCTCTCCCAGGACTGGGCAAGGCAAAGGGGACTGCATCCCTTCCTGCCTTCCTGCCTCCAGCAGACCCTCTAGGAAGTCAGAGGATGCTGGTCTGCCCACGAGGCTGTGCCCATGACATCCAGGGGGGCTTAACCCACTGGAAACCCACAAATGGAGTGGCCCGTATACACGGCACCAGTCCTGAAACCGCCTACAGAAAATTAGCATCAGGCCACGATGTGAACGCTGCAGAAGAGACCTCGGCCTGGCAAGCTGCTTCTGTGAACAGAATCCAGCAAATGGGTTGTTTCTAGGTTTGCTATAACTCCAAGAGACGGCAGTGGACTATCTTCATGTCCTGACCCCGGGGAAGGGAGAAAGCTTCCCGCAAGGCTGATCACATATTCTCCTTCAAACAGTGGGCCTGAGACACCAGAGCAGAGGCTGAAGGCCAGGAGGGGGCTCTGATCTCTGATCTCCAGGAATCCCACCGCCCCCAACCTTGCCTTCTACACGACCTCCATGATGACTCCCTCCTGAGGGAGCTGTAGCTGATTGTCACAGGACTGGCTTTTAGGTAGCATCTACTGTGAACCTGAATAACAGTGTTGGAAGTCTTTTCAGACTTTGCAGTCTGACAGCCTGGACGCCCTACCTGGGCCTGAAACACACTCCAGGAAGCTGGTTCTACCAATCTTGCAACGCCCCCTCCCAGAAATGGGCTCTGGGGCAAGAAGATAGTCTTGACGACTCCCATGACATCACCCACCAATCAGCAGCCCCTACCCTTACCCCACTGTACTCCCCTTGAAAACCCAGTCTCCAACTTCTCAGGAGGCGAATTTGAGAACCGTCTCCCATGCTCCTGGCTCTTCTGTGTTGTCATATTTAAACCCTTTCTCCGCCGTAACGGCTGGGTCTGCTCTGATTTTTCTGGGGGGTGGGCACAGAAACCCCAGCCTGTAACAATATCGCCCAGCCTCCAGCTATTGTGGCCACTGCTCCAGCCCTTACTAAGCACAACTTGGAAGCTCTGGTGGGTCCAGGGGGACCACAGCCTGGCATGACAGAGAGCCAAGGGCCCGAGGGAAGGGGGAAGGTCTGCCCACCTGGAGCGTTTAGGGCCCACAAGCACAGGGGTGAGAGAGAGGAGTTCAGACCCAAGGGGCCGTGTGGAAACCACTTGAACGTGGGGTCGCAGTTGTGATTGTCATTCTCACCTGCCACATGGAGGGCCCACCCATGGCAGGTGCTCTTCCGGGTTACCTTCATTTAATCATCTCAACAACTTGATGAGGCAGGTGCTATTGTGGCCACTGCTTTATTAGCAAAGTTTTGCAAGGTAAGATGATTTGTCCCAAACGACCCAGAGAGTACACCCAGGATGAATGCTCAAGCTGTGTATCTTCAGGGACCACGTGCCTCAATTCTCCCTATACAGACGTCCCTAAGCACAGCTGAGAAACCATGGGGACTGAAATACCCCCTGGCAGGCAGACTCCTTGTGAGCTGGCTTGGGCCGAGGGCTTTGGAGGGTTGGGAGCTAAGTGCCTCTGTCACTCCTGTCCAAATCCAGAGAGGATCCCCAGCAGCCATCAACATGCACCTGCGGCTGCCCTGCAGGACTGGTAACCCCTGCCCATCCTGCCTGATAGTCCTGTGGATCCACCTACCCTCCTGACACAGCAGTGCCCCAAGGTGTCCCCGAGGAGGAGCCAGGACCCTGGACTCCATGAAGCAGGAGGTGTGGCGAGGGGAACCCTTTCTCCTTATAACATGATGGCGCTACATGTCTAAAACATTAAAGGAATCAGGTGTGGAGTTAATGCATAATTTTGCTTCAATCACCCAATTATGGATCAAAATGAAAAAAAAGGTTTTGCACAAAATAAAAAATCGTCATGCATCAATTAATTATGGAAACACATTCTGAAAAATGCACTGTTAGGCGATTTCATCGCAGTGGGTGCATCACAGTGGAGGCTCACACACACCCAGATGGTTCAGCCCCGCCCCCCACCAGGGTTGCTCCCACATGGCAGGACTGGTTCCCTCTGAGCCTTTGAAGCGAGGACGCTCTGGGTCTCACTCCTGGGCTTGGAGGGGCCGTCTTCTCCCGGGTCTCTGTGTGATCTTCCCTCTTGGGCCTCTCTGTGTCCAAATCTCTCCTTAACATGTAAGGAAAACAACTCATACGACGGCCCATCCAGATGCCCTCACGTGATTGCCTCTGCAGAGACCTTCTCTTCAAGTGATGTCACATTCTGAGGTCCTGGGGGTCCGGACTTCAACTCTTCTTTTTTGGGGGTGAGACACAGTCCAACCCACAACTGGCTCTTCCCAATCATACCATTGGCCATCAATGTATATTTTCTCTGGTGAGTGTACATGTGCATCACTGTTGGGTGAAGAGTCGGTTTTGAATTTAAAAACTCAGGTCTGTCTAATGCCAAAGCCTGTGCTCCCACCGTGAACTATGATGTCCTCATGGTCACCTAATAGAAAGCAGTTTGCAGGAGAAAGACCAACTCAAAAGGATTAGGTCATTGGATACTTACTAGCTCACATTCCAAGGAGACCAGAAACGGGCAGACACAGGGCTGGTAACCTTGTGAGCAATGAGCCTGGGAGCCTGCATCTTCCATCATCTCTTTGCATTTAGCCCATTGGCTTTGACCTCGGGTCCATCCCCTCAAGGTGGCAAGATGGTGGCAGCACCCTCAGGCACCACCACCCCACCCTCCAGCACCCAAAGTTGATCCCTGGGTCTCTCTACAAGCAGGAGGACATTTTCCCGAGAGGGCCACCCCCAGGATTCTCCTCATTAGTCAAATGAGGTCCCATGTCTATTCCTGAAGGGCATTGAATGATGTAATTGACTTCACTCACTCAACTAATGCACGACTGGGGCTGGGCATGGGGGGCACAGAGTCACTGGGAACAGAACGTGATGTGGACTCTTAACCAGGAGGCTCGAGAGGATGAGAGCCTGGCCAAGTGTCCCCCTGCTGTCTATGAATGGATTCTCACATGAGCTGACCTCCAGGACAGCCCCACCCTGGCTCCTTACACCCCACATGGTTGCCTTGGACGAGGGCCCAGAAGGAAACATGCAGCTCATGACCCAAATGCCCTCCAGGCCCCCAGCATGGCAGACAGCCCATGGCCAGCTGCACTGTCCCCAGGTTCGGGTCCAGCAGCAGCAGGGTTAGGACTACCGTGGCCTTTGGGGTGGGCCTGTGAGCCGCAAGTCTACAAGCTGCTGCAGCTCGAGTTTTACACATGCACATGAGCTCAGGAGGGTCTTGAGGCCCAAACCCAGCTTTGCCATGAATATGCCTCTCATGGGGGTGCCTCCTGCCACCATGTGGCCAGCGACTGGGTCAACTGGGCACAGGAGTAAACATGCTCACCCGTGACACAAGGATTAGCCTCTGATGACTGGGACGCTCATCAGCCTTAGAAAAACCTCAGATTTCCTGACCTCACTCTCCTGATGGGTGTCCCTCACACTTCTGGAGATTACATGGGCAGTATTGTTGGCATTGCACACCCAGGGAATACTGAAAGGGACAGGGACAACCAAGCGTGAAAATAAGTTGTCTTCTGGGTACGGCTTTGGCTGTTTCAACTGTCAGACAAGAAGCCATGCACCATGCGCGGCAGCCTTCCTCTCTTCTGTTTTTGTCGTTATGCACGAGGACGATGTTTGCACTCACACCATAAAGACTTGTGGTTCATGCCACAGGGAAGGGACTCCGATATGCACATGGAGCCCGACTCCTTCTCTCTAGCTGTCGGATGCTTACTGTGGGAGGTCGGAGAAAGAAAGCCAGGCAGGGAGGAGATATGTGGGTCGCGGGACAGTTAGCGGCTCCTCAGTAAGTCCTGCCCATGGCCAATTCGTGGAACAAGTAGAAAGAGCAAGCCCAGTCCCCAGTCTTCAAATCATGTCTGGGAACCCCTGAACTACAACCGTAGAAAGTGCATAACAAGCGCATACAGGAACCGGCGCAGGAGAAAAGGTGTTCCCTAAGGGTCACTGATGTGGAGTTGGCCAAACTGTCATGGAAGGAAGGAAGGAAGCTAAGGTTTCAAAAGGATGGCCGGGCATGATCACTCATACCTGTAATCCGAGCACTTAGGGAGGCCGAGGCGGGAGGATGGCTTGAGCCAGGAGTTTGAGAGCAGCCTGGGCAACACAGCAAGATCTTGTCTCTACAAAAAATAAAAAAAATTATCTGGGTGTGGTGGTGCATGCCTTTAGTCCCGACTATTCAGGAGGCTGAGACAGGAGGATTGCCTGAGCCCAGGAGGTTGAGGCTGCGGTAACTGTGATTTCGCCACTGCACTCCAGCCTGGGCGACAGAGTGAGACTCCGAAGGAAGAGAGGGAAGGAGGAAGGGAAGGGAGGAAAAGTTAGAAAGAAAGAGAGAGAGAGAGAGGAAGGAAGGAGGGAAGGGAGAAAGAAAAGACGTGGAGTTGGCTTCTGATGACGGAGAGTGCTGCTGGTATGTGAGTTTTTCTTTTGTTTCCCCCCCCCCCCCCCCCCCCCCCCCCCCCCCCCCTTGGTGGGAGCCTAACCTGAGACCTCTCCTGCTAAAAAGCTTTTAAGAGCACAATACAGTATAGTTGACTACAAAGGAGGTGGCTGCTTATCTTAATTGTTTTTTAACTGCTTAACTGATTTTTTGAGAATCAAATTTGCAGCTAGGGTTGGTGGCTCATGTCCGTAATCTCAACACTTTGGGAGGTGAAGGTGAGAGGATTGCCTGAGCCCAAGGGTTTGAGACCAGCCTGGGCGAGACCTCATCTCTACAATAAATCACAAGGTTAGCTGGGTGTGGTAGTTTGTGCCTGTGGTTCCAGACACTTGGAAGGCTGAGGCAGAAGGATCGCCTGAGCCCAGTAGGTCGAGGCTGCGGTGATCGTGAGCGCGCCCCTGCGCTCCAGCCTGGGTCACAGGGTGAGACTCTGATTCCGAAAAAAAAAAGAACTAAATTTGTGTATTAAGAAAATAATAGGATTTTGGCTTTTCTACGCTGAGAAGCCGAACTTCTGTAATCCAGGGCATGCCGCTTCCGGGCTGTAAGCTTGCGGGATCCCGCCTGTGTTTACACACACCGGGTATTCCTGCGAAACTGAAAATAACAATGGCCTGAACTCTTTCCAAAATGAGGCCAGAATCAAGAGTTCATAGGAATGGAGTGCTTGTCCCTGCCCAGGCCTGTGAGCAGTGCACAGGGGCAGCTCACTGAGTCCCATGGCAGCCTGCGAGTGGATTCTGTTGTTATCTGCATTTTACAGATGAGGAAACAGAGGCAGCATGGGTGCAGGGGTCCTGCTGGTCCATGACAGAACTAGGCTTTGGAGCTGAGAGGCCTGGCTCCAGCATGCCCTATCTACACAGTGCTCTGCCTCGTGTGAGCATTCTGTGATGTATGAAACGGTTCCATCTTCAGCCAGGATCCCAGCACCCACATCCAGCATTGTGCAGGGGTTGGTCTAAAATACAGGCCATGCCGGGATCAGTGGCTCAGCCTGTAATCCCGCGCCTTTGGGAGGCTGAGGTGAGTGGATTGCCTGAGCCCGCGGGTCCGAGACCCGCCTGGGCAGCGAGACCTCATCTCTACAATAAATCAAAAAATCAGCCGGGCATGGTAGCGCATGCCTGTCATTCCGGCTACTTGGAAGGCTGAGGCGGAAGGATCGCCGGAGCCCAGCAGGTCGAGGCTGCGGTGGCCGGGAGTGGCCACTGCACTCCAGTCTGGGTGACACAGTGAGACTCCAACTCAAAATAAATAAATAAATAAATAAAATAAAATAAAATAAAATAAAATACAGGCCATGTACAGAGTGACATTTCCAGGGAACAGCTTTCCCAAAAGGACCCGAGTTGAAGGCAGGAACTCTGAGTTCAAACCCAGCTTTGTAGTCGTGGCTTGGTGACAGGGATCCACTTACGCCCTCTGTGTCCCGGGTTTCTTACCTCTAAGATGGGCATAAAGCTGACACGTGCCCTGGCAATCTCAGAAGGCAGCCCCAAAGGCCATGTGTGATCACACATGGACATGCATGAAGATCAGGCCGACTTTCTCCACGTGCGCTGTGGCAATGGCAGACACTGTGCTATTTTCAACAGGCAGCACGCACAGGCTCTGTTCAGACATACTTGTGAGGGAGCTGACGGCCGAAACTTCCACATGATAGAGCTCCAACCCAGGACTGGGAAATGACCTGAAGCCAAACACCCTCCCCACACACCCTTAAGAAGAGAGTTGGCTGGGCATGGTGGCTCACGCCTGTAGTCCCACCATTTTAGGAGGCCAAGGCAGGAGGATCACTTGAGACCAGGAGTTTGAGATCAGCCTGGGCAACATAGTGACACCCTGTCTCTACAAAAAACTCAAAAAATTAGGCACAGTGGTGTGCACCTGTTCTCAGCCCCTCAGGAGGCTGAGGCAGAAGGATGACTAGAGTCCAGGAGTTGAGGCTGTAATGAGCTGTGGTTGTGCCTCTACATTCCAGCTTGGATGACAGAGCAAACCCTGTCTCTAGAAAGAAAGAAAGAAGAAAGAGAGAGAGAGAGAAAGAAAGAGAGAGAAAGAAAGAGAAAGAGAGAGAGAGAAAGAGAGAAAGAGAGAGAAAGAAAGAGAGAGAAAGAGAGAAAGAAAGAGAGAGCGAGAAAGAGAAAGAAAGAAAGAGAGAAAGAAAGAAGAGAGAGTGAGAAAGAAAGAGACAGAAAGAGAGAGAGAAAGAAAGAGAGAAAGAGAGAGAGGGAAAGAAAGAGAGAAAAGAGAAAGAAAGAGAGAGAGAGAGAAAGAAAGAGAAAGAAAGAAGAAAGGAAGGAAGGAGGAAAGAAAGAAAAAGATGAGAGTATCGTATTCCCAGTGATAGCAAATGTTGGGAGTTAAAGAAAGTGACAACTTGGATTTTTTTAAAGTTAACCGAACTGAGCGACTATACAAGCGACTCAAGTTCCTCCGGGAGCGCCTGCTGTTCCCCCAGCACACCTTGCGCACCTGCCACCCACGTGTGCTCCGCAGACTTGATGGGAGCCCTCCTCTGAGTTCAGACCTGTCTTGGCACCCCAAGAAGACCTGGGAGCCCAGCATGAGCTCACTTCCCTGGCGAGTTTTGGGGAACACGATGTCCTCCTCAGAGACCATGGGACCCGAGTACGGGTGCTGAGGTGACTGCAGGCCACGGAGAGGGGTGGGATGCTTGGGTGCCACCGAGGGATGCAGACCCACTCCCCTTCAGCCAGGTAAGGGGCAACCTTGGGTCTGTGCCCATCACCGCAGTGACAGTCACCAGCAACGCTGCCTGCAGATGTGGAGGTCTGCACGGAGCGAAAGCAATTCCAGCTCCACTTGCTGACATGTTGCGGGCATGGTGACGGTGAAGGGTTCTAGACGCAGTATTTTAAAGCCTTGAGATGTTACTGTGCCCATTTTAGCAGCATCAGGACCCAGAAAGGGCAGGGGTAGGTAGTGGGCACAGCCGAGGAAGGGGGTCAAGAGACGTCCAGCCATCACTAATGTGGGATCCCTCAAAGTGGACTCGTATTGGCTATCCACTGCTGAGTAATAAAAGGTCCCCCACAACAGACCCTGCTTGAAACAACGCACATGGACTGCTTGTTTCTTGGGTTGGGAATTTGGGGCGGCTTAGGTCAGGAGTTCTGTGTGAGGTCTCTCGTGGAATTGCCAGGTCTGGGCTACTCATCTGAGGGAGGAGATAAGGGGCATCAGCTTTCAAGATGGCACGCTCACCAAGCTGTGGGCACAGAGTTCTCTCCAGGATGCCTGCTGAATGCCTGAGTGACACGGGCTCTGGCTTCCCCACTGAGAGCGTGGTCTCCCCAGGACAGCAAGGAAAAGACCACTCCGACTTCCACAGAAGTCACACACCATCGCCTCCACCTCCTTTTATTTCTTAGAAGGGAGTCCCTAAGTGTAGCCCACACTCAAAGGAGAGGCATCCGTTTCCCCCTCTTGAAAGGTGGAACACCAAAGATTTCAGAGGTACTTTTATTTTTATTTATTTATTTACTTTTTGGAAAAAGGATTTCACTCCATCACCCAGGCTGGAGTGCAGTGGTATGATCATAGCTCACTGCAGCCTCCAACTCCTGGGCTCAAGGAATTCTCCAACCTCAGCCTCCCGAGTAGCTGAGACTACAGGCACACTCCACCACATCTGGCTAAGTAAAACTTCTTTTCTTTTTAGAGAGATAGGGTCTTGCTATGTTGCCCAGGCTGGTTTTGAACTCCTGGCTTCAAGCGATCCTCCTACCTCAGCCTCCCAAAGTGCTGAGATTATAGACATGTGTCACTGCACCAGGCCCGAAGTATATTTTAAAATTATCCAGCCGGGCTTGGTGGCTCAGCCTGTAATCCCGTGCTTTGGGAGGCTGAGGTAAGTGGATTTCCCGAGCCCGCAGGTTCGAGACCTGCCTGGGCAACTTGGCAAGACCTCATCTCTACAATAAATCAAAAAAATCAACCGAGCATGGTAGCACGTGCCTGTAATCCCGGTTACTTGGAAGGCTGAGGCGGAAGGATCGCCGGAGCCCAGCAAGTCGAGGCTGCGGTGGTCGGGAGCGGCCACTGCACTCCAGTCTGGGCGACAGAGTGAGACTCCCAACTCAAAAATAAATAAAGAAAGAAAATTATCTGAGATCTTTTCAGAGTGAGACTCTGTGCCGACCAGTGTGGACCAGTGAGCTGGTGAAGAATCAGTATTCACCAAGACAGTCCCTGTCCACCCCAGGCTGGGGAGGGGCCAGCGGAAGCCTAGGGGGCTCACAGGACCACATATGGACACCACAAGTGATCTCTGTCACGGTGTTTGTCCTCCTCCTTGGGCTTTGAGCGGGCTCTGATGATTCTGCTTCCATCAGGAGCACTGCCACAAACACTTAGTGATAGTGAAAACAATCTGGGGTTTAACTCAAATATTTGGAGGGTGCTGGAGACGGGGTCACACCATCCCATTACCCCGCACTCATGCTCCTTGAGTCAGGGAATCTTAGGATGGAAAATAGGTCACCAGCAATGGTGGTGCTGGAGGAGCCAGCATGTCCCCACTTAGTGTGCCAGTGAACCTCTGCCAGAGACATTTCTCAGGGCCATTCACTATCCTGTGTCCTTGTCACACCTCTGAAGTGTTGTGTCCAATGACACGTGCAGCCTAGACCACAGGAAGCTCGCCAGTCAAGTGGAACAGTTGCAGTTAGGAGGAGACTTCTAGAGTCCATAAGTCAATGCAAGTCATTTGTTCACCCCTGAGATTCCACTGTGCACCTATTATGTGCAATAAAAATAAGTAATAAGAAATAAACAATAAGGCTAGGCGTGGTGGCTCACTCTCATTACTTTGGGAGGCTGAGGCAGGAGGATCACTTGAGGCCAGGAATTTGAGACAAGCCTGTGCAACATGGTGAGAACTTGCCTCTAAAAAAATAAAATAAAAAATTAGCTGGGCATGGTGGCACATGCTACCCAGCTACTCAGGAGGCTGAGGTGGAATGATCACCTGAGCTCAAAAGGTTGAGGCTATGGTAACTGAGATCATGCCACCTTACTCCAGCCAGGGTGACATAATGAGACTTTGACTTGAAAGAAGGCAAAAAAGAATGAAAGAAAGAAAAAGAAAGAAAGAAAGAAAAATAAGGCTTGGCATAGTGGCTCACGCCTGTAATCCCATCACTTTGGGAGGCCAAGGCAGGAGAATCACTTGAGGCCAGGAGTTTGAGACCAGCCTGGGCAACCTAGTCTCTACAATAAATTAGAAAATTAGCCTGGCGTGGTGGCACGTGTCTGTAGTCCCAGCAACTTGGGAGGCTGAGGTGGAAGGATCACCAGAGCCCAGCATGTTGAGGCTGCAGTGAGCTGTGATTGTACTTCTACACTCCAGCCTGGGCAACAAAGCAAGACCCTGTCTGCATGAAAAATTTTAAAAACTAGCCGGGCGTGGTGGCACATGTCTGCATTCCCAACTACTCAGGAGGCTGAAGCTAGAGGATCTTCTGAGTCTGGGAGCTCGAGGCCACAGTGAGCTCATGCCTCTGCACTGTAGCCTGGGTGACAGATTGATACCCCAACTCTAAAAAAGTAAAAGGAAAGAAACGGTAACTGGGACAGGAGCCACCCTGGGTCTGTAACATAGCATCAGGGAGCAGGAGAGCTGTGGCAGAACAGCATGGAGAAAAGGAACAGAAACTACTGGAATGTTCTCACGTGGGATGGCCACGGAAGGCCTCGCTGGGAGGAGACGGTTCAGTCAAGGGGGCCACCATAAGACTTCGATATTGTTCCAGACGTGGTCGAGAAGCAGAGGCAGCAAGACCTGACCCGAATCTCGGAGGCATGGCTCCAGCTCCTGGTGGAGAACCGGCTTTGGGGACAGGAACGGAGTCAGGAGACCAGGGGGCTGTGGCCCAGGGAAGAGGGCGTGGACCCGCGACAGGGAGGCAGAGGTCCAGGGAAGGGGTCCGATGGTGGCTCCGAGGAAGAGACGACAGGAGTCGCCCACAGATGGGGAGGTGGGTGGGTAGATTCTGCTGAAATTACCCATGGATTCGCCACGGACAGAAGAGAAGTTTGTAGAGCAGGGACCACCTACCCCCGGGTCAAGGACTGGTACCATCGGTGACCTATTAGGAACCGCACTGCACGACAGGAGGTGAGCAGGTGCCAGCAGAGCTCCGACTTCTGTCAGATCAGCGGCGGCATTAGATACTGGAGAGCGAGAGCCCTACTGTGAAGTGCGCATGCGCAGGATCTAGGCCGCCGTTCCCTATGAGAGTCTCACGCCTGATGGTCTCCGCTCCCCCATCCATGGAAAAATTGTCTTCCACGAAACCGATCCCTGATGCCAAAAAGGTTGGGGACCAATGCTCTAAAGGATGGGACTGATATGTTTTGAGTTACAGAGCAAGCAGCATGGCAGGAGCTACAGTGTGTAGTGTCTCGTTCACGCCTCCCACACCCCATGAGGTCGGCCAGCCTGATGCCCATTTCCCAGAGGAGGACACTGAGACTTGGTGAGGCTAAGAGATTTGCTCAAGGTCACGGAGCTGGGGGTGGCAGATGGGGTTCATGAGTGAGTCTCGCAGGGAGTGACACCCAGGCCTTAAATTTTTTTTCAAATGAGGCACTGACATCCTCCTTATGAATGCAATTTTACAAAATGAAACTCGAACACGGGCAAAGCAATATTCCTTCCCCACAGGCTGCGGCATGCGTGCAGCCTGAAGTCACGTATTTGTCATTTTGAAACAGTTTCTAAGGTCAACGGTCAGCAAAATAAAGGAAGAGAGCTCCTTCAAAGGCTCCCCGGGAGTGTTCTGGGAATATCCTGTGTTTTCTCTCATAATACTTTACATCCCTGGCAAAGCAGATCTGCTGTAAGAGCACTTCATTGAGTTTTGCTCCTGATTATGACAGTCCTGGACATAACCGCCAGTCTCAGTTTGGTACCCCTCCTTCTAGTCTTTTCTCTCCCAGAGCATACACAAGCCCTTGTGTGCGTGTGTGTGTGTGTGTGTGTGTGTGTGTGTGTGTGTGTGTGTGTGTCTGTGGAAAGCACGTCTGGAGGAAGTGAGGAACTGATTGGGCACGGGACCCCAGTGGGGCCAGGCGGGCAGCCCCGAGGCCTCCAAGAATGGAAATCCTGCCCTGCCTGCTGCCCTCCACACAGACAATGTCCGTTTGCTTTTTCCTCTTTCTCAAGAGAGATCACAGCACCATTCACTCCCTCTTTTCCCGGTTGTTGTTACAGACTGTTTTTGAAACCGTCTCCAGACTTCCTGTAGACCATGTGTCTTCTAAAGTCTTCTTCCCTTCATAGAAAGGGTCTGAGCAACACTCTCTGTGGACAGTCCCTGCCCCTGCTGTGTGCAGTTTTTAGTTAATGTGGAGCGACAGTGAAGAAAAAGATACAGGTGACAGAGACATCAAGACGTGACAGTGACAAGGGTGACAGCAGATGCTGGCTTCACCATGGTGATCTGCTGGATGCAGTTTTCAGGGCTTTGCAAGTGTTCGGTCACTTGACACTCATTCCGATTCCCATGTCTCAAATGGAGAAACTGGGGCATAAGCCATTTGCTTGAGGCCACATAGTCGGGAAGTTCAAGAACCAAGTGCTGATCTCTCAGATTTCCAAAGCGTGCTCCTGGTCACGTATAAGTATCATCTCCAGGGAGAAAAAGGACAGAGGAGACAATAGAAAAAAGATAGGGATGGAGAGGCGTCAAAAGCAGAGAGAGATGGTCACAGAGTTGTGAGGGTGCAGGAGGTCCCTGGGCAGGACAAGTGTAACACACATGGGATGTCATCTGTGTGCAAAAGCTGACTGTCTCTGTGGACAGCAAGTCACCTCCACATACCAGGTAATTAGACAGCAAAATTGGGTAGAGGGTGAACAAATGCCAAATAAATGGGTCATTAAAGTTGCCAGGAGGGAGAGCTCGGTGAGGGTCTAGGGTGGAAAGAAAGACTTCTTGGAGGAGGTGGTCTGAGCCAGACTTTGGTAGATGGAGAGAGGTCTTGGATCAAGGCTGCAGTTCCTTGACATCCTCCCGTTGAGAGATGGGGTCTCTGTCCCCTGCCCTTGAATCTGGATGGGCTTGTGACTTCCTCGCCCCCCCAAAGTAGAATGAGGGTCCCCGTGCAATTTCTGGGTCTGGGTCCAAGAAGGCTGTGTGGATTCCACGTCACCAGCTGGGCATTCACAGTTGAAGCCCTTAGTGCCATGTAAGATGCTCAACTGCCCTGCAACCCTCCCCCCATACCGGAGATGTCACATGGAGACACTCTGGTGGCCAGTTCCAGCTGAGCCCAGCCTGCCTTCCAGTGAAAGTTTTCAGAGCAAGGATGTCTTGCAACCCAGAAGCATATTAATAATCCCTGAGCAAAATGCAACACATAGTGCAAGACAGTCATTTAGAAATGTAAAGGCTGAGGCAGGAGGATCTCTTGAGCCCAGGATTCAAAACCAGCCTGAGCAACATAGTGAGACCCCATCTTTAAAAAAATTACACACACACACACACACACACACATATAGTCTGATTATTTGTCTTCACAGTTGGAGTTGGGTTCAGATAGAAGAAAGAGAAATGCGATATTAAAGCTAATTATTGTGACAACTACTAAGGAGTTTATTTTTCTCACCTTACAAGGACTGTGGAAGCAGGACTATCTCAGCTACTCAGAGAACCATCACTACACTTACATGTGACTTCGTCTTCATAGCTGAGAGATGACTGAGCATTGCAACCACATTCAAGATGGTGAAGGCACAACCAGATCAGCCTACGTCCCTCAGAAGGGTTTTCCCGGAAGCCCTGCCCAGTAACATCTGCTTCTATCTCATTGGTCAGGATCAAGTCACGTGACTGCCTTTATGTGCAAGGAAACCTGAGAAATTGAGAGCACCTGTGCTCTCAAACCAGTCGGGCTTCCGCTGCAGGAGGAAGAGGAGACTGAATGTTGTTGATCTGTCCTCTGGGCCTATTCTACGAAGTTATCCCATTAGATTAAACTCCAGGAAAGCAGGGACCTTGGGCTCTCCACTCTGCTTACTAGTGAATTGAACAGTGCCTGGAACATACTACATGCTCAATCAATATTGACTGCCTTTGGTCAGGTGAACCCACATTAAGGCTCTTGTAGCTGGACCCAAAGTTTAGGAGATTAAGAATAATGATGGGAGGCTGGAAGGAGGGTGAGGTACCCTTATGCTCCCAGCACTGAGATGCTGAGAAAGCACAAATGCAGAAAGAGCAAATATCCTTACACTGTATGAATCAGGAACAAACTCAGGTCAGATAAGTTGCAGTAGATCTAGAGAAGAGAAAGGCATTATGCTTCAGAAATTCATTGAAAGAAATTAGGGAAATGGAACGAAAAGACCCCAGTAACCTCCCCAGTCTCCTGCTTGGGCCGAGTGCCGGCTTCCTTCTCTCCTGTGTACTTCTGAGTCAGGTTAAGCTGGTCTTCAGAGGCTGATGGATTTCAGGCTCAGGAAAATTGTCCTGATACTCAGCCTAGAGTTTCCTTTGCTTTCATCCCCTTGTTTCTAGTGACGCCTCCTTGGACCAGCATGGACACTTGGCATCCCTCCCTGATGCTTATCCTGGAGGACCCTGCCACATCTCCCTCAACATCACAGCAAAGCCGTTTAATGCTTACAGTGCAGGACATCGACCTGCCCAGGGCCTGTCAAGCTTCATGGGTGGGTGGGAATCGGGATGAGGCTGGGATGCTATCTAAGGTCATTAAAAATAATTTGGATCCAGGTAATAATTACGCCGAGCTGTGTGGCATCCTTCCCAGGCACACACAGTGCTGCAGGTACTCCTGCAGCCCTAGGACTGGGATGCTGGGAGACCAGGTGAGAACGCCGTGGGAAGGACGATGATGACATCTTGATGACCCCACTGAGTGTATTCAAGGGGACCAAGTGAAGACGAGAGGAGAGGCGGAGGGGAGGGGTGCAGTTGGCATCTCTATGGACCATAGTGGGTCCCTGATCCTGGGACTCAGCCCTTGCTTTTGGGGGTGTGCCCTGCAGAAATCCCCGCTGGAGGATGCCCCATGGGCTGACCCGGTAACATAAACACAGAAGAACAGGAGGGACTGTGAGAGAAGACATTGTCTACAGAGCACTGGTACCCAGGCCCAGCCAGCAGTCACCCTAAGGCAATGAGTGTACAAAGTAGCAGGATCTTGGATGGTTAAAGGAAAGCAGAAAGTCAAAATGTTGAGCCGGGCTCGGTGGCTCAGCCTGTAATCCCACGCTTTGGGAGGCTGAGGTGAGTGGATTGCTTGAGGCCGTGGGTTCGAGACCCACCTGGACAACTGGGCGAGAACTCAACTCTACAATAAATCAAAAAATCAGCTGGGCATGGTAGCGCGTGCCTGTAATTCCGGCTACTCAGAAGACTGAGGTGGAAGGATCGCCGGAGCCCGGTGGGCCACTGCACTCCAGTCTGGGTGACAGAGTGAGACTCCAACTCCAAAAAAAAAAGAAAGTCAAAATGTTTACCTGAAATCTCTTGGTTTATAAAACTGTTCAATTTTAAAAATTCAAACACTGTGCAAGTCAAACAAACATCTGAGGACACATTGGGTTGACATCCCACTAGCAGGTAACCCCCAAGAGATGCTCTCACCCAACCAATATCTGTCTTGATTCAGTAGACCTATGCCCTGGGAGCTGTCTTTCTACTTCAAGAATGAAGTATTTTTGGTTTTGGTTTTGTTTTGTTTATTAATTAAAGTTCTGGTTCAACCTTATCTTTGTCTCCTACTGGTTTTCTTTCAAAGTATCTTACATTTGTGCAACATTTGTCCTTTTAAAAATGCTTTAATATCTTTCATCACATTCATTCTTTACAAAATTAGAGGTAGACTAGGTCATCTTATTGCCAACTAAAACATAAGGAATTCTAGTGATGCCTATGTCGCCTGATCAGTGTAAGACCCATGTCTTACACCAAAAATTCTGTCTCCTTCTGAGAGTAGAATTCAATGACCTATGAGCTCCTTTCCAAGTCATTTAAAACTCCTCATTCTAGGTTACTTTTACTCAACCATGCCGTACCTCTCTTTCTATAATTTATTCTTATGACATAGACAAAAGAAGATGCAGAGAGTGTTTGAGAAGGATTCCCAGAGTTATGGCTGGAATTCTTCAGTCCATTTTCTCTTGGCATGACATATCGCCAAGTTAGGTCAGCCCAGAGTCCTCGGAGCTCAGCACCCCCACCAGCAAGCATTCTTCGCCTGTTGCTTGTGGCAACATCGTTGTCCAGTTAAAGCACAGCACAAAGATCATCTACCCCAGCTCTATGAGAGAGCTTCCGTAATCAACAGGAAGGTGGGGTGATTGGACTTGGGAGAAGATAGCTCCCGGTGGCATCTGTAGCAGGGAGAGCGTGAGGTTCCCACCAACCGCCCCTGGGATTAACCTGCTTAAATCTATTTTTAAAATCTGTCCTGGAAAATGCCACTCAGATTTAAAAGTCATGGAAGTAGTTTGACTGGGATTGTATCACATGCGCGTGCCCGGTTAGAGGAGGCGGGGCAACTTGAGGTTCAGAATAAACCCACAGAGCCTGAACACTGGGAGGATTCCTTAAGAGATTGCTTTCCAAATTCCATTCTCTCCTCCTTCCTAGGAGACAGCCATTCTGCCTTTTCCAGGCTCCCTTGCAATCAGATGTGAATTAGTCGTGTTTTTGAGCCCTAGTCAATAGAACATGAACAAAAACAGCCAGGTCTGGCCCATAAAACACCTCCCGGGCTCTTGCCTGTGTTCCCTGTACCTTTCAGCTACCTGGAATGGTGGTTGCCCAAAAGGATCTTGGAAGCACATGTCCAGGGGGAAGGAGATTCACTTAGCCTGAGACCCTGAATGACTATCTGGAGCAGAGTGTCCCTCTTCCTACGGACTTGGACTATTATGTGAAGGAGACACAGAATTCATTGAGTTGAGCTATTGATTCTGTAGTCAATATAGTTTGGATGTTGTCCCCTCTAAGTCTCATGTTGAAAAGTGACACCCAGTGTTGGAGGCGGGGCTTAGTGGGAAGTGGTTGGGTCATGAGGGCAGATCCCTCACGAATGGCCTGGAACCCTCCCCATGGTGATGAATGCGTTCTCCCTCTCTTCATTCACCGGTTGCTAAAAAGAGCCTGGCTCTTCCTCCTCTCTTGCCATGTGACGCGCCTGCGCCCCTTCCCCTTCCGCCATAAATGAAAGCTTCCTGAGGCCTCACCAGAAGCAGACGCTGGTGCCATGCTTCCTGTACAGTCTGCGGAACCGTCAACCAAAATCAATTTCTTTTCTTTATGAATTACCCAGTCTCTGGAATTCCTTTATAGCAATGCAAAGCAGACTCATACGGTGGCCTGTTTGTTAAAGCAGCTTGATCTATCTTAAGCAATAAACGCTGTTACCATTTGTATACCTAACCCTGAATTGTACCCCACATTTTTGAAATAAAAAATTAAAAACAAAACAACGACAAAAAAATGCTGTTACCAAAATACAGGTGTGCGGTCTCTTGGTGGCCAGAAAACAGCAAGTGTCTACTGTATTTGCAGAGAGGAGATGAAAGGCACCTTTAGACTCACGTGCATGAAAGCATCATCCTTCACATCACTCCTTTGCTAGGAAGAATTTGGTCAACTCGGGGAATTAGAACACCCGTCTCTAGGGGTCATCTGTAACATATCAGGTATAGCTTGGACAGGTGGCCCTAGAAGGAGCTGACTACAGATGCCACTTCATCCTCCTTCCTCCCTCTCCCTCCTCTCCAGCTGGTTTGCGAATTCCAGCAGATCCCAGAGAGCAGGGTCGTTGCCACCACTGAGCACTGTGACCCTCCTCTTCTCTGCTGGGCACGTCCTTTCTCCTAGTCCAGCAGCAGCAAAGCTCGAGGATTTACACACCTTTTCCCTTGCCCTTGAGGTTACTAAGAAAACATAACTCAGGAAGTTCGGCCCCACTGGGGAGCTGACACTCTGACACACAGACACAAGATCTTTTTGAAAACTTGTGGGAAAATAAAAAAGAGAAACGGCTGGCCCGTGCAAGCATTCCAAGCTCAAACACAATAATGCATTTTGCACACATCAGTGGGTTCTGACTCTGTTGCCAATTAAGCCCTCTGTGGGGGGGTTGCAGTCCACTTAATCTTCCCTGCCAGAGACACAATCCTCCCAAATACCTTGGGGAGGGGGGCAGGGCAGTGGAGACTGTGTTATGAAGACAACCTGAATTCCACCCTGCTTTTCCAAAGGTTTCCTGGTTCTTTTTCAGTGTCCTCATTCCTGCCTGGGCTCATCAGTAGGGAATGACATGGACAAGAATGTCTCCCACTTGGCTTTGGTGTCAGAAATGAGTCTGTGTATCTTTTTTTTTTTTTTTTGAGTTGGAGTCTCACTCTGTCACCCAGACTGGAATGCAGTGGCCGCTCCCAGCCACCGCAGCCTTGACTTGCTGGGCTCCGGCGATCCTTCCACCTCAGCCTTCCAAGTAGCCGGAATTACAGGCGGGCGCTACCACGCCCGGCTAATTTTTTGATTTATTGTATAGATGAGGTCTTGCCTGCCCAGGTGGGTCTTGAACCCGCAGGCTCAGGCAATCCACTCACCTCAGCCTCCCAAAGGCGCGGGATTACAGGCTGAGCCACCAAGCCCGGCTGAGTCTGTGTATCTTAAAGGAGAAATCCAGCTCGTCTGGGGCTGGATGCTTTTGTGGGATATGAACTCATAGGAGTCTCTGAAATAATAAAGAGAATTTGGGTGTTATAGACATTATGCTGGGAAATGTTACCAACGATGTTCAGACTCAAAAGGTGGTGGAGTTTTCTTTCTTCCTTCCTTTTTTATAAATAAGACCAGCCAAGAGGTTATAAAGTCAAAATTATATTTCAAATAATCTTTAAAAATTCAGCTTCTGCCAGGCGAGGTGACTTATGCCTGTCATCCCAGCACTTTAGGAAGCAGAGGTGAGAGGATTGCCTGAGCCCATGGGTTCGAGGCCAGCCTGGGTAACTTGGTGAGACCTTGTCTCTACAACACATCAAGAAAAAAAAATTAGCCAGGCATGGTGGCACGCCCCTGTAGTTCCGGCTACTTGCAAGGCTGAGATAGAAGGATCGCCTGAGCCCAGCAGGTCGAGGCTGCAGCAGTCATGAGCATGCTAATGCACTCCAATCTGGGTGACAATGTAAGACTCTGACTCAAAAAAAAAAGAAAGAAAGAAAAAGAAAAGAAAATCCAGATTATACAAAAGCCCCACTGGCACCAAGTTTAGCTACTGCACCAAGCCAGGGGGACATGGATGGCAAGGAAGAGCCAGGCTTTGGAAACAGGGCACCCGGCTCCATCTCAGCCCACCTCCTGCAGAGCGCCAGTGTCAGTGAGTCTGCAGAATATGACAATTATTCCAGGATGGGGCAGCTTGTCAACTGTGAGCCGTCATCATTATTGTATCATCATGAACAAGGATGTTTAAGTGGGGTTCCCACTCCTAGAAGGGCTTACCTGCTCTTTGAGCTTTTAGAGAAATATTTGTGGCTGGCATGGAAAAGTCTGGCAGAAAAGAAAACTTTTAGCGAGAATTTGTGTAGGATTGCCACTTATACATGTGTAAGCCATGGCTATTTTATTTGTTTCTTGTTACAACTCGATGAAGATGGAAGAACAGGTATCTTCTTTATTTATGTAATGCATATATAATTTTCATTTATAATCAATTTTATCCTCTGTAAAATATGTTATACATAGCATCCATGTGTGTATATGTATATGTATACATATATATGTATCTACAGATGTGTGTGTATATGTAAATATATGTATACAGATGTATACATAAGGGGGGACCAAAAAAACCCAGAAATTGTCTTGTGGAGAGTGAGTCTCTTGTAGTACAGGCTTCCCCTGCTGGGTAAGTGTTCTAAAAATCCATCAACAGCCGTGGACCAGTTAGTGTTGTGAGAAGCTTCATTCAGCTTCAGTGAATTTTTTTTTTGGTGATTCTTTTAATGTGTTTGCCCATTTCATGATGGGTGATTTATGAAGGCACCTGCCCACATGGCACCGAGTGTTCAGCTGGTTTTGATCAAAAAACGGCATGACCCCTAGACCTCACACTCCCTGTTTGCCCAATCTCACCCCAAGCAACTTTTTTTGTTTTCCTCTGATGAAAAAGTCCTCAAAGGAAAACGTTTGCCAATGTGGAAGAGGTGAAAAAAAATCAACAGAAGCACTAAAAGGTGTCAAAATCGACAAGTTCAAAAACTTTTCCGAGCAGTAGAAAAAGTGTCTTGATAGATGAATTGCATCACACGGAGAGTACTTTGAAGGTGACTGAAGTTTAAACAAGTAAGAATAAATACACAATTTTCTATAAATAAATTCTGGCTTTTTGGGTCCCTCTTGTATATGTACGCAGAGGTACATATGTGTGTATGTGTTTACATCTATGTACATGTGTATAAGCACACACACATACCAAGGTCAAGTAGACAATGACAGTCAGGGAAGGACATTTAATTCACCGAGCAGATGATGGCTGGTCTGAAATCTAAGGACGAGTGGAACCGGCAGAGTGAGCGTTCTGTAGCAGGAACCGAATGCAGAAGATGTAAAACTCGCTGCAACCATGTGAAAAACTCTGGACAGTTCCAGCCACCACAAAAAAAAGGACAAGTCAAGACAGGAAGAAAGCATTGCGGTGGGTGTCCGGGTGAAGCCTCGGTGTCCAGAGGCCTTCCACGTTCTAATGAGCCAAGGAAGAGCAGTGCAGCCGAGCGCAGACAGCAGAGAGTGGAGAGGCAGAACACGCAGGAAGAAGCGTGGACACCCAGAGCGCCCACTTTTTAGGCTGGCAAAAATTTGCTTTTCATTTTATTTTATTTCAGAAACAAGGTCTCATTCTGTCACCCAGACTGGAGTACAAAAGTTGTGGTAGGAAACTTTGCCATGATGCCATTCAGAATCAAATGGTGGCTGAACTTTCTTTCTTCTTCTTTTTTTTTTTTTTGAGTTGGAGTCTCACTCTGTTGCCCAGACTGGAGTGCAGTGGCCACTCCTGGCCACCACAGCCTCGACCTGCTGGGCTCCGGCGATCCTTCTGCCTCAGCCTTAACAAGTAGCCGGAATTACAGGCATGCGCTACCATGCCCGGCTGATTTTTTTGATTTATTGTAGAGATGAGGTCTCGCTGCCCAGGCGGGTCTCGAACCTGCGGGTTCAGGCAATCCACTCACCTCAGCTTCCCAAAGGCGGGGGATTACAGGCTGAGCCACCAAGCCCGGCTCTTTCTTCTTTTTATAAGCAAGACTAGCCAGGGAGTTATAAAGTCAAAATTATAAAAACCCACTGGCCCCAAGTTTAGTTATTGCACTGAGCCAGGAGAAAGATGATGTGGAAAAGCTATGCTTTGGAAAGTTCTCTGCAGCCTCGAACTCCGGCCTCTAGTGATCCCCTGCCTCAGCCTCCCAAAACCCTGGGATTATAGGCACGAGTCATTGTGCCGGGCCAAGAATTTAAAAGTCTGATGACAGCACCAAGTGTTAGCAAGTACACAGAGAAATATTGCAGTATGGAGTGGGGGCTGCTCCCAACAGGCACACAGTGTATACACACATTTCAAATGCCCTGTGACCCAGGAAGGGTTCTCACTGTGAACCACTCAGAGGTGTCCCGGGAAGGTTTGGATTTTCTGAACCTGAGAAGGACAGCAAATATGGAAGGCTGGATCCTGATGGGGAGATGGTAAGCTGTGAGCCCAGGGACCTGGAGACAGAGAATTTTGAAGAAAGAATTGACAGGATCAGAATGCGTCTAGGATCACTCCATTGCCTTGTGAGAGGCAGACTGAGGGGACCAAGACTGAAAAGTCTTGGAGAGACTTGGGAGAGAGGATGTGGATTCGAAGGAGCTCTGGGAGGACCACCAGAGTAGCCCGGGGTGACGTCAGCCTTCAGGTCGGGGCTCCTGGTGGCAAGCAACAGAAGCTGGCCTCCTCTTTGTAAGCAGCAGGGTGATTTATTAAGATGATATTGCTGGGGCTGGGACACCAGGCCTCAGGCTAAGCTTCCTGAAGCAGAGGCCACGACCACATGGCAGAGCTGGCCAGACAAGGAGCCGCCACCTCCCAGCAGCCCCACAGAGTACTCGAGAAACCAGTAGATGCCGGGACACCCTGGCGAGGGTCACGCTTGGCAGGCAGCCTCCCCTGCGACCTCCTGACCTGCAGCTGCTCCCACCCTGGCTTCCTCTCTCTGACTGGTCCCTTCCAGATCTCTGGTGGTCTCAGGATGCACCAGACTGTGGGTCTCACATCACGTGCCTATGTCTCCCCTGCAGGAGGGGCAGAGAGCCTGGCTCTGGGAGCTCTGACCTGGGGAGGTGTGACCAAGGCGGGTGAGTCCTCAGATGCAAAGTCCCCAAAGTGCGACAAGGGTCATTCCCAGACAACAGAAACTGAGGGAGGGTCCTTAGGCAGCAGTGTGAGACCACCATTCTCCATGGGGAGGTGACAAGCCTAGTTCCAGCACTCCCAGTCCAAGGCATCCAAGATATCCAGGTGGAAATACGGGGGCACGGGGTCTCAGGAGACACAGCTCTGGGTCATTAGGGGCAGGATGGTGGCTGTTATAGGAGAGGGTGAAATGCACCAGGAGGATTCAGAGAGGAGGCCCAGGCCAAGGCAGAACCTGGGAGGACACCACAAAGGCAAGACAGGAGAGACCCAAGGGTGTGAGAAAGAGCAGTCATGGGTGGGGCGGGGAGCAGTGGGGGGGCCAGGATGGTGATGCAGACCAGCACAGCCGGATGGAACCATCACAAATGGCCAAGCCCCCTCCTGGGACGTGGTCTTCTCCCAGGGCAGCTGCCTGGGTGGCTGTGCGTGGGGCTGGGGCCATCTCAGTTCCGATGCCTTAAAAGCTAATGTCGTCCGTTCCTTTGGGGGAGTGAGGGGCGAGAGTGAGGAGCAGAAGGGGGAGCTTGGTGTCCATTCTGTGGCCCTGGACACACACGAGAGAAGCAGGTGCTCTCTCTTGGACGTTCAGATCTCGTTTTCAGTTGCGCTTGGAGCTGCTTTGGAGACTCGCAACCTCTTGGCTTGCCTGAGTGGAAGCCAAGGCCCGGGTCTCCAGGTCTCAGGGCTCGGGTACTCTGGGATCAGTGCCCCAAAACTCCAGTCCCAGTATCCCAGAATGCTCCTTTCTTTTTTTTTTTTTTTGAGTTGGAGTCTCACTCGGTCGCCCAGACTGGAGTGCAGTGGCCGCTCCCGGCCACCGCCGCCTCGCCTGCTGGGCTCCGGCGATCCTTCCGCCTCAGCCTTCCGAGTAGCCGGAATTACAGGCATGCGCTACCACGCCCGACTGATTTTTTTGATTTATTGTAGAGATGAGGTCTCGCTGCCCAGGCGGGTCCCAAACCCACGGGCTCAGGCAATCCACTCACCCTCTTTCTGTGGAAGATCGTGGAGGAACCAAGGCCGTTGGTTTGTTCCCCTCACTGCCCGCCACAGACCCAACAGACTGGTGTCCAGCTGCCAACCAGCACTGAGAGCATGTCTGCCGCCCTTCTTGGCAGCCGTGGCATCTCCTGTATGCGCTGTGGAGCCAGATGGCACGGGGTAGTATTTTGATGTCTCCCTTCCCTGCAGTGTGGCCCCAAGGGTTCCTGCCTGGACCTTGGTGTTCTCAACTGTGAAATGGGAGCATCATGGTACCCACCACCTGTGGTTGCTGGGGAGATGTGGGTTCACAGGTCTGGCTGGAACAAAGCCTGATGAATGACACACTGCAGACACAGTCGGTCACCCACTGAGGGAGGGAGATAGGACAGGGACAGGAGAGGGGGGCCACAGAGGGTCCCAGCCAAGAAGGAGAGCCCTGGGTGGGAGGAACAGCAGGGCTCTCTGCCCTCTCCCTGCATGCCCAAAGTTTCCCTGACCAAGGACTCTTTGCTTCAACCCAGAGGCGGCAGAAGTTGAACTCCATCCCTTCCTTCCACGGGGATGCCCCAAGACCCCTCCTTGCCCCCTCTCACCTGCTGAAGCAGAAAGGAAGCCCAGAGATTCTGGAGCATGTCAGACCCGAGCCCAGAGCCTGTGAGGATCACAGGCTTTGGGGGAGGCAACCAGGAATGCTGCTTGGGCCTGGGGAGGCTCCCTGTTGAGGGTCTGTGTGTCCCAGGGGCATCCCCAGGCCACCTGCACCTGGCTCAGGAAGACTCAGCTTGGCAAGGAGAGGAGGTGACCTGGGTTGACCGGAAGCCTCCGTGGATCACCAGTCCTGCAGAGAGAGGATGCTCTGAACACAGCTGTCCCCAGCCCAGAGTGAAACCCAGGCCATGTGGAAAAAAAGGCCAAATCTGGCCTCCCAGCAAAGGCGCAGAGACTTGGGCATCTGTTCCCTTTTTTCTGCTCTTCCTCCCTGGTCTGTGGATGCTGGGAAATGCAAGGAGGTTCTCCCACCTTGCCCGGGACCCGAATTTCCCATTAGGATTTTCTAAGGGTTGGGAAGAGGCTCCTTTCCTTCCTCCCAGGGACACCCGATCTGCTCCTGTCCAGCCGGCCGTGCGTGTGCCTGGCATACTCTGAGGCCGTTTGTGGGGCCTCCGGGGCGTTTCCTGCGCCGCTCACGTGTTCCTCCCTCTGTCTTTCATGTCCAAACTGCAGAGATTCGTGGGGACGGATCATAACTCTCTTCTGAGATGAGATCAAAGGCTCAGCGCCAGGCCTGCTTGTCTCTTTCTGACAGAGCAAACTTCCCGCATGTGTCCTGCCTGCTCTATCAGGGTATTCCGGAGTCAGGACGACACGGGGTGGTTTCCCCCCGCTTCCAGCCTGGGGGTAACAGTTGAGCTCCAAGAAGTGAAACTGGCCGGAGGTCTGGAGGCTGGGGAGACACTGACCAGAGGTGGGAGGCAGACCTGGCATGTCTGTTACCTATCGGAATTGCATCTGCAGCGGGAGCCAGAGCCTGAACCCTCTCCTTGTACCAACTGTGGGCACTTCTAACTTTTCCCCCCGTTCTTACTGTTTAGACACGGGGTACATGTACAGGCTGGCCACCTGGGTTTCTGCGTGATGCTGGGTCTGGGGCCCCTATGGAACATCCAGTTAGTGAACATGGCACCCAACAGGTGGCCTTCCCCCCTTATCCCCAGGAGCTGTCGCTCCCATCTTCCTGTCCCTCTGTACCCAGTGTTTAGCTCCCAGGTTCTTAGCTTCTTCTTGAAACTTTCATTCACTGTTTTATCCTGTAAATGCATGCGGTTCTCCCTGCACAGCTTGAAGGACTTTCACGAGGGCAGCGCATCTGTGTGACCCGATCGGCCCAACACAGAACGTCCCTCCTCCCTGGAAGCCGTTTCTGTGCTCCCTACCTGCAAACAGTGTTTTCATCAAACCCCCACCGATGGATGGTCGTCATACAAGCCACCTCGTTTCGCTATTCCAGAAGAGTGAACTCACCCCAGGATGAGTTCTGGAGTCTCAGAAGGAGTGTGCGCATCTGTGTGTATTTGAGAAAAAAGCAGAGAGTGTTTCTTCATTCTGTCTTGGAGTTGGGGACACAGACTTTGCAGAAAGCAGCTGGCTTTTCCCACCGCAAGCCAAGTGACCCAACCAGTCGTAACGGCGGCAGTTTTGACTTTCTCCACCCTGCAGGCCAGTTACACAGGAAAGAGGAGAGAAGGAGACCCTGGATGCTCTCTTTAGTACCTCTTCTCTTTCCTTCTTTAAGGGACAGTTTTGTGTGCCCCTGAGTCCCCCACATCCATCTCTCTGCCTTTGATCTGGGCAGTGACTTCCGATCACAGCCGGGAAACAATAGGGCCCTTGAGTTCACCCCCCCCAACCCCCACCCACACCCAGAAGAAAATGCTCCCTCTCAGTTCGGGTCCTGAATGACCCGGGCCCCACAGATCACGAACTGCAGCTCCCAATACTGCTGCCCCAAGCCCAATCTACATCGGCAACCTTTAAGACGGTGTTCAGATTTTCTAGCAAGGCTTTGAATGCTAAAACTAATTTAGAATCTGCCTAAGCAGTGGCCCGCGCAGCTGGCATTGCCGAGGACCTATTTTGTGCCAGGCTGCAGAGCACACACGTCATTTATTCTCATGATGTAGGGATGGAGGATAACCCCACTTAGAGAGAACGTGATTCTTGCTGCTCACAGGGCAAGGGTCTAGGTTAGAATTGCATAGCTGCAAGGGGCCAGGATGCAAACAAAAAGCTGCTCAGCACTTAGTCATCAGGAAAGTGTGAAGCCACGTGGCGGCAGCATCTTCTCAGCAGCCAGAAACCGACACCACCTCCATGTCCAACATCTGCCGAGCGAGCGTGATCCTCAGTGTGTTCACACGCTAGATAGAACGGAGCTCAGAAGTGCAGAGGAACAAACAGCTGATCACTCCAAAACATGGATGACTCTCAAATGTATTATGCTAAGAAACAGACACGAGGTGTGTTTGTTGTGTGATTATTTTTTAATGATCTCCTAGGACAGGTCAACTATCCTGTGAGGGCAGAAGCTGGCATGGTGGCTGGCTGCCAGGGACAGTGCATTGATTGAGAAAGAGCAAAATGGAACTTTCTGGAATGATGAAAGTGTCCCGCGTCTGATAGGGTGTGGACGACGTGAATGTTTACATATTCCAAATTTCATTTCATTTTTACACTTAAAATCTGCATATTTCACCTTAATAAAAACCATACTTCAGTGACGTGGTCTCAATAAAGTAATAGGAGAGAAAAGGTTACACGCCAAGTCGGAAGGGGAAGCCAGGATCCAAACTCGGTCTGTCTGCCCCCGAAACGCACAGCTGGTGGATTCGTCTGTCCTTCACAGCTTGTTTTCCTGATACAAAATGCAAGACGCAGTGGCCATCATTTCTCTATCAGCCACTAGCATCATACATGAGTTCACTCGCTGACTTAGGCGGGCATTCCTTGAGTGCTTACTGTGGGCCTGGCAGGCTCCAGGTATCTTGTCTGGAAGGTGGGGAAGGTGCCCAGGTCCTCGTTCCCATGTGGCTGAAATTCCCACCAGAAAGACGAGCAACACTCTGACAGCCCAATAAGCAACCGGGCGCCAACAAAGGCCGGAAGACCATCACCAAGGGGGACACCAGCAGGGCTTCTCAGAGAGGATGATTTGGCACCCAGGGGTACTTGGTGATGTGTGGAGACATTTCTGGTTGTCACGCCTGGGGCTGGGGGTCACCGGCACCCAGTGGGTGGAGGCCAGGGATGCCGCTTAGCATCCCCCACGCACGGGACAACGCTTCATCCTGCCTTCGATGTCAGTGGGGCCCAGGCAGCAACACCGAGCGATGCAGGGAAGTGGGGAGGTGGGGACAGCTGGCTGGCGGGATGTCAGGGAGTCTCACTCAGGGACTGGCCTTTGCACTGAGTCCGGGGTGTGGAGGCCTGGAGGAAGGACATTGCAGAAGGAGGGATGCACACGTGAGGTGCAGCACCTGCTCTCAGTGGGAGCACGCTGGACTCTGGGGCCAGGACAGGACGGCAGCCATCCGTCGCTCGCTGGCAATGTCACTTGGGACCAATTAAGATGCTGTCATGAGCTTTGATTTGGTCACCAGTAAAGTGAGTTACGCAAGTATTTTTCTCTATAAGAAGGATGTAAGGAAAAGTAAAGTGAAATAAAGCAAGAAAAAGCAGTTGAGCACAGGACCTGGCGTATCTGTAAATACCAAATAATCCAGTTCCAAACACCTCCAAGCCCAGGGCTGAGTAGCATGCAAATGTGCCTCAGAATGTCAACTCCCAGGTCTTTTCAGGAAAGGTCGGCCTGGGACCAGCCTGCCAGTGCTGCTGAGAACCGGGGTCACCTTATGACAGGTCTGTCACAAGAGATTAACCTGCTCCCTCCATGTATTGAGGATTCATGAGGGATTTTTGGCAGGTGAGATGTGGTTTAATTGAACATTTGCCTATTACAACACAAGAATCTGTTCACAGCATTGGCTACTTGTTTCCTTCTAAATTGCCCACTCTGAATCTCAAGGCACCCTTTGTGCTCAGAATGAAAACACATTCTTCTGTTAAAGAGATGAAACAGGCCGCTTGGTGGCTCAGCCTGTAATCCCGCACTTTGGGAGGCCGAGGTGAGTGAATTGCCTGAGCCCGCGGGTTCGAGACCCGCCTGGGCAACTTGGTGAGACCTCATCTCTACAATAAATCAAAAAAATCAGCCGGGTATGGTAGCACGCGCCTGTAGTTCCAGCTACTTGGAAGGCTGAGGCGGAAGGATCGCTGGAGCACAGAAGGTCAAGGCTGCGGTGGTCGGGAGCGGCCACTGCACTCCAGTCTGGGCGACGGAGTGAAACTCCAACTCAAACAAAAAACAAAAAGAGAGATGAAACAGAAGGTAGACGTCACTCTCCCAGGCCCCCAGCTGTGCAGAGGAATGGCTGTGGAGACAGGATCCAAGGTTGGCGGGGGAGACGGTGACCACCATCAAAAGAATCGCTAGCAAAAGCACAGGAATTTAAATTGTCATTGATATACTCATCCCAGAGTCAGTGATCAGGTTCTCTGTAGTGGGAGAGAGACTCCGTGCTGTTTTGGGATTTAAGTGAGAACTCTTGCGGGTCCTTGAAGACTTTCCCTTTGAAGCCAGAGCCTCTCCTGACACCAGTTTCATTTACTCTTACTGTTCCGAGTGTGTTGCTGGTGACATGACCCAGAGGCTGCTTGACTGTCACACCAGCCTTTGGGCAGAAGCAGAGACATCGCCTCCCGGACATGGGAAACAAGCCAAAGGCCACGACCATGTGGATGGCTGGTGGAAGTGCAGCCCCTTGGTTGACTGTGAAAGCCTTGCTTGTTAAACCATCTGGGGTCGTGTTGAGAACCAACATCTTCTTCCCTAAATGACCGACCCGAAGTCTGACCAGGCGTCCTCTCCGCACCTCCTGGGCCCTCCATGCCTGCCTTTCACTGTCACCATGCAGTTTGTGGGGCAGCTCAGCTTAAATGCCTCCTCCTCTGTGCAACCTTCCTGGAATCCTGCTTCAGCAGCTGCATCACAGCATATTGTTACTGCCTGTCGCACCGGCAGCCAGGGGCACTTCTGGCTCACAGACTGTCTCTTTGGCTCACACACTATTTTATTTTTAACCTGAATGATTTGCCCACATTCTAAGATGAGGGAGTTTCATATAAAAATCCAGATTTCCAGTTCGCCTTAAAAAACACAGAAGATTGGCAAGATCGGATTGCACTGAATTGAACAGATCTTACCTTGCACCAGGTACCTGTTACACTCATGGCTCCTATAACAGCCCTGGAAGCAGGACCCATTACAGTCCCCACCTCCTGGCTGGGGACATAGGCTGGGCAGAGATTGGCTAACTGGTCCATATCCTCACAGCATGGGAATGAGGGGAGAAACAGGGCTGGGGGTCTGGTGACCCACTCCAGGGCCTGTGGTCCGAAGTTAGCCGGACTCTATGCTTTTCCCGCAGGGCTGCATTTGCTGGAGTGAGCAGTCTGATCACCTGTCTCTTCCAAAAATGACACAGTAGGAAAGGGACACAGCTGCTGTAGAAAGCAGGACACATGTACAAATAGAAGCAGCCAGTGACCCAGCGGCCACCTGCTAAGCAGATGCCCACAAAAACAGAAAACAGAAACTTGAGCAGGGACTAACATCCATGTTCATAGTGGTGTGGCTCGCACGTGGGAAAGGAGAAAGCCACGGGCATCTGCCAGTGTCTATCCGTGCACAAATTTAGTGTGGTCTCTCCATACCATGGAGCACCATTCAGCCCTCAAAAGGAGGAGGGTTCTGGCACTTGCTGTATTGTGGGAGCCTTGAGGATGTGATGCAACGTGAAACGGGCAGTTCCAGGAAGACACATGCTGCATGGCTCCGGTTAGAAGTCCTAGAGTCCTCAGGCTCACAGAGACAGAGTGGAATGGTGGTGCCCAGGGCTGGGCTGGGAGAGAACGGGGAGCTGATGTTTAAGGGGACAGAGCCTTCGTTTGGGAAGATGGGAACGTTTCTCGATGAACGGGGGATGGGTGCACAGCAACGTGACAGTACTTACCGCCCTGAACCATATACTGCAAAACGGTTGAATGGAAAAGCTCCTAGAATGCATTTTTTTCTTTGAGTTGGAGTCTCACTCTGTCACCCAGGCTGGAGTGCAGCAGTGGCACACTCACGGCCACCCCAGCACCAACTTGCTAAGCTCTGGCGCTTCTTCTGCTTCAGTCTTCTAAGTAGCAGGGACTACAGGCAAGCACCTCCATGCCCGGCTAATTTTTTGATTTATTGTAGAGATGAGGTCTCGCCAAGCTGCCAGGGCTGGTCCCAAACCCGTGGACTCAGGCAATCCACTCGTCTCGGCCTCCCAAAGTGCTGGGATTATAGGCTGAGCCACCAAGCCCAGCCTGTATTTTTTATTACAATAAAAAATTTGTTTAAAGTGGAGCAGCAAAAAAAAAAAAAAAAGGCCCAAGTGGGCCAAAGGTTTTAGTAGCAATAAAATAAAAAAAACTCTTTATATACCATGTGCCTCGCTGGTTTATGTGTTCCTCACAACGTGTTCACATTGAGCCGCTCTCCTCTGACCCATTGCAAATGTCCCGCCCCTTCGTCGCAAATGCCCCGACCCTTCATCCCAAATAGCCCGCCCCTTCATCTCAAATGCCCTGGCCTTTCATCTCGAATACTCCACCCCTTCATCTCGAATACCCTGGTCTCTCATCGCGAATGTCCCACCCACTGATCACAAATACCCTGCCCTTTCATTGCAAATGCCCTGTCTCCTTATCTCAAATGCCCCGCCCCTTCATCTTGAATATCCCACTCCTTCATCTCAAATACCGGCCCTTTCAGTATTTGCATTTCGGCCCAAGACTTAGGTGGGCTGGCAAGAGCAGGTGAATGAATGGATTTGAGTGAGGAGAGGACTTAGAAAGTTGAGTTACAGCCGGGCTCGGTGGCCTAGCCTGTAGTCCCGCGCCTCGGGAGGCCAAGGTGAGTGGATTGCCTGAGCCCGCGGGTTGAACCCGCCCGGGCAACTCGGTGAGACCTCATCTCTACAATAAATCAAAAAAATTAGCCTGGCGTGGTAGCGTCCGCCTGTAGTTCCAGATACTCAGAAGGCTGAGGTGGAAGGATCGCCAGAGCCCAGCAGGTGGAGGCGGCAGTGGCCGGGAGCAGCCACTGCACTCCAGTCTGGATGACAGAGTGAGACTCCAACTCAAAAAAAAAAAAAGAAAGGTGAGTTACTTGGACAAAACCCCTGCCCCTCCACGATAGGCCTGAGGGATCACAGCCTCCATCCACCTGAAAGGAACTGTGATTTCAGCTAGATCTGCTGACTGGAGGCCAGCGCTGTGACATGCAAATCCATGGGAGCTTGCCAGTAGGACCCCCACATGGTAGGTGATAAAATACACTGCAACTTAGATTGACCCGGCTGCTTATGGGCGCCTGCCCCCCGGAAGGATTGTGGAGATTGGTGGAAGAGTTTCTGATTGCTGCAATAACTGGGATGTTAGAGGTGGTGAGGCGGTAGGATGCTTCTCTCCATGAATACTTAACCTGTTGGCTCCCACCAGAAGAAAAGCCTGTTTATAATCATCTGCAGCCAAAGCCCATTTTGTAAATAAATACAAAGCATCTTTGTGCAATTTCAATATACATGAAATTTCCGGCACTGTCATTACATGTGCATGGAGGAAAGCTTGTATTTTGTTTTGTTTGGAGTTTTGTCAAGAATCGGACACTATTTTGAAAAAATCACTATCCGAGGCCATGTCTACAGGGTCTTGGCGCCCCGAACACCACACCAGTGTCACCTGCAGCTCACAGCCATCATGTGCACTGGGAGGCCAGATGTGCACCTCTTCAAAGTACATATATAGCCTTCACTGCAAAATGCCGAAGACCAAGAGGAAAATGCCCGTTTTAGTTGAATATTGCCATGCCTCCCTCACGTGTTCTTTTTTAAAAGTGTTTTTTTAAAAAATGGATACATAAAAGGTACATATTTTGGGGTCCCATGCGTAACTTAATACATTCCTATAATTTTTTTTTGAGTCGAAGTCTCAGTCTGTAGCCCACACTGGAGTGCAGTGGCACGATCACGGCCACCCCAGCGTTGACCCACTGGGCTCAGGTGATCCTTCCACCTCAGCCTTCCGAGTATCAGAACTACAGGCACTCGCTACCTGCCTGGCTAATTTTTTTGATTTATTGTAGAGATGAAGTCTCCCCAAGTTGCCCAGGCTGGTCACAAATCCGTGGGCTCAGGCAATCCTCTCACTTCAGCCTCCCAAAGAGCTGGGATTACAGGCTTCAGTCACCACACCCGGCACATTCCTATAATTTTTAAAGATCAAATCAAGGTCATCGGGACATCCATCACCTTAAATATTTGTCTAGGGGCATTCAATTATTCTCTTCTGCTATTTTGAAATATGCAATAGATTGCTGTAAACTCTGGTCACTCACTGATCTATCAAACATTAGGTCTCATTTCTTCTATCAAACTGTATGGTTGCACCATTATCACTATTAATATTTTTGAGACGAGGTCTCTCTATGTTGATCAAGTGATCCTCCTGACCTGGCCTCCCGAGTAACTAGAATTATAAACATGGGCCACCACACCCAGTTCCGAGTATATTTCCTATAACAGCATGTACTGGCTTCTATGATTTCTAGGATAGTCTTGCTTGAGGATTTACTTATTGAAATGCATGTTTTCATGTATTTTAATTTTTTACATTACATTGGCTTTTAAAATTATGTGTATAGTAGGTTATACTACCAAGGAATTTTACTTCAACGTTGTGAATGGAATTTTACAAGGCTTTTGTTATAAACAGAGGATCCTGCGTGGGGTGACCTGCAAAACCCTGGGTCAGGCCCCTGAGCTCCTGTGCACCAAGTGCCACGGGTACCAGTCACCTCAGAGTGGGCCAAGGTGGGGGGGAGCTTATTTTACCCACAAGAGTCACTCGGGAGTTTGAGGGTTTGAGGGGTGCAGCCAACACTTTTATGCCAAGCACTTAGAAAATGGATGTCTCTTTAGCGGATGTGGAATGGTAAGTTCTGCCAAACTGTGATTTTCTTTTTCTTTCTTTTCTTTTCTTTCTTTTTTTTTTGAGTTGGAGTCTCACTGCCACCCAGGCTGGAGGGCCGTGGCACGCTCCCAGCCACCGCAGCCTCAACCTCCTGGGCTCCGGCGATCCTTCTGCCTCAGTCTTCCAAGCAGGCAAAACTACAGGTGCATGCTACCACGCCCAGTTAATTTTTGATTTATTGTAGAGATGAGGTCTTGCCAAGTTGCCCAGGTGGTCTCAAACCTGAGGGCTCAGGCAATCCACTCGCCTCGGCCTCCCAAAGTACTGAGATTATAGGCTTAGCCACTGAGCCCAGCCTGTGATTTTCAAAAATTGCACATAGGCCTCTCACATAGATGAAGAACGGACACATGAGAAAGCTATATCCAAAGACTGTATTCAACTCATTAATTAATCATGGAACTGGTAAGATGGTAAAGGTTGTTCAAAAGTCATGTGAGGATCTAGAATTTATAGAGTCCTTTAAAGAAAACTTAAAATACAATCACTAAGTTAGAAACAAAAGGCATTAATTTCTACAAAGTAAATCATAATAGTAATAACCATGGGGATTATCTTTTCTTCTGGATAAAAGTAATTTGCATCCATTCCTAACATAAACCTGCACGCTTGCATGTAAACTCAGAGAGTGTGTGACTTTAGCTAATGGTAAACCCCCAAATCAAACACTGGTAGTTTCTCTTAGAAAACGAAACACCCCAGGGGGTCTCTGGGAAGCGGGTACCACGATCTCGCTGAGAGGACTTGAGTGGGCTGGCACCCCCATTTCCACATTTCAGATAATTTTCCCAAACAGTTAAAGTGGAATTCTGGCTCTTTTTAAAGTAGCTTTTTAGCAGGGGCAGAACCTCTACTCGCAGAGACCTGGGTTTGAGTCCCAGCTGCCTGGTGTGCTAACTCTTGGATCTTGCATGAATTATCTGAACTTCCTGAGTCTCTGTTTCTTCCTACATAAAATGAGGATCATAGCAGAAAGGTAACAGGGCTGTCGTGAACAAGGAATGAGACGGTGCCTAAGAGTTGCTGAATACGACACCTGACACAGAAGAGCTACATCCTGTTCATTAGGGTAATTACAAGCTCAGCTGAGTGGGGATAATTCCTTACAGGCCCTTCCACCCACTCCCCACTGGACACCCTTGCTACCCCCGCCAGGATTCCCTTCCAGGTGTCCTTCCGGGAGGTGTTCTCGAAACTTTTTTGGTCCTGCCCTTCCATCCATAAACAATACTGGGTGCAGTCCCTCCCATGCATGTGCAACGCAAGGACTGGGTTTCTCGGGGGCTCCATCTGTTCAATGCCCTCTGGAATCCCAGAGCCCGCACGGTCCCTGGCACATCTGTGAGGACGCGGTGAATGGGTATTATCCAGTGAGTGAAATGGGGGATTTATAAACCATCAGTCCCTGAATGCATTTGGAAAAGCTTCCTATCCCACTTTTTAGAATGAGAGTAACTAAATAGAAATAGAAATACTTTCCTATATAGAGACAGCCATATTTTCTCCCCCACACCCTAGTGTTTCCTGGGTTGTGAGAAACCATTTCCAGACACATCGGAGACCATTGCTTTAGGTGGAAATCCTACTGAGATGTGAAGGGAAACTCCTGGTTCCCATATGTGACCAGGACCATCAAGACACTGTCCGATGCGCGGGTTCCACTCTGGGCCTGAAATGCAGCAGTGACCTCGCAAACCAGCATGGAGTGCTGGGATCGAGGCTCATGCCACATACTTTCTCAGAATGTGGACGGTGTCATCGTGGCCTTCTACTCTGATGGCCAAGTGTAGATGGAACCATTTCACTCTCTGGATAACCCCTGTTCACCACAACCCCACAGATGTCCCAGGGACTGTGCAGGCTCTGAGGATTCCAGGGGACGTTGAACGAATGGAGTCCCTGAGGAACCCGGTCCTTGTGTTGCGTCATTGTAATTTGGGAAGTAAACTGAGGAAGCTGGCCCATCTCATCCCCAGATGGGGTGGGGAGAGGACATCTCCAGGAACATCCAAGGTGTCTTGGCGAGTCTCTTTAGGGTCAATTAAAGAGAAAAGCTGAGAGCTAAACTTGCTCAGCCGAGGCTGTGGAAGGACATGGTTTCTGGCCGATGATGGAGCACTCTGGAGTTTGTGGGTTACGCCTTCTCTTCCTCGGGTCTCTGCTGGAATGACAGAGAGGTGCCAGGTAGAGCAGAGAGAAACCATTTGCAAGTGTCATCACCGAGGAGGACAAAGAGTTTGGTGCCTGTAACAGCATGACGAGGAGCAGGGTTCTGGGCTCTGGGTGCTCCACCCTCCATCCTCGTGCCCGCTGCAGAGTCTGGCACATGGCAGGTGCTCAGAATGAAACAGGAAACGCTGGAGAAATGGTTGGGTATGTGTGCAGTTTTCAGGTGGATGGGAAGAGGGAGATTCGTTATTCCTTGACTGTTTAGCAGTGATTTTAGGAACACACTTCTAGTACTTCCAGGGTCTGGACACTTCCATGTTTGTGGTTCTCCACACTCTGGCACGTCCCCTAGGAGAGCCGCCTGGTGGAGCCAGTTTGGGGGTGATTGCCCTTCTAGATAACAGGCCTCACCCCACCCCAGTCCACGCTGGGCCTCTAGGTCACCCGACTGGGCCTGGAAGCATTCAAGTTTGCAACCCCAGCCTAAAAGATGCTTAGGAATTCTGCGACATGGACAGCAGCGCCCCAAGAAGATTCGTTTTATTTTTATTAAGATCTGTTCCCAATCCAGGAAGGGCACAAGTTGGCAAGTTCTGGGGGAGTGATTGTTCACAGGCCCGACATCACCGCTGGATTGCTCCCCCAGCATGCCCCAGAGCCAAGCCTCAGTGTGGGGGGAGCTGGAGGTATTCCTGGCGTTGCTTGCCAGTCCAGGGAACGGCAACTTGGCTCAGCCAGCACCTGGCGTGCTGTCTCCACAAGGCCTGTCTCACCCCCGGGGGACACCGGGAGATGGCATGAGCACCATTGCTTGAGCCCAGCGGGGTCTCATGTCCTACAGAAAATCACACAAACTGTGCCACCAACACAGGGGTGTCCTAAAGAGCTGAAATAGGCCAAGAGTCTGTGGCGATGACAGACAGAAGCTACGAAAGACACAGACTTTATGTCGTCAAAATGTGGTGGCCTGGACCTTATGAGATGTACAGCTAACTGAAAGCTCCTGACTGTCGGGCTGGGTGAAAGTCTGTCATTGGCTGTCATCCACCCAGAACTTTGGCAGGTCCCACCTTGGACTTCATGTGGGCTTGAGCATCCCCGCGGATGCCCTGTAAAAGAGCTAAGTGTTTATTGTACCTGACTTTGGCTGGTTTCTGGCTGACAGCACTGGATTCTAGACTAGGCGGGTGTTCAGGGTGGAATCATCTCAGACACAATCCACCTTCCTGCCAGTGACCTCAAGAGGTAACATTTTCCCCAGCCTGTCTCCGTGTCTGTTAAACGTGGATACAACTGTCTCAAGTGCGTACCGCAAGAACAAATGAGAAAGCAAGCAGGACGGCCTGGTTAGCACTGGAGGAATATCCGTTGGGAGGAGAAGAAGGCAGAATCTAGCCTTGCAGGCAGCAGTTCTGGGGTCACCTCCGACATTCCTGGGCTGGTGGCCTGGGTGTCTATGACAAAGTGCTACAGACCGGGCGGCTTGTGAACAACAGACATTCACTGCTCTAAGTCCTGGAGGCTGGAGGTCCGAGATCAGGGCCAGCAGGCTGGTTCTGGTGGGCCTTCTTCTGGGCTACAGACTGTCACCTTCTCAGGAGGCCCCTGACGGCAAGGGGTGCAAGACAGCTCTCTGGACCCCTCTTATAAGGGCGCTAACCCCCTCCAGGAGGCTCCACCCTCACGACAGATCATCTCCCAAAGGCCCCAACTCCTCGTAGATCCCCATTGGTGGTTAGGATTTCAACATGTGAATTTTGGGGAGACACATTCAGTTCATGGAACTTGGCCCATTCACCAAACACATCCGGATCTTTGTCTCCCAGTCGCTGAAATGGACATAATCATAGCTCCTGCTTCCTGGTGGGCATGAGGATTAAGCAAGGCATGGTGTTCAGAGAGACTGGCCAAGAGTTCACATTCACCACTCACTCCATGGTTCAAGGTCACTTCCTCCCCAAGAAGCCGGAAGCTGGTGGTCCCAGCTGTGAGCACCGAACAGCTTGGGGGTGGGAGGCAGTGGGAGCCAAGAGAGAGATGGTTGTCGTTGAATGTGTGTGCCCTCCAAATCTCATGTCGAATTGTGACCCCCAAGGGGCCCTGGCAGAAGGTGCTTGGGTCATGGGCAGATCCCTCATGGATAGCCTGGTGCTGTTTTCACCATCATGAGTGATTCTGGCTATTCGTTAACTTGAGAGCTCCTTGTTGAAATAGTCCGGGCTCCTTCTCTCTCTCTCTCTCTCTCTCTCTCTCTCTCTCTCAACCTGGGACATGCCTGCTTTCTCCCTTCCTCCATGACTGTGGCTTCCCGAGGCCTTCCCAGAAGCAAACGCCCACTCCATGCAGAAGCGCGAGCCACATGAGCCGTATTTCTTTATAAATCACCCTCCCCAGGTACTCCTTTACAGCAACGCACAGCAGACTAATACAGATGGAATGACGAGAAGGAGAAATCCTAATTCCTAAGCTCCCGCTGAGTATTCGCCTCCGCCAATCACTGACTGTTCTCCCGCGCCATCCTCACCAGCGTCCTCTGGAAAGCAGATGATCTTTTTATTTTATTTTGGTGTTATTTCGATAGCTTTAGGGGTACAAGTGGTTTTTGGTTACCCGGATGGATAGTCTAGTGGTGAAGTCTGGACACCGGAACAGTGAACACTGTAGCCGACAGGTAGCTTTTCAGTCCTCCCCTCCCTCCCTCCTTCCCTTCTGAGACTCCAGTGTTCTCTACTCCACTCTGCCTTGTGGACTGCAGTCCAGCTCCCATTTACAAGTAAAAACCTGCAAACAGAAGGTCCCAGAATAACCCTCTGATGCCCCAACCATGCCCAGCTGAGGGAAGAAGGAGCAGGTGTCACGTGGTCCAGGGTAGACAGAGACATGGGTGAAAGGAGGCACATTTTGAAAAGGTTTTCTAGAAAAGGTGGGTATTGGGCTAAGCCCAGGCTGTGTTGTTTTTGGATTATTCTTTGAGCCCTGCTTCCCAGGAATCTGTCTCATCAGCCTGAATCACAGATTAGCCCTTGCCCCAACCTTGTCTGCGTGTGGGCACTGCTGTCGCAATAGACAAGGTAGAAAAGTCAGTTTCCTAAGGAATGCTGAATACAAGCATAATTCCACATAGGAGCAAGAAGCCATCCATGTCTCGCTAGAATTCTGCTCAGAATATGAAGATCGTTTTAAATGTGCCTCTGCAAGATAACGTAAGTCCAAGGAGCTATTTGGACAGTTCCTCTCTCCTCCTCTCCACCTCCAAGCTGCCCCTCTTGAATCATACACACATCCTTAAAACACCTTCCCAAGCCATTTCCACCCGCCCTGCTGTAGCCCCACTGGCCCTGATGATTTTTAGACAGGCAACCAAACATCGTTGCCATGGCAATGGTCTGAAGAAAGTAAACTTTTAATTATGCCACATCGAAACAGGGAGCTCTGCGAGTCGTCTCTGCGTCTCTTTTAGTGCAAATACAATCCCGGATTCCATGGGCGGTCTTGCTTTTTAAAATCTCTAGATGTTCAAAGGGAGAAGATCATCAGGCTTTATCTCTAAGTGCCTTAATGGAAAGTTTGCATCTAGCGTGTTTCAAAGTCCCCCAAAGAGAAGCTTTCATATTCAAGAGCAAAGTAACTGAATTCGAAACTTTTATTAATAATGTAAAAGGCTTGCATGACACACAGAAGCTGGAGAAATACGGGGAAATCAGAGGAGACTTTGCTTTATCAAAGAACAGCCAAAAAAAAGGTTGGGCTAGATTCTAGGGTGGGGGAGGGGAGGCATGCCTACTTGGAGGAGAGGGTCAATGTCTTTCTCTGCACTTGATTGATACAGTGCCTGTGGGACTTTGAGTGACTGGCACTGCCACTCCAGTCCTGGGGAACGCCCACCCAGGGTTTTTACAAAAATGCCTGTGGGTGTCAGTTTACACCTCAGCTCTGCTGATACCCTCTGGGGGGCAGAGCAGCCATCTAAACGTTTTTCCGAAATCCCCAAGCAGACCCTCAACTTGGACCAGGGGGGAGACTCATCTCTGCTTCCTGTTCTTAAACCCGCGTGTGGCTTGCCTTAGCACAGGGCCACACGCAAACAGCTCCTTCCACATGCCCACACCTGATCCCTCCACATCTTTAGTTTGGTTTTAGAAAATGTGGCATCTTTGATTTTTACCTTGTTTTTCTAGAAAAATGTCAGATAACTGGCTAACTCAATAACCATGTTAACTTACATCACTTTTTTCTTTTTCCTAACTTCATCTCTAATTACTTAAATTCCAGGAATTTTAAGCCTTTGCAAATAAGAAAAAAACAAACAAAAACAAAAACAAAGAATCTCAGTTATGATGGTATATATGTGATTAGCCTTCCAGCAGAAACAAGTAAAGGCATGGTTTTGTGTGATCTGTTTTAACCTAATAAGTATCACATCTTATTTATAACAAATTCCTAAATACAGTCACAAATTTTTTTGAAGGCTGTACCCGTAAAATTTCCATGCATCCTACAAATACGTTCTGCCAGGGCAGGGGATATCCCTGGAGTTCCTGGTCTTGGATCCCCATGGATTTCCTATAAAGAAAGGGCAGGGGATCCTGCCCAAATCCAGAGCCTGTTTTTTCACTTTTATCTAAAGTGCAACCTATGGAGAAGTATAGGAATCATAACTGTGCTACAGAATATTCTCTAAGTGAGCACACCTTTGTAACCAGCACTACCCTCAGGAAGAGCAGGTTATCCGCCAAGCACCTTTTAAGGTGAATGATGCTGCCAAAATCACTCCTGAAGCATTTTCACCAGCGTAGCCCCGGCTGCCCCCTTAGTGAGAATGACAGGGATGAGTTCGTTTCCTAAGACTGGCTGCAACCAGTCTTTCCAATCCTGGCCATTCCGAGACACCAAAACTGGCATGTCAATGTCATCCTTATCTGGACTTCTAAAATTACAAGTGAAGCTTCTTGTGTTAATTGACGTCAGTGACACACCTGTGTGGTTGTTTTGTTATAATGCTCAAACAAATAACACCAGCCTTGTCTACCATCAGGATCTGATTAAACAAACCATGGGAACGTACACATCATGGATGACACCGAGGTCACTGAGAAGATGTACAGACGTGCTGCTCATAGAGTGTCTTTGGGTGTGGAGTAAATGAAAAAGGCAAGACACCAAAAACATATGTTGCAGGAACCAATCTTGGTTTAAAAATATTATATTAGGACAGTC
Organism: Cephalopachus bancanus; assembly: GCA_027257055.1. NCBI lineage: Eukaryota > Metazoa > Chordata > Mammalia > Primates > Tarsiidae > Cephalopachus > Cephalopachus bancanus. Next base: position 3,118,719 of record JAPVLO010000269.1, read on the forward strand.
GTGGTGGCTATGCCAGTAATCCCAGCCCTCGGGGAGGCTGAGGTGGGAGGATTGCTTGAGCACGGGAGTTGAAGACCAACCTGGGCAACATAGCCAGGTGTAGTGGTGCGTGTCTGTATCCCAGCTACTCAGGAGGCTGAGGCGGAAGGATCGCCTGAGTCCAGGAGTTAGAGGCTGTGGTGAGCTGTGACCCTGCCACTGCACTCCAGCTTGGGTGACAAGAGAACTTGACTCAAAAAAAAAAAAAAAGAAAGAAAGAAAAAGAAAAGGAAAAGAAGTGAGTCACTAGGTCCCACCTGCCTTCAAGTGGTTGGGCAGGAGGACAAAAGAAAGGGTTGTCACCCTCCCCTCCCTGAGTGGGTATGTCTACACATGTATTTGCTTTTCTACTTTTCTGTTCGACCCCTTTGTAGGGTTTGCCTTTGCGACCCGTGAGCATAATACTTCTGTAATTTAAACATACAGTTCCCAAAACAAACAAACAGAAAAACCCAGAAACAAATGTAAGTCACTGAACAAAACTCGGGGTAGGATTCCCTGGCCCTTAGCCAAAAGCCAAGCTTTCTGTTCTTTAGAAAAGAAAATAAACCTAGTCCCCTGCCAGGCCCCGGGTGGGGAAGACAGAGATGACTCCACCGTTCTGTTTGGACAAGCTGGCCTGGTGTCCTGAGGAAGGGCCGGCCTGTCCCAGGCTGGAGGCTGGGAAGCCGGAGCCTTCCTGGACTCCAGCTGCAGCTGCGGGTTGGTGGGAAGAGGATGCGATGTCAGGAGAGGAGAGGCCAGAGCCTGTCAGCTAGGCCTCTGGTTGGGGCCTTTGCCCCACGGGTGACCTTGGAAAGCCTTCCCGCTTCCCTGGCCACTTCTGTGGTGGTCGAGGGCGGCTCCGCACGCTGCCTGCCTGCGTGGAAAACATCTTTTGATGATTGATTAGCTAATGCCTGGGAACTGCTCTGGCACTAGAAGCCAGTTCCCCTGAAAGTGCTAAGCAGTGTTATTAAGGGATCAAACGGGGAGGCCTTTGTGTGCGATGCCAAGATGATTTTGTTAAATTATGAAACTTGCTTTGATAAAATGCCTGGAGGTGCCATCTGTGACATGCTTAATGTTTTTTTTTCCCCACTTCCCTGAGCTTATTGAATTATTTGTACACAATTTATTTTACTTTCATAGGGCATTAAATTACTCCGAGACCTTGAAATATTTTACAGCCAATTCAAGGCATCTGGATGCTGTCAGGAGAGTTTTTGATGGATTTTGTCTCTAGGAGATGAAAAGGGGGGTGTATCCTGCAAATTAGGGAGGGGGCTCGTTGCATGTAAAAGTTGCTTTCAACTCTGTTTAACATGGGTGCTTTCAATTTTCAGCTGCAGCCGGATTGGTATTATAAAATAGATGAAGAATCAAGGTACATTTAATCATCTCCGTATCTTAACTAGAAACATTTATCGAAGCCTTTGATTAGGAGAAATCTGAAATAACACCCAAGGAGAGGGTGGGGCACAGCGGATCACGTGGCTTCAGTGATCGTCACATCAGGTCCGGGCTCTGTGGCCTCACCCTGCCTTATCCCACCAACCCCTAGGGTGAATGAACTCGAAGTGAATCCCGGATGTCACAGAACTTCATTTGTAAATAAGAAACTATTTTTCAGTAGCACAAGCGTTGCGGGACACGTGGACTGTGATATGGGAATGGCCCCTCTCTGTCCCTGTCGGCTCGGAGCTGCCATGAGAGGCTGTTGTTGCTGTTCTGGCGTCTGCTGGCAGTGGGTCACTTGCTGGAAACACCAGGTGTGAAAAGTCAGGCCTCCCAGGGTGCCCAAACCCGGGCACCACCTTCTGACAGGCCTTGGCCTGCCCATCTCACTCCTGGGGGAGCAGGCAAGCGTGCTGCTCTTGAATCATCTGTGATGTCCCAGAGCAGGGAGACAGTCACCAGCCCTCCCTGCCAGGCCGTACTGTCCCGAGAATGCTCCTGCTTGACATCTAACAGCAAAGCTTCCTCCCCTAACCTTTCCTCTGCTGGATTTCCCCAAAGCTAATAGCACCTTGACCCCGAGGTGGTGGTTCTCACATTTCTCTATGCATCTGAATCTGGGCGGCTGGTTAAAAGTCTAGCCTGAGGCTGGGCGTGGTGGTTCATGCCTGTAATCCCAGCACTTTGGGAGGCCAACGTGAGAGGAGGATCGCTTGAGGCCAGGAGTTCATTATCAGCCTAGGCAACATATTGAAACTCTATCTCTAAAAAAAAAACAAAACAAAACAAAACCAATTAACTGGGCGTGATGGCATGTACCTGCAATCTCAGCGACTTAGAAGGCTGAGGCAGGAGGACTGCTTGAGTCCAGGAGTTCGAAGCAATCCAGTTTGGGAGACAGAGCAAGACCCTGTCTCTTAAAAAAAAAGGAAAAAAATTCTTTCCTGCTCCCATATATCACTGACAGACATGTACATGGGTGTAGCCTACAGGGAAAGCCTCGAGGTAGAAACCAGCTAGTTTTCAACGCATACAGCATCAGACTCTGAAATAGGAGACTGTCATAGACAGATGTGTGCATGCTATCTGTTGTGGTATTAATTATCACGTCAAAAGAACTAGAGGCAGCTCACAGAGCCTGCAACGTGATAGCATTGTCCATCCGTGTGATGCAATACAAAACAGGCACTACGAAGAAGAAAGAACATTTTCCAAAAAAGAAAGAAGCAAAGGGCAAAATGTGGAGGTAATGTTACCACTTGAGGAGGGAAGACAGAATACACATGTGTGTATTCATGTGTAGACATTGATACATCAATACCGGCACTGTGACGGCTGATTTTATATGCCCACTTGACTGGGCCAAGGGACGCCCAGGTAGCTAGCTGGTTAGACGATTCCTGGGTGTGTCTGTGGGAGTGTTTCTGGAAAAGATGAGCATTTGAATTGGTGGATTGAGTAAAGATCAGCTCTCACCAATGTAGGTTGGGTCATCCAATCTGTTAACGTCCTGGACAAAACAACAACACAGAGAAAGGGTGAATTTTCAGTCTCTGCTTGAGCTGGGACATGCCTTTTCTTCCGTTTTTAGACACCAGCTGTCCCTGACTCTCGGGCCTTTGGACTCAGACTGAGACTTGCACCAGCTGCCTCTGACTCTTGGGCCTTTGCACCGAATCTCACGGCCAGCATTCCTCCTTCTCCAACTTGTATGCAGTAGACTCTAAGACTGTTTGGACTTCATAATCTCGCGAGCCAATTCCTATGATAAATAAATAAATATTACGTGTGTATGTGTGTGTGTGTGTCTTATCTGGTTCTGTTTATCTGGTGAACCCTGAATAATAGAGATACATATATGGTAAGTCCCCTGCGTACAATTGAGTTCAGTTCCAAGCACATCCATAAGTCCAATTTGTTCATAAGTCCAACAAAGTTAGCCTAGGTACCCGACCAACATAGTCATAGTACTGCACTGTGATAGGTTGATAATACTTTTCACACAAATAATACATAAAAACAAATATACAGCACTGTATAATAAAGCACACAAAAGCACTTGTAGAGGGTGCATACTCATGACAGTGGATGCCAGACACATGAACTAACTTAGGTGATTGGATGTGCAAACGCACGTTCGCATCCTTGAAAGTTTGCAACTTGAAGGTTCATATGTAGGGGACTTACTATATATCTACTTTCATAAAGGAGAGTAAATATATTTGCACGCATAGATTTTATATACGTACACATATTTTATAGATACATGCTTGCATATGCTCATATTCACATATATTTAAACATATACATGCATAGGCCTAAAATATCTCTGTAAAAATACCCAAGCAATTGAACCAAAGTCCAGTAGCTTCTGAGAAGGGGCTTTCCGCAGCCTGGGGTCAGGAGTGGATAAGAGGAAAGCTTACATTTTACTATAATTTTTTATCCTGATACATTTTGTACCATAGGCATATATTCCCTTTTCAAAGAGATTTTGAAAAGTGTTTATTATTGTTATTATTATTTTGATTTATTGTAGAGATAAGGTCTTACCAAGTTGCCCAGGCTGGTCTTGAACCCATGGCCTCAGGCAATCCTCTTACCTCGACAAAGTGCTGGGATTATAGGCGTGAGCCACCGCACCTGACCAAGCAAAGTGTTTATTAATTATGTTGCCCGGATCCCTCTCCAGGCCTGTAGAAGCAGCCTACAGCCCAGACATCGTATTGCTAACACACCTGCTCTAGCTCTCCTCACTCAGCACCAAGGATCTTGGCCACAGGCTCTGCCCTTCTATACAGATTAACCTGCACTCACAGCACATGCAAGACACAACATTTTCCAGTGGTCAAAAGCTTCCTAAGCTTTTGAAGGCAAGGACTGGTTTTTACATCTGTGCACGGATAACAGGAAAGTGTGGACTACACTGACCTCAGTAAATGCCAAGAATACAGCAATGTTAGAGCCTGATACCTGAATGACTTCTCTTGGACCCTATGGTGTAGGCAAAGAATGACCCCAAATTATTTGCTCCTTCCTGTTATGTTAAGAAAATGAGTGGCTAGGAAAAGAGAGATGGGAGATGGATGATTCAACAGCAACCCCACAGGTTTATTTTAAGGGGGGAGAACCTGCAGAGAGGACTTCAGAAAACTGAAGCCCACAACCATTTATGGGCTAGGGCAGTTATAGTGAATTTTTGTCGTTGGTGTTGTGGTTAAATAAGTTAAGAGGAAGTCTTGTGATTAGGCTAGGTGCTAGACAGGATGCTATATATGGAAGATGTCTTTCCAGTCTGAGTTTTCCATCCCTGGGTAGCTAGCAAAATTTGGGGGAGGGGGTCTCTAAGATGGGCTAATGCTTCCCTCACTGAGAGGCGGATTGAACTCCCTTTCCCTTGGATAGGAGCTGGTCCCGATGGTGGCTTGATCAATAGAACAAAGCAGGAGGAATGCTCCGAGACTTCTGATACCATGTGATGAGAAGCCTTGCAGCTTTTACTTGGACCTCCTAGAAAATGTACTCGGGCAGAAACCAGCCAACCATGGAATGGGCAGATCCATTCTGGGACCCCCACACTGTGAGGAAGCCCACGGAGCTCCATGGAGGGATCTATGTGGGAGGAGCAGAGACCTCCAGCTGGCAACCCTAGCTGAACTCCCAACCACAGCTAATACCAACAGGGAGCGGCCCCTTCAGCCTGGTCCAGCTGCCCCAGCCCACACTGCATGGTGCTGGGTGGGTCACATATTCCCATGCTCCACCCATACTGCTGATTCTTGAGCAAAACAAGTGACTGTTGGTGCTCTGAGCTGCTAAGTTTCAGAGTAGTTTGCTATTCCATAATGGACAACTGGAATAGTCTCTGCACAGTGACAACTGCATCCAAGTGTCCTATTATGCTATGTGAACTCAAAGATTCTCTTAGTTCTAACTGATGAATAGTTGCTACACCTTCTGAGCATTTACCAGCCTTCATGCCAAGGACTCTCTTAGATTGGTATTATCTCCATTTGACAGATTTTACAGATGGCGAAAACAAAAGCCATGGACATCTCCAGTGGGGATGTCTGCCCAGACTCCCCCTCCTTGAAATGGACTCTCAAGCTGAATGAATTTGGCCATGGGCTACCAACATGTGTGCTGGGACTAGTGGACCAGTTGGCTGAATCAGGGAAGGACGTGTCATTTAAGCTGGACCAGTCTCTTCCCTGGGAACAAAGAGCCTGTCTGACTTGAGAGGAATTGAGGATGAAAGCAATGCTAGTGGTACTTTCATTCTGTGGGCTGGGGTGTGACAGGGGTCAGGTTCAAGTGGGGAGTGCAGGTTGCAGCAAAGGCATGCAGAGAAAAGGGAAGTGGGAAAAACCCAGGCCAAGGGGTGGGGTCCTGGCCCCATTACACCCTTTGATGTGGGCTTCCATGGGGAGAACGCCCTCTCCCCGCCATGCTGGCTCTGGCTGGTGTCCCTCAGCTCTGATGCTGCAGGTCACAGCAGGCCTCCACCCTAGGTCTTCCAGCCGACACGTGGCAGGGCTGAGCTGGGAACCCCATGCTGTGCTCCCCACTCCTCAGTCACTGTGAAGGGTTGGCGGACCATGCTCTGTTCTCTCCACAGTTTAATGAAATATCAGCAAAGTCCAGGCATCCACAAGAACACCCAGCTTTTCCTTGAGCACTAAAAGTGGGACCCCTCTTCATCCAATTGATTTTTTTGTTAAGCGTCAGAGGAAGCCACAGACACTAACATCCCCCACCCCTGAATATGTCGGTTTGCGAACCTCTTCAACACTCTTCCATTACAGATGTGTACAGCACACACCTGCATGACTCGGCATTCACAGATCTTGCTGATTTGACCAGCTGTGGGAGCCATAGCATGTGGAACCAACAGAAGAACAGAGATGGACCGTCTCCCCAAGGAGGTGTGGTCAGGGCGCTATCTTTACAGTATTTTATTACATCCGTTTAAAACCAAGCATCGCAGCTGGAAGACTTAAACAGCAAGCACCCAGGTACCCACAGGTCCACAGTCATGAGTATCCGCTCACCCATCAGCATTTTCCTAACTTGGTGTGCCATGCATGCATCTTTCCAACCATTCATCCTGCTATCCATCTGTCAGCACTGCTTCTTTTCAGCATCATTTCCAAATCTGTTGCAGACATCAGTGTCCTCTACAGCTCACGCACACCTCTTTTAGATCGCGTTCTAAAACAAAGACATTCGGTGTATGTCTCCACCATCCCCTTGCCACGGGCAACCAGAAAAAAAAGAAATGACCCGGTACAGTGGCTCTCACCTGTCATCTCAACACTTTGGGAGGGGACAAGACAAGAGGATTGCTTGAGCCCAGGAGTTCAAGACCAGCGTGGGCAACATTGTGAGACCCTCGTCTCTACAAAATAATTTAAAAATCAGCTGGGCATGGTGGTGTATGCCTGTAGTCCCAGACACTCAAGAAGCTAAGCTGGAAGGATCACCTGAGCCCAGGAGGTCGAGGCTGCCGTGAGACGTGATCGTGCCATTGCACCCCTACCTGGGTGACAGAGTGAGACTCCAACTTTAAAGAAAAAAGAAGATGAGAAAGACTATTTTGAAGAAGAAATTTAGAATAAACTGCGTTTAATAATCATAGCAAGTAAGCTCATTCACCAGATCGACGTCTTGATTCGATTTCCTTCATGCTAGCTGTCCCTGTGCACACACACAATGAAATGAAACATGATCTAGGTTTGCCTCTCTCAGTGTGTGGAATTGAGAAGCAGCTTTGATTGTTTTGTTTTGGAATTGTGGAGAAAAGGGAATGCTCAGACACCTAGTGGAATTGTCAGCTAGCTCAGCCTCTGTGGAAAGTAGGATGGAGATTTGACTTTTAAAAAAATTAACTTGTATTTCAGATGCCCCATGTTATAAAGGCGACCTGTCCACCATACCACGCGCTCATCCTCTTTCTTCCCCTCTAAGAGGCACTTTCATGAGTTACCAGGTCCCTAATATAAAACATGTGCTTAAGCGAACATAGTCCTGTGATCCCTTCCCCTCCTCCGAAGGGCTGACGCTGGCCCCCACCAACTGACAGAGATTAATGGGCCGCTAGCCACGTGTGTGTGTTCTCTGCTTCATGCTCTGCAGGTTTTATTTTTCTTAGCCATTGTAAGCTTTTGGAGATCAGATACAGCTCGGAGATCCTGGCAGCACTGAGTTCAGAGATGATGGCAAACGTGGAGAATTGTAAACACCATGTGTCATCAACAAACAATTCAATTCTCTTGGGAAATATTGGTTGTAGTCATTGAGACTTACTGAGCCCTTGGTAGGGGTTCAACTCTCTGGGGCACCTGGCGGTATGGACCCACCTAATCCCATCAGTAGTTAAATGGGAGGAACGGAGGGCAAGTCACTCTCTTCTCCAGGATACAAGGAAGACCCCTTAAGATGAAATTATCTTAAAAATGCAGTCTTCCTACTGGGTGCACAAAATCTGGTTCAGGACTTTTTAGTAGAAGTGTGCCCTGAATGGCGGGCCTGGCTTTGGAAAGACTCATGACAGGTAACATTCATCGCACCCCGTGCTACGCTCTGGACTCGGGACTAGCCCACAGCATCTCATGCGTCTCAGTTAACTCCGGTGATGTCTCAAGATAGATCCTGGTGGCTTCTCCATTTTCCACATGAGGAAAGTGAATTAGAAAGAAACCAAATCATCTCAAAGCATCTCCAGAGAGGGTGCTTTGAACACAGACACTCAGACGTATCAGTGGATTTGGTATCTGAGCTGAAGAGGCCAGGGACTGCGTCCTTCTGTTCCATCAACATACACCCCCTGAGGGCCTCTGGGCACTGGACAGGTGCAAGGGCCTGGGCAGCTTGATGACGCATGGCCCTGTGTGGTTGCATGGGCATTTAGCACAGCTGGATGGGTCCTGAGACATCCCCCACCTGTTGCTGTTATAGCCACCAGCATGCCCGACCTCCAGTCACAAGATTCCCGTAGTTATGCTTTGGTGACTTGCACATTGCTCTGAGTCTCTCTCCTCTCTCTCACCTATAAACTCGCTGGTCCTGTCCCAGGTGAGGGTGTCTCGGGCAGGCAGGGCCTGCAGATGGGAGTGCCCTACTGGGTGTCCCTCAGGGAGTGCCCTGGGGCCAATCCCTGTGGCAGAAGGTCTGTGCCAGAAATAGCTGCAACAGAATCTCCCAGACGGCACCTTGTGCCTCCTGTCTAGGGTGCCATCTCCGCTCTGTTCACTGTGTCATTTGTCTTCCTTGCTGTGATGCTCTGACACCTGGAATGTGCTGCTCCAGGTTAACCAAGGGTTGAGATACTTGCGAGTCACCCGCAAGCACTGTTCCCAGACACAAACACCCACATTCCCGGTCCTCTTGCACCAGGGCTGGGTCCCAGACAAGCAGGGTCCGCCTGATGCCCAGAGCCTGCAGAAATGGTCCACACCAGCCCACGAGGAGTGGTTCACCCCCTGGCTCACCTGCTCCTCCCATGGAAACACCAGAAGGGCTTATGCCCACAGCTCCTCCCTCTGTCTCCCGCCGGTCCAGCGCTTCCCAGGGTGCCTGTGTGGGGTGACGTGTCCCCTCCTCTCGGGTACTGTGAATAGCAAGCCGCCTTTCCAGGCCATCGTCTTGTGACTTGCTGGCCTTACCATGCCCTGGATTTCCTATTAATATACTATCCTTTAAAGCACGCACCCCCTCCCCTCAGACTGGGTCTCTGTGCTTGTCTTCCTGAGAAAATCCAGCTGGAGTGGCACCTCCGACATCCAAGATCAGTTTGTGAGAGGCAGACACTTTCACCGGGTGCTCTCTCAGCGTGTGCTTTGGATCCATGAAGCCCATGAAGAAATCTGTGTGCCTTGACATGTATGCCGGATAGACCATGGAGAGACAGGGCTGTGCCCTCGGAGCCTGCTGTGGGTCCCCCTGGGGGCTAGCGCTGTGTCCTCACACGGCACAAAAACCATTCAGACAAGTCCAGAACTCTGTGGCATGTCATAAGATGACCACCACGTCATGAGGGGATGTGTCACACAGCAGGTGACGAGAGGGATAGTGCCTGGTGGGGGAGAAAGCAAGCTGGGCAGAGGGAGATGTCGAGGCAAGGTGCAGCCCCACAGAGGCCCAGCGCTGAGGCTGGTGGCCCAGCAGAGTCGTCCCAAGTGGGGGCCAGGGATGTGCTTTCATGTCCAGCCACAGGCCCATGGCCTCTGCAGTACATGGCAATTGCGGGCATCAGCTGGGAATGGGGGATCTGTCAAGAAAGGGAGGGGACTGGCGTCACGGTGTCCAGCAGCCCCTGTACTGACAATGCCCCCTGCCACCCCGTGATATCTGTTAGAATCACAGAGTCGTGGTTATGTGGTGACAGGCACTTGCTGGGGAAAACAGCCTGGCAGGTTCTCGAAAGGTTAAACACAGAGGAACCGTGTGACCTGACCATTCCACTCCACTGCCACCTGGGACAGTGACAACACTTTCTGTCACCCAGGCTGGAGTGCAGTGGCATAATCACATCTCATCACAGCCTCAACCTCCTGGGCTCAGATGATCCTTCCACCTCAGCCTCCTGAGCAGCTGGGACTAGAGGCACCCACCACTACACCTGGCTAGTGTTTTTAATTTTTTGTAGAGATAAGATCTCTCTATGTTGCCCAGGCTGGTCTTGAACTCTGGGCTCAAACAACCCTCCCGCCTCGGCCTCCCAAAGTGCTGGGATGACACGCGTGAGCCACTATGCCTGGCAGAACACGTATCCTCGCACAGATGTTCGTAGCGGCAGGATTCACTATAGCCAGCATGTGGAAACAGCCTCAAAGTTCCTTCCACGGACAACTGGTGTACACAATGTGGCATGCATACACAGCAGAGTATTATACAGCCATGAAAAAGAATGAAACTCTGACACAGGCTACAACAAGGGTGACCCTTGAAAACATGATGCTGAGGAAAGAAGCTGGACCCCAAAGGCCACACGTCATATGGTTCCCCTTCAATGAAGCATCCAGCACAGGCAAGTCCCTAGGACAGAAAACAGACTCGGGGTGCCTGGGTCTGCGAAAGGGTGCAGGAGAGACAGCTGCAGGCCTGTGATCTCTTTTTGGTGGTGGAAACATTCTAAAATTTGACAGTAGGCCAGGCGCAATGGCTCAAGTCTATAATCCTGGCACTTTGGGAGGCCGAGGGGAGACCCCTGAGCCCAGGGGTTTAAGACCAGCCTGGGTAACTTGGCGAGATCTTGTCTCTACAATAAAAATCAAAAATTAGCTGGGCATGGTGGTACACACCAGTAGTCCCAGCTACTTGGAAGGCTGAGCAGAAGGATCACCTGAGCCCAGCAGTTGCGGTGGCCATGAGCGTGCCCCTCACTCTAGCCTGGGTGACAGAGTGAGTCTTCAACTCAAAAAATGAATGAATGAATGAATGAATGAATGAATGAATGAATAAAGAAATAAAATACAATGTGATGTGCCCATTGCTACCCAACCTGGTGAATACACTAATAACCATTAGGTCTTCCACAGGGAGATGATGAAGCATGTGGCATGTGGATGGCATCTTGGTTTAGATACACAGAAAGCGCCAGAGGCAGAGCGCCAGGGCTGAAAACCCGACCACACTCACAAATGACATGACCCTAAGTGAGCTTCTCAGTCACTCTGGGGCTCAGTTTCCTAATCTGCAAAGTTGGGGCAGCAGGTGGGCCAATCAAGTAGGGCTTGGATGTGAAGTGGCCCATGGGTGCAACACCATGGTGGGTGGCCCTGTGCCTTGTCTAGTTGGTTGTTCCCGCCCCGTGTCCCTCCAATCTAACCCCACGCATGCCTCACACAGCCAGGCCCGCCCTGGGCCCTGGCGGCTGCACATGCTCCCACAGCTCTTTGTCCGTCCCTGAACTTGGCCCTACCTGGGGCTCTGAAGTGCAACTGCTTGCAGGTCTATCTGGAGGTGAGGTCAGGCCTCCACTCCGGGAGACTGGTGAATGGGGTCTTGTATCCAGAGCCTGGCCCAGTCCCGGCATGCAGGAGGGGTCCAGAAACCCATGGATGATTCCGCATGAGGCTCCAGCAGACCTCCTGCCCAGAGGGCCCTGGGGACAGGCATTATTCCATGGAAAGCATCCCCACACAGGAGGATGGCATCAGAGGCTTCCCAGGGGCTCGCTCTAGGTCTTTCTGTAGCCTGTGAGCTGGCTTGTCAGTGGCAAGTCCCGGCTCTGAGGTCCACACCTGCGTGGGCTCTGTGGATACCACTGACTGGGTTTTACACTGTGTGAACACCACTGACCGCAGCCCAGTGGCAGCCTGGTCATCATAGCCCTTCCTGGAGGGACAACCGCTCGGGTCCTTCTGGTGGGGAGCAGATGGGCAGTGCTCTGGCTTATGGCCTCCCACAAGGAGGTGGCCTGGGCTGTGCGAGCCGTGTCCGGGCCCACTCACTGCCGTGTATGGGCCCATTCAGTCTCCCACCCGACCCCACTGACCTGTGGGCTTTTCTCAGAATCCACCAGGGTCAGGCCATGGTGAGAAGCTCGTGGCTTCAAAGAGCAGGCAGGACTCACCAGGTGGAGGCCACCATCCCAGGGAGGCCACCAGAACCCCACTGGCCTGCCAGGCTGGCCACAGGTCAGGGCAGACCTAAGGCCCCTGGGGAGAGTGCTGACCCTGAGCCAAGATCCCAGGAAGCCCCCTTGGCCCAGGGGTCCCGCCGGGCTGATATCCTCCCCCTGGCAATGCACCCCATGATCTCGGGCCAGAACAAGAGGGACTGGGGCAGTCCCCTCAGAGGTCACTGGGGCCCAGGGCCTGCTGTGTTCTCAAGTTCATGGCTGTCGGTCGGAAAAGGAAACAAGGCCAAGACGAGGCTTCAACAGTGTGGTCTCGTTCACGCCTCTGCCCTCAAAACATGTAAAGGTAGAAATACTTTAGGCCAATCTGGGACATCGGGATTTCTTCAGAAAACTGAGCACCATGTGTTCCCACTTGTAAGCGGGCCCTGGACACCGCACACACAAGCACAAAGGAAGGGACAACTGAGGCAGGATTGTGATGGGGGAGGGAGCACACATGCCCCCACTGGGCTCCATGTCCACTCTGGGGAGAGGTTGCCCTAGAAGCCCACCCTCACCTGTGTGCGACTGACTTCGGCAGCAGATCCTCACGTGGGCTCTACAACTCTAAAATAAAACAAATGCGTTGATCACATGATAATAAATGAAAAACAAAGCCATTTCTCAAGAAAGCCTGGTGCTGATGTGGCCTCCAGCGATAGTGATCCTGCTTGCAACATGGACGTTGAGTTCTGCTTGGTGCCACCCGCCATGTGCCGTGTCCTGGATCTGGCCATGGGGCTTCCTGTGGACAGCACCAATTCCCAGGTGGCTGAAGGGAGCAGGTTTGGGGGTCAGAGGGCATCTCAGGGTCATGTTTGGGCCTGTAGGAACAGCCCTCTCTTGGGGTAAACGGCCTCCTTTGGACATGAGCCTAGGTAGGAAGATAGGGACTCTGAGCCCATCCTGCCGGGTCAGCCCTGATCGCTATGACTACAGAGAATGTTCTAGAAGGATCCGTTGATGTTTGCCTCAGGGCAGAAGCCTGGGAAGGCTGCTCAGCCTAGCACGGGAGAATTCCCAGGAACCCTCTGGGCTCTCTGAGACCCGAGAGGCAGAGGACAGGCCATGGGCACAGGGGCTCTCAGATCCCAAGCCAGCAGCTGTGGAGGCGGGGCCTGCTTGTCTGCTCCTGTTAAAGCCTAGTAGGGTTTGTTTGTTTGCATTTTTTTCCTTAAAAATGCTAGTCAGATGTGGTGGCTCACGCCTGTAATCCCAGCATTTTGAGAGGTTAGAGCAGGAGGATTTGCTTAAGGCCAGGAGCTTGAGACCAGACAGGGCAACAGATGAGATCCCTTTTCTAGGAAAAAATTTTTTTAAAATGAGCCTGGCATGTGTTTGTAGTCCCAGCTACTGAGGAAACTGAGGTAGGAGAATCGCTTCAGGACAGGGATTCAAGACCAGCCTGGGCAACATAGCAACCATTTCTACAAAAACTAAAACTATTAGCTGGGAGTGGTGGCACCAGGCTGTAACCTCAGAGGCTTGGGAGGCTGAGGTGTGAGGATCACTTGAACCCAGGAGTTTGAGGCTACAGTGAGCTATGATCATGCCACAGCACTCTAGCCTGGACAACAGAGTGAGACCCTGTTGAGAGAGAGAGGGGAGAGAGAGAGAGAGAGAGAGAGAGAGAGAGAGAGAGAGAGAGAGAGAGAGAGAGAGAGAGAGAAGGGAGGAAGGGAGGAAGGAAGACTGTTTTCCAACAGTGTCTATCACAGCCAGGGCCTTCACCTCTGCGGTTAGGCTGCGTACTTTGCCAGCGCCCAATCCTCCTGTTAGGCTGAGGCTGTTTCTCGTGGGTTCCCTTAATGCCAAGCACTCACTCAGGGTGACTCCTTCACAGCAAATGAGATCCCCCAACGCAGTTTGACTCTGTGAGAACAGGCCTTGTGGCTTGGCACAAGTCTCAGAACCTTGAAAGGGGTCCAGGCTCGAGCCATTTCATGTGTTCCACCCAGCCTGGGCAGCCTTGGCCAGGCCTCAAACCCAGGGTGAGCTCGAAGGGACATAGATTCTCTCTGACAGGAAGCGGAGGGAAGACTCCCCATCCTAACAGGCTGTTTCGTGTTTGTTTTGAGCCCATGTTCCCCCAGAAGATGCCTATGTCTTAACCCCTGGAACTTGTGTGTGTGTGTCACCTTACATGGCACATGGACTCCGCAGATGTGATGAAGCCAAGGGCTTCGTGATGGGAAGATCACCTGGGTGATGGGATCTCAAGGGTCCTATGAGGAGGCAGGAAGGTCAGAAGAGGAAACAGGAGGTCAGAGTGCTTCCAGGAAAGACCTGGAGCCGAAGAGTGCAGGCGGACAGGCTCTCCTTCCTGGACTCTGGCGGAGGAGCGCGTCCCGCCAGCACCTGGATTTTAGCAGGGAAACCCCTTCCGTACTTCTGGTGCTGACTCGTGGGAGATGGAAGCTGCTTTGTTTCAAACCACAGAGCTGGCAGCTGTTTGCAGGAGCCGGATGCAGACAGAGCGGCTCCAGCCCTGACATCGAGGCTAGTTGCCACTGGGCTGGGGGTTCACCTGCCCTCAGTGGGGCCCAGGTGCCACTCGATCAGCAGATGCCACCTCTGGACTCACAGACAGGAAGCCCTTGGTTCTGAGAGCCCACCACCCCTGCCACCCCAGACTGAGGCCTGGGCGCCAGGGAACCCCCATGCAGGCTCTCCCTGTCTCCTTGACCCTGGCAACCCTGGCCTCCTCCCCGACCCTAGCCTGCTTCTAGATGAGCAGCCTCCAGCGGGGCTAATCAGGAAGGTAGAGGCTGGTGGGGTAAGGGCAGCTCCCTGGGGAAACCAGGGGAAACCCCCCCCCCCGCCCCATTCCCCAAAACTCCCTTTGATTTTTCCACTTTTTTCAAAAGTTTCTTCATCATGAAATTTCCGGACGCACCACCCTGGCAGCTCACACAGCAAGTCTTGGCAAAATCCAAAGTCTGATTCCTCACTGGATGGGAGGAAGTTAGCACAGTCATCACCCCAGATGCACAGAGGATGAAGTTGGGGCAGCCAGGGAGGGGCGAAGGGCTGGAGGACTCCAGCCACTGACAGCTCGCCACCTCGGCTCCTTGGGAAAGGCTCAAGCTGGAACTCGCCGTCCTATCGGCTTGGGGGATCTGGATGGGGTTCAGCAGTGTGACAGAAGCCTTTGGGCAGAGGCTGGAGGCAGTGCCCAGGATCCTTAGCCTCACTGAACAGCCCCAGGGTTGCTTCTCTGCATGGCTGCCAGGTGCCATGTGGGCTCTGGGCTCTCCACCTCCTAAGCCAGGCAGGAGGGGCTCATGGCTCCCTTGGCCCTGCACACATGTGGTCTCACGGTTGTGAACTAGGCCAGGTCCTGGCTGTCCCCAGGCTGGGCCCTTCTCAGTGAAGTGGGGATGGTAGTACCCACTCACCACACGGGCGACCCAGGTTGAAGGAGGAAGGAGGGAAACGCACGGGCATGAGTCCAGCCTTGGGAAGGGGATTGCTGCTCTCTTTATTGTCATGTCCTCCTGGGAGCACCTCCCGACACCCTCTGCCCTCCACGACCACAAACACTGCATGGCTTCTTCCTCCTTGTGTAGGTCCCCAGGGGCTCTGGGAAGAGTGAGGAACACAGCAGGGGCTTAATAATGGCTCTTTTCATGGGCACTGCAGGTCTGCGAGTGGCGGCTATTCCAGGGTCTCTTGAGCAGTCCTCATAACGTCCATCAGCATGGCTGCCAGGTGAGGCCACAGTAAGAACTCAGAGCCTGTCCACACTGCAGCCATGAGGGGTGGAGGAGGGGTGTGTCCTGGTGGTTATGGACTGGCTACGTGTGGCACCCAGCTGCGTCTGAGATTGTGTCCTTCACACACATAACCTCATGCAATCACACACACGCTCACATCTGCAACGCACGTACACACAGGCTCACACATGTCCACACGCACAGTCACACATTCATCCTCACATGCAATACACACTCCCTCAAGCAATCACACACACCCTTATGCAATCAGACACACACACCCCTCATGCAGTCACACACACAATCTTGCACAATCACATACACACACACTCATGCAATCACACACACGCTCACACGATCACACACGCCCAGATCACTCACATCTGTACACACACATGCTCACACATGTCCACACTCACAGTCATACATTCACACACACACTCAGCCCACACTCCGTAGGCCATGGCAGCCCTCTCCAGCCGGGCCCTTCCTTCTCCATTCAGACCTCAAGGCCAGCCCGAGAAGGGCCGGGCAGACCTGCTGTCAGGAGGCCACCATGGAGGCCAAGGGGGACTCATGGCCCATCCCCCTAGGAGGGCTCACTGTGCGGCTCTGTCCTCAACCACCTGACCCCATGTCTTCCATGCTGCCCTGGATGGTAGTCTGGAGGACTCATGCCCTCTGCACAGCTTTGCAGGTCTGCAAACCTCCAGGCCAGGGCACCATTCTGGTCTTCCTGCCAGCCCTTCGGGTCACCTTAGCTTTCTCCGATGTGTGTGAAGCATCCCAGGGCAGTGGAAGGTCAACTCACAGCTGCGTTTAACCAATAAGTGACTGGGCACTGGGCCTCTTGTCAGGCCCTGAACGCAGCACCCTGAGCTGACCCCTCCTGACATCAGCTTCCTCCTGTGGGCACATGGCCAGGGCTGCCCCACTCCCAACATTCTCAGACCTGGCAGCCCAGCCCAGAACAAGTAGCCATGGGGTCTGACCTGGAGTGAACCCTGTAGCCAGGGACAGGCCGGCCACTTGAGGCGGGGCCTGAATCCTGCAGCTGCTCCTGGGCCAAAAGCTATTCCAAAGAGGGGCCTCCTGCCAGGCTTCACCGTAGCCTCCATGCCCTGGGATACCTCTCTGGAACCTCTGGAGTCCACCAGCAGATCCCACAGTCTGCAGGGAGGGTGGGGATGAGTCTCTCAACACCTCTGTGTGACCCAGATTCCCTGGGGAGTGAGGAGAAACAGGGAGGCCCCCCCAAGTACTCCAACACCAGAACTATTTGATCCTCAAAAGCAATCAACCAGGCTCAGTGGCTCATGCCTGTAATCCCAGCACTCTGGGAGGCCGAGGCAGGAGGATGGCTTGAGGCCAGGAATTTGAAACCAGCCTGGGCAACATAACGAGACCTCGTCTCTACAAAAAAAAAAAAAAAAAAGAAAAGAAAAGGAAAGAAAGATTAACCAGGCATGGTGATGTGGGCCTGGTGTCCCAGTTACTCCGGAGGCTGAGGCAGAAGGAGAGCCTTAGCACAGGAGGTCGAGGCTGCCATGAGCCATGATCATGCCACTGCTTTCCAGCCTGGATAACAGAGTGAGATCCTGATTCAAAATGATAAAAGTGATCACCATGGAAACTGCCCAAATGTCCATCAGTGGAGGGAGGGATACACAGCTGTCGTCCAACACAATAGAATATTACCCGGCTACAGAAAGGGGCGAGACACTGATCCAGGTGACAGCATACGTGACCCTCAAAACACAACAAAGCAGCCAGACAGAAAAGGTCACTGCGTGTGTGATTTCATTTAGATGAAATGCCCTGAACAGGCGTGTCCACAGAGACAGAAGGGAGACCAGGGGCAGCCAGGGGCTGGTGAAGGAGGGGTGAGGCACTTGCCCTAATATATGGTGCTCAGGGTGTGGGGTGTCCTTCTGGGGTGGTAACATCAAGAAGTAGACAGAGGTGGTGTTTGCACACATTGGGATGTGTGAGATGCCACTGAACTATACACTTTAAAATGGTTAATTTTATGCTACATGCATCTCAACTGAATTTTAAATAGCAACCTCTGTCATAAAAAGGTTAGTCAATATTTCAAAGGGCTCATTTGACCACAGGAAAGTTCACTGATTTATGGGCCAAGTGCTTGTAAGTCAACAGCTCCATCCGTAATGGAAACTTCCTCAACAGCTGGGCATTGGGTGGACAGGATTTTACTTGGAAAATTAGACCAGACTTCTTGGCCATCATCTTAGCTATGTTGTAAGCACAAAGGGACAGAAATCTCTAAATCTCAATTTCATCTGAGTGGGGAAAATAAAATCACAAATTCTTTAAGAAAAGTTTTGTAGAGACAGGCTCTTGCTATATTGCCCAGGCTGGTTTTGAACTCCTGTCCTCAAGCAATCCTCCTGCCTTGGCCTCCCAAAGCACTGGGATTACAGGCATGAGGCATCATACCTGAACCCTCCAAATTCTTAAACAAATATATTAGGGCAAGTGCTCTGTTTTTTGAGTGGGACATTCAGGGAGGACATTTAGTCTGTCCCATCACAGAAAAGGCGACTCCGGCTGCCTGCGATGGGGGAAGGGTGTCCGTGGACCGGAAGCAGTGAAGATGATTGGAGATGGGATGGCAGATGGCATGCAAGGCCGCCTCTTGTGATTTACAGAACATCTCTGGCAGCCAGAATGTGCCTGGATGCTGGGAGAAAGATACAGTGCCACTGTCACAATGATCACAGCAGAACTAAAAACCACACTAATAGCAATAACACCTCTCCCAAGCCCAGAGCCGCGCGTCATCTTCTGTGGTAGCTGGGACCACACTGGGCACCCCATGGATTCTTCCGAGTCTTGGTTCCTGTGTCTGTACACCAGGACACACAATAGCGTCCGCTTCACGATGCTGTCATAAGCGCATATTCAACCGCAGCGACCCCATACTTTAGTGAAAGGTTCAACTCACATTTCTTGGCAAACGTTGCATCGCCGGGTGCCTTCCACACTGCGGACAGCAAAGCGCCCTTGTCTCCAGATGACACACTGGGCTTCTAGACGGCAGCATGGGCACTTGGCAGGCTCGAGAAAGTCAGCGGCCTCACGTCGACAAGGAGTCTGTAGAGTTGCTGAGGAGGTTGGGCTCCCGTGCGTGAATTATAAGAGGATGATACAACACAGATGTCCTAATAATGTATCCTGGTGGAAAATCATTGGTCTCGTTCCAACTGGGTCTTGAGGGGCCCAGATCTAAATCCCTCTCCCAGGCTGAATTAAAGATACCCACTAAGGGGGGTAGGGGTGGCACGCGTGGAGGGGCCCAGACAGTCTCCCAGAAGATGGGCAGGGGGAGAGGACCCTGATTCTAGGGAGAGTTGTGGAACAGTGTGTCTTAGACTGCTTGGCTACTCTGACAACCGTGGACAAGGGAGCTTACAAGCAGCAGACATTTACTTTGCATAGTTTTGGAGGCTGAAACTATGGGTCAAGGCACATTTGGCGTCAGATGAGGGTCCCTTCCTCCTAGACAGCATCTCCTCGCTGTGTCCTCACAAGGTCCAGGGACTTCTATGAGGATCTGAACCCCATCCATGAGGCTCCGCCCCTATGACCTCCTCACCACTCAAGGCCCCACCCCCTGATAGCCTCACCTTGGGGATTAGGACATCAACATATGAATTTGGGATGGGGGGAGACACAAACATTCAGTCCCTAAGACTGCACCCTCTGCAGACCTGGCTGATGTTGCTATGTGACCTAGAAAGGACCCTGGCAGAGTTTTCCAAGCCTCCATCAGGGTGGAATAGTTAGTGTAGCTTGGACAAGGAAGACACGTCAGGAAAAGCAAAGAAAACCATTACCATCATCATCACCGTTGTCATCATTACCATCACTAGCATTTTCTGAGCACTGCCTGGTTCCAGACACATTGCAAGTGCTCTGTGCATGTCATCTATCAAACCCTCTCAGCAGTTTGGGATGTATGTGCTACAGTTGACCCTTTGACAGATGAGGAGACTGGGGCTCTGGAGCTTTGCAACTTGCCTGAGATCAGACAGCACGTGGGGGTGGGTGAGACCACAGTAGTCATTATAGGCATTGAACGATTAACCCCTGTGCAGAGGAAGCTGGGGCTGTCTCCAGAATTCTCAACAAGGGCTCCATTTCTGCTGGGGATAATTGTTGGGTGTGTTTTTCACTAATTCTAAGACACACATCCTTTGTATTTTAACAGCTCTAAAATTGCGATGGTGTGCCATGGTTTAGTCTCAGATGACATAAAATAATGGAATCAATGGTGTCTTAGACTCAGTGGAAAGTTGGGTTCCCAAGCCCAAGTTCCTAGAATTAAGAAATTTCTTTTTAACGGCAGACATTATTTTATTGTAGTTGCCACAAGAGTTTTTTTTTAAGCAACTTCTAGATTGATTAAAAAATGTGTGTGTGTGTGTGTGTATTGGCTGTTAATAAGCCACCTCATTTATGACATATGCTATCTCTGTAACCTGGTGTTCAGACTATCTGTTGATGTGCAACAAACACAAAACTTAGCAGCTTAAAAAACGTTTTGTTTTATCTTGCCATTTTGCAGGTCTGGAATTCAGCAGGGCTCTGCTAGGCGATTCTTCTGTTGGCACTGGCACAGACGGGGCTCATGCAGAGGTAGGTTTCCGGCTGTGAGAAGGGATGTTCTGGGGCGTCTGAATGACTTCACTTCCACTGCAGTAGAGAGGGCTGGGAGGCTGGCTCACAAGGACCATAAGCCAGTGCTTTACATGTGTCCTGTCCAGCACACTGCCTCTGGTGGGATGACTTCGGTGGTGGCTGAAAGCTCTGGAAACACGTGCTCCGAGAAACCAAGGCAAAGCTGCAGGACCTCCATGGCCGGCCTTGAACAAGTCACCTCCTGACTCCCTATGGGAGAGGATGCCATGAAGTCCCAGGGGCCGGGAGGCTCCCACCCCAGGAGTGAATACGGCCGCCTCCCTAACCTACTGTGGACCACCCAACGGCTGTCATGGGACACCTATTCTGTCAAGCATCATTCTTGGCAACAAGTAAACAAGACGCAGGAGCAAGGCCATGTCCTCAAGGCAGTTGTGCTACAGTGGGAGGTGGGTGGAGAAGAGGCAGACACACAGTGTAAAAAGAAGTGGGGAGGGGTTGTTTCAAGTAGCAATGATTATTCTTTTTTTTTTTTTTGAGTTGGAGTCTCACTCTGTCGCCCAGACTGGAGTGCAGTGGCCGCTCCTGGCCACCACAGCCTTGACCTGCTGGGCTCCGGCGATCCTTCCGCCTCAGCCTTCCAAGTAGCTGGAATTACAGGCGCGCGCTACCACGCCTGGCTGATTTTTTGATTTATTGTAGAGATGAGGTCTCGCTGCCCAGGTGGGTCTCGAACCCGTGGGCTCAGGCAATCCACTCACCTCAGCCTCCCAAAGGCACGGGATTATAGGCTGAGCCACCGAGCCCGACTAGCAATGGTTATTCTATAGAAAGAAAATTTAAACACATGGTGGGGGATGGAGATGCTAGAAAGAATGATTGCAGAGGGCGTCCGGGGAGGTGACAAATGGCACGTGACTGTGGGATTATCTGGGAAAGAGCATTTGGGGACAGGGACGAGCATGTGCAAAAGTTGTGAGGTGGAACAGAGTGAGCTGAGGTCCTCCAGGGACGGAGGACAGGCCTGTGGGGCTGAGCGAGGTAACCTAGGACGGGGATGGGAGAGGCTCAGGAGGTGGGGAACAGGCCAGGGGGTCCCAGGTTTCAGGCCAAGCACACTGTGATTCATGCAAGCACTGTCCCAAGGTAGAGCTGCTGGGGGCTGAGTCATATGCACTAGTGGCAGGCTGGATACATCCAGGGAGTGGCATTCAGCAAGCCTGGCCTGGGCTCCACACACCTGGAGAGGTGAGGCCAGGCCACGTCCTCTGCCCGCTGCACATTTGGGTGACTCCTTCTGGGCTTGCACACTCGCCCACATCCGGGTCATGTGCCTCACCCACATGAGACTGTGTGTCCCAGCAGCAGGAAGTCACACACAGTGTAGAATGGTGACCGGGCCTAGCCACTGTCAGGGTGGGTGTGGGGGATAGGCATGCTAAAGGAAGTGTTTGGGAGAAAGTTTCACCCTATAGAAGCTCAGATGCTCACCGGGAGAGGTGTCTTTGCATCTTGGTTTAGATTCATGCGGACATGTCTTTTGTAAAAATCAAAGGAAAAAAATGACTCTTGCTTTGGTTGCCAGCAAGGAGCCCCAGTGTTGCTATGAGCACAGGGTATCAGCTCAGTCCCCCTCGGTATTCCGAGCTGTCAGACTTTCCATCGTGTGACCTTCTGCACCAGCTGGTTTATCACGCTTTCTTGTTATCAAAAATATATAGAAACACACACACACACACACACACACACACACACACACAACCCCTTTAGCTCTCAACCATGCAGTACACAGCAAGTGCATAATAAATGCCTGCTAACTGTGGGACTGTGGTAGGTAGAATAATGCCAACCCCACCAAGATGCCCATGTCCTAACCCCTGGGCCCTGTGGCTACGTCATCCTACATGGCAAATGGGCTTTGCGGAAGCTGGTAGGACTAAGGATCTTGAGATGGGAAGATTCTCCTAAACTACCCAGCCAGACCCAGTTCAACCACTTAAGTACTTCAAATTGGAGACCCACGCTCAGCTGTGACCACAGGAGATGTGGGGACAACAAAAGGGTCAGAGAGATGATTCGCTTGTAGCTCTAGAGATGAAGGAAGGGGCCACATGCCAAGGAATGTGGGTGCCTCTCGTTGCCAAAAGGGGACGAAATGATTTCTGGCTCCCCCCGAATTCTCCAGAAGAACACCCAAATGCTGCCTCCTTGATGCCAGGCCTTCTGACCTCCAGAGCTGTAAGAAGCTACATGCGTGTTGTTTTGAGCCACTAGGCTGGTGGTAACTTGGTGGTAGGGCAGTCACACGATCTCACCCAGAGGTCGACTTTAAGCCTCTTTTCTCTGTTCTGTGGAGAGATGTAATTCTCTTGGAGACACATTCGATCATTTTTGAGATGGGCGAGGTTTCAGCCAGGCCCTCTTTGGTTGTAAGTCCCTAAGACGCAACTCAAATGTGTAAAGAAAAAGTTTAAAAGGAATGCATTGATTCAGAATAGTTAAGTGTCTGGGCGTGGCTAGATCCAAATGCAGGCATCCAAACCATCTCAGTCCTGCCCTCCTCCTGGTGACCTCCTGCTCAGGCAGCAGTCTCCCCACAATGTCCCCTATTTAGGGTTCCTAGCTAATACTGTCTCTGCTTGAAGCCCAGTGGACACAAATGTCTTAATTCTTACCTGTGTAGCACCGAAGTTCTCAGACTGATGGCTATTGGCCAGAATTGGGTCACATGCTTAAACCTGAACCAATCACGGTGGCCAAAGGGGTGCCGCGCCCTGATTGACTGGGTCTGGTGCATGCCTATCTCTGGCAGCCAGTGATGGGCTGAGAGGATGGGAGAGAAGGCTTCCCCAAAGAAAGGTGGGAGGAGTGGATGCTGAGTGTCAAACCAGATGTCTACTAAGGGAACACTGGGAATGCATTGGTTTTCTGGAAGGCCAGCTGCAAGCCCGCTGCTGTGGGCCTTCGATGAGACTGTGTTTGGGAGGAAGTGGGGATGTCCTTTGCAGAAATGATCCTTCCGGTGAATGCATGCATCCACCCGGCAGAGTCATTCCAGCAGGAGGCGTGGACATCGCCACCGACCTGTGATTCCCATGGGAAAGTCTCCCTCCTGGATCCCAGCACGGGCATGTAACCCTGGGGTCCTTCTCGGTCCTGGCTTCCTACAAACACTTTCCACCCTGCCGCTGCCCTCTCGCAACCCCTCCTGATTGTTTTCTATCCTGCTGGGACTGGGAACATTCACTCTGGTGTTTGTTTTCACAGGGTTTGCAAACTTGAGCCTTGGCCTTCAACCAGGGACATAATCGGCTTTTTCCATCCGCCCACTGCCATCCCCAACAGGCCCCTGGAAGAGCCCGGGAAGGCTGTGGGAAGGACGTCTGCTCGGCTGGAGAGAGGGCATGCCATCGAAGATGCCAGCTGAGCCAGCTTCCTCTCCACCCTCAGCACCGCCCGCCATGCTGGGCGCCATGATAGTCACCCAAGCCAAGTCCTTCCTTGCTATGAGCGGTGACTTACACACCTCCAGCTACCCCGGAACCTTGTTCAGATGCTCAGAAATAACTCCAAAGGCGGAAACCCTAGTGGGACTCAGAGCCAGGGCTTCCAGCCCTCTTCCCCACGGGTCTCTGTAAAATGCCCCACTTTCCAGGTTGGACGCTGCAGGACTGAAGGCCAAACACACCCACCCAGGGGACATCAGTCCTTCCTTCAGAAAGTGAGTCAGAGAGTGACTCACGGCTCATTCTGCTCAGGCTACACTGAATTGGCGCAGACCGACTCAAATACTTTCGGCTAATTCATTTGGCAGGAGCATCAAAGACCAGAGAGGCTCGAGTCCAAGTTTCCTCCTCTTTTCAAAATAAAATAAAACAGAAACAAAAACAAATCCTGGCACAAGGGGAGGCAAAACTCAGATTATCTCCCATCTTCTGTGCTCCCTGGAGGGGAGGTGCCCCGGGGCACGACCCGAGCCTGGGTTTTCTCCCCTCAGAGCTCCCACACCCCAAGTAGCATCTGGCACAGAGGACTGCTTAAGAAATACTTGCTGGATGGTGTTCCAGCTACGATTGCTAGATTGGAAAATGCCCTCGACGTCACAGCACAAGATAACCCTTTTGCTTTTAATGCTGGGCTCTGTGGAGCCAGAGCATGGACAGGGCATGGTGGACTGGTCTTTCTCTGCTCTGTGGCATCTGAGGTGTTGGCTTTGAAGACCTGCGGTCAGGGTGACCACCCCTGGACACCAAAGGTGCCTAGAGGTGTCTGTGCTCTCACATCTGGGGGCTGTTGCTGGGTCAGTGGGTAGGGACCTCAGCTGGTGTGTTGACCACGATGCCTACACGTGGCCGCTCTGCATGGTCTCTCTACCTGGCTGGCTTGAGCTTCTGCGTGGTATGGTGACGGAGTCCAGGACAAGAGTCTTCCAAGCCCCAGGAGGATGCTTTATCAGTATTTATGACGCATGCTCGGAAGACACAGGGTCACTTCTTCTGGAGTCAAAAGGCCACTCAGACTCATAACCCCATCATTCTTGAGAAAAACAGCCTTCCGATCCGCAGGTGGGACGGGGGTGTTGATATACTGGAACCAAGTGCTGGCAGTGTCCTGGTCGTGATATTGTGTCATCTATTTGTAAGATGTAACCATCGGGGAAACAGGCTAAAGGCCTCATGAGATCTTGGTATTATATTTTTGTGAATCTGCAATTAGCTGTAAAAATTTCAATCAGAAAAATGTGAACCGGGTGTGGTGGCTCACACCCGTAACCCAGCATTCAGGGAGGCCAAGACGGAAAGATCACTTGAGACCAGGAGTTCAAGACCAACCTCAGCAACAGAGCGAGACCTCATCTCTACAAAAAGAAAAATTAAATAATTAGCTGGGTGTGGTGGCAGGCACCTGTAGTCCCAGCTACTTGGGAGGTGGGAGGATCACTTGAGCCCAGAAGTTGGAGGCTGCAGTTAGCTATGATCACAGCACTGTACTCCAGCCTGGATGACAACATACATACATATATAGTACATACACACACATATATACATAAAGTAAAACACATTTTTAAAAAAGAAAAGAAAGGAAGAGATTTGAGTCTTGATTCGGTCACTAACCAGCTGGGCAAACCCCAGACCACGACTAACTCTCTCTGGCTCCCAGTGTCCTTGTCTATAAAACAATGCTAATAACATCAACTTCAGGAAGTGCCCGGGGAAATCAAGACTTGGCCCTCCAGGCCTGCCTTCCCTTTGCCCCCACTGGCTGGGCGTCCACAGGGGCTGTGACCTTAGAGGAGCCCAGCCCTTCAGTTGGCCACAGACCTCACCATCCCTCATACTCGGCCCTAAGAGCAGGAGTCAGCTGGCAGTTATCACCCTCCACGCACTTTTTCTCTATTATTATTATTATTGCTAGTATTAGTATTTGCGGTGGAGGCTAGAGGAGAGTGTGGTGTATCTTGTACCTGTGCCTCTACACCGGGGTGAGCTCACAGCTGTGCAGGGCCAGGTGTGACTTCTGTGGACTCAGTCCTCCTTCCTGTTCCCACCTGGGACCCACAGGCATTGGTGGCTACGATCCCTATTCCAAGTATCCGACTTTTTGTGTTCTTTGTCCTGCTTGCTAGTTTGAGCGAGGAGCTACTTTTTTTTAAACCATAGAATAAAACATGGTTTAATGTTTTGGGTTGAACCACGCCCCACCTCCAAAATAAACGTAGATGGACTAAAACACAGACCCTCAGAAGGTGACCATGTTGGGAAGTCGGTGTGGCAATGTCACTAGATGAAGTGAGGTCACACTGGAGCGGGCTGGGCCCCACTAGGATTGGTGTCATCCCTGGAAGAGACCCCGAGATGCACAGGGAGGAGCCCCCGTGGGAATGGAGCCAGAGATGACCTTAGCTAGCAAGAGTGAGGTGCGGGTGGGGAAGGAGCCTCCCCTTGGGCTTCAAAGGAAGCCCGTCCCGCTGACACCTTGATCTTGGACTTTTCACCTCCAGAGTTGTGCAAGAATTCATTTCTGTTGATTTAAGCCACCCAGCTGTGGCCCTTGATTGGGACAGCCCAGGAAGCTCATGCATTTGGTAAGTAAAGTGAAAAAAGTGTCTCCTGTTGAGCTGAAGTGATCGCTGGCTCTGAGGGACAGTTCACGGACTCCTTGAAGATGGATTCCAAACTGTGGGAGGAGGCCGGCCTGCATTTCAGCGAGTGCCTAGGGGACAGATTTCATAGGCTGGAAGCACCAACTCTCCTGCGGACACCGACCTCCAAGCAGCTGCAAGCAGGAGCTTACCTGGGCAGGAGCCCCTGGCTGGCCCTGCAACGCTGCGACTCGTGTTTCGCTATGCAGTTAAGCAGGGTGTGGGTCGGGTCCAAGGGCTCCCTGAGGGCTCCCGGTATGAGAACTGGGCCGGTCCGGTCCTCCTGCGACACAAATGGCTGAGTGATGACAATTGAATGAAATAGAGCAACATGCATTTAAGCCCTAGAGAACCGCAGTGTCTGTGTTATGCAAGCCTGGGCCCATGATGAACCGTCTCTGAAAGCTCAAGGGCACACCCACCACAAGAGACAGCTCCCACTGGCCCAGTCCTTCTAGGAGAACTGAGTCAGAAAGGTGTTTTCGGGGATGATTTGGATGCCCCAGGTGTTTGGTAATGAGTGGCCTGAAAAGTGGAATAGGCCGGCATGTTCGGGCTTAGCTGCAGCTTTGTGGGTGAACGCACTGCAGAGAGCTCCGCAGGAGGGTGGGTGACACCCAGGGAGAATGGTCGCTGGTTCCCAAGGCTCTGAGAAGAAGCCGAGGATTCATCTGGGCCCCTGTGGGTCCCGCTCGGCTGTGAATCACGCCTGGCTCGGCCATGAAGCCAGAAGGTGACAAGAGGAGGAGGATGAGCAGAGAGGCTGAGACGCCCATGCCCCACGGCGACAGACCTAACGATGAGACAGGTGCCCCAGCGCTGGACAAGTGACACCTTTTGAAATCTTCTTGACCCTAGGTTTGATTCCATTAAGGGAGAAAAATCAAGCAAATGTGCTTCCTGCTTTACCTGTAGCACATCACCAGGCAACTTTCATCTGAGCAAAGAGCTGGTTAATGGGGTTCCCCACCTGAGCACCCCAAATTATCAGTCTCCTGGGAAGTGATTTTGTTCATAGTTGTCTGAAGTGCGTGTCAGTCTCTCTTTCTATCTCTCCCTGTCTCTGTCTCTTTCTCTATCCCTGTCTTTTTCTCTCTCTTCCTGTCTCTGTCTCTGTCCCTGTCTCTCTCTCTTCCTGTCTCTGTCTCTCTTCCTGACTCTCTCTCTCTCTCTCCTTAAATAACCATAGATGTAGAATCCGCCAGTGAACACCTATTGGAAGGCTCAGCAAGTTAGGATGGGTCCCATTGGTGCACCCCACCAGGCACAGGGCAGAGCTGCAGGAAGTGGCCCCCTAGGCAGGAGGAACAACGAGAGCAGGTGTTTTACAACAGCCTATGGAGCAAAGCCTATGGGCATCTCACATCCCATCCCGTGTGTGTCCTCTGAACTTGGAGAAAGAGTCTGGCCAAGCCCAGTTGTCCTTATCCCTGCCATTGCCAAAGACACCCGTGTGCCTGCACACAAGGCCGGGTGCTTTATGTAGGGTGACTCATCGAATTTGAACTACAAACTCAGGGTATCGGTCAGGGCCTTCCAGAGAAATGACAAATGGAAGACAGAGATGATAGGATAGCATGGATAGAGAGAATGGATGGATAGATAGGATGAATAGATAGCTAAAATAGGATGGGTAGATAAATAAGATGGAGAGATAGAGAAGCTAGCTAGATAGGATGGATAGATACAATGGATAGATAGACAGATTCATAGAATGGATAGACAGGTGATGGATAAGATAGGTGGGTGGATGGATAGATGGGTAGAGACATAGGTAGCCTGCAGAGAGGAGAGAGAGATAATGGATAGATAGCTAGATGGATAGATGGGTAGTTGGATGGATGGATAGACAGGCGGGAGAAAGGATATATAGGTATGGTGGATGGGTGGATAGATAGATACTGATGATAGGATGGATAGATAGGTAGACAGTTGGACAGACAGGTAGAGATTTATTTACTTTAAGGCACTGGTTCAGGCCACTGTGGAGACTGGCATGTCTGAGATCTGCAGGGAAGCCTGGTGGGCTGAAGCCTAGGCAGGATGTCTGTGAGGCAGAATTCCAACTTCCTCAGTAGCCCTCAGTGTTCCTTGAAGACTCTTTGCTGGAGGGGCAGAGGCTACCCACATGCTCAAGGGTAATCTCTCCCGACCAAGGTGTCAACAACATTTGCAAAATACCCTCAGAGCAACCCAATGTCAGGGTCTGATGAAACCTCTGGGTGCTCTAAGCCTGGCCCAGTGGACATGTGAAACTGTCGCACTCTGGGTTTCTCCAATGAGACACAAGAGGGCCAGAGAGGTTGCTTGGAGAGCCGGGGAGTGGATCGTGCAGCAGAGTCTCTGGGTCCTGTCCTCTGAGCTTCTAAACCAGTAGAGTGTCAAGCGATTCCATTTCTGTTGACTAAGCACTGGAGGCTGGGCACAAGGTGACCTAGATCCTGAGCAGGATACAGAGGACTGCGCCTCCACCACTCCCGGCAAGCACACCATGTTGCCATGAACTGTCTTCCCTCCTGAGAGGTTTCTCCATGTCAGGATGGACAGGAACGGGCCCTTGACCCCTCAGACCACCCAGCAGATTCTTCCGACCCCGTCTCCCCAGTCCCCCCACCATACTAAACCCAGCCCAGGTTGATGGGTGTCGGTGGGAAGGGAAGTTTTCAGCAAAATACTGCCCTGCAATCCTTGTCAGGAGACCCCAGAGAGGCAGGCATGCAACAATCCTCTCAAAACCGATGCAAGGAGAAAAGCATTTGTCCTATGATTTTCCAGACACCCCTGCCACGTCCCCATGGGCTGTGACAGTGTTTCCAGTTGTGTTTATGGTGAACTTGGGCCACAAAATGCCTCTGTCATCATAAAAGACAGAGGGAGTCTCAGGAGACAAATATTCTTGCCCAGCCTCTTAATGACACCTCCCAGGGCATGGATGCAGATGAAAGACAGTGATTGACAGCCAGACTGCCTTCCCTTTGTTCCCGAGACCAGAATGTGACCAGCACTAGCAGGAGGGGAATGGGAAGGGAGTACTGTGTGAGCTGAGCATGTACCACTCCTGAGAAAGCGACCGTGTGGAGGCCACGGAGGGTCCAAAACTCCCCAGATGTGCCTTGGAGGCAGGGATGCCATCTCCAGAAAGGCCAACTTGCCGGTCACAAGTTGCAGTGAATGTGACACAGGCCAGGCTTAGAGTTTTCAAAGGGACACAGAGATGCATGTCAAAGTCACAGCCCGGGATGGTAGGCTGTGGGCTCTGGGTGTAGTGGGCATTGTTTTGCTGTGTGTTCTTGGGTGAGTGTCTCTACCTCTCTTATCCCACCTCTCTTTGCTCTGGAAGTCTATCCATCCAGACAGGGCACTGGAGTGGCACGTGGCCCTCCACCCCACCTTCTGAGGCCAACCCCAAGGTGGGTTGGACAGAAAGCGTGCACTCTGAGCCCTGTGTGGAAAGGACTACGTTTGTTTTGTGTGTGGACAAACCAGAGGCCAAAAGCCAACCTCCTACTCTGTGACCAGGAATCCATCCCCAAGCATCTCTGGGAAACAAAAACCAAGCTAGACTTCTTTTCAAAAATGTTGTATTAGCTAAGAGTGGAGGCTCATGCTTGTAATCACAAAACTTAGAGAGGCTGAGGCAGAAGGATTTCTTGAGGCCAGGAGTTGACAATCAGCCTGGGGAATGTAGTGAGACCTTGTGTTTTAAAAAATTATTTTTTAAATTAGGCAGGCCTATTTTAAAATAGGTGTGTGTGCACTTGTAGTCCCAGAGAGAGTGAGAGGCTGAGACAGAAGGATCGCTTGTCTCCAGTAAGTTGAGGCTACAGTGAGCCATGTTCACACCATTGCACTCCAGCCTAAGTTATAGCGTGTGAGACCTTGTTCCTAAAATAAAATAAAATGTTACATTACACTGAAGATAATGACATTGAGAAGTAAAAGTAAATTAGATATGACTAGAAAGACCTGGATGTCTAACAATGGGGAAACTCATCAAAAATGGTGATGTCATGGAATGTTAGTCAGCGATCTTTTTACAAAACATTCCGGGATAGGGAAAGAGTTTCATGATATCTTTTTTTTTTTTTTTTTGAGTTGGAGTCTCACTCGGTCGCCCAGACTGGAGTGCAGTGGCCGCTCCCAGCCACTGTAGCCTCGCCTGCTGGGCTCCGGCGATCCTTCCGCCTCAGCCTTCCAAGTAGCCGGAATTACAGGCATGCGCTACCAGGCCCGGCTGACTTTTTGATTTATTATAGAGATGAGGTCTCGCTGCTCAGGCGGGTCTCGAACCCGCGGGCTCAGGCAATCCACTCACCTCAGCCTCCCAAAGGCGTGGGATGACAGGCTGAGCCACCGAGCCTGGCTCATGATATCATAAGTGAAAAACAAAGCAGGCTATGAACAGGCATGCCCAGTAAGATCCCACTCAGAGTTACAAACAATGGTGGACAGGCTTTCAGAAAGGAGATTGGAAGGAGCCGTGTCGAACAGCAGGAGCCCCAGGCTCTACTTGCCTGGGATTTCCGCTTCAGTCTCTGTGCTTACACAGATTTCATGCTTTATATACTTTATGTCATGAGTGTGTTCTGGGATCAGAAAAAGGTATGTGTTTCTGCATGTTGTTGCGTCCGTGTTTATCAAGGCAACATTCTAGGAAGAATCTGTTCTGGCAGACAGCCGGAGCTGGAGGCCAGCTCTGTGTGGCTCTCTTGTGACGCCTGGGGAAGCCATTGCCACCGTCAGAACCCCAGAACCCCAGCGACCCATGGCTTGACACTCACTGACACCTTCTGTAGCACCAGCACCCACCGGGCAGGAGGCAGCGCCCACTGCCCACTGTGGTGGCCAGGGCAGAGGGAGCGTGATCCTTGTCATTCCCAGGGTCCAGTGGACCCCAGAGGGATGATGAACGCCCTTCGCATCTGGCCTCAGAGCCCACAAGGCCATGCAGTTCAGGACGTCCCCGAGGAGGTCCCGGTGTGCACGCTCAGACTCCCAGTAGGGCCTTCTGCTTCCTCGGTGACCTCACTGCAAATCCCCCTGGCTCCTTTACTCCCAGATGACAGCTCAGAAGCCAGACTCCAGACTGTCTCCTCAAGGGTTTTTTCCCCCATGAAGAGCCAAGCAAAAGACCCAGGCCTGGGCTTGCTCCGCCTTGCCTCTGCGATCTTGGGCAGGCTGCTTGACCTCACTGGCTTCGGTTTTCTGAGCCGTAAAATGAGGCAGTTATAGGCTGGGCCCAGGAGGGGCTGAGTAGGGTATAGGTAGTGGTATGAATAGGACACACCATAAGCACTAGGCCAGCATTGGCATCATAACTTGGAGAGCTCACGCATAGCACCTGCCAGTCCCTCTGCCCACTACCCATCGACTGCATAACTGCCAACCCTGGTCTAGGCTCTTCTTTCCCCCAAGAGATTAAGAAAGATGGAGACACTCGTGTCTTCACACAGGACACATCTTCAATGTCCACGTCAGACAGAAAAGTCCAGCTGCACTCAGGAGTCTGACCTGTGGAGCAGGTGATGGAGTTCAGGGGAAGATGTGGGTCAGGGCAGTGTCAGCCAAGGCTGGTTCTGGAGGGATGGCAGTCCCGGGAGCTCCGTGGGGAGTTTCACAGGGTGGACACAGGCTCTCCCCACCCTGGTGTCCCAGAACAGATTTCCTATGATGTCAGTGGCATCTGTCCACGGTCCCCTCCACCCTGGTGGCAGCCACCCTTCATGGCTCTGCACAGGTGGCTTCCAGAGGGCCTGGGCTATGGCCTGTCTCACAAGCTGCTCTAACAAGGTCATCTGAGGCCCTGGAGTCCTGCCTCCAGTTTCCGGCTTTCATGGGCCCGAGGCCGGCAGCGAAGCAGGATGACCTCTGGGCTTGCCCATGGGCCGCTCTCCCTCCATCCGTGCAGATCTGAGTCCACTCTAATGTTTTTGACGGCTGAAGGCGGTGCCAGCCTCACAGTCCTTGGTTAAGAGGGGCCTTTTTTGCCTTAGAACGCCAGGCCCCACAGCTGGAAGGCACCCAGGCCAGGCCAACAGTCACGGCTTCTCGGGGCAGAAACCAGCAGCGCCCGCAGGAGAGCCAGCCTGGCCCAAGCAGTGGCCCAGAGAAGGTAGGGGCCGTGGTGTCTTCCGGCATCATGCCTGAAGCTGAACAGAGCTGGGGGGCAAGACCAGTCAGGGAGACCTGCCTGCTCGGGCCTGTGGACATAAGCACAGGGGGCCTCCCTTCCTTCCTCCTGAAGCGTCAACCCACCTAGGGCTCAGTTCCTTCTGGAAGGTGCTCAGTGAATCCAGGAGTGATCATGACCCTTGTCTGGTGCCAGAAGACCTGCTGATTAGTGGGGTCTCAAGGACAGGGGTGCTTGAAGTTGGGGGGGTTCATTATTCCAATTCTGGGCATGTGCTGTGACTGACTGAGTTTGGGAATCCAAGGGTGGAGATTTGGGCTGGACCCCACTGGAGATTTGTAGGCAAGTCAGAAAACACTGAGTCTACACAGAGCACTGGAGTTGGGGTCAGAACTCGGGGTGGCATGCTTCTCTGCACCTGGCCTGGGCTGGTCCATCCTGGCCTGGGCTCCTGCAGGGAAAACACTCTCAGGGCCTTAGCGGCTGACAGGAGCCAGGCAGCCGTGTCTGGGTGAGCCAGGCCCGGCCTCCCCGGAGGCTGTGGCCAACAACCATTTGTGTTGGCGGATCTGGGTGCGGCGTGAGCCAGGGTGACTCACCCTGGTTGAGCTTGGAGTGAGAGTCCTTCCCACGAGGCCTAATCCAGTCATCCTGTGGGCTGTACAGTCATTAAGCTGCCTGACTCCTGTCCTATGCATGTAATCAAGCTCTTCACAAGCAGGGAAACTGAGGCAAAGAGTCCTTCACTTTCTCAGGCTTGTAGCTGGGTGGCAACCACGCTGACTTGCCTCACATCTAACCCAGATGCAGGGGTTATCCTGGAAGAACTGGGACGTTTCTACCGAGCCAGGTAGCTGGATCTGACATTACCTGCTCCCTACCTCCTGCCCCAGGGTCACGGGCCACAGAAGTGACATGTGGATGTCTACGTGGGGCTGGAGGAGAGTGCAACCCCTGGGGAAGTCCTGCAGCAGGGCGTAGCGGACACTCACCTGCAGCCAGATCTCCCCAGATCTAGAGGGTTTTGGAGAAGCTGAAGGCTCCTATTTTTAGGTGATGCTGTGGGGATACTGACTTTCACGTTTCTTTAAAACATGGTACAAGCCAGGCTTGGTGGCTCAGCCTATAATCCCGCGCCTTTGGGAGGCTGAGGTGAGTGGATTGACTGAGCCGGCGGGTTTGATACCCGCCTGGGCAGTGAGACCTCATCTCTACAATAAATCAATAGCGCATGCCTGTAATTCCGGCTACTCGAAAGGCTGAAGCGGAAGGATCGCCGGAGCCCAGCAGGCGAGGCTGCGGTGGCCGGGAGCGGCCACTGCACTCCAGTCTGGGTGACAGAGTGAGACTCCAACTCAAAAAAACAAAAAAACAAAAAAACATGGCACAGCCCAGAGGTCATGTGTGTGGTGTGGATTCGGCCTGAAGACACAGACCTGGGCCATTTATCCAGACCTGCACGGCCCAGTGGGAGTGTGACGCCCACCACAGCTAGGATTTCGAGTGTTCTGGTAGCTACTCGTTAAAAAGGAAAGAGAAACATGCCAAATGGACCAGGCAGCATATTTTATTTCACCCAGTAGGCCCGCTTATTCTCATTCCAGCATATAATCCACAAGAAGACTGAACGAGGCAGCCAGTGACTCCTGGTTGACTTTCAACTCCAGAGCATCAGGGCCTGGCTAGGTCGAGCACTGGGCGTCCTCCGGGGCTGTCAAGGGAGGGCTGGAGGCCCCACCCCCTAGGTCCCAGACAAGCTGCACTGGTTACTGCAGCTTTGGGCACTCAATGAACCTCCCTGGTCTACAGGAGCGGGGGTGTTTTCAACGTCTCTTCAATGCCTGCTTTTTTCCCCTGCATCATTTTTTTCCTTCTTCATTTCTAAAGTGGCTGCCACTTCCTTGCAGGCCTGGAGTGTTTCGATGGACACCTGCCTGGCCTTCCGTCTCGCCTCTTTCTCCCCGAGGCTGTTGGCACGATCCTGGGGAAACCCACTCTGGTCTCTCACACCACGGGCACCCCAGGGATGCACCGTGGAGACGCCAGACCCTGCACTTCCGTGGGGGCAGTCCCCTCTTTCCCCCCACCCCTGCACCTTGGGAGATGCTCTCCCCATTCCCTGTATTTAGGGAGCACTCCCCTCACCTCTGCACCATGGGGTGTGTGGCCCTCCGCTGGCACACTGGGCTTGGCCTGGGAATTCCTAAGCGCCTTCCTGAGACTGTTGAGAGTTGGCCTCTTCTGGAAGTCCTTCCCAGATACCCACTTCTGCCCTTTCATCAGGGCTCACTGCACTGTCCTGGGCTTTTCGGTGGGGACTCCCTGCAGCCCTAAGTCAGGTTCTTGGAGCTCACCCTGCTGGCATGGTCATCCATGAGGCCTGGTGAATTACACCCCCAAATCTGCTCAAGGATAACCTGTAGAAGTGGTGGGTGCTGTGGCCTTCACCTGTTATCACCTGCAGAATTCTCACAGCAAGCTTGTTAGGGAGCTGGTATTATTATACTCATTTGGCTGTTCTGGAAACCAAGACGCAGAGAGGTTAGGCAACTTGTCCAAGGCCAGCTCCTGCGTGGCAAGGCCAGGATTCAAACCCCAGAAATCTGACCTAGCCGCCTCTGAATTCCTGATTGGTGATGGGAACTCTATAACGTAACGGGTATCCAGTGTGCATCCTGTTCGAATGGGGCGCGTGTGTCAACAAAGAGCCCCGTGAAGGCACAGTCTGAGCCTCAGTGGCCACACCTGTTCCTGGCGCCTTGTCCTCGTCTGCCAGCTCTCCACGGACAGGTCAGCTCCCCAGAGGCCAACCCTGACCCCCCTAAACAGTCACCCTTCATCATTTACTCGCCATTCCAGTTCCTTCCTTTGTGATCTTCACAGCACATGCAGGATCTGAATGTGTCCCTTCCTCAATTTACTTACCACACATCTCCCTCCCCCTGCAGTGCCTATTCCATCAGAAGCGAGAACCTTTCCACTTACCCTGGGCAACATAGGGAGACTCCATCTCTACAAAAAGTATAAAAATTAGCTGAGTGTAGTGGCACACGCCTGTAGTCCCAGGTACTCAGGAGGCTGAGGCAGGACGATTGCGGGAACACAGGAGTTGGAGGCTGCTGTGAGCTAGGCTTGTGTCACTCACTCCAGGCTAGGAACTGTTCATGTCACAGAGATATGGGATGCATACTGGCTGATTGAGTGGATGGGAGCAGGCAGGGCCTCTGGCTCCTCTGGATGTGGCCTTCTTCCCAGGTGCTGGCCTCTGCAATCAGCCTGGACAGAGCTCTCCGGCTAGACAGCTGCCGCCTGCATGTCACAGAGTTATGACAACAAAGTGACACGTGGCTGAAAAGCCTGCCCCGTAGACACAGGCAAATGGCCTTGTTTCTCCAAGTGAAAAGACCCCTGCTCCAAATGCCTGCAGACACTTCCTACCAAGGTCTGGACAATAAATATTTCAGACTTTCAGGCCAGGTAGTCTCTGGACACTACTCAACTCTGTCACTGTAGTGAGAAAGCACCTGGCCGAGTGCAGTGGCTCACGCCCGTAATCCCAGCACTTAGGGAGGCCGGGGCAGGAGGATCACTTGAGGCCAGGAGTTCAAGATTAGCCTGGGCAACATAGGGAAACTCCACCTCTACAAAAACCACAAAAATTAGCTGAGTGTAGTAGCTTATGCCTGTAGTCCCAGCTATTAGGAGGCTGAGGTGGGAGAATCACTTGAGCCCAGAAGTTGGGGGCTGCAGTGAGCCAGGATTGCACCACTGTACTCCAGCCTGTGAAAAGTGAGACCCTGTCTAAAAAGAGAGAGAGGGCAGAGAGAAAGAGAGAGGAGAGAAAGGAGTAGCCGTCTATAAACCGTGAATGAGTGGGTGTGGCTGTGCACCTATAAGACTATTTACAAAACAGGCCTCAGTCAGATCACAGGGCAGAGGCTCTGAGTCCTGCCTTGCCTAATGAAATAGCTTCCATATGAATAAAAGACTAACCAACGTCCAGCACGGTGCTTAAATATCACACCAAAAGACCGGGCCGGGCCCCTGTATGTAAAGGACTTGGTCACTAAGACCGTGTCTATTTCAAACTGGCAGCGCGTTCAAGGCGAGTTATTGCAAAGTCCACCTCGGGGAGGGATTTTCCAGTATCTGCTCAAACGGCACCGCCCTGCAGCGGCTGGGTAAATGAAGTCTACTATTTACTTGGTCAGCCCGGTTTAAAATGATCTGATTTTTTTAAAACATTGGGATGTGTGTGGCATTTTTTCCATGTGTCATGGTGGAAGTCTGGGCATGTTCTTTGCACATATCACTCTAGTTCAAATTCCCTTAATTTGCATTTACATAAAAGGCAGCCCCCTGGTACGCACTGATTTTGTGTCTCTCCCCAACCATAAGCGACTGGGTTGGGCAACGTGGTCTCTTCTGGCCCCTCTGTGTACAGGCCCCATGCTTGATATGCGGCAGGCACTCAATACACGCGCATGAAACTCATCAGAACTGCGGTTCTGTTCTACCTCCAAATTGAAAAGTAAGCTTAAAGAACAGCCGTGAGGAGTCCAGTGAGACATCAAGCAGCACTTCCTGCTGATGAACATAGAGCTCTGTCATTTGCAATCTGCTCTTTTCTGGAAGCATGTTTGTTTTCGGCTAACTATTCACTTGGGATGGTATAGATCCAGTGCTGAAGGAAGCAGGATGAAGGAGCAGAGGATATTCCAGACATCCTTTCAAGCCTGAGGTCTAGGATGCGACATGTCCTCTCCACAAACGATGGCTTGTGCTTTTTCCCCACGCACTGCACCAAGCACTTAACGTCCGTGGTGACCGTGGCTTCGTTGCTTAATCAACCGTATCAAAAGCATTTTGCAAGGATGCTGTCTTCCTCCATGAGACCAGAGGCCATCGGAGGACCTGCTGCTACGTTGGTTATGAGGCTGCTCCTGGGCTCCGTGGAGATAGAGTCAAGCTGCCAAAATGTGGCAAGACAGGTGCTTCCTCCGCGGGACGCTGGCGGCTGATTCCCCTGTGCCCGGATACCAGTTCCAATTCCAGCGGACTCCTCGGAGCCTGGGGCCGAGCAGCAGTGAAGAGTAGACAGCAGCGTGGGAACCCCAATCTGTGTCAACCAAACCCATCCAGAGCTGAGCTGACCCCCAGCAAGCAGCTTACAAATACCCACGGCAGCCAAAAGACGGTGGCTTGGGGCGCTGGCTGGGGACAAGAGCCCCAAGATCAGAGCACCGCTGTCCTCAGTTAACTGCCTCTACCAGGCCCTGGTGGAGTGTGTCCTCCGAGTCATCAACAGATGAGACCCTACAGATGTCTACCCAGCCCCTGGACTCCTCCTTTCCTGCCGGCTGAGGCCCAGCTCTGCTTGGATCCAGGTCCTGCTCTGCGGGGCTCTGAGGGCACATCCTAGCCGGTCCTAGCTAGTCCGTGCCAGTCACAGTGGACAGAGTGCAGACACACCGTAGAGTTCTGGCCAATGGGAAGTCTGTCGTGGTTCTTATGGACAAAAATTCATAAAAAGCTTGTTATTGGTCAGGCACAATGGCTCACTCCCGTAATCCCAGCACTGTGGGAGGCTGAGGCCAGAGGAGCTCTTGAGCCCAGAAGTATGAGACCAGCCTGGGCAATATAGCAAGACCCTGTTTCTACCAAACAAAAATATTTGTTAATTAGTCAGGCAGGCATTCTGGCTCGCAATTGCAGTCCCAACCACTCAGGAAGCTGAGGCAAAAAACCCAAATGATAGAGAAACTTTTCCTAGGCAAAAAAAGGGAGGAGGCACCACCTCTATCCCTCCCGGCCCCAAACCAGCTACTTTACCCAGAGCATGGAGAGGGCAGGCGTGGACCAGCGTGTGAGCCCTAGATCCCACTCTGCTTAAATCCCCAGGCTGGCTGATGACAGGAGTGGATCCACCTGCACGAGGGGCCGGGCTGCTTTGTGGGGCCTAGCATGGTGGCCACCCTCCTCCTGGGTAGCCGTGCCCACCTGTGCAAGGGTCTCGGGACACTTGGCTCAGATTGGGCTGGTTTCTCTGTGGCTCGTCAGGAGAGTGTCCCCCTGGAAACAGCAACTGGTGCAGAGCTCGGCCAGATACCCCAGTGAGTCCAAGAAGGCACCACCTTGGTCCTTGCCGGCCACTCTGCAGAGGACACCAAGGTCACAAGAGGCAGAGTCGCGTACTGGAAAATGACTGGGCCTTGAAGGCGCCACTGGACCCAAGTGAAGTTCTCTCTCTCTTTCTCTCGTAGTACAGTCCAGTTTGGTTTGGGGTCTATGTATCCAGAAAAGTCTTGGCTTAGAGACGTCCCCCATGCAATAGTAGGGTCCCTGATGGCTTTGGTTTCGACTCCTAGGTACTGCCTGGGGAGTTCAGTGTGCACCCCTCAACATCGTGCATTCACATTGAAACACGTTTCGAGTTTATTACTGCAATGGAGGTGGTGGTGATGACATCTTCCATAGAACTCCTGGTTTTCTTCCTGGGACAGTCCTTTTTTCACAACATGTGGCACAGGTGAAGGTCAACCCTGTGTCCTCTCCACACATGGCAGCCCAAAGCGTCCCAGACCATGGCCTGGAACATCACCCTTCATGCTCCCATCGGAGGCTGTCTTGGCTTAAGCCAATGTGAGTTGTGTTTTTGTCACTTACCAACAAGGCCCACATGGAGTCAACAACAAATGCAACAACGTTAGCACGTGTTCCCCGGGGTGGATTCTGCAATGAGCTTTTTTCCTGAACCATCTCTTGACAATCCCTTACAAAACAGGCACCAGAAAGACCTATCGCCACAGCCAGGGCTGTGCACATGGCAGCCGCCAGCATCACCTGTGTGACTTAGGAAAACGTTTCTTTTCCAGTGGAGGCTCTGAGGGGAATTGCCCCGGTGGAATGGGACCTGGAGGTCTTCTCACCTTAGAGGAAGGGTCCTTCTTGGAACGGACACAGACCACACCCAGATTTGAGGTTTAGGAGACGGCGATGTAGCTGGGTACCTTTGTGGCGGTCACATCTGCACACCGCAGGGGTCCCTACGATCCACCCACAGACCGTGCGGTCACTCAGCCCAAAGTCTCTGGACGCTGTATCAGTTGGGGCAGCCAGAGCAACAGAAACAGCAGCAGGATCCCAGCACTGAAAGGAATCAGTTTGTGTGATATGGGTGGGACAGCAGAGCTTGGAGTCTGAAGAGCAGGCTGCACATGCAGGGGAGGGGTGGAGAGTGGGGGGTGGAATGCTGCAGTCTGCAGGCAGAAGCACTC
The DNA here is from genome assembly GCA_027257055.1 of Cephalopachus bancanus. Lineage (NCBI taxonomy): Eukaryota > Metazoa > Chordata > Mammalia > Primates > Tarsiidae > Cephalopachus > Cephalopachus bancanus. The sequence continues at coordinate 3,158,749 of JAPVLO010000269.1, forward strand.
CTCTGCCGGAACCTCAGATCCGCCCGGCGGCTTTCATCTCGTTGGAGCAGGCCTGTCCGCAGGATGGCGGGCCATCACCTCTCCCTGGGGTCCTCTGGAGATGGAGGGTCACCTCCTCTCCCTGGGGTCACCTGGCGATGGAAGACTGTCTCCTGTCCCTGGGGTCACCCCGTCGAGATGCTAACTGCATCCACAAAGACCCTCTCCGCAGCTCCTGGATGCACATTTGATTGCATAACGGGGACTGTCGGTCATCCGAATTGACAATGCTCCCTGCCACTGCCCTCTTGTCCCTCTACCATCTGCAGTCCCACCTTCCGGGGTGGGCGATGGCCCGACTTGCTGGAAGTGGCCTGGCAGGGACCTGCCTCACACTCCCTTCCTGGTGGAATGTGCAGCCCCTGGGCTGTCCCCATTTCCTGCTTTCTACCGTGAGTTTCACGGGACGTGAATCCCCCACAGACTGAGCCCGCCAGCTCCCAGACCCTGCAGAATCTGCAAGGCCTGCCCTGCCTCATGTCTCCATCCTCTTCAGACGTTCAGCCTCTTCGGCTTCTGTGTCTGGACACAGAGGGAGTGTCCAAGTTTGGCTGGTGTTTTCTGGCTGAATGGGGTCGAGGGGCCTACTCCATTTTTATTTATTTTAAGTTCTGTCAGAGACAGGTTCTCGCTCTGTGGCCCAAGCTGGATTGCAGTGGCGCAGTCATGGCTCACCACACCCTTGATCTCCTGGGTTCAGGCAATCCTCCCATCTCAGCCTCCTGAGTAGTTGGGGCTACAATTGTGTGCCACTATGCCTATTTTTAAACTTTTTTTGTGAACAAGGAGCCTCACTATGCTGGCCAGGCTGGTCCGGAACTCCTGGCTTCAAGCAATCCTCCCACTTCAGCCTCCTGGGTAGCTGCCCTGAGCCACTGACTCCCCTGTCCCCACCACCATCTAATCTTTTAAACTTTTTTTCTTCCCTCCCTCCCTTCCTATTTTTTTGAGTCAGGGTCTCATTCTGTTGCCCAGGCTGGAGTGCAATGGTGTGTGGGCCCGTCTCATCAAACCTTGACCTCCTAGGCTCAGACGATGCCTCCATCTCCGCCTCCCGAGTAGCTGGGACTAAAAGCAGCCACCACACTTGGTTTTATTTATTTATTTATATAGTGGCGAGGTATCACTCTCTCGCCTAGGATGGCCTTGTACTCCTGGGCTCAGCAAAGGACTGGATTACAGTCGTGAGTTATAGTTTCTTATGTGAAGAATGAATGTAATAACTGTCTCAACTATACAATCCTATATAGGATTATAGAGAGGACAAAAATAGTAAAAAGAGAGTCCCTGAAGAGCTCTGCATTGTGTCAGGCCTGCAGCAGGAATACGTGAACAAGAGTCAGCATCCGCCCCGGACACTAATGCCGAACCTCTTTGCTCCTGCTGGCGGGGCCGCTCCTCTCCAGCCCTGTGCCCTGGAGACAGAGGTCTTGCCACAGAAGGCACCTGTCGGTCTGGGCACCAGCCCTCACCTGTAACTGAGGGGATCCAGAGGAGGCCCCTCTCTGGACTGGAATCAAGGGGTCGATGCAACTTCCAGGTCTCTCCTCCGTGCACACACAGGCCAGGAGTTAGTCCTGCACCTCCCGGCTACAGAGAGGCAGGTCCTTTCGTGCACAGCGTCAGGGTACAATGAGCAACAGATGGGCTTAACTGCAGAAATAAGAATGGAACGCCATCCTCAGCCCTGGGCCTCTGGGAGGACTGTGGCTGGTTCCTACCTCTGCGAAGCCTGCCCTCACGGGGGAAGCAGATGGACAGAGGGGCTGAGGCATACCTGTGCCCAGTGTCCTGCACAGGGAAGGAGTGGGAATCTCGGATGCAGCTGGGATGCCTGCAGATGAACACACTCAACCCCAGGATCCAAAGAGGCTTGTGTCACACAAACAACTGCAAGGGGGCTGGCCGGCAGATCCCACCGTGGTCTCGGGCCAAGGCTGGGTGCCTCGGCTGCTTCCTCAGCGTGGAGGACAACACAGGCCATCTCACCTGCCTCTCCTGGGCCAGAGGCCCCTCCTGGACCCCTGGAGAGGTGAACAAATGGCCTCAGCACAGGCCTCAGGTGGGTTCCACTCAGGGAAGGTGGGCTCTCTGACATCCTAGGAACTGGTTTGGAAGCAGGCTCTGCCGTTGACTGGCTGTGTGTCCCAGAGCCTTGGTTTCCTCATCTGTAAAGGGAGACGAACACGGTACAAGCCTGGGGTAGCAAGGAGCATGAGAGACCCCCGCACCTGGAGGGCCCTTAGCAACGGGCCTGGTCATGGGTGGGCTTCCTGGGGCCATACACTGGGTATGCACTCTCCACACAAATGCACTCTCCCTCAGGTTGGAGGTCGGAAGTCTAACTCGAAGAGTCAGCAGGGCTATGCTCCCTCCAGAGGCTCTTGGCAAGGGTCCTCCCTACTTCTGGCTGTGTCATCCAGTCTCTCTGTGGTCTTCTCGAGTCTCCCTCTTTCTCTCTTTGTTAAGTTCAAAATCTTTTACTGATTTCAGCATAAACTTCTCACTCATCAGCATGACTTTTTTGTTGTTGTTATCGTTTCTTTGTTTTTTTTTTTTTTGAGCTGGAGTCTCACTCCGTCGCCCAGGCTGGAGTACAGTGGCCGCTCCCGGCCACCGCAGCCTCGACCTGCTGGGCTCCGGTGATCCCTCCGCCTCAGCCTTCCGAGTAGCCGGAGTTACAGGCAGGCGCTACCACGCCCGGCTGATTTTTTGATTTATTGTAGAGATGAGGTGTCGCCAAGTTGCCCAGGCGGGTCTCGAACCCGCGGGCTCAGGCAATCCACTCACCTCAGCCTCCCAAAGGCGCGGGATTACAGGCTGAGCCACCGAGCCCGGCTATCAGCATGACTTTTAAGAAACTTTTTTAGTCTCATTTCTAATTGTAATTTTAAATTTTGATCTTAGGGTTTGGGGTGTGGGTGAGGAATGACCATGCAGGTTGCACACGGGTGTCGCTGGGGCTTGAAGGGGCCTCTCGCCCTGAAGGCAGCGTGTTGCCATGTATCCCACCAGGCAGTGTCCAGTACCCGCCGATCCCACACTTGAGCTCGTGCGGCCGGTCCCCTCTGTCTTTCTCTTGTTACAACATGTCACTGGATTTCAGGCCTGCCCAGATAATTCAGGGTAACATCATCTCAAAGTCTTTTTTTTTTTTTTAAGTTGGAGTCTTACTCTGTCATCCAGGCTGGAGTGCAGGGGCATGCTCATGGCCACCGCAGCTGCGACCTGCTGGGCTCAGGTGATCTTTCCATCTCGGCCTTCCAAGTGCTGGAATTACAGGCATGCACCACCATTTTCTTTTAAATTTCTTGTAGAGATGAGGTCTCACCAAGGTGCCCAGGCTGGTCTCGAAGCCATGGGTTCATGCAATCCTCTCACCTCGGTTCCCCAAAGTGCTGGGATTACAGGCGTGAGCTACTGAGCTCGGCAAGCTGGAAGTCCTTAACTTGACTCTACCTGCGAAGACATGACGTTCCCAGGGACCGAGGGGCAGGGTGTGAATGCATCTTCTGCTCAGAGGTCACACAGCCCACCAGAGGCTCCCAGCGGCTCCCTGCAGTGTGGAGGCAAGAGCTGGCAGCTCTTATTAAGGTCAGTCTCTGTCTCTGTCTCCACCCCCTAATCCCTAATTCCAGGGAAAAGCTTCATCAGCCCACGCCTGGGTGCCCCGGCCCAGCCGGCCCAGCCGAGGTCTCCTGCACAGACGTTCGTTCAGAGGCTTAAAGGAAAAGCCACATAAACGCGCGGACGAGGAAGGCAGAGCTGTATAGCCTGCTCTGGGTTGGCGGGGGTGGAGTTTTATCTTTTTTAATCTCTTAAGGGAAACAGGAGGATGACGGAGAGGACTAAGCTTGCCTTCGAAACCAGCAGACACAGACTCTAGTCAGGGCTTGTTGGTTTCTAAGCAGAACCCACCCCTCCGGCAACAGCCTCTTCTGCCTCTGGGCCTCTCGCACTGGCTCTACGCAGAGTCCTCCCCCTCTTGCCATGCTGGAAAACATAGGCTCGATGGGCATCCTGGGAGGACTGCAGCCGGATTGCCGCCGTCCTCTCTCCAGAGCCCTCGATGGCTCCCTGTTTCACTCAGAGTAAACTCCAAAGGGCTGCAAGGCTGTGATTCCCTCCCACAGCCTGTGCCCTCTTCTCCCACCCACTGTCCTGCACTCACCTCCACCCACTCCACTAGAGCCACTGACGCTCATTCTTCCTCAAGCACCCCAGGGCCTTGGTGGACACCTCTGCCTGGTGGGCGGTTTCCCAGAAGCCTCAAGCTCCCCCCGTCCCCTCCTGCACGCTTTAGCTCTCTTGGGGCCGAGTTGCAGCTCCCCCTCCCCCAGCCCGGAGGCCCCTCTGAGCCCCTCAGCCTGCCCGGCAAGCCACTGGCTTCTCACACACCCTGCAGTAACCACTTCCATCATGTTATGTCTCCTCCCACTAGAATGTCAACCCCTGGAGGGTGGAGACCTCCGCTCGCTCCCTGCAGAGCGAGCCCACCCAGCAAGGGGGGGACACAGTGCTCGGATGGACGACTTACTTCCCAGTGGAGGAGGGACAGGAAATGCATACACATAAGCATGATCAACCAAGAGCAGAACCAGCACCACAAGTAAAGTAACACAGGGAAGGGCAACTTGAGGGCCAGTGGACGGGTGGCCTGGGGGGCGGCCCAGGGACTCCAGCAAGCGCAGGCACCCATCAAGGGGGGGCCAGGGCGGGAGCCCCGAGGCTGGATGGCTGAGCATGTGTGCAAGCTGTAAAGGCAGCTCCAACAAGACAGTAAGTGATACAGAATGCATGTATATACACATACAGAGACAGAGACCCAGACACAGAGACACGGGGGAGACAGAGACAGAGAGAGACACACACAGAGACAGAGACACGGAGGAGACAGGGACAGAGAGAGAGACAAAGACACACACACACACAGATAGAGGCTCAGAGACAGAGACAGAGGAGCTCAGAAACAGAGACATGGGCCCAGAGACAAAGATAGAGAGAGATGAACAGGGAGAGACTCACAGGAGAGACAGGGACAGAAAGAGATGCAGAGAGAGGCAGAGACATGGGGGAGACAGGGACAGAGAGACACAGAGAGGGAGACAGAGAGAAAGAGAATGAGAAAGAGACAGAAAGAGACACAGAGAGAAAGACGGGGAGAGATACCAACAGACGGTCAGAGACCTGTCTGGGGCACACCTCTATTCCTAAGGTGACTTTCTCAGCACAAGAGCAGACAAAGCCTCACCTTATGAAGCGAAGTGCCCAGCTTCCCTGCCCTGTCTGGGGCCTTTGAGAAAGCCGTGCTTCCGCGTTCCAGGCGCCATCTGGGATGGCCAGGGCAGAGGAGACAGCCACGTGCATGAGCGTCTTTCTTGCCATCCAGCAGAGAAGGGGGCTGGGCCTGCCTCAGAGACTGCAAGAAGTAGGACCACATCCCTGATCTGTGTAGAAAGTGCCCTGGAAGGCTCGAGGTTGTACCGGCTGCGAGTCCAGCACGGGGGCCCTGGGGATCTTCCTGCCTGACCTCCAGCTTGCATGGGAGAGGCTGCCAGCTGCTCATGTGGTTAAATTCATGGAAGGGAGGCCAGGAGTCTAGTAGCTCCACAGAAAGGGGAGAGACTCGTGGGTGAAGTTAGAAGACAATCTCGCCTCTAGTTGGTGAAGACAAACAGAAACTTTAACAAAGGAAAGTCAACAGGCCAGAGAGTTCACAGACCTGGGAGCTGTGCCAGATGCGGTTCTCGTGCTTAATCCCTATCCCAAACCTCATAAAGTGGGCATTGGTGTCTTCATTTGACAGCAGGAGCAGAAAGGAGCTCAGAGAGGTTAGGTGACATGCCTGGGGTCACACAGCTGAGGACAGAGGTCAGCTGTGTACACTAGAACCTTCCATGTTGTTCCTCACCATTTGTGTTTCTAAAGGATCTCTTTAAAGGTGAGAAAGCAGGGTGTCAAGTTGGCCGGGCAGTGGCAGACACTTCCCAGGTCAGGAAGCATGTGAAGAGACCATATACCACGACCACGTGGTGCAAGGTGGGAATTCAGAGGCAGGCGCGAGGGGCCGGGCCTCACCAGCTACCACTGAGGTGTGGGGTTGCCCACGTGTTAGGTGAGTGGCTTCAGGCTCCAAGCCCACCCAGGGCCAACAGGAGGAATGCGGCTCTTCCTCACTTCTGTTTAAGACACGGCCAGGCTCCCAGATGTCCCTGCTGGTCATTCCACTGGCTGCCAGGACCATCCTGGAAGTCCAGGCTTCCCTGCACATGGCCACCGAGTGCATTTGTCGCAGAGAGGCAGGCGGCACAGGGAGAGGAGCTCCGAGCCTAAGAGCCAGTGCAGACCCTGCTTCAATGACTCAGACTCCCAAGCCCCCAGGGCCTCATCTCTGAAAGGAGAATCTTCTCCTGACCTGCTTCCTGGGGTCCATGAGAGGCCAGAGCTGTCGCCCATCCAAGGCTTCGGACAGCACAAGTCATGCCCAACCGACTCTGGCTCCTGGCTGCTCATCTATTGTTCACGTGTGCAACTGTTGGCTTGTGCCGTCATGCCCTTAACTCTGCCCTGTCTCTGAGCCCCTGCCCAGTCCCCCTGCCCAGAAGGTCACATCCCAACGCCCTCGTAACAGGGGTCTCACCTCCCACTGATGTTGTATTTCAACAACAGCAACTGTCGACTGAGCACGTATTTCACACTTGGTATTGTCATCAACGCACACCCTCATCGGCCCGGGGAGATGGGAACCCCACATATGGTCCCATCCTGCAGATGAGAAAACGGAGGCTCCAAGACCAGAAGTAGCTCATCCGAGGTCACACAGTAAGAATGTGCAAGATGGGAATTCAGAGGCAGGCATAAGGGACTGGGTCCTCCTGGACTATCACTCCGAGTCCACCCAGGGCCAACAGCAGGAATGCGGCTCCTCCTCACTTCTGTTTAAGACAGGGTCAGGTTCCCGGATGCCCCTGCTGCTCTCTGGAGGTCCATTTCCCTGTGGAATCCTGCCTCTCCCATCACTTGTACAGGGACCTCAGGTCTGTGGTAAGCTGACCAGCTCAGCGCCCAGATGGTGGCCGGGCTCCTTAGGACAGGCAGAAAAGGGGTCCCATGAGTAGGAGGAAACGCGAAAGAAAGCAGATGGGAAGGTAAGCAGTCCCGGGGCAGCTGGTCAAGGGTGACAGGAGCAAAGCAATTATAGCACAGAACGAAGTCATTTTCTTATTTTTGCTTTTTTTGGTTGAGATAGGGTCCCACGCTGCAGTCCAGACTGGAGTGCAACGGCACAATCAGAACTCACAGTAGACTCAAATTCTTCTGCTCAAGCGATCCTCCTGCCTCAGCCTTCCCAGTAGCTGGGACAATAGGCATGCACCACCATACTCTGCTAGTGTGTGTGTGTGTGTGTGTGTGTGTGTGTGTGCGCGCGTGTGCGTGTGTGTAGATGGCAGTCTTACTATGTTGCTCAGCCTGGTCCAGAACTCCCGGCTTCAAGCGATCCTCTTGCGTGTGCATTTCCAGTAACCTGTCCACTTTAGCTGTTTGGAAGGTAAACACAAACCAAAATAAAACACACACGCAAATACTCTTTTGTTTCATTTTTCTGGATTTCTGTGATTTTCTTTTTTTTACATATAATTCTTCAGAAAACAAAACAAAAAACAACCCAGCACAGAATTACAGGCTAAAGTGCTTTTAATAGGGGCCAGCTCCACCAAGCCTCCCTGTCTTGTAGACAGATAATGGCCTTGCAATCTGAAAACACTTACAGCATAAGTCTGGCTTTGTCCCTGTTTTTCTTAAAAAATGTTATTATTACGTTTGCGGCTGTGGCTGCAGTTGTTATTGAGATGAAAAAGAAATCTGTGTCTTTAAATGAGGAGGAGCCGGAGAAGGAGGCTTGGGCAGCAAAAAGGCTAATACGACGTGGAAGAGAAGGAGTTTAATCTAATTTAGTTGGAGGGTGTCTGTCTGCGGTGTTGTTTTTTGGAGTGTGGGAATAGAGGAGGGAAGCTGTCTCTTGAATGGTCCCTCCTGAGCCAGAAGCAGTGGGGAGCCCGTGCACGCCAGGCTCCAAAGCCAGCCTTGAAAGAGGATTAAAGCAATGCTCTGATTTGCAATTCACACTCATGCACCCGTGGAACCTTTGGTCATATTTCAAACCCACTGCAAGGAAAGGGGCCTTAACACAGTTGCCTGGATTGTGTGGGAGCCACCTCGGGCACCCCATTCCTCCGCGTCGGGATGTGGGTGTTCTGGGCTCCTTCCTCACCCCCGATGCCATCCTCCAGGCAGCGTTTCTAGGGGCAATTAAAACTTGAGAGCCTGTTGAATCTGCTGCCCCTCGCATGGCCTTCTGGGGATGCAAACTGTGTTTTCTTTACTAAGCATCACTTCGGAAGACGAAAGGTGTTCTCCACTGGGAAAAATTGTGGGGGGTGCCGGGACGCACGCCGCTGCCTGGGTTAGAAGACGGAATTTTTCCAAGCATGTTTTATATCTGGTAAGTTTCTGCAGGAACTTAACACAAGACGTGGTCAGAGAAAATAACGCCTGCTCACATCACAGTCCTCCGCATGCCAAGCAATTATTAGTAAATAGATCCGTTTTCACTCTTGAGGGCAGAATTGCAAAAGTCCTTAAATACAAATCCCGATGAGGATGATGAGGGGGTGGGGGGGTGGTTGTGAGAAGAAACACAAGAGTCATTTAACCGGATCATCACACTGAGTTTGCCAAGGGAAATCACTCAAGTCAGAGCTGCGGAAAGGCATTAGGAAAGCCTGAACCGCCTTCCAGCTGAAACTCACTGACACCGTTCTATTTCTTTGTATAAGCTGTGCTTATATTCCACAAGTTTACTCTTGCAATTAGCTTGTAACATGCTAAGCTTACGGTTTAATTTCTTTTCAGTGCTGGAAGTCTCAGTACTTTTTTCTTTATCTTAAAGAGATTATTTGGGTTTCCTCTAATCCCATTTCAGAAAACCTCGCGCAGTGCTTCTTATAATTTCCATTGACTATTACATAATAAGAAAAGATACAACTTTGATTTTTAGCAATATCCGTGTCAAAGTACTTTATACTTTTGACTTTGGGAGCTTAAATGAAGCTGGGCCTCCTCTCACTTCCTTTCTACCTCCAAAAATATTTAGCTCTTCTTCAAAAACACTGCCTGACGGCTGAAATAGTCCCTTTCAAAAACCTTCGACGTTCGTTCCCTGGTGAACATTTGCAAGAACTTGAAGGGAGACACTGTTTAGGGATAGCTCTCCGATAGAAAGATATAGACATTCTGTAGGTAGTTGGAGTAAAAAATATTCCTTGTCTCTGCCCGTTATGTGAAATCATGTTTAATTATAAAGTTTCATTAAAAAGCTTTGCTCAAAATTTTAGAGGCCTAATAAGATTTCCATTAATTTAAACATATCACTATTCCCACGACGGCTCCCATGCTTTCTTTTTCCTCTTTCATCCATGGTTAAATATGTAAATAAAATGTCTAAAGTCATTCTTCAAAGAAGACAAAAGAAAAAAGAGCTGAGGGAAAGACAGCCATAAAATTCCTCCCAATTCTCCATAACATTTGCCAGAGGGGGGCCGGTTGCCAGCCAGGGCCGAGCAGCGGGAGACCCGGCTCTCCTTAGAATCACACATCTCAAATCCCACACACAGGAAAAAAAAATAAAATAAAATATCTTTTCAGCTGGAGCCATCAAAAGACCCTTTTCATTTATTAGTTACAGAGTTATCTTCCAATTGCTGAGTCCTCAGAACCCTCATTTTTCTATAATAATGTCTATTTGTTGGTTTCCATCTCAGCTGGACAGAGCGAAGCACTTCTGCAGATATTTTTATTAAAAAAAAGGGGGGGGAGAAGAAAGCAAACTGAAGTGGTTATAGCTAAAATAATGGGTCTGAACATGGCTGAATTAAAATAGCACATAAAAGATCAATTAGGGGGCACTTTCTCCAATAACTCACACCCAGCTCCTGGCTGGCTCTGGCTCTTCCTCTTTCACGAAACATTTCCAGTAGTTTCTGAGGGAGAGAAACAAATAAGGAAAGGATGGGAAAAATGATGCCCAGGAAGGACTTCTGCAAGGAAAATTCTAGAAAAGCCAAGTCATGCCCACTGAATCTTCTTTAACTGGTTTGGAAAGGTTTGGAAAGAAACTCACTAAACCAATTAAAAAAAAAAACACAAGCTATTATCGTGAAAATGTCAGTCTTTTCTAAAAAGCAATTTTTTTTTTTTAACTCAGAATGCGATTTTCACTAAATACCAGAATTGGAGGGAGCAGTTCTGAGGGTGCCGGCTTCCACCTTCCTTCCCACTTCCTTCTTCCCCCAACTCCCTCCCACAATCCCCAGGGACAGAGACCCGGGGACGGGTGCACGAACCGACGGTTCATTCGGGGATCCTGGGCCAGCCGGGGTCTCAGCCTCCACGTCTGCTGAACAGGGATGACGGCGTGGATGGGTGAGCTCGCTCAAGTTTCTGACGGATGAAAAATGGCACGCCTTGTTTTAATTAAAGGCCAAAACCCTCGGAGGAAGCGTCTGCTCCTGCGAGGCTTCGCAGAAGGCCTGTGCGGAGAGGAAGGGGGTGCCTGGCCGTCCCCCCTCCTTCCCGGGCGCTTCCTGGAGAGAGCTCGAGACACCCCCCACCGCGCCTCCTCCCCAGCTGTCCTCTCGCCCGGGCCCCAGAAGCCCCCGCTCGGGCTTCCGGTGAGGTCTGCAGACTCCAGCTGCTCCCCGGAACCAACTTAGGGACGCACAGAAGGGCGAGGGAGGCCCGCGGCTCTGACCTCTTCTCCCACGGGGCGGCCGGCTGAATACGCGATCCGGGGAGTTGAAAAGATCCCGACCCTGAGGGCGTCTAGGAGGAGAGCGCGCGGCACCTCGGGGGCGCTGCTGATTTAAGGGTGAACGCGGATGCCAGGTGAAGCACCTGGCGTGTACTGGGCGCGCCGGGGCTCGGCGTCCTGCGCGGGGCAAGGGAGCGGGGAGGGGGCGTTGCGTCCTCAGTGACCCGACCCAAGGCTGGTCCGGATCCCAGGGCGTGAGCGCAGAGGCCAGGATGCTCCTTCTGTTCTTGGAGACCGAGCGTCGCGCGCGCCTCCGCCTCTCCGCGGGCGTGGGGGGGTCCCAGGGCCGGCGCAGCCACCGCGTCCTCCCGCGCCACCTCCCCACGGGCACCCCGCCCCCCAACTCCGCATCTTCCCACGGGGCTGCAGCCAACGAGGGCGCTGGCCAGGCGAGTCCCTCGCCGAGTAACATAAATACCCAGTGAGGGAATGACTTCCTATAATAAATAAACTCAGCAGCCCACAAGGCATCGCCAGCCCGGCCTGGCGCGAGGCTCCTCCACTCCGCGGCTTCGGTGGGGCCGGGACCGCTTCGGTACCAGCCAAGCCCCCACTTCTAGCGGGGGTGGGGGGTGTTAGGAACCCAGGAAACCCCCCCGTCCCTCCTCCTCCCCTCCCCCTCCCGGCCTTCCCGGAGCCCTCGGACAAGCGGCCCTAAAATCTGGATTCCCAGAGCCCCTCCCCCTCCCCGGAGCTCGCCTCTTTGAAATTTCAAAGAAAACCCCTCCTCGAGCCGGAGCCCGGAGCCCGCGCGGCTCACCCCTGGCCTCGGGAAGATGCGGGCGGGTTTACAAGCCCAGGGGCCACTTTATGGCCAAGGCTGTAAAACGCAAATCCCACTCCCTTTGAACGCGCGCTCCGCCCAGGACCCACCATAAAACCCAGAGAAGATGCGCCCCCGGACCCCCGCCGCGGACCACCCGCCCCTCCCGCCGCCCGTCCCGAACTTCCCGTAACCTCGGCGTGCTCGGGGTGCCGGGGACAATCTCGGGCCTCCCCCCGGGAGAGGGGGCGCCGGCGAAGAGGGCGGCGACGCGCGAAGTTGGAGGCCGGGCGCAGAGAAGGCGCGGAGAGGCGGGCGGGACGCGCGGCGAGGGCGGCGGCGCGCACAGTCCCGCGCGCCCGGCGGGCGCGGCGGGCGGGACGGGGCGCGGCGCCCCCGCGGGCCGGGCGCCGGCGGGGGGGCCCGGCCCCCGCGGGGCCCGGGGCCGGCGGCGGGGCGGCGGGAGGAGGCTGCCCCGGGCCGCGGCGCTTTCTCATGCAAAGCAGCGGCGGGGGCGGGGCGCGCGGCCGGGGGCGGGGCCTGTCACCGCTCGGCTTTTTTTCCCCCTTCGCCTCTTTGCGCGTCTTCTCATCCCGGGACGCAAAGCTCGGAACAGCTGCCGGCGGGGCCGGGCCGAGGCCGGCGCAGGAGGGGGGAGCCGCCGGGGCCGCGGGGGCGCCGCGAGCCGGCCCGGCCGCCGGGCGCCCGCGCCGCCCGGGCGCTCCAAGAAGAGGCCAAAGTTTGCCGCGGCAGAGAGCGGAGGCCGCGCCGGGCCGCCGCTCCGGGAGCTCCGGGGCTTCTCCCGCTTGCCGGTATTGTCTGCAAACTTCGCTCCCGCCCCCCGCGCGGCCCCCCGCGCGGCGCGGGCCGCACGCGGAGAGCGGAGCCGGGGCGCAGCGCGCGGCGTCCGGGCCGGGCGGGCGGGCATGGGCGGGGGCCCGAGCCGGGGCGGAGAGCCGGGGCCCGCAGCCCGCGCCCGGGGGCGGCGGCTCTGAGGCGCGGGCCACCCCGCGGGGCGCTTCCGACGCCAGCATGCGGCGCCCGGGCCCCCGCCTGTGGCTGGTCCTGCAGGTGATGGGGTCGTGCGCCGCCATCAGCTCCATGGACATGGAGCGCCCGAGCGACGGCAAGTGCCAGCCCGTCGAGATCCCGATGTGCAAGGACATCGGCTACAACATGACCCGCATGCCCAACCTCATGGGCCACGAGAACCAGCGCGAGGCCGCCATCCAGCTGCACGAGTTCGCGCCGCTGGTGGAGTACGGCTGCCACGGCCACCTCCGCTTCTTCCTGTGCTCGCTGTACGCGCCCATGTGCACCGAGCAGGTCTCCGCCCCCATCCCCGCCTGCCGGGTCATGTGCGAGCAAGCCCGGCTCAAGTGCTCCCCCATCATGGAGCAGTTCAACTTCAAGTGGCCCGACTCGCTGGACTGCCGGAAGCTGCCCAACAAGAACGACCCCAACTACCTGTGCATGGAGGCGCCCAACAACGGCTCGGACGAGCCCGCGCGCGGCTCGGGCCTGTTCCCGCCGCTCTTCCGGCCGCAGCGGCCGCCGGGCGCGCAGGAGCCGCAGCCGCGGGACGGGGGCGCCGGGCGCGGCGGCTGCACCAACGCCGGCAAGTTCCACCGCGTGGAGAAGAGCGCGGCGTGCGCGCCGCTGTGCGCGCCGGGCGTGGACGTGTACTGGAGCCGCGCGGACAAGCGCTTCGCCGCCGTGTGGCTGGCCGTGTGGGCCGCGCTCTGCTTCTTCTCCAGCGCCTTCACGGTGCTCACGTTCCTGGTGGACCCCGCGCGCTTCCGCTACCCCGAGCGCCCCATCATCTTCCTGTCCATGTGCTACTGCGTGTACTCGCTGGGCTACCTCATCCGCCTGTTCGCGGGCGCCGAGAGCATCGCGTGCGACCGCGACGGCGGGCAGCTCTACGTCATCCAGGAGGGCTTGGAGAGCACGGGCTGCACGCTGGTCTTCCTGGTGCTCTACTACTTCGGCATGGCCAGCTCGCTCTGGTGGGTGGTCCTCACGCTCACCTGGTTCCTGGCGGCCGGCAAGAAGTGGGGCCACGAGGCCATCGAGGCCAACAGCAGCTACTTCCACCTGGCGGCCTGGGCCATCCCGGCCGTGAAGACCATCCTCATCCTGGTCATGCGCCGCGTGGCGGGCGACGAGCTCACCGGCGTGTGCTACGTGGGCAGCATGGACGGCAGCGCGCTCACCGGCTTCGTGCTGGTGCCGCTGGCCTGCTACCTGGTCGTCGGCACCTCCTTCCTGCTGTCGGGCTTCGTGGCGCTCTTCCACATCCGCCGCGTGATGAAGACGGGCGGGGAGAACACCGACAAGCTGGAGCGGCTGATGGTGCGCATCGGGGTGTTCTCGGTGCTCTACACGGTGCCGGCCACCTGCGTCATCGCCTGCTACTTCTACGAGCGCCTCAACCTGGACTACTGGAAGGCGCTGGCCACGCAGCACAAGTGCCGGGTGAACAACCAGACCAAAGCCCCGGACTGCCTCATGGCCGCCTCCATCCCCGCGGTGGAGATCTTCATGGTGAAGCTCTTCATGCTGCTGGTGGTGGGGATCACCAGCGGCATGTGGATCTGGACGTCCAAGACGCTGCAGTCCTGGCAGAACGTGTGCCGGCGCCGGCTGCGGCGGAAGAGCCGCAGGAAGCCGGCCAGCGTGCTCACCGCCGGCGGGATTTACAAAAAAGCCCAGCACCCGCAGAAGGCGCACCACGGAAAGCGCGAGGTGCCCGCCCAGCCCCCCACCTGCGTTTGAGCCGCCGGGAAAGGGGGGCAGGGCCGGGCGCGGGAGCCAGACGGGCGCTTGTCCTGCTGGGGCGATGGTTTGTTTTTCTTTTAACACAAGCAAAAGAAAAATAAAGGGAGCAAGCGTTTACCCTGAAATTCAGGATGCCCTGTTACACGGAAAGGCCAAATGGACAGAAGGAGTTGGGCTTTGTTTCCGATTTTCCGTTCAGCAGCCTCCCGTGTGACTCTAGTGCGGCGAAGTAGCTGCTTCTCCGGCCCTGGAAGGAAACTTTTGTTTGGGAACTTCCATAAATACACATCTGTGTACTGAGTTGGCTTTGCTGCCTGTTTACAAATAAGAGGACAGTTAAGTTATTTGCAAATCCAAGAGCCTCCGCTGAGCCGGCAAACGCCCGCCCCAGGGGCCCTCCAGACCGCCGGCCCGCCCTCGGGAGGACCACGGTGCCACAGCCGGAAGAAAAGGGCGCCCGGAGTCCACACTCCAGCGGATTGGGAGTCACTGAAGACAGACTCGGCCTCCCGCCCTCACGGTCTTTCTCCAAGACAAACCTCCATCAGACCTCACATTTGCGAATCCAAACGATGTGCAATACATTTTCTTTCTCTTTCCACGAAAATAAAAAGAGAAACAAGTATTTTGCTGTACATAAAGACAACAAAAGACATCTCCTAACAAAAGAACTAAGAGGCCCCAGGCCCTCAGAAATCCTTTAGTGTTACATTTTGTGACTTTTTAATGGAAACCAAGCCAATGTTAGACACGTTTGGACTGATTTGTGGAGGGGAGGGGGAACGTGGGGGGTTAGGGGAAGGAACCTTCAAAAGCACCCAAAGGGCTTATTGACTTTCTTTTGTTCAACAAATGATTTCCACGAACAGATCAGAAGCACTAGGGTCAGCAAAGACAAACTTTGTCTAGTGGGTTCTCTCTGGGAGGCCAGGAGAGAGTGGTTTCTGCTTGTGTACATTTGTAATATAGAATATTTTTCATGCTCCGCTATTTTATTAAAAATAAACTATGTTCTTTAGTTTGCTGTTAGTCCCCTGTGCATTGTGGGGTGTCCCTTCCCTGTGTGTGGAGAGACCAGAAAACTTTCTCCCTCTGCTTTTAAAAGTAAGTTATGGGTGTGTGCTTCTGGCCGGAGATGACTGCTATCTGTGTTCAAGTACAGATCGGCGACCCCAAGGTGGGCAGTCATCTACCTGGTAGTCTCGGAGGCGCTGCTTGCAGGCCGTGGTGGAGTTGAAAGTGGTGTTTGTGGGTCTTGTGGCTGGACGTGTGCGCTGAGCTGTAGACACACCTTGTAAGGAGAGCCTCCAACTCTCGGCTTGGGAATCCGCAGGAGCCTGGATGAGCCTTTCCTGGTGTCTTGGAGGAGGGCGCCCGCAGATGAAGGGAATTAACTCCATAGCATTCAGTTGACCTGCTGGAGTCAAATGGTTCCTAGGCAGGGCTCCTCTCGCCAGCCTGAAGTGGCAACTCTGGACAACTCGGACGGACGTGTTCCCAGAACAGATTCTAGATCTAGATAAAATACCTGCAGGAACAGTGGGGAGGCTCTGGTCTTGGAAGCGCTGTGGTCTCCAGCGCTTGGATTGGAGTCCGGCCTACTCTAAGTCCCTGCTGGCGCGTAGCTCAATTCAAGCTCCAGCCAGGAGACCCCCAGGTGGTGCAGTCCCACTGCAGTGGGGAAGCCTTCTGAACAAGCCAAGCCACCCCTGGGGTCAGTCCCCTCCAAGCTCCACCTCCAAGGAGTCCCTCAGGCCGCGGGCATTTGAGAAGCACTTGGCAGCCACCTGAGCCAGTGCCCTCTGCCCTGGGAAGGGGATGGCAGGAACCAAGCCCGGTGAGCACAAGGCCACCTTCACGTTCACACCAGGGCTGGGAACAGCCTAAGCTGGTTTCCGGGGCCACGTCATGTGGATGTCAAGTCTGAAGCACGCCAGAGCAGGCAGAGTGGGTGGCTTGGGGTCAAGCTTGAGAAACTGGAACACCAGCTAGGCAGACTGAGCAAATAAGTGTAAAACCCAGAAGGGCTTTCAGTGTATTAAAAAAGAATGAGGAAAAGGTTTTTAAATTGCCCCCAAATAATTCATTTGTTTATCATTCCCACCCAGCCCCTTCCCCCAGAAAACTAGGTAGAAATATTTGTGTGTGTGCGAGTGTGTAAAATGTTCTCTTTTTTGTGACTCTTAGAGAAATATGTGTGTGTGTGTGTGCAAAATGTTCTCTTTTTGTGACTCTTAGAGAAGATAAAAATAGCTTGTTAGGAATAGAGCTTTAGAAAAGCCCGGAAAGCTGACATTGTCAGGGTGCTGCTGTGAGTGGCTAAACATGACGGCAGAGACAGTTCTGGAATGCCTGGCCCTGCCAGCCCCTCCAGGTCAGCACCCCCATCGCCGGGATAGGCGTCAGCTGTGGTCCCAAGGATGGGCACATTCAGCAGGCACTGCTGCGAGGGCCAGGCTGCTGCTTAATCCTGAGCGGGTTTCAGTGTGGCTGCACTCCAGAAGCCCTGATCGTGTTTACAAATGTCAGGGGATTTTAACACGCAGGCGGGCCAGGGGCAACTGGGGAGTTTAACAGTAGGCAGTAAAGGAGCAGCTGAGGGCTTCCAAGCAAACTGCACACTCGCACCCTCTGTCTCTCTGTCTGTCTCTATTGCTCTGTGTCTCTCTGGCTCTTTCTGTCTCTGTCTCTCTCTCTCTCACCCTCACTGCCCTGAAATCTGACCCTCAGTCACATACAGACTGTGAATTTTCAGAGAAGCATCAAGTCTTAAAAGTTAGAAGGCTGGAAACACACACACACACACACACACACACACACACACACACTATTCCTGAGATTCTCTTTAGCTTGATGCGGGATTTTCAAAGGAATTGTTAATTGCCTTAATTTGGAGACTTAGCATCAGAGCCCCATGGCCTCCGTTTCAGAAGCGGCGCTGTTTTGGGTGGCAGATCTGAGTGGTGGGGTCACAGCTGGAAGACGCCCCGAGAAGGAGACTGGAGGACGCCCGAGGTAATAGGCCGTCCAGCCCGTCCGTCCCATCACTTCTTCCTCCCCAGGTAGCTGCTTGCCCCCTCTCGAGCACTGGGACTGGAGACAGGCTCCTGCTCTGAGGACTTGCAGCCTGGCGAGGGGACCTCATCACGGCACCTCATCCTGCTCCTGCTGTGTGTCAGAGGGGAGTCCCAAGGGTGCACGGACTCCACTGTGGCACCAACTGCATACACAGCAGGCGATTCCACATGCACAGCTTCATGGCAGGGTGGAATCAGCTGCAGGGAGGGCAGACGTTATGAACAGGAAGAGGAAGCTCTGTGAGGACCAGCCAGGCCTGGCTGGCGGCCCCACATGTGCCCGCACCTAGCCGAGGGCCTTGAATGTATTCAACATAACTACAATAATATCCACAGCAGTAAGAGTTGCAGCACAGCCCTAAGAGCACTTGTTGTGGACTGAGTGTCTTGCTGGGGCGATCTCATGACGACCCACTCACATAGGTGCTCTTATCAGCCCCACTTTACATGTGAAGACCTGATGCACAGAGAGGGTAAGGAAATTCCCAGGGTCACACAGCGAGTGAGAGTCAGAGCCAGCATAGGAACAAGGCACCAATTCATAAGCAGTTGTTGAATGAATGATACCTTCACACGTATTCATTCAATCCTCTTAGAAACTTCTGTGACCCCCTTCCCCTCCGTGTCTTATAAATGAGGCATCTGGAGCACAGAGAAGTCAAGTCACTCACCCAAGGACACACAGGCAGCAAGCAGGGCTCTGGAGTGTAATCCCTGACTGTGTGACTCTAACTTGTACTTCTGACCACTGGGCTTTCCTGCAGCTCTCGGTTCTCGGGACTTCTGTGGATTCAGACATTTCATCTTCACAGCAGCACTGCCATGCCTTTGCGCCAAGCCTTTGTCACATGGCAAAGGACAAAGGCCACTTGGCTAGTGTGGGAGAGTGGAAGGGAGGGGACCGTGACCACAGTCTGGAGGGTGGACTGAGGACATGGTGGGGACAGGGAGGGGGCTGTGACCACAGTCTGGAAGGTGGACAGAGGACATGGCGGTGGGCACAGGCAGGGGGCTGTGACCACAGTCTGGAGGGTGGATTGAGGACATGGTGGGGGACGAGGAGGGGGCTGTGACCACAGTCTGGAGGGTGGATTGAGGACATGGTGGGGTTAGGGAGGGGGTAGTGGGTGGCTTCAGAGGCACTCAGAAGGTGGAGCCAGACCTTCTGACCTGGGTGGCAAGTGACAGTCCCCAAGAAAGGAGGAAATGCAGGGAAGAGGGCAGGCAAAGCTTATTGGTGGGGAAGCAGCGATGAGGGCGGTGTAGACGGTTTGTGTTGGAGGTGCCTGGCAGATCCCACCCGGGGGTGAGGTCCATTTGTGGCCAGACTGTGGGCATTGACCTTGGGGGCTGTGGTCACAGGCAGGGGTTTGGGTGGTAGAAGTTAGAGCCGTGGGTGACTTCAGGTGTGGGTGGCTCTCTCCAGGGGCAGAGGATGGAGAGGGGCTTCCCGGGAGCCTGGCTGGACGCAGCCCGGTCACCCTGGGCCCTGGTTTCCCCTGTTCAGTAGGAAGCTGGCGGAGACGATGAAAACAGCCTCAGCGGTGTCAAGATCCCTGATCCCGTTGGAAGGGGAAGCAGCCAAGGTCCTGCAGTGGGGGCGGGGTGCCGGGGGTTGCGTGCAGGGCTCCCTCCCCTTCTCCCCTGCCCCTGCTGCTGTGTTCAGCCCCGCCCTCACCTCACCCTTGTCTGAGCAACTCTGACTTCAGCGCCACAGGCTGACATGTTTAGATCCTTCCCAGCACCATTGCGGATGCCGCTCCTAACGGGAGACGGCAATCAAGACGTGTTCTCGAGGCCACAGATAGGATCCCATGTTGTAGATCATATCCTCAGAAGGAGGGAAGGAAATACGGAAACGAGGAACACGCCGGAGCAAAAACCGGCCTCTGCCGCTAAAGGATGCGAAGTAAACTGAAGGCTGAACTCGTGCCCGCTGCGACTGTACGCCTTGGCTTCCGGTTGGAATTAGGAGTTGCTTTGAGTCGGGCAAGATACCAGCAAATTCCTGCCTCAGTTTCTTTGTCCGTGAAATGGATGTGAGAGTGGTACCTCGTTGGGCAGTCTATCGTGATCCGCTGACATGCACTGAACTATTTCGTGTGCAGTTGTTTTAAGTGTCCTCTACTCATTAATCCAGTCATCCTTCCCAATATCCCTGGGAGATATGGGATGAGATTACCTAAATTCGTGTGTGCGGAGTGCTTGGAGAACGGGCGGGCACGCCACATGTTCAGTGTGTGTGAGCTATTTTTATGTGTATTGTCTCCCCCTACCCACCCCCGAGAAACCGAGAGCCAGCAAGCTAATGAGTGCTGAGCTCCAAAGAGAAGGAGTTTTTCCTTGCAGGAACACTTTTTCCAATCCCGTTCCACAGGCTACCCACTGATCTTTCAGGTTTAAAAGGCAAGCGCAGGCGTCTACAGCAGTGAAAAATATTCTCTGTCTTTCTCTTTGAACACAATAACATCATAGCCGACTTCCCGGGAAATCAGACCCCATGCACGGACACCGCCGTACGCAAATGGGTAGCGATGGCTGTAATA
Organism: Cephalopachus bancanus; assembly: GCA_027257055.1. Taxonomy (NCBI): domain Eukaryota; kingdom Metazoa; phylum Chordata; class Mammalia; order Primates; family Tarsiidae; genus Cephalopachus; species Cephalopachus bancanus. The sequence goes on from JAPVLO010000269.1 coordinate 3,178,825, forward strand.
TGGAAATGCACGAAAATGGCCAGACTTCAGGGAAGCGTGGGATACACACAGGCAACATAGTGCGGGTTTTTTTTAATGTTTTATTAAGAGTGTGAAGGCCAAGCTGGAGGGAGGAGGGAAGGAGGCGTTTGAAATCTGCAAAGAATAAGTTTCGGCCGCCGAGGTGAGCTGGCGTAATTGGGGACACTCCCAGGAAGATGGCGTCGTCAGGTCCCACGATGTCTGTGGCCCAGCCGGACCTGTCCGAAGTCAGCGCACGCTGCTCCACTGTTCCCCGGCTTTGGAATTGTTTTATTTTTACATGTGTTTCGGTACCAGGCGCCCCTCCAGGGTCCTTTGGTTTATATGAAAGGGTTTGTTACGACAACTCTCATAACATGCCCAGCTCCTTCCCAGACGCGGGTGGCTTCAGAGGACTCTAGAGACGGGGGTGTGTGTGGGGGGGGTGGTGTCTCAGGTGGTCTCTGGCAACAGATGTCCCCAGAGGGAGCACTTGGTGGCATTTTAGGGAATATCCGCACTTTAAAAACCCTATCCAAAACATGTTTTAAGTATTTCAGTCAGAACTACAAAGTTATCAGCCCTGACAGATGATAAATCAGCATCTGCTCTACAAAGTGGGCGCCGGTGATTATGACGGGCAGGTGCCGGCTTTGATCAGCAGGGCCGGGCCCACGGGGTGGGCGCAGTCTTTTTCCTGCCTGGCCACCCCTCCCAGCTCCCTGCCCTGGGGACAGCCACACCTGCTTCCCTCCATGGTCTCCCTGCCCCATTTTCTCCTCTCATAAAACTCTTGGATTTTGTTGGCTTTGAGGACGATTATTCATCTGCAGACAGAGCCTCTTCCCTGCAACTCCTTGGAAGCACCTCACTGCGGTTGGGGCAGTGTCATCTCGCTTTCTTTGAATCCCAGGATTATAGCAGGAAGCTTAAATCTCAACTAAACTCAGAAGCATTTTAGGCCAGCTGAAAGTATTTTTTTCTTTCCTCCAAGGGACTTTAAGTATCAGAAAAATAAATGTCAACCGGCTCTTCCCCACGTGGCATAGAGTAAAGAGAACATGAGAGACTTATGAAGAATTGATGCTTCTGATCTGCTGTCATGATGATTCAGGTCTAGGTGGACAAAACAAAAATGGTGAGAATCATAGAAGAGGCTGATGTTAGAACTTGCCATTCTATGGCGGTTCAGGTTGCAACCATTTTTTTGATCCATAAAGCCCAGCACTGCAGGAGGGTTCTGAGTACTGGACCACATCTCTTGGGTAAACAGAGGGCATTTGAGAAAAACAAAGTTAGAAATTATTTTCAACCCACTTTTTAATCTTTTAAAGGCTTTGTTTATTCCAAGGCAAAATCTTCACATATGTCCCAAGGGATGAACCACAAAACCAAGCAAGGTAATCCCACTGGGTTAGGTACGTGCACACCACTCAGTCTGGTCAGTGAGATATGCAGTGAGTTGTCCTGGTGGCATAAAAGAACATGGAGAATCGGTGGAGGTGAGGGAAGGCTCTAGGAAAGATTCTGCTTCTTGATAAAGAGACAGATGGCAAGGAAGCCTGTCCTTTACCTGCACACAATGTGGTATATGAGAGTCGTGTCGGAGAGGTTGCAACAATTTTGTGACCATAAGGCAAGCAGCCCACTCTCTGAGACGTCAGGTACAAAGCTGGAAAGAGGCAGCTGCGTGAGCACTTCATGAAGATTCTGCACCACCAGGATTCTTGTTATACACAGTGGTCCTACTGCCTGTACTCCCTGAGTGTCAGAGGTCAGGTGTTCTGTGACTCTAGAAAAATATATCTGATGCAGTCAACTCGTCTAGAACCTGCTTTATAAAGGTTGGTGCTCCTATGTTGGGTATATATATGTTTAGGATGGATATTTCTTGTTGATGGATTGAACCTTGTATCATTATGTAGTGACCTTTTTTAATTTTTGATAGCTTAAAGAATATTTGTTCTGATATTATGATTGTAACTCCTGCTTTCTTTTGTGTTCTGTTTGCCTAAAAATTTGTTTTCCATCCTCTTACTTTGAGTCTGTGAGGAAAGTAGACTGGATTTAAAAAATGTGGTACATATACACGATGGAATATTATGCAGCCATAAAGAAAGACAAAACCATGAATGTCACAGCAACTTGGATGGATTTAGGGTCTATCACATTCTGTGATCTATCACAGAAACAAAGAATGGAGTACTACATATTCTCACTCATAAGCAGACCCTGAACAATCATCATAATACTGTAAGAAAGGGATTGGCAGGAATGGGAAATTGCTGGGGGGGTGAGGCACCCTTCATCAATAAGCGTACCTGATCTCAAACTAGGTGAAGTGGGGATCAAAGGGAGGCCCAAACTTTACCTGTACAATGATACTTTGTCTACCTAACCCTGAACTATACCCCACATCTTTAAAGTAAAAAAGGAAGTCAACTCATCTAGGGCTTCTTAAGCCTTGCAATGCAAAAAAAAACAAAAACAAAAACACCTCACTGGGACTCTTGCTGAAACGCAAATCCTGATTGAGTAGGTCTGGGCAGGATTCAGACTTCTGCATGTGTGAGAAGCTCCCAGGGGATGCTAATGCCACTGCTTTTCCTGACCCCCTCAGTACCCATCTGAATTTAAAACCCCTCTACATCATTCCTGGCCATAATTATATGGACGTACCTCGGGCACCACTTGGGTGTCCTGGCCTGGACCAGCTGTCAATGAAAACCATTTTTTATGTTGATTAAAGTCTGTTTCCTTGCGACTATTGCCTATTAGCTCGACTTTTACCATATAGAGTATATGACCCGTGTCATATAACAAGTTGCATTCATTTTCCACCTGGCAGCACCCTATGTAGTTGAAGTTGAATATTATGTGATTCCTGGATGTTTTCTGAGTCTTAAAACTATTGCCCAGATAATTTGATTTTGTCTCGCTGACTGTCCTCAGAGTACGCTGACCTTGGTCTAAATTCCCATCAAGAAAGGCCGCCTACTGTCTAACAGGGATGCAGAATAGGGTCACTGAGCACCCACAGCAAAACGTCATGCACAATAAACAGGATGCTGAAGCCATTTTCGTTAAAACCAGGGGCAAAACAAGACTGTCTGCTTTTATTGGATGTTATCCAGGACATGCTAAACCATGAAGCCAGAAAAGAGGAGAACAGAGAGAGTAAAAACATAGGAAACTTCCAGTGTTTATAGCTGTTGGGACTGAAAAGAGAATTGCCTGAAAGTAGAATTGATGAGCTCTTGATGAGAAGACCAGGACAAACTTATCTACAAAACTCAGGAACATCCTTGCATGCCAGCAGTCACTAGTCGAACATACAGAAAAATTAGCCCACGCATTTGTGGTACTTACACGTGTAAATAACCTAGAAATTAGCTTGGGAGGGGTCTGCATCCTTTTGAAGACAACGTTAAGAAGGTACTGTAGTGCATGGGCAATTGGTTCAAATAATTAGAAAATCATACCATGTACTGGCAAATATGTCAACTATTTCCAAATTTGTTCCTAAAAATAATGCAATTCCAACTTAAAACATGTATTTTTGTGGCACGCCATATAATATTAAATCTATCAAATCTTAGCAAGTGGTCAAGAAAGATACTGTGACAGAGACATAACCTATCAGACAGTGGAAGGCCATGAATCTACAGTTACTAAGACAGCACAGGTCAAGTGTTAAAACAGATATAGTCATGGAACAAAACATAAAACCCAGAAAGAGATCCGAATACATTTGGAATCTTATCTTAAGTAAATCTTATCATTAAGTAAAGAATGGATGATTCAATCAATATGGCTGAGGCTTGTTTTAGACTTGGGGAAAGTTATATTAGATCCCTGGCACCCAACTCTCCTCAAAATTCATTTTGGATTGTTAAAACATTTAAATGTAAAAATAATATTGCCATTAGGAAAACAAATGGTATCTAACATTTTCATTCATTAGAAGGAAAACGCTGGCAATATTTTTTATACACGTATCAGAAAAAAGTCAGGCATGATATCAAAGCTGAAAATATTTTATTTTATTTATTTTTAATTTTTATTTTTTTGAGTTGAAGTCTCACTCTGTCACCCAGACTGGAGTGTGGTGGCACGCTCCCAGCCACCGCAGCCTTGACCTCCTGGGCTCCGGTGATCCTTCGGCCTCAGCCTTCCAAGCAGCTGGAACTACAGATGCGGGCTACCATGTCTGGCTAATTTTTTTATTTATTGTAGAGATGAGGTCTCACCAAATTGCCCAGGTGGGTCTCGAACCCACGGTCTCAGGCAATCCATTCACCTCAGCCTCCCAAAGCGTGGGATTACAGGCTGAGCCACCGAGCCCAGCTATAGCTGAAAACATTTTAAAAAATCATGATTTGATCACATAAAAATGTAAAATTCCATAAGGCAAAAAAAAAAAAATCAATTAAGTAAAAATTAAAAATGCAAAATCTCCTTAAAAAATATTAAAAGACAAGAACTGTAGTTTCCTGTCTGGGTCTAAGAGCAGACAATTCATATGAGAAGAAATATTAATGCCCCATAAACCCATGGAAAGATAATCAGCCCCACTCATAATAATCAAAGGGTGCATATGTTAAAATATGCTGACTTTTGGCTAACAGAAGGGTGCTTTTTTTTTTTTTTAAGGCTGATGATACCTAGTTTTGGCTCAGGCATGGAGGAATGAGCTCCCTGGACTCCAGAGATAGGAAGATAAGTATGCCCCCTTTCTGGAGGGCAACAGCTGTGCGTGCCTCACGCCTTTATGCAGACGGCCTCTGACTCAGCAGTGCCACTTCTAAATAAATGTCGTATTGAAAATTGGGAACAACCCTAATCCACACCAGTAGGATGACTGTACCAATCAATTATGGTAAGTCCTTAAAATAGAATAATCTTGTAATCATTAAAGCAATTATGCAGAACTGTGTTATTAGCGTGGGAAGATGGCCACACTGTATTACCAAGCAGGGCACAGCCCTGCTGGTTGGGTGTGTCCCATGTGTTTTTCCATTGGTCCATGCCCCCGTGGTACCATGTCAGTTGACAAACATTTTGTACATTACCCTGTTGTTAGCTGAACAACGGGAGTTATGTAATACAGGCTGTGTAGTGCCGTTCCATTTTTTTTTTTTTTTTTTTTGGCAAATTGGTAGATCCTTAGAAAGACATAAGATGCTTACAGTCATTACTTGCAGCTGGCGGGATTATGGATAATCTTTACCTTCTTTCTCCATACTTTCTCAGTCTTGATTTTTGGCAATAAACATGAGTTATGTAGATAGATAATAAATAAATATTTACAAGGTAGACAGAAGAGATAGGTAGGTAGGAAGACAGATGACAGATAGTTAGGATGGACAGACAGACAGGATGGAAGATAGACAGACAGACAGATAGGATGGATGGACAGACAGGAGGGATGATGATAGATAAGATGGACAGACAGACAGGATGGATAATGATAGATAGACAGACACAGGATGAATGAACAGACAGAACAGGCAGAAAGATAGATGATGGGTAGGATGGATGGGTGGATGGATGGATGGATGGATGGATGGATGGACGGACGGACGGACGGACAGATGGATACTGCCAAGTTATATGAAATGACTGACCAATCACCTACCACCTTTGAGACTAGAGGCTGCAAGCTCAAATGCCATCAGGGGTTGGGGTCCAACGAGTGACAGCTGGGGCGAGAGACCCATAGAAGTGCTGTAGGACCGCAGGACCCATTGACAGGCACCCACTGCCCAGTCCCAAGCCACTGTTGCCATTGCAGGTATACGGTGTCAATGGAAATTCTGATTTCTCAAGACAAACCCGAGATATTGATTTGGGGGCCAAATCTCCTGCACTTCAGCATAGACAACTCACCAAAAATTGCAGGAGCCCTGGGCAGAGCCAACATGCCTTGGCTGTTGGCCGGCCATCTGCAGCCCGTTGTAGACGCCAACCTTTGTGAATGTAGGTGGGAGTCACGCCAGCCTTCTCTGGGCACACCACGCTGTTGATTTAAATGGGGGTCTCCCTGCAGTCTGCACAACTGTGTCAGAGCCTGCCTCACCTCATCCTGTTCTGAGACTGCGTCCCCTCCCCAAATGCAAGACTGGCATCTGCCTGCTAACGTTCCTTGGGTTAACTTCCACTTTATCCTGGTGGTCCCTGGCCAGTTCCCTCTTCTGAAGTGTATCTGGTCTTGAGCCCCTCTTGATGCCCCCTTCCACTACTCACATATGAGTCCTCCTTCCTGAGTCTCTGCCATCCAAACGTGGACAGTGCATTCCAGGGCTCCTGGGCTTAACTCCTCAACTTGTCCTCACACTGTGGACATGACCAGGTTTTCTAATCATTTGAGTTGTTTGGAAGCAATCAGTACGGGATCACAAATAGCAGGCACAGGCTGACCTCCTGAACGTGGCTTTCTTTGCAGTTTTGGAGTTCTGATGGTCTGGGTGAAGCTTGAATCGAAAGGAGCCTGGGAGATTTCCCTCACCTTGAGAAACTACCCAGGGCAGAAATTGCATATCTACTTATTCTGGAGAAAGAGTGTCGATGGCGTGCTGTTTCATGAGTGGCATATCCTGGTATTCAATACACCCTTTTTTAACTTGGGGAACTGTGAAGTCAGGGGCATGCTGTCCCGCCCAGTTCCCACAGGCTCACTCCATCCAGCTGTCCACTGAGGAGGGCGAGAGATCCGAGGCAGTCCATGCAGAGGGTGTCTCAGGCAGTGGTGGGTATGGACACCGTCTCTTCCTCTGAGCCCTGTAGCCTGGAGGTGTTGGATTTGAAAGGGGTCTGCCATTGTTGCTATGTCAAGGGCATCTGATCCAGGAACAAAACCACACCTTGGAGTGGAGCTATTTTCAGAAACCCTGAACCAAAGCCATGGTGACATCACGAGCCCAGACTCAGCGTTTGCAGGAAATCTCTCTTGGGCTTTTCAGTCCATAAATTACTTTTTAAGATAGCACCTTAGGGTTTTCTGTTACTTGCAGCCGATGGATGCAAAATACCATTGTCACAAGAGCCACCGCATCAGGGAACATGAACCAGCCGACTGAGGAGAGTGGATTCACCCGGGCTCTGAGGTTAGCGAGGCTCCCACAGCCAAGGGCGTCAACACTGGGACTCCGCAAGGGACCCTTTCATTTTGCTCATGATCTGATGTGTCTGGAATCCTGGCAGGAGTTGGTGGGCCATTTGCCTCTGCCCGCCTGGGGGATGGCTGGTGAGACAGGCTGGAAGATCCACTTCCTATTTTTCACTAGGTTTACATATCCAGCCCCTTGGAGGCTCTTTGGTGTGTGTCTTTCTTTCCCTCTCCCTCTCTCCCCTCCTCACATGGCTTGGGCTCTCTCCCAGCATGGCGGTATTGGGGTAGTGAGACTTCTTACACCACAGTTGCCCAGAGCAAGCGTTTTTTTAAGAGGCAGAAAGTAGAGGCTGGCCCAGAACACAGAGGCGTGCAAAGGCCCCACAGCCATTGCCAGCACTCGGGACAGAGTGCCAGCCACGTCCACAAAGAGAACAGAGCGGAAACGGCTCCTTTCATGTCCAGCCCCGATGCCCATCTTTTGTTTTCTCATAAAACAGCCACAGAAGTCGTCTCTAGATAGAATAATTGACTCCTTCCTGCCCGAGTGATCCTGTCCCTGTCTTTTGTGGCATGCTGGTTTTTAACCAGAGGACTTCTCCTTGAAAAGAGCAGCTGTGGAGCAATTTTGTCAAAGGTGCTGACAGTTTGGGGCCACTTGAAGACGCTGGGTCTGGTCTCCAGGCGGACAAGGGACACTTTTGCGGGCTGAGTTGTTTACGCCTGGGAAAACCTGGCTTCCTGTTTCTAAGGGGGAACAGGTTTAAAAGGCCTCATAAAAAGGGCTCAAAGCCCCTTCACATCACATGGTTCTTCTGCAGTGGCCCTTGATGAGTTAAGTGTAAAGGAATCAGAGACATACGGATTAAATTTCCTTGCAGATACACAGAGGTTATAAATTAAGGGGGGGAAGAATCATGTCAAAACACGTTTTGGCACTTCTCCAGAACTGAAAAGATTTGAAAAATGATTGTGAGAGGGTGGATGTACCAGTGTTCCATCTCAGTACATCTTTCCTGATTTATAAAGATTTATTTATTTTTCAATAAACAGCAGAAGAATCATTAGATGGGGTGGCAGACTGGGGCCATTCTGATGTAAGTTACTGAGGTTTTTTTTCTTTTTCTTTTTTTAATTCCTGAGAGATGGTCCTGCATGGGCGCATTGAGCATTCTTATTTTGTGTTGGTTTTAATTGAGATTTCAAAGCATGGGCCGAAGCTTTTATAGCTTTCGGTATGTTTCTTATTTAGGCAAAGGAAGCAGAGCACTCGTTAAGCCCGGGTCTATCAGAGAACGGCCACGTGGCCTCTCTATCACCTGTTTCCGAGAGATTTATGTCTGTCCGGCTCATGCATTTGGTCACCGGCAGGGCAGATCCTCTCGCCTGGCGCAGAGACAAAGACGTAGATGGCACTATGGTCAGGAGGTGTGGGCACACGAAAATAGAGAGGGGGGCCTTCTGCCTGGCGAAAGGGTTGGCCGTCTGGGGCTGCAGAGGTAGAAGCTCTCTTTTTGTTCTTTTAAGATTTTCATTTTAAGAATCCAAAAGTTGCTGAAAATGGGCAGTGTGGTGCCCCAGATAAAACTCAGAAGAATATACCTGCATGGCTCACATTATTTCTTGAGTCACTTAAAAAGGACTGTGAGTTGTGAGCATGTTTGGGAGCAAATCAGAGCCTTGGGGGGCTGACCAGAGACTCCACTTCCAAGGTTAAAAACACAAGGAGCAACAGGAATGTTTCCCAGGCAACCCCACCCACTAATTATGCCAAGGCTCCACCTGCCCTCTGCAGAGACAAGAAAGACAAGACGGGTCACCAGGACATGAAAAACAGCACAAACCCGTCGCTCTGAACCACTTTTGACTGAGAGGCAGGCCAGCGAGATGCTTGGGGTGAGTGTGCAATTCCTAGAAATACTTAAAACTTTAAAAAATTTTATCTTATTTTCTTATTTATTTTAGAGTCAGGTCTCGCTCTGTGGCCCAGGCTGGAGTGCAATGGTGTGATCACAGCTCACTACAGACTTGAACTCCTGGGCTTAAGAGTTCCTCCCACCACTACAGGTACAGGCCACCACCCCTAGCTTTTTTTTTTTTTTTTGGTAGAGATGGGGTCTCACTGTCTTGCCCAGGCTAATCTCGAACTCCTAGTCTCAAGAAGTCCTCCTGTCTCGGCCTCCCAAAGTGCTGGGGTTACAGGCATGAGCCGTTGTGCCTGGCTCCCAGAAATATTCACAGGGATACAGATGCAATCACAATTGCAGTCGCGTCCATTAAAGTGGCAGGCAATTATTTAGCATTAATTGGATGCCTTTCTTCATACTCAGTGCTATGAGTAGAAAAAGAAGGAACCAGAGATTGCTAGCTCTATGATTGGGTACTGGGTGGGTCTGAGCAGCGGTGTCGGGGCTTTCTCTTCTTGCACTTTCAGGTCCCCTCTCCCCCCCTCTGCCCCAGGGAGGCTGATGCTGACCCTACATGAATCTCCCACCTCTGGTTTGGGTCTAGTTTGGCCCGTGGGAGGAGATGGCAGGAGGGAGGAGGCAGCCCTCCCAGGGCACAGGTATGGGCTCCCCCCACCCAGGTCTGATTTGGGCATGACCCTTCCCCAAACCTCCTGCTCCGGAGTAGCTGTGGGGCTTCTCCTTTGGGGAAGGGAGGAGGGTAGGACGGCAGCTCTCCGCAGGTGCCGCTGCTGCTCCTCTGAGCCCAGTAAGAGACAGCTGAGCATCCCGGTGCCCCCTCTGGCTGGTCTTTTGGCCCCGCCTCCCACTGGGGATTCTCCAGGCTCCACCTGCACCCTGGTCAAGAGTCGCTCTTTTAAATTTTTCCCGGGAAGATCCTCGGCCCTGGTGGTTTGAACTGCTATAACAGCATGCCACAGAGGGAGTGATTCCAATGACATGCTGTTCCTCCCGGCCCTGGAGGCTGGTAGACCCAGATCAAGGAGCCAGTAGACTGAGATCAAGGGGCCACAGGTTCCGTCCCGGTCAGGGCCCAAGGCCTGCCAAGTCCATAACAGTCTCCTTGCTGCGTCAGCACGCGTGCTTTCTTTAACACCTGGGATGCCTGGGGTGGGAGGGAGTGGGGGGAGGGGGGTGGGGAGGAATCTTGCTCTTTCTCCTTCTGGTGAGAGCATCCATCCTGTCCTCAGAGCTGAGCCCTCCTGACCTCGTGGCCCTTCTCACCTCCCAAAGGCCCTCTCTCCTGAGTCCTTTGCATGGGGGCCAGGGCTTCAGCACATGAGTTCTGAGGGACACAAACAACCCATCCAACATTGGAGTGTTGCTCGCTGCCTATCTGAACCCTCACTGACCACCTTTTTATTTCTGTGTAAGCTATTGAGTTCATGTCCACAGACGTTTGTTGCATATCCTCTGCTACGCCTGGAAGGAAAAACCAGATCTTACCATTACAAGTGTATTCAAGCTTATCAGGCATTCGATGAACATAGTCTCTCTCCATCCCCTTGGAAACATTGTGTTACACCCAAGGAAAAAAGAAAGGATGCTTGCACAGCCAAGGTCACCAATCAGTAGCAAAGCAGCTGCTGATGCCCCATCTTTGCTGGCATTGGCTTTAAGCTTCCAGGTGCTCAGTAAACATGCAGATTGTTTTTCTTGAATAAGACAACAATACCCCAAATCAGACACGGAGTGGCCAGAATCAGGGATCTCTTCCAGGAAGAGAGAATAAACAATAGGTACAGGTGAGGCCTTACAGTGTCTTTTCCTGCATGCTGAGTTGAAATCCAGTTGTGGTGTGGACTGTTTGTGTTTTCTTTCTTTCTTTCTTTCTTTTTGTTTTTTGAGTCAGAGTCTCACTCTGTTGCCCAGGCTGGAGTGCAGTGGCATGCTCACACTGCCTCGACCTGCTAGGCTGGGGCGATCCTTCTGCCTCAGCCTTCCAAGTAGCTGAAATCATAGGTGCATGCCAGCATGCCCGGCTAACTTTTTGATTTATTGTAGAGACAAGGTCTAGACAAGTTGCCCAGGCTGGTCTCAAACCCCTGGACTCAGGTAATCCTTTCGCCTCTGCCTCCCACAGTGCTGGGATTACAGGCATGAGTCACCTCATCTGACTGTTTGTGTTTTTCATCCCAATTATTTCAAGGCCTCTGCCCTGGAAGTGGAGATAGTGCCCCTGCTGTAGGGTCTGTGTTTCTCCCACTATTTCACCTGTCAGCGGGTCTGCAGGCTGCCCACACCCACCCAGAACTATCACTCAGACACTTGACTGTGAAGGTCATGCTCACCCCCAGCTCTGTATTAAGAGGAATGCCTGGTCATTCTAGAAATGTCTGTGTTCTCATGCCAGGCCTCGTGGGCAGAGTTTATCAACTTCATGGAATCCCAGCGGGTATTCGAGTCATCCTGCTGACATGTGCCCCTCCTCACCTCACCTTCAGGCTGGTTTTCCTTTAAACGATTTATTGAGGCAAAATTCACACAACATACAGTTAAACATGATGAGATACCACCTGACACCAGGTAGAATGCACATTATTAAAATAATTAAAAAACAGTAGATGCTGATGCAGTTGTGGAGAAAAGAGAATGCTTACACACTGTTGGTAGGAGTGTAAATTAATACAACCTCTATGGAAAGTGGTAAGGAGATTTCTCAAAGACCTAAATGCAGAGCCACCATTTGGTCCAGCAATCCCATGACTTGGGATCTACCCAAAGGAACAGAGGCCGTTACATAAAAAGATGCCCACATGTTCATTGCAGCACAATTCACAATTGCAAAGACATTTAGGATTCAACCTAAATGCCCATCAGCTGATCAGCAGAGAATGAAAATGTGGTATGTATACATGATAGAATACTATTCAGCCATCAAACAGAATGAACTATTGTCTTTTGCAGCACTTGGTTGGAACTGAAGACGATCATCCTACGTGAACTCACGCAGGAACAGAAAACCAAACACCGCATGATCTCACTCATAAGTGAGAGCTAAACGAAGGATCTGCAAAGGCAGAGAGAATGGGATAAGGGACGCTGGAGACTCAGAAGGGGGAGGGAGGGAATAGAGGATGAAAAATCACCTATCAGGTACAATGTGCTTGGATGGGGGTGGTGGGTACACTGAAAGCCCAGACCAAAAACTATTTGTAGCCCCCGAAGCTATTGAAAATAAAAAAGTACATATACACAATGGAATATTATGCAGCCATAAAGAAGGACAAATATATGGACTTTGCAGCAACTTGGTTGGATTTGGAGTCGATCATACTCAGCGATCTATCACAGAAACGAAGTACAGAGTGCCATATGTTCTCACTCATAAACAGAACTTGAACAATTATAATATGATAAGAAAGAGTTTGGCAGTAATGGGAAACTGTCAGGCGAGGGAAGGTGAGATTGGCCGTCAAGGGAAACTACTAGGGGAGGGAGGGGCATACCTCATCAACAGGGATACCTGCATAATCAATGTTTGTATACCTAACCCTGAATTGTGTCCCACATCTTTATAATAAAAAATAAATAACTAAATATGTAAGTAAAAAAATAAATTAAAATAATTTGTTTCTCACTCATCCACACTGAGTTGAGAAGACAAGCTCTTGCAAGTAGAAAAATCACCAGTGCAGGGAAAAATGAAATAAAATAATTTTAAAAATTAATGTTTTAAAAAAGGCAGTAGGGTCTTTACAGAGGAATTAGGGATCTCAGGATGTGACCGTGCTGGATTTAGGGTGGGCATTGAATTCACAGCTGGGTCCTTAAGAGAAAGGAGAGGGAGATTTGAGACGGGGGAAAGCCTTATGAAGAACACTTGGGACCACCAGGAGCTGGAAGAGGCAGGAAGGAGCCTCCCCTAGGGCCTTCGGAGGGAGGGCAGTCCTGTTGTCCCTTTGATTTCAGACTTCTGGCCTCCAGGACTAAGCTGGGATACATTCCTGTTGTTTTAGGCCCCCACATTATGGTGCTTTGTGACTGGAGCCCTAGGAAACCCACACACCTCCCCAGATCATGTTGAGAGAGTAGCTGTTAAGAACACAGATTCTGCAGCCAGACAGGCTGAATCCAAATCCTGCCCCCGGCCACTTGCCAGCTTTGTGACCCTGGATGAGTCATTTGCATGGCTTATCGGTAAGATGAGGACACCCCACCTCACAGGCTAGAGGACTGAGCAGGACATAAGCGTCACTGTTCAGAACAGCACCTGCCTCTGACTGCCGCGTCCCCTGGGGCTGTCCTTCCCTCCCTGCTTCCTGGCTTGCAACCTTCTTGTCTGTTCATTGTCTGAACTCAGACCGTGGCACCATTTTTAATCCTCCTGCTCGTGGGTCCTGCATCCCAGGAGTGATGGTGCGATACTGACCTGTGGTCACACTTTCCGTGCCCATGGACCAGGCTCTGGTCCTGACATCTAGACCCCTCAGCTGGACTGTCGGGATGGTCTCTGGGGGGCTGCCAGTCGGAAGTGCTTTCACCAGGCACCGGGTCCACACATCAGAGATGCTCATGAAGCCGGTGAGCATGGTCTTCCCAGGAACCTCCTCCCCAGTGGGCGTGGCCACATGTGTTCTGGCTTAAGCAGGTGCATATTTAGAAAGGAGATGGTGTGTGTGGAGGGTCTCCAACATTCCTCCCAGGCGTTTATGTTACAACTGCACTTCAATTGTCAAAATAGGTTGGTTGGCTGTAACACCAGCCAGGAAAAGCCAATCTTTGCTGCCGCAGACATGATCTACGATCCCTTAATAAATGTTCACTGGGTGTCCCCTCCCCCCAAAAAATAGAGGTGTGAAATCTTTGGGCGCCGTTTTCAGAATGGAAGGTAACACGGGACAGGGAAAGAGGGCAGAGGGTTGTCTTCTTAGCATCGGGATCCATAGGCCCAGTCCTGGTGTTGGTTCCAACCCAGGCCCAGAGACACACTAGAGAGGCTGCAGCCTCCTAGCCTCCAGACCAGACCCAACGGCACGTGGGAATGGTCCTGGGGGCACCTTTCTCTGTGTATTTTCCAACACCCCAGATTGTGAGCCACTCTGAGGTCGAGGATCTCCTGCCGTGTCAGCGGTTGTGGATCTGAGAAACACAGGAGAGGCAGGACCCAGGGTCAGGAGGCCCTGGACAGAGAATGCGTGTTCCTGTCACCCCACACCAAATCCTTGCTGTCTATGCCTCCTGCACTGGGGATCTGAGGACAGAATCTTGCCACATGATATCAGGTCAAACCCGCTCACAGAGTCCTTCGGGCTGGGACATAGCTCTGCAGGGTGGGGCGTGTACTACCCCGAGCTTGATGCTGTCTTAGATCGGTCGCACGTGGGCATCTTCCAGAGCTGGGCCTGGCCGTGCGATCCTGTGCGTGGCTGTCTGAACCTCCCAGGGGCTGCGAGGAAGAGGGCGGGATGGGACCCGCTCAGGGGCCTTTGATTAGCTGGCACGGCCTGACCTTGGCCTTTCTTTTGTCTCTGTGTAGCCGAGCTGCCGTGGCGGGTTGAAGGGGCATTAGATGGCAAGTGTGCATTGCTCCCAGGCCTGTGTGCTGCAGTCCCCCAGGGCAGCCGTCTCGGGAGTGGACCCCACCGTGGAGGGCCGGGTGTGGGATGGAGGCCAGGACTCCCGGGGAAGCCCAGGGCCTGGAGCGACAGCCCTTCCACCCTTGCATCAGCCCCTTCTTGTGCTGACTTGGGCGTTTGGGGCAAATGGACAGAGACAACTGCACCTGGGTCCGGAACGAAATGTAGACTTCAAAAGGCTCGCAGCTGCTTCCGGAGCTTGGCAGCCTGACCCCAAGTCCCTCTGCTCTCAGGCCAGCCTTATCGCTGCCAGGGCCTGACAAGCTGCCCCAGAGCCAAATCCAGGGGGACAATCAAGCTCCCCGTGTCCAGGAAATCTGGGACGGTGACCTTGGGTCATCGTTGTCATGTTTTTGAAAGTCCCTTCCCTGCATGGCCATGAGAATGTGGAGTGCTCTGTCTTCTCAGTGTTCCTATGGCCCCCTGATCTCTGCCCACCATGCAGCATCGGATGGGATTCTGGGTAGTAAGCAACAGAAGCTTCCCTGGCAGCCATCTTCACCCAAGGGGGGCTTGGAGGGGGCAAACTGATGGGGCTGGACGTCCAGAATTTGGGAACAGGGACCATAGCGCAGATGGGGTCTCGTCCCATGCTCTGTGTGGGTCCAATGAGCATAACAGCTTCCAGCTGTCCCACATTCCTAGGGTCACTTGCTTAAGTGTCCCCACTGAGGCTGCCCAGTTGGCCAGGCCCACGTGGATGCCATTCCTGGGCTGAGCCGGGTGAAAGGAAAGGAAGGCCTCAGAACTGCCACAGCGAGACAGAGGGGCTCCCCCCAAAGACAGGCATGGCCAAGGTCTGACGATCATTTTCCAGGAAGGGAGGGCTGGACAATAAATGGCCTCTTTCCTCCACAATGACAAGCGTCAACAATGAAATGACAACACTGAAGGCTCTGGGAAGCAGACCACAGGGTATGAAGACAGTAAAGAGTGGCCCTCATTAATGACTGAGGTGCTGTTCCCCCCTTTGTGATTCCAGGTTTCCTGGGGAAGGCTCTGCATGGTGCATGCATTTTTAAAAAAAATTTTTTAGTGGGGGGTAGAGATGGAGTATTGCCTTATTGCCCAGTCTGGTCTCGAACTCCTAGCCTTAAGCGATCCTCCCGCTTCAGCCTCCCAGAGTGCTGGGATCATAGGCATGAGTCACCATGTCTTGTCTCTTTTTTTGAAAGCTGATTTATTGAGAGGACAGAAAATCTCCCACAGTGGGAGGGGACCCAAAGGGGTTGCCCTGGCCTTTTTTTTTTTTTTTTAATGTATCTTTTATCATTACTATTTTTAAATTTTTTATTTCAGTAGCTCTCAGGGTACACGTGGTTTTCGGTTAAGTGGGCGAATTGTATAGTGGTAAAGCTGGGCTCTTGGTGTGCCCGTCATCTGAAGGAGCACACCTGACAGGTGGTTTCATCCTTCTCAGCCCTCTCTCCCCCTTCTGAGTTTCAGTGTCCACTACCCCACTCAGTGTGCCCCGTGAACCTCCAGGTCAGCTCCCACTGACAAGTGAGAACACACGGTGTTTGGTTTTCCATTCCTGTGTTACCTCACTTAGGGTGATGGCCTCCAATCCCATCCAGGTTGCTGCAAAAGACATGACTGCATTCTTTTTTTATGGTTGAGTCATATTCCGTGGCATATATGTGTCACCTTTTCTTTATCCACTCAACTGGTGGGCACTTGGGTTAATTCCACATCTTTGTGGTTGCAAATTGTGCTGCAGCGAATGCACGAGTATGGTATCTTCTTTGTATAATGACTTCTTTTCCTTTGGATAGTTACCCAGTAGTGGGATTGCTGGATCAAATGGTAGATCTATCTTTAGCTCTTTGATATTTAATCTGTCCTTTGGCTCTCCATACTGTTAACTCCCACTAACAGTATATTTCACTGTTGTGTTTTCACTGCATCTGTGCCAACATCTATTGTTTTCTGACTTTTTAATAATGGCCATCCTGATGGGGTGAGGTGGTATCTCACTGTGTTTTAATTTGCATTTCCCTGATGATGAGGATACTGAGCACTTTTTCCACATGTCTCTTGGTCTATGCATCTTCTGGATACCGCCCCTGCTGGGGCTGCAGTCATGGGTCTCAGAGGGCAACCCAAGTTCAAGCAGCCAGAACCGGCTCTTGTAGGGAGTGGTCCGAATCTGGTGAGAGTCTCCTGTGAACATATCCAGCTTTGTACCAGACAGCAGGCCAGCCGGTTCCCTTAGGAAGGCAGCTCCAGGGTGCAGGGGGACCGGGGGGGGGGGAGGCTGCTCTCTGTGCCAGCTCGGATTGCAACTGAGCAAAAGATTGAGCCGAGGGCTTTGACCTTGACACAGCCTCCTTGAGTGCAGGAAGCCGGACACCAGAAACCCGATTCCAATTTTGGGCCAGGCAAACAATCACCCATACCTTGAATGTGTTTCCATCCGGGGCTGTGTACATCCCAGAGAGATTTCCTCTCTGACCAGGACATGTTATCTCATAGGTCAACTACTGACATGCCTGGGATGCTGGCACGGCAGGGATGCCAAGAATTGATTTGTAGGAATCGGTATTTCAAAGGCAGCATCAAAGAGAAGCCAAGTGACAAGTGCAGGAAGTCGCTGGACCTCTTTCTGCATACTTCACACTTTGGAATTGCTTTTGCTTTTAATGATTTGCAGGGGCAGGGACTAGTATGTGTCTTCTCGTGTCAGAGATCTCTGAAAGTCTCTACCCAGCTTGTCTCATCAAGAGAAAGGTCAGGAGACCCCATCCTGGGACATTTGCTGCTGTAGCATTTTTTTTTTTCTGTTCTTCTGCTCTTGTTTGGGGCAAAATTTAAAATCGTTGTTGTTGTTTGCCTTTCACTGATGCAGACTCATTGGGTGAGCTTCCAATAATGTTTGGTTTTCCCACGACTGACGCCTTGCGTGGATTTGACCTGTGACTCCAAACGTGGTCCTGGGTCAGTCGGCCTGCATAACCTGGGCCTGGTTAGAAACACAGGACAGCAGCACCCCAAGATCTGCAGACTCGGAGCCCCTGGTCTGGCCGTTTGCTGTAACGACTGACTGTCAGAGGACTCTGATGCATGTGGAAGTAAAAGAGCCACTGGCTTTGTTTAGAATAAAGCAGGGAATCAGGTGCACTGTCTTCCCAGGGCAAGCCATCCACTGTGCCCTGGGAGCTTGCTGGACACTCCTACAGAAGAGCCTGAGAAAGGCAAATCGAGAAGCCTGGCTCAGGCTTCCATGTAAATCCGGTAAGCCCCAACTCACCCACCTGACTGCCTGGAGGGAAAAAAGAAAAGAACAGAAGAGGAATAAAGGTAACAAAAAGACCAACCAACTGAACAAAATTAAAAGACAGAATTTTTTGACAGAATAGTTTATGTTGCAGGGTTTTTTTTTCTGTAGAGATGTATGACTTTATAACATTTTTTTAAAGTTTAAAAATAGATAAGACACAAGAAGAAAGTGAAAAACACTCAAAATTCCTTCACCCAGAGATGGTGATCATTAGCATTTCTGGGTGTTTATTTCCTTTGTGCGTGATTTTAAAAAATGCCTTCATGCATGTTATCCTTCTGTTGGAATCTCTGTTCTTGTCTTTGATGATTTCCTTAAGACAAATTCCTGTAGGTAGAACTCCTGGCTAAGAGCTATGGGCATTTTTAAAAATAAAAAAGGCAGACTTTAGACATGACCCGCCTCACCTGACAGTCCCCCAGGAAGACTGAACTGGCTTTACGCCCAACCACAGACCGGAGATTTGTGCAGAGAATATGACAGTCTTGGTGCCTGTAAATATTTTAATCAGAAATCTCATTAGACACTCAGTGCCACTGTCATCGTCTAAACACTCCCACAGTGGCCGGAGTGGTCGGAGTGACCGTGAGTGCCCTGGGAAAACGGTGCCCCGCTGGCCCTGCCTTCTCTCCATTTCTACACTTCCCACTTCCTGCCAACCCCCGCCTTCCCTCAGTTTCTACACTTCCCAGCTCCCACCAGTCCCTGCCTTGCTTTCTTTTCTATATTTCCCACTTCCCGCCGGCCGCTGCCTTCCCTTGGTTTCTACACTTCTTACGCCCTACCGGTCCTTGTCTTCTCTTTGTTTCTACACTTCCCAGTTCCTCACATGAGTCCTCTGCACGTGGACATGGGCCCAGCCCCCATTTCCCCAGGTAAACAGCCCCTCAGAATTCAAATGACGTTCCCCCTAGCCAGCCACTGCCTTCCAAGCCTCCTGCCCCCAAACGCACGTTTATTTTGGTGATTTGTCCCCGGATTGCAAAGGCAATATATGTTTACATGGAAAATCGCAGCAAGGAGAGAACCTCACCACCTGATCTCGCATGTCTAGAGTTTTACCTAAGCGTGTCTACACAGTTGCATCATTTTGCCAACATGGGATCATGTTACCATCCCTCTCGCCATGTTCTCACGCGATGCCACATATTGTGGACACAGTTCCAGGCAGCTCCCAAACAGCTACACCAGGATTCTAAATGGCCTTAGTTCATTTCATCACATGATATTTGTGCTTTATCCAATCAAACTCTCACTCATAGGCGTCCAGGCTGCTTGCTTGCTTTTTTCTCCAAGCATAAAGGATGTTATTCTCTGTGCCGCTGTTGTGAGTTTGTGGGATTATTCCCAAGCGGGGCCGCTGGGTCAAAGGGTTGGCACATCACTAATGCTTCTGATGCGGAGTGTCAGATGCCTTCCAGAAAGATGAATCAATTACAGCCCACTCCCGTGTGCGGGGACTCCTTCCTCACCACCTCTTCACATTGACTTGTAAGTCATTTTTTGCCCCAATTTTTCCCAATGTTAATGGCATCTCACTTCTGTTTTAATTTGCAAGGCTTTGCTCAGTAATGAGAATGGAAATCTTTTCATGTTTATTTGCATTTTGACTTTTGAATCGTCTGACTTTTGTCCCTTTTTCTACTGAAGTGTTTATCTTTTCTTATTGATTTATAAAAGCTACTTAAATACATACTAAGACCTGAACCTTTTCTGCCCTGTGCATCATAAGTAAGTATCCTAGTTTTGTTTGTCTTTCTATTTTGTTTTAGGTTTTTACAATATAGAATATATTTTATTTGCTATGTAGCTAAATCAATCCGCGTTTTCCTGTATTAGTTCTGCTTCCTGAGTCACGAATGGAAATAAATAGAATAGATATAGGCACCTCTGGTGCCTATACATTTTTCTAATATTTTGATAGTTTTATTTTTATGTTTAAAATAGTTTAAAACTATTTTGGTGTAATTTTTGTGTAGCTATAGGAAATATCATTTAGACTTTTCCCAAATTCTTACTCCTTTATTCTAAAACTATTATGTCAAGCAATTTGAAATGTTGACACATGTAAATATATATTCATACTGAAATTAGTTTCAGGATTTTCTGTTCAATTCCATTTTTTTTAACCTTTGCATCAATAATACATGGTTTTAGCTTTGTAATATCTACTTATTTGGGTAATTTGAGCTCTTCTTTTATTCACTCAACACTCTTTATTTGGCAACTACAATGTGCCAGTCTCTGTACAAGACCCTAGGGTAAAATGAGGGAAAGCAACCTTTGGCCAGTATTCTTCTTTTAAATATCTTTATTATCCTCATGCATGTTTTTAGCTTACGCCTAATACTTACTTTGTCAGGTAATAATCTCATGGGATATTGATATTTACTAATTAATTTAGATAGTACTGATCATTTTACTTTCATTTTCCTAAATATGTACATTTATTTAGGTGCTTTTCATGTGTGCCTCAAAAAACGTTTTGGTTTTCTTCTTGCTTTAATGCATTTAATACATTATTTGAAATACATTATTAGAAAAATGCATGCATATGGTTTGTATACATTTATTTATAAATTTTTTTAGTTTATATATTCACTGATTTGTTCGTTTTATTTTAATCTCCTTTTTCTTTTTCCTTTCATTTTTTTTTTCTTATTTGCATAGATATGTCATTTGTTTCTAGACTATTCCCGGGAGATACGTTCATGTGTATATTGACTTTGGTGTATTACTTATTGTATTCATTTATTCTATTTTGGCTTGCCTACGTGTCTTGTGTCTCTTTTTCATTCTTTTTCTTTTGATCTTGCTTTCTTTTTTAAAAAATATTGAACTCATTTAAGGTCATAAAACGTCCGAGAGGGCAGCATGTCTTATAACTTCTGATATTTAGCATTTTGTAATTTTTTTATGTCCGTAATTGAAATGTCTATTACCGGCCTACTAGGGAGATGTCTAGAAGGTGAGTTTTGATTGTTAGAAACCGAGTTTCTCATTTACAGTTTCATAAGCACATGGCCTACACCTTAAACTTTTTGAAATGCATCCGAGTTTGCTTGGGCCTAACCCACCATTTTTGTAATTAGTCCACTAGTCGATTAACAAGAGATCTCTGTTCTGTAGGCTACAGAGTCATGACCGTGGGGCGTGTCTTCTTTTTCTCTGCCTCCTAGTGTTGGACCGGGACATTTGGGAGAGACACCAGGGGCCGTACATGGTGCTGTTTAAAAGGGAGGCTTTGCAGAGACAAGCAGACATGGCTTGCTGCTGGCCTGGGTTCACAACCAAGCCCACACGTTAATCAGGAACAAGATAGTATCCACAAAAGCGCTGGAACAGTCACATAATGTTCTCACGAGTAGTTATTGTCATTTAAATCCCCATACACTCTCAATGCTGTCATTTGAGGGTGGAGATTTTAGGTTATAAGGCCAACAGGAGCTGCCTGTGTGGGGCAGTTTACGAGGCTCCTCTGGGCAGAAACATCCCACCTGCTGTAGAAGAGAGAGTCAGAAATGACTGATCTGTGTGCATGTGTGTGCATGTGTATATGTGCATGTCTGCGTATACAGAGGCTGCCAAAAATTGAACACACATTTTAAGAAAGGAAAAAAAACTGTATTAAAATTGTAATCCTCAATATATAATGATAACAAAAGATGAACAAAAGTCACGTTTGACTTCTGCAATGACAAGAGGTGCTCAAAGTGGTTCCCATCAGCGTCCAGATACTTCGGATGACGGCAAACAACTGCAGGCCGTGCTGCTGTGCGAGGCCTCCCGGATCACCCCCTGTGCACGTCACATACAGGACAGGCGTCCGGACTCATCACGGATGCGTGCGGTTGTCAGGCGTGTTGGAGACTCTGTTGCGTACTCACGTCTCCATTGTCACTGTACTTCTCCAGCATTCTCAGATTTCAAATACCACTTCAAAATGGTCATTCCTCGAATGACCACCGGGCTTCCGCCATTTTCTTTGTCCTACCTGTCGCATGGTGATGCCAGCATTCATTTAATTCACGCCCTTTTTTGAGTGAACATCATATCACATTGCCACTGTAATTCAATTTACCTTGGGAAACCCCTATATAGATAACGATGCTTAAAATCTGCATATATTTTTTTGGCACCCCCAGTATGTGTTTGTATGTATGTGTGGTGTGGATGTATGTTCGTGTAGCTGATGTGAATATGTGTGTGTGTGCATGTGTGTATGAGTGTGCTCTGTGCAAGTGCTGTGTGTATGTACTGGTGTGTGCACATGTATGCGTGCCCGTGTGTGTGTGTGTGTGTGTGTTGTGTGTGTGTGTGTGTGTGTGTGTGTGTATGTGTGTGTGGTGGTATTATACAGAGAAAAAAAGAGAATCAGAGGTTTTCTGGAGACCCTTAACTTAAAGCAGCCCTTCTTAAACCTTGGACCCCTGCCTAGTCATGTAATTATTGGAGATACCCAATGAGCTTTTTGTTCATGGAGGATTTATCACATATCTTGTCAGAAGTGAAAACTGAAAGTTTTAAAAATAGTTCTTTTTAAAAACATTAACAATAATAATACCATTGCATGTGATCACAAATGACATCTTCTGAGCACAAGGTAACAATATTTTCCAGAGCAGAAATGCTGGTGAGGAGAGCTGTGTTGTGTGGGCCTGTGTGGCTCCATGACCCTGGCTTCTGTGACAACTGGCCTCACCTCTGCGTCTACCATCCCCCGCGTCTCGGCTCGGGAAACTCCCCTATTCTCCTGGGACAGCAAGGGCAGAGACACGGCCACTAGCCCACAGAATGGGCTTGGGGGCCCCCAGGAGCCCAGCTCCCCCTTCGAGAACCTCTTTTATATTTTTATATTTAAAATGTTTTCAAAATTATTTTGGCACAATCTTGGCGTGGCAACAGGAAGACCCTGCAACCTAAATAGGTTTTGCAGGACACCAGAGTTGAGGTGGGCGGGCAGCTCTACTTGGTGATGGCTGTGCCATGTGCATGTCACAGGATCAGGAAGAGGCCAAGGCATGGGGCAGATCCCACGCCGTGGGTGCCACCCACACAACCCACTGACTTCTCACACTCCTGCAGGGCCGTCCAGGGCCGTTCTTGCTTTTCCCTGCATTCCAGGGAGACAGGCCAGGCCGCCATGAGAGATATACAGCGTCTGATGGAGTGACGTGTGACTGTGTCTGTCCCACCATGGCAGCCCGGGGTATGTGGGCCAGGTGGGTGGGTGCCTCTGCTCCACAGGGTAGTGCAGGGACTCAGGCTCCTGCTGAGCTGTGGCTCCTCACCTGCCAGAACCTATGGGCTGTATGCCACAGGACAGGGGAGGGGACTCAAACAGCAGGGCAGAGCTCCTCACAGGACGGCTCCAGGTGCCACATCACCCCTCTGTGTCCCCACACTGGGCTGCAAGCGAGCGTGCAGCCTTAGGCTATAGCAATGTGTCTATCCCAGACCCAGGAGATCCCATTACAATAAAGGAGGAGGGAAGGTTGGATGCTAGGAGGTCCCAGACATGCCCAGGGTCTCTGCGAATTTTAGTCAGCCTAGTTTTGTTCTTTTCACTCTAAGTCCTCAGGGGCTGGCCCTGCAAACGGGCAAGGGATATGAAAACTAGGCACGATGGCTCACACCTAACATCCCAGCATTTTAGAAGGCCAAGGCAGGAGAACTGCCTGAGCCCAGGAGTTGTAGACCAGCCTGGGCAGCAGAGTGAGACCTCGTCTCTATTTAAAAAAAAAAAAAGAAGAATACGGGTATTTTGTGTTAGGAGACAACTCATTTACTTAGTCATATTCCTCTGAAGGTGACTTTATCAAAAGGAGCTAGAAAAAACAACCTGTTTAATAAGACTTTAGGAAGTCTCCTCAGTGGACAGGAGATGCCTCATGTGGTTCAGTTTGGTCAGATCGCTTTGGTTTCCTTATCTGGTCCCCAGGACGTTTAACCTAAGGAAGTAAAATGTCGATTCTGGGGCAGTCACTGTCTTGCAAGCCAGCACAGCCACCGTTTTGAAAGCAACGCAAAGCAAAGTCCCAAACAACTCAGCAACCCCTGCAAGCCCTCCAGAGTCACGCTGGAAATCCCTGGGTGCTCGGAATCCACGGCCGTTCTGATCTGCTATGGGGACCAGCCAGCATCTGTTCCCAGGCGCGTCCCCGGAGCTGGGCTTGTGTCGTGTGGGATGAAAAGCTGGGCACTTTCGTGCACGGACGCCTCAGGGCTATTTCTGTCACAATGAATCCACAGGGGGCAGCGGTGCCTTCATCCTGACCCAATTCCTGTCCCCGGCAGGTGCCCACAGTCAGGGAGGCAGCTGAGAAGGGTGGGCTGAGCATCCAGCCGTTTGCCCTCTTCCCGGAGGCCCAGGAGGGGAGGCTGCATGGCCGGTATCTTGGGTCATCAGACGGCCTTCCCGAGAGCAGGACATGGGAGACTCATGGGTGGTGTCCTGGCACTCTGGAAGCCACGTCTACATGGTTGGCTATAGCAGCCTGAGCCCCTGCAGCCTCCAAATCCTGTTTCCTCACCAGCATCCTGACTCCTCAGTGAAATACTACTTTCAGGTGCAGAATACCATGGGCGAGGAGCAAAGGTGTGCAGGGAGGGCTGGGTGGAGAGAAAGGCGTCGCAGGGAGGTGCGGGGCTGCTGTCTCCACACTTGGGGCGTGACCCCGGGTGGGCGCCACAAAGCCGAAGACCTGATGGGAGACTCAAGGCTCAGGAATTCAAGTAAAGCATGAAGCCACAGAACACACAAGGTGCTGAGGATGTTCTGAGGCCACATCTGTGAACAAAATGACATTTGTTCTCTAAGCACAGCTGCTTCCAAGAAACCCCGCAAAGCCGGAGACCCATGCCTGACCTTGGTCAATGGGCTCCAGTTTCCTGAGACCACAGTGCTAAGTTCTTCCAAATGTCTATTGCCCTGTTCCATGTTAATCATCGCTGGCGACCGGGGATTTCCCCTGACCTGTCATTTCACCAGCTGTAGGATGGTCATTACATATCCAGATTCTTTTTTTTTTTTTTTTTTTTTTTTTTTGAGTCGAGGTCTCACTCTATTGCCCAGGCTGGAATGCAGTGACACACTCACAACCATCACAGCTCATGGCAGCCTCGACCTCCTGGGATCAGGCAATCCTTCCACCTCAGCCTCGCAAGCAGCTGGAACTACAGGGGCACACCACAATGCCCAGCTAATTATTTTTGTTTTTTGTAGAGATGAGGTCTAGCTATGTTGCGCAGGCTGGTCTCAAACTCCTAGACTCAAGCAGTCTTCCCACTCTAGTGCTGGTATTACAGGCACAAGCCACCACACCTGGCCCTAGATTCTTCATATTAGTTACTTCTCACACTTTTTCAGTCAATGAGCTACTTCAACAGGGTAAAAGAAGCCGTCCCAACTAGCGCTGTGATTCAAAAGTAATAGTCATTCCTGGGAAGGCTGATGCTTTTGATAAAATGTGTACTTTACTAAGTATCATAAAAACTATTCATTTTTGCCAGCGCTGGAGGTGTAGAGACTTGGTCTCGTTGAGTATACTAACCCAGCAAGAGGGTTGCCAGGGCGGACGGCCTCCTATCAGAAGGACCGCACCTGTGCTCCGTGGACAACACCTCTGGTTGTCACCTTGTTGACTACCATCAGGGCCACACGCCGTACAGCAGTGGTTCCCAGGACTGGTCCTCCAGAATCTCGATACATGTGCCCTAAGACGTAAGGACAATGGTGCTCATGCATTGTTCTTGGAAGAGCAAAGAATTAAGAGACCAGGCTTTCCCAGGTGGGTCGCATGCTATTCTGCATAATGTAGCAGAGTGGAGTCCTGAAAAAGAACAGCCAGGGGCTTTGTGCTCTCAAGTCTCTAAGACATACATTAAGTGGCAAAACGCGATGGCAGAGCAGCGAAGGCAGCGTGGCGGCATCCGTGAAAAAAGGCGAAGATTTGTTTCCTTGTATGAATATTCAGAGCTAGAGACAGGGGCGGGCACACCTGGACATCTCGTTCATGGGCAGTTTTCGGGGCCAGGTTGGAGAAAGAAATCGACGTGGGAGGGAGAGGTGAAAGGAGGGGCTTTGTGTCTTCAGCTCTGCATTTTTCGTTTATTTTCTTGCATGTATCATTTTTGTGACACAAAAATACAGTTTATACATTGGGGAAGTCAATAATATTTTACAAAAAAAACCCAAAACAACTTTCTGAGGCCATTGAGGAGAATTGAACTCAAGCTGCATATTACAGGATAGCAATAAATTATTGATGCTTTTTTGAACTTGACAATGCCATTGTGGTGTGTTTCAAAAAGTCTTCCTCTGTCATTAGGACATACTGAAGTATGTACAAGTAAACTGATATCATATATGGGTCTTTTTAAAAGTGTTTTTTTTTTTTTTGAGACAGTGTCTCACTGTGCCATCCAGGTTGGAGTGCAGTGGCACCATCATAGCCCATGGCAACCTCCAACTCCTGCATCAGCCTCCTGAGTAAATGGGGCTACAAGTGTGTGATGTCTGACTTGATTTCCAAAAACTATATATAAGACCATGCACAGTGGCTCAAGCCTGTAATCCCAGCACTTTGGGAGGCTGAGGTGAGAGGAGTTCCTGAACTCAGGGTTTGAGATCAGCCTGGGCAACATGATGAGACCTGGTCTCTGCAAAAAAATAAAAAAAGTAGCCATGCATGGTAGCATACACCTGTAGTTCCGGCTATTTGGAAAGCTGAGGCAGAAGTATCGCCTGAGTCCAGTAGGTGTCGACATGAGTGACTGTGAGCATGCCTCTGCACTCCAGCCTGGGCAACACAGTGAGACTCTGACTCAAAAAAAAAAGAACCCTACATATATATATATGTAGGTTCTTTTTATATACATGTATAAAAATAATTTTGCAACAGTTAATTAATTTTTTTTTTTGAGTCAGAGTCTCACTCTGTCGCCCAGACTGGAGTGCAGTGGCCGCTCCTGGCCACCGCAGCCTCGACCTACTGGGCTCCAGCGATCCTTCCGCCTCAACCTTCCGAGTAGCTGGAACCACAGGTGCGCGCTACCACACCTGGCTGATTTTTTGATTTATTGTAGAGATGAGGTCTCGCCAAGTTGCCCTTGCGGGTCTCGAACCCGTGGGCTCAGGCTATCCACTCACCTCAGTCGCCCAAGGCGCAGGATGACAGGCTGAGCCACCGAGCCCGGCTTAATTAATTTTTTAAGATAACCAAATGACCACCAAGACCCTCCAGTTTCATTATGAGAAGACACAGAAATGCTGAAGCCCACTGGAGCCAGGCAGGAGGAATATGGAACACAGGGTGGGCGGGAGGCCCGAGGATGTGAGTGCAACGCCGTGACCAGACCTGGTCCACCCCAGGGTCAGTGCACGGGGCTCACCGGGAAACACGGCCCGGCATGGCCAGAACCTCGGCGTTCTCAAGAGAAATGGATGTCCACACACCAGGTGAGAGTGGGATTGGTGGGCAGCGGCCGCAGGCCTGGGGCCGAGTGCGGGGCCGCCTCCACCTGCAGACCCTTTGGGGTAGCGGCCCAAGCTCAGTGCCCCAGCTCCTCCTTGCCTTCCCTGCCCAGGCCCCGCCAGGTGTTTCTCTCATCATGCCCAAATGTCGACAGTGAGTACAAGTGTGAGTGTGTGTGCTCGTGTATGTGCGTGTGTGTGCCTTTGTGTATGAGCGTGAGTGTACGGAGGGGTATGCATGTGTGTGCATGTATGTGCGTTTGTGTATGAGTGTGTGCATGTGAGCGTGAGCTGGTGTGTGAGTGTGTGTTGTATGCATGTGCTTGTGCGTGTATGTGCCTTTGTGTGTGTGAGTGGGTGTGGGTTTTTGTCTATGAGTGCTAGTGCACAAGTTTATGTGTGTCTGTGTATGAGTGTGAGAGTGTGTGTGCGTGAATGCATTTGTGTGAGTGTGAGTGTGCACGAGTGGAGGCCTGTGGGGGGGTCCATGTGGATGAGAGTGTAGTGTGTGTGTGTGTGTGTGTGTGTGTGTGTGTGTGTGTGTGGTGAGAGAACATGTCTGCGGGCACTGCTCTGGCCATGTGTGTGTGGGTGGGCCTGTGTGTGTATGTGTGTGTGTATGAGTGAATATGGGTCTATGTGTATATGAATGTGTGTGAGAGGGAGTGGGTGAGCCTGTGTGTGTGTGTGTGTGTGTGTGTGTGTGTGTGTGTGTGTGTGTGATGAGGGAATGTGTCTGTGGGCTCTGCCTGGCTGTTCCTGTGACTTCTGTCCAGACAAGTCCCTGTGGGGCTCACCACAGCCCCAGGACCCGAGTCCCAGCAGCCGAGGGCTCACAGGTGTGTAGCAGACCCCGAGGACCTTTCCTGGGGCCACAGGGAAGTCGCTGGGAGGCCCCTCAGCTCAACTGCTCCTGTCCCATATCTCTGGCCATGTCCCTCCCTTATGGACGCTCCACTTCGGCAGAGGGAGGCCCCTGCAAGTTGCTGACGTCTCACTCTGGGCCAGTGCAGGTGCCTTACAATACAGATGTGTGCCACACAGACAATGCAGGTCCTGGCGTCTGGACGTGTCCTGTCACCTCAGACCAGAAGCCCCTGGGCCTGCACCAGGCAGCCTGGGGTGCAGGAAGGGCTGGACGGAAAAGCACATGGGTACTGGGGGCACCCTGGAGCCGCAGACTGCGGGGCACAGGTTGGGCCTGCAGAAGGGGGCCCCAGGTCATGGATTTTCTTTTTCCAACGCAGGTCAGGCTTCCTGTGCCTGCCCCGCTGCAGAGGCTGCCAATGCCACAAGGGGTGGGGGAGAGGTTTGCACGTGCCCCCAAACGGGGGGTCCCAGCTGAGCCTCCAGACAACCTGGGTATTGGTTAAAACATGGGGTGCTGGACCCCAGCCCAGGGGCCGAGTCAGCTGGTCTGGGAGGGGCGTGGACACATGCACCTGTCGTGAGCCCCAGCAGGCGGATGCCGGTCCAGGACCACACAGAGCTGCCGGCCTGGGGCTGGAGCAGCTCCGCCCACATCAGCACCATCCAGGTCTTCAAAGACTAGTAAAATGCCTGTCACACCAGTGACATCGAGCGCCCTAACCACTTGGTGTCTCGGGGTGATGGGGCCATGTCTGCTGCTGTGCAGCGAACCCACCACCCCCTCCAGAGCACCGTTCTCTCGCACTGCGGAGGCCCTACCTTTAGAAACAATTCTCGGGCCACCCTGCCAGTCACGCCCGCCTGACAGCCTTATTCCCCTTCTGCTGAGTGAGTTTAATTAAGCAGCTCATGTATTTTGGGCTCAGTCTAGGAAGGGTGGAACTTGGGACCCAGGCTTTCAAGGAAGGGGCGTGGGGTGGGGAACAAGCAGTGACTGTTCAATCCTGGAGTGGCGGAGCCAGGCTTGTGCACCCAGGGAAGTGAGGGGTGAGCAGCACCGCACGGGTGTCTCTTCCTCTTGCTGCCCTCTGCCTCCTCCCCTTCCGCCCCTCCCCTCCTCCCCCTCCTCTCCCTCCTCTTTCCCTTCCCCTTTAACTCCAAGCTAAGAAGCTCCCGTGGGTGGAGCAGCCTGGTGGGCGGAACCTTTCATTCACCCTCAGGTTGCCTCTGGAGGAGGCTCCCACTGTGACACTGGAAGCCCAGAGCCTGTCAGAATGTGTAACGTGCTCATGGCCGGCTCCTTCACCCTCCTGAGGGATTTCAGAGCTGTGAGGGGGAAGGAGGCTTTTGGCTGGCTCGGGTGTGGGAAGGTCTTCGAGGAGAGCGGTCAGCCCCACGGCCTTGAGCCACCTTTGGGAAGGGGACCCTGATGTCCACATATGCCCTACCCCCTCTGCTCACTTAATTGGATTCAGCAAATGTTCACCGAGTGCTAAGTATCTCTGAAGCACAGGCCCGGGGGAGCGTGAGAAACCTCCGAGGCGCCCGAGGCTACGTCCAGGTATGTCAGACGATGACTCCATTTACCCCAGACAGAGAGACCCCCTTGGCTGAGCATGGTGGCCTGGGCCTGGGTCTCCCCCGTGGGCAGAGGCGGCAGGCACACAGTTGGCAACAGAGTTGCCTCCTCTGAGGCTGCTATGGGCCAGGCTCCCTGGGAGGGGCTTACGTGTGTCTTGTCACGTAAACCGTCATGGGAAGAGCGAGATGTGGGGTGGCAGAGCCGTGAGTGAGGACCTCTGGGGGCATCAGGAGGAATCTCTAACCCAGGTGGGGAGGGAGGGTGGGGACTGAGGGAAGGCTGCCCGGGGAGGGGAGCTGGGCTCAACGGCAGAGGAGAGCTGGAGAGAGCCCCTTCCTGCCCAGACCATGGCTCAGCATCTCCTGTCCCCACACTCCAGACCCCGCGATAAATTAGGGAACAGTCTGCCGCCATAAAGACTGTATTCCCAGGAGGTTGGTAGCAAGACACACAGTGACATGAAAACACATCACATGTGAGTGACAGGAGATAACACGGCAAAGAGTGGGATTGGAGTGTTGTGTTTCTCACGAGGATCGCAAGGGGGAAGGTGTCACCGAGGGGGTGGGATTTGAGTAAGCTCCTAAAGGAAGCAATGACACAAGTCATGGGTACATTAAGAAGGCCTGTTCTGCACAGAGGCCAGACGTGCAAATGTCCTGAGGCAGGGGCTCCCTGGCATGCTCAACAGAAGCAAGACTAGTGTGGCCAGAGCCAAGGGATGTAAGCCAGAGGGACAGGGGAAGTCATCGGAGACGGCGTGAGGTTTTGCTCAGTGACCCCTCTTGGTCATGAGTGAGTCTTGCTCTGTGAGTTCACCGAAGTTGGGTGTTTAGAAGGGCCTGGGCCGCCTCCTCTCCTGCTTCCACTCTCACCCCGGGACTGCTTTCTCCCTTTCCCCTTCCACCATGATTGGAGCCTCCTGAGACCTCCCCAGAGGCTGATGCCAGCACCATGCAGAGCTGCCAGCCAAGTAAACCTCTGTCCTTTCTAAGCTACCTGCCTCAGGTATCCCTTTATAGCAGCACAAAATGGACTAGTACACGCCGTCTCAGCCCCAGACCCTGGGGTCGTTCCTGATATCTCTCTTCCCTCAAATCCCATGACCAATAGACCAGCCGGTCCCACCAACTCTGCCCTCCAGACACGGCCACCCCCACCCCTTCTCACCCCTCTGCTGCTTACACCTCGGTTTAATCCATCACTCTCCTCTCCTGCTGTTGCAGTGGCCTCCTGCCAGTCTCTCTGCTGTTCCATGGTTCCCCTGCAGGTCTGTTCCCGCTTTGCAGCTGGACAGACCCTGTTCAAACATTCATCAAGCCACAGCGTCTTCTGCTCATAAAACCCAGGTCACCCCTAACTCACCCAAAGGAAACAAGGAGGTTTCCATGGTCAGCCAGCTTCAGCATGACAAAACCTCATGGGAGATCTGCCCTGGGACCCTAACCACCTCCCACCAGGCCCTACCTCCAACATGGTGGTCACATTTCAACATATTTGGAGGGTCAGCATTCCAACCACACCACAGCAAAGGCTGGAACTGTGTCTCCTCTATTCAGCGCAGAGAGCACCAGAGCAGGAGCCGAGGAGGTGGGTCCTCCCGTGCTGACCAAGCCCCAGAAGCCAGGCAGGGCAGTCAGGAGGGAAGTAGAGTGTGCAGGGGGCTGCTGGCTCCCTGGAAACCCCCAAGGATGGGTGTGGGGTGGGTGAGGCCAGAGAGGGTTGGGTGCACAGGAGGAACTGAAAT
This sequence comes from Cephalopachus bancanus, assembly GCA_027257055.1. NCBI lineage: Eukaryota > Metazoa > Chordata > Mammalia > Primates > Tarsiidae > Cephalopachus > Cephalopachus bancanus. Next base: position 3,210,436 of record JAPVLO010000269.1, read on the forward strand.
CTCCCTCCTCCATCAGCCTCCACTGGTCCAGAGCTGGGTTTTGCTGGGCACGTCTGGCTGCACCAGCCATGAGGGAACTCAGATGCTGCTGAGAAAAGACCACATTTCATCCCATCCAAGACCTCATGTGTTGTGAGAGCCACCATTACTTTATATTCCTCTGAGAAAGCAATGGTGCTGACCCTTAGATTATGGCAGGGTACTGTCTTGTCCCTTAGCGTTTGCATTTTGTGCATAAGAATGCATGTTATAGATGCTCTTTCAGATGTATTTAGACTTGGAGATCCATATCCTATACCTCTCCACATGCAGGAAAGGAAAACACAGACATGATTAAGTGGTTAAGATGCTCATGAGCTGCACCCTTAAAGCCCAACTCCTCAGAGGATTTTGAGAACAGGCTCCTCCATGCTCTGGTTTTTTGCACACCTGGGAATGCTACCTTTTTTAGAGGAGTCCTCCATGACCATCTTGACAGCCATCCTGCAGGGTGAGAGCATGCTCTCTGTCAAGGCAGCAGGGAAGGCAAATATGTCATTATTGCTGCTGGACACCATCAACTGCAAGACACATCCTAAATGCCAGTAATGGGAAAAAATATATATATATTTTGAGTTGGTGTCGCACTCTGTCACCCAGGCTGGAGTGCAGTGGCACACTCACAGCCACCCCAGTGTCGACCTGCTGGGCTCTGGCAATCCTTCCACCTCAGTCTTCCAAGTAGCTGGAACTACAGGCATGCACTACCGCGCCTGGCTAATTTTTAAAAAATTTTTTATTGTAGTGACGAGGTCTCGCCAAGTTTCCTGGGTTGGTCTCAAACTCACGGGTTCAGGCAATCCACTTGCCTCGGCCTCCCAAAGTGCTGGGATTACAGGTTGAGCCACTGAGCCCAGCCAGGAAAATATTTTTTAAAAAAGGTTTGTTTTAGGCCCATTGGCATATGAAGGAATGGGGCCATCATTTCGATATTCCTCATAGGCTAGAGAGACTATGTCCCTGGGGTAGCATCCTGAGATGTCACAGGGCAGGAGGATGGGGTTGGACATACCAGCCTCCCAGATAGGACCATCGCAGGTGGTGTTAGGACCCAGTATGTGTCCCCAGGTGTGGAGTGATATGAGGTGACAACCGGTGGAGTTCAAGGGCTGAGTGTCCAGCCGTGGCTGCTGGAGGGATATCCATATGGACTTTCAAGCCTCCTGGGACTGTGGCAGGAGAGTGTCACCATCTCTGGGGCTGCCGAGACTCTGGATGTGCCTGGGCTTGGAGCAACAGGCAGTGGTTCCCTCACAGTTCTGGAAGCCAGAAGTCCTACATCGAGGTGGGCAGGCTGGACTCCTGGGGCTCAGAGCGAGGCTCTGGCCTCTGGCCTCTGTGTGGCCTCCAATGCCCTGCCCTGCCGGCAGTGCCCTCCTCGCTTCTGTCTTCACGATTTTCTTCTCCGTGTCTCTGTCTCTTCTTTCTGTACAGACACCACTGCCATGAAATCAGGGCTCATCCACTCCGGCATGCACTCAGCTTAATCTGATTACTTATGTTCGCAAAACTCTGTTTCCAAGTCAGATGAGATTCTGCGGTTATGGAGCATGGATTTTGGGGGACACTCGGTGGCCCTGTCCAGAGAGGAAGATGGAGCCGGGTCCCCAAGTTCCCCATGGGCAGGAGGGATGGACGGGAGGTCAGCGGGTGTCAGTGGTGAGGAGAGAGCCCACAACTGGCTGTGGGGGCAGAGGCCAGAGGACACCAGACACGGGACCTCATAGAGCCTCCCTTTGAAGATGTGGCCCTGAACGTCCAATCGAAACCCTCGATCCCTTCTCCATCACCACCGCAACCTCTGGGCCCCTGAAGCCTGGGAAGCCTCAGCTACTTGGAAGGCTGAGGTGGAAGGATTGCCAGAGCCCAGCAGGTCGACACTGGGGTGGCTGTGAGTGTGCCACTGCACTCCAGCCTGGGTGACAGAGTGCGACACCAACTCAAAAATATATATATTTTTTTCCCATTACTGGCATTAGGATGTGTCTTGCAGTTGATGGTGTCCAGCAGCAATAATGACATATTTGCCATCCCTGCTGCCTTGACAGAGAGCATGCTCTCACCCTGCAGGATGGCTGTCAAGATGGTCATGGAGGACTCCTCTAAAAAGGTAGCATTCCCAGGTGTGCAAAAAACCAGAGCATGGAGGAGCCTGTTCTCAAAATCCTCTGAGGAGTTGGGCTTTAAGGGTGCAGCTCATGAGCATCTTAACCATTTAATCATGTCTGTGTTTTCCTTTCCTGCATGTGGAGAGGTGCTTGTCCCCTGTTAGATTTGGTGCTCTGACCTTCCCTGACCCCTGGGCCATCTTCACTCAGACATGGCTTTAATCCAGAGTCCCCTTGGTGGAGCTCAGCCACAGAGAGAAAGTGAAGCATAAAGAGAGGGTGAAATGGAAGGCCAGCATCTGGATTTGGTGGTGGAGGCCCAGGCAATGCCAACATCCTGCTGTCACTGGGCTGCACGTTGGAGAGCTGGGCTTGTGTGGACACTTGGGGGCATCACCACTGCTCCTGAGATCACGCCTTCCACCCAGGGTCTTGGAGACAGCCAGGAAGGCAGGGCCCAGGCCAAACTCCGACCCAGGGCAGGCAGAGAGCTCTCGGTGGGCCTTTTCAATCCCTGGTCTGGCTTTACCAAAAGGGGTCCCCCATTAAACCCATTATCCCTTACCTGAGCTGTCAAAATAGTTCTTAAATCCCAAATCCGGCAATAATCACAGTTTAATGAATTTCACGAGAAGGAGAAAGTCATGTGTATATGACAAGGTGTTTTATTCCACCTGGAGTCTGTTTCTATTCTGTCTATGCATGACATCACCAGAGAGCTTTATGACACACTTACGGTGGGCACAGCAATGAGATGGTGACCCCCATGCATGTCCCCATCCTGGGAGCCACACAACCTGTGAATATTTCAGCGAGAGCTATGAGATGTGACCTCTCAGGCATTCACATCCCATTGGGTCATGTGGCACATAGGATTTTCGGTGGCAGATTTCCTGCCCTAAAGTGGGGATATGTTTCTTGGTTCCCCAGGTGTCGATGTCATCTCAGGGTCCTTAATGAGAGGAGGGAGAATTGGGGGGAGGCAGGTCTATGAAGGACCAGTGGGAAGGATGTGAGGTGAGGGCTCCCAGCCTCACTGGCTTTCAGGGTGGAGGAAGGGACTGGGACCCAAGGAATTGCAGAGGTCTCAGGTTCTAGCCTGAGGCTCAGCTGATGTTCCTGTGACGTAGTGGCCCCTCCTTTCTCATCTCTGTCACTCTTGGACTCCAGGAGACCCAAGATGTCTGAAGCCACCCTTCCTCCCCCACCATGTCCTCAAGCCTCAGGCCTGGCAGGAAGGGCAAGCGTCTTCCCCAGAAATGCCAGAAAAAGTCTCAATGCAGGTGGCTGGTTCTTGACTTATGGACTCGCATCCGGTCACATGACCACACCTTGAAAGGGGAGGCCATGAGAAAGGTCCTGAACAGCTGGGTTGAGTTAGTATTTGGGTTGCAGACATGCAGAGATGCGTTCTAAGTCAGGATGAGGCTCTGAATCCTCCATCTTGCCAAGCTGGGAAGATGCCTGTTTCCCGGGAAACCCAGTACCCAGGCTGGCTAGAGCAGCTATGCAGGACAAGTTCGTCATCCTGTCAAGTCACCCTCAAGTCCTCCAGTGTCCATTCTTTCCAGGCGGGCTTACCTATACCCAGCCTACCCTCGGCAGCTGAGTCAGGTGACGTAAGAACGCTTTGACAAAGGCATGTGCTAGAGGCCAGACTGGGTGTGCTTGCGGGATCTGGAGGTTAAAGCCATGCAAAGGTGGTGAAATCACAGGGTGTCCTAGTGAACGTGCATCCCAAGGAAGCCCCATTGGGTAAAACCACGTTCAAGAAGTGACAATTTGACCAGGCGCAGGGGCGCATGCCTGTTATCTCAGCACTTTGGGAGGCCGAGATATGAAGATGACTTGAGTCCAGGAGTTTGAGACCAGTCTGGGAAACACAGTGAGACCCAACTTCTACAATAAATTTTTAAAAAGTAGGCTGGGTCTGGTGGCACCTGCCTGTAGTCCCAGCTACTTGGGAGACTGAGGTGGAAAGATCACTTGAGGCCTGGAAGTCAAGGCTGGAGTGAGCCATGGTGATCCTGATTGTGCCACTACATTCCAGCCTGGGTGACAGAGCGAGACTGCAACTCAAAAACAAAAAAGTAGTTTCTATTGGGAAAGCTCATGGGATCAGTCTGGCCCCGAGTGAATGCGACATAAGCATGCGATGGACAAATGTCATTAAATCTGGATGCTTGAAGTGCTGGAGAGCACATGGAAAGGCTGGGGAGAGCACAGTACGACCTGGTAGGGAAGATCCTGGGGTGATGTTAATTTTATGTGTGATGTTTGAGTGAGTGTGTATGAATATGTGCATGTGAGCTTGTATGCGTGAGTGTGTTAGTGTGTGAGTGTGTATAAGTGTGTGAGAGGTATGTGTGAGTGCGTATGAAGTGTGAAGTGTGAGCGTGTATTAGCGTGTTTGTATGTTATTATGTGTGAGTGTGAGGTGGGAGTTTGTATGAGTGCATGCAAGTGAGGTGTTTATGAATTTGAGAGGTGAGTCTGTGAGGTGTTTGTGTGTTTGAGTGGGAGTGTGTGATTGTGGGTTTGAGAGTGTGTGAGAGTCTGTGTGTGAGAGGGTGCGTGTGTGTGAGTGTGTGTGACAGTGTGAATGTGAATGGAAATGTGTGTGAGTGAGTGTGTGCCATTGTGCGTGTAGGTGAGTGTGTGCAGGTGTGTGAGAGTGTCTGTTTTCATACGCATGTGTACACAAGTGTGTGTGTGAGCATGTCTGTGTGAATTCAGCCACCCTGAACCTGAATTCCCCGGGCGTCTCCTGCTTGTGTGTCAGTGGTCTGTGCCATGCACGCTCTGATACCCGCTTGCATTGCGCTTTCTTCCACCTGCCACAGGGAGTCCTCAGGGAGGCAACATCTTTTAGGGGTTTTCCGAGCTCACACCCCTTGAGCAGAGGAGGACACCAAGGCCCAGGGAGAGCAGCTGGCTGTCTGACCAGTTTCATCAGTCCCTGCTGAAGGCCTCTTGCCAGGGCGCATCTTGTCCAATATTTGCACAACCCTTCCTCGGGAGACGGGGTCTTGGTCTCCATCTCCTCCTGCCCTGGGAGAAGGGACAACTTAGGACTCTGTTCCCAAAGAGAAAACCCCGCAGGAAGACACAGAGCCCCCAAGCCAGTGAGAGAACACATCCTGCACAGCATAACGAACAACATTCATGTATGAACCTTCTTAGAACAGTTTTCAGAGTTCAGAGGAATCAAATAAGGTTTATAAATGTTTTGACAAAATTGTATAGGATAAAAAGTGAAAGGTTCCCATGGTGACATATTTCTTTATACCCTTGCAGAAATTTTACTCTATTGTTTATTTTTTAAAATGGTAACACGGTATGTGTGTTGTTCTGCAGTTTGCTTTTTTTTTTTCCGTAAGAAATTAAGGTCTCTACAATAAATTTTAAAAAATAAACCGAGTGTGGTAGCGTGCACCTGTAGTTCTAGCTATTTGTAAGACTGAGGCAGAAGGATCACCTGAGCCCAGCAGGTTGAGACTGTTTGGCCCCTGCACTCCAGCCTGAGTGACAGAGTGAGACTGACTCAAAAGAAAAAAAGAAAGAAAGAAAGAAATCATCCATATACAGCGAGTGTTTTCCCAGGACAGTGTATGACAAGTCAACTTCATCCTTCCTAATGAATCCACAAGTTCATCTGATTTGAAAGGCACTGAGGATGTTTTCATTCTTGTCTGCTGGTACATGCCATGCTGTGCACACATCCTGGGCTTAGAAGAGCAAATCTGGGGTTAGGGGCGGGGTCACTTCCAAGGGTCAGGGGTTTCCAAGAGATGTGTCGGCCTGGCTAGATCCCTGTTGTTCTGCTGAGACACCCTGAATCCCTCCTCACTGTGAGTCTTGTCAGAGTGCTTTGATATTCGCTAGAATATACCTTCCTTCCTTTTGAAAAAAGTTTTTAGCTATTCTGTTACATTTTTATTTCCAGGTCACCTTTAATAAATGACATGCTAGTAAATGCTTCATTAGTGTATTAATCAGATATACCCTAAATTTATTAATTTATGTCTTCATGTGTTGAGTTTTCTTATTCTTGTCAGTAGTCATAGAATTTTCTTTGTAGAGATAATAAATATATCCATGTAATAACTTTATTTCTGCTTTTTATTTTTTGAGCTATTCTTTTTTTCTTATCATATTGAATTCACTAGCAAGCCCAGAACAATGTTGAATAGCACTGGTACCAGCAGGAATCAAAGTCTTGTTTCTGTCTTTGATTCCAACTGCCCTTAGTGTTTCACCAAATCATCTATTTATTTCTTTAGTTTCTGCTATATACTTTTTACTTTCAGGATAAATTCCCTCTAATGGTCAAGAGAAAACAGTAATTACCTAGTTCCCTCAAAAGTTTTGATAGCTAATGATTAAACCATAGTTTTTTCCTTTAACCTATTGTAGCAGTTAGCCATCAATGCAATTTCCATTAATCCTCGAACTCTGGCATTCACGCACTGTCCAGACTTCTCTCTCATTATGTAGGGCTGATCTGTGTGACCAACAGGCAACTGCAGAGTGGTGGAGTGGGAATTCCAAAGCCAGGCCATAAGGTATCTTGAATTACTTGTTGTGAAGAATCAGCTGCCCTCATATAGGACACTCCAAGAGTCCTGGAGAGGTCCACATGGCCAAGAACTGAGGCCTCCAGCCAACAACCATGTGAGGGAACCATCTTAGATGCTGATCCTCTAGCCACATTTAAGCCTTCAGATGACTGCAGCCCTGTCAACCCCTTGACTACAGCTTCTTGAGCGATGCTGTAAGCTACAGCCACCTACACTTCTCTGAATTGCCTTACAGAAACCATGAGGAACAAATATGCATTATTTTAAGCTGCTGAGTTTTGAGGTGGTTTGTTATGCAACCGTAAATAATACACATATTAATAAGATACTTTTTTGATGTTAATTCATTCATTTATTTTGGAATAAAAACAACTTAGCCATGGTATATTATTCTTTAATACACAGAGGGAGCCAATTTGTTGATAGTTAATTTTGGATTTCGTTATTCTTCTTTGCAAAAGTGATTGCGCTCTGTTGGTCATTTTTGAACTGTCAAGAGTCCTAATTCTGGGAAATGATGGTTGGAGTCCTGAACAATGGAAATTCATGTTAAATCACTCTGGGAAGCAACTGGATGATAAATTCTCCTCTTGGAAATTCACAATGCTCAGAGCAGTGTTTTTATCTGGGGTATGTGTTAAATGCAGATTTTCAGTCTTTAGTGACTCAGAATCTGTGATTTAGATCTAGAAACAATTTATTTTAACAACCTTTACCAGGGATTCTTAGACGCACAAAAGTTACAAAACTTTCTGTTTTAATATATTAAACGTTGTTTGAAGTCATACAGTCTTTTTTTTTAAGCCTTAATGGTTAACAAACACATTTTCCTTGTTGTTGCTGTTTATTTGATTTTTTTTTTTTATTTCCACAGCTTTAGGAGGTACAAATAGTTTTTGGTTACATAGTTGCAGGTTTGTATCCTGGCAAAGAAGTTCAGAGTTACTATGTATCAGGTGAGAGTGGTATGTGCACTTAACCCCAGACCAACACATTCTCCTTTCCTACTCTACTCATTAGAAACATTGCTGAGAATCTTATTTTAAATGCATAACCTTGTGTTTACTGGATTTGGGTGCTAGAATTTTATCAGTCTTGTAGACTATATTAGAAAGTTTTTTTAGGCTTCAGAATAGTTTTAATCACCTAGAATTTACCTATTCCTCGACGTTTTGATGGTAAATTTTTGACCTGCTTTTCATTTTTTAAAATACAATTATTATCTATTCAGATTTTCTATCTCTTCTTTATTTAACTCAGGTAATTACTCCCTGCAACCAGATAATAAGCATCAATGTGTATGAAGATGTATGTTGTATTCCACAAGTTGTAAAAATCTGTGCCATATCACTAAATATTTTCTTTCAGTCACTGCAAAGTTTAGCATTTCTTCTTTCTCTTTTTTCCTCCCCTGCCCTACCATCTGTATGTCTTTGATTTGGCAAGGGGTTTGTCCGTCTTAGTCTATTCAAAGATTTCGTTCCTTAACTTTATCAATTCTTTTTATTTCTTAATTTCTATTGAACTAATTTCTTTTTACCACCTCAACCGTTTTATGCATCCTTATTTTTCTTTCTTCTTAAGTTAAATACTTTATTCATTTGTTTTGAGTTAATTTATTAGTAATAAAATCCTGTCCTGGCTAGAAATTGTCCTTTGATTACAGTCAGGACTGCATTCTGGGTTTTGTTGTCATTGTTGCTTTAAAAAAAAAAATTTGAGCCAGGCTCGGTGGCTCAGCCTGTAATCCCGTGCCTTTGGGAGGCTGAGGTGAGTGGATTGCCTGAGCCCACGGGTTCGAGACCCGCCTGGGCAACTTGGCGAGACCTCATCTCCACAATAAATCAAAAAATCAGCCGGGCGTGGTAGCACGCACCTGTAATTCCGGCTACTCAGAAGGCTGAGGCGGAAGGATCACCAGAGCCCAGTGGGTCGAGGCTGTGGTGGCCAGGAGCGGCCACTGCACTCCAGTCTGGGCGATGGAGTGAGACTCCAACTCAAAAAAAAAAAATTGAATTTGTGTAAGATATACACATAATTATCATCTAAACATCCGTCCCTGTCCCACTTCTGATTGTCCCCTACAGCTCCATGTCTACTCCCCGGAAGAAAGCATGCTGAATTGTTACAGCTGTCTCTGGCTACCCATCCCCTCTCCTTTTTTTTTTTGAGTCAGAGTCTCACCCCTGTCACCCAGACTGGAGTGCAGTGGTACACTCACGACCACCGTAGCCATAACCTTCTGCCTCAGCCTTCCAAGTAGCCAGAACCGCAGGCACGCGCTACCACGCCCGGCTAATTTTTTGATTTATTGTAGAGATGAGGTCTCGCCAAGTTGCCCAGGCTGGTCTAGAACCCATGGGCTCAGGCAGTCCTCTCACCTCAGCCTCTCAAAGTGCTTGGACTATAGGCATGAGCCACTGCACACTGCCGACACCCCAATTTTAAAGGTGCTTTTAGCATTACATCTTGGTGTGCCGGCGTTAGACATTATCTGATAAATTCCTAACACCATAAGTCACGTCTCTCCTCATACACGGCCCATACCTCTTTCCTACCTCCCTCCCAGTGTGGCTATGAGACCAATTCTGCATTTCAGCCCCTCCTCGGGGCTTGCACGTGGAACTTATCTCGCCCGATTTTCCTGAACTCAAAGTGGAAGAAAGTCCCACCCACACACATGACTGGATCCAGGTTCTTCTCTCCTAAACAGTGGCAGATACAGGGACCCTTCAGCTTTGCCCTGCACGTCTACACGAGAGGCCTGTGGAAACCCAACATGGACTAAGAAGAGTGGTCGCCTGTCAGGTTCAAGTCCCGCCCCATACCTGGAAAGCCTGTTTAGAGCGGCCCACTCGGAAGAACTCATCGGCTTTTGTCTTGCACTTGAGTTTGTTTTGTTTTTATTATGATGGAATATTTACTTTGCAAAAGTGAACGAGGTGGAGAATTGATCCCAGTTTCAGAAAGAGGGAACAGTGAACCGTTCGGCTCCAGTATCACCAAGGCACAACAGTCTGACTCTGTTCACACCTCTGCCCACACCCCGTCCCTCTAATACTTTGAAGTAATTCCTAGACACCATATGACCTTACTCATAGGTATTTCAGCATGCTTCTCTAAAAGATAAGGAGTCTCTCTTTAGAGTAACCGTGATACAACTTTCCGAAAATAACAATTCCTTCATATCGTCAAAATCCAGTTAGTATTCAAATTCAGTTGTCTCATAAGAATCACACGGGGGTGGGACCCCTTCTCCATGGTTGTGCTTCTGCTTGTGGTTTTGAAGCAGGCACTGAAGTAGCCCCAACCATAGTGACTGACTGTGCTATCTTGAAAATCCAGTTTCACCTCACATGTGTCCAGCCGTCCCTGATTTTCTCCAGTATTAGTGGGAGAAGCCATTTTATTGAGTCCATGGTGTTTCCTAGTGTGGGTTTTGTTCACTGCATACTGATGGGCTGCTGCCGAATGTTTTTCTCTGTCCACTGTGCTTTTTGCAAATCGGAAGTTGGCTCAACACACTCCATCAAACTCGATATGGGTTTTTGTCAGGAAAACTATACGCGTAGGTGGTCTCCCACCAGCAGCACACGATGCTTGGCTGTTTTTCGTCAAGTGATATTAGGAGGTCCCAGGTCCACTATTCCACCATGTTAATGTTCTGTCCAGTTGTTCCCTCATCTTATCAGTGGACTAACGCCACAAAGGAAATCTTCCCTTGGTAATTGTCTGGCAATCCTTTCAAGTTATTTTTCCTTCACGTAAGATTTGCTATCTATTTGGAGACTGAGAACTCCAAGTTGTCAAAGATTTCCAGAACTCCCCATGAGTGTCAGTAGATCATTCATGGTTATTGGTTGAGGACTTGGAGACTGTTCCTAGACAGGGCTCAGCTCAATTCTTTTGAGCTATGAAAACACAGAAACCTGCCTCCCCTGGCCTGCTTCCTGGGACTTCCAAATGGCAGAGTTCTAAGCATCTGGAGGTCTCCGATACACACACAAATGCCATCCACCCAGTCTGAGGCTTGGGAGTCCTGAAAGCAGGCATGTCCAACCTGCGGCCCACTGGCCACCTGCGGCCCAGGAGAGCTAGTAATGTGGTCCGACAGAATCTTTTAACATCATGTTAAAACAACCATTTCTGATGAGCACCTTGAGAAGGCTTATGATGTGTATACACTAACTAGATTATATCATTCATGTGTGGGCCACGGCTTTTCTCTGCTTGAAGTAAAAGGTTGGACAGTCCTGCCATAAAGCAAAACTTCATAAAATATGTAAAACTAAAATAAAATAAAGGCTGCTTTTTTTCCTGATCAACAAAAGGTGAAAAAACAAACAAAAAACCAGTCCACGACCCATTCTCACCAGAGCTAGGTGTGCTCATGTGCCCATGTGACTGGCCATTGAGATCCTCATGAGAAACATGAGACTGCTTCTGAGATGCCTCCTTGGAAGGCAGCCTTGCTGGCTCCTGCCCTTCTTCTTTGCCTCTTTCTCATGTTTAAAATGTATAGAATGCAGAAGAGAAGGCTGGAGTTTCAGCAGCCACCTTGGACCAGGAAGTCAAGGTCCATACCCTGGAAAAGCCACACAGTTCACAGGTCCCTGAAACTCTGCATGCCATGTTACCCCTTAGCTGCCCACCTGCAAATGTCCTTTACATAAGAGGGAAGTAGATTTGTATCTTGTTTAAGATATTACAGCCAGGCTCGGTGGCTCAGCCTGTAATCCCACGCCTTGGGAGGCTGAGGTGAGTGGATTGCCTGAGCCTGCAGGTTCGAGACCCGCCTGGGCAACTTGGCGAGACCTCACCTCAAAAATCAGCCGGGCGTGGTAGCGCGTGCCTGTAGTTCCAGGTACTTGGAAGGCTGAGGTGGAAGGGTCCAGGAGGTCGAGGCTGCGGTGACCGGGAGCGGCCATTGCACTCCAGTCTGGGTGACAGAGTGAGACTCCAACTCAAAAAAAAAAAAAAAAAAGGTATTGCACCGGCGAGGGGCTTTCAGTTAATCTAAATGGATAGAGTCAACAGTCTGGCTCCCATATCCTCCAGGTGAAACAGCTCTTGCCTGATTTGCAAACTGTGAGGTCCTGCCTCTTGGGCTCTTAAAATGGCTTGGAAAGCTTTGAGGGAAACGCATGATTGTATTGCCTCTGCCATCACCACTGGATCCAGCTCGACACCCTTTAATTCCAGCAATTAAAGCATGGCCCCTCTTGTCTACACCAGTCCTGATGCAGGGTTAAGTAGGACATAACACACTCCAGACAGAACGTTGATCACTTCCTCTACTTCTCACATACATTTCTAGAGATTCACGAGCCTGCAGGGTGACCTCACTGCTGTAGGTCTCAGCCATCCATCTCCAGACACTGGAGTCTTATGGGGCCATTTACCTTCTTTTTTTTGAGTTGGAGTCTCACTCTGTCACCCAGACTGGAGTGCAGTGGCCGCTCCCGGCCACCGCAGCCTCGACCTGCTGGGCTCCAGTGATCCTTCCGCCTCAGCCTTCCGAGTAGCCGGAATTACAGGCATGCACTACCATGCCTGGCTGATTTTTTTTATTTATTGTAGAGATGAGGTCTCACCTGCCCAGGCGGGTCTCGAACCCGCCGGCTCAGGTAATCCACTCACCTCAGCCTCCCAAAGGTGCGGGATTACAGGCTGAGCCACCGAGCCTGGCGCCATTTACCTTCTAATCATAAATGGACTCTTCCTGCTGTCCCAGTCCTGCTACACGGCCAGCTCAGCTGTCCTCTGCTGCCTTCTCTCCCTAACATGCCCCCTCACGTGCACTATGTTTCTCCGACTCGGCTCACTGACACCACACACACACACACACACACACACACACACACACACACACACACACACAAAGTAGTTTCTCTCCACGATTGACCTGGAGAATGTCTGGAGAATGTGCCAGATTTTATGGAGTTAGACAAGGAAGCCAGGTGGGCAAACAGGCCATGTTTAAGCCCAATCCTTTTGAGCTCTGAAAATAAAAAACCAAGACTTGCTTGCCCCCTGAGACTTTTACCTGATGGAGTTCTAAGCATCTGGACATCTGTGAAATGGACATGTCGCTACCACCCAACCTGAGACCGGGGAGTCTGTGAGCAGAACACCCCGGTAGTGAAGCTCTGCTCATTATCTTCTGATGAACAAAGGGTGAAGGGAGTGGTGTTTGGTGTTAACTTGGGAGTATGGTATTTGGGTACCAACAAGTATCCCAGACCGATGTGTGTGTCCGCAGACCCTCAGGGGATGGTGTATGTTGCACTTTCCTTCCTGCTTTTGGTAAATGAAAGAAAAGCTAGACGGCCAGGACAGTGAGGGCTTGAACGGAGGCAGGGGCACTGGCTTGGCCTGGCTTGATCTAGCCTAATGCTCCCTGTGCCACGGGGAAGACCACGGGCCTTTTCCCAGTTCACAAACGTGGAAACGAGCTAGCCAGGGACAGGAGTGAACAGACAAGCCCATCCGGCCTCCTTCCGGTACCCGTGTTCCTCCCCCCACCATCCCGCTGCCTTCTGGTCATGTCCCTCAGGGCTGCCACCATGTGGCCCTGGAGGAGGTCCGTGCAGGAGACCCTGGGTGGACATGGGGGCTCATCCTGCAGTGCTGGCCCTGCACGGCCACCGCCAGTGTGCGTCGAGAGCTGGAGATCACCAGGGACCCCAAGAAGCTCCCGGATGCGGGACTCCAGGCCCAGCCTCATGAAGAGGCTCGAGAGAAGCAGAAAGCAAAGCTGGGTGACTGGCGCAGGCCGGGTGGTCACCGAAGCTTCCCTCCAACTCCAGCAGCAGGGTGGAGGCTGCGAGGTTGTGTTTAATCTTCTTTTCCTTCGCCGGAGACGAGTTGCTACACGAAACTGCAGGGAAGTCGTTGAATCATCTGAGCAAACTTCCCCTAATTCTCCAGGTTGAAAGAATGTGGTAAGCGGTTTTGTCCCGGGGCCCTTCCTTGAACATTCCTGGCTCCGCCCAGCATCCCCTTGAGCCGGGTCTTCTCTCCCATCAAGCCCTCCACCTGCACGTCCCGGGGCGCCGCACGGACAAGTCTGAATCTGAGCCCTCGCCCTCCGTGCCCACCGGGGACTGGCACTGTGTCCCCCACGCACCTGGGCTAAGGCCCTGCAGTCCTGACCGCCTTTTACTCCCCCATCCCCCACCCCATCCAGGATGATTGTCCTTTCTCAGTACACACGTGTCCCTTGTGGAGGGACCACCTCACATTCCACTCGTCTGCCTTGGAGTCTGTGTTTCCAGCCAGACTGAGTGACTTGGAGGCAGCGTGACACACTCATTTCATCTTTTAGCATGGAACTCCGGGCAGACCTGACACACAATCTCGGTGAATGTTTGTTGGGCAGTTGTTGTTCAATGATGTGTAGATGCAAATGCTGCGTCCGCATGAGACGCAGCGGGAGGGTGAAGAGAGAGGCGGTCCGAGAGGAAATTTATTTATGGCTTCTACTTGTGCACAAGCACAGTCATGAACTTGGTGCCAGTGGCCCAAGAAAACACAGGCAAGACCACATGGGGGCCCCTTGATGAGGAAGACAGACAGCGTGCATGCAAACAAGCTTATGAAGAGTTCAAGACCAGCCTGGGCAACACAGCCAGACCTTGTTCTCAAAAAAGAAAAAAGAAAAAATTAGCCGGGCATGGTGGCACCCACCTGTGGTCTCAGCTACTTGGGAGGCTGAGGAAAGAGGATGATGGGAGCCCAGGAGTTCAAGGTTGCAGTGAGCTATGATCGCACCACTGCCCTCTAGTCTGGGCAACAGAGTGAGACCTTGTCCCAAATTAAAACAAAACAAAACAAAACAAAAAACCAGTAACATATTGTGAGATGTGAAGTGTGTTGTGAAGACACTACCCAGAGTGTTGTGACAAGGCATGGCCGGGGAGGCCTGCTTGCATAGTGATCACGAAAGGCCTCCTGAGGGAGTGAGAGCTAGGGCAGCAGTGAGAAGCGAGGCCAAGAGAACAGTCGGGAAAGAGAGAGGAACACACCACAGAATGCCTTGGCTGCCGGGAGCCTGGGGGGCTGCAGGGAGAGGAGCAGGAGATGAGACAGGGTCCCAGGGGAGACCTGTGGGTGGGTGGGCGGGTGGGGGGTGGGTTTCGGTCTCAAACTCAGAGAAGCCAGTGAAGGACTTCAAGCAACTGCTTAAACTAGTGGTCCCCAACCCTTTCAGCATCAAGGACCAGTTTCGTGGAAGACAATTTTACCATGGAGAGCAGTGAATGCTCCATGGGCACGGAATGTTTTCAGGATGATTTAAGTGCATGGTACGTATTGTGCATTTTATTTCTATTATTGCACTGTACTATATAATGAAGTAGTTATACAACTCACCATTTAAACAAAAAAGCAGCACGGATGGAAGTGGTAATTAAATTAATGGGCGAGCCCCAGGCGGGCTAAAATAAGCCGGACACTCACCTCCTGCTGGGTGGCCTGATTCCAAACAGGCCATGGGCTGGTTTCAGTCTGTGTCCCAGGGATTGGGGACCCCCGGTTTAAAGGACAGGTTGGTTTCCTGAGTTCATGCATGCTCTCACTCCTAAGTGGGGGTTAAGCGAAGAATCTGCAAAGTCTTAGAGAATGGCATAAGGCAGGAGTCCCTGATCCCTGGTCCGTGGACTGGTACTGGTCCATAGCTGTTGGAAGCGGGAAGGAAGTGGCAGGCGAGTGAGGGAAGCTTCCTCTGCATTTACAACTGCTCCCCGTTGCCCACATGACTGCCTGAGCTCTACCTCCTGTCAGAGCAGTGGTAACATTACATTCTCATAGGAGCGTGAACCCTATTGTGAACTGTACATTGTGGGGAATCTAAGCTGCATGCTCCTTATGAGAATCTAATGCCTAATGGTCTGAGGTGGAGCTTAAGCGGTGATGCTAGTGTTGGGAAGTGGCTGCAAATATAGATGAGCATTAGTCATGAGGTTTAACAGCACATCCCCACCACCCCTGGCGGTGGAAAAGTGGTCTCCCACAGAACTGCTCCCTGATGCCAGAAAGGTTGGGGACCACTGTCATAAGGGACACCGGAGACTCACAAAAGGGGAAGAGGTGGAGGACATACACAGAGCGGAGGTGGAGAGTGCACATAAAGCCCAGCCCCAAACTATCTGTACCCCTCAACGTCATGGAAATAAAGAAAAGCGAACAGACTTAGAAGCAGAACTGAGGGCGGGAGCAGGGGTGCCCCTCAGGGGCAGCAGTTGCAGGGTCCAGGCATGAGAAGGCAGAGGCATGGATGAGGTGAAGTCAGTGGAGGTGACAGGGGAGGACAACTGGGGCACCAGCTACGTCCTGCAGGCCACTTAGGAGGACAGGTTGAGCCCCAGGCAGATGTGCCAGGCGGACAGCAGGACGCCCATGGCTGGGGCACCGGCTAGCTAGAGGCGAGTGCTTGGGACTTCGGATAACAGCACGCAGAGCTGTGGGTGTGAGTAACCTGGGAAGGCATCAAGGGAGAGGGGACAAGAGGCCAGAAATGACCTGGAGGAAAGGAAGGCCCAGTAAGGTGCACATGTGGGAAAAGCTAGGGAGGTCAAGAGAGACCAGGAAGGAGGAGACAGGGAAACTGAGGCAGGAACGGGTCTCAAGGAGCAGGAGGTGCTCAATCGTGTGAAAGTAGCTGGATGTCCAGGTAAGAATGACTCAAAAGTAATTGCTGAACACACAGCTGGACAGAAGGAAGAAGTCCTGGCATTTACAGCAGATGAGGGTGGCTAGAGTTAACGACAGTGTGTAGGATATTTCAAAACAGCTGGAAGGAGGACTTGCAATGTTCCCAGTGCAGAGAAACGGTCAATGCTCGAGGTGACGGGCACCCCAGATACGCCGGCTGAATCATTACAGTTTATGCATGTACCAAAATATCACACGTGCTCCATAAACACGTACACGTCAGGGTTTTAAGTCTTAAGACCAAGGAAAAGGTAAGAAAAAAGAAGTTATTTTTGTTGGACGACACTGGAAGTAAGTGGTGTCCTGAGGAGAGCCGAACATGGTGGGTGTGATAAAGTCAGGCCAAGTGGACAGAGGAGTGGACTGGGCAGTGGACGGGGGAAGGGGAGGCAGATCAGCAGCTCACCGGGGTGTCATTGTGAAGTGAAGCCCAGCAAGCAGGCGGCAGGCTAGGTGGCATGCAAGAAAAGTCAAGGAGCAGTGGGCTTCTCAGGAAACGCGAGGATGGCAGATTAGCCACCTTCAGGTGGTGGAGAGTAAGGTTCCAGAAAACAGGTGGAGGCCTGGCTCTAGACTGGAGGGGGCCACATTCTCTCTATCATCACAGGAAGACACAAGACAGGTGCTGGCAAAGGGAAGAGGGCCACAGATCGGGCGGGGGAAGTCGAGGCGGTGGTGGTATCTACTTCTGCAAGGAAGTACAGGGGGCCGAGGCTGCCAGCTCCACTGACAGAGGAATGTGTGGGCAGTGTCTTGTTCCCATGCCCAGGCACTGGAGCGTTTGGTCAACTCAGGGACCTTCTGGCATTTTCCAGAGGCTGCTGGGACCCATGACTCAGGGGAGAGCCGCAGAAGTCTGTCTGCCTATCTGCTTCCTGGACACTCTCAGGGCTGGGATTCAGAGAGAATGGAGAATACAGTGTGTCAGAGAATCGAGCCCAGGCGGAGGCTGACCTGGTGGGCCCAGTAGCCCAGCTGTGGCAGGGAAGAGAGAAGAGGATGCACTGGCCAGATTGTGCAAACATTCCCAGCCACCTCCAGGCTCCGAGCACCAGACACCAACATCAACACGAATCTCAAATCATACCGTACTTTAGGGTCTCCTGTTTAAAGTGAAAATCAACATGACCTGGCCCATGGGGCCAGGGTGACCCGCCAGCCTGGTTCCCTAGGACTTAGAGGTTTCCTGCCCCCAAGATGGTCCATGATAGAGCCTGGAGTGTCACCTGCCCCATGATGACCTCTCCTCTGTCCCTCCCTGGGCACCCTCAGGTTCTCTGTGCAAAGGCTCAGATGCGTGGACTGTGGGTATGCTTCCAGAATACTCCAGCCTCAGGGATGTCATCTTTGCTCCTCCATCTGTGTAGAACTCTCTTGCCTGGATGTCTCTGCAGGGTCTGATTACTGTCATGCAGGGCTTGGTCCCCACAGGACCTCCTCTGTGATGCCTTCTGGGGCAGCCCCTCTGAACGGACCCCTATCCACACTCACCTCACTGTCTTACTTTTATCATAGCTCCTCTCTATGAGGAAGGCCTTTATTTGGGTGTTTATTTACTTGCTTAATGTCTATATATTCCTCTAGAGGTAAGTTCTTTGAATATTCATTGCAAGAATGAATGAATGAAGGGATACATCAGAAACAATTTTTTCGGCTGGTATGAGGCCAAGAGAAGGGAATTGGTGAAGAAAGATGTAACTAAATCCTAAGTGTACAGGCACAAGTTTTTGTTTGTTTTAGAGGCGGAGTCTTGCTGTGTTACTCAGGCTGGAGCGCAGTGATGTGATCACAGTTCACTGCAGCTTTGAACTCCTGGGCTCCAGCAATCCTCCCACCCCAGCCTCCCCAGTAGCAGGGTGAACTGAGCTTGCTAGGGTTTCACCAGGCCCCATGCCCAGCCAACATGAGTGAATTTGTCCTGCCTGGTACCTTGTACACACAGGTGGAGTGATGTGAATTCCAGCCAGGCAGTGCATGTGGCGAGTGATGTGAATTCCAGCCAGGCAGTGCATGTGGGACATCTAGGCATGGGCATCTCCAGTCTGCTCTTGGACTTTTTCTGACTGCAGGATGCAGCTCTGGGCTAACCTTCATTTCAGAATATCCACGAACATCTCAGAACATCTCAGACTTTCCGTGATTCTGTTCCCTGCCACATGCCCCGTCCCTCCCTCTGTCCTGTTTCATTCTGCCTCCTCCTGCTGGCAAGCCCGTCTCCCGGCTCGGCTCATCCTTGGTGCTCTGCGGCTCTGGATTCAACCCGGTCTGTCGCATATGCTTTGATTTCTTCCTTTGCCCGCAACCGTCTTGCCCCTGGACAAGGGACTCAGCCCCAAAGAGGCTCTGCTTGGGTTTTACAAATTCTATCACCCCCCTGGCCACGCCCCCCACTTTTAAACTGTGCTTTTTTTAAGAGGAGTTTTTGCTTCACAACAAAATTGAGCAGAAGATGCAGAGTTCTCACAGTCCTCCCACCATCAAGCCCCCACATCAACTCCCCCCAACCTGGGCCCAGCCCCCCATGGTCCACCCCCCGACACATCCTCCTCCCCTACCACCAACACCTCCCACGGCCTCCCCCACACGCAGGTGCAGCCAGGCCCACGGCCAACTTCCCCTCCATCCTCCCCCCCCACATGGGCGCAGCCTCACCACTGCCAACTCCCCCCATATCCTCCCCGCCTCCACTCAGGCACAACCCCCCCACTGCCAACTCCCTCCACGTCCTCCCCACCCCCAAAAGGGTGCAGTCTCCCCCACCGCCAACATCCCCCAGAGGATCCCTTCGTTACATCTGATGAACCGGCAGGGATACATCATTATCGCCCAGAGTCCATAGTTCACGTTGAGGTTCGCTCTTGGTGTTGTACATTCTACAGGGTTTTGACAAATGCGTCATGACACGAACCCGCCATTATGGCATCGTACACAGCAGCCTCCCTGCCCTGAAAGCCTGCCCCCCTGCCCGTGCGTGGCCTGTTCACCCTCCCCCACGCCTCATTCCCTTTCAGGCTCCCACATGTTGAATCCTACAGGATGCAGCTTTCTCGGGTTGGTTTCTCTCTAGCGACAGGCACTGAAGGCTCTGGGCAGCCATGGCAGCAGCGAAGGAGAGGGCGCATCCTCCGCTCGGAGCTGAGCCTCCAGAAGGCATCTGAACCCGGCCCCGCACAGGCCCTCTTGGCAGGAGGCCCGCTTCTCCAGATCCCTTTCTCCCCCCACGGCCCACCCCACCACCCCCATCAAGTCCCATAAAAATATCAAACAAGAAAGTAAAATCTCTCCCTGTTTTTCAAAAGCAAAACTTTAACGAAGGGTCTTTGATCCACAAATGTAATTAGCATTAGAATTGGAGATGGAACGGATATTTGTCTAAAAGCATTAATTTAAATCCTGGCCCAGTTTTTTTTTCCTTATCAGTGCTCTAATTCGAACAGCGCCTGTGGCAGAATCAAAGGAGAGAACAAGGGGTCTTCGTGCGGCAAGAATGCGGGGAAACCACGCAGAAGACGTTTTTTGGAATCGCGGCGGGTGGAGCGACCCTTGGATGCCAGCTTGCTCTGTGGGTCGTAACCCAGCCTCGCCACCCAGGCGTAGGTCGTGGGCCTCGGCACTGACCGCGGCCTGTCTCCACACTCCTGCTCACACTCACTGAGCTCTCTGGAACAGAGAAAGATCCAGGGCTAAGACCGGGGGCTTCAAGTCTTTGCTTTTTGGCTGCCAGTGCCATTGGCCCAGAAGTTTCTTTCTTAACGTTGCAGGAGTTGGCCCGACTTGCCATAGAATACTGATGGGCAATTATTTGACAGCCACCGTTGAAGAGTTCAAAGGAGGATTTGATATTTCTCCTAGTGAAGGGATGTTTAAAGTTCAAGTCTTCTGCTCATCTGCTGTGTGAGTGAACCTGGGCAGCCAGCACAAAGCCCCATAGATGAAGTGGCTTGAAGAACAGAGATGCGTCCTCTCACAGTGCTGGAGGCTACAAGTCCAGGGTCAAGGTGCTGGCAGTGACTGTCCTCCCAAGTCCCCACTCGTTGGCTTGTCAATGGCCATCTTCCTGTTGTGCCCCAGCACCGCTGACGTGTGCACATCTGTGCTCTAATCTCTTCTTGTAAGGACCCATCATTCTTGGACCAGGGCCCATTCCTTTTAACATAATCACCTCCTTAAAAACCTTATCTGCAAATACAGTCTCATTCTGAAATACAGGGGGTTTGAGGCTCTAATAAGTGAATTTGGGGGACACGGTTCGACCCACAGAGGCTGCTCAGCGAACCATCCAACAAGGCCCTGGTGGTCCTTCCCCGACCCCGAATCCTGCATTGTAACCCTGACTCCACGCCTTCTCGCGGGAATGGGCCATCCCGCAGCCACAGAGGCCCCGAACCAGACCCCTGGTGGCGCACCACCCTCTGGCCCCTCCGACAAGTGACCCTCCTCCGAGTTGAGCTATGTAAATTACACCGTTCATGTCCACCTTTGTTCCCCTCCGCTCCTGAAAACCTGTCGCAAAGCTCGCGGCTCAACGCTCGCCCTGCTGACGTCTCTCTCCTTTGGCTGCTGGATTAATGGCTTTTTAGAGGTTAATAACTTGTTGGTGTTTCCCCATTCCCTTGATGGCGTTGTCATCTTCCATCTTTTTTCATTTCCTAAGGAGGAAAATAACTCCAGCGGAACAAAGGCCGGGCAACCGCGCCGAAGGCGGCCCTCAGAACCTTATCAAAGCCGCGGCGGAGTGGGGATAATTACTCATTCTCAGCTGGGGGTGTCGGCGACGCCATCTGAGCACAGGGATCACTCGCTCCTTTCAACGAGGAAAATTAAAAAGAACACGCAGGAGAAATTCTGGGAAGAGACCAGGGACACAAAGACAGCCAAGACGTCGGTGGCCAGCTCCGCTCAAGGGCCGCCTCTCAAAGGGGGCGGCCGTGTCGCCTCTAAACGGTGTTTCCAAAACCCCGATGCACGGGGAAGGAAACAAAACCTTCATCTTATTTTCTGAAATCTGAAAAAAACAAAACAGCTCGACTGATAAGGAGAGGGTGGTGGTTCGTTGAAGGACTTTCTTTTATTTAATAATTTATTAGGCTGCTGTTCAGAAAAGTCAGCTCTGATTCCATTTTTTAGATTTAAAAACAGACATGAACTCATGAAAGGGGACAGCCAGAAGCTCCCTCCGAGTAGGAGGGTCCGACTTCAGGGCAGAGCGACCCACCTGGGGGGGCCCAGATGGCACCACATGGGGTGAGAGCACAGCCTGTCGCCGCCTGTCGGGGCTGCTTCCCGCCTGCTCCCCCAGAGCCGCCACCCTCTCAGGAGAGCAGGGGCCGGGGCAGGAACCCAGGGAGGGTGGGTGGTGAAGACTTGGCGTGTGTGTGCACACACGTGTGCATGGGAGTTGCATGCGCATGTTTGCGTGTGTCCACATGTATGCATGCAGGTGCGCACGTGAGAATGTGTGCATGTGTGTCCATGGGTATGAGTGAGTGTATGTGCAGGTCTGTGTGCATGTATGAGTGTGTATGGGAGTGGGTGTGCATGTGTATATGTGTATGAGAGTTGTGTGTGAGTATGTATGAGTGTGTGTGCATGCATGTGCGTGTGTGTGTGAGTTGTGTGTGTATTTACATACATGTGTATGAGTGAACCTGTGCATGAGTGTGTGCCTATGAGTCTGCACACATGTATGTATGTGCATGTGTGAGAGTTGTGTGTATATGAGTGTGCATACATGTATGTACATGTGCATGAGAGTTGTGTTTGTGGGTTTGTATGAATGAGTATATGAAAGTGTGTGTAAAAGAGTGTGTGCAAGTGAGTGCACATGCATCCATGTGCCTGTGAATGTACATGCATGTGTTTACAAGTGTATGAGACAGTTGTGTGTGTGTGTGTGAGTGAATGTGTGCCCATGAGTGTACATGCACGTAGATATGTACATGTGTACATGCATGTGTGAGTGTGTATGAGACTGTGTGCATGCATGTGTGTATGTGTGTATGAGGGAGTTGTGTGTGCAAGTATGTATGAGTGCGTGTATAACAGTGAGTGTGTGCTCATGTACATATGTGTTTATGAGAGAGTTGTGTGTGCATGTACGTGCAAACATGTGTGTGCATGTTTCTGAGAGTTGTGTGTGGATATGAGAGTGTGTGCATGCATGTATGTGTGCATGTGTGTATGAGAGAGGTGTGAGTCTATGAGTGTGTGTGAAAGAGTGTATGTGCATGTGTATGTATGTGTATCTGAGAGTTATGTGTGTGAATGTGTATTACATGCATGTATGTACACATGTATGAGACAGCTGTGTATGTGAGGGTGTATGAGTGGATGTGTGTATAAAAGAATGTGTGTGCATGCAGGTGTGCATGTACATGTGCATGAGAGTTGTATGTGTGAGTGTGTATGAGAGTGTATATATATATGCACATGTACATGGCAGAGTTGTGTGTATGAGCGTGTGTATAAGTGTGTGTGAGTGTGAGCATGTATGTGTGCGTGCATGAGAATTTTGTGTGTATGCATGTGCATCCATGTACATTTGTATGAAAGAGGTGTATGGTGAATGTGCATAAGAGAGTGTGTGTGTGCTTATGAGTGTGCACTCATGTCTACTTGTGCCTGTGTAAGAGTTGTGTGTGTGAGTGGGTATGAGTGTTTATATGAGTGTGTGTTCATGTATGTATGTATGTACGTGTGCATGAGAGAGTTGTGTGTGTGTTTGTGTATGAGTGTGTAGTTATAATTATGTACATGTATATGAAAAATGTGTGTGTGTATGATTGTGTCTGTAAGAGTGTGTGTGAGTGTAAGCACATATGTATGTGTGTGTGGGGGTATGAGAGAGGTGTTTGTGTATGAGTGTGTGTATAAGAGCATGTGGGAGAGTGTGCACACATGTATGTGTGCATGTGTGCACGAGAGTTGTGTGTGCATGTGGATGAGTGTGTGGGTGAGAGTGCACATGGGTCGGTGTGTACATGTGTGTGTGTGTACGTGTGTAAGCCTGTGTGCATGTTGAGGAGACCAGGAGTCACGCCCCCTCCATGGTCACTCTGGTGAATTCCACAGTCTCCCTTCTGTGAGCAGACCGCCTTGCGACCTGGCCTCCCTGAAAGCCCGTCTGGCCTCCCTTGGGACGGGGCTGGACGGCCTCCTTCCCTTCTCTGGATTCTTTGGGATCTTGACTTTAAACAGCTCATGGAAGCGACTCCCGTCAGCCCGGTGACTCCCCCTTTGGATGTCAACGAAGGATGTGTGGGCTGGACAGACGGCGGGTCGGGCCGGGGAGGGCATGCGGGGGGAGGGCATGCCCTCGTGCGTGCGAGTGTCCGGCGGCAGCTCCAGAGACTCGGGTCTGCACCTAGAGACTGTGTGCGTCTGACGGCCCTGAGGAAACGTTGAGCCGCTGGCCCCAGGGCGAGGGGAAAGGCCCGCTGTGAAGGCCGAGGGTCTGAGTGTCACATCGCAGGCAAGCAGGGGCTCCCCGAGCAGCAGGGGCTGCGTCCTGGCGGGCAGCTAGGGATGGTGCCACCGCCGAGCCTCTCCTTTCAATGTGAAACAGGCCCTCACCCCCAGGGGTCTGATTCTTCCGAATGAAACAAATAAATACATACACATCTCACAAGTCATCAAGAATTGCAAAACTGTGGCCTCTGTTCTGATCGGGACAAACAGGCGAAAGGGTTTGAGAACACGGAACTGGAAGGATCCCCTTTCCTTTCTTTTTTTTTTTTTTTTGAGTTGGAGTCTCACTGTCACCCAGACTGGAGTGCAGTGGCCGCTTCCGGCCACCGCAGCCTCGACCTGCTGGGCTCCGGTGATCCTTCCGCCTCAGCCTTCCGAGTAGCCCGAATTACAGGCACGCGCTACCACCCCGGCTGATTTTTTGATTTATTGTAAAGATGAGGTCTCGCTGCCCAGGCGGGTCTCGAACCCGCGGGCTCAGGCAATCCCCTCACCTCAGCCTCCCAAAGGCGCGGGATTACAGGCTCAGCCACCGAGCCGGCCCCTTTCCTTTCCACACAGTCTAGACAAGACCCAAGTCAGGAGCCAGCCGGCAGGAGCACTCGCCTGGGAACCCCTAGCTGAGGACCTGAGCCTCTGCTGCTGGGTGCAGGCTCTGGGAGCCTGGATTCCTTCCTGGGTGCTGCTTTCTGCCTGGGGTGGCCCAGCCAGGATCACCGCATGGGGGCAGGTCTCAGGTTGTGGTTTAGTGGGTTCCTCTCGGAGTCAGGATGGGGAACAAGGGGTGTGAGACAGCCAGGGCGGGGTCTGCAGGAAGAGCCTCACTCCTGGGACAGACAGGCGGATGGCAGGCCCTTTCCTCCCTCCCCACATGGTGCACGCATACGGGCACACAAACCTGTAGGCACATACATGCACACACACCTGCCGGCACACACACACAGACATGCACACACATGCACACATGCAGGTACACGATGCAGACATACACATATGCACACACAGTCTCTCACATGCACACAGTTAGACACACACATACACGCACATGAGCACACACATGCAGGCACATGCACACACATGGAGGAACACACATGCACCTGCACACACTGCACACACTGATACATATGCATATGAACACACATGCACGCATGCACAGAACACATGTGCACCCACCCACACATGCACACATGTGCACACACTTGCATGCACACACATGCACATGCTTCCCTCCGTTGCGAGTCTTCTCAGGTTTTCTATAATAAAAATCACCCGGGCATGGTGTGTATTCTATAAGACGGGAAGGCCTGTATTCAAAATGAGCTGGGGACCAGGGGAAAAGGCACTCTCCATTGTCAAAAAGAAATGGTTGGTAGGGCTTTGATTTTTTTTCCCCCTTTAAAAAAAAGCAGTAGCTACTTTCAAAGTCAGGAGAGGCAATTTTTTTTTAACACAAAGAAAGAAATAGCAACAGCGGGGTGTTGCCTTCCTCTGCCTGTGCCCTTTAAAATTCCAGCTTCAGGATACGCTATTAATTTTCTCCTTTCTCTTCTGGTGTGAGGTTTCGAAAAACGCCTGTCCTGCTGCACATCTCCGGGCAGTTACCTCGAGGTCGCCAGCCCTCTGGCCTACGGGGTGGGCAGGAACTCCTCCACCTGCCACCCCCATCCTGGGCACTCCACACCCCACCATCACCCCGCAAGCAACTGGTGCCCACGTGACCCGGGGCCTGATGGTTCCCAGCCACGGCAAACGGAGACCAAGCGGGTCTGCCTGCCTCGGTCTCCACATAACGCAGGGATGTGTCACAGCGGCGACCCCCGGGGCCAACCACTGTTGTCAGCAGGTCAGAGCGCTGAATATCAAGCGACCGTTTCCTGAGCTCGGCAACCCACCCTCTGCCTGGAATGTCAACTTCTGTCACACGCACGTCACCTTTGCCCCAGCTGTCTTCACGGCTCCTCTCTTCAAAGGATGCTCTTCACGTGGAAAATGCTTGATGGGGGAAAAAATGGTCAGAGCTACACAATTAGAAACTCCGCATTGTGTTTTCACGGAGGGCAGACGCCCTGGCTAAAGTCTGGAGGACTTTCAAGATTAAGATCTAAATCCTGAGGTTTAGAAACAGGAGCGTCCAAAGTACAATCACCCCAGCCCGTGGCACCTACTCTTGGCTCCTTGAAACAGATTAAATTAAAGAATGAGTCCCGGTCTGACCACTCACCTCACTGTTTTCAAACAAAGGTAACAAAGTTCCCATGCTAATGAAGCCGGGGGTTTTTGACAGTTGGATTGTACTGATGTGTATTTCACAGCGCTTAGTGCCTTCGAGTAACGGTGCCTCTTAGACACCGCTGTGCCAGGCGGTCAGTGTGTTGACCTCTCTGTGCCTGGGCATGGCATCTGAATCCCACATCACAGCTCTTTTCTGGGCCAGGGATGAGCTGAAGACACTACATGCTGGCCTGGCAGAGAAGGTCCCAAAAGGCGGAGCTCTGAGAGCCGTCTGAAGCCCAGACACAGAGGAAAGAAACAGTGTGGACTGGAAGGGTAGGACGGGGTCAGTCCCAGCGCTGCTTGAAGCCCAGGCATAGCCCAGAGTCACTTGGGAAGATGTCACCGCAATGGTAGGGTGCCACGGAAGCATACCACACAAGACACAAGACGGATCCTGAGACTCGAAGGTACCTAAAAGAAGGAGGCAGACAGCAGCCTCTGAAGAGAACTGCTCTGTTCATTCCTCGCAACACAATATCCATTTCTAAAAAGATAACATTAAACTGACTTTTTTTTTGGGGAGCTGGAGTCTCACTCTGTTGCCCAGACTGGAGTGCAGTGGCCGCTCCCGGCCACCGCAGCCTCGACCTGCTGGGCTCCGGTGATCCTTCCGCCTCAGCCTTCCAAGTAGCTGGAACTACAGGCACGCGCTACCACGCCCGGCTAATTTTTGATTTATTGTAGAGATGAGGTCTCGCCAAGTTGCCTGGGTGGGTCTTGAACCCGCGGCTCAGGCAATCCACTCACCTCAGCCTCTCAAAGCGCGGGATTACAGGCTGAGTCATCGAGCCTGGCTAAACTGACTTTCTGATGGAACGCAGGGGCTCTTTGTAAAATACCCCGGTTTGCACTGAGCATCTTGTGTGCATGGGGTCACTCACCCTTGGTTCATCCAATGGCATATGGGCAGGTGCACGGTGGAGGACTTGAGCATGTGAACCTTGTCATCTGCATTAACTGTGTCACTTCTTGGTCAAGGTCCTCCTAGTGTTTCCCAGGAAGAAACTGCACAAAATCTCCCTCTGTCGGTCACACGTGTCTGCTTTGTGGTTGTTGCTGTTATGCCTACTCTTGTTTGGTCTAAAGAGAAGGTAGAACTGCTGTGGGTGAGAGCCAGTGGTGAGAATATCACCACGGCCCAACAGTCCCTGGATCTCCGCCGGCCGCCTCTGCCGCTCTTCCTACCGGCTGTTCCACACGGCCTACGTGTGGTAGCCCTGCTTGTGTGTCTCACAGACTCACTCCCCAGAAGAGAGAAACGAGTGACTCACAGGTTTCTCCCCAGCATGGCAAAGCACCACTGGGCAATATTCACCCTTGCTGCTGGCCACGGGTCAGTCCTTGTCCTGGTGCTGGTTCCTGATCTAATAGGTGTGGGCGTGACACCAAGGGGCAGAATTGATCTCTGATCCTGATCCTTTAGAAAGCCCGTCCTGACCCTGGATCTTTCTCTGGATTCTGCTCGGACCTCCTGGAGCCTGGTGTGTGCACGGAGTGCCCAAGCACCCATGAGGCAGCTGGACGGTGTCTGGAGGAGACGACCCCGGGGGAGAGCCCTCACCTGCACTCAGAGCAAGCCCTTGAAGGCTGGACCCACACATGCCGAATTCACCTCTCATAGCTCCGCCTCCTGTCTAATCTGGCTTCCTTCCCCACTGGAATTGCCTAAGCACATCAAGGACCTCATGCCTCAAATTCAGAGGCCGCGCTGTCTCCCAGGGCCTCAGAGCAGTTCCCACAGTTGCTGCTTCCCTGATGAGCCCTCTGCCTCCTCCCTCTGAACCTCAATCTGCTTCCCCGTCATGTGCCTCTGTCCCCTCAAAAAGCTGAGTGCTGGCGCTCGCCAGGCCCTGTCCCACCCCTTCTCTTCTCAACTCACCTGTCCCCATGGGGCCTTGCCCACCTCCACAGCTGAAGTCATCGACGAGTGTTGGCCACACCCATGTCTGCCTCTGTCTCCGAAGGCCCTGCCACCCCAAGGCAGATGTGACACAGCCACAGAGCTGCCTCCCAGGTTCTCCAGTCCGCGTGTCCCCGACAACCCTCACCATCCCTGCTTTCCCTGGAGTCATCCTCGTGCAGGAAAGGACCTCCACCTGAGTGACACCCCGGCTTTGTCCTGCCAGGTCTGCCCCCAATATCTCTGTTCCTGTGGCCTCTTCTCCCTGCCAACACCCATCTCCCCCATCTGCCATATGATGACCAGAGGGGCTTTGGTCGTGTTGTTGTAAAAGCCACAGGTGCTCATGGTTTAAAAACACAGACGCAGCCGGGCTCGGTGGCTCAGCTGTAATCCCACGCCTTTGGGAGGCTGAGGTGAGTGGATTGCCTGAGCCCGCGGGTTTGAGACCCGCCTGGGTGACTTGGCAAGACCTCATCTCTACAATAAATCAAAAATCAGCCGGGCGTGGTAGCGTGTGCCTGTAGTTCCAGCTACTTGGAAGGCTGAGGCGGAAGGATTGCTGGAGCTCAGCAGGTCGAGGCTGTGGCGGCCGGGAGCGGCCACTGCATTCCAGTCTGGGTGACGGAGTGAGACTTCGACGCAAAAAAAAATAAAAAATAGCCGGGCTCGGTGGCTCAGCCTGTAATCCCGTGCCTTTGGGAGGCTGAGGTGAGTGTATTGCCTGAGCCCGCGGGTTCGAGACCCGCCTAGGCAGCAAGACTTCATCTCTACAATAAATTAAAAAATCAGCCGGATGTGGTAGCGCATGTCTGTAATTCCGGCTACTTGGAAGGCTGAGGCAGAAGGACTGCCGAAGCCCAGCAGGCAAGGCTGCAGTGGCCGGGAGTGGCCACTGCACTCCAGTCTGGGTGACAGAGTGAGGCTCCAACTAAAAAAAAAATAAAAAATAATAGAAGCACAGACACTCTCTCCCAACCATTAGGATGAGAACCATTCAAAAACCCCAGACAGTACCAGGCATGGGTGAGGCTGTGCAGAAGTTGGAATGCTGTGCCCTGTGGGTGGAAAGGGAAGAGGCTGAAGCCCTGTGGAAGATGGTAGAGGCTGCTCCAAAAATCACAAATGGGGTTGCTGTGTGATCCAGCCATTGCACATTTGGGTCCACACCCAAAAGATTTGGTGGCAGAGACATGAAAAGAGATGTGAGCACCTCTGTGTTCACAGCAGCATGAATCACAGGAACCAAGAGATGAGGCAGTGACACCATGGGGCCCAGTCACCCAGTGGACTATCAGTCAGCCTCGAAAAGGAAGGGAATTCTGCCACCTGCCACCACATGGGTGCACCTGAGACAGGATGCTGAGGGAGAGGAGCCAGTCACAACAAAACAAATATGGTGGGATATCCACTTCGATGGGGTTGCTGGAGCAGCCAGGTTCATAAAGACAGGAAGTAGAATGGTGTGCGTCGAGGCTAGGGGAGGGGGCGGGAGTGTCTCACGGAGACAGAGCCTCTGTCTTGCAGGACGAAAATGGTTCTGTGCATGCGTGCATGGTGGTAAGGATTGTTCAGCGTGCAGGCATTGAAATGCCACTGAACCTGACAGCTCAAAAGGATTCAGACGGTCAATTGTAAGTCATGTGTATCTTGCCACAATTAAAATTTTTCTTAACAAATGTTGGGGACCCAAGAGAGGCCCAAACTTTACCTGTGTGATGTCCACTTGTATACCTATTCCTGAATTATACCACACATCTTTACAATAAAATGTAAATAAATTAAAAAACATTCACTTAGCTCAGAGTGAAGTGAAATTCATATAATGTGACGTCAGTGTCCTTCAGTTTCCCATCAACATCGCTTCTCTTCTCTCTCTACTCTTGAGCCAATCCCCAGACTTAGACATTTTGGTGACTTTTATTTTTAGTTATTTTGGTAGTTTGGCTGTTTTCTAACTCATGTATTCTCCTTTTTTTTTTTTTTTTTTTGAGTTGGAGTCTCACTCAGTTGCCCAGATTGGAGTGCAGTGGCCGCTCCCGGCCACCGCAGCCTCGCCTGCTGGGCTCCAGCGAACCTTCCGCCTCAGCCTTCCGAGTAGCCGGAATTACAGGCATGCGCTACGATGCTGATTTTTTGATTTATTGTAGAGATGAGGTCTCGCTGCCCAGGCGGGTCTTGAACCCGCGGGCTCAGGCAATCCCCTCGCCTCAGCCTCCCAAAGGCGCGGGATTACAGGCTGAGCCACCGAGCCCGGCTATGTATTCTCCTTTTAATCCCAGTTGCTGTTGTTGCTGTTAGCCCAAAGGTGATGATTTTTGCAAAACAGACAGTTCCGGCCCGCCTGAATGGGAAGACAACCAAGGTTCAGATGATCACAAAATTCCCTCTAATGCGAATACACCAAGTATCCGTCCTCAGGGGATTCATGCCAACTGCCAAGAAGGAGGAAATTCAGAGCAGGTCTTGCAAAGGGCCACGGAAGGAATCCAGGGCAGCTGTCTCGAGTCCTGGTGTGTGCCAGGCTCCTCCGGGAGCCCTGTTCAGACACGCTTTGCTGCACCCCGTCAAGGATGCTGTGTTTCTCACAAGCTCCCGGGTGATGCAGTCTCTGCTGGTCCAGGGAGCACATCTGGGAACCACAGAGGCAGGGAAAGGCGGGCAGAGGCTGCTCAAGGAAACCAAGCAGGAAAGACCAGCACCCTTGCCTCTGAGCAGGAAGTACACCTGCAGTTTGCAGCACCCGGTGGCCAGGAGCTTGCTTCTTTCTGCACTGCTCTTCTCTGCCTGACAGGAGCAGCTCGTCCGTTGGACCCTGGGGTCTCCCAGGAAGCTACCCACCCCAGTGTCCTTAGTGAAATTGGACCTTGGCTTCTTAGCTCTTTGTTCATGCTTTTGGTGTGTTTCTTCCAGGTTTTACTTGGATTTTCTGTGCTTCTGTTAACCTTCCCAGAATGTGAGATCTGTGGGAGCAGTGTCTCCTTCATCGTAAACCCCAGGACACTGGAGATGTTTAATAAATGTTTGTTGAAGGACTGATCAGGGAGAGAGGAGGAATGCCTAGGACACAGTGCATCTAGGGAAATTTACCCATAAAGAAAAGCTTTAGAGAAAATCTCTGGAGTGATTTGGGCACCTCAGTTCCGTTATAAAATGTTGTCAGTAGCTGGGCTCAGTGGCTCAGCCTGTAATCCCGTGCTTTGGGAGGCTGAGGTGAGTGGATTTGCCTGAGCCCGCGGGTTCAAGACCCGCCTGGGCAACTTGGCGAGACCTCATCTCTACAATAAATAAATAGATTAGCCTGGCGTGGTAGCGCGTGTCTGTAGTTCCAGCTACTTGGAAGGCTGAGGCTGAAGGATCGCCGGAGCCCAGCAGGTCGAGGCTGCGGTGGCCGGGAGCGTGCCACTGCCCTCTGGTCTGGGTGACAGAGTGAGACTCCAACTCAAAAAATAAGTAAATAAATAAATAAAATGTTGTCAGTAGAAGTTGGAATTAAGGCTTCATCCAAGTTCTGGGAAGTTGATGATGGCAATGTCATCATCATCAACTCTCAGAACTGATCCACAAGCACATACAGAAGACAGAAGACTCATGACAGAAACTACAACCAAGCCGATGACAGGTGTACCCATGAACCTCAAAGTATAAAAGGGAAGCACATGGGACGGACAGACCACCAAGCTCACCACACACTGTATTCCACGGCCCTGTGGGAGAAGTGGGGAGAACTGAGGCACCATGGGACCTGAGGGGCTCCTCTGCCCCCCAGGTGTTCTCAGCAGAGCTGGGGGGCTGGCCAACAGACACCAGAGCTGGCACCGAGAGAGGCTTTTCTCCGAGTGTGTGAGCCAGGACCCAAGGAACGTCTGGTGGACATGCCTGCAGGGCTGTGGTCTCTCAAAACTCAGGACAGAGCCACACCCTGTGAAGAAAAGGGTCTACACTGGGGACACAGGGACGGATCAAAGCAGCTTGGGAAACAGGAGGTGAATCATCTCAGGGAGGAGGCAGCCGTGTTTCTAGGCACCATGTGAAAACAGGGCAGGGGGAGATTTTGTGACCTGGAGCTCAGAGGAGGCGGGCACACACAGCCCCCTGCCCTGTCAGACTTCAGGAGGACGTGCTCCCCAGGGAACAACAGCCCTCAAATTCAGGTCTACGCACCGTTTGCATGAAACATGGCAAGAGTGGGAGGCCTACCCACAGTGGCGAAACACACGGACAGACAGATACAGGAAAGCATCACTCTTATGGAGAAAGTGATATAGAATAAAAAAGTATCACTCAGAATTATAAAAATTCAGAAATGAGAGGCTGGAGGGTGGGAAGAATGTGTACTAACAGGCACTTTTATTTAGTAATGAAGAGTACTAGGAGAAACACAAGAGTGAATAAAGCATCAGGGTGTCTTAATGTAAGTAACATTGAAAGAACATCTCTGAAAATTAAAATGAAATAAAAGAATATGTTAAAAAAGACCTTAGGCATGTGATGAATTTTGCAACTGGGTAAGGCAGATGCAATAAACCTGACACTAAGGGTTTAAAATGACAATTCATGGAAATCATTTCTGAGGTAATGCATTGAGTGTCTGGTACACAGAAAGGGTCCATCACACACCTGAGGAATTTCACACAGAACAACTAAGACATATCCTAGTAAAACACTGGATTATCTTGGAAAGGGTACAATGTTTGCAGAATACACCCCAAAGTATCAAGCCACTTATAAAAGAAAGAAAAGAAAATGGTCGTCAGCTTTTCAACGGTAACATTTCTTATTCAAGAACAGAAAATGTAACCCAAGGATTTTCTATACAGCCCAACTTTCAGGAATAAAGGTTGCTGTTAAGATGTGATTGAGGTTTGAACAGTAACATTAAACATTAAGATGGCTCAAAACTCCCTCAATCATTGTCAGGGAAGTGAAAAAAGAATGTTTGCTCCAAATGGAAAAGATAACACGTCTCAGGGACTGACAGAAGTGGATGAAAAGTTCACAACTAGGTACCTAACTTTAAGTACCTAACCTAGGAGTCACAGCTGAGCTGTAGATGTACAAACTTCAAGTCTGGAATAATTTTAGATTTCCAGAAAAGTCACAAAGGTAGTAGAGAGTTCCTGTATATCCCTGACCACTTTACCCCATTGTTAACATCGTACATTACCATGTACTTTATTTAGAGCTTAGTTTTAACCACCAATTTTTATGCTCATAGCTTCCTGCGCTTTCTAAAAAAAAAAGATGTGATTGAGGCCAGGCTCGGTGTCTCAGCCTGTAATCCCAGCACTTTGGGAGGCTGAGGCGAGTGGAGTGCCTGAGCAGGCGGGTTTGAGACCAGCCTGGGCAACTTGGTGAGACCTCATCTCTACAATAATTTTTTAAAAAAATTATCCAGGTGTGATAGCACACACCTGTAGTTCTGGCTACTTGGAAGGCTGAGGCAGAAGGATCACTGCAGACCAGCAGGTCGACACTGGGGTAGCCGTGAGCGTGCCACTGTGCTCCAGCCTGGATGACGGAGTGAGACTCCAATTCAAAAACAATAAAAAAAAAGATGCTATTGAACTGTAAGAACTCATGGAATGTTTTCCTGAGAGTCCTTTGGAGAATCTGTCATCTAAGGACCTCGAATGATCCACATGACTAGAAATTTGTCACTGAGACCTGGTGGTATGCTCTAAACATGTGTTTGTTTGCAGGTAATGCTAACTTAGTGCCAAAAAAAGGAAAGTATATTAGATGATCACTTTGTGCTCTGACAAAGTAAATAGGGAACAACTGTCAAAAAAATGGAATGCCAGCTGGAAAACACATGCAAGGACTTTTTTTTCTACTTTTTTCAGCAGAGGTTGTATCCATATTGTTATTCTGAGACTATCCTATGTGTAATGTGAATAATGATGTGCTACTATTTTATCTGGGTTTTTATCATGGTCTAGGCCCTTGAGAACCAGGATTGTCAGTGCTGAAGATAATTTAAATCAATGAAAAGTAGAAAATATTAGGTTAAAAAAACCTGTTGCACCTCATTTGAATGCCATGAGATTTTTTTTTCACAGATCTAGTTATGGAAACATACATAGGGAAACATATTTATTCACTGTGGTCACTGAAAAGTTCTAGATTTTCAAATGATCGACAGGAATGGGCATCCTTAGAACTCAGCACTTTGGGAGGCCGAGGAGATTGGATTGCCTTAGACTGTGGGCTTGAGGCCAGCCCAGGCAACTTGGCGAGACCTCATATCTACAATAAATTTTTTAAAAAATTACCCAGGCACGGAAGCACCCACCTGTAGTTCCAGCTACTTGGAAGGCTGAGGCAGAAGGATCGCCAGAACCCAGCAGGTCAACACTGGAGAGGCCATGAGTATGCCACTGCACTCCAGCCTGGGTGACAGAGTGAGACTTCAACTAAAAACAACAAAAAAATCGGTTTAAAACTGAAAGAATGGTACTGTCCGAACCATCCTATCTGAACTGTATCACCAGGTAACCATATAAAAGATGAGGGCACTGGCCTCTTCATGAAATCCTCCCAGCTGATGATGAAAAAACATGGTAGAACTACAAAATCATCACTTTGCTACTTTGGAGAAGAGGATGGTTCTGAGGAGATCATTGAAGATCCAGGGCTGCAACATCATAAAAAAGGGAGACATCAAGTCATCACAGACTGCCTGGTGAGTAAACGCCAGGCCACCTGAGTCCCACTGAATTCAACCGAGTCCGTGTGTCCAACCACCAACTTTCAGGAATGGTGAAGAACAAACGGACAGGCTCGACTGCTCCCCGGGGATGCGTTCCAGCACGGCCCAACCAGGGTACCTCAGTGCGTCCAATGACCTGGGTCTTCAACACATAAATTACGTAGAAAAGAGGGACTCGCTGGGCTCGGTGGCTCAGCCTGTAATCCCGCGCCTTTGGGAGGCTGAGGTGAGTGGATTTGCCTGAGCCCGCGGGTTCGAGACCCCCCTGGGCAGGCGAGACCTCATCTCTACAATAAATCAAAAAATTGGCCAGGCGTGGTAGCGTGCACCTGTAGTTCCAGCTACTCGGAAGGCTGAGGCGGAAGGATCGCCGGAGTCCAGCAGGTCGAGGCTGCGGTGGCCGGGAGCGGCCGCTGTACTCCAGTCTGGGTGACAGAGTGAGACTCCAACTCAAAAAAAAAAAAAAAAGAGGGACTCTGTGGATTGAAAAAAACTTCAGACATGTAAAATGGACAGGATCAGACTGTAGTGTTGAGCGATGCACACTTGAGACTAGAACTGTGGAAGGAAACCCTGGGATGGCGATCCGAGGGGCGCACAGGGCGGCGTGGCGGGCAGCATCTGGGAGCGGGCCAGGAGAGGGCCAGGGACAGGCCAGGGATGGGTGGGTGGGGGTCGGAAAGGGTTAGGGCCAGAGGCAGGCTGTGGGACAGTATCTGTGGGTAGGCCAGGGGCGGAGGAACTGACAGCGTCCAGTTTCCTTACCCGACGGCAGCTACAAGAGTTTGACTTATGATATTTCACTAGGCAGTCCATGTTCTTAATGCAATCCTCTGTGTCTGTTCTACGTTGTGCATTGTGCTATATGCAATAAAGAGTATGAAAGTATGCATCACAGCAAATCCCACACAACTGGCAAACACCTTGGGATGTATTCCTTACACTTAGAGCTGTGCTTTCTGAGGAAGCCTGTGGTTCCCTGTTGCCCGTCATTTGATGAGGCCCTTGGGGGGTGTTTTTATTTATTTATTTTTATTTATTTATTTTTTGAGTTGGAGTCTCACTCTGTCGCCCAGACTGGAGTGCAGTGTCCACTCCCGGCCACCGCAGCCTCGACCTGCTGGGCTCCGGCGATCCTTCTGCCTCAGCCTTCCGAGTAGCTGGAACTACAGGTGCACGCTACCACGCCCGGCTAATTTTTTGATTTATTGTAGAGATGAGGTCTCGCCAAGTTGCCCAGGCGGGTCTCGAACCCGTGGGCTCGGGCAATCCACTCACCTCAGCCTCCCAAGGCATGGGATTACAGGCTGAGCCACTGAGCCCGGCTGGAGGGTGTTTTTAAATAGACAGTTTTGCACGTGAAGATACAGGAAAGGAAATCTGAGTAATGTAGAATGAATGAATGAATACCGTAAATATTGGAGTGGTTAAAGGTAGGGATGTGTGTGTGCATGTGGGGATGTGCGGCGGTGTGCTTGTGTGTGGAGACGGGGTGTGAATGTGTGACTGTGTGCATGTGGATGGGGAGGCGTGTGCGTGAGGGTGTGCCTATATGCATGTGAGGTTGTGTGCTTGTGTGTGTGTATGGTGCGCATGTGTGTGTGCCTGTGAGTATGTGTGGCTGCGTGCATGTGTGTGTGTGTGGGTGTGCATATATGTAACAGCGCATTGTGTTGGGTGGGTCTGGGTGTGTGTGCAGGTGTGTGTATACGCATGCGTGTAATAATTCTGGCTAAAGCCCCCACTGTGGGAGGGAACAATTAGCAACCATCCTGCTTGCACTTATGGTCTCCAGACAATTGATTTATTTAAGGTGTTTTGTCTTGATCAGAAGTGTTATCACATGAGTACATGTGCTGAGCCCGGTCTCCTGGAGCACAGGGAGAGAGCTGTTCATGTAAAGTACAAATGTAAAATTTACGCGGCTTCATGTACTAAAGGAAGAGCCCTTTATTTAAATCAATATCTAAACAGCTGTGGGAATAGAAGTATAACCAGAAACACAATCTGTGGGTGTAAATAAATAAGAATGCATAAATGCTGCGAATGTTAGTTGGGCATTTCCAGCACGAGCTTGGAGCTTGGGCAAGATTTTCCTGGTCTTGGCTGTGACATGGGAGGATGGACGTGTCAGCCTTGACAGGCTGTCCTCAGGACTGAGTGAGATGATGCTTTTGGAATTCCCTGGTGATTCTGGCGTGAGTCACCCTCAGAGGTGGACAAGGGGTTGCTGCCGTTGTCTAGGTAGAGAAAGACCCAGATTGGGAGGTTGAAGAGGCAAGCCTGGGTGCTCAGGTGGAGGGGCAGAGACAGGCAGGTCCAGGCACGGTTGATGCCGGAAGCCAGGCCTGGGTCACGGGACCGCAGTGAATTTAATTTGGGGCATGTCGCATGGGAGCTGTCTGGAGACTTTGGGTAGCATGCTAGGGCCCCCTGGGCCAGGAGCTCAGGATATGGTTCCAGGGAGTGCCAGAGCCAGAGCTCAGGGAATGTGGGGCAAGTGTTGTCCTCCGGGTACTTTGGAGGGGCTGACCTGAAGGGCGCTCATGGCAGCCGCGTGTGGGCTCAGGAGGAGGCAGAGAAGGAAGGACAGCTCTCTGGGAGAGGAGGAACTTCCAGAGGTGGTGGCCGGTAGCATCACGTGACCCCAGACAGCAGACAGGATGGGGACTGACATTAGACAAGGCGTTGACCAGGAGAAGGCTAAGGTGACCTTTACAGTGTCAGCGCCATTAGAGAACAGTGGGGATAGATGCCAGGCTCGGTTGGGGATGGGGGTGTGGACAGGAAGGAAGGCATGGGGGCTGTCCTAGAGGACGTGCAGTTGTGGCTTGACGAGGCCTGGAGGGAAGGGTTGATGGGGGGGTGGGAAGGGACCATGAGCTGCAAGAGTGGGAGGAAGGGGTGAAGGTGAACACCAGGAGGAAGAGGGCTTTTGTTTATTTCTACGGAAGATATAGGCAGGCACCAATGTCAATTTGTTTATCACCAGGGGTGGGGACCTGGGGGCATTTTGGTTTGAGGGTCTCCATTTTTTCTTGTGCAGGAGAAGGCAGAAGAAATGGATGTTGTAGGTGGGACAACTATACAAATTGGGAGCAGCCACCCAGAACACACCGAGAAACGTGGCTGCCTGAACAAGTCTCTGGGATCAGCAATCTGTGTGCATCCTGGATTTCTAGGCCTGGGGGCCTTTCACCTCCAGATCTGGGGGAAATGCCTTTTCAGAGCTCTTTGGAGCAAACAGGCTTAAGGAGAGCGGGCTGGTACCATGAGGGTCTCTTGCCCCCCCGGGCACGCGGTACTTTATAGACATGGCTGCAAATTCCACTTCTGGAAACATGCCAGCACTGAACTCAGGAAAGGAATACACATTTGTTGACAGGACTGATTGTTGCACACTTTGATTTGGATAACATTTTGGAACAGGAATTTCTCTTCAGGTCCTCTAACAGGTAATAGAGACAGACCGGAAGTGTCTTCCACCATGTTCTGGAACAGGCTAAAATCTTCATCACTAACTGGATTGTGGTTGGCTGGGGAAGAAGGCACAGTGCGCTCTCTCTCTCTCTCTCTCTCTCTCTCTCTCTCTCTCTCTCTCTTCTCTCTCTTCCTCTCTCTCTTCCTCTCTCTCTGTGTGTCTCTCTCAATGTCTCTATCTCTCTCTGTCCTCTCTCTCTCTCTGTCTCTCTCCCTTTCTCTTTCTCTCTCTGTCTCTTTCTGTCTCTCTCTTCTCTCTCTGCTCTCTGTCTCTTTCTTTCTCTCTGTCTCTCTCATCTCTTTCTCTGTCCTCCCTCTTCTCTCTGTCTCTCCAAATTCTCTCTCCGTTTCTCTGTCTGTCTCAGTCTTGCTTTCTCTGTCCTTCCCTCTGTCTCTGTCTCCCCCCACTTCTGTGTGTGTGTGTGTGTGTGTGTGTGTGTGTGTGTGTGTGTGCATACTTTCTTCTCTCTGTCTTTGGAAAAAAGCACACGGCTTTTATAAGGAACTTTATTATTCTTTAAACATGTTGCCTCACCCATGAGCTTTGCTCATAAATGTTTTAGGATTCTGAAATGAGAGTGACACACGCGCTGCTCCACAGTTCCTGCCCCGCCTTCCTTTCCCTCCAGCCCGCCGCCAGGCTCCGCCTTCTCTTCACCCTGTGCCTCTTTCCAGCCAGGGAGGGGTGAAGCATTCCCACCCCATCCAACTCAGTCACGGATTTCGGTGTTGAGCAGCTTCTGGGAGACACAAAAAAGACTCCGTATTTCTCCCAAAAAGCGAGAGAGAAATGAGTCGGCAGGGAAGGAGGAGGGGCCGCCCAGCCCTGGAGAGGAGGAGGAGGGGGAGACAGTCCTGGGAACTTTGCCTTGAGGATGCTCCCTGGGCTTTCCCTGGATGCTGGCAAGGCGGGCAGGCCCCAAGCCCAGAGACACATCCACTGCGTTCTGGAAAAGTCTACATAGGGTAGGGAGACAGAGGTGGGACACTGCCATGACAGAGAGGGGCTTTCTCACTTCAGGGCACCGCACAGAAATGCCCCCTGCAGGCAGGTGACAGCCACCTATTCAAATATCTCATCAGTCAAAATTCCTGGAAGTCTCCTTGGTCCCAAGACCTGTTCCCATGGCTCCAGTCTGCCAAGTGTTCCATTTCTTCTGCAGGAAACTGTTCTCTCCACGCAGTCATGTACAGTGGACACGGGAAGTAGCTAGAAACGAGCATTGAGAAGTCCAGCAGCTCTTTTTTAAAGCCAGAAGATCTTGCAAAGATCGTGACAGGGAGTTCTGTTTCCAGGAGAAGGGAGAGAAGATTGTCAGTGTCCCATGCAGACTGCTTATGGGAGCAGTTAGCAAAACCCCAGAGAGACCTGGCCTTCTCCCACCGGGGCAATGAAGCTGTGCTCAGACCTACATTTCCAGAGGAGTCTCCACCAGGACAATCAAGTAATTCTCGTATTCTTTTTTCAGAGATGGAGTCTTGCTCTGTGGCCCAGGCTGGTGTGCAGTGGTGCGATCATAGCTCACTGCTACCTCAAACTCAGGGGCTTAAGCAATCCTTCCATCTCAGCCTCCTGAGTGGCTGGGACCACAGATGTGTGCCACCCTGCCTGGTTAATTTTTTTATTTTTATTTTTTGTACATAAAGGGTCTTGTCATGTTGCCTCAGCTGGTCACAAACTCCTGGCCTCAAGCAATCCTCCTGCCTTGGCCTCCCAAAGCACTGGGATTACGGTGTGAGCTGCTAGGCCTGGATTAAATCAATGGATTCCAACTGGATTCCAGCAAGAACTTGATTTCTAGGGAAGGCAATTTGTGGTCTCAGCCTGGCTCTCCAGCAAGCTTGGGCAGTAACCCAGGGCAGACATGGTGGGCCACGGGGTGTGGGAGAAAGTCCCCTTTCATTCTTCGACCCCCTTTCTTCCTGGATGGTGAACCAGAAGGCTCCACTACAAATATCAGGGTCAGACAATATGCAGAGGCCTTGAGAGGGTCCCTGCCGCCCAGAGGAGACCACCAGACTTACTCCCAGAAGACTCACCCTGCTCTGCCGGTCTCCAAGTCCTTCTGGGAATCACCACTTTAAAGATCAGCCAATAGGCTGGGCTAGGTGGCTCAGTCTGTAATTCCAGCAGTTTGTGAGGCCGAGGCGAGTGGATTGCCTGAGCCCGCAGGTTTGAGACCAGCCCGGGAAACTTGGTGCGACCTCATCTTTACAATACATAAAAAATTAGCCGGGCGTCATAGTGCACACCTGTAGTTCCGGCTACTTGGAAGGTTGAGGCGGAAAGATCGCTGGAGTCCAGCAGGGCGACGCTGGGGTGGCCGTGAGCATGCCACTCCACTCCAGCCTGGGTGATGGAATAAGACTCCCACTCATAAAAGAAAAGGTTCAGCCAATAATTAGAAGCCCCACCCTCCCCAGGAGCTGCAGGTGCCTCTGAGCAGCTCCCAGTGCCTCTGGCCAACAGGACCCATTTCCCCTTGTCTTTCTCCCACCTGAGGGATCTGACAGGACTTCCATTCATGCACAGATGCAACCCTCACGCCTGCCCAAGGAGTGGTCTTCTCTCTCCTGATTCACCCTCTCCCCGTCTTCTCCACCCTTCCCTCAACCTGCAGGTGCGCTCTCGCCCAATTTTAAACCGGAAAATGGAGTCACACCTCCTTGGGCCTTGTTTCCTCTCCTTCCTGTGTGCTTCCTTCCAGCCCAGTGAAGCCCCTGGGGAGTGTCCCCATCCTGCAGGCTCCACTGCCCTGGCCTGTCCACTCCCTGGAGCCCTTTGGTCTTCATGCCCCCTTGGACATCCTGAGCCCTGCGGGCAACAGACTTGGGTGTGGACCAGAGTCCAGGCTCATGAGGCCTCCTCAGGCTTGCTGTAGAAGAGGCGCTCCTTGGAGCCCCGTGGAGAGGCAGCCACCCAGGGGGAGGGCAGCACTGGCCAAGAGGAGGCTGGGCCTGAGATCGGGGACACTGGTGTCCTCTGTGTAGGGAAGAGGGGACCCAGCCAGGGACCTGAAAGAGTGGCTGAGAAGGCAGAAGGAGGGGCACAGTGGATTCCTGGAAGCCCAGGGGAAACGATGCCTGCGTTAAAGAATGTTCTTCTTGTGCCACCTGCTGCTGAATGGCCACACAGTGGGAAGACAGGGTCAGCACTGGGTTTGGCAGAGGGACGCCCCAGGGACCTTAACAAGAGCAGTGTCAAGGTGGGGGTGGGGGTGATGGGGGGAAAAGGCGGCAATCAGCCCAGGGAGACCCACTTCAGACTTGGTGAGAGAGTGTATCTTTGTTGCTGCTGCTGCACTAAGTGTGTGGTCATTTGTTACAGCAGCAACAGGAAACAAGCACAGTGACTTGCGATATCAACCTGCTGTGAAGGGAGAACAGGGCTGCTGAGACCTCAGCGTTGGTTAAGATAGATAGATGGATGGAAGGAAGAAAGGATGGAGGGAGGGAGGAAGGGAGGGATGGGTGGATGGACGGACAGACAGAGGGAGGGATGGGTGGACAGATAGATGAATGGATGGATAGATGGCTGGCTGACTGAATGGATGGATGGATGGATGGATTGATGGATGGCTGGATAGATGGATTGATGGATGGATAGATAGATAATAGATAGATAAGATGGCTAGATAGAGCGATACATCGATAAATAGATGGCTGGATGGATGGATAGATGGATGGATGATCCATAGATACATAGACGGATCGATGACTGGCTGAATAGAAAGATAGATGGATGGATGGATGGATGGAAGAAAGGATGGAAGGAGGGCGGGAGGGAGAGGTGGGTGGATGGATGGACAGAGGGAGGGATGGGTGGACAGATAGATGGATGGATGGATGGATAGATGGCTGGCTGATTGAATGGATGGATGGATGGATAGATTGACGGATAACTGGATAGATGGATGGGTAGCTAGACAATAGATCGATAAGATGCTAGATCGCGAG
Source organism: Cephalopachus bancanus (assembly GCA_027257055.1). Taxonomy (NCBI): domain Eukaryota; kingdom Metazoa; phylum Chordata; class Mammalia; order Primates; family Tarsiidae; genus Cephalopachus; species Cephalopachus bancanus. Next base: position 3,252,667 of record JAPVLO010000269.1, read on the forward strand.
AGAGATACATCGATAAATAGATGGCTGGATGGATGGATAGATGGATGGATGATCCATAGATATGTAGACGGATCGATGACTGGTTGAATAGAAAGATAGATGGATAGATGGATGGATGGAAGAGAGGATGGAAGGAGGGAGGGAGGGAGGGAGAGGTGGGTGGATGGATGGACAGAGGGAGGGATGGGTGGACAGATAGATGGATGGATGGATGGATGGATAGATTGATGGATAACTGGATAGATGGATGGATAGCTAGACAATAGATCGATAAGATGCTAGATCGCGAGAGAGATACATCGATAAATAGTTGGCTGGATGGATGGATAGATGGATGGATGATCCATAGATATGTAGACGAATCGATGGCTGGCTGAATAGAAAGATAGATGGATGGATGGATGGATGGAAGAAAGGATGGAAGGAGGGCGGGAGGGAGAGGTGGGTGAATGGATGGACAGAGGGAGGGATGGGTGGACAGATAGATGGATGGATGGATGGATAGATGGCTGGCTGATTGGATGGATGGATGGATGGATAGATTGACGGATAACTGGATAGATGGATGGATGATCCATAGATACGTAGACGGATTGATGGCTGGCTGAATAGAAAGATAGATGGATAGAATAGAATGATAGATAGATAGACAGATATAGACAGATGGACGTATAGATGGAAGGAATGATATATACACAGATGATAGATGGAGTGGACAGAGAATAGACAGATGGCACTGGATAGATAGAAGGCAGATGATTGATAGATGAGATAAATAGATATAAATGCAGGTAAATATAGACGATAAGAGATAGTGAGATAGAGATAGAGACAGCATTGATAAACCTAGACACGATATGGGTACAGCCTCCTGACAGGCACCCCTGCCTCTGCTCTCACTGGTCTCCCAATTGCTGCTCACACAGCAATCCCAGTGACCCTATAAAAACCTCTGTCACTTTCTGTCACTCTCTTCTTCAACCCTTCGAATAATTCCCTGCCTGACTTGAAGTCAAGGCCAGAGCTCTCACAGGCACTCTACAATCTGCCCAACACCACCCTCACCCTTACCTCCTACAGCTCTCCTCTTTGCTGAATGTGCCCCAGACCCTTCCCAGGCCAGGCTCGCCCTACTTCAGGTCCTTTGCAAGTACTGCCTCCCCAGCCTGGAGTGCTCTTTCCTCTAATGGCCCTGCTAGTTCCCATTCCTCCTTGATGTCTGCTGTCATGTCACCTTCCCCTTGAGCCCTCTCTAGAATCACTGTAACCCTGGCGCCCCCATCGTCCTCAATGCTATATGCTTCCCCAGCCCTTGTCACCATCTGGCATACCAGATATGTCAGATATCGTTGCACCTAACGCCTGTGTTTATCCCCCAGAAAGGCAGCTCATGGGGGCAAGGATCTTGTGTGTCTTGTTCCCTGCTATAATCCCAGTACCAGAACAGAGTCTGGCACACAGTAGGGATGCAGGGACACTTGTTGAATAAACAAATAAAATTATAATATACAAACTGGGTTTATAAACATAGTATGGTTATGATGAGGGATTAGAAGTTTCTTTTTTAGGATAAAAGAAGAAAGAGCGGATGCACTCAATGGACTTTTGTGGGCTTAGCACCACAGTGTGCAGAAAACCCAAATAAAGAAGTGTCCTTATTCCTCTACATACAGTACTCTTTTAATGTATCGTTGAGAATTGTGTTATTTGGGGATGCTGAAAAATTCAAACACTTTGATCATGATCCATTCATTGACTTTCCAAGAGGAACTTTAGAAGGGATTTTGACTGTGTTTGATGTATCTGATTAGAAAGCAAAGCCTCCCCCACCTAAATTTCTGTTGTAAGAGCCCAAATCTCTGTGTGGATGCTCACAGAAGTATATCCTGCGGACTTCAATGGGTTTGTCCAAGATGCAGGTTTTGTTCATTTGGGGAGAAAAAAAAAACAGTATTTGCAGGATTTGGAGGGCGTATGAGTACAGCATTGCTGGGTTTGAAAATGGACAATATATACACACCCACTCAAACATGAACACCTGTATGTCCCCAAAGGGGACACACATCACGCTACATCCAGCTCCCCTCCTGCCTGTTGGCTCAATTAACTGTAGAGTCCACTCTTTTCAATCTTGGGAGCTTAGGAGAGTCTCCTTAGATCTATTCTTAATAAGGAAGGGCGCTGTCCAATCTGATGGGAGGGCGTGTTTTTAGGATGTGGAGGGATCAACATGGCCACAGAGCAATAGTCCCTTCTTATCCCTCCCCGTGCTGTATGCCCATCCAGGCTGTATGCCCTCTGTGATGCCCCAGCCCCACACCGAGCAGGCACTTCATAAGGACACATTAAGTATCATCAGGTGATCCCAGTAACTGCCCACACACCAAATATGGGGAAAGCCTTATACAAGAGCATCTCCGCTTATAGTCACTATGGCGGCAGCTGCGATGTATCCCGAGCCCACTTGTGCCCAGCACTTTGTACACCGGCTCCCGTTAAATCCTCAGGACAACACTGAGAGGCGCCGGTTGTTCCTGGATTGCAGGTCAGGAATCCTAGTCTCAGAAGAGCCTCGACTCAGCCTCGACTCAGTCTTCCAGGGTCGTACTCCTAACCACGATCCTCAAGTAAACGCCACCGCCCACCACACTGTGAAGACCTTCTGTGCATTGTTCAACTGGGTCCTCATAAGACACTGTATGGTGGGTGTTGATTATGGTATTGGTTTCCTTGGGCCTCTTTCATAGGGTACCATGACAGAGGTTACCATGTCAAAGGGTACCTGGAGGCTTGCAACAACAGACATTCATCTTCTCCTATTTACAGAGATCAGAAGTCCGAAATTAAGGTGTCCTTGGGTTGCTTTCTTCTGGAGGTGCTGAGAGACCATCTGTGTCATGCCTCTCTTCAGTTTCCACGGTTTCTAACAACCCATGGTGTTCCTTGGCTTGTGGATGTGTCCCTCCAGTCTCTGTCACCCTCTTCACATGGCATTGTCCTCTGTGTGTCTCTTTGTGTTTAATGTTTTCCCCGTCTTATAAAGATACCAGTCATCGCTTCTCGGCCTTTTGGCTAAGATCGAGTGTAGTATAAAGATACCAGTCACTGGATTGGGGTCCATCTTAATCCAGGACAACCTCATGTTAACTAATGATATCTGCAAAGACCCTCTTTCCAAATATGGTCACATTCTGCGTGTCCAGGGGGACAGGGATTTTCAACCCAGGAAATGAATATCCCCACAATCGTGACCCCTGTTTCATAGATAAGAGGAGCTGGAGAGGGGGCTAAACTCTCACTGGGTTACTTTTCCCAACTGATACGTGGGTGGAAACCAAGGCCTTCAAAATCATGGTCCCGTCATCTTCTGTGCTGCCTCTCTTAAGGACAGTGACACTCCTCCGGACACCTGGGCAGAGATGGATTCTACTCACCGGAAATGAATGCAACACGCGTGTTAGCAATGAGCTGGATGAGAAGTCTTCACGATGTGCTTCTGTGAGGATAGAGCATCGCCCACTCACACAGGGTGACATGCCACCACTCTACCTGCTGCTACTCTGTGCACACCCTATGCGTAAATACCCTGTTCAACCACACGCTCCAACTCCAACGTAGACAGGATTGTGCTCCCATGATGCCATTCCCCAGGAGACTCATTTCACAGGGAAATCTGTCCCCTGGTCCAATCCCTAATTTCACAAAGTAATTCCGTAGGGTGATTTCCAGCATATCTCTTATCTCCACAGAAATAGCAAGCAGGGTCCCTCTATCATAGCACCACAGATGTTTGCTTTGAAGGAGTTGGAAAAGAAATGGAATCTGGAGCCCCTCAGCTTCCCTAGTGGCCTCTCCGTCCTGCTAGGGATATCTTCGCACTCCCAGGCACAGATTTGCATTCTCTGCTTTTGTGAACAACCCTACCGTTCACTTCAAGACAGTCTTGCAGTCTTCTTTCTTCACGGAATCCCTCCAAATGGAATTTTGTTTCAATATCCCATAAACGTTGAGTGAGTAATATTGGTAAGTATGGTAATATTTGTAGCTAATTTTGATGGAATATTTACTATTTATCACAAGCTGTTCTAGGAGCTTTGCACATATTATTTAATTTAATTTTCAGACAACCCCTGTGAGTCAATTACTATTATTTTTCCCAATCTACAGATGAGGAAAATAAAGGTCTGAGGTCATACAGCTAAAAAGTGCTAGAGCCATTAAGGTGAGATTTTTTTTTCAATGCATGTCATGTTTCAAAGAAACTGATAAAATCGCCATTTGGCAAGCACTCAGTAGTAATTGACAGCAATCATGAAAGGATGCTAAAATTAGTGGGTGAGAGTTTGATGAGAAACAGAATATCTGCACACTCTCAGTGAATTTCCCCATAAGATATTTATAACTTAGAAAGAAAAAAGAGTGACTTTACAGTAGAGAAATCTTGTAGATCCCACACTGGGAGCTGGGGTGATATTTTTCATTTAACCAGCATTTACTACCTGCATCAGAGGACATGCTGAATAAAATACTGTCCTTGAACCAAAATCATTTGGAATAACTCATCATTCACCTCTACATTTCTCCTGGGGCAAAGGATGTTTGAGGTTAAGCCAACTTTTATCACTCATTGAAAGATTACAAGGGTAGGTGTGACGGGTGGGGCTGACGGGTGTTGGACAAGGTTGCATCGTGAACATGTTGTACACCTTTACTCCCACGAGGTGCAAGTCGTAACTGGAGAGAGATCCAGAGAAGTGGTGTCTGTGCCAAGCCCTCTTCCTGTGAAAAGATGGGCAAATAAGACTTCTCTATCAACCAAGAACAGCCCCAGCAGGACTCACACATTCGTGAAAAATGCCACATTTTCCTCTCTGAAAAAACTCCTGTTGTGGTAGTAATGCAGTGGTCAGACATTTAGGATAAGAAAATCATGTAGGAAAGTTGAGTCCAGGCAATAGATTTGTATTAAAAACAAATGCAAAGAGAGAAGTTTCATTATTTCAGGTGGTTAGTGTAGAGCAAGATGCTTTAAAACTATGTTCTAGAAATCCAGAAGATTTTAAATCATCCAGCCAGGGTCCTTCACGAGTGGAACTAAATTGTCATATTTTAAGTTTTTATGAAAATCCAGCTTTTTTCTTACGTTCTATCTTCAAGTTACATGTTCATTTTTATATTGTCATACTCTGCAACATACATACGTAAACTTTTAAAAAATAAACATTCTGGCTTTGAGCTCAATTTTTTAAAATAAAGAACCATGGAAAAAAATCTTTGCCTAGTCAATATTTCTTGAACTCCTACTCTGTCCCTGGCATATACTGTTATATCATGGCATATAATGTTATGGGAAACATTAGTCAACAGACCAAATCTGCTTCTAGGAAGTTAAAAGTCAAGAAGCAGAAACAAACACTAAAGAAGGATTGACAGTAATCATTAGGCCATGCAGTAGGTACAGGAAGTGCCAAGGTCATCGAGACTGGTCACCACTCTCCAAGGGACTCAGAGGTTCCCTTAGGGTAAAGAAAGTAGTGAGGATGGTGAGGATGGTGATGATACTGATAGTGTGATGATGATAAGAAAAGGAGAGAAAGAGGCGGAGGAGGAGAAACAAGATAGAAAGAGAAGTGGGGCAGAAAGGAAGCTTCTGCCATCTGCCAGAGCCAAAGGAACTTGAGCTTAAATACCAGACGGGCCCGGTGATAGCCCTCGTTTTTTGGTGTTGTTTTGTTTTCCTTACTAAGAGGAGTATCTTTACACAAATGGATGTCTCTAGGCCTTAATTTTCTCATCTCTAAAACTGAGATTCTAATGCCTAATTTTTAAAGCTACTGATAAGGAATAAGCAAAGGGATTGATTATTTATTTATTTTTAAACCGGTAAAGTGCTTTCAGCAAGGATATTTGATCAAAAGCGCATGTTAACATTTCCATCCCCTTCTTGCTCCAAATCCCCAGAAACTACAAAAAAAATGTATATATTTAAAATATCTAAATATCTGTGGAAAACAAGGATAATGCCATCAGTTGAAGAGAAAAATTCCAGAAACTCCTGAAAAATGAGAAAGCAGTTGGCATTGAGTCAATTGAGTCAAAGACTGGGCCAGTATCCAGTGCCCCCCAGGAACTACAGACTGTGCAGAGTGGCAGAGGAGACCACATCCCAGAGAGAACATACCTGGATGGAAGGAGACTGACTGTGTGCTCGGACTTCTGCTTTGTTTGGTGGAATGAAGCTATTGAAAAATAGTAGACATTAATACAAATACACAATTGAACATGATAATTAAAAATTACAATCACATCTTGAAAAATATAACCAATATACATAACTACCAAAACAGTTGTAGAAAAAAATAAATAAAAGAAATAAGTGCATATTGTTTGGCTCAATATTTTTTTTTTGAGTCGGAGTCTCACTCTGTCACCCAGACTGTAGTTTAGTGCCTGCTCCCAGCCACTGCAGCCTCGACCTGCTGGGCTCCAGTGATCCTTCTGCCTCAGCCTTCCGAGTAGCTGGAACTACAGGTGCGCGCTACCACACCCAGCTAATTTTTTGATTTATTGTAGAGATGAGGTCTCACCAGGTTGCCCAGGCAGGTCTCGAACCCGCAGGCTCAGGGAATCCACTCACCTCAGCCTCCCAAGGTGCGGAATTACAGACTGAGCCACCGAGCCTGGCTTTGGCTCAATTTTTTAAAATAAAGAACCATGGAAAAAAATCAGAAATAAACCTAAGCATGTGATGACATCATGATGGCATAAATACTATTCAGTCAATTTCCTCTACAGAAGGTAAGATACACTCAAGTTAAGTACAAATAGAAAGTCAGTTACATGCTGTTTACTCTAAGCACATTCATGATGGAACAATTTTGAAAATAAAGGGTTATAAAAAGAATGCAATATTAATATTAGACCCATGGATTCAAAGTTAGAGACCAAAGAAGAATATTTCAGTTTACCTTAGGTATAATTATTAAGAAAGCAAGACAATCAGAAAGTTTTATGCCCCAAAAGTTAAGAGTGGTATCAATATAAACTTCAGAGGCCAAACATTAGCATATTGAGTCTAGCAAAGCATTAAAAGTATAACCATGTCATCATCATGTCAAAGTTGAATTTATTTCAGAAGTCTTTAAAATGATCAAAAAGTTTTAAAAATTAAATAGAAAATTATATGACACCTTAAAAATGTGTACATTTGCAAAAGAAGCATATAGAAATTCTATGGTGAAAAAATGTGTTTGAAATAAAACAATTAATGGATAAATTGAAGATAAGACACAGTTGAAGAAAGAATTAGTGGACTGGAAAATAAATCTGAAGGTGTTACCCATGATACACCACACGGAGATGAAGAAATGGAAAGAAAGTGGAATTGTGGGATCTGCCAACATTTTTGTATGGATTAGTGCTCAGTCTGACCTCATTCTTTCTTTCTGATTTTGCTCCAGTTATCCCTTTGCAGCCACAGAGATTTGTATGCACCATTCCCATGGCTGGGCCCTCTCATCTACTGCCTCTTCACAGCAATCACTTTCAATTTACATGTGGCAGCTCAAATACCACTTAAACACTTTCCACAAATCTCTATTGTGTTCTGTGTTCCCACTTTGGCCCAGGCACTGTCGATAGAGATTAAGACAGAGTCCCTGTTCTCAGGGAATGCATGCTCACGGCTTGGGTGTTGGGTGATGGGGGATCACATCATAAATAGAATGTTGCATTAAGAAACTCATCTTAATTTGTGATGAGTGTTACCAAGCAAATAAAACAGGATCTCTTCAGAGAGACCTTCCTTACCCATCCAATCTCAAGGGCCCTTACTCTCTACCATGTTCACCAACTGATTACACCTGTTGAACTTAATACCTAATTATGTCAACTTGCTGGGAACGGAGGCCTCATCTGCCTTGTTTATGACTGCATCCTCAGTGCTGAGAACACAATATGTTTTGGACAAATGAAGAAAATTTCAAGTGAATGAATGACTTCCTATGTCTGTCAGACGCAAGTTCTGGCCTCGTGTGGCTAATTTTAAGTCCAGGTCTCCCTTTAGCCTCACCCATCTACCCCACACCATGCATTAGTAGTGGAGAGCTGGTAAATGTTTAAGAACCAACTTTTTGGGAAAATCAAACCATCACCACCAAAAAATAAACTTGTGTTGTGATGCTTGCCAATCTCCATGGTGTAAATACTCCCATTGTAATCAATTCAAGTCACCAACATGACTCACCAGACAGAGACCAGAAGAGACAGTTGTAGCCCTCTGCAACCCTCCTTCACATAGTATTTTCTCCATAGAGCAAACCACAATTCACCTAAAGGCATAGCTCATAACGAAATGTAGTAAAACTTCAAGTGTTTTTTTTACCTTTGTTTTCAACACAATTTATTTAAATGTGAATGTACATAACTGAACTTTGTGATAAAGCCTTGTTTCACAACTGACTCCTTAAAATATAACAGCTGGCTCTCCAAGCTTATGGGAACTGACGTCAACTCACCACTAACTCATGCTGAGAATGACCCGAAATGTGAGTGGATTGAAGAAAAGCCAGGTAGTTAACTCTTAAAGGGTTTCATAGGAAGCAAGACATTTCCTGACTCACCAACACAAGGCCAAAGACCAAAAGACATGTTTGAGTACAAAGGAGGGATGAGACATGTTATTTGACTGTACTAATGATGGCACTCAATTGGCAAAACCTTCTTTTGTGAGCAAGGACCACATTCTTGCAGTCTCTGACATAAATGGGCTGTGCACTCCAGAATCCCAGCTAATTCAGCTAATAGGAATGCAAACATTGATCTAAATTGAGGCCCCGGAACAGTCTCTTACATCTTTCTCGCCCCAGGGGGGATGAATGAGAAAGATTACTTGTGGATTATAATTGCTTAAAATAGGTTGTGATGTAAAAATCTAATCCCTTCTCCTCTTCAATGGTAAAATTCTACAGACAGAGAAATTATGCTTAATGCCAGTGTATTGAAGGTAAAAAGAAAATTCCGTTCTCCCTTTGGGGGAAGAGGAAGGACATCTTTTTAGAGCTGTCAGAATTCACCAGCCATAATAAATTATTCTTTTTCATTACTGATTTATTAAGCAGGCTGCTTGGTGTAATGGCAGAAAATTTCTGTTTAATTTTCATAGTATTAGACTACTGTGATTCCTGATCTGAAATCAACTTGAGTTATTAAAAGAAGGGAATGTATTGAATGTCATGCATCAGGGCCTGTCTTCATTAAATTCTTCTAAGTACAAGGTTTAAGCATTTAGGTAACATGGCCATTGTTGGGTTGGAAACAAGACAACAGTCTCATTCTTGGGACAGTCTATATCAGATGTGCATGTCCCAAGACTCTTTAGTCTTAGAGTGATAGACAGATATGTCAGCCATGAAATATAAAAAATGGTCTGGAAATCCCAAGCTAAAGAATCATAGCCCCCACTAAATTTCCTAACACACCTTGCCAACAATTGACCAAAACATTAAAATTACTGATGTAGCTGAAATTTGGGTAAACCTAGGATGTTTAGGGAAACTTTCAATCATATATATAAAATGATAATTACATGAGCAATATTTGTCCCTACAAAGAAGCAAAACAACTGTACTCACTGCCTTTTGCATGTCACCTCTGCAGGTGGGAGGTGTCTCACATGGAATGACATGGGATCGCTTCTTACCATTCACAGGTCTTACAAAAAAACCAGCATTCACCAAGTTCTTACTTTGGGATGATTAAGACTCGTGCTCAACCCTGGGGGAGGCTTTAAGATATTCTGGGGAAGACAACTGTCTGCAGAAGGTCCAAATGAAATATGAGATGTGCGAGTCAGTTTTGAGAAAAGTGCGGCGTGGCAGTGTGTTGATCCATGTTGCGTGACTGTAAAGGCATGCCCGAGGCTGGGTAGTTTATGAAGAAGGTAAGTTTATTGGGCTCCTGATTCCGAAGACTTTACAAGAAACACAGTGTGAGCATCTGCTTCTGGGTAGGCCTCAGGAAGCTACAATCATGGTGGAAGGGGAAGGGGAACAGGCATGTCCCATGACCAGAGCGGAAGCCAGAGAGATTGGGGTACCAGGCTCTTTTAAACAACCAGCTCTCACATGAACTAACAGAGTGAGAACTCACTCATCACCCTGGGGACGGCACAGAGCCTACCGTGAGAGGTCTGCCCCCAGGACTAAGCACCTCCCACCAGGCCCCTCCTCCAACACTGAGATCCCATTGAAACCTGAGATTTGGAAAGGAAAAACATCCAAATTGTATCAGGCAAAGGATCCATCCCACCTAGGAGGATCTGGGCAAGCCACAGCAGGAGCCGAGTCCTCATAGGTTTTATTGAATTTATCTGACATAGAAACTATAAATAAATACAGAACCTTTTTGCCTTTACTAATGGATATCACACCATCTTATTCAATTACCATAACCAATGAGTAAAGAGCTGCTACCACATTTGAGGTAATATAATTTCTAGATTGTTCTATTGGGACTTATTAGTAATCAACCTCTAAATTTGCAGAAACCAGTCAGGTAAAAGCTAAATATACAATGATATGCAGTTGAATGAACTCAGGACCTTGGACCACATTCTAAATTCCTCCTTGGTGTGTTCACACAGATGTCTGCTTTTCCTGGATTTAGTTAACCAAACAATTGAGACCATTTCTGGAACGGGGCTCTGCCGTTGAAATGTACTTACATGTGGTGCTTTGTATTACTAGGGCCACTGTGAGGCAAACGCCACTTGTCCTCCATGGATAGAGGGAGGTCATGCAAGTCCATACCCAGTAGCATGCCCGCACAGGGGGACATGCAGCAAATTACCATGAGTGGGTAAGACCGACCTGGCGACATTGTCATGACTCCTGTATCTCAGGAGCTAGGTCATTCTCAGGTAAGTAAATTCAGATGGCAACGAATGTCTTGAAGCAAGTAAAATGGAGGTAAATGGATGAAGGTCACGTCAGCAGAGGGAGGGAGGTGAGGAGCACGCTGAAGATGGTGTGTGTGGGTCGGGGGTGTCCTCCGGATGTACAGTACTTTGGCTGGAATAAGTCTGTGAGTGAATGAGGAGGGGGTTGAGGCTGAAACCAGCATGGTACACGGGAGGCTGGAGGCCTCTGTGGACCCAACGAGAGCTGGAAGGAACTGGGTCATGCAGGCCCCTGCCGGCCTCCAAAAGGAGTTTGGGTTTTCTCCTAAGAGCACGGAGTCCCCACTGAGGTCTGAAGCAAGAGAATATCATGGTCTTCATGGTGTCCCACTGGCTGTGGAGTAGGAGAGGCCAGAGAACAGGAAGGGAGGCAGGGAGATCCCAAGACTCTGTCCTCTAGGCCAGAGGTGAGTTCGCTTGGACCTGGGTGGAAGAGAATGTGGGTAGAAATGGCCGTCCTCCGTTGGAGGTTAAAACAACAAACAGGTCTTGCTGACTGGCTGGGCATGGGTGGGGAGGGTGGTGTGAGTTGGTATCGAGAATGATGCCTGGTACCCACAGTTGGTCTACCGAGCTGCCACTTAGTAGGACGAGGAAGACAGAAGAACAAGCCTGCAGAGCAAGGTGGGCAGGGGGTGGGGGAGACTCCCTGCCCTCTGAGTGATTTTGAGCTGGTGCCTTCCCGCCTCCCTGCCAGCACAATCATCCAGGTCCATGGGGAGTGGTCACCTTCTGATCAGCCCGTGGCCAGCCTCCCAAGATGGTGCCAGAAAACACCACACCGAATGTTCAAGGGAAAGAAAACTCCCTGCCAAAGCCTCTTTCAAAGGAGGTGGGGTTTGTTTGTCTAAAACCCGGCTCTCCCAGGCTGCCACCCACCTGCTTGTTGGCCACCGAGCCCCTCCTCGAAGACACCTGGGTGTTTTGGACTTGAAGTCGCTGACCCAGTTTGCAGACTGTGGCGAAGGGTGGGAGCTGTATTCACAAAAGCCACTGATCCAGAAAGCCATCACAGGGAAGGATTTTCAATTTCAACGGCAGGGGTGGGGGAGGGGGGGGGGCGGGGGTGGAAATTAAGGGGGGAAAAAGAGCAGAAACAAAAATAACAAGGCCATTAATCTTTCATTAAGTTAAAGGGATGAAAAGGAATCGCTTAAAGTGTCATTCTTCCCTCGCACACAGGCTTGTTGCCCCCTGCTAACTTCAAAGGCTCTGAAGAGAAGTTGGTTAATATAGTTGGCACAGTATCAGGCTGTGGTTTACTTTTGCTTAAGTAGGATCTTCCCCCCTCCCTTTTAAACAAAGAGAGCATAAGGGTCAGGCACTCATTGGTGGGAGGCGCACCACGTAAAGGATGCCTTTGTGTTACGTGCAGAGGCCTTTGGAGACGGTTCTGCCAACGCACAGTGTTTGTGGACTGTTTGTCACAGACTCAAACAACCACCGAAAAAAAAAATCCGCCAGCAAGAGCGTAGAGAATAGGATCATTGTTCTGTTCGCTCTCTGCTTTCCGCCTCTGCAGAGCAGAGTCTATTCCCTGACACAGCATCTGGGCTCCCGGTGGCCTCAGAGAGACAATTTTCAAGAGGGAAGGTGCCCCACTTTTCAGGCAGCGTGAAGCAGCCAGCAATCTCTCACCTGTTTGGGGATAAACAGCTTTGTGCCTTGGGAGGTGATGTTCTTCTGCAAGGTAGCTCTGTTTACACGGAAAACAAAGCTAATTGGCGGTGAGCAGCCGGCTTTGTGGTTAGGCCATGGATCTGTGTGGGCGGCCTCTGTGTGGGTCTGGCAGGCTGTCTCCCGGCAAGAGGAAAGAGGGCATGTTTGCTGGGAGGGAGGGTTGTGCCTGGCATGAGGAAGTCAGAGTTGGAAGCCCACCAGAGCTCTTGTCTGAAGGCTGTTATCAGCATTGTGCCTAACTGGGAAGATGTTATCCACAACCTGCCCTATTGCAAGGATGCTAACCAGGTCCTGCCATCTTGGAAGGATATTATTCAGGTTCCACCATCTTGGAAGGATGTTATCCTCATCCTGCCATATTGCAAGGATGCTGCTGTCCAGGTCCTGCCATATTGGAAGGATGTTAACCAGGCCCCTCCATATTACAAGGATGTTATCCAGGTCCTGCCATATTAGTAAGATGCTATCTAGGTTCCACCATATTGCAAGGATGTTACCCAGGCCTCACCGTATTGCAAGGATATTATTCATCTCCAGCCATATTAGAAGGGTGTAATCCTGATCCTGCCATATTAGAAAAATGTTCTGGATGTCCTGCTGTATTGGCATCCAGGTCCTGTCATCTTGGAAGGATGTGATCCCAGTGCCACCATCTTGGAAGGATGTGATCCAGGTCCCGCCATCTTGGAAGGATGTGATCCAGGTCCCGCCATCTTGGAAGGATATTATCCAGGTCCTGCCATGTTGGAAGGATATTATCCAGGTTCTGTCATCTTGGAAGGATGTTATTCAGGTCCCGCCATATTGGAAGGATGTTATCCAGGTTCTGCCATCTTGGAAGGATATTAATTAGATCTTGTCATATTGGAAAGATGTTATCCAGGTCCTGCCATCTTGAAAGGATGTTATCCAGGTTCCGCCATATTGGAAGGATGTTATCCACTTCCTGCCATATTGCAAAGATTTTATATATGTCCTGCTATCTTCGAAGGATATTCTCTAGGTCCCGCCCTACTGGATAGGTGTTATCCAGGTCCCGCCCTATTGGAAGGATGTTATCCTGGTTCTGCCATATTACAGGGATGTTATCCATGTCCTGCTATATTGGAAGGATGTTATCAATGTCCCTTTTTGGTTTGTTTTTAGTAAGGAAGACAGGGACTGGGGAAGGAGACACGTGTTTACCTTTTTAAAAACACATTACAAATTCAATTATGTAAAGTCAGTGAGACTGTTTGGCTTTGCTTGTTGGGTGCCTAACAAGTAAGGGTTCAGTCCGTCAGACACATAGATGGGGTTACCAGTGGCCCCAAGGTTCCCAGACTGACCCCAAGTACCACTGATTTAACAGTCTCTGAAAACCATGACTCCTGCTTTTGTGTAAGCCTCATTACCCCACCTAATATATGTTTTGAGTCAAATTAAAACGGGTTTTATCCTGACTCAACTGTGGCTCCTTGTGTGCTGCTGGGCAAACCGGCCACTATCTGAGAGCCTCTGCTTCTATTTGGCCAGTGCTGCTAGAATCTGTCACCCAGGGTGATCACAAGGACTAATTGAGACAGAGTACAAGAAAGCAATCTGCATGTAGTAGGCGCTGACTGATAAATGCTGACTGCCCATTGTCTTGTCTTCACAGACATATAATACCATTGTGGAGCACAAGTGAAGAGTTGTAGGGAATGTTAGCTTGTCTACAAGTCATTTACTTTAGAAGGAGGGATGGTACAATTTGCACGGGCTTAAATAAATGCACAGAATAACTTACATCTATGTAGAGAACCAGACAAGAAACAGAAATAAGCAGGGAGAACAGGAAATGGGCCCACTGGGGAATCTCAGGTGCGGCTCTGGGCGGAGCCTCCTCTCCCTTGTGGGACCACATGGCATGGGGTAGTTTCCTTCCAGAACTTCTGAGACTGTGTCCACGAAGAGCACACCTGCACAGCGTGCACATTCAGTTAAAGTGAGCTATCCACATTGTTGCCATGGTTCATAAGAGAGTCTGACTCAGCCTCTGCCCTGGAGATCAGAGTGCTCTGAATCTGGGATGACCTCGGAGACCACGTGCACATGTCTGTGTGAGGAGTCCTCATGTGCTCGGCTCCTTTGTACACCCTCCCCTCTGGAAGCCCCCACCGGTGTGTGCCCACATGCGTGGCTTGGCCACGAAGATCCTCAGGGCAGAGTCAGGGTCTGCCAGGGCTCACTGCATGCGGCTGAGCACTGGTTTAATCTCACAGGCATCACCTGAGTTGAATGCAGACTTCGTGCCTGGTGGTCAGTGGGAACAGCCAATACCAGTAGGTAGGAACGGGTGGACATATAGATACAGATATGGGTGGAGCTATGGGCGTAGACATGGGCATGCACATGGATATAGACAGAAACTTAGCTCTGGGCACAGGTGCAGAGGCAAGTAGAGACTCATATCTGCAGATACAACGTATCTGTCTTTGTATCTGTACTTCTACCTAGAGCTATATATGTCTAGCTGAATCTACCAGGGGAGATGCCCCAAAACCCTGGAATTATCTTTTGGAGGGCGGGTCCCTTGTAGTACACTAGGAATTTGTTCCTCTGCCTCCGGATCAAACAGCCAAACAGAGTTTTTATCTGGAAGTTTTGATAAGGTTGCATCACGATCTGTGGAAGAAACGTCTAGAGTTATAGCAAACAGATGACTGGTTCTTCCACCATGACAGCACCTGCCCGTGTCACACTGAGCATTCAGCAGTTTTTGACCAAAACCAGCATGTCCCCCATCCGTGCCTCATCTTCCTTATTCACCGATCTCTCTGGACTGACTTTCTTTTTTGTTTCCCTGAATGAAAAAAGTCCTCAAAGGGAAACATTTTGCTGATGTGGAAAAGCATCTTGATAGGTGTATTGCATCCAACAGAAAGTGCTTTGATGGTGACTGAAATGTAAACATGTAAGAACAAATGCACCATTTTTTATACATAAATTCCAGGTTTTGGGGGAGTCCCTCCCCCATATACACCTAAGAGACTGATACTGTTTTTGGACTGCTAACAAGAATATCCTAGGGTGAGTGGCTTGAACATTCATTTCTCACGGTTCTAGAAGATGGCGAGACTAAGATCCCAGAACTGATAGGCCTGGTGTCTGATGAGACCTGCTTCCTGGCTTGTAGATAGCTGCTTTCTCAAAGCATCTTCACTTGGTAATTAGAGAGATGATCCCTCTCATGGCTATTATTATTATTATCATTATTATTATTTGCATCAGGGTCTCACTCTGTTGCCCTGGCTGGAGTGCAGTGACAAGATCATGGCTCACCACAGCCTTGGCCTCCTGGGCTCAGGCAATCCTTCTGTCTCAGCCTCCCAAGTAATGGAACCACAGGCACACACTACCACACCCAGCTAATTTTTCAAATTTTTGTAAAGACGAGTTCTCGCCATGTTGCCCAGCCTGGTCTCAAACTCCTGGGTTCAAGGGATCCTCCCACTTCAGCCTCCCAAAGTGCTGGGATTACAGGTGCAAGCTCATGTACCTGGCCTTGTGTCTCTTCTTATACGAGCACTAATCCCATTCACAAGGGCTCCACACCATGGCGTAATTTCCTTCTCAAGACCTCACTTCCTAAAACCATTCCATCAGGGACTAGGCATCAGCATGGATTTGAGGGTAGACACACACTTTCAGACCATAGCAGACGGATATAGACATAGTGATGAACACAGGTAGATGCAAATACAGACACATGGATGGAGGATGGTGTTCAAAGCCGACCACGAACAGAGACCGCGGGCTTTCTGAAGCTGGGAGGCAGCTGAGGGAGGTGTTCAGCAGGCCTGAGCTGGCAAGGGGTTTATAAACGAAGTTGCCCCCTTCTCCTGACAAAATAGGCTTCATTTATAACCACCTTTCTTAACTTCCAGTTACCTTCTTTCCTTTTCAGTTTGGAAAATGAAAGCATTTCTTGACCCAAACCATGTGCAAAAGAAATCCCTGGAACAGATGCCTGGTTCCCTGTATCCCCCTGTTATAACCTGCCTGTTATGCACAGGAGCCAAGCACACATCTGTGCCTGTCTCTATCCGTCAGTCAGTGCGGGTGCAGCGGGTTAGGTAAACAACAGCTCAAAACCAGCGAGGCGGGGAATGAGGCTCCGCTCCTGCTCAGACTCCAGTCCATCACCGAGCCTGGGAGTTCCCGTCATGCTGCCACCACTTGGGGGTGCAGGAGAACAGGGCAGCTGCCGCGTGGCCAGGCGGATGGCAGAGAGAAGGCAAGCGTGATGGGAACTGACCATGACCATGACATCCATGCGATAAGGTCAGAGCTAGACCCAGGGCCCACCCTGCAGCCATGGGTTGGAAGGCACAAGTGTACTATGTGTCTGGCATCCACCGGGCCTGTCCAGCCTCAAGATCTGGAATACCATCAGCATGCTGGGTACCCCTCAGTGTACCCAAGTTTATTTCTCCAGCTGGACTTGTCCCTTGAACTCCGATCACACATCCAACGGCCTTCTTAGCACCTCCACTTGGATAGCTAAATAGCATCTCAACTCTAACATATTGAATTCCAGACTCTGGCCCTTCTTCTAAGCATGCGTTTCTCGCAGTGTTCCCCAGTTCAAGGGATGCTAATTCCATCTTTCTCGTCACGTGTTTAGACTAAAACTCTTAGACTCATCTCTTTCACTCAAAACCCATTTCTAGATGATCAGCAAATCCTATAAGCTCTGCCTTCAAAATATCCAGAATCTGACCCCTGCTGCTACTGCCCTGGTCCAAGCCATATCTCTTCCCAGATTATCATAGTAGCCTGTCTCTCTATTTTCGTCTTTGCAACCTTCAATCTGAGTCTCAACATGGCAACGAGATGTTCTTTTTAAATGATAAGTCAAATCAAGACATTCCTCTGCTCAAACCCCCCAAAGGCTTCCCATGGCCATCAGAAGATTCTGAGTTGACAGCAGCCTTCAAGGTCCTTGGTGCTCTGGGCTCACATTACTTTCCTGAAGTCATCTCCTTCCTTTCTTCCCACTGTCGGCTCCTCTGAGCCATACTGTTCCCTAAACCTCCAGGGACCTGCATGACTGTCCCTCTGCCTGGACCCTCCTCCCTCAGCCACCTGTACACTCTCCCCTATCTTTTGCCTCTCCAGGTGGTCAGTAAGCATTCGATGAATGAATGAATGCGCGAATGAGTGGATGGATATTTAAATGTGCTGTTAGTGAAGCTGGGCCATGTGACTTGTACTTTTAAGATCAAGGGTTATAAATTCTAAAGCTTTGAGAACCAGCAAATAGAAGCCCATGGTCCCCTAGGAGGGGACTGATGACTGCACCCCCAGGAGCAACCTTTGACAGAGGGCGCTGAGTGGTCTGTGCCTGGCTGGATCACAGGCCTCTGGGGGCTCCACCCCCAAGCAGCCTTGGGTATTCTGAGCACGTGTATCCTGCCAGAGACTCTATTCCTGAGCTCTGCGTCCAGCTATGGCCAGGAAACAGCAAGAGCTGGGGAGGCCAACGACCTGGAGATAGCCGGCAGGTGTCTACCTGTGTTGACTCTCTGTCCCCAGGGAGACTGTGCCACCCAAAGCAGTAGGCGTTCTTCCTGTCTGTGATCTGCACTGGTCCGTGTTGTGGTCTCCGTCCCAGCAGTTGAACCCCTGACTCTCACCCATCCACAGAGCGTTCAGGGTACTGGGGGTGTCCATCTCTTGTGGATGGTGGTTGAGGAGAGGTCAGTAGTCCCAGGGGGGAGATGGAGGAGGGAAGAGTGAACATGGTCAGCGAGACAGTTGCGCTGAGAGTGTTTTATCAAGCACACATATTTCTGGGGCAGCAGAGAGGGTTTGTGGCTTTTATATCAGCGGGAGAAAAGAAGGGCAACACGGCGAAGGCTTTTTGAGAGACAGTCTGTGGAACCTCAGCACAAACTTTCCTTGGCCTCTTTTCTTGATGGGTCTGGAGTTTTGCAAGAGGGGATGCAGAATAAAGTAAGGGCACACTTTTATCCTGTGGAGCCATCTATGTATCAACTTCTCCCATTACCCAGAGCCCATGTCACTTGCTTTAGACTTTTTTTTTAACCTTTTTACAAATGTTTAGGTCTGAACATTGATTTAAAATCCAGGATATCTTTATTTCCTGGTCTGGCCATCATAGTCAAGAATATTACCTGCTCTGTGATGGAGATAGCATTGCTTTGAAATTGTCTCCTGCCGGGCTTGGTGGCTCAGCCTGCAATCCCGTGCCTTGGAAGACTGAGGTGAGTGGATTGCCTGAGCCCACGGGTTCGAAACCCGCCTGGGCAACTTGGCGAGACCTCACCTCTACAATAAATCAAAAATGAGCCAGGTGTGGTAGCGCGTGCCTGTAGTTCCAGCGACTTGAAAGGCTGAGGTGGAAGGATCGCCGGAGCCAAGCAGGTCGAGGCTGTGGTGGCTGGGAGCGGCCATTGCACTCCAGTGTGGGTGACAGAGCGAGACTCCAACTCAAAAAAAAGACTGTAATTCCGGCTACTTGGAAGGCTGAGGCGGAAGGGTTGCTGGAGCCCAGCGGGTCGAGGCTGCGGTGGCCGGGAGTGGCCACTGCATTCTAGTCTGGGCGACAGAATGAGATTCCAACTCAAAAAAAAAAAGAAAGAAAAGAAAAGAAATTGTCTCCTTGGGGAGCGACTCACTCATGAAGAAGGGCTCTCTTCCTTCCTGGCCGGAAAAGGCCCCGGGGTACAGAGGGAGATTGCATGAAAGCGGCACAGGGAAGTAGGGGTCGTTGGCGAATCACAGAGTCAAAGGAAAATGATCCACATTTCAAACAAAATCATGCCTCGTGTATTTCTGCTCCATTGCAATAGGGTGAGTGAGACCTAGTCTTACGGGGACTGCTATCGGAGACATGAGCTCTCTAAGTGCTTAAAATATCTTCTATTTTATTACATATACAAAGGAGCTCTTTAATACAGCGACTGTCTGTGACACGGAAGTCATGTCTCAATTTCCTTTGTCGACTAAAACCACTCTAACCTAGAAAGCGACACCGCCACTGAAAGATTTATCTAACCGGGGTCCCCCAGGCGAGCGAGCTCTTTACATGAGCTCGTTTTAAAAAGAAACTGTTCCCTGACCAAATTACCAAAATTGTCCACCTGTCTTCTGTGAAGACCATGTTTTTATGATTTTTAATAGGTGCAGAATGGGTTTTCCCTGAGAATTGAGGCAGTGAATTGTTTTCTTTAAAAGTGAAAAGTCCTTTGTAATTACAGATAGATTTGTTTCCTCTTTGTGAAGCCATGAATAAATTCACTTGATTAATATTTAGAAAATCAACTTTCTGGGATGTAATCACTTTTTAACAACTCACCAAGGAGCTCCCTGTCATGAAATCTCAATCTGTGCTCCGTAAAAACAAGTCTCAAATGCAAAGCCAGTGAGCCAAAAAATCTCACCAATCCAAGGCCAAGTTTACTAGACATGTGGCACATTTATAAAGCACTAAACTCCGACAATTTTGGCTTCTCTGTGTGAATCCATGAGGTCACATGCAACAGCTAACAGCAGGCAAAGGCTGGTTAGAAAAACACAGCACGGACTCTCAATCTTTCCATAGTCATTCAACAAACACCACATACTAGCCATAAAACTGTCTCTATTTTCATGAAATTAGCAACAGAGGGGATGCCCAAATGAATGAACAGGCATAAGAGATAAGACAGTCCAACATTAAATTATTTTACTGGGGAAAGCACAGGGCATGATGGGAGTGCATGAAAGAGCATCTCACTGGAAGGCTGGGAAGATTGGCCACAGAAATGGCATGTCTGCTGGCAGCTGAGGACCACATCTGAATTAGCCAAACAAAAAGCAAAAGTCACCTTAAGTGCTCCAGTCAAAGGAAGCTGCATGAGCAAAGCCAGTGTGCAATTCAGAATGGCAAATTTCAGGGCTGAACACAGTTCAGTGACTGGCAGGAAGCGTATGAGCATCTGGTACCAAAGACAGCCTCAGGGAGACACAGGGCCAGGTGATGGAGAATTGAGAAACAACTGGGTGTGGTGGTTCCCAACTGTCATCCCAGCACTTTGGGAGGCCAAGGTAGGAGGATCTCTTGAAGCCAGGAGTTCCAGACCAGTCAGGGCAACATAGTGAGACCTCATCTCTACAAAAAATAAAAATAAATCAAATAAATAATCCGGGCATGGTGGCACGCCTGTAGTCCCAGCTACTCAGGAGGCTGAGACAGAAGGATCACCTGAGCCCAGGAGGTCAAGGCTGCGGTGGCCGCGATTGTGCCACTGCACTCCAACGTGGGTGACAGAGTGAGACCCCAACTCAGAAAAAAAATTGAAAAGTGTTGCGGAGATTCTGAACTGGAGTGAGGGCAATGAAGTTGGACACGTGGACTCCTCCAGGGGTCCTTGGTGGAAGAACAGCTGGAACCAGAGGCTTGGGCCAAGGAGGAGGCCAAGGAAAACGGCCTGTGATCTCCAGGTAGACCAGATGGAGCATGGCCTGTGATCTCCAGATGGACCAGACTAAGAGCAGGGAGAGAGAGACCTGTAGGAAGGTCACTAGCTCCTTTTGGACATGCTGAGGTAAGATGCCTGGATGTCCCCAAGAGGAGGTGCGCAGTGCTCAATGGCCACGTTGAGTGCTCATGGGAACTCACAGTAGCCAAAGGCTGGTAGACAGGGAAAATGGGGTGTGGGCCCATAGCCCGCTCGTCTTCAGGGCAATGACATCTCGGCACACACTTAACATTCATGGCACACCTGGTGATATAGCTTCAGAGCTCAGACAGGCAAGTCATGAATCGAGAGCCCTGTCCAAGAGGATGGTGTCTGGAGCCAGAGACTAGATGGCCCCACTTGCTGGAACAAGACAGAAGAGGACCCTCTGGCACTTGCCATTTAAAGACTGACAGAACACTCAAAAGATACTGAGATGGGGATGTTGTCCAGTAAGACACAAAGAAAACGATGGAACCGTGGAGGTAGGGAATGATGGCAAACGTCACCTCCAAAACAGCACCTGGAAGAGAAGGAACAGCACCCATGCTGCAGAGAAGAGGCACGAGGCGTTGCCCACTGGGCTTAGGAATGGGGAAGCTGGGAAAGAGGCCAGAGGACTGGAGGGAGGTGGGGTGATGACGAAAGGAAGAAGCGGTTTCTACGTGTCTTCTGCGCGGTGGTTGAAGCACACAAAAGAGGCTGTGATGGTGAAGGGAGGCCGTGAGGAGTGTCTGTGCTAAGATAGGAGGGACCATCCTAAGGATCCTTTAGCTGATCCCTGTGGGATTCCACGGGACCAAGATACTCCTGTGTACATGAAGTATTCCCAGCGCTTTAGATGATGTACTTGTGTATGTATTGAGGTTACACCTCTCAACATGGAAACTAACCTTGTTAACAAATGTGGATTCAGTGACGACAAAACCCCAGGCAGGAATATCAGGGCAATGCAGATACGAGCAAGCTCACCTTGGTGCCTGCATCACCTGCTGTTGTGTTGTTGGCTGGTTTTGAAGTGTGTTTTGTGAGAGACATGCCTGGTCCACTTCCCTTCAGAGCCGCGGAAAGTCAGCTTTGGAAGGTTTCTCCCCCACGGCAAAGCTCATCTTATCCAACCTGTTCTTGCATTTCCTTCATGAATCCCCGTCAAGAGGTCCTTCGATCTGTGCTTGGAAAGTTCTGGGTGTTCATAACTTCAGAAGCAGCTTGGTATGACTCGGAGCACTTCTGGTTTCCAGAAAGTTCTCCCTAGGGTGGGGTCCAAATTGGCTTCCCTTGACTCTCTTCAGCTGGGGGTGAAGAATTCAGATATTGAAGTCAAACTTCCTGGGCTCAAATTCCGGTTCTGCCACTGCCAAGTCTTGTGATCTCTGCTGCCACGGTGTCACCCACCCTGTATAATCACCTGATCTGTCTAACATCTCTGCCGCTGCCTGACCTCAGCTGCCTCAAGGCCTCCCTCTCTCGAGAGGGTTTGATATCAGAGCCCACTTCCCAGGCTCCTACTAGAAGTAACTAGGTGATGTACAGCATCTAGGACCAAGTATCCCATCTCTACAAAAATAGAAATAAACTCCAAAACAGGGAAATTCAATAATTTTTTTTAAAAATTTTACTTAATTTTAATTTTTGTGTTTTAGAGACAGGGTCTCCCATTCTCACCTAGGCAGAAGTACAAGGATGCAATCACAGCTCACCACAGTCTCAACCTCCTGGGTTCAAGAGATCCTCCTACCTCAGCCTCTCAAGTAGCTGGGACTGCAGGCATGCACCACCGTACCTGGCTAATTTTTAATTTTTTTGTAGAGATGAGGTCTCACTCTGTTGCCCAGGCTGTTCTCAAACTCCTAGGCTCAAGCAATCCTCTTGCCTCAACCTCCCAAAGCGCTGGGATGGTAGATGTGAACCACTGTGCCAGGCCAATGGTCTTGACACATTCCAACCTTTCAAAAATGTCAAGGAATGTCTCATGGGGCTGTTTTTTCCCTTCTCAATGTCATGAGTTCCTTCACAGCCTCTCGTCTGACATGACCCTACACTCTCTCACCACCCTGCTCACGCTCCTTCGAACATGGGTTCATTTTATCCCCTGGAGTCCATTGGTTTCCACCCTTGGCAATTCCTGGAATGGGACCAGAGACTCCAGATGGCTTGTCCGAACTGGAGAGAGAGCTCGTCACTTTCAGCTTTCTTGACCCTGACGATCCATTGGGGCTGCTGGTGATGCCCCAGCTTCAGCTTTGGCTCTGGTCCTGCTATGGCGCCTGGGGCGCAGGACATCACGGCCCAGCCTCGGCCAGCCCCTACAGAGTGCCTGTCCTGCAGACCAGCTCCCAGGCCTCAGACCCTAGCGCCGTCCTGCCAACCTCTCTGTGCTTATTTCCTTTTCTGTAAAACGGTGTCACGATAGTCACATCTGTCTCATGGAGGTCATTGAAATGTAAAGGATCTCAACTACATCCTCACACAGCCGGGTGCCCAGCACAGAGGCAGCTGACACGATGTTGACGATGATCACCATTCTTACAGTAGTTCTATCCCATGTGTGGGAGGCTATGCTGGTCTGTTCCAGTGCTTGTCTTGAAAATACAAATTTGTTCCAGTGCCATTGACAGAAGAGGGGATGATTTGAGCTCGGTGTGAAACTCCTGTTTCCTTGTGGGCAGAGTCACCTGGGATCCACGCTAGCTGGACAGAGCAAAAGAGGAACACTCGAAACACACATGTGCCCGGCCTCGATGCCCACTGCAGTCTCGGTCTTTCGGTCCATGTGACTCGCACAAGCTGCCGCCACGCCTTCTCCCGACTGCACTTCACAGTAATTTGTGAACCGTGAGCCTCATGCCTCCCACGAGCACGCTCCGGGGCTTTCCAGGCAAGGTGCGTTATTTATTGTAGTTGTTGTGTATTTCTTAACCACTCAATAAAAGCATAGACAACAAAAGTAAAAACAAGCAACTAGGACTATAATAGGCTAAAAATGTCTGCATAGCAAAGGAAACAACAAAATGAAAGAGAACTTACAGAATGGAAGAAAACATTTGCAAATTACAATTGTGACAAAAGGTTAATATATAAAACATAAAGAACTCATATAACTCAATACAAAAAAAAAAAACCAAAAAACAAAAACAGAACAACCATCAGGCCTCCCAGAAGAAACTTACCAGATCACCATATCACTGCATCTAGACAAGGAGACCCAAGATCCCTCTTCTGTCAGAATTGATCACCTGCTGCTTATTGACCAACTCCTCTTCCTTACCTCTCCCTAATTCATGTTTTCTTGCACATAGTTACATTTCTTCCCTGCTATATAAACCTCTAATTTCAGTCAGTTGGGAAGATGGATTTGAGATTTGTTTCCCATCTCCTGGCTGATGTCACTCACATTAAAGAACCTTCTTCCCTGGCAAATCCTCATCTCAGTGATTAGCTTTCTGTGTGGCAAACAACCGGACCTTGATTGAACTTCTGGAGTTCAGCAACCCAGTCAAGAAGGCATTTGGATTTAATTTCATCATTTCACATTTGAAACATAGTCAACTGCTTGCCAAAAATACATGTTTTTCTTTCTCTGTGTGTATATGGAGGAGAAAAAAATAAAGAACAATGTGAAATGGTAAAGGGGAAAACAATGTGTAATACCATGCTGGATTAGTTTTTCGTTGGTTTTTTTTTTTTAATGTGTCACTGTCCTGTGGGGTCAGACTGTGTCCTGACTTCATTTCCTCCTAAGCCCCGTGTTTTTTATTTCATGGTTGTGCACAAAACGGTGATGTCCAGGCCATGGGTGACACGTTGGGGCAGGACTGACAGCGATGGTCTCTGCCAAGCTTTGCAGACTCTCAGAGTATCGTGACCCTCGTTCTGCTGTTCATGAGGCTTGACATTTCAAATCTTCGTGTCCTCCATGGCTTTGATGAGAATACGTCACTACATAGCTCTACATCACTGAGGGGAAGGGCTGTCTTCTGGGGAGAGCCTTACAAAAATGAGAAAGGCATTTCCTCTGGGATAAATCTCTTGGCGATAAGAATGAATTGCACATCATGCCATCAGTTTAACTAGGTATTTTCCGATTTAGTTTTAGAAAGCAGGGACATCCCCCCCTTACCGAATCTTCGTTCTCAAAGATGCCTTAAGCGATACAGGGCTTTGGACTGTGGATGGCATAGTGAGCGACCTCTGAGTCCAGACCCTCGCCCCAGAGGCAAATTGGGGTGGTTCTGGGAAGTGAGCATCTCGCCAAGTCACCCATCTGAGGTAACAGAGCCAAGGCCCCTGGCTCTCGGCGGTTCACACAACACCAGGCTGCTCCCCAGTGATATGCTCACAACTTTGTTTTCTTGTCATCCAGGCGGGAGTGCAGTGGCATGACTACAGCCTCGATCTCCCGAGCTCAGGTGATCCTTCCCAATAAGCTGGGACTACTGGCGTGTGCCACCATGCCTAGTTAATTTATCTGTTTCACTATGTTTCCCAGACTGGTGTCGAATTCCGGGGCTCAAGCAATCCTCCCTCCTCAACCTCCCAAAGTGCTGGGATTATAGGCAGCAACTTTATACCCTCATAATCACGCCGCAGCTGGCCAGGAGTCAGACCCAGTTACCACAGTGATAGTTGTATACACCAGGCAGCTTTCCCCGCCTGCTCTATTTTTTGAAATCGAGACATAATATTTGCACATAGTTATGGGACACATGTGAAATGTGTTACCTGCATAGACTGCAATGATCTAGCCAGAGTATTTGGGGTGTGCATCGCCTCGAGCATTCTCTGTTGGGAGCATTTCAAGGCCTCTCTCCCAGTAACTTTGAAATGCCCAGTATTCTGTCATGAACTACCATCACCCGATCGCACTGTCGAGCACCAGGACTCAGGGACTTAGCCTCCCATCCAGCTGTGTCCGCACCCTTTGTGAACAGCTTTTCCAGCAGGCGAAGAGAATCAACACTCACAGCTTTTCCAAAGCTTCCAGGAGCTCTGGGATGTGGCTGATGTGACCCCAGGGCCTGCCTTCTACCTGAGACAGGACACTGGCCATGCCCTTGCCAGGATGTTGGAGGCAGCTGCCCCAGGAAAGAGCCTCCTTTTGCCTTCACAGCTAATGTGGGCGTTATGAACTCGGACTGTAACAGGAGAACAGACCTGTCCCTGGGAAGAAACGTCCTCTTCTCGTCTCCTCCTCTGCTGATGGTTGGGGGTGAATGGCAGCCAGGACTCATGAAGCCAGGAGACCCTCCTTTACCAGGCAGGAATCGCCCCTGGTCTCCACTGGTGTTGCTCATTACAGCGAAATACCACTAAAGACGCCTACCTGAGTCCCTCCGGATAAGCACATGCTCTTGTTTGTGTTGGAATGACACCTATTAATTCTACACTGGGACCATCAGAGTCAATTAGTTAATTTGCTTAAAAGTATAGAACTTGTAAGGGACTTTGGCATGATATCTTGGCTTATCCTTTCATGTGCTGGTTTATTTCTTGGCTAATTTCGTTCTCTGCTTATTTATCTCAGGGAAAGCTCCTGGCTCAAAGTCTCTATTCTTTTGTCTGTGTGTTTGCTTAGAATCGGGAACGCACACATTGGCCACACGAATTGAAAGGTCTACAGAGGCAGAGCAAGGAAGAGAAGTGACCCTCTTTCTGGTGCTTCTCTTCTGCCAGGGAGAGAGGAGACTACTCTTTGTCAAATCATAATGTGCCCCTCTTTTGGATGGCTTTTGCATTCACAATTTTGTGTATGTGTGTGTGTGTGTGTGTGTGTTTGTGTACGTCACACAGATGGTAATACATACTCATTCTTAACTGGGGATAACTTTGACTTCCAGTGACATCGACAATGTCTGGAGATATTTCTGATTGTCACAAGTGGAGGCTGGTGCTCAGGCATCAGGTGGGTGGAGGCCAAGGATGCTGGAGGCCAACCTCCACCGCAAAAGGACCGTCCAACCCAAAATGCCAACTGAGCTGCCAGAAAGCACCTCAAGCACCTCCAGCATTACTTTACCATTCGACCTCTCACACTGTTGTGACTATCCTTCCTCAAACAATGTAGCGTCTGGAGGATGGAGAGATGAGAGTTTGGGTGGCTCAGCCTGTAATCTCAGCACGCTGAGAGGCCGAGGTGTGTGGATAGCCTGAGTCCGCAGGTTCGAGACCCGCCCGGGCAACTTGGCGAGACCTCATCTCTACAATAAATCAAAAATTAGCCGGGCGTGGTAGCACGCACACACCTGTAGTTCCAGCTACTTGGAAGGCTGAGGTGGAAGGATCACTGGAGCCCAGCAGGTCGAGGCTGTGATGGCCGGGAGAGTGCCACTACACTCCAGTCCAGGTGACAGAGTGAGACTCCAACTAAAAAAAAAAAAAAAAGTTTTGGGTGGGCGGGAGCTCTGTTTTGTCTGTGATATCCCAGCTCCTGCCAGAGGGCATGGGGCCTAGGAGCCTCTGGGGCGTGTGCTTTGAATGCTTAGGCGAGAGGCATTTAAAATAAAATTATATTAAACTAAATGTGCTACGGGTTGTCATTCTTTCTTCAAACCCTCACCGCCCAATTGTATAGACTAGAGTTGCATTAAACTACCATAGAGGAATCCAGCTTTGGCAATTTCTTGAAATCCAAAGGAAAACAACAGAAGTTCTAAAGGATAATTTCCATTTTAGAAACAAATGTTCGAGAAATTAGCTGCGTACAGGAAGCCCTGGGTCCTTCACCTGTCCTCAGTTAAAAACACATTATTAAAACAAGCAGAAAGCTTGCCCGGGCGCTTAAACGAGGAGGCCAGTCAGCGAGCCTGCATGAAAGGCATCGCAGAACACACAACTGAGAAGGGAGAAGGTGTTTCAACTTCATCAAAAGGCCTGCAAACGACGGCACTCTTTGTACCTGCGCTTTCAGGAAGTTTTTCTGGCCTGATGTTTATTTTAAACCGGAACGGCTTACAGAGCAAAGCCTCTTTCCAAAGATGCTTCGCACGTAGCAATCCTAGTGATGACCTCTACAGTTCCAGGCTGGACAGAGCTGTTACCGATAGGGGGAAAATAGATCCCTTTAATCAGCTTTAAAAAAACATTGTGAACAGTCACTTCTCCTATTTAAAAGTTTAACTTTACTTTCATCAATTTATAATCAGAGTTCCTCTGGCATGTGTGATTCCTGACAAACAAGGATAAAAGTCTGGTACCCCCATGGCTAATGAGATGATTAAACAGCAGGGGCCAAGTTTTTAATTACTACGGGCGATGCACTGGAGAGGTGCCCGTGGTCTTTTCTGTTGCATGTCTAAGTTGTAACTTCAGGCTTATGACAGTCCTGCTGAGCTCCACTGCCTTTGATGATCACTCATTTTTGTCTCCTGAGAACATACAAAAATTTCTGAGCTGGAATCCTGGGGGGCTGGCAATTATTGGCGTAACCTGGCACAGGTTCCCTCTTCAGCCGTCACCGCTCGGTGAGGATCCAGTTTCTTAATTCCTGCCCTCACACCGAAAAGGGAAATTGGACGTCCAAAACGTCTATGAACTTTCCTGCGCAGACGGTTCCGCTCTTGCCTTACCAGCGTGGGCTTCCCATTAATAATAAAATACTTAATTGAATCGGGAGATTTCTAGTTTAGGCTTTTTCATGTCTTTTCTTTCAAAGTCATGCTTGGAATTTGTTAAAAAACCTTATTTATATACACCCTCATAGGTCTACACTGTACGCATCACGTGAAGCTCTGCAAACACATTTCTAGCGATCTTCCCTTTATTACTGCAGACAGGTGCTGTTATATGTCGAATGTAAAGGTCAGATGCTCTTTCCCTGTTTGAAATGAAAACCAGGGGTGGATTCCATTAATTCTCACATGCACAAAGCACAAACGTACACGCACAGATACATGAATGCCTCAGTGGCTGACTAGAGCACTCAGCAGTAAGGTTTGCTCCAAAACTGTTGTTGCTTATGAAAATATAAGCCCAGAGGTAATCTGAGTTGGGGCCAAATGGCCACTTGACTTCCTTTTAAATTTAGGTCCAGGTCAGGTGCGATGGCTCAAGTCTGTAATTCCAGCACTTTGGGAGGCCGAGGTGAGGGGATTGTCTGAGTCCACAGGTTCAAGGACAGCCTGGGCAACCTTCTGTCTCTGCTTTCCAAGTAGCCAGAACTATAGGTGTGTGCTATCACACCCAGATAATTTTTTTAAATTTATTGTAGAGATGAGGTCTTGCCAAGTTGCCCAGTCTGGTCTCGAACCCTGAACTCAGGTAATCCTCTCGCTTCTGCCTCCCAAAGTGCGGGAATGACAGGTGTGGGCGCTTGCACTTGGCTGTCAAGTTTTTGATTACTACCTCATTTTATCCTCAGAATCTTGGAAATTAGACAGATACTACTGTTTGCAGATAAGGAAACTGAGGTTCAAAAATATGATTTGCCTCGCTAGAGACCACAGAGCAACTAAGAGCTAGAACCAAACACTCTTTTTCTATTTATCTTCTCCTTGATTTCTGTCTTACCACATGCCTGCCATGGTTTATAAACTTACTGTCCTTTAGAAATAACAGTCCCAAGGCAATCTATGCTCCAGATAAACAATGCATAAAACAGTTAATATTCTGCATAAGATAACTTGATATGAACATGACCATAAAATACTAGTCATTTCAGCTACATTCTGACATAATTGGAAGTCTTTAAAAAATGTGGCAAACTATGTACACAGAGATTAAGTAACCCCAGCTATCAAAGTGATACATTTTGAAATCTGTGTATAAATCTTATACTATCAAAGATTACATAAATCTCAACTATAGCATACTGTTAACAACATTTTCATATTCCAGTAACTGTGGCATAGTTAAAACCCTTACATCAGGCAGACCAGAGAACACGGTATAGAAATTTCAAGTCAAATGAGGGCTTGACATTATTGTCAAATACATGTACACAGGTGAGCAGTACAGCAGAAGCATGCAGAGCTCTTTTTCAAACAAGCATTTTTCCTTCAAGAGCTCATAAAGCAAAGACCTTTCATGGGTCAAACTGCTCAACTGTGAGAACTTTTTAGCCAAACAACTTATCAAATGGTTTAGATTTGGGCAGGAAGGAAGGTGAGAGCAAGTCATCACCAGGTTAACGGATAACAGGGGCTGGCCATGGATGGACCAGGGTGTGCGTGCTTCTGCCTGGTCACTCCAGAGTCTTAGACGTTGATCCCTACAGAAGCCAGCCACCATGCTTAGAATCCCACCTGCACGGCCTTGAGTCCTATCAGCCACGCAAGGAAAGAGCATAATTCCCCTTCCCTTTCTTGTGATAAAGAATCGTGGAGAGGGCATGGCGGGGGAGCCTCTGTGAAGCTCAGATGCGGCTGATTCTGAAGCCGTGGGGGACTACTGGGAACTGCAGCACAATTACAGTTTCATTGTTCTTCCTCTCTGCCCCTTCCTCTTCCGCCTCCCCTTCCTCCTCCTCCATCTCCTCTTTGTCTTCATCTTCTAATCTGCCTTATTTTTAGAGCGAGTTTTAGGCTCACAGAAATAGAGAGCAGCACATGCAGAAGGAACCCCTGTACCCTCCGTTTCCACACACACAGCCTTCCTGCCATCCACCTCCTTCACCAGAGGGTCCATGTGTCACACTTGGTGAACCTGTGCAGACACATCATGATCGCCCGAAGCCCACAGTTCACGTTAGGACTCACCCTTGGTGTGGCGCTGTCTATGGGTTTGGACTGATGTGTAATGGCATGCGCCCACCATGATGGTGTCACACAGAGTCCCTTCGCGTCCCTAAATCCCCGTGCTCTCCCCATCCACCCTTCCCTCCGCAGTCCCTGGCAACCACTCTTGGAGCATTTCACCGTCTCCATGGTGTTGCCTTTTCCGGAATGTCACGTCATCGCAATCATACAAGATGGAGCCTTCTTTTGCTTCAGAATATGAGTTTATGATTCATCTGTGTCTTCTTGTGACTTACAGCTCATTTCTTTTTAGCATGAAAAAATATTCCCTTTTCTGGATAGGCCACAGTTTGTCATTCATCTGCTGAAGGATGTCTTGGTTGCTTTCAAGTTTCGGCAATTATGGAAAGGCTTCTGTGAACATCTGTGTGTGGGTTTTTGTGTAGACAGAAGTCTTCAGTTATGTGGCAAATACTAAGGAGCGTGACTGCTGGGTCACATGATAAGAGCATGCTTTGTTTTAAAGCAGGTCTCCTGGAGGTAGGGTAGAGTGGGGGTTCACCAGTGACTAGAAGGGAAGGGGTGAGGAAAGATGAAAAGAAGTTGGTTACGGGCAACAAAAATGCAGTGAGATAGAAGGGAGTAAGTTCAAGTACTTGGTAGTACAGTAAGGAAGTTGTGATTAACAATGATTGATTGTATATTTCAGAATAGCTAGAAGAGAAGAAGCGTCAATTTCCCAACACAAGGAACAGCTAAGTGGTCGAGGTGAGAGAAATCCCACTTACCCTGATTTGATGGTTACACATCGGATGCATGTTCCAACATGTCACATGTATCCCAAAATGTGCACAACTATTATATATCAGTGAAAAATAAATAAGCCGGGCAGATGGCTCATGCCTATAATCTCAGCATTTTGGGAGGCTGAGGTGAGAGGATTGTCCGAGCTCAGGGTTCAAGACCAGCCTGGGCAAGTTGGTGAGACCTCGTCTCCACAATAAATCAGAAAATTAGCTGGGTGTGGTGGCATATGCCTGTAGTCCCATCTGCTCAAGAGGCTGAGGTGGAAGGATTGCCTGAGCCCAGCAGGTCGAGGCTGCAGTGGCCATGAGCGTGTCATTGCACTCCAGCCTGGTGACAGTGAGACTCTGACTCAAATAAATAAATAAATACAATTTTAAGAGAGCATGTTTAGTTTTGTAAAAAACTGCTGAACAGTCTTCTAAACTGGCTCTATCATTTTACATTCCCATCAGCAATGACTGAGAATTTCTGTTCTCCATATCCTCACCAGCTTCTGGTGCTGTGACTGTTTTCGATTTTGACTGTTCTAATAGATGGATAGTAATCGCTCACTGTTTTATGTTGCAATTCCCTCATGATATAAGGTGTCGAGCATTTTTTCATAAGCTTACTTTCCATCTGTCAGTCTTCTTTGGTGAGCTGTCTAGGCAGGTCTTTTTCCCATGTTTAATTAAGTGTTTGTTTTTTGTTGTTGAATGTATAGGAGTTATTTGTACACATTTTATTAAATGTGCATTCTGCAAATTTTTCTCCCAATCTATGCTTACCTTATTATTATCTTGACATTGTTTTTCACAGGGCAGACATTTTTTCTTAAAAAAAAATAAAGTCCAGTCTGCCAATCCCTTTTTTCATGAAACATGCCTTTGGGTATTGTATCTGAAAAGTCATCGGCAAACCCACATTGTCTGTATTCCCTCCCCTGCTGTTTCCCAGGACTTTTATACTTTTGCATATTGAGTTCAGGTCTGTGATCCATTCTAAGTTAGCTTCCTGGGCGGGTGTAAGGGTCTGTGTCTAGCTTCATTTTCTGCATGTGGAGATTCAGCTGTCCCAGCTTGTTGAAAGCTATCTTGCTCTGTGGTATATCCCCCTGCTCTTTGTCAAAGATCAGTTGCCTTTGTTTATGTGGGTCTATTTCCAGGTTTTCTATTCTGTCTCATTGATCTGTTTGTCTATTCTTTCACTGATACTGCACTGTCTTGATCGCTATAGCTGTCATAAGTCTTAAAGCCGGATTGTGGCAGTCCTCCGACTTTGGGTTTCTCCTTCAATATTGACTGTGTGGGGTATTCTGAGATTTTTGCCTTTCCATATAAAATCTAGATCAGTTTGTTGATAGTTACCAAATAATTTGCTGAGATTTGGATTGGTGTTGCATTGAACATACAGATGAAGTTGAGAAGAACTGGCATCTTGACGGTGTCGAGTCTTTCTACCCATGAAAATCCGTATATTTAGCCCCTCTTTGATGTTTTGGGGTACAATGTTGCAGTGGAGACCACCGCTGCTATAGACCGACCACAGAGCTCAGTGGTTGTGGTGCCAGACAGCCAAGGTCAAGTGCTGCTCTGCCTCTCAGCCAGATTACAGAATCCCTCAAGGTGTGAGCTTGCCGATCTATAATTTGGGGTGATCATGGCACTTCGCCCATTGCGTAGGTGACACAGGACATACGCTCACACCAGGCACACGGCAACTGTGCCTTATTATTGTCCTTTTCAGCTTTTTGAACTTCACAAATACAGGGTCTGACAATTAGGTTCGCAAACCATCCTAGAAAAAGTGTCCCATACCTCAGCACTGAATGTCACTACGCTCACCTTTGAAGGACTCCCCTTGGGAAGCTGTGACCCGATGCCAGTGCCTTGTCCACACATCAAAACACTCTTTTTCTGGTATGGCCAATCCAGAATGATCAAGCTATGGCCTGGGTTCAGTGAGCAATTGTACCATCCAAAATGCTGGAGAGGTGATTTGGTTCCATTTTAGAGAGATTGCAAGAGTTAGCCATTCTGGACCAGGCTTAGCTTTGGAAGTTCATGAAATGGCATTGAGTCTGAGGGTGTCATGTAGCAGAGCAAGTAACATGCAAGACCCTCAGCATTATGACCAACAGTGATGGCTGTGAGGATGTCATTACTCTCAGCTGACCCTTCTCGCTAAGAATAGGTCAGCTGGAGAAGGGGTGAAATCAGTTACAATGAGCCTCACATCACACGTCAGGGAACACTCTCATGCCAAGAGACTTGTTTCAGTTGCAAGAATTAAAATGCTCAAGATTGGGCAAGGACGTTAAGCCATTCCATTCTCTTTCCTGAAAGTTTCTAAGGGTCATTGGATAATGGTGCAGAAAGCCTCGAGTCTAGCATGAGCCGGAGACACATGAGCTAATTACTTTATCCCTTCCAGTATCAGCCCCCTCTGCTCTGAAATGAGAACCTGAATATTGTCATGAAGGATTGCTGTGAGGAAAAGAGATGACATTGTTAAAAATCCCAACACATCATAATTGCTTTAAAAAAAATAGCAACTGTGACTATAATGCCTAGCTCTCTTTGCTACTACATTTCAGATGAACTCAGGAAAAGTAAGAAGGTCAGCATGAATTGAACTGTAAGGATGAAACGTACAAACACAAAAAAGCTGTGACAGGAAGGGGCTGGGCTCGGATGACTCTGGCTGGGTGTCAGAAGGGTGGTGTAAAGTCTATCTGCACCCCGGGAAAGACCCAGATAACACATTGTTGCATGAGAAAACTGAAGTCACAGGCAATGGCTCCATATGGATGTGCTTACACTTATCCAGGCAGATTGATAGAAAAGGGTGCAGAGATGGAAAACCAGCAGGGCGTCAGCAGCATCACCTCTGGGAAGAAACCCCAGTGCAGGTCTGAGAGGGAGAGAGGAGAGAAGCAGGGACAGACGGGCTTCCAGTGTTTATGCCCTACATACTGTTCAGTTTTATTTACAATGATCATTCATTTCTGTATCCCCTCACAATGTTTTAACATGTTCAAAACGATTTCTTAAAATCACAGCTTCAGAGTATGGCATGCTAACACACTAGAGACCAAATTAGGATGAAGGTATATGTGCCGGAGTGTGGCACTGTAGGAGTAACTTTGTAAAGGACATCTGTGCAGGCAGACTTGTCTTCTTATGTGGACATTAATCCTCTCTAGAAAGAGACCTGGAAACCAGTAATAATGGCACTCCCTGAGCAGAGAGCTTAAAGGTTTCTGGTCTGAGGTGAAACTGCCACTTCCTTTTCACTTGGCACCCTTTGAATTTTGTTTTTGTATGTGTGCTACCTATTTAAAGATAATTATTTTTATGTTGAAATAAATAACAGAAAGCAAAAATTTAGATGCCCAAGTAATAAGTTAATACATGCAAAACCAGATGGTCATCACACTTGAAGCATCCCAAATAGGGTTAGAGTTCTTTTCTCTACTATTGGCTTTTCAGATCCATTTTAGGTGAAGTCTGGATGAAGAGGTGAACAAAATAGCTGATTTAAAGAAAGTGTCCAGGATCCTAAGATTCTAAAAGCTCTCATCGGAAAGCGCAGTGGAAATGGACTTTGAAAGTCCAATTTCCAAACTGGAAAAACATGGAAGAGTTTTTAAAGTATCTAATCAATAAAAGTCAGTAGATATTTACTATCTATCGCATTGCAGTCACAGCACTGAGCTGGGCTTCTATTTGTTTGCCAGATTTCTATGGGGAAGTTATAAAACTAAGTTGTTTGGTGGAATCTAGATAACAAAAGCACCAATAGTCTGCGCGACTTGGGAAACCATTTGAGAGTCTCAGACACTCAAGGAGAAGCAGCTATCGTTGCCTGATGCCCGTGAGATTTCCAAACCACGCAAGTGTTGGCCTCTTTGCCGGCTGAAAGTGCTGCTGCTGGTCTGACGTTCTTCAGTGTCCCAGGCTGAGCATGTTCACTGTCATCTTGTCATGTCGGAAATGAGCGAAAGTCACTGGTTTGGGTCAGAATGGACTCAATATGACTGTTGCCTGGTGGATGGGTGAGTTGAAACTGGCACCCACGGCTAGCACTTCGACAGTCTGAAATCAAAACAAGCGAGCAATTCGCAGCGAGCTTGCTTTGTGCCAACTGTCAGCAAGAGCATGCGGGCACACCGTCTCCTGCAAAGGGGAATAAGACGCTTCTGTTGTTGACAAATAGCATCCCGGCTTTCCTTGCAGATACTATCCTCGGCTCGTATAGCATCGCCGCCTTTTGGATGGCAGATTGTTTAACAAATTCAAAAAAAATTAAATTATCTAGCTAGCGGAGCACGGAGGCCAGCCACTTACCCCAGGCCAGGAAGATGAAAGGCGTCGCTCTCCATGTGTGGGGCGGTGGCGCGTCAGGACAATCTCCCAGTGCCACAGACGCTCGGGAGACCCGCGCCGGGCCACGTGACGCTGCCCCCGCTATGCTAAAAATGCATTCCTATTTTTTCAAGCATGCTTCCATTAAAGAGGGCACATCTGTTTTAAGTCCTCTTTTATGAAAATGACCGAGCTTCCTCAGCGTGCTTATCTTTTAATTTCGAGATTCTTTGTAGCAATAACTTGAGATAATAACCAACCGTATTTCTGGCCCCTTTAAAAAATAAAGGGGAATGGGTGAGCCATGTGAGAGCTTTGAACTCGCTCGCCTAATCCGCCCCCTTCGGGCCTGGGTGGGAAGGGTCTCTCTGCGCGGTGAGAGCGGCTGGTCCTGGATGCTCAGCCTGGCCCCAGCCCTCCGGGGCCCAGCTGGAGGCTCCGGCCTGTTCATCAGCAACCTCGGCAGGGGGGAGCCCGCTCTCTCCCAACGCTGGCAGCAAAGCCGCACTACCTTTTCAAGCCTCTTCCTTCCCCGCCCCCAAACATTCTCCACAAATTTTCTCGCCCCTTCCCCCCGCGGGAGGGGTTCCGTGAGCGTGCATGACACGGGGCCAAGTTTTCACACCCACCCGGCATTGTGTTTTGAAGAGCACCTGGCGGTCAGGATTGCATCTGCCACCCGTCTTTCTGCTTTTCTTCTTCTTAACAAAATATCATTTATTTTTTCATTCGCTCATTCACGCATTCGTTTTAATAGCTTTAGGGGTGCGGGTGGTTTCTGGTTCCACGGGTGAATTATTTAGTGGCAAAGAGGTCAGGGTTTGAAGGGCACCCTCCACCCCCACCTGGGCACATGGGACAGGAGAGGTGATTTTTTTTTTATCCCTCCTTCCCCACCCCTTTCTGTCCCTTATCCCATTCTCTGTGTCTCTAACAGATCCTTACTTCAGTTCTTTCTTATAAGTGAAAATATGCGGTGTCTGATTTTCCATTCCTGAGTTAGTTCATCGTGTAGGAGGATGGTTTCCAATTCCTTCCATCCAAGTTGCTGCAAGAGATATTATTTCATTCTTTTTTTTTATGGCCGAAGGGTATTCCATGGTGTGTGTGTGTGTGTGTGTGCACGTGCACGCGCCTGGTGGATGGGTGAGTTGGGGCTAGTGCTGTATGATAGCACTTTGACCAACTGAAATCAAAAGAAGCAAACATGTAAAAGTAAGCTTGCTTT
Organism: Cephalopachus bancanus; assembly: GCA_027257055.1. Classification (NCBI taxonomy): domain Eukaryota; kingdom Metazoa; phylum Chordata; class Mammalia; order Primates; family Tarsiidae; genus Cephalopachus; species Cephalopachus bancanus. The sequence continues at coordinate 3,289,845 of JAPVLO010000269.1, forward strand.
GTGCCACTGTCACTATCTATATGTATTGACACATGACATTTTCACTGGTCACTGATCACAAGTCACTAAACGCTGGGCATTTAGGCTGATGCCGCCGCACCTTTGCACTTGTGAATTGTGTCGTGATGAACTTACACATGCAGGTGTCTTTCTTGGCTACCCACCTCTGCTCCTTTCCCGCTGCTGTCTCAGGCTCAGGCTGTTCAGAGATGGGATCCAGGACTGAGCTGAGTTTGACTTGAGATCCTTCTCCCTTCTCTGAACTTCCTGCTCCAGTCCTTCTCAATGCCTCCTCTGAGCACCATGGAGACGAGAAGCTTGGGAACAGAAAGCTCAAGAATACGCACTCAGCCTCTGGAGACAACGAGTCCTGTCAGGGACCATGGCGCAGCTCCCGCCAGGTGACCATCAGCAAGAGATGCAGCTGAATTCCGTGTCCCTTCCTGTACAGAGAGGACAGGGACATTGCCAGCAGTCTGGTGACCCAAGGACGGGGACATCACCGACAGTTTGGGCATTTGAAGATGGGGCCTCACAGAGACTGAGACACTTCCCTGTGAGCCGCATGACGTGCCGAGGTCAAAGATAAACATGGGGAATGCAGTGACTGGCTCGTTCTTGACCACCTAGAAGCCCGAACATCCCCCTCCTGACAGCATGCAGTCCTCTTGCCGTGTTCACAGCAACAACATGGACCTGTGCATTCCCTGAATACATAACCACACACGGCTGGAAATGATCATCCAATCCAGAGAAACACCATGGAGTTCGACTTTTCCCTGCTCCGCGCAGTGCCACAGTCTTTCTGTCTTTATCTCAGCAGAGAGGGTCAGAAATGGAAGTGAAATGTGAACGTATTAGTTCTGCTTTCATTAGCAGGCCTGGGAATCAGTGTTCAGACTGGACTGGTGGTGACGTGGCTCTCCGTCATGGCACACTCTCCTTACCATAGGGCACTGGATGTTGAATTCATTTACTGTTTAAAAAATCAAGTGAATCAAAGACTTTTGCTCACCGTCGGCACACACTTATTATGCACTTACTGCATACAGGAAACACGCAGGAGAAATGCCCATCGATAGCTGTTTCCTGGAAGATCCAGATCAAGTTGGTGAGAGGAGGCCTATGGTGAGAAAAAGCACGTACCTCACTCGGGACCTTAGTTGACAAGTGTCGAAGAGCAGGGGTGTTTACTCAGAGTTTAATGAACAATGTTCCTCTCGGCGCTAGCAACAATGATACAGACAAGCAAAGTTTCTGCTGCCAATGGAGGTTATATACTGGTGTGGGAGGCGATGGAGGGCTGCAAATAAATGTGAAAACAGATAAAACGTGTATTTTCAGATAACTGTATAAGCCATGACAAAAATCGGACAACAATGGGGTGGGGGTGGGGCAGAGTAATGTTCCCACCGCCTCTGGGAAGGTGACACCAAAGGGATCCTGGAGGAGAGGACACGGGAGAGGAAGGCTGAGGCTGGGAGCGGGCTGCAAGGAGGTCAAGGAGGTGAGGGGGAGTGAGACAGCTTTGTCTTCCACACAGAGTGCTACCCGCTTGACGCGTGTGTGAGTCAAAACAGGTTTCTGGTGCGGCTGGTGCAGGTGTGTGCTGGGGATGTGCCTCTGTTTCTTCAAAGTGGTGCAAGCCTGCTATCTTCTAGCCGCACCCAGAGTAGCCAGGGCCAGGGCTGGGGGGTTTTGCCCCAACCTCACTAGAATCACCCAGAGTTCTGACCACTCACGGGCTGGCCCCTTCTAGGCGGTTCCAAGGTGCTCGAAAGCTGACAGCTGCACATGTGGCGTCTCGGTCGTGGGACATGACAAAAGTTGTGTCGTCTCAGATTAACAGCCAAGAGGCATCCACCAGGCTCCTCTGCCTCGGGACCGTGTACATGTCGCACCCTGGCTTTTGCAGTGGGCTGCCCTGGGCATCACAGTGGACTGTCGACAGCCCTGGTCTCCACCCACGGATGCCAACCGCACACTCCCAAGTTGTGACTACCAGTAATGTCTCCAGGTGTTGCCAGCTGTCCCCCTGAGAAGAAAATGTTTCTGGGAAACACCAGCATAAGCAGAGAAGAACTAGAAACGTCAAAGACTCGCACTGATGCGGTTTGAACATCTGTCCCCTCCAAATCTCATGCTGAAATGTGGTCCCTGACGTCGGAGGCCTGACCTGGCAGGAGGTGCTTGGGTCATGGAGGGGTCCCCCTCACAGATGGCCCGGTGCCCTTCCCAGTGATGAGCGAGTCTCACTCTGTGAGTTTGTCAAGGGCTGAGTGTTTAGATGAACCTGGGTCTCCTTCCCACCCGCTTCCACTCTCACCCTGGGACCTGCCTACCCTCCTTCCCCTTCCGCCATGATGGGAGCCCCCCGAGGTCATCCCAGAAACTGATGCCAGCGCCATGCAGAACCGTGAGTCAAACAAACATCTTTTCTTCATAAATGACCTGCCTCAGGGATTTATTTTCAGCACTGCAAAATGGGCCGACACCCCTGCACCATCTCACTGACGACCACTCAATATTTGCAGTTAACTGTTCTGAATTCCAGTGCACTTCAGGACGGACCTTGTCATCTCTGAAGGCAGATGGAGCCCCCACTCGAGGCACCGGTAAAACCATACATTTTCTTTTGGAAAGAAGAAAGTGAACATAGAAAAAAGAAAAAAGACACCGAGTAGACATTGGGAGAGGAATTTGTTCATTTTCTTTCTATGTATCTTATGGCTTTGTAATTTAAAAGGATGGACTACGCAAAGCTACATGGACACATTCAGCACGTGATATTGGGGCAGACGCGGGCATGTGCCGTGTCCAGGTCCACGTGTGTGCTGTCGGAGAGTGGGCAAGACGTATCCCGAGTTTCAGGAGTCAGAGTTGTGAGTCCCCCATGGGGTGGGCAGTCTTGACCGGGAGGAGCTCCAGGGAGCCTCTGGGTGCTGGAAACACACTGTTGGAGCTGGCGGTGGTTCTGGGAATGCATGTGGCCGTGCGAGTTCTCTGAGCAGAGTGTGTGGGATCGGGCACGTAGGTGTGTCACCAGCACATCACAGAGGCCCCAGGATGGAGCTCAGAGGGTCTGCAGCTCCGTCTGCAAGGGCCAGGCAGGCTTGCTTTCTTTCTGGCTGGATGAAAGTGTCCAGCCTATAATCCCGTGCCTTTGGGAGGCTGAGGTGAGTGGATTGCCTGAGCCCGCGGGTTTGAGACCCACCTGGGCAACTTGGTGAGAGCTTATCTCTACAATAAATAATAATAATAAAAAAACCAGCCGGGCGTGGTAGCGCGTGCCTGTTATTCCGGCTACTTGGAAGGCTGAGGCGGAAGGATAGCCGGAGTCCAGCAAGTTGAGGCTGCAGTGGCCGGGAGCGGGTGACAGAGTGAGACTCCAACTCAAAAAAAAAAAAAAAGAAAGTGTCCATATTGTCATGTTGTCAGTTGGATACAGATCTTGGTGGAACAGTCCCAGGGGAAAGGCCAGCATGAGGAAGGAACAGCACTGGTCCCTCCAAGGGCCGGATGCCGCTGCTGGGAAGGGATCACGCAGGTCTCCAGCTGCGAGGTGTCTTGCCCCACAAGCGACTTCCACAGGCCCAGGGGAGATGCGAAGCTAGATACCCTCCCAGAGAGAGGCCCATGGACAGTTCAAAACAGGCCCTGGCAGCAAAAATCCAAAGGAATTGGGGGATGAATAAAGGAATGACTGGGTGGAGACAGCGAAAGGAGCAGAAGGCAGAATGCCAGCTGTGCCGTCCCAGGCGTGGGTAGGACATGCCCCTCCGTCACTGTTTCCATTTCTCTGTAGGTTTGGAGGTTTTTATAATAAAATGTTGGGAGGAAAATCAGACTCCTTTTCTTTCTGTTTCTGCTGAGCTAAAACACTGTGAGAGCTGATACCATAGAGCAAATTCCGTTCTAAAGCTCCACTGTGGTTTTTAGCCGCTGCCACCCATGATAACCTCAGTCACAGGGAAGTTTTCATTGAGCAATGTCATATAAGACAAAATACCTGGGCCAGGCGCAGGGACACAAAACTGTAATCCCAGCACTTTGGGGGCCTGAGGCGAGAGGATTGCTTGAGGACAGGAGTTTGAAAACAGCTTGGGCAGCATAGCAAGACTCCCGTCTCTACAAAAAATAAGAAAGAAATTGTCTTGGTGTGGTGGCATGTGCCTGTAGTCCCAGCTACATGGGAGGCTGAGGTGGGAGGATCATTCGAGCCCAGGGGTTGAAGGCTGTATTGAGCTATCATCATGCCACTGCAATTCCCCCCAGCCTGGGTGACAGAGTGAGTCTCTGACTCTGGGGAAACAAAAAGACGAAATACCCAAATACATTTCTGGAAGTCAATTTTTTAAACTGCTGAGATGATTTCTCAAGAAAAGATGTTTTGTATCTACTGTTAGATAATAGATAGAGTTTTTTAAAATTCAGATGTCCAGAAGCATGTCCCAGCATTTCCTTTCTAAAGAGTGTTCAGTTAAGGGTGAGATGACTGACTCTCTCCTTTCCCTGCACAACTTTGCTATAAATAGCAGGCCGGGAGCAAGGGCTCCGCGCTAGACCTGCTGGGAGCGCATGAGGTCACCGGCACAGTGACAGCAGATGCAGTCCCCAGTGCCCTGAGGTGCCGGGGTCTTGTCCTCCCAGGAGAGGGATTTAACAAAGGAGCACATTTCAAAGTAGACACTGTGTTTTCCATTCCTTTTCTGAAGTGTTTTCAAACACACTCCCAGCTAAGAAGTCTTAGAAGTAAGAAAAGGAGGCATCTGTCAGATCCCCGGAAGCTGCTGACAACCCCAGAGCAGGGAGCATGGTTGCTGAAGTCCCTAGCACACTCTCGCCTTAGGAGGGTTTGCCTGATTCCTGCCCCTCCCGCAGGGTCTCCACTTTGAAATGTTCAGTACAAAAGGCGTGGACTAATGCCCTCCATGCCTGCACTCTCCTAAATATGACATGTCTGACTGCAATCTTACTCCAAGCCAGGGTGCAGTGTCTTGAGTATAAAAGGGTGTTTCATTTGCTTAAACTCACACACCTCCGGGACCTTGTATGGCAGGGCTGCTTCTCTTGCACTACGTGTGTGTGTGTGTGTGTGTGTGTAATCTGTACAACAGTACACACATCTTTATCCAAAGAAATCAAATCCAACACTGAAGTGCAATTTCCCCAAGCTTTTCTCATCTTCTCCCCTGCCTCTCTCCCTAGAGAACGCTTTAAGGTGGTTATTAAGAGAAATGAATTAAATTGGATTTGGGGCACATGAATAGGACTATTTTGTAGGAATGACTCATAATGCTGGTATATTGAAAGTACTTAAATTAGATGGGGGGTTTTGGGGGTATAAAAGCGCCTCTTTTAAAAAAAACCTTATGTAGAGACAGAGTCTCGCTATGTAGTCTGGGCTGGTCTCAAACTCCTGGACTCAAGTCATCCTCCTGCCTCAGCCTCCCAAAGTGCTGGAATTATAACCTTTTATTCTTGATATATCACCAGAGTATGAGTCCTCAGGAAGAGTGGAGAAGGCACCTTACATATTTTTTATTGACACAGCCTGTACTTGCCCGCACTTCTGTTAATCAGTTAATTTTTTTTTAAAGTGAAATATAGTTAAAATGTACTTTTTCACTTATTTTTTAATTATATACACAATTTATATATGTCTGTAGAATATCATTACATATAGTATGGGTTAATATATACACATACATATACATATATATGTGTATATATTATATACACATACATTATATATATATATATATATATATATATATAATGCTCTGGCTGAAATTTGACTATATTCTTTAGAAATTCCAAGGTAAAGATTCTTTGTGCTATTATTCACATCAACAAGCCTAAAATTCCCTAAAATGTTCATACTTAAGAATTTTCTATTATCAATGTTTAAAGCTACTAAGTCAGAGAATGCTTTGCAGCAGGCCATCTAAAATTTGTATTTTGAAAATTCTGAAAGAATATCCCTCCAGGGATAAACCTTCTGTGTAAGCAAGACATCAGCTTGTAGATAACTTGTTGGGGATCAGAATTCCTCAGAGCACCCTGGCCCCATGTGGCTACCTGTCTCCCTAGAATAGGTGGGGTAAAGACTTGGACCAGACGAACTTATGGCCTGAAATTCCCACCGAGGGTCAGAGGTGTCCACCCCAGGATGCCACTTACAGAAACGGAGATGTTTCTGGAAGCTCCTATTAACAAACGCAGATGCTCATGGAAGCCACAGCGGCTTACAAGGCCATTTCACCCATCAGCCCTCCTGCTACCCAGAAAAAAATTCAAAATAAAGCCTTTGACTCGCAGACTGTGTTTGGATGAGACTGGGGCAAAGCTGAGGAAGACAAGGCAGAGCAGGCTGCCAGGCATGTATCTAGTTCTATGTGTGTCTTATTCCTTCTGTGTGGTTCTATATAAATCGTTCTATGTTTTTCTATGAGTCAAATATAGCCAGCACAGGAGGGCACTTATGATACGGCCATGCTTTGGTTAGTGCCTCAACCCCTCATCCAGACTCATAAGGACCGGGTATGTTTTGACATAGGCAGCAACTGCTGTGACAATATAGTCATATTCTTACGGGGGAACTATCTGTGTGCACACAGTGAAACAGTGACATGACTATAAGCAGCCTCATTTCTTGTTGCAAAATGTCGGGTTTCCAGGCAAAGAAAGGACAGTGGACTTAACAAGAGATAGACAGGATGGCTTTGAAATAGACAAGATTCCTATTTCTATTTTACGGATGAGAAATTGGAGGCCCCAGGAGGGTGAGTTATTTGCCCAGGTTCCTGTGGCTGTTGAGGGGTAGCACTGGGGTTTGAACTGGGGAATATGCCTTAACCACTGTGATCCACCGCCTCTAAGATAACAACTGTGGGAGCATTCTATTATACTGTGCTGTGTTGCTGTTGCCAGGCCATTACACTCCTCAGGCACAGATCAATACAGATGTGAAGATAGTGTGAAAATAGAGTAAAGAGGCCAGACTCGGTTGTTCAGTCTATAATTCCAGCACTTTGGGAGGCCGAGGTGAGAGGATTGCCTGAGCCTGTGGGTTCGAGACCAGCCCGGGCAAATTGGCCAGACCTCATCTCTACAATAAAAATTTTTTTAAAAATTAGCCGGGCATGGTAGTACACACCTGTAGTTTCGGCTACTTGAAAGGCTGAGGCGGAAGGATTGCCGGAGCCCAGCGGGTCGACCCTGGAGTGGCTGTGAGTATGCCACTGCACTCCAGCCTGGGCGACGGAGTGAGATTCTGGCTCCAAAAAAAAAAAAAATGCGTATACATTAAAGAAATAGGGTAAAGAGAAATCTAGTGACAAAGTGGCATATTAGAAGTTTGACATCTCTCACTCATATATATACAACATTTGATTTTTTCCTTTGAATTAAAAAGTACGCTCGTGGCCAAGTGCGGTGGTTCACACCTGTCATCCCAGTACTTTGGAGGCTGAGGCAGGAGTATCGCTGGAGCCTAGGAGTTCGAGACCAGCCTGGGCAACATTATGAGTTCTCATTTCTACAAAAACTAAAAATGAATAGAATGTATATACATACATATGCATATATATAATACTCTATTCCTATGTATGTGTGTGTGTATATATTAACCTATACTATATGTAATCAATATTCTACAGACTATATAAATTGTGTATATAATCCCAGCTACTTGGGAGGCTAAGGAAGGAGGATTGCTTGAGCCCAGGAGTTCGAGGCTGTGGTGAGCCATAATTGTGTCACTGCACTCCCATCTGGGCAACAGAGTGAGACCCTGACTCAAAAAAAGTACTAAGACAGTGTTACTGGAGGCAAGTACCGACACACCTAGAGAGACCATCAGGTCTATGGAACCACAAATCATTTTCCAACACACACAGACGCTCTATTCTGCAGATTCTTGCAAGAGACTGCCTGTGTCCAAAGTCTGCACTGACATAAGGCTGGACGTCCTTGAGCTGTCTGTCAGTGTCTCTGTGCCTCAGTGTCCTGAACATCATGTGACAGCAGCACACAAGATTCAGAGCATGATGAAAACGTGTCTCAGCTCTCTCCACGGCCTTTATCTTTAAACCAGCCACCTTGGGTGGGCCAGCTAAGGGATGCGCCTGGCTTCCTGTGAGTGAGCCCACATCCAACTGCTTCCTCCCCAAAGCAGGAAAGCCAGATCAGGAGGGGAAATGTCCTGCCCATGTGCCAGCTGCCCTGCCGTCCCAGCAGCCAGCAGGCAAACCAGTGCTCCTGGGGCGGCATCTCTCCTGCTCTCTGCAGGTCTCCCTTGGGGGAAGGATGCCCGGGTCACAGGAAGAGTCACAGTAAAGGGCATTCGAAGAAAGGCTGCTGGTGCCCCTGGGCTCCTCGAGATGGATCCCCAGCTGCTGGTCCATCGGACCATTGGCATGAGGGATCCCCAGCTGCTGGTCTGATTTGAAGCATGCTCACCCAGGAGCCAGTGAGACTCGCCTGTGAGAATACGGCGGTTCCCAATTCTCACCGTGGTTGACACCATTACCCAGTTAGGGTAGACCGTGTCACAAGGCTGGACAGTCACAATGTCCTCTGATTCTAAACCGAGAGGAGGCCAGTGGCATGCTACCACTGCTACGACAAACACTTGCTCTGAACGCCAAACCAATCATTTGAAATAACCAGAAATGACATACTGTCCAGCTGGCATTTCTTTACCAGGGAAAACCTGTTTCTCACACTTTTCCAACCAGCTGGAAGCTTCTACCATTTGATCAGCAATCACCATGCTTCCTCTGGTCTCCTGTATCTGTTAGGGGGGGTCTAAGCTATGCTGCTGTAACAAACATGCTCCAAGTGTCAGTGGCTTATGAGAACACATGCTCATGTCTTATTGGTGTCATGAGTCCCCTGAGAGCTAGCCATGGTCATTCCTGGATCTAGACCGGGGAGGGGTCTCTCGGCAGAGGGAAGGAGGGAACACTCGGGAGACCAGACACTGGTCTTGAAGCTCCCTGCTGAGAGTTTCTCAAGTCACTCCCACCCATACTTTCTTGACATGAGGTTGCGCTGCCACAAGGGAGCAGGGAAGGACACCGTCCCCAGGCAAGAAGAGGAATGTGAAAGGGTCGGGTGAGGAGCGTTGGTAACTGCCACGGTCTCCCCGCTCTGCCCCAGCTCAGCTAAGGACTCACCCCCTGGACCGAGCAGAACCCACCGCCCCCTGGAGGTGATCACAGTGGCAGATACTCATGTCCCCTCCCGCTCCTGAAGCTACTTGCAGGCAGGTGACCCAGGCGCAACAGTCAGGCAAGCACATAAGATATTGAATGCGTGGCCGGGGAGTAGAGAAGGAAAGATGGCGCCAGACACCCCCTCCCACCAACCCAACAGAGCACATGGGCCTCATGAGGCAGGACTGGGGGTGATGCTGTCAGGACAGACCGCATGTCCGTTCCCCCTGATGGAGCCTACGTCATGCCAATGTGCTTGAAGACCCAAAGCCTCGTGGCCTAGAAACACTTGCTATTCTAAATCGTGGCCAAATGTACACAACATAAAATCTGCCGCACGTTGTTGGACAACCATCACCACCATCACTTTCAGAACGCTTTCCATCTTGCCAAAGTGAAACTCTGGACCCACGGAACACTGAAGGCCCACTCTCCACTCCCAGCCCCCGGCAGCCGCCCTTCCATTCTGTCTTGACGGATCTGCCCATAAGCTTTCACTGCCTGTGTGGGTAAATCCTCTCTCTGCTTGAATCCGTCCGTGTGGCTCTGCTGCCAAGGTTGAGAACTTTGGCCGGTATTGACTGAAAGCGTGTGGAGGACAGAGCTGCCTTTCTGCCCATGCGCAGTTCTCACAGCCTTGTCGACAGCCGTTCAGTCGGACCATTGGCATGATTAAAGGCCCCATCATTTTAAATGAGGTCACTCAAATAGGACACTGAAGAGCCCACTTCAGTGCTGAATACATATCTTTAGGTTCTGCCTATAGGATTAAAAAGAAACATCCCCCCTTTTTTAATCAAAAAAGGCAAAGTAAAAAATTAATAAGATTGCCGTTTTTTGAAGCGATGATACATGAGAAATGGAGGATTTATGCCCTTGTGATGTATTAATGCTTTTAAGGGACTTCAAAATGAATCTGTTCTGCAGAATAATCAGGAATGTGGGTGCGAACAGCTGGTGTGTCGCCTCATTGCAGAGACTGCTGTCAGACTCCACACTCGCTTCACGGCTAATTGAATCTGCAGGGAAATGTCATTTGCTCTGAAACGTATTCTTTTGTGGAGAGGTTGGGACATTCAAGAGAATCAACCCAACCGCGGAAGAAAAAGCCAGGGAGGAGAGTGGAACGTGGTTTCCAGAGTCACTAAAGGACGGGGGAGCCCACTGTGGTTGGAATGGGGGCCGCTCCAAGTTGACACGTTGAAGCCTCAGCCCTGGGTGGGATGGCGTGAAGGAGCGAGGCCTTCGGGAGGTTATTTCATTCAGAGGTCCTGAGGTTGGGGCCCCATGATGGGATGAGGGCCCTTATGAGCAGAGACACCAGGGAGCTTCCCCTCTCCACAAGGTGAGGACACAGTGAGAAGGCCGCCACTTGCAGGCCAGGAGAAGAGCCCTCACCAGAGTTTGCATGTAGACACCAGATCTTGGATTTCCCAGCCCCCAGAACGGTGGAAAATGCATTGCTGTTCTTGACCCCACCCAGTCTATGGCGTGAGGGGGCTTACTCATGTGTGTGTGTAAGGCGGGGACACGTTTTATAAGAATAAATGAGACAAAGAGGTGAAAAAGTGTTGGGAGCCTGCCTTGGAGGCCCACCTGATTGACAGGGTCCTGGTGGGCCAAAGACCCCAGGCCGTAGGGCGAGCCCGGGAAGCTGAGGCCCTTCTGTCTTTCACCTTCGCTGTTTGGTACCGCCGAAGAATTCTCTGCAGTTGTGGAAGAAGAAAATGGCATGTTTATGTGAAGCACTCACAGCTAACCTGGAAATGTCATGGTTTATTTTTCCATTTTCCCACTATGCCGTTTGGCCTTTTCTAACATATGCAAGAGTCAAACTCTATGACAAGGGGTGTAGGACTGAATAGTTAGGGAAGGACTCCTGGCAGAAGCAGCACTTGAGCAGTGCATCCATCGGGGTCCAGTCACCACAGCAAAGGCCACATCAGGTACCTCAACAGAGGGGATTTAGTATGGGAAGCAGGTTGCACTGGAGGGCTGACACAGGCCGAAAGGAACATGAAGTCACCTGGGAGGAGTAACCCAGGAGTGGCAGCTTCTCCAGGGCCGAGAAACAGGGGCAGGAGGTGAGTCATCAGCATAGGAGCTCAGAGGAAGGACTCTGGGAGCCTTGGCTTGGGTCAATGAAGAGGGTGCTGTCCTGTGGGTGCAGGACCCAGGTGCTCAGGGGAGGGGCTCTAGGAACCGTGGCTCTGGTCACTGAAGGTAGGTGCCATCTTTCCTGTGGGTGCAGGACCCAGGAACTCGAGGAAGGACCCAACGCTGCTCCTTTTTGGAGGGCTAACAGGACCGGAACTGGGACTGGCAGTTGCTTTTGGGGTGAATGTCCCTGGTTGGGCACAGTTCCACACTGGGGTGACTGTGACAGGGAGGGCAAGCAGAGGGAGGAGCCAAGCCCTTCTGGCTCCACTGGATTCTCTCTGGCACTGAGCCCCTCCCTCCACCGTAGAGCCTGACATGCCCGACTGGCAGAGGGGAGTTCAGCTCCGGAGGGTTCCGGTCCCGCAAAGCCCAGCAGAGCCCAGGAGGGTGGGTCTGGAGCTGAGAGACGACCGATTAGTCACCAGCCGACACTGAGATCCAGAGGCAGGGAGGGAAGGAGCCCAGCTGGCACCTGGGATAAGCACTTTAGATGCACGAGGTCAACTGGCTTGGTGCATTCAGGGAGCATGGCTCATGTGGAATGAACAGAGAATAGTGACTATTTCTGCACTAAACTGACAGCCCAAGTTTGTCTGATGTCAATGGCCAGATTTCCTTTTATGACCTCAGGTGAATACACTAAGCCGCATCTTCTTATTGTCTGATACCCTAAACAGAATCTCATGGTCTGGCACTTGGCCACCACACATCATCTGCTTTTAGGTGCCTTCTGAAGCTGCTAAACTCAGCCCTCTGTGACAGAGGGTCGCAGAGACCGACTGTGCCATAAACACTCAGTTTCTTTTCTTAGCTCTTGTCTGGAATCTTCTTGCTTCTCCCTGCCTAGAGAACAGACAAAACTCCAGAGGTGTGACAGCCACCTTGCCACCATGACGTCACCGAGGGTATAAAAGCCTCACACCAAGGACATTATGGCAGAATGATGGGCAGATGCTCAGGCAGGCATGAGACAGTGGAGCTGCTGCAGGAGCCTGTCCCTCCCACCTGTTAACATCTTGCTGTGTGAGCAAAGAAACCCCTACTTGGTACACTGTGATAGTCAGGTTTTTACTTCCTAGAGACAAACTCAGTGCTAACAGACACATACGCTGTTTTCCTCCAGGACTAAGTTTTGGGCGGTGGTCGGTCTTCCCAGTACCATAAAAGTGGTTGATATTGGCCAGGCACAGTGGCTCATGCTTGTAATTCCAGCACTTTGGGAGGCTGAGGTGGGAGGATCACTCGAGCCCAGGAGTTCAAGACCAGCCTGGGCAACATAGCAAGACCTCATTGCTACAAAAAATAAAATTAAAAAATTAGCAGGGTGCAGTGGTTTGTGCCTGTAGTCTCAGCTACTCGGAAGGCTGAGGCAGGAAGATCACTTGAGCACAGGAGGTCAAGGCTGCAGTGAATCAAGATTGTTCCACTGCACTCCAGCCCAGAAACAAGAGTGAGACCCTGACTCAAAATAAATAAAAATTTTTAAACAGTGGTGTGTTTTCCTAATACTATAAATGAATATAATCATTTTTATTTTAAAAAAACCTTTTAAACATCATTAACATAAACCTGGAGTTAGAATTGAGCTGTATTCTTTCTGAAGAGAATTTATAGTTCTTCTGCAAGTAATTGACATACCAGCAGTCCCGGACTTGATGCAAAGATGATGCCAATGAAAGGAAGCACTTCATACTCATAAACTCGCTTGCAGATGGTTTTCACACAGGTGATACATTGGGGAAGCTCACAGACTCAACCATCAGCTGATATTTTTCCTCTCCCAGCACAGAGAGCTTACCCCAGCCAGCAGGATCCCTTAAGGTGACGCAAAGTCAAGCTCGACTCAAGGGCATTCTCCTGAATAGTTTCAAAGATGACGAGAGCATGGCACAGCAGACCTGCTAGCTCATAAGAAAATTCAAGAATGAGATGACCTTAAGATGAGGGCAAAGTCGGATTTCAGAATGGCCAGGCCGGATGACTTGCATTCACCTGAAACTTAGATGTACACATTGGGGCTGGAGGCAAGCCTTTTGGAAAGTGCCATCATTCTCCTGAGAAGAAAGACATGGCTGCTGGGAAAGTGGCAGCTGCTTTCACATTCAGGCACTTCATTTAACACCATGGGTTGGATGCTATGGCTTAGTGGCTAGGAGGGGCCACGTTTTGGAGCCAGATAGCCTGTTTAGATCCTGACTCCACCATCTGACAACGGGATCACCTCGAGTCAGTGGCGCTGTCTCTCGGACCCTTGCTGTCTTCGTCTGTGAAATGGAGGACATAGTGAGAGCCATCTCTTGGAAACGTGAAAAGTGAGTGAGCTGTATTTAAAACAGCTGCTTGTTTCAGCTACATAGTTAACACCACCATTAGCTGTATACCCCTGATAATTATGTTGACAGTTTCAAAGCAGAACCCCAAGTATGTCGCCATTCTTCTTCACGAGAAGTGGAGGGTTGAGGGACAAAAGACTTCCAGACTGGAAAGGAAAACTCTATTTACAGATGACGTGAGCTTGTAAGTAAAAGATTCTAAGGTATCTACAAAAACTATGAGAGTTCATAAATGAGTTCAACAACTTTGTAGGATAAAATATCAATATAGAAAACAAAAAAGTCTGTACACTAGCAATGAACAATCCAAAAATAGAATTAAGAAAACAGTTACATTTATAATAACATCAAAATAATTAAATACTTAGCAATAAATTTAACAGACGTACAAGACATGTTCACTGAAAACTATAGAACATCTTTTAAACACCCACATAAGTGGAGAGACATCCTATGCACAGAGTTAGGAGGGGTCAGTATTGTTCTGACGGTAATATTCTCCAAACTTATCTACAGGTTCAAGGTCATCTCTATCAAAATCAGAGCTGGCTTCTCTCCAGAAATTAACAAGACGCTCCTAAAATTCACATGGAAATCCAAAGGATTCATATTAGTCAAAATAATCTTAAAAAAAAAAAAAACTTAGAGCCGGGCTCGGTGGCTCAGCCTGTAATCCCGCGCCTTTGGGAAGCTGAGGTGAGTGGATTGCCTGAGCCCGCGGGTTCAAGACCCGCCTGGGCAGCGAGACCTCATCTCTACAATCAATCAAAACATCAGCCGGGCGTGGTAGCGCATGCCTGTAGTTCCGGCTACTCGGAAGGCTGAGGCGGAAGGATCGCCGGAGCACAGCTGGTCGAGGCTGCGGTGGCCGGGAGCGGCCACTGCACTCCAGTCTGGGCGACAGAGTGAGACTCCAACTCAAAAAAAAAAAAAAAAAAAAAAAACTTAGTTGGAGAACTAAAACTTTCTGAATTCAAAACTTATTTTGAATTCCTACAGTAATCATTACAGGTTTATACTAGCATAAGGATAGACATAAAGATCAATAGGATAGAATTGAAAGTCCAGAAACAAACCTTCACATGTATGGTCTACTGATTTTTTTTTTTTTTTTTTTTTTTGAGTTGGAGTCTCACTCTGTCGCCCAGACTGGAGTGCAGCGGCCGCTCCCGGCCACCGCAGCCTCGGCCTGCTGGGCTCCGGCGATCCTTCCGCCTCAGCCTTCCGAGTAGCCGGAATTACAGGCATGCGCCACCACGCCCAGCTGATTTTTTGATTTATTGTAGAGATGAGGTCTCGCTGCCCAGGCGGGTCTCGAACCCGCGGGCTCAGGCAATTCACTCACCTCAGCCTCCCAAAGGCGCGGGATTACAGGCTGAGCCACGAGCCCAGCTGGTCTACTGATTTTTAACAAGATGCCAAGAAAGCTCATCAGGGAAAAGAGTTGTTGTCTTTTCAAAGAATGGTGCTGGGACAACTGGATATTCACAGGATATTCACTTAATACCATCAGGATATTCACAATATCCCACCTCACATCATGTACAAAAATCAGCTCAGAATGGATCAAAGACCTAAATGTAAGAGCTAAAACTATAAAACTCGGTTTTTTTTGAGTTGGAGTCTCACTCTGTCACCCAGATTGGGGTGCAGTGGCCGCTCCTGGCCACTGCAGCCTCGACCTGCTGGGCTCCGGTGATCCTTCCTCCTCAGCCTTCCGAGTAGCCGGAATTACAGGCACATGCTACCATGCCCGGGTAATTTTTTGATTTTATTGTAGAGATGAGGTCTCACCTGCCCAGGCGGGTCTCGAACCCGCGAGCTCAGGTAATCCACTCACCTCAGCCTTCCAAAGGCACGGGATTACAGGCTGAACTACCGAGCCCGGCTTATAAAACTCTTAGAAGAAAACACAGGGGTAAATTCTCATGCCTTTGGATTCTTAGACAGGACACCAAAAGCATTTGCAACAAAAGAAAAAAATAGGTAGGTTGGACAACATCAAAATTAAAAATGTGTGTACTCCAAATGACATTGTCAAGAAAATGAACAGACAGCCCATACAATGAGAGCAAGATTTTACCAGTCATATTTCGGCTAAAGAACTTGTACCTCAAACATCTAAAGAACTCCAACAACTCAATAATAAAGGGGCAAAAAACTCAATTAAGAAATGACCATAGGATCTGAACAGACATTTCTCCAGAGAAGATAGAAAAGTGACCAATACACACATGAAAATATCAACATCATGAATCATTAATCATTAATCAAGCAAACCAATGTCACAGTGAGAAGCCAGTTCACGCTCACCAGCGTGTCCGCCATCAAAAAGACAGATAATAAATGTTGTCAGACGTGGAGAAATTCAAATCTTCATACACTACTGGTGGGATCATAAAATGGTAAATCCACTTTGTAAAAGAGTTAGTCAATTCCTCAAAATTGCAAACACAGAGTTACCATGTGACCCAGCAATTAGGTATGTGTATCCCCCAAAATTAAAGACCTATGTCCACACAAACACTGGTACATGAGTGTTCGTCACTGTAGTGTTTGTAATAGCCAAAATGTGGAAACTACCCAAATACCCCAGGACTGATGAATGACTAAACCATGTGGGCTCTATCCATACAATGGAATGTAGCTTGGTCCTAAGAGGGAGGGCGCATTGGCACCTGTCACAACATGGATAAACCTTGAAAACATCGTGCTGAATGAAAGAAGCCAGACACGAGAGAACACATATTGTACTACTTCATTCATATGAGTTGTCCCTATGCAGATCTGCAGCCCAGAAAGTAGATTAGTTGTTTCCCGGTGTTGGGAAGTTGTGGGGGAGAGAGTGACCCTTAATGGGTGTGGGTTTATTTTTTATGGTGATGAAAATGTATTGGGATTAGATAGGGGTGATGGTTGCACAATCTTCTAAGTATTGGAGGTGCCAAAAAATGTATGCACATCTTGAGAGATGTTATCTCTGTATTGCTTTCAGTTTGCCGTCATCAAAAGTGTCTGGATGCTGATGGGAACCACTTTGAGTACCTCTGGTAATTGCAGAAGTCAAATGTGACTTGTGTTCATCTTTTATTATCGGTGTACATTGAGGATGGCAATTGCAATACAGTTTTTTCTTTGCTTAAAATGTATACATTTTTTGGCACCCTCTGTATACTAAAAGCTACTGAATGTTATACCTTAAATGGGTGCACTTTGTAACATGTAAATTACAAATCAATGCTCGTTGGAAAGGAGGATCTGTGTCTTGCTCTGGGGTCTGCGCCTGTTTGATTTTAGATGGCGACAGGCATGGCACTGTGCCGTTTCTACTCCATCTCTCAAGGGCCAGCATGTCTTCCATCCTGATCACCACGTTCCATCCTGACACGCCAAGGCAGCCATGTGCATGAGAGGCCCGGGTGGGAAGGAGCCAAGCCTGCCCATGATCCGTGCTGGCCTGGGTGAAAGTGCTGGAAGTGAATCCCTCAAGCCCAGACAGGTGGCCCAGGTGGCATCGTGTGGCCCAAAATGAACTGTCCCACTGGGCCTGCCCAAATTGAAGGTTTGTGAGCAAAATAAATGACTATTGCTATTTTAACCCAGTAAAGTTGGGGCTGGCAAGACTACATTTGCAGATGGAGCCCACTAAGGAAGAAAAAGTCCCTGCCAAATAAAGGAGGGCATGATGTCTTCGTGATAACCTTGTGTGACACATGGAGTGACCAACCTCCCCTCGTGGCTGGGATATTTCTCTCATATTTTCAGGGCAAGTCTGCCATCCCTTTGCACCAGTTGTACCACATGGTGTGTGGGAGCTGGTACTTTTGCTGAAACCTTGGCTTTGCTACTCATGGGCGTCTTCTTTGTGGACTTCTAAAGCCCTTGGGTGTTTCCTTGGAAGACAAAGTGTGGAACTGGAGTCATTCCTCTTATGACAGCAGTGTGCCCACACGACAGACTCCCCAGGCCTGAGTTCCAGAAGCAAACCCAGTGTAGCTTCCTGATAACGTTTCCATGGTGACCAAGCATGACACATGTCATGCTGACGGCACACACGAGTCACCCAGGAGCAGCTGCAGCCACGTGTGAGCTGGGGCAGGCCACGATGACAACCATGTCACCACGGCGGCCTGCCTGACAGCGATTCCAAGGCACCACGGAGAGCAGCACTGATGCAGATTTCAGAGACAAAGACGTGCATCTCTGAGTCAGGGATTCAGCTTGAGGACTGGGAAAGAAGGCTGCTGCCATCCCTGCCACCAAGGGATTCTCCCTCCAGAGGCAGTGGTGTGGAGACGTCACAGCCAAACTTGAGACACGCTTGAAAAGGCAGAACCAGGCCTGAGTTTCAAAACTCTAGCCATTAGTCTGTTCATTTTTATTTGGACACTATGCCCCTAAGCTGGGGCAAGGGAAAGTGGTATTTATTAATACCTAGGGAAGATGAGGCCATTATAGCTGAAACTCTTCACCAAAATTGCCCAAAAAGTCAAGTTGATGTCATGGCTGTTACATGGATACCCCTGTGGTCCTAGCTACTCAGGAGGCTGAGGCAGAAGGATCGCCTGAGCCCAGCAGGTCGATGCTGCAGTGAGCCATGACCTTGCCACTGCATTCCAGTCTGGGCAACAGAGTGAGACTCCAACTCAAAAATAAAAATAAACATTTAAAAAGGGATCTGAGCCGGGCTCGGTGGCTCAGCCTGTAATCCCGTGCCTTGGGAGGCTGAGGTGAGTGGATTACCTGAGCCCGAGGGTTCGAGACACGCCTGGGCAACTTGGCAAGACCTCATCTCTACAATAAATCAAAAATAAGCCGGGCGTGTTAGTGCGCACCTGTAGTTCCAGCTACTTGGAAGGCTGAGGCGGAAGGACCGCCGGAGCCCAGCAGTCGAGGCTGCGGTGGCCGGGAGCGGCCACTGCACTCTAGTCTGGGCGACAGAGTGAGCCCAACTCAAAAAAAAAGGGATCTGGAGTACAGAAGGCAGGTCTAGACTAGAGTTGTAAATCTGAAGGTTAACTACATCCTCATGTGGGTGCAGTGCTGTGGGTGAGAGAGAGGGGGAGCGAGGTGGTCTGGGCTACATCTTGACGAGCCCCAAGTGGGGTGACCCCAAAGAGAAGGATGAGCATGCAAAGGAGACTACACAGTCTGAGGGGCGAGGAGAAGTCAGCATGTGGAGTGTCTGGAGAGGGTGGTGCCATCACTGTGGGGTCCTGCGGGGAGGCTGCATACATCTGCCTGGCCCTGCAAGGGTGTCACAGCACATGTGCCACCAGGTTGTCACCGGAAGGAAGTGAAACACCCATGCATGGAGTTGGGGAGGCACAGCATGGGTCAGACGGCTTCAGCATGGAGCTGGGTCCCCATAGGGAGGTCTCCAGGCCTAGGGTGGCTTGTGGCCAGGTTTGCACTAACATCCTGGCCTCCCCTGCTGGTTTTGCATAACTGTGAATGGTACCCTCTTTCCTTCTCAGAGGCCCCATGTGTGCCATAAGTTAGCCGG
The DNA here is from genome assembly GCA_027257055.1 of Cephalopachus bancanus. Classification (NCBI taxonomy): domain Eukaryota; kingdom Metazoa; phylum Chordata; class Mammalia; order Primates; family Tarsiidae; genus Cephalopachus; species Cephalopachus bancanus. The sequence continues at coordinate 3,309,065 of JAPVLO010000269.1, forward strand.
GCACCCCACCGAAGACGTGGGAACTGGGTTCACTCAAGACCGTGTGACTTGGTGACAGGACATGGAGAGTGCATATCCTCTTATGGAATGAAGCCTGGTCTTTAAGGGGAGCCACGAAACAGTCCAGGTGTAAACCCAAGGGGAAGGGCTGGCACTGAGCTTCGGGGTGAGGGATTTCCAAGAATTCAAGTCGGGGCCTCCAGGCAAGAAGTTTCATGTTATTCATGCAACTGGTAGACTTGACTGCCACGTAAAACCCAGCATCGAGGTTTTAGAAATTTATGACTTTTTTTTTTAGCTTAAAACCACCTACAGATATTTTCACATATTAAATATCCTTGTAAACACAACTCCATTGTGAAATGCAGCTTTAAATATTCAAGACTTGAAAAAAAAAATCCATCATGGAGATTTCATTCCACTCATAAATGAATCATGCATTTCTGGAGTGTGCAGAGATGTTTTATTTTTAATTTGTATTCTTTTGATAAATAGCTATCTAAGGTGACAAATGTCCTACAAAGCCCTATAGATCAAATTCTTATTATATAATGTGATGTCATAGATCATATTACAGATTGATTAATTCTACATTAGAAGTATTTAAAAAGATTTATAGTATGTGAGTGGCATAAAAATGTTTAAAAAGAGCCTTTGATGTTTGCAAATAAAAATATTTTATTGCTGAGAGGTTGGGGAAAAAATTTAGAATGCTAGGAGATATTTTAAAAGTGTATAGAACACAGATAAGCATGACAATCTCATTCATTTAAAAAGAATGTATTATGTTTCTATAAATATAACACGGAGAAATTTTACCATAATGAAAAAAAAAGAGAGCATCTATCCCCTGCTGAAGATTCTCCACAGAAAAATATACACAAGTGACCCAACTCAGAAGCATATTAGTTGAGTCATAAGTGACAGTAATATGAGTTGATTCTCATGGGAAATTCCAATACCTCCAAATAAGTTTACTCAAATACATGTATTTTTTTTTTTTTACAAAGATCTTGGCACAAAAAGTAAATTATTTTCAAAAGCTGGAATTTTTAAAATAAATTTATTGAGCCATAATGTACATACAATAAAATTTCATTCTTTAAAACTTACAATTCAGTGGTATTCAGTAGATCCACATAGTCATATAGCCATCACCAGTATCTGATTTTATTTTATTTATTTATTCATTTTAGAAACAGGGATTTGCTCTGTCACCCAGTCTGGAATGCAATCGTATGACCAAGTTCACTGCAGCCTCCACCTCCTAGGCTCAAGCAAGCCTCCTGTCTCGGACTCCTAAGTAGCTGGGACAACAGGTGCATATCACCAGATCTGGTGTTTTTCTTTTTCTTTCTTTCTTTCTTTCTTTTTTTTTTTTTTTGTAGAGATGAAGTCTCACTGTGTTGCCCATGCTGTTCTTGGACTGTTGGCATCACCAGATCTGGTATTTTGGTATTTTTCTTTTTCTTTCTTTCTTTTTCTTTTTTTTTTTTTTTTTGTAGAGATGAAGTTTCACTGTGTTGCCCATGCTGTTCTTGAACTCTTGGTCTCAAACAGTCCTTCTGCCTTGGCCTCCCAAAGCATCGGGATTACAGATGTGAGCCACTGCACCTAGCCTGATATCCGATTGAAGAAAATTTTTACTACTACAAAAAAAAAACAGTACCCACCAGCAGCCACTATCCATTCCCCTCCCCCCATGAACCAGCTTTTGACTTTATGGCTTGTCCTACCCAGATCATTTCATATCAGTGGAATCATTCCATCCGATGGTCTTTGTGCCTGGCTTCTTTCACTCAGCCTCATGTTTTCAAGGTCTGGTCTAAACTGTAGCCTATGTCCGTAGTTTATTTCTTTCTATTTGTCTGATGGTGAACATTGGGTTGTTTTCACTTGTGGACTATTATGAACATTCAGGTCCAAGTTTGACATGGACATATGCTGTCAGATCTCTCAGGTATATTTCTAGGTGTCAAATTGCTGGGTTTATGGTTTTGAGGAATCAACAAATTGTCTCTCAAAGTGGCTGCACCATTTTATAATCAGACCAGGAATGCACAATTGTTCCGGTTTCCCATCTACTCACCAACAGTTGTTATTGTTTGTCTTTTTGCCATCCTAGCGGGCATGAAGTAATACTCCTTGTGGTTTTGATGTGCATTTTCTTAACAACTAATAAAACTGAGCATCTTTTATATGCTGACTGGTCTTTTATATATATATTCTACAGAGAAGTGTCTACTTGAATCCCTTGCCCAGTGTCAAAAGTAAGTTGTGCTATTTTTTTATTGACTACTTCTTTTCTTTTCTTTTCTTTTCTTTTGAGTTGGAGTCTCACTCTGTCGCCCAGGTTAGAGTGCAGTGGCATGCTCATAGTCACTCTGGCGTCAACCTGCTGGGCTTCAGTGATCCTTCCACATCAGCCTTCCAAGTAGACAGAACTACAGGCGCGTGCTACCATGCCCAGCTAATTTTTTATTTATTATAGAGACGAAGTCTCGCCAAGTTGCCCGGGCTGTTCTCGAACCAGCAGGCTCAGACAATCCACTCATCTCAGCCTCCCAAAGTGCTGGGATTACAGGCTGAGCCACCAAGTCCATCCTTTATTGATGATTTGTAAGAGCACTTTACAAATTCTACATACAAGCCCCTTGTCAGATACGTTCTTACAAATGTATTTGTCTTATAAATTCATTCTTACAAATTGAGTTGGCTTTCTACAATGTATCTGTTCTCCCTTTATCCCTTATGCTTTTGATGTCATATCTAAGAAACCATTGCTTCATTCAAGGTCATGAAGATCTGTGTTCGTGTTTTCTACTATGAGTTTTATTGTTTTAGCTCTTAATTTAGGGACTTTGTTCCATTTGGTGTTAGTTATCAGATACTATGCTGTAAGGTAAGCATCCGACTGCATTCTTTAAGGCTGTTTTTCCCCCAGTGGATGTTCTTGTCCCCCTTGTGGAAAATTAGTGGACCACAAAGGTGAGCATTGAGCAATCTGCAGTCTCAATTCACCCCCCTGAACCTTTTCTTTACTTATGCCAATACCTCAGTGTCTGGCTACCGGAGCTGGGTAATAAATTGCTAGCTCTCTTACAAGATTGTTTTGGCTACTCTGGGTCCAGACCTAGAAGCCCCTGCTCCAGAATCATTCCTCAAAGTCCCTGCGCCCAAGCCCTGCATGCCCCATGTCTGCCTGTTTCTCACGTTCCATTCTTCCCTCCCATCTGTGGGTTCCCTTTCTCCTCTCCTGTGAGTTGGCCAGAGGTTGCCTGTTTCTGTTGCTTGCAACCAGTGTACAAGGAAGCAGCAACCCTTTCCACTTAGAAGGCTGGGTGGGTTGTCTTCTCTGACTTTCTTTTGGCCCCTACATCAGGGCCCTGCTCTGTGCCCTGTTGATACCCACAGCTGTTGTGTCAGTTCCTGAGGCTATTGAGACACATCTCCACAAACAGGTGGCTTAAAACAACAGAAGAGTATTCTCTCCCTGTCCTGGAGGTCAGAGCCTGAAATCAAGGTGTCCACAGGGCCGTGCTCCCTCGGAAGGCTCGGGGAAGGATCCCTCCTGCCTCTTCCAGCTCTGGAGGCTCCTGGCAGCCCTCAATGACCCACTCCTTTCCTTTTGCGTTTCTTGAACTACTTTTGCATTTCAGGTTTCCTGTTTTCTCTTTTCTTAATGCTATTAGCCATTGATGTAACGATTCTTCCACCCATTCTTTTCCCAGTGGGCACAGGAACTATATTTTATTGATGTATAAGAATTCTTTATATGTTTGAAATTTTAAGCCTTTATCAAAATGATCTTTCCTAGTTGGCCTTGTGGCGGTATCCTCCCAACCTTCACCTCCGTCTCCATGTTGCCCTGTTCTGGGTGCCTCTGCCAGTCTTCTTGCTTCTTTCAGCCATTGGGTTTAGGGCCTACTCTGGGTCCAGGATGATTTCACGTCTAGATCCTCAACTCACGGTCCCCCTGAAGACCCTACTTTCAGACAAAGCCATTCTGAGATTGTGTGTGGATGGGAACTTGAGGGGGAGGAACGTTTTCCAGCCTCCATGAGGATATCACTCAGGGTCTCAGGCTGGGTTTGGTTAACAAGAAGCACCAGCCAGATGTCAGAGAGCAGGAACAGAGAGAGGCTGGGGTATCTGCTCTCGCCCCTGGGTGTAGCATGGCTGCCCCTGCCTGTCCACCTCCTACTTTCCGAGCCCTCTGCTCAGGCTCCAACCAGTGGCTCTGGAATCTCTCGCCCCTCCTCCTACCCCAGACACAGGAGACTGTAATACTCCTCACCGGGGCTGGTGCCTTAGTGCCTGGGTCCCTTCTGCAGTGTCCCTTAACCTCGCGCGCCCTCGGAGGGGTCCCTGCCTTAAAACATCTTCCGTGGAATCATCTGCACGAAATTCCTTTTCCTGCTGGGACCCTGATTGATTCGACAATTATCACTTCTTACTTGGCACAGTGCATGCAACAAAGATGATGCTTACTGGGATGAGTGACTTTTCCATTTTATCAACAAAATGCCAGGAAGGGGGTCGGCAGGGCTCAGTGTGTGTCAAGTGAGGCTTCTTAATTAACATTGGCTTTGGAAAAGTCGGAGCCACTCAGGACACACGTCCTAGGGAGTCAGAGGACATGGACACTCTGTTCCCAAGGTGCCTTAATTCTCTAGGGTCTCTTCTAACCCCTTCAGCCTCTCTCCCCACAGCTCCTTTGGGTTTTAGTACAGAGCGTGGCTGGTGACCCATCTGATGACAATCCTCTGAGAGACCAATGCCGCCCAGCTCTCTTCACTGCTGATTTCTGCTTCACTGCCAAGTTCTACCCTTACTGCGATGGGAACAGGGAAGAGTTCTGTGATCCTGGTCCTAGGCTTGGTTGCCAGAGATAGGACCGTACCCACCTGGGAGGGACTCGGTCCTCTCTGAAGGAAGAGGGTCTGCTCTTTATAACACCATGGAAGTGGGATAAGAGGATCACTTCCGCTGCACCAACAACCAGGGCTGCCCACCTCACCCAGAAAAGTCACCACAGAAAAGCACAGGCCAACACCCAGACCTCCAGGATCAAGTCCCATTCTTTATATGCTAACAATGTGACAGTGGCCAGATGGCTCCCTTAAAGTAGTTGAATATTTGGTGGGTCACAGTGGCTCATGCCTGTAATCCTAGCACTTTGGGAGGCTGAGGCAGGAGGTTGGCTTGAGCCCAGGGGTTTGAGAACCAGCCTGGGCAACATAGTGAGACCTCATCTCTACCAAAAAAAAAAAAAAAAAAAAAAAAACCAACTAGCCTGGCATGGTGGCACACACCTGTAGTCCCAGCTACTTGGGAGGCTGAGGTGGAAGGATCGACCCAGGAGGTCAAGTTGCCATGAGCCATGATTGTGCCACTGCACTCCAGCCTGGTGGCAGAGTGAGACCCTAACTCAAAAGGGGGGGGTATTTTCATCCATTGATCACATATAGTTCATTTGTACATTGTTTGCTTCTACACATTATTTTTTCATTTAAAATATGCTGTAAACATTAGCACACAGTATGCTCACAGGATTCCTTTGTGACCTGATCAATAATTACAGCATACATTTTCATTCCATGCCTTTCATCTTATTTTGCCAATAGTCTATTATTGGGAATTTAATTTGTTTGCAGTTTTATTTATTTATCTTTTTTTCGTTGTGATCTCACTCTGTTGCTCAGGCTGGAGTGCAGTGGCACACTCACAGCCACCCCAGTGTCGACCTGTCGGGCTCCTGCAATCCTTCCACCTCAGCCTTCCAAGCAACCTGAACTACAGACATGCGCTACCACACCTGGCTAATTTTTTATTTATTGTAGAGATGAAATCTCACCAAGTTGCGCAGGCTGGTCTCAAACCCATGGGCTCAGGCAATCCACTCACCTCAGTCTCCTGAAGTGCTGGGATTACAGGCTGAACCCCTAACCCAGCCTGCAGCTCTTTAATACTATACATAGAGCTGCAATGAGTGTCCTTGTTGATAAATCTTAGAGCTTATTTTTGACCATTTCCTTAAGTTAAGTTCCTCACAACCCAATTCCTATGTCAAAAGTTTGCATATTTTGAAGAACTTTGATGTTTTTGCCAAAGTGTCCCCCCAAAAGAATATGCTCACTTGAATTCTTGCAAGCAGGCTGTTATTATTTTAGACTTTGTAATGCAATGAGTATGCAATGAAATGTCTTTGCTTTTACATTTCTATGACTATTAGTGCACTTCACTGTAATTTTTTAAATACCATTCATTTATGTGACTATTATTTATCCATTTTTTCTATTGGGCACATTAGCTATACTTTATTGATTTATAAGAATTCTTTATATATTTGAAATTCTAAAGCTTTATTGGATTCATTTTCCCTTGCTTGTCATTTGCATTTTAAGTTTGCTTTTGAAATCTTTTAATTTTATGGGAAAGTTTCAGTGTTTATGTGATCATGTATAACAATCTTTTCCTTAATATATTTTAAGGAAGATACTTCTTTTTATCTTTGAAAAGACATTCTTTACTCTAGAAACACATGTATTCATGTAGTCTTGTGATCTAGTATTTCCATGGTTTTATTTTTTTACGTTTACATATTTCAGCTACCTAAAATGTACTTAAGAGAAGTTATAAATTAGGGATTTACGTGACTTAATTGTGTTCTAAGTGGTTATTATCCAGTTTTCTCAAAACAAGTTATTAAATAAGTGACACTTTACTGCAGTTTTAAAATGTTATCATTATTCTTATTTGATCTTGCCCTTGACTTTGTATATTGCTCCAGTGATCTGTCTGTTCATGTCCTGGCCAGTCCCCTCTATCATAACTATTACATATGACACACACACACACACACACACACACATACACACACACACACACACACACACACACACACACACACACACACACACACACTTGATTTTTGAATGTACAAGACAGACCCCCCAAAACCCAGAATTTACTTATAAAAATTTGTGTATTTATTCTTACATGTTTAAACTTCAGTCACCTTCAACACCCTCTCCGTTTGATGCAATATGCCTATCAAGACACTTTTTCCACTGCTCAGAACAGTTTTGAACTTGTCGATTTTGATGCCTTTTCGTGCTAATGCCCTTTTTTGCTTCACCTCTTCCATATTGACAAAACGTTTCCCTTTGGGGACTTTTTTCATCAGGGAAACACAAAAAAGTTGCTCGGGGTGAGACCAGGTGAATAGGGAGGGTGGGGCATGGGGTTATGTCGTTTTTTTGGTCAAAAACTGCTGAACTCTCAATGCAGTATGGACAGGTGTACTCGTAAATCACCCATCATGAAATGGGCAAACATGCTGAAAGAATCTCAAAAAAAAAACTTACTGAAGCTGAACGCAGCTTCTCACAACAATGCTAGCTGGTTCATGGATGCCCACGGGTTCCTAGTACACTTACCTAGCAGGAGAAGCTGGACCTGCTCTCCAAAAGATAATTCCATTTTTTATTCCCTCTCTTATTTCAAATATATATAATTTGTGGTGTGAGTCATTCCTTGTTACTCTTTTCCCAAACACATTTTTCTGTTGCACTAGCCTGGGTACAATTGGGAGACAGAAACTGCACAGTGATTGAAACAAGGAAAATGTAACATAAATGATCATTACTGATGATAAAATATAAAGAATCCTAGGACTGAGAGAGAAAAAACAAGGAAGGGCAAACTGGAAGACCTCACCCCAGGCTGGCTTAGAGCTCACTGGAGAGTGTCCTCAGAGCTCCCCAGACAGCAGAGAATCTCCCTGGTGTGCTCAGGTCAGAGGGGTCATGGGAGCTGGGCATATAGGAAGTGCCCCTGAGACACAGGTGAGCTGTGGCTGGTGGCCAAGTATATGGTATGCAGGATGAGGAGCAGGAGTCTGGGGCATGCAGTGCATATCAAGGGCTGGACAGGGTCAAGGTCACCAAGATATCATGTCTTCTGGGTGCATGACGGAGGAGGGATGCCCATGATGGGATCACTAGCTGGTGTTCTCATGAGTGCAGGTTAAAATCATTTTTATCTAGCTCTAAAATTCACATGATTGGAATGGAATGAAGTATTATTATTATTTTGGAGAGAACAACGCGTTTGTAACCCTCAAGAATTTTGCCCAGGACTATGTATTTCTCTCCATTTATTTTTATGACTAACAGCGAAGTTTTAGGATTTCTTCTTAAGTGTTCTGTTTATTTATTTTAGTCTCTCCCTTTTTGTTATGTATATTCCTTATCTCTGTTTCTTGTCTTTCTCATTAGCTAGAAGATTATTAAATATGAGTAATGATGTTTGAAATCCTGATTCTGCTTCTAATGGGGATGTCTCTTTTTATGGTTAGGGATGGTACTGATGGCTAGTTTAGGGTGAACATTCATTCTCACGTCAAGGCCATGTCTATCTTTAGCCATCTTCAACAAATACCTACATAGCATTTATCAAGCTGGCTATTGGCTCCCCTTCTGTAGGAAGAAAACTCATGTGGTGAATTACGTTAATAAGTTTCTGAATAAGAGCTATCCTTGCATTACCGAAATAAGCCTAATTGGCCATTGTGCAATCTCTTTTCAGCACAGGACTGAATTTGATGGTCTAGCATTTTGTGTAGGATTTAGAGGTCTCTAATTGTAAAGGAGAATAATCTCTGCTTTCTTTCTTGAACTGTGAGGTTTTGGAATGAGGATTAGACTGGCTTTGTAGCACAAGCTGGGAAGGAGTCCATCTTTCCCTCTGCGCGTAGATGACACGTCTTCAGGTCCTGGCAATCGGAGTGTCACCGTCTTCCATCGGACCTTCCACCCTACCCTCACCATCCCTGCCATTGCTCTTACCCTTTCAGGTACCCAGCCTGCAGCCACTACCCCTGGGAGACTCATGGCCGGTGGAGGACTCAAGCCTGCAGATGGGCTCCAGCCCTGTACCTCACATCACTACCCGGCACTAGTGTCCTCATGTTCAACAGTGGACTGCGACTGCCTGAGGACAAAGCCTAATTTTGTCACTTGCTGTGTGACCAAAGGCAAGTCACAACCTCTCTGTGCCTGTTTCCTGAACTGTAAGAGAATCATTAGAACCCCCTTGTAGTAGTCTCCTGGGGCTGCTGTAACAAATTATCACAAACACTTGGCAGATGAAACAACAGAAACATGGTCTTGGCTCCTGAGGCCAGGAGTCTGAGATCAGGGTATAGGCAGATTGGTTTCATGTCAGGGCTGTAAGGAAGAGTGTTCCATGCCTGTGTCCCAGCTTCTTGTGGTCTCTACACATCTTTGAGGTTCCCTGGCTCGACAGAGCATTCCCCAACCTCTGCTTCCATCATCCTTGAGAGGATGCCAAGACCAGCACACGGTCTGCGAGTCCTAAGGATGTGAGGATCCCACACTCACAGTGGGTGATTATCACGAGGCTGGAACTTCACAAAGGAGGAGTCACTGATGGTATCCAGCATTCCCAGCCGCAAAGCCACAGAGGTTTTGCCATTTGAATAAACCACACAGGGGCTCAGATATGGAAACAGCCAAGATATAATTCAAGTGAGCCTCTCAGAGTGCTGCCATCCTCATCATTCTTACCCAGGTGCAATTAGATAGATGCCTGGTCCCAGTGAGCTCACAGGTGTCCCCTCCTGCCTTTTTTTTTTTTTTTTAAATCGGGAATTGTCTCAAATTTTAAGTAAGAAGCATCAGGAATTGAACCATTCTGACAGCCTTTAACCAAAGCACCAGAATTATGGTACCTGGAAAAAGTGACACTTTAAACCTTCCTGTAGGGTACTAGTCATCTTTTTATCGGGGGGGGGACAAATGACAAAATGTAGCTCAAAGACGCAATGCCTCAGATTCCCAGATTCATCTTGAGCTACAAGACAATGTTTTCTCAAACCCAAGCCTGTCTGTGGATTAAAGGCAAGCATTGCAAAAATTATTCCGTAGCTTAAGAAAACATACTTCAACAATTACTGTTTCCTTTTCCATGTAACCAAATTCACTGTACATTACAACTTTAAAGCTGAGATCGGCTCTTTAATCCTGGCTGCGGCTTCGGGAACTTCCTGCTCTTTATGAGAAGAGCCCTGGGCCTGCAGCTGCCTGTGAACAGCAACGGGGAAAAAAAGGAAGGAAGAAAAAAGTTAAAAAGAACTTAGCGGACGGAGGGGGAACAAAGTTCTGCAGCCTTACAAAGGTTAAGCTCTGGCGTTTGAAAATCTGACACTTGAAGGAATTTATAACTCAGGGGCGCAACTCGACCTTCCTGCCCTTCTGAGGACCTCCTGTCAAACAAAACAATTTAGGAGAGCGGTGGCGTGCGGGACCCTTCTTGTCAGCTACGATGCTTAATTAACACAAAGTTTTAGGCCATTGCCTTGCTAAGCTATGGTGTGGCCATGTGCTCTTTGAGTTATGACCAGCCATGTTTTCATAAGCTTTGACCCTCTCCCCGGCCTTGGGGAGGTGAATCTCCTTTTTCTCGCTCTCTTTCTAACTTAATTTTTAAATAAACTTAAAAAAAAAAAAAGGTTTTCTATACCAGGCATGCCCAACGCCATTTGTCAAAGTTGAATCCACTTTGGTATGAATTTGGAACGCTCCTTTCCAGATTTGTCAAACGATTTTCATTCATCGGTCTTCCTCTGTGTCACCGGAGTTTCACTCTAATCTTATTTTAACACAGTGCTATGGCCCCCCCAGTGATTAAATAAGATTAAAATAAGATGCTGCCATGGGGGAGGGAAGCCCAGCAAGCAGGGCTGGGGCTGAGATCATAGGAGTCTCGGCAGAACCTTCCTGAAGCATGGATTCAGGCTTGTGGGTTTGGATTCTGGTTCTGTAATCCCCAGTCCATGCCCTTGAGCAAGTGACTTGAACTCTTGGGGCTGTCTGCAAGCCACAGGACAATCTCCCTGCAGGACTATTATGAGATCAAAGCGAGACGGTAAATATACAGTGTCTTTTAGCACCTGGTCCTCAAACTGCACTCACTTAATCGTATTTAGACCGTTGCTCCATACATCGATATGCTGGTACAAACTTGCTCATCACTAAAGTCAAGAGTCACCTTTGGCATTCCTTAGAAAAAAGAAAATGCCCTGTGTCCCCATATGTAAGTCAAAATCTATGTTAGGGAGAAAGGAGACAGTTTCAATCGTGTTGGCTGAATGAAGCAGGAAAATCAAGTTCAAGGGTATCTGAGAACTCCTCTTTCCTGTTCCTTGATTCCCTCCCATTTTCTTCCGCTTGCTTTCACCAGAGATTTTCGTTTCTTGCCCAAGAGCTTCTAGCCTATTTTTAACACAGTGCTATGCCCCCCCAGTGACCACGGAGTGAGCAGCAGGATTAGTGACTTATCCGTAACGACTGACGCCCAAATGCAGCCCTGGCCCTGTTCCTGATTCCAGTTTCTCTTCAGTACAATCAGGCTGCATCCAAACCTTGCTCTGTTCAGCAAGTGTGCAGACACTGTGACCCCAAGCCACCGTGACCCTGACCTGAGCGGCTGGAGGTGTCTTCCCCTTCTCTGCCTGCGGGTAGAATCGGGTCTGAGTCTTCACACCATGAAACTCCCGAGAAGGTGAAGACTTCGGGACTCCAGATGCTTCCAGAGGTTCGTGCCTGTGTATTGGAACCGACTCTGACCGGCAGAGCAGAGTATACTGGACACCCGCTCGGGTCTGCAGGGGTAAATGCACCAGAGAACAGCAGGGTAAGGAGCATCCCCTCTACTTTCCTGGTTACGCCTTCTTTACAAACTCACAGACGTTCTGTCTCCCCCGTGCTCCTGACAGCTGCACCAATGCCGATCCCAGAGCAGCTCCCACCTGGCCAGCAGCCCGTTCCTGTTGACACGTGTACATCCAATGTGCCTTTGGAAAAAATTCCGACTTCTTTTGTCCCGCTTTCTTTGTTCTGTTTCCATTTAGAGATGACATATCAGGGAAGCGACTTACTGCAGCAAAAAGAGATGGTTGGAAAAGGAACCAGACTATGCATGTGCAAACACACACACACACACACATGGGGGGAGAGAGAGAGACAGACAGAGACAGACACAGAGAGACACACACAGAGAGAACTGCAGGCTATGAGAAAGCAGATCTCAAAGCCAAGCCTCTCCAGGGAATCATGGGCCATGCTCTTCCGGTGTAGTACCATGTGCACTTCTTTGGGGGAAATTGTATACAAAATGGCATGTCATCGACTTTTCTGAATGTCACCAGGTGTACCTGAATACCAGCACCTGTTGATGGCATCCTAATGTGGCCCCCGAGATATGACTCTGAGCATCTTTGGAACTGGCCAAGGGATGGGCAGGCGTGTGTCGGTGTCACACAGGCAGCAGTGGGCTCGAAGACAGGGCACTTGGGAACAGGGCAGGGGTCAGTTCTTACCTATTTCACCCTGGTGAGCACAGCATGGAAGTACAGAGGGCCCGGTGGTGTGTGGGGAGGCTGCCCCACTGCCCCCAAGGCCACGGCGGTCCCCTCCCTCTCTCTTGGAAACTCTGGAGCTGTCCCTATCTGCCCTGGTGCTGTGAAAACGGAAACACGGAAGGAGGACATTTGCGGACGTGTTTTGATTTGCAGCATTTAATGAAGGGGCGAGGTCAGGAGAAGACCCCCTTGAACAAGTCCAAACTAAAATTGTCCAGATCTGGAGCCCGGCTTCTGGAGCTGGGGGAGCATCTGGCGGCCTTGGTATTTCATGAAAGCCACACTGTGTTGACGGTTGGTTTTGATTAGACTTCCTGTCCCGACTCCCCTCGCCCCACTGTCACAGGCATTTAAATAACATCGTCAAAGGCTTTGATGGCCCCTCTGTTTGTCTTCCTGCAAAAGCTGAGCTCAGATGCGCCTCCAATCTGCCTCCTGTAGCTTTAACCCCCTGACCCACTGGAGCGCGGCAGGCTCCTCCATAATAAAACTCCCCACTGTGGGGAAAGCGCCCCGGGCTGGCCGCACTATCCGGAGGGCGCATGCCTCGCATAACTGTGCTCCGTTTTGATGAAATATTCATCCATATTGATATTGGAGCAACAAAATGACGGTTGAAAAGTTCTGCAACCTCGTCGTGAGCTCAGTTGTGCCATGCTAAATGTCACTCTTTCAAAGGGTCGCAGGGATTTTGATTTGGCGGGATGGGTTCCTGCCCTTGACAGAGAAACGGAAACACAGCCAGAACCTCTGATCCGCGAACACCAATACCGTGTCATATACGGCTCAAATCTAAGATGGAAATGACCGTGGCGCTTTGTTATCGTTTTAAAAGGAATGTGTATCTGCAAAATCCCAACTGCTGCAGATGTGTGGGACGTGGAAAATCAAAGTCACAAACGTTGCCGCTAGGAAGAGAGCCAGCCTTCAGATCTGTGGGCTAGTGCATGGCACATGTGGATGTGTGGGCACACACTCACACACGGACACACACAGACACATACACACTCACACACGGACACACACTCACACAGACACACACACATTCACACATACACACTCACATGTGGACATACACACTCACACGTACACACACACACGGACACACACACAGACACACACATACATGCACAGATACACAAAGAGACACACACAGACACACACTCACACACGGACACACACATGCAGCGTGTAGTTCTAAATATGGGAAGAGAGAGAGAAGAGAACAAGGAGGTGGGGGGGTAAGGGAGGGAGGAGTCGGAGGGGAGGGAGGAACAGGCAGGAAAGCCAGGAGGAGGGGAAGGGGAGAGCAGTCCTAAAGAGGGGTCTTCTACAAACCAGCTCACAACTCGCTTTTACCCCCCACAGGGAACTATGTGCTTTTTTGAGAGCAGCACACCCTGTCCTCGTTCTGCACACGTCACCACAGCACCCACTGTCCCGAGGCCCAGCCCTTCCCGGGTAGACACTTGGAGTTTTCATGGAGCCTGCGGCCAAGACATCTGCTGCTCATGACTGTTCTTGGAGCTTGACTCAAACACAGCTCTCCTTAGAGTGAATCCACACCAGTCCGGTTTGAACAGCATTATTAGCTACCTAGTTCCCGATTGTTACCCAATTGGGTTCTAGGAATGCAGTTGCTTGATTCAGTACATCAAATCTCCTTGAGGAACAGAAAGGATTGGCACGGAAAAGAAACGAATCTCACCCAAGCGGGAAGAATAAAGGCGAGAACGAGGCTGCACTTGGGAAGCAGTTGAGATCCCAAGTGCAAAGGTAAACATGGTCGCATTAGATCAATCTCTATAAAACGTATGTCTCTTGCATATATCAGTAGCTTGATTTTCAAACAATGATGTGTCTTCTTCATGGAGGGCACTGCACACATCAAAGTGTTTTTTTATTTTTAAACTATACCCAACCCCAAATCCAGTCATCTGCCCTGGGAACCCAGGAGTACACAGAAGCCCTATGAATTGCTTTGTGCGAATCTACAAATATCATGTCATTGTAGTAATAGACTCCAGTGGAACATAGTGCTCATCGACGATTGCAAATGGTGTCGGCATGGCTGCAATATATCAGTTGCACACTGAAATGCCAGCATATTTTTGTGGGCAGATAAATTCAGACACATGCAGACTCTTTTGACCTAATCCCTTAGCTATTGACCTGCACTGAGGCTCGGAGAAGACATGGGTCAAAGTCTGTCGATTCTCAACATGTCCCCTCAGCCACATCACTTCACCCTTCAAGCCCCAGTTTCCTCATCTGTGAAGAGGGGACAACCTCAGCACTCTCCTTGCAGGAGCGTGTTGAGGACGGAATGAATAACACTCTTAAATCATCCAGCCTGGCCTCCAATGCTGGGCACGTGTTCAATACACACCGGATGTGATGAGGAGGAGGATGACGATGAAGATGGTGGTGATGAAAGTAAGGGAGGCGTCTTTTAAAATGAGAAAGATAAGTGCAGGCCATGAAATGCAGTTTATAGCTGACCAGTGAAGTCATGGCGTCTGAGGGGACAGGACAGGCAGGAACAGTGTTCCAGGCAGCAGTCCAGCGGCGAGACAGAGCGCACCCTGGTGGGCCAGGAAGCCGAGCCAGGTTCACCGAGACTGGGGGACAATGGGGAAAGGTAAGGGAGGTGGCAGTGGCCAAAGCAGGCTGGACGTGGAGGCTGCGAGGAGACGACAGAGAGTTTTCAGGGGGGCAGTGACAGAGTCCGGTGTGGATGACCTCCGTGAGCTGAAGGGAAACCCATGTTGGAACGAATGATTCCCCATTTGCTGGGATGGAAAAATGAAAATTCAGGAAGATGCCAGTCTTCCACCAATGAACATGAATTTTCCTGACATGGCCAGTCATAACAGGATCTTTCCTGGAGCTTAACGGTGGAGCGGTGTTCGTATCACAGTAATGCCTATCCTTTCATGAGTGCTGCAGGGCACTGAGCATGTTATTTGGCATTTTTAAAACGTTTTTTATCTCTTCCTTTCTCCGTAACAACATGTCAGTGGCATTATCACCTCCATTTTCCATAACAGTTTTCTTGAGACATGGTACAATTCACCCATAAAGGGTACAATTTAGGGTGCAAACTGCAGTGACTTTCAGAAACTTCCAGACTGTGTCCCAAAATAGCTGCATCAATTGGGAATTGGGAATACTCCCAGAGTATCACCACCACTCTAGAACAATTTCCTCACCCCAAAAAGGAACAGCACCCACATCTGCAGTCCCATCCCAGTACCCTCCACCTACCTGGCCCTAACCCATCACAGCTCTGATTTCAGGCCCTGCAGGTCGGTGTCTTCTGGACAGCTCATGTAACTGGAGTCACGTAATGCATGGTCCTTTGCAGCTGGCTCCTTTCACTTAGCACGCTTTCAAGACTCACTCATGACGTAGCATGTGGCAGGGCTCCATTCCCCGAATACAGTCATGCTCCGTTGTGTGAGTCTGCCACAGTTGTTTATCCGTGCATCGGCTGATGGACACTTGGGTTGTTTCCACTAGTAGAGGATCGTTAACAATGTTGTTACCAATGTTCATGGAAACATTTTAGCATGGGTTTTTTAAAAAAAATCTACCTTGGGTATAAACCCAAGGGTAGAATTGCTATGCATTATGGGTGTCCCTTGGTTTAATCTATGGAGAAACTTCCAGACTGTGTCCCAAAATAGCTGCATCAATTTACATTCTCATCAGCAAGGGATAAGGACCAGTTTCTCCCCATCCTTACTAACACTGGTCTCTTTGAAATAACAATGATTATAAAGGGTATGAAGTGGTATCTCGTTGTAGTTTTGATTTAAATTTCCTTGGTAACTAATGATCCTGAGCATCTCTTCTGTGCATTTTGGCCACTGGTATCTCTTATTCAGATCCTTTGTCCATTTTTAATTGGGCTGTTTGTCTTTTTTATTATTTAATTGTATGGATTCTTTATATATTCTAGATCCTACTCCCTTATCAGAAATATGATTTGTAAATATTTTCTCCTATTCTGTGGGTTGGTTTTTTTGCTTTCTCATTGAAAGAGAAAGGTTTTTAATTTTGATTAAGTCCAATTTTTATACTTTTAATTCTGTTTGTTTTTATTGTCATATCTAAAAAAGCATTGCTTAAGCCAACATCAGGAAGATTTACGTCTATGTTTGCTCCTAAGATGTTTAATAGTTTTAGCTCATACAGTTAGGTTTTGGTCCATTTGGTGTTAATTTTTGTGTGTGGTGTGAGGTAGGGGTTCCTCTTCATTCTTTTGCATGTGGATATCCAGTTTTTTCAGCATCATTTGTTGATGATTCTTTCCCCCATTAATTGACTCGAGACACTTGTCAAAAGTTATTTGGTTACAAATGTGAGGGTTAATTGCTGAATTTTTAATTGTATTGATTATGTCTATTCTAATGTCAGTACCACAATGTCTCAATTATTGTAGCTTTGTAGTAAATTTTGAAATTGGGAATTGTGAATCTGCCAATTTTGTTCTACTGTTTTGCAATTATTTTTGCTGTTCTGCGTTTCTTGTATTTTCTTATAAATTTTAGAATCAGCTCGTCAATGTCTGCAAAGAGGTCAGCTGATATTTTATCAGGAATTGCATCAAATTTGTAGATTGGTGTGGAATATTTCCATCTTAACTGTACTGTCTTCTGATTCATGATCATCGAATGTCCTTCCATTTCCTTAGGTCTTCCTTACTATATTGTATCATCTTCAGAGTATAAGTATTATGCTTCATTTGGTAAATTTATTCCTAATCAAATTCTTCTTTTTGATGCTATTATCAATGAAATTGCTTTCTTAGTTTCATTTTTGGTTTATTCATTGCTACGATATAGAAATACAATGAATAAAAAAGAAATACAATGGATTTTTATATATTGAAATTGTATGCTCTGTGCTAAACTTGTTTTTAGGTTCAATAGCCTTTTTACTGTGCTTTTTAGGAATTTCCTTATACACCATGGCATCTGCAAGTAGAAATAGTTTTACAACTATCTTTCCAATAAAAACATCTAGCCTGACTAGACCCTCTAGTGCATTGAATAGGAAGAGAGTAGACACCCTTGTGGTGCTCCTGATTGTAGGAGGAAATCATTCCATCTTTCACCATGAAGTATGATATTAGCTGTTAAAGTAGCCAATCTTTTTTGTAGATCCCTTTTATCAGATTAAAGAAGTTACCATCCACTGCTCGTTTGTGGGGCATTTTTTTAATCAATAAAAGGATGTCAGCTGGGCTCGGTGGCTCAGCCTGTAATCCCGCACTTTGGGAGGCTGAGGTGAGTGGATTGCCTGAGCCCGCGGGTTCGAGACCCGCCTTGGCAACTTGGCGAGACCTCATCTCTACAATAAATCAAAAAATTAGCCAGGCGTGGTAGCACTTGCCTGTGGTTCCAGCTACTTGGAAGGCTGAGGCGAAAGGATCGCCAGAGCCCAGCATGTCGAGGCTGCAGTGGCTGGGAGCGGTCACTGTACTCCAGTCTGGGTGACAGAGTAAGATTCCAACTCAAAAAAAAAAAAAAAACTGAAAGCAAAAACAAAAATAATAAAATAAATAAAAGGATGTCAAGTTTTGTCAAATACTTTTTCTGCAACTATTGAGATGACTATGTGGCACTGGCACCGTAATATATTGATACAGTGTATTACATATGTTGATGTGAAACAAATCAGCCTTGCATTCCTTGGATAAATCCCACTTGATCATGATGTATCATCTCTATTAGATGCTGCTGGATCTAGTTTGCTAACATTTTCTTGACAAATTTTGCTCCTCTCTTTATAAAAAATATTGGTCTGAAGTTTTCTTTGTTTGTGAAATTCTTGACTGGTTTTGCTACCAGAGTGATACTGGCCTCATGCAAATGAACAAAAAAACTTGGGAAATGTTATTCCCTTTTATTTTCACTTTTTGGTAAAATTTTCTGAAGAATTTATATTAATTCATTTTTTAATGTGCAGTTATATTCACCAGCGAAGCATCTGGGCTTGGAATTTTTCCTTGTGGGAAGTTTTAAAATTATTAACGCAAAGTTTTTACTTGTAATAAGTCTACAAAATTTTTCTATTTCTTCATGAGTCAGTTTTAGCAGTTTATGTCTTTCTAAGAATTCATTCATTTTGTCTAGGTTAGCTAGTATCATTTCCACTTTATAAATCAAGAAACTTTGACTTACATATGTTAGGAACATTCCTAATGTATAAAGCTAGTAACAGTCCTATTTTATGCCAGTGTCAAACTCGGGTCTGCTTGAATCCAAGATCTGTAGCCTTAACCACTTATTTAAATAATTCTGTGTTTTAGCTAGAAGAAAGCAACAATACAAAACAATACCTTGGAAAGAAAAATAAAACAAGTGGGTGAAAAGTTCTATCACATATCAAAACACATTATAAAACAACAGTATTTAAAACAGTATGGCACTAACAGAAAGCTAGATATGTAGTCATTATAAGAGAATCAATAACCTGGAAACAAACGCACACACACACATATATATATTAATATATGATAAGAGTGTTTGTCATAGATATATCCCATGGCCCAAACAACATCCAATATCCTCTTCCTTTTTTCTAACAGAACTTGACTGTATTCAAGAGTATATCCATTCCCCATTCAGCCATGCACCTCAGGCTGGCCCTCATTGATCTTGGAAATATGTCACCCCCTTGATAGTGACTGACTCATTCAAACACATGTCACACATTTCTGGACAGTAAGACGTGAGGTGAAGTTTGCTACTATGATTTGAACCAATGGTTCCCCATAACTGTTCAGCCACTATTGTCTCAAGACTTCCTTTAACTATAATCCTAAATGTCCTTTAATAATTATCCTGTATAGAATTTTCTCTTTCTTGGTTGATTCCTGTATTAATTTGATTAACACATCCTGCAGTAGCTTCCTGAGAGAGAAAGGCAAGTGATTAATTTCTTGCATATTTTGAAGGACTATGGTAGCACCATCTAAGGTAGAAATCATTTTTCTCAGGATGTTGAATAGATCTTCCCCTGATTTCTCGCTTTCAATGTTGGTGTTAGATAATCTGATAGTGCTTTGATTGTCAATCCTCGATGTGTAACCTGTTTTCTGATGTGGACTCTTTTTTTTAACTTCTGATGTTGCTACTCTTTGTATCTTACTATGTGAGAGGCTTAACACACATACACGACTATGTGAGAGGTTTAACACATATGCACAATGGAATATTACACAGCCTTAAAGGAGGACAAAATTATGAACTTTGTAGTAACTTGGATGGATTTACAGTCTATCATACTCGGTGATCAATCACAGAAACAAAGATCTGAGTACCACATGTTCTCACTCATAAGCAGACCCTGAGCATTTACCATAATACTATCAGAAAGGGATTGGCAGTAGCGGGACATTGCCAAGGCGGAGAGACACAACATCAATAAGTACACCTGATCTCAAACCAGTCAGCGTGGGGAATCCAACGGAGGCCCAAGCTTCACCTGTATGATATATAGCGAATCCTGAATTGTACCTCGCATCCTTAAAAGAAAGAAGAAAAAAACCCCCATCTCATTGGCCATCTTCTTATGTTCCTTTCTGAAATGTCTACTCATGTTCTTCTGTGGCTGTTTTATTGGGTTGCAAGAGTTCTTCGTGTGTCTCTTCATCATTTATCATCTATATTGCAGATATTTGCCTCAAAATAGTCTATTTTTCATGTACTTTATTTACAGTACCTGCTTCATACACAAATGTTAGATTTTTAAATATGTTTGTTGGGAGCCAGCCTCGGAGGCCCACTGAGCATTAGGGATCAGGAAGGGCCGTTGACCCCGAGACCACTAGGATGTGTTCGGGAGCTGTTGACCCATTCCCTCCCTCCTTTCCCATTTGGCACAAACTACCAAGAAAAGCTCCAGCTGGCTCTAACAGAAAACTCTGAGACCAGAACGTACACAGCTAACCTAGGAGTCTATTATTCCCATTCCCCATGGCTTATGGTCTTTTGCTTTATCACAATTTAAGTTTGGCTTTGAGTCACATGGAGGAGCTTTAGTACAGGTCACAGGTTCTCTTGATGCGACCTTTAGAAATTTGTAGAGATAGGTTTTAAGGAAATAGTTGATATAGATTAAGAAAAATTAAGTAACCATTTTATTATAGAAGTGTGGTTAGTTCAGTTTGATTTAGAGGGGCCAGTGAAGTTTTTATTAGGCTGGCTAGTGCTAGGAGAGAGTAACCATAGCACCAATTGTTTTATAGAAACCAGTTTGAATTAGCATAGAATAGTAGAAGGCAATATATCATTATGTTGGTTTTAGGTGTAAGCATTGAACGATGTTATGTAGCTATAAACAATTAAGGGTACATAGAAACCGGATAAGAACTTCATGTTTTTCCTTATGTTTGAAAAATACATCTGCTTGAGAGTGGGGGGTGTCCTGTGTGCACCTGGACCTGTTCATGTGAAAGGCACATGCTACCTTTTGTGTAACCATAGCAGCAGGAGTTCCCGTGATGATAGCTTTACAGAGTTTGGGGATAAAAGCCCTGAGATTTCACCCATTAAATGGCTTCTGGTCACTTGAGCAGGAGTCCAGTCTCTTTCTTTCTCCCCTCTTCTCTTTCTTTCTCTTTCTCTTTCCAGAATAATCGCCGATGCTGCCCCACCTTCCAAGGGACCTTCTAATCTCTCCGCAGGGGCTGCTCCCTGTAATGTTGATATTTTCTTGGGTAGTATCTAGGTTTTCTAAGTTACAAAATCCTCCTTAATCCATAGGCTTCCCCGATAGCTTCCCGACTTGTCTTCAAGTGTTTGCATTGCTCACTCCCCACATGTAAGTCTTTAATCAGTCAAAAAGTTGGTTTTGTACATAGCGGAAGCTAGAAACGCAATGTGATTTTCCTCTAGGCACCACGTGACCTGTACCAGTTGTTTATCAAAAAATCTATCCTGTTCCCACTGAACTGAAACTCCACCTTTGCTGTATCCGAGCCCCATGTGTGCTGGGGTCTATTTCTTACCTTCCTGGTCTCTTTGTCTATTCCAACGTTAATACCATGTTGTTTTCAATCTAGTGTTCAGATTCTTACTTGGTAAGAGAGACAGGGTCTTGCTCTCTTTTGCTGTCATTTCCTTTTGTATAATAACTATTCGAATTTATTTTTATATGAATGTTAAAGTTTTGTAAAATCTCCCCAATACAAAAGTTAATTGAAATGGCTTTTAATCTGTAAGCTAATTTAGAATAAAGGACATTTTAGATAGTTTTCTCTCCAGTCAAGAACTTGATGTCTCTTTCCTTTGGTTGCAATCTTGTCTCATGTTCTTCAGTGGGATTTTCGAGATTCTGCGTGTGGTTTCTACACCCAAACAACACCCAGTATCCTCTTCCGTTTCCCTAACAGAACTTGACTTTGTTCAAGGGTGTATCCATTCCCATTCAGCCATGTGCTACACAGGATGCAACGAAGCTACATTTACTTGGTTTGCGGCAATATGGATTAGCTCAACTACTGAAAAGCAATTTTGCAAAGGGTTAAAAAAAGAGCATTTCTGTGGGAAGGAGCCCATGCTTCAGGGATTTATCCTCAAAATATTTCCAAAGGAAATAAAAGGCCACAGGTGGAGAATGGCATTGTTTAAGATGTTAAATATTTAAATTCAATATAAAAGTGCAATGAAAGGAAACAGTTTTCAGCCCAGGGTAAATCCACTTAATAGCATAAGTTGGCAGGGTGCAGTGGCCCATGCCTGTAATCCCAACATTTTGGGAGACTCAGGGAGGAGGATCCCCTGACACCAGGAGTTCAAGACCAGCCTGGACAACATGGAAAGACCCTGTCTCTACAAAAACATTTTAAAAGCATAGCTGTTTGTGGTGGCACACGCCTACAGTCCCAGTTACTCGGGAAGCTGAGATGGGAGGATTGTTTGAGCCCAGGAGTTGGAAGCTGCAATGAGCTATGATCACACCACTGCACTCCAGTCTGGGCAATAGAGCCAGGTCCTGTCTCAAAAAACAGATAAATATATTAGCATAAAATAGCATAAGTCATTAAGTATTATAAGAGGAAAAGTGAGATATATAATTGTATGCAAACACTAAAATCAAAAATATATAAAATGCAGGGAAAGTCACAGATGAGAAACACACAAATATTAACAACATAGTTGACTGTTTGTGAGCCTTTCCCTCTGTTTCCAAAACTTTTTGCAGCATCATTATTTATTTTGACTATTTTAAAATGCATAAAGCGTTACTAGTCACGATTCACTGGATGGGCAGTGGGTTTGATTTGGGGAAAAATGTTGGAATGTTTTCTCTGAAAAGCAATTTGACACATTTAAAATCTACATGACAACCAGGATCAACTTCTCATGACGCGTTTACAAACAGAGACCCCACTCGAACAGATACAAGTCTTTCACAATGAGCAGCTTATGTGCAATACAACACACCGTCTGTCTGAGAACCATGTTTCTCTTAAGTAGGTTAAATCTGTTTCTGCGATCTTGTTCGGAGGGTTGATTTGCATCTGAAACCCTCCTTGAAGAACAAAGATAAACTTCAGCCCAATTAAGATTGCATTATCCTGTATTCTCATTAACAAAATGGAACAGAGCAAAATTTTCCCTGCACCACCACTTATTACATGAATAAGGTCTTGTGTTCATTAAAAAAAAAAAAGACCAAAGTAACTGTCACTCTCTCTCCCTAGAATGCAGGTTTACACAAGCCCAGTCTTAGTGAAACGACATGTAAGATGTGCTGCACACCCACTGCATGCTGGGAATTGCTGTAGGCATCTCACATATCTTATCTCATTTAATTTTTATGAGGATCCTATGAGACTGGAATTATTGGTTCAATTATGGTGTGAGAAACTGAATGTCCGAAAGCTGTGACTTGTTCAGGGTCACACAACCATGGATGTGTACGTGATCGTTTATTCATTCAACAGACATTAAAAGAACCACTCTTCTGTGTGGTGGTGGCACGTGTGGGGGCTAGGGAGGACTTTGGCCACCTCCACAGTCCATCAGCCCCCATGCAAACCACCCCAGTAAGTATGTGTTAGTGACAACAGGGTGCTTGCTGAGCAAATGAGCTTCCAGACGAGTTCCGCAGAACTCCTTCTGCCCCATGGCTTCCCCATGCCCAACCGTCCTCTGTGGAAACGCTGAAAGTGTCACAGGGTGCTTCACAAACACCCAGTATGGTCAGTCTAGTCCACAGCCAGGGCCCAGCACCAGGGCTTCCACAGGCTCCGGGACAGCTGGGTCATGTGTTGGAAAATTGAGTGCTTGCTCATGGACGTGCGTTCCTCAAAGCAGAGCCCGCAGTGTCCGCATGCCCAAGGCCTGAGAACCACTGATCTCACAGACTCAGTCCAAGGTTCATCTCACCTGAAATCTGGCCTATGCTCACCACAAGGTGCACACCCTCTCAAAGTCACTTTTCTGGAGTGATTCTCCTAGACACTTCTGATCCTGCAAGAAGTAAGTCCTTACCACGTGCAGTCACACACACGTCTGACAGCTCCGTATAATTCACAACAAACCAAACTGTGTTTAAAGAATTGAAGTGAGGGTGGATGAAATTTCAAACGCATCAATGTGTAAATGATTAGATAGCAATATGGATGATGTGGATATGTCACGATCCAAATCATTTCTACCTCTGCTGTTGGTCAGTTCCAATATTCCGTTTCTAGAAGAGATCTATTTTACTGCAGTGGGAAATCAGAATCACCATGTGACTAAACCTAGGGAGCAACGAAAATTTCTACCAATAATTTTAATCGCATGCATCTGATGTCAGGATTGCCATTTGAGGCGATATGAGTCTTCATTTGAATGATATCTTTAAAGCACTTGCTCATGTATTCTTTGCATACACAGATACTGAAACGTTGGGAGAATTTCTACTAACATTTAAAATAATTTGAATAGAGGTGAAGATTCAGCTTTGTACAGATTGGAGACCAATAAGGAATGGACGGATCAAGATGACAACATCACTTATTTTAGATTGCTGTCTACCTCAACACTGCTGTCCTTGAAGTCTCCCGGGATAGGCTGCATATTCGTCCAAACTGAATGCGCCCCCAACTGGGTTCTGAATATCATTTTGCTTTGAAACACATGACTCTGAAAGCATAATTTGGCAGTGTTTCTCAAAGTCCGACCTTGACCTACTGACATCAGTCAACTGAGACTGGAGAGTGGGAACTTTTACATCTGAAGACGTCTTGCTCGGGATGTCTTGGGCTGCAGGAACAGAAGATCTTGATTTAATAGGCATAACCAGTAGAGAACATGTATCTCGCATCATTTTGTTCATAGTCCTGGGAGGGCCACAGCCGCTCTGGGCATCGCATACTTCAAAGTCCAGAGGCAGGAAGAACCCACCCTTTTGTTAGTCCTGTTTCTCCCTTTTTTTCTGGAATGACCCCAGACAACAACCTCCTGTGGGTCTTTGACCAGAAACTGCTTCACAGGCTGAGGTCTAAAATACACCATGCACTGGCGACCGCTTAGGGGCTGCGGCAATTCATTTAGACGAGCTGAAAACGATCCCTGCGTCACTTGGGGGTGAGGTGAACACCCAAAAGAATGTGGATTCCTGAGAGCAGAGAAGGTAGTAAGTGAATGTTTGAGGCGATGGGCACCCCAGTCACCCCTGCTTGGTCATTGCGCGTTGACTGCATGTATCAAACACCACATGCACTCCCAGAATGTGTTTAACTGTGACACACCAACTTTAAAAGGGAGCTCATGAATGGCCATTGGATGCTCAGGTGCCAGGAAATTGTGTCCCCTCTCCTTCGGGGGTAGCAGCCAGTAATTACTGCTCTCCACAACAATGCCGCACAACACAACACCCATGCTGTTAGTGTCATACAGCCATCACCACCGGCCATCTCCAGGATGCTTTCCATCGTGCAAAACTGAAACTTGGCTTCCACAAAACAACGACCCATTCCCCTCCCGCTGCCCTGGCAATCTGTTTTACTTTCTGTCCCCATGATTTTGACAACTCCAGCCACCCTGTGTGAGTAGACTCATCCAGTGTTAGTCCATGTGTGCCTGGCTTATTTGCTTGGCATGACGTCCTCACGGCTCCTCCATGTGGTAGCCTGTGTCAGAAGGCCCTTTCTCTTTAAGGTTGGATGACATCCCACCGTATGGATGGACCATATTGTATTCACCCATCCATCCATCAACAGATGCTTGGGGTGCGTCCACATCCCAGCTATTTGTAACAATGTTGCTACGAACGTGGGTGTACATATATCTCTTTGAGATCCTTGTCTTGCTGTTTTTTTAAGATGAGGATGGATATCAAGACCTTTGTCACTGCTACAAAGAAAAAACTAAAAATAAAAATTAGCCAGGTGTGGTGGCACAAGCCTACACAGTCCCAGCTACTTGGGAGGCTGATGTGGGAGGATCACTTGAGCCCAGGAGTTGGAGTCTGCAATGAGCTATGATCACACCATTGCACTTGAGCCCAGGTGACAGAGCAAGACCCGCCTCTAAAAACATAAAGATGGCTAGACACTGTTCACATGCCAAGGGGAAAGCCCCAGAAGAGAAAAGTCGAGAATAAGAGAAAGAGATTTGTGTGAGTCTGAGACAAGGGACTCTGTGTGATGAAGCAGGTGGAGGTGTGGCCTGTGAAGCTCATGGCCCATGGCCTCCATTTTTTCAGGGAGATGGTGGTCGGAGGCTCTGGGGACTGTGAGGGTCAGGAATAGCCATGAGGGGTGTGGACGATGGAGTCACCAGGAGGGAGAGAGAAAGGACAAGACCACAGACCTGCCACCAGCAATACTCGCAGCCCCAAGAGGGAGGCGGCTGGGGTATCCAAGGTCGGGGCCAGGGACAGCAGAAGGGCACAGCTCAGAGGTGCTGAGGGTACAGAGGGGCTGGTGGAGGAAGAAGCAGCTGTTCCAGGGTCAGGCTACGTTGGAGTGGAAGAAAGCGGTTGCAGGTAGACATCATTCATTCATTCCTCAGTTCACAGATACTCTTAGGAAGCCTGTTCCCCGCAGTTCCCTTGTTCTCCCTTCAAGGCGCCCTGCCACAGTGGGGCTAGCGGGGCCTGGGAGATGGCATTTCTATCAGACTCCCAGATAAGGCCGGGGCTGCTAGTCCACAGGGCACACCCAGAGAAGTGCTGGTCTAGCCTGACACACTCCGTCTTTGGTGTGAATGAAGGAAAGCAGCGTGGGTGGACAGGCAGGAGCCCAGCATCATAGAGCTGAGTCAGCGCCTTCCACTCCTCCCCCCCAGTCCCGCCCACCCAGGACATCCCTCCCTCTAGACTGTGACATGCAGAATTTGATTCCCATCTGGCACGCAGAGAGCAGACAAACTTTAGCCTCACCAGAGGCTCTTTCTCTGCAGATGAAATTCCTGGATAAACCATCAGGCGTGCTATCTTGGGGCACACAAGTCCCCACTGGAACCCGATGTCTAGGGGCAGGGGTGAGGCTGGGTGGTTCTTGAATTCAGCCAACTGAAATGACAAGATGAATATGAGAAGGAGGAGGTAATTGTTTTGAAAAATTACATGTAAGGGATTCATAGGAATTGCCTTAGTTTTTTTTATTTTTATTTCTCCCAACTCTATCTATACTTTTATTTGTTTTTGCTTTTTTTTTTTTTTTTTTTTGACTTGGAGTCTCACTCTGTTGCCCAGACTGGAGTGCAGTGGCCACTCCCGGCCACCGCAGCCTCGACCTGCTGGGCTCCGGCAATCCTTCCTCCTCAGCCTTCCGAGTAGCCGGAATTACAGGCGCGCGCTACCACGCCCAGCTGATTTTTTGATTTATTGTAGAGATGAGGTCTCACCTGCCCAGGCAGGTCTCAAACCCGCGGGCTCAGGCAATCCACTCACCTCAGCCTCCCAAAGGCGCGGGATTACAGGCTGAGCCACCGAGCCTGCATCTATACATTTATAAGCACAGTCTGGATCACGGCTTCATAGGGGTCTTGAGATCTTTGAATGGAAGGAAACAAGTCAGTGCTTGTTCTGATCATGTGATTTTCTGCTTTAAAAACTTCAGAAGCAGCCGGGCTCGGTGGCTCAGCCTGTAATCCCGCGCCTTTGGGAGGCTGAGGTGAGTGGATTGCCTGAGCCCGCGGGTTCGAGAACCGCCTGGGCAGCGAGACCTCATCTCTACAAGAAATCAAAAAATCAGCCGGGCATGGTAGCGCGCACCTGTAATTCTGGCTACTGGGAAGGCTGAGGTGGAAGGATCGCCAGAGCCCAGCGGGTCGAGGCTGCGGTGTCCGGGAGGAGCCACTGCACTCCAGTCTGGGCGACAGAGTGAGACTCCAACTCAAAAAAACAAAAACAAAAACAAAAAAAAACTTCAGAAGCTGACTAGTTCCAGAATACTGTCAAAATGTCCGACTGTGGCATTCAGGGCTCACGTCGCTTGTCCCTCAACCTTCTTTTCCGCTAGCCATTACTGTCACCCCTGCCGAAATCCACCAGGACCCTAGAACTGGTTGACCCTGAACTGACTTGGGGTTCTTCTGTCCTCTGTGCCATTCACTGTTTCCTTGTGCCTGAATATTCCTCAGCACAAGGTTCACAAACTTAGGGGCTGTGGGCTAAACCTGCATCGGGGATGTCCAGGCTTCCGGCCTCTCTTCCTTGAGAGCCACTCTGTGAATGAATGGATAGACAGGATGTGGTTCGCCATGGAGAGAAGCAACACTCTGACACAGGCCACCACGTGTTGCACCTTGGAAATGATGCTGAGTGAGACGCCAGTCACAAAAGGCCATGTGTTATATGATTCCAGTTGCATGGAAGGCCCAGAGGAGCCAAACCCATGAGATTGAAAGGACATTGGTGGTTTCCAGGGTACTGAAGGAGGGGGGAATGGGGCATGATGGCTTATGAGGACTGGGGTGATGAAAATGTGGGTTTTGTTTTGTTTTTTGAGTTGGAGTCTCACTCTGTCACCTAGGCTGGAGTGCGTGGCTACTGCAGCCTTGACCTGCAGGGCTCAGACTGTCCTTCCCCCTCTGTCATCCAAGTAGCTGGGACTACAGGGGCAAGCCACCATGCCCGGTTAATGTTTTGACTTATTGTAGATACAAGGTCTTGCCATGTTGCCCAGGCTGGTCTTGAACTGCTGGGCTCAGGAAATCCTCTTGCCTCTGCTTCCCAAAGTGCTGGGATTACAGGTATGAGACACCACACCCAGCGCCTAAAAATGTTTAGGAACTAGATAGAGGTGGGTGTGCACAGCACTGTGAATGCACTGAGTACCACCGGACTGCTCGCCTAAAATGGTTAATTTTATGTTATGTGAATTTCATCTCAATTAAAAAACCAACAACTAAGTGATAAGACAACCCAGACCCAGCAAATCTGAGCCCACACTCCCTCGTGGTGAGGATCAGCTGGGCTGAACAGTCACTGGCCTGTCCGGTCCGGGGAGTGTCCACAATTGTGCTTGTCACTGTCTCTGCTTCCCTCCTTGGGTCATCAGTGAGAGAGTGCATTTTCTTCACAGCCCTGAGGAGCATGCATTCGGCAGCCCGGATGCCTACTCTTCACAGCGACTCAATGTCTGTCACCTGGTCTGTCCCTCTGGTGTCACCACCCGCTACTCCCCTGCCTGCTCCTGGAGTTCTTGCTGTGCCAAATTACTTGCAGTTCTCCATTTCTTTTTCTGATTTATTTTTTATTTTTGAGAAGGGCCATGCTCTGTGGTCCAGCCTAGCATGTGGTGGTGTGACCATAGCTCACTGTAGCCTCCAGCTCCTGGGCTCAAGTCACCCTCCTCCCTCGGACTCCCAAGTGGCTGGGACTACAGATGTGCACCACCACGCCCGGCCTGCAGTTTGCTAAACACCTGACACCTACTCAAACCACTGTGCATGACCCATGCTGATCCTACTGCTCCCTACAAACCTCAGGCATTCTTTAAGGCTTCAGCAGCATCAAATCCTAAAGCATCTCCCAAGCCAAGCCACTTCCCTC
Source organism: Cephalopachus bancanus (assembly GCA_027257055.1). Lineage (NCBI taxonomy): Eukaryota > Metazoa > Chordata > Mammalia > Primates > Tarsiidae > Cephalopachus > Cephalopachus bancanus. The sequence continues at coordinate 3,338,526 of JAPVLO010000269.1, forward strand.
CGAGGGCACACTGGCTTTGTAGCACTCTGCTCTCATTCCATGGTGGATTTGCCCCCTCTGGATGTAATCCCTGGAAGGAGAATCTGTATCTAGTCATTTTTCTTAAGTTCCAGAGTCAGGCAGAGTGGTACCCGGTAACTGACATCAGCAGGGTCCTCGTTGTGCTGTAATATAGAAACTCTTGAAAGTCACAATTTACCCTCAGTTCCTCTCTGTATTTTTTTTTTTTTTTTGAGTTGGAGTCTCACTCTGTCGCCCAGACTGGAGTGCAGTGGCCGCTCCCGGCCACCGCAGCCTCGACCCGCTGGGCTCTGGCGATCCTTCCTCCTCAGCCTTCTGAGTAGCCGGAATTACAGGCGTGCGCTACCACGCCCAGCTAATTTTTTTTTTGATTTATTGTAGAGATGAGGTCTCGCCTGCCCAGGCGGGTCTCGAACCCGCGGGCTCAGGCAATCCACTCACCTCAGCCTCCCAAAGGTGCGGGATTACAGGCTGAGCCACTGAGCCCGGCTGTATTTTTTTTTTTAAAGTTGGGTTCTCACTCTGTCTCCGAGGCCGGAGTCAGTGACACAATTAGAGCTCACCACAGCCTCAACCTCCTGGGCTCAGCCTCCCAAGCAGCGGGGACTATAGGTGGCTTCCACCACACCCATCTAATATATATTTTTTTTTTTTTGTAGAGATGAGAGGTCTTGCTATGCTGCCCAGGCTGGTCTCAAATTCCCAACCTCAAGCAATCCTCCTGCCTCAGCCTCTCAAAGTACTAGGACCACAGGTATGAATCACCAAGCCCAGCTGTCTCTGTATCTTTTCTTTTCAAATTTTAGATGAGCTTTGAGAGATGTGATGGTTGTACCATCAGATGAATTAGGAGTTTTACCTACATCTTGCTAAATCACAACTTCTTAGTCCTTAGAAACCAGCCAATTCATACTTCACACAGCAAGACACTCCGGGGGTGTTTCACATGAGTGTGGAGTCTTTAGCAGTTACAAGGACTTCAGGCATAATTTAGGGGAAAGTGTTACTTCCACCCTCTAACGTCTGTTCATGAGATTTTTCTCTTCTGAGTTAAGGCCGTCAACATCCATTTCTTGTTTTATTGCTCCATCTGCCGGCAAGGTTTCAGAACATCAGTCTCATCACCTTGAATCCCTCCTGAAAAAGTTGTTCCAAAATGTGCCTTTTCATTTTTAGAAAGTGTAAACCTTTGGAAAGAAAGCTATTTCCCATTCAAACTGCTCTTCATGTGCAGTGCCTTTTCTCATAAATTCCCTAAGTGTCAACGACAGCAGAATCATAGATGTTGTCCCAAATTTCAAAGACTTCTCCTTGCATAAGGAGTCACAGTTTACCCTTGGTCCCTCTGTTTTTTTTTTTTTTGAATCAGGGTCTCACTCTGTCCCCCAGGCTGGAGTACACTAATAATTTACTGCCTTTAGTTAAAAGAGAATGTTTTGCTCCCATACCAAATCTACTGAAGCAGGGCTATTGGGGATTGTGTATTTTTCAGAAGTTCTTCCAGTCGGTTTTTATGCTGAAGCTGGTAAGGGAAATGCTGGCATCTAGCCTGTTCCTCCCATGGCGCAGATGAGACTCCAGGACTTGGGGAGGTAGCTCGAAGAGTCCTTAGTCCTCTATAGCCTCTGTCCTCAAATAAACACTCTTAAGTATGAATTTAAAAACCAGCATGTGTGCTGTATAAATGAGACTTTTTTTTTTTTTGAGTTGGAATCTCACTCCATCGCCCAGGCTGGAGTGCAGTGGCATGCTCACAGCCACCGCAGCCTCGACCTGCTGGGCTCCAGTGATCCTTCCACCTTAGCCTTCCAAGTAACTGGAACTACAGGCACACACTAACTACCACACCCGGTTATTTTTTTTTTCATATATCGTAGAGATGAGGTCTCGCCAAGTTGCCCAGGGTAGTCATGAATCCCTGGACTCAGGCATTCCTCTCGCCTCAGCCTCCCAAAGTGCAGGGATTACAGTCTTGAGTCACTGTACCTGGTCGTTTGAATAATGTCCATTAATGTCCCATCATGGTTATAATTTGCATTTCCCTGATGATGAGTGATGTTGAGCATTTTTTCACATTTTTTGGCCATGTGTATATCTTCTTTTGAGAGATGCCTGTTCACTTAGTTTGCCCACATTTTTTGTTTTGTTTTGCTTTGTTTGAGTAGGAGTCTCACTCTGTCGCCCAGGCTGCAATGCAGTGGCACACTGCTTATGGCCACTGCAGACTCGACCCCCTGGGCTCCGGCAATCCTTCCGCCTCAGTCTTCCAAGTAACCGGAACTACAGGCGCGCGATACTAAGCCCGGCTATTTTTTAAAATTTATTTTAGAGAGGAGGTCTCACCATGTTTCCCAGGCTGGTCTCAAACCCGCGCACTCAGGCAATCCTCTTCCTCTGTCTCCCAAAGTGCTGGGTAAACACGATTTTAAGTCAAGTCGGAGGAGGCGGCCACATCTCTACTACCTTTTCATGGTTATGCATCTTCCCCAGTCACACAATTAGTGAGCATCGGTCCCACTTCCCAGCTTGGAAACGAATCCTGTTCTATTGTACAGTATTTCCAATTGTTTTATGGGTGTTGGTTTTGCCTCCACGGGGAGATAAACTCCTTCTAGGGCGTCTGGCCCGGCGTGGACCCGGACCAGCTTCGTCGGCATCGCCTGACACGCCAGAGAAAGGCACTGAGCGGGTCCCACCTGCAGAGACTGCGGACTTGGAACCTCGGGGCCAGGGGGCGGGGGCGGCGCAGCAGGGGTGATCACCTGCCCTCCAGGTGATCCCATGCAAGTACAGTTCCAGAATCACCACGGCGCACCGCATGCACAACTCATTGATTTGGAAAGTTCGGTTCTAAGCATTCGGCTGCCTGGCACCCTGGCACTGGAGGCAGTTCTTTGAGGACAACATTCAATTCCCAGGCTACTGTTTGATGAATAACATGACTTCTGTTTTCAAGGGCCAGACCAAGATCAAGTCCGTTGTTTTACAGCTGCGTACGCAGTGCCCACCTGGGCACAATTTCTAAGTTTACCGAGAGTCTGTCTGCCACGAACACCGCCCTGAGAAAGGACCAGCTTGAACCTGCGTCAGTTCCCAGGCGTTTCCCAGGCGGGGCACGCTCCAGGAATCACCACGGGGCCTGGGCGGGGCCTGGGCGGGGCCCGGGCGGGCCCCGGGAGGGGCGGGGCCTGGTTGGGGCCTGGGAGGAGCGGGGCGGGGCCTGGTTGGGGCCTAGGAGGAGCTGGGCGGGGCCTGGTGGGGGCCTAGGCAGAGCGAGGGCGGGGCCAGGCGGAGCCTGAGCCCGAGGCGGCCTGTCCTGAGCCGGGGGCAAGGCGAAGAGGGAAGGGGCGCCTGGTGGGCGGGGCCTCGGCGGGGAGGGGGCGGGGGGGCAGGGTTCTCCGCGCGCCAGCCAATCAGGGCACGGCGCGCCAGCCGCCACGCCGTTGGTGTGGTGCCGCGTGCGCCGGGCGCCCCCTCTCATTCGTGGGCACGCGTCCGTTTGCCCAAAAAGGGAGGCCGGGCGCCCCGCCGCTCCCGCAAGTCTACCGCGAGCCCCTCGCTCTCGGGAAGCCGGGCGTTGCAGGCAAGGAGGACGCGGAGGGGTGGCGGGACTGGCAGAGGGCGTGTGGGGCGGGGCGAGGGCGCGTAGGGGGGGAGCTCGTGGGGCGGGGCGTGGGCTTGTGGGGTCGGGACGTGCGGCGTGTGGGCGGGGCGGGGTTTGGGGGCGTGTGGGGGCGGGGCGTGTGGGGGCGGGGCATGCCTGGAGAGAGCGCGGGGAGCCGTTGGGGCTGTTGGCGCGGCCTGAGGTGCGAGGACCGGGCTGCGGGGCGAGGGCGGCGCGGCCGAGGTGCGGGGGCGGCGGGGTCCGGGCCGAGGGGCAGGGTGGGCTGAGGGGCCCAGGGCCGAGGTGCGGACTGGCTTTGCTCTCCCGGACCGACCTCCTGGGGGGATCCTCAGGACCGCTGACCCCACCCCTGTCTGCCAAGGGCGCTCCAGGGCGCTCCGGGGTCTCCTGTTCAGCTGCTGGTCACCCTCACCCCAGCTCCCCCCGCCCTGGCACTCCCACCCCTATCCGTCCTGGCACCGGCACCCCACACTTACCTATCCTGGCACCCCCCCACTCCTACCTGTCCTGGCACCTACACCCCATCCCTACCTGTCATGGCACCCCCATCCCTACCCATCCTGGTACCTGCATCCCACCTTTACCCATCCTGACACCCCCACCCCTACCCATCGGGGCACCCGCAGCCCTCCCTTACCCATCCTGGTACCCCCACCCCTACCCGTCGTGGCACCCGCAGCTCACCCTTACCCATCCTGGCACCCTCACCCCGCTCTTACCCATCCTGGTACCCCCACCCCTACCTGTCCTGGCACCTACACCCCATCCCTACCTGTCCTGCATCCCCACCCCACCCCTACCTGTCCTGACGCCTTCTCCCCACTCCTACCTGTCCGGGTACCCCCATTCCCACCCGGCCCCACCCTGGGCTTCGTCCTGTGGACGCAGGGACCGGTCATCAGCACTAGGATGGGGAAGGCTCAATCCACGTTCGCGTGGGTCCCTTCAACCCATGGGGGCAGAGGTGTGGGAGGGGCAGCTCTGCCCACCTGGAGCTTGCACCAATGGCTGGAGCCCAGGATGAGAAACACAAAGCCAGCGTGTGGCATAGAGGCGCTGGGGACCCTTGAAGGTTGCCGGGTCTGTGGGGGTGGAGCCTAGGTTCAGGGTGGGGACTGTTGAAGCCAGCAGGGGTGGAGGAGGAAGAGATGGTGCTGGGAGTGTCCTCTCCTTCCCATCCTAGTCCCTCATGTGGTGGAGATGGGGGAGATTGACAGGCAACCTGTTCTTTGTGTTCCTTCTGTTTTTTCTTTTTTAATTGTTGCCACAACAAAAACAGAGAAAGAAATGCCAGGCAACGTGAAATTTACCATGGTAGCTGTTCTTAAGTGTGTATTGCCGGTTGTGTTGACTGCGTGCACCTTGCTTTGTTGTGAAGTTGATGTTAGTCTCCTCTGAGCTGGATGGGGTCATCTTGGTGTGTTACTTTTAGCTAGTGAGGTTGTTGGAAGCATAGACATGCTTTCATGCCTTAAGATTGACAACGTTGTTATCCAGACCAGAATGACCTGAACTTGAAAGGAGACAGAGCTGAAAAGCAGAACTTTTGCTAGCCTGGGCGTATGGGGGCTAGCCTGGGCATAGGGTTGATGTAGCAGCATGTATTGATCATGTGAGTGGCACTTCTGGTTTGGCAAACCTTGGTGATCATCAGTATCTCCTGGGGACTGGTGAAAACTGCCTAGGTCTGGCGCGGTGGCTCAAGCCTATAATCTCGGCACTTTGGGAGGCCAGGGTGAAGGAATTGCCTGAGCCCACAGGTTCAAGAACAGCCTGGGTACCTTGGCGAGACCTCATCTCTACAATAAATCAAAAATTAGCCAGGCGTGGTAGTGTACACCTGTAGTTCTGGCTACTTGGAAGGCTGAAGCGGAAGGATCGCCAGAGCCCAGCAGGTGGACGCTGAGGAGGCTGTGAGCATGCCACTGCACTCCAGCCTGGGTGACAGAGTGAGACTCCAGCTCAAAAAATAAATAGATAGATAGATAAAATAAAACAGTGCCTAACCCTGAGCTGCTTCCCTGCCCCCATAATTTGCATTTCCATCAACTTCCAGATGCTGCCAGTCAGAGGCTACACTTCTAGAAGGGTGCTGCTTTTGGAATGCGCCCTAGTGGAGATGGCAGTTCATCATGTTCCTGTGTTTTAAAATCATGTCACACAGCTATTTCTAGGGTGCTGCGCTGGTCGAGGTGCAGAGGACTACATGGCAATTGGCAGCCTGGCTGAAGGCACTATTGATGTGGGAGGGAGCATGTTGTCGTGTGTGGGGATTGCTGTGTGGCAGGTGACACAGGGCTTGCAGAGAAGCGCGGGAGCACGCGGGGGAGGGGGGAGCTTTCCGCTGGGCCTTAAAGATGGCTGGACTCCACTGGTTAGGAGGGAGGGCAGAGGGCAAGGCTCCTTAGCAGGGGTCTGTCCTGGCGTGGGGGTGAACCATGAATGGTTGGTGCTGCTGCCTGTACGCAGGTGGCGTCTGCTGGCACTGAGCAGAGGCTTCCGGGTGGGGCTGTGTCCCCTCTGTGGGAGACTTCCAACACATTGCCAGTGTGCCCCATGTGCTTGGACACACACACCACAAAATAAATGCGAAGGAGCGTAAAGTGCGATTCCAAATGGGTTGTGACATACTGGCACCCCAGGATCATCTGGGTGTAACTGACTCTGGACGCTGCTGGCTTTGAGTCAGATTGTAAAGGGCCTTGTTTAGCATTTGCTTTTAATCCTATAGAACACGATGGGGTGCCAAAAAGGTCTTTGGAGAGTGTTCTTGGACTTGTACTTCGAGGAAGGTCATCTTGGAGCACAGAATTTTAGAAGCTGTTGAAACTCAGGAAAGATGGCCCTGCCGCACAGCAGAGAGGTCGCAAATGTAAATGATGCCATTAACTGCCCCTGCTGGGCCTTCAGTGATTTCTCATGCTCTGAACGTGCAGTCCCAGTGCCCCAGTGTTTTCTGCAAGACTGGGCAGACGGATGCCCACAGCAGCTCCTGCCTCCCCGCTGATCACCTTCAGTTGCACCGACCACTCTGCTGTTCTGCACCCACACTGAGTCCAGTCCTGGGCATGGGTGCCTCCCACTTGACAGTTCCTGATCCTGCAGCCCAGCTTGCATGCTGCTAGAGGCAGCCCTCTTCAGCGTGTAAACTAGTTCCTGCCTGCTTTGTAGTGAGAGTATTCTGCTTGCTTCCATCATTCGACTTTTAAGATGTGAGGGTATGATTGTCTCTGCCCTTTCCATCAGGGCTAGTGCTTGCTGAATGCTCACCAGGTGCCTGTGTGGTCTCATTTGACCTCGCCACTGGCTTGTGCAGTAGGCCGTTCTAGTCATCCTGCTAATGACGATGGTCACACGCGTGTGGCTCACTTGAAGTCACTTGTCTAAATGTGAAGGAGGTGGATTCAGACGGTCAAGCTTTGAGCTTCTCCCCTCAATAGTCTGATCTCTGCTTGCTTCTCCACAATGGGGGGTGGGTGGGTCATCTGATGCCTGATGTCCTGGCTCACAGTAGGTACTCAATACCATGGTGATGTTGAAGAAATGGAGAGAACTCTTGTGGCAGGCATAGGAGTGATAAAGGTGCAGCTTAGAGACCAGTGATCCACTGTTCTTCAGAGACAAAGTAGGCAGTGTTGCTGCCCACCAAGAATAAAACTATGGGACGGGAAGGACAAGAAGAAAAAGGGGCTTGGTCATGTTTCGTTTCAGCCACATGTGGACAGTGGGAACACGCAGGAGGACACACTATGTGTGGAGAAGGCTGATCCAGGGACCTGGCCAGCGGCGGCCACAAGGCTCCACTTCATGGGGAACACGTGTGTGTGTGTGTGTGTGGTGTGTGTGTGTGTGTGTGTGTGTGTGTGTGTGTGTGTGTGTCTTAATGGGAAAGAGAGAACCAGGAACTGGCATCTTTCATCTCCCAGTACTTTCCGCCTCCTGAGTCTGCTTCTCATACATGATTCGCTTGAGAAAGATGAGGAAGATGTGTGATTGTCCTCATGTTAGACTCTCCACTAAGTTTAAAGGTCGTGTTGTAGAAGTGGCCAAATGTGATTGCATCCATTGAGTATTGTTTTATGTTTGTTTCCTTTCAGGAAAAAAAATATAAAAATGACTGGGCGAGCCAGAGCCAGAGCCAGAGGACGAGCCCGTGGTCAGGAGACGGTGCAACATGTGGGCCCTGCTGCTGTAAGTGCTTGCCATCTCCAGCTATGGGAATTGTCCTGGAACCTTGATCGGCCCAGGCTGCTGACAATAATTTTAAAACTGCCCTATGAAGGAGATAGGAAGTGAGCAAGAGAGATCATGTCCTGTTTCCTCAAGATGTTAGAAGCTGATTCTTGACTTTATTTGGTGGCTCTTAAAGAAAATGTGTGTGTGTGTGTGTGTGTGTGTGTGTGTGTGTGTGTGTGTGTGTGTGTGTGACTGGGCCTGGTGGTGGCTCACATCAATAATCCCAGCGCTTTAGGAAGCCAGGGTGGGAGGACTGCTTAAGACTAGGAGTTTGAGACCAATCTGGGTAGCATACTGAGAGCCTGTCTCTGCAAAAAAAAAAAAAAAAATATATATATATATATATGTATGTATATATATTGGCCAAGTGTGGCAGCATGTACCTATTGTCCCTAGCTACTTGGGAGACAGGGAAGTGGTAGGAATGCTTGAGCCCAGGAGGTCAAGGCTGCAGTGAACTATGATCACACCACTACTCCGAGTGAGACCCTATCTCAAAAACACATTTCTTTCTAAGAATAAATATCTGATGACTAATTTAGAGCGGTCTTGGCTGAATGCCTGAGACTTGCTTAAGACTAGTCGTATCCTCTGGTATCAGTGACCTCCTGCCATAAAACGAGCACTCTTCTGCCTTTGCTTGGAACTGCAGAGTCCGCAGCCGGGTTATATTCAGCCGAGACCACACCAGCTTCCAGCAGAGGGGGAAGGAGTTGGCTGTGGACGCCAGAGAGGAGCAATGGGAGCAGCAGCCAAGTCCCAAGGTAGAGTGTGTGGCGAGGGGGCCCGGCGCAGGGGCTGCTTCCTCTTGCCCTTGCACGCGGGAGCCCAGCGGCGCCTGATGGAGGACGGCATCTCCCAAACCTCACGGCTGCGGAGGGCGGGACACCACAGGGTTTCCTTTCTCCCTGAAAATGAAAGCCTAGACGAGCTGGGGCCCCCATCACTGTTATGTGGGCCGTTGACAGACCGTTTTCTTGACGTCTGCAGTGTTTCATCAAAAGCAGAACCAACTTTAACGTAACTTTGACTGATGAAATGTACTGTCTGTCACGTGTGTTGAATTGGCTCAATTGAGGACAGAGTGGTGACAGTTGGTAAAGTCAGAGCACCAGTTTGGATTCCAGAAATTGTGGTTTTCCACTGAATTGTTACAAAAGCGAGTGATTTGGATTCTTGATCTGCCTCCTATAGTTATTAGGTTCGGTTTTGGTGTAGGAAAGTCAGTGAAAGGAGCACCCATGTGTACATGGGAAGGGATCTAATACCATGGACGTGGTCACTCTGCAGTGGGCATGGGGGATGAGCCGCTCAGACAGTGCTGGGCCAGTGGCTGCTTAGAAAGCAAAGCTGGTTCACTTGTTCCTTACATCAAATCCCATGTACTTCAAATATTTAACCACAATTAATGAAATTTGTAAACATTTGGGGAAAACATGGATGGAAGCTAGAATAACCTTGAAGTCTACATTGAACTATGACAGACATTATCAATGTCAAAAGACAGTGCCGTGGAAATAAACTGAAATGACAGAGGAGCATGTTCCTCCCATCTTCGCGCATCCTTCTGAGTCCATTGTGTGAGCAGGCTGGTGGGAGAGCGAAGAAAGGCAAGGGAAGTCACCCACGGAAGAAATGCAAAGGCCACTGGAGATGTCAAGCCTCATCGCGAAAGAAGCATCAGTGAAGCTGACACATTAGACCTGTGTCTTCTCTGGGCTGCAGTTGGAGCCAGTGTTGGTAACTGTGGCACTGGCACTTGTGCTCCGATGGCCTTGTACCGTTGTCCTAGCAGCCTGCGGCATTTGCAGTGCCTTCCAGCTGACTGCCTGTTGTCATCCGTTCCACACACACAGTGTGTCCAGCAGACACTGGATGAGTCCCACATGACTGTGTGAAGGGAGTCACAACAGCACTCCATCCCAAACAGCTGGAAATGCCCAGCCCGAGAGTCGGGTGACACTGCTGCCCACTGACAGTAGGGTGCCAGTGGGCCACTTCCAGGAACCAGGAGCCTGCCTGAACTGCAGTGAATGAATGTCATGGTAAAATAGCATTTCCTTTGTTTTTAGCAAATACATGTGCATGTATGTATTTTTCATATCTGTAGAAATATTGAGAAAAAATATGTAATTCTTCATCTGAAGAGTCAAACGAGCAGTGTTTTTGAAACTTAAATTTATTGTTCACCTATGTTCAACATAAACAGCAAAATATTATTGAAGTAAAACTAGGTACAAAAATTTGTGCTGCAGCTGTTTAAGAGACATTTCCTTATAGTGCAGCTTTAAAATTACAAATACAGTTGTGGGAGATACTTACATCTAATTTCATAAACATTGCATGCATGCGTCTTCACTAATCATGACTTTTGTTAAACAAAAACAAAAAAAACCCACAGTTTCTCATGATTTCAAATTTAATTCTGTGAAACCCTGTGCCCTAGCTGTAATAAAAGCAGCATAGGGTAGTATCTACCTTCAGAGGTAATGACCATTGTAAAAATTAAATAATGCATGGGACAGCACATCGAGGGCCTATTTCGTCATCTTTTCTGCTCTTACAGGGATTATCTCTGGAACTGCTTATCACAGTCAGTGTCTAAATACCTACTATATTTTGGGAATCAGCATGACAAGTTTGACAGATTTGTTGTTACGGAGACATTGAGCCTTGGTTTGCATTCTGTGATGTGGACACATTGAAGGGTTGTGGACACATTGAAGGGTTCTTAAACAGCACAGTGGCGAGGTCTGATTTGTGTTTGCAATAAAATCACTCTGGCAGCTGCGTGGAGGGGACAGTTAACAAGATTTCCAATCTTATTCATTCTGAAATTTGTCCTCTTCTTAGAGTGACGGTTAATCAAGCTTTGGTTAAACATAGTAGCAGCAGTGCTATATGTAGGAAGAGAACAGATTTCGTCATAGTTTATATTCAGAAACTGTCAGCTGGACTTTTGTATTCAGTCCTGACTTTAAGACGAATTAAACATTTTCAGGGAAACATTTCAGTCAAGCCTTTATGAACATGACCCCTATTGTCATCAGGGCGGATTCCGTATGTGTGACTTGTATTAGTGTAGTTCCTCACCCAGTGCCACAAAGACTTTAAACAGAAAGCTTCTAGGATCGAAAGCTCACTGAGGGAGACAGACATGAACAATAACGTGTTTCAAGGATTTTCTCATGAGGGCTCCTGCAAAGCATGAGGTACAGAAACCGGCACTGTAGCACCTCTTAAAGCGCTTCATAAATGATATTTAAACTTACTGCATGCCTGTGAAGTTTATCCTCAATTTCTTTAGATTAAGATATTGACGGGCCCATTCAATAACTTGTTTCTAAAGTATATCAGGACCTGAAGTGCTTTGTTGAAGCCACTGTTCTCCATCCAGTGAATAAGCCTGGAACGCAGGCAGTGCTGGGTTAGTGCTGGTGTTTGTGGTCAAAAGAGAACTGGGCTCTCAGATCCTGTGTTCCTTGTCGTGAGCCAGTGACTTCCATCATTAAGACTCAGGCTTGATTCTTAATGAGAAAGTAGATTTAGGTTCTAATTTTAACTCCTCAGAAGGCTGTCAGATATATACCTTGTTTAGTCTTTGACAATCCCCCAAGCCTGCATCAGTTTAGTATCCAATCCATTAAGGCCTTCCTCATTGGGCTGTAAATATAGCCATGGCGTGCCATAAATACAGAGAAGATCTAGGCAAAATTTGCACATGATGTAGTTATAGTCTTTTATGATCTTTCACTGTTGTCTTATTGTAATCTTTATTTAAATTTTGTTTCCCTAGGCACATTATCTCCCTTCTCAGATATTTTTGCAATGATATTGTACTCTTTAAGACTTTCTCGGTTACAAGTGGGAGCAACTAAATTAGCAAAAGGTGGAATTCATCATACATATTCAATAAATGTTTGTTGTTGCTGCTAAAAAAAAAAAAGACTCAGACTTGGTTCACTATGACTGGCTGAGCCCCTCCCGCCATATCAGAACTGGGGGAATTAATATTGTCATTTTGTTCATGTTTTGTGTCACCCAGGTATATAATTTTCTTTTTCAGAACCCCAGATATCTGCTGGATTTCACGAGTTATCATTATCAGAAAGGGGAGGTCGTCGTAGAGATTTTCATGATCTTGGTGTAAATACAAGACAGAACCTAGACCATGTTAAGGAATCAAAGACAGGTAGGTTAATTAAGAGTACAGTTGCATGAGATGGCTTTTCAAGTACACAGGACAGTGAGTTGAGGCCCTTGATTTTACATATTTATTTATGTGACACATTACTAGGAAGAAAAGGCACATCTGGTCAAGGGTCCCACAGGTTTTTCCATTTTTTTCTTTCTTGGCTTTGATAAAATAAGCGATAGGTGTTTGTAAGTGCACATTTTGAAAGGTTGTCTCAGTAAGTATTGCTGAGAAAGTAAAACTCTTTGCCATACTGTGGTTTGGTTTTGTTGTAAACTAGTCTGAGGAGGATTTGCTTCTAAATGTATGATTCTTTAGGAAATTATCTGAATAGACAGTCTTCTTGTCCCCAGAGTCAGATGTTTGAGGATTTTCATGTTGTCTTTGCTCTTAGCCTTGTGTTTACAGAACTGCCTTGTCATGGTAGGAGAGAGTTCAAGGAAGAATAAACTTGATATTTTGTTAATTGTGACTTTTCCAGGTTCTTCAGGCATTATAGTAAAATTAAGTACTAACCATTTCCGATTGACGTCCCGTCCCCAGTGGGCCTTATATCAGTACCACATTGACTATAACCCACTGATGGAAGCCAGGAGACTCCGTTCAGCTCTTCTTTTTCAACATGAAGATCTCCTTGGAAGGTGTCATGCTTTTGATGGAACAATATTATTTTTACCTAAAAGACTACAGAACAAGGTTATTTCAGATGTCTGGATGGGGAGAAGGGTGTGGGGATTTCCACTTCAAAGCAAAACTACCACAGTGTAGGGTAGTTCAAATGGCTTTTAAAGTGACCCCAGGGGTCTCCTGCCAGATATGACTTGTAATAAACCCGAAGGCTACTGTGGTATTACAGTAAGTCCCCTACATACAAATCTTCAAGTTAACAAACTTTAAGGATGCACACCTTTTTTAAATGTATTATTTATCTGCACCAAGTGTCAGTTTCACCTGTTAAATACGTACAGTACTATATAGGCGATTGTGTTAGTTGGTTACCCAGGCTAACTTTGCTGGACTTAAAAACAAATTGGAGCTGGGCTCGGTGGCTCAACCTGTAATCCCGTGCCTTGGGAGGCTGAGGTGAGTGGATTGCCTGAGCCCGCAGGTTCGAGACCCACCTGGGCAACTTGGCAAGACCTCATCTCTACAATAAATAAAAATGAGCCGGACGTGGTAGTGCGCGCCTGTAGTTCCAGCTACTTGGAAGGCTGAGGCGGAAGGATCACCGGAGCCCAGCAGGTCGAGGCTGCAGTGACTGGCAGCGGCCACTGCACTCCAGTCTGGGCGACAGAGTGAGACTCCAACTCAAAAACAAAAAAAACCAAAAAAAACCAAATTGGACTTAACATATGAACTCTTAGTGGAACTCGTTTGTATGTCAGGGACTTTCTGTGTCATATCATTATCAAATATACCTGAGTAATCTAATGGTTATAGTTCAGTCATCATACAGGCACTTAGTCACTCTCTTCTCATAACCTTTAAAAAAAAAATTCCATTTTAAAAGTTTCTGTACTTTTCAGGCAGTATGTGATTGGGCTTAGTTTCCCTTTAAGAATTAAGAGTTTGGTTTCCTACCTCTCTGGCTTCAGGTTACTGAAGTGTTCAGCCAGACCCGAAACGGCGAGCACGTAAGGATAACTATCACCTTGACAAATGAGCTCCCTCCCACATCGCCAACGTGTCTGCAATTCTATAACATTATTTTCAGGAGGTGTGTGCTTTTTTCAATATTTTATTAAAAATTTCACATGGAACAGCTGGAAGAAGTGTACTTTGAATACCTGCATTCCTACCAGATTGTGCCCCTTGGTTAGGACCCTCACATTTCTCTGTATTGTCATCACTTAAGGTGTGGTTTACTGATGGGAAGTTCACTTATTGCTTTAAGCAAGTATTCTGCCTTCCACTTCCCTATTTGTACTGACCTCAGGCCTTTCAAATATTATTTGGGCTTGTGTTAATAGTACACACATCCTCAGAAACATTATCACTAAATTTTTATTCCTCCCCCCACGGTGGGTACTTGATCAGGAAGAGGGGTAGGGTTAGGGCTGTTGAGAATACTTGCTCCAGGAGCAGGAGACAGAGACACACTGAATGTTTGATCATTTGCTCTCAATGGACATGCCACATTTTCCAAATCCAAAATCAAGATACATGTTCTCCCAGGTTTTTTTTGTTTTTGTTTTTAAGAGAAATGAGCAACGTGGATGAGGCTGAAATTTACATGGGAATAGTGGGGCATAATATTTGAATTTGTAATTTACCTCTCTAACTTGTTACGGGATAGCTGTCACTGATGATGGGCCTATTCATTTTGATCGTTACTTGCTATGAGTTAATGTAATTGGTAAATGTATTTCTCTCTAAATGAGGGTTTGGCAGACTTTTCTCTGCAAAGGGCCAGGTAGTCAACATTTCTGCCTTTGCAAGCCCTGTGGTCTCTGTTGCAGCCGTTCAACTCTGCTGCACAGAACAACCATGGGTGATATGTCAATGAACGGTTCTGGCTGTGTTCCATTAACTATTGATAGACACTGGAATTAGAATATCATATAACTCATGTGTCATGGCATAGTCTCTTGATTTTTAACGGCCTTTAAAAAATTTGAAAACCGTTCTTAGCTCAGAGGCCGTGAGAAAACAGTAGGTAATCTGAATTTGACCTGGCCACAGACCCTAGGTTGCCAACCTCTGCTGTAAAGGCATGCCATTCTGATGGCAGTGTTAGAGACACTTATTAGTATTCACTTCTCTAATTATTCTGACCTTTCCATTTCCAGGCTTTTAAAAATCATGAATTTGCAACAGATTGGACGAAATTATTATAACCCAAGTGACCCAATTGATATTCCAAATCATAGGTTTGTATGAAGTGGGAGTTTCATATTTCTTAGACTTGATCACAGACTTTGAAAGTGATGCTTTAAGATTTGAAATGATCAGATTTACTACAGTGTCGGTTAATGGTACCCATTACAGTAAGTGAACATTTAACTTAGCTTGGATAATAACACATCCAGGAAGACTTGGGCTGAAAGTACACATAATTTATCTGTCACTGGCGAAGAGTACATAATTTTCCAATGCCATGTGTGTATTTTGCTCTCAAGTAACAGTTCATCAGTTCATGTAGTGTGTCAAGACTGAGCCCAAGTGGTTTAGGTTCTTTTTGATAATTGCAGGTGCTTTCAATTAGGCCAACAACTTTTCAGGGCTTAGGCCAGTGGAACAAAGAGTTGAATAAAGTCAGTATATTCATATAAAATGCAACTTATAAAATTACTATAATGTTGGTGAAAGTCTTAAAAAGACAGGTTTTTATCTGGCACCACATAAAGCCTAGAAATATGTAAATTCGCTCATTCAAAACCTTTGTACTTGAGACCTGGTTAATAAAGATGAAAAGCAGGCCAGGCTCGGTGACTCAACCTGTGATCCCAACACTTGGGGAGGCCAAGGTGAATGAATGCCCTGAACCTATGGGTTTGAGACCAGCCCGGGCAACTTGGTGAGGCCTCGTCTCTACAACAAATAAAAAATTAGCCAGGCACGGTAGCACGCACCTAAGTTCCAGCTACTTGGAAGACAGAGGCGGAAGAATTGCTGGAGCCTAGCAGGTCGACGCTGGGGTGGCTGTGAGTGTGCATGAGTGAGACTCCAACTCAAAAAAAAAAAAGATGAAAAGCAGTTTGGCATGTGGGTATTCTTGAGGCTGCTTCATGGCTTCCCTTCTGTTTGGCAGGCTGGTGATCTGGCCTGGGTTCACTACTTCTATTCTTCAGTATGAAAACAACATCATGCTGTGCACTGATGTCAGCCATAAAGTCCTCCGCAGTGAGACTGTCCTGGATTTCATGTTCAACTTTTATCATCAAACAGACGAAGAAAAATTTCAAGAACAAGTTTCTAAAGAACTAATAGGTTTAATTGTTCTTACCAAGTAAGACTGCTTTTTAAAATGCAAAGTGATCCTTTTGCAAGTCTTAAAATATTGTGGCTTTCTAGTCCTGTAATGTTAGAAAGAAAATAGTGCTTAAGGTGAATGGGGGGAGCAACACACAAAAAGGGAGAGGGATATTTGTCTTTTCCCAAGATTAAAGATTAAGATTAAGGGGAACATATTTCATCTGGAAAGGACAAATATCGAATGATTCTTATGCTTTTTAATGATTTTCTGTTAGTAACTTAGTCACTTCATTCATGTATCTGGCATCGTCGGTAAGAAATTCTTTTCCCTTTTTCTGTAACATTGTATGTAATTTGGAATTTCAGAGAGTATGTGCTGTCTAGTCTCTCTTTAATATAAGTATCCCATATTTCTATCAAATGCAGTCAAATCTCCATCGATCTATAGGTACAACAACAAAACGTACCGAGTAGATGACATTGACTGGGACCAGAGTCCAAGGAGCACCTTCAAGAAGGCTGACGGCTCGGAGATCAGCTTCCTGGAGTACTACAGAAAGGTAGGGTGCTGCTGGGTGTTGGTCTCAGTGGAAATTGGAGCTATCCTCACCTTCCAACACTCATTTGGAGCACGTTGCTTTTAACGCTGTACATAAAAGTGCGTATCAGGGAAATCATAGCACAGTTGATTTCAACTCCTTTAATAACTCATAGTATTAAAATGCCTCTTTTTGGTGGCACGTTGGATAATAGGAGGCAAACAATTTGAGGTAGCAGCTTCCAGGCTGTATGTCCTTATAGAATCAACATTTGCTTCATTTCACGTGTGGGGGTGGGAATTAAAGCTCTTTGAGGCTTCAGTGTCAGTTGTGAGGGTAAACTCTTAACCTTGGATTTGTATACTGACCAAATTCAGACAGGCTGGTTGAGTTTGCATTGCTTAGACCAGCTTATTGCCTAGTTGGCTAATATAGTTTTATACAGATTCTAGTTTGGGGCACAATTATCACCAAATTGAAAAGATCCCCAGAGACGAGTAGGAGCAAGAAAGAGCAGCTCCTGACTAGAAGGAAGGAAACGCCTCTGCGGAATGCATGCTGACGTTGTTAGAGTCCAGAGATGAGAGATGAGCGGCTCTGGCCCTGACGTCCTCAGATGGTCATGCTCATGTGATAGGTGCTGTTAAAAGTGCAGGAAAGTTATTTCTAGAAAACTGTCCATTGACATCTTAAAACTTGCCTCTGAAGTACAAGTTATCTCATTCTTTCCTACTTTTAGTAGAAGATTGCCTATTTCTAAAAGCCTGGGTTAATGAGGCATTGCATATGTCTATCTTGTGGGGCAAGTCTGTGTCCTCCAAGTGGCCTTGGTGATGTGTGCTGCTCTTCAGCTGCTCTGCTCCCGAAGCGGGGCTCCCGAGGAGGTGCTGAAGGACAGAGCGTAGTCCTGGCGGGACGCCGGCAGGCCAGGGCCACCTCAGCAGGCTTCTCCTCCCCGTTTCCACCGCTCTGCGCTCAGGCCTCCAGCCTTACCTCGCCTGGATGCCTCTGGGTGTCAGAGTCACTGTAAGGAAGGAGTGGTGGCACTTCTGGGTTGATTTTAATCATCAGAGTCGGCTGGGAGGGGTTAGTGTATGTCAGCTACGAGTGTAAAGGAAACACCTGTTGGAAATGGATTTGGACTGAGAGTATGGCCAGGGACGACCTTCTGCCCTGACTGTATTGAACTGCATGCAGGCTTCACGTCCTGGGAGCACTGGTTGGGTTTGTTAACGAGTTGGCATCCTCACAGGCTCTGCCTCGAGCTCCCGTGATGGAAGGCCTACTCTCCCGCTGCTCCCCCGCCTCCTGGCCTGGGCTTCCGATGATATGTCCATGAATCCCAGGTACCAGCTGCAGCCCAGACGTGCCTCAGCTCAGCTGCCCCCGTTCTAAGTCCTGGGATGACTCTGAGATCCCTCACAGGCCGCCAGCGTTGAGTGTGCGATGTTTCCCTACCCTGGCTGGCCCCTGGTCAATGTGGGGTGCAGCTTCCACAAAGGCCAGAGGTTTACAAGTTATACAGCCTCAGTGCCTGCGTAGGCACAGGTATTAGAAAACAATGAGTGAGCCAGGTGCGGTGGCTCACGCCTGTTACCACAAAACTTTGGGAGGCAGGGGTGGGAGGATTGCCTGAGCTCAGGGATTTGAGACCAGCCGGGGCAACATGGTGAGACCTTATCTCTACAAAAGTGAAATTAAATGAAAATAGTTATTTTAAAAAGGATTAAAGGAATGATGGAGAATTCAGCCTCATGAAGGAGACTTCAGCCTTAGACCTCATGCCTCTTTCTCACCTTTCATAACTCATCGTCAAGTCCTATCACTCGGCCTTATCTGAAATATCTTCATTTTTTTTCCTTTTCTAAGTGAATAATTCATCATCTTCTGCACTGGCCCCATTTTTCTAATTCGTTGAACTAATCTCTTAGTACAGTATGCATTTCTTCTGCTCTACCTTTATTTTTTAGAAACGGGAACTCACCCTGTCGCCTAGGCTGGATTGCTGTGCTGTGATCATAGCTCGCTGCAGCCTTGAACTCTTGGGCTCAAGTGATTCTCCCACCTCAGCCTCAGGAATAGCTGGGACTACAGGTGTGCACCACCATGACCAGCTCATTTTTTAACTTTTGTGTAGAGGGAGCTCTCACTCTGTTGCCTAGGCTGGTCTTGAACTCCTGGCCTCAAGCAATCCTTCCACCTTGGCCTTTTAAAGTGCTGGAATTACAAACACGAGCCGCTGTGCCCGACCTGCATTTCTCCTGCTTTGTGATGCATTTTCAAACTTGTACGAATCTGACATCATCTTCTACCCAAAGAAATGAGGTGACTTCCCAGCGTTGCTCCTGCATTTCGTTTGGATTGAGCCACTCCTGCCTTCCCCTCTATCCTTGTGGCTCGTCCTCCGGATGGATCTCTGTGCTAACCACAGGGCTTGGCCTGTGCTGTCCCTCTGGACACTCTGCAACCTTGCAGCCAGCCCTTCTGCTTCAGCTCCCAGCTCAAAGTCTCCCTGCAGGGAAGATTTCTCTCAAAGTCAGGGATAGTCAGGTGTCTTTAGGAGAAACGATGGCTGGGGGATGGGGCGGAAGTCCTAAGGAATGCAGTTTTGTAGTAAGCAATGGTTTGGGGTTGCAGAGAACTTCTAGGAAACAGAGCAGAAGAGAGAAGGGTCTTTGGAAGGGAAGGTCATGGTCAATTGGTTTTAGAAAGAGAAGTTTTAATAGGTAAACAGAAACGAGAGTGCTATTTTCTTAGATGGAGGGGAAAATGGTAAAAGAATCGACAAGTTTGTTGTTTAGGCCCTGAAGAATATAGAAGGGATGGGGTCCCATCTGTATCAGGAGCTGTGCATTTATAGCCTTTGGGTGAACACCATGCTTCTCCATGTGTGGTCACATGTGTACTCTACTTGACATTTCATTGTCTGAAATAAGAAAGTTAACTCTTTTCCTGGATGGTTGATCCAATACAGGACAAAGTTGAGGACCGGTTAGAATGTGTGGTTTCTTAGTTTACAAGGGTTGTCCCAGGTGGACAGGGCCTTGTCATATGACAGGAATAAGAAGCATGCAGGTACCCAAGTCTGTTGATGAGACACTGAGACTATGGAGATGGCTCTGATTATCCTCTTGTGTGCTCAATAGAGACGTGAGATTATTCTTTAATGATGCTGCATGTGCACGAAGCAGGTTTTTAAAAAGATTTGCTGTCAGCAGGATACAGATGATAGGAAAGAGGGTCTTTAGGACACTGGGCCGGAAGGAAGCCTAGTGATCACTCAGGAGAAGCCTGTCATGGTTCTAGAATAATGCAGCTGAGCCGGAGGCCAGCAAGCTCATCTCTTGAGGATGTCGAATCATGGATGTCATTATTTTTTGTTTTACAAGTTGTAAAAGCTTATTTCAGGCAGCATGTGCATATGGGGAATCGTAATACTACTTAATTGAGATTTGGGTCCTTGAAAATATGAAGACTTAAAAACTTGTCCTGATTAAAAGTGTCCTGTAGCATAGGAACCTCATCTCCTCCCTTATTTATTATTATTATTATTATTATTATTATTATTTAGAGACAGGGTCTCTGTTGCCCAGGCTGGAGCACAGTGGTGCTGTTATACTGCAGCCTCAAACTCCTGGGCTCAAGCAGCCCTCTGACCTTGGCCTCCCAAAGTGCTGGAATTATAGGTGTGAGCTACACTATAGCATGAGTAGTTTTAGAAGAACCCTGCTGCGGTGAAGATGCAGAGTTGCACAGATTACTGTTTCTAAACCAAGAAATAAAAAATTAAGCACATAGAACTGTGACTAAAAGTCAAGATTCAGAACTTTCCTTTCCTTGACCATTTAAGTTTTTAGGGAAAAGGTGAGGTACTCATTAGAGGATATAAATTAGAACTTGTTTTAGGAAGACTGAAAAGTGCAATTGGTCAGACTTGACTGGGAGGCTGTGACTGGTCTTCTGTTGGCATCTATTCTTTGCTGAAAAACCAACCGGCAGAACTTTCTTGCCCACTGTGGTGTCCCCCGAGGTGCTTGCTGTGAACAGTGGCTCTCTCCTCTCGAGCAGCAATACAACCAAGAGATCACCGACTTGAAGCAGCCGGTCCTGGTCAGCCAGCCAAAGAGGAGAAGAGGCCCAGGGGGCACCTTGCCAGGGCCTGCTATGCTCATCCCTGAGCTCTGCTATCTCACAGGTATGGGGGGCTTTGCTCTCTTGGGAGGAGGCCACCCAGTGATCCACCCACTCTTCTCTAGAAGTCCTTGATGTCCGTCTGCCCTTCCTCACGCCCCAAAGCTTTTATTAAAACCTCCTCATGCTTCTGAGATTCCTTTCACTCGTCCCCAGCTGATACTCCAAGGACTGCTCAGACTTGGTGATTTCTTCTCTGACTTTATGCCTTCAAATGTTTTGTTTCAAGGTCTGACTAATAAAATGCGTAATGATTTCAATGTGATGAAAGACTTGGCCATCCATACGAGGTTAACGCCAGAACAGAGGCAGCGTGAAGTGGGGAAGCTCATTGATTACATTCATAGGTAAGCCACCCATTTCGCTGCAACCTGGCTTCAGCCTAATTTCCTGTGGGTTTCTGGGATGAATTCTGGGAGACATGAGAGAAAGCAGCTCTTCCCTTGTGTGCTTGCAGTACCGGGGTTGGGCTTGTTCTCGTTTCTGAGTGAGGCTACCTTGCTTATTCCTCGGAAAATAATCAAGTTCGATTTTATAGCTGGTGGTCTTTTTAATTCTTCTATTAGAAAAAGGGAACAGGACGGAAAAGTTTTTGGACAAATCTATTTTCTGCTTTGTTATATCAAAGGGTTTACTTTGAGGGGGAGATAGTTTGGGCATCAGAATTTTAAGTTAAAGAACTCCCTGAAGAGAAGCATAGATGTGATAAGAGAAAAACCGATGACACCCCTGGGTTTCCTGGCACTCTCGCTGGGTTCTCAGTCCTGAGAAAAGCAGGGAAGCTTGTGTGGGCTGGAGTGGATCTTTAGTGGAACTTGCCTGTTAGTTTCTACTGTCTTCCTCTAAGTTGAGTGGCATGTCAATATGTTACATTTGCAGAGATGATAATGTCCAGAGGGAGCTTCGAGACTGGGGTCTGAGCTTCGACTCCAACTTACTGTCTTTCTCTGGAAGAATTTTGCAAGCAGAGAAGATTCACCAAGGTGGAAAAACAGTAAGGCCATTTGTAAAGTTGGCAGTCAAGTGAGCATTGGGTCAGGACACACTAGAACATTGGGAACCACCCAGCTGGGGCCAGAACGGTCCTTTCATCACCTTTCTCTTCTTCTCTTGCACTCTCCCTGACTTTGGGAGCAGCTCAGGGCT
This sequence comes from Cephalopachus bancanus, assembly GCA_027257055.1. Classification (NCBI taxonomy): domain Eukaryota; kingdom Metazoa; phylum Chordata; class Mammalia; order Primates; family Tarsiidae; genus Cephalopachus; species Cephalopachus bancanus. The sequence continues at coordinate 3,360,394 of JAPVLO010000269.1, forward strand.
ACAGAAATGGGTCCACTCCAGGAGGGAAAATGTAAAGTTCTGGAGGACATGGTGTGTGTGGCTTGGTCCTCCCTGTGCTCTGTAAGACATGACTGGAGGGTGGCTTCAGTTTCCTTCAATGACCCGACTTGCCCACATTAAGGCCTAGAAGAATTCTAACTGTCTGATTGGGTTGCTGTTTTGACTGCCCCTAACATGATCTTTCACATGGAAAATGCTCTATTTGATTGGTTCCATTTCTGCCTGGACCATGTTTGTAGAGATAACATATTAAATACTAGGATGCCGTTTAGATTTCATCTTCAGGAAAGAAAAAGTAGGTATTTAAAAGATGTTTTTAGTATAATTGAAGCAATATAAGTGCCACATTTTAAAAAAAGTTACAAATGTTCTGTGAGTAGCAGTGTAGTTTAATATTTTTACTTCAGTTGCTTTTATTGCCACCTTTAGAATACAAATCTATCCCCCACATAAGGCTGGTCAGGGTGGTGGGAGGCCCATTGGAAGATTCCGGGTTCTGCTCTGTGATGACCCGCCGCAGTGCTTCGAGTCTGCTGTCACCTCCTGCCTCATGTGAGGTGCTTTGCAGCTTGCTTTCAGCATCTCATGCTTCAGTCAAGAACTTTCAGAGTCTTATTTTTTTATATCTTCATGAAGAAGATACTAACAATCCTTGTAAGATATTAGGAAAGATGAAGGCGTGTGCAGCCCGAGTGCTTGGGGCAGTGCTGCTCCAAGTGACACTGTGCAGCTGCTGTCAGAGTGAAGGGTGTCTCTGTAGCTTGCGTCATCCTCTGGGTACGCATCTGTGTCTTTTTTCCCCACTGAAGGCATTTTGTCTGTCACTAATAGTTCAAATATAAAAGTAGTACACTAAGTTTCAAAATAGGCCATGGGAGAGCCATTGAAGACTTGTTGCCTGGATCACTGAGAACTTGCAATGGAATTTACAGTGTTTCTGAACTTTCTTCTAGTTTGATTACAATCCACAATTTGCAGACTGGTCCAAAGAGACGAGAGGGGCGCCACTGATTAGTGTGAGGCCGCTGGATAACTGGCTGCTGATCTATACCCGAAGAAACTACGAAGCGGCCAATGCGCTGATACAGAATCTGTTTAAAGTCACACCAGCCATGGGCATACAAATGAAAAAAGCAATAATGTAAGCTTGGCAAGTCACTTGTACTCTGAAAATTCGTTAGCAGTCATTTGGAAGGTGGGGGAACCCAGAAGTGATGGGACTGTTAAGAACAGGAGCTACATGCTCTTAGTTTAAAGATGCCACAGGGCTCCCCATAATGCAGATAAACAAAGAAATGTCAATGACTAAGAAGGGTGGGAGAAAAGATGAAATAGGGCTGTTTCTCTGACAGGTATGCTTACACTGTTGCCATTGTTTATGTTTATGTTAAAAACAGCCCTTTGCCTGAATGGCTGTTCTTGGTGTCTGGGTCCAGGCTCTTCGAATGTTTCTTGTACCATACAGGAAGTTTTGATGCATGGGACATAGGTCACGACTTTTGCTGAATGTTGGATTCTGCATTTCTGTTCTAGGATCGAAGTGGATGATAGGACCGAAGCCTATCTAAGAGTCTTACAGCAGAAGGTTACGTCGGATACCCAGATAGTAAGGAGTGAATCAATGTGTGGGCAGTTTTCAATGAATGCGCCTTTCAAAAGGGGGCGTTTGTAAATCTTGGAACTTTGAGTGCATTTTCCAAAAGTTATTAGGTTCCTAAACTAGCCACAAAGTAGATTTTGCATCTGTAAAGCAGCTAAACTAATGCTAATTTGAGTTGTGCCTGGGAGCTTGTCAGCTGTGCAAAAGGCAGGGTAGGGGTGGAGAAAAAGCCATTTTTAGTCTTTTCAAAGACTATTCTAGAAAATTGGGAAATACAAAAAGGCACAAAAGTAAAAACCACCTCCTGTTGAGCACATATACATGTATAATTGCCTAATCAAATAGAAACATCTAGACCAGGCAATCCAACCCATGGCTCACTGGGTCACATGTGGCCCAGAACAGCTAGTCATGCCGCCCCATATCCTCTTTTAGCATCATGTGTTTCTTAGCATTTATTTTCATCATGACCCCATGCATAGTTCCATTTTTGAAGTTCACAATCATGTCTTATTCATGACGTTGCTTTTTGGCAGCACATGCATTTGTGAGCACTGTTTTCAATGAGGAAGCATGCAAAGAGCATTTCTGACCAGCACCTTGAGAGCCAAGAATCGTGTCCACTTCCGTCAAACCAGACATTAACAGATCAGATTTATAAAAACAAGGTCAAATTTCCCACTAGTTTTTATTTGTTCTCAAAAAGAAGTCTTATCATGTATATACACTAACTCTATTATATAATTTATGTGCGGCCCAAGACAATTCCTCTTTTCTCAATGCAGCCCAGGGAAGCCAAAGACTGGCCACCCCTGCTCTAGACAGTCTAGTGCGAGATCTGTGAAGGGACAGGGTTCTTGGGGAAACTCAGAAGTTTACAAACTTCAGAGTGCATCGGATTGCCTCAAGAGCTTGGAAGCTGGCTGGAACCCCCTCCCGCTCTCCCTTGCCGCTTGTCTTGGAATGTCCCACCCGTTATGCATGTGATGGCTTGGGGAAGCTGAAGGGCAGCATGGGGTGGGGGGGATGTTTCTGTTGGGGAGTCCCTTGCCTAGTGTGTGCTGGGGGAGATGCCGAGGGCGGAGCACTGAGAAGAGGAGAGTAGGCTGTGGCAGCTGCTTTCGGTGGATGGTTTTTATCTGTGATCTGAAATTTGGGCCATTTGGGGCAAGTTTTTGTCTGTTTGTATTTTCATTCATAGCAGTCATTAGGAGTGTGAACTCTGAATTCAGGTCCCTGGCCTCCCGTCCTGGCTCAGCTATTTGCATGGTCTTCGGCAAGTGCTTTTGGTTTTGTTTCCTGATCTGAGAACACTGGGTGGTGATAAAAGAGTGCACCCTCACAGCGCCTCTGACTGGTAGTGGCATTGTCACGCCTGGTGCCTCACTGATGGCCCACTGGGCGTGAGTTGCTGCTGGTGGTGCCTGCCAGCTGCTCATACTCATCAGCCTGAGTTCACTTCATCACCGAGTAAACTTGGCCAGTCTTAAAATTCCATTGAGTTTGTTGGGACCCGCCAGATGAAATCACTTCATTTTTTTCCATCCCAGTATTTTTTGAAAATTATTATGGAAAGGAAAATTGCCCTACTCTTCTCAGACTAGTTTTTTAGGTTGTCAGGTACTTCTTGATTTCACTGTTTATCCAGCTTTGTGTGAATTCTTAGTTGGAAACTTTGTTGGTCCCTCTAGGATACCGTGTTCAAGTGCAGGGGCATCGGCTTTGTTGATGTCGTATGCCCAGCACTGAGAACAGTGCCTTTGTACTACAGGCCTGAACACTGGTGTGTGACTGCATGCTGGGCTTACCCACAGCCAGCAGGCCTTGGGCCTTGTCCCTGCTGTCCCCTCGCTCCCATGCATGGACCCCTAAGCACACCCCAGACACACTTTTCTCAATCTTATCTGTGAGTTTTCTTTTCTATTTTTTTTTTTTTTTGAGTTGTAGTCTCACTCTGTTGCCCAGAGTGGAGTGCAGTGGCTGCTCCCAGCCACCGCAGCCTCGACCTGCTAGGCTCCAGCGATCCTTCCACCTCAGCATTCCAAGGAGCTGGAACTACAGGCGCGCACTACCACACCCGGTTAATTTTTGCTTAGAGAGGCGGTCTCACCAAGTTGCCCAGGCGGGTCTCAAACCCATGGGCTCAGGCAGTCCACTCACCTCGGCCTCCCAAAGCGCAGGATTACAGGCTGAGCCGCCGAGCCCAGCTGTCTGTGAGTTTTCTAGCAAAGTTTTCAGCTTTTAAAACTTCCAGCCAGGTGGCTCTCTTTTTCAGCGCTCTTCCCATCCCTGGAATCCTAGCAAGGCTGATATGCTGCGGTTTCCCTGTTGGCCTTGAATTTGCGTCCAGAATGAGCTCTGCAAGCATGAGGTCCAGTGCCTTAGCTTTCCTCAGCCCTCACACCTAGCGTCGTGTAGCCAAAAGGAGTCATGGACTCGGTGTGAGCGACCTTGGGAGTCACCCGGACCCTAGGCTCATTCAGGACAGACTCTCCTTGGCTGACAGTCCGTCTGTGCCCAGGAACCTTGAGTTGCGGCCCCAGGACTTCCTGGTCCCCTGTGGGAGAAACGGAAGGGAGAGTAGCGCCTGGTGATCTGTTCTACAGAAGCAGATGCAGGACTCTGGAAGCCTTCCTCCACGCTCTGCTGCTGTCCCTTCCCCACCTTCCCCGCCACCCCCGCTTTCCACCCAGGGTCTGTCTTCATTCCTCTTCAGCCACCCTTCAAGGTTCCTTGCTGCTGCTCGCCCTGGGGAGGAATGGGGGGTGGAGGGGTGTCTTGCGAGTCACCCTTCTGTTCAAGCCCCTCGACTTGTCCAGTCTAGTTGGTTGGGACCCACCCAGTGAAAGCTCCAGGACAAGTGTGTCAGCTCCCCGCCATTCTCAGTAGAGCTGGGCTTCCAGAAGAGGGGCAGCTGGCTGGGTATCGTTGCTTGCCCTTCTGTCTGTCCATTTGCACCCTGGGGCCGCAGTGGCTGCCACATAGTGGTTCCACAAGTTTCTGCTGCTCTTTATACCCGTAGGATAAGATTGCCACAGATTGACTGAGGGAGCATGTGCACTATCAGTGGCCGAATGACAGTATGCGGTCACCACGTGAGTGGTAAGGACAGCATCTACCCGGGACTGTGGGAGAGAGAAGATAAAGCAGGAGGGAAGAGGGTTTGATCTGCAGGTGGACGGGTAACAGGTCGTCTAGCTCCCTCACTGGGGTCTGCTACTGGGCACCTGTGTCTTTGGGTGCTTTTAAAAGTTAACTTTTAATGTCGGGCTAACATCAGTGTCGGCCTGACGCATAGGTTCGTAGCGTTTTTTGCTGCTTTAAAGGGTCTTTATTAAAGCCCAACGGTCTTCCTGAATGTGATGAATCCCTCAGGTCAGAGTGGCCCTCTGAACTGATGGAGCCATTTCCTTGCCAGCTGTGCCCGATGGCCCTCTCCCGGTCCGTGGCACCAGCATTTTGAGCTGCCTCCCCTGCCTGTGCTTCTCTGTTACACTCAAACAGGGGGGCTGTTGGAGGCGTTCGTTTTTTTCCACTTGATTCTCCACCTTCTTCAGCCCACAAAGAACACTCAGTTTTTGCCGGGCTCGGTGGCTCAGCCTGTAATCCCGCGCCTTTGGGAGGCTGAGGTGAGTGGATTGCCTGAGCCCGTGGGTTCGAGACCCGCCTGGGCAGCGAGACCTCATCTCTACAATAAATCAAAAAATCAGCCGGGTGTGGTAGCGCATGCCTGTAATTCCAGCTACTTGGAAGGCTGAGGCGGAAGGATCGCTGGAGCCCAGCAGGTCGAGGTTGCGGTGGCCGGAAGCGGCCACTGCACTCCAGTCTGGGCAACAGAGTGAGACTCCAACTCAAAAAAAAAAAAAAAAAAAACACTCAGTTTCTTCAAATCTGCAAAATGTCAGGTGCTTTCACAAAGACAACCTTTTCACTCCAAATGAGAAACTCCCCACACCCCAGTGTTGCCATGTCGAAGACAAACGCTCTGGACTTATGCATCAGCCGTGTACATTTCGAGCCCATGCCGAGCGCTCTGAAAAGGACGCCCAGTTGCGGGAAGAATGCACACACTAGGAGGTGCTTCTCTACCCCTCAAGATTTCGCCATTAGCTCCTGGGAGGCCATGTCGTTATGAGTTGACCAAGACAGATTTAATGGTAACATGCCTTTGTGACTTACAGCCTAAGGAGCACACTGGCTTCATCTAGCTGTTTGTTTTTGTAGCCCTTTCATTCATACTTAGATGCCACCCTAGGCCGGTAACTGTTACGTTGCAGGAGTTAAGAACACACTCTAGGTGGGAGAGTGATCTTGTTGGAGGCCATAGACAAGAAAGGTCAGGATCTAGGGAGATGTATTAGAAAACAGCTCCGTAAGCCAAGCACGGGGTTCCACTCCAAACACTTAAGCTTGCATCCCCAGAATTGGGTCTAAGCACTCCAATTCTCCCCCCAAAGTGTCCATGGACTTTGTAGGAAAGTGCATAGTTTGATCACAGGCCAGAACTTTAAAGTTTAGACATCACAAGCCTGGGTAAGTCCTGGGTAAAGACAAACTGTGAAAAAGGTTTCACTTGTCCACCCGTGAGTTATCACTAAGTCACACCACCCTACTTCCTGTCTCTAAATTCTTCCAAGCGGGTCATTGGAGCAGACCCCCTAAATTCTCAGGTACGTGCAGTATTCAGGTTTGAGTTGTATGATTTACCCAGCAGGATGCTTTTCTGAGCATCTGCCATTTAGTTGACTAGAATGCACAGTGTGTCCTACTGTCACGCCCCTAGCTGTCTGTCCGAAATGAGTAGTAAAGTGATGGTGATGGATTTGACATGTGTACCCCTCAAGGGAGCCTGGCTTCCTGTCCTCTCCCTCACATGTAATCATCAGTGTCCCGATTCTTTGTAACGAGGGCATTTTGTTTGTTTTTAGGTTGTTTGTCTGTTGTCAAGTAATCGGAAGGACAAATACGATGCCATTAAGAAATACTTATGCACGGATTGCCCCACCCCCAGCCAGTGCGTGGTGGCTCGGACCTTAAGCAAACAGCACACTGTCATGGCCATTGCCACCAAGATCGCCCTGCAGATGAACTGCAAGATGGGAGGAGAGCTGTGGAGGGTGGACATGCCTGTGAGTTCGATTCAATTGGTAGATTCCATTTTAAAATCAGTGCCTAGGAAAATGAATTTTCTTTTTAAATGTTGTGAGTGCTCTGCTGTATCTAAAATCACCATATCTGTATTACAGCTGAAGCTCGCGATGATAGTTGGCATTGACTGTTACCATGACACCACAGCTGGACGGAGGTCAATTGCCGGATTTGTTGCCAGCATCAATGAAGGGATGACCCGGTGAGTGGGGCTGGGCAGCTGTGGGTGATGGTGAGACAAAGGCAAGGGAGGGCATGAAGCAGGGGCTGGCGCCTGGGGGTCAGGAGGCCTAGGAGCGGGGTTAACGCTTTATCTCTGATCTGCAGGTTTCCTCCATTATTTTCAGCAAAACACTTAGGAATGGAAAATAATCCTTACCTATCTCTTCAGACTGGCCTTCCTTCTGTAGTCGTCAGACTGCACTTCAGGGATTTTTTTAATAGTTTGTGTTAGAAATGTGACTATTTCTTAACACCCCTCTGTGTTTTATCATTTTTCTTGGCCCCTGAAATGCAGTTTCAGGTTTTCACTCTTCGGTAGACACAGTCACTTGTCCTTCAGCATAGTACAGTTACTGCCAGTGCCTTTCCTGGAGCTACGGGAATTGTCAGGACAGGAGGCAGTGAGCATGGAAGGTCTGTTAGTTGCGAGCATTAGTGATGGGCATGTTTCAGGGCCTTCTGTCTGTAGCAGGGTGACGTCTACAACAAATGGCTTTTGTGCGCTTTGCGCGCTTTGGTGTATACCTGGACACACCACTGAGTATTAGGGTTTACATTTCATTTTCTCCCAGCAGGTGGAATCAAAGTATTATCTTATAAGTAAAAGAAAGTTTAGTTTGGGATGTTGATAAGGGATTTACCGTCTCTTCTGTTTACTTAAGATTTCCTAAAGTCTTTGAAGATGTTAGCGGGTGTCTTTAAAGGGAGTTGCAAAGATGGCAGATTGCCAAAAGTGAAATAAATACAGAACACTTCAGAAAGGAGAGGACTGTAGACAGCTGTGTCTCACCCAGTGGTATTTTCTCTGAACAGCTGGTTCTCCCGCTGCATATTTCAAGACAGAGGACAGGAGCTGGTGGACGGGCTCAAGGTCTGCCTGCAAGGTCGGTCTCCCATGGCATTTCCATCTTGGTCTCTGCACTGAGGTCTTTAAGAAATTGCTGAAAAGCGTGCCCAGGATTTGGGCCACACACACCACGTGTGGCTGCGTGAATTCATGTAGCCCCTCCTGGCTTGCTTCCAGCTGCCCTGCGGTCTTGGAACAGCTGCAACGAGTACATGCCGAGCCGGATCATCGTGTACCGGGATGGCGTGGGGGATGGGCAGCTCAAGACGCTGGTGAGCTATGAGGTGCCGCAGCTCCTGGACTGCCTGAAGTCCATGGGGAGAGGCTACAGGTGAGCTTGTGCATTGCAGGGCATTGTCTGTTTATAAATATGCACCTTTTTTTCTTTGAAATGAGTGTCAGGGATGAAAAGGTAAGTGAGAGCCTAGCCTGGCAGGGACCGCAGGGCTTTTGAGGCCATGGGAGGGTCCAGGGGACATCTCTGGTGGGGACTTAGTGAGGGGGCAGGCTGGGGGGAGGGCCCATGCCCATCGTCTTCTCCTCCTCCCAAAGCCTTGGGCGCAGGCATCTGATGATTGGTCCATCTGTCCATCAGCAGCCACAGAGTTGGTGATGGGGATAAACATTCCAGACAGTCTTACCTTCCTGAATATTCACTTCGCTTTCTCGGGGTATGACTGGTACTTGGCCACTAAGGTGATTGATGGGCGTCAAGTCTTGTACTGGGGAAATGGGCCTGCTTTCTCCTGGGTGGTGTGGATGGCCAAGGAGAGTGCCTTCTACATCTGAAACCTATATTGGTTTCTGCCTTCCTCCGACATTTCCATCAGCACCAGTGGTCAGTGAAATGCAGGCCATTTCAAGAGTGCTGCTTAATCCATTGCACCATATAACTTTTCCTGCTTCTCTTGGTCAGATCTGTGAGCAGTTTGAGATCAGAGACTGTTGGATTCGGGCTTAAGTGCATAATCCATTGAAGACTTGTAGATTTGATTGTTAAGCTATTTGGAAGATCTTGGAAGCCTGTTTGTACATGCTCACGTGTGCACAGTAAACACTGATTTTATTTCTACCAAGCCTTTTGTTTTGCATCATTATAGAAAGGAGGGATTTTGAAAGCCGTTGACCACATCTGGAGCTTGGTTTGATTTTGTGTGGTGGAAGGGGAAAGGATAAGTCAACGTCAAGAGCTTGTTTCTGATTTCTAGCTAACCGCTTGTAGGATACGTCCAAGTCATCTTTGGCCAGATTTGAAAAAAATCCACCAAAAGTTTTTATCCCAGACATTTCTTCAAATGAGATATTATGTCATGGCGTTCTCAAAGCAAGTCAGTAGTGTTTTTTTATCTTTTTGAAATAATTTGGCATCACTCTTAAAATGTCCTCTTCTGACTGCAGAAAGGCTAAAAAAGCACTTTAAAAATATTTTGGAAATGAAGGTTGACATTCTTTCCTGTCCCCAGAAAACTCTCAATGCTTGTATTTTCTCACTTGCATGATGGTATTTGCTCTTCCAGCTTTAAGGTCCTGTGGGCCTTGCCCTGTATTTTTCCCTACCTTCGACTTCCTGTCTGTGGGGAAGGTGAGATGTGGCCGCACGGACAGGGCTGCTGCTGCTTCAGTCTTCCCTCCTGTCAGTTCCTATGTGAGCACTCAGCAGCTTCGGAACTTCACTGATTTTTTTTCTCATACCCAGAGCGTAGAAAATTTTAAGAGGTGAAGAGTGGTGGTTGAGCAGTGCGAGTTCATTTTGTTCCCTCTAGCTGCTGTGTTAGTTTGCCAGGAGGACATGCCCTTGGCCTTGCTGGAGTCTGCCTCTCAAGTTCTTCAAGTCCTTTGCATTTAATTCCTAGAACGTTGCCTGAAGCGGCTTCACACTGTGGACTGTGCTGGTATTTGGCGGTGGTAAAGATTAGCGCCAAGGGCAACTGTCGTGAAGTCAGAGCTCAGTCCTCTCAACTTGACCATTTGTGGAATAGGAGAAACAATGAACCAAGGTGATGAGGAATAAATGAAAACATGTGTATTGCACTTCACACAGTATCCAGCGGGCACTCAATAAATGCGTGGCAGATCGTTCTTCCAGAAAGAGCTTGAAGTTGTATATACAAGTGAAATATTTAAGAATTAGTGCTCACTTTTAAGAAATACAAAGTTTGGACTTAAGCATTTGTACTTACTCTTAGAACCGCAATATTTGCTTTTAAACTGAAATGTTGAAATTCACCTTCTATGGAGATGCATCATGGGCTAGCTGACTGGATATAAGAATGAACCAGAAAGTCACTTCAGCATATTTTTTATGACTTGTCTTTCTGTTCCCTCCTTTGCTCAGTTGTTTCTTGTGATACTGGAGGATTAAAACGACCCTCCTTACATCTGTCTGTTCCTGAGACAGAGACTTATTTTAGATGCTCTAGTTAAGTCCTGAATCATAATCACTTTCCAACGAGCACGTGGACCATACTCTAAACTTAGTCTCTCTAAGTGGCAAAAGGCATTTGAAACTAAGGGCTCTGAGGTTTTCAACACCTTTACTGCACCTTCGTTGTATTCAGAGCGGGAGTAGGGCAATGTGATAGAGTTCTTAAACTCTCCTCTTTTCACTTTCCCGTCCCCTCTAGATATTGTCACTGCTGCTGTGATGGCGCTCAGTTAGGCTTGTCGTTCAACAGAAGTTCCCAGCTTGGGGCCTTTTGACCGTTTGTCCAGACATTGCGCTGTGTTCTGTCTTCCCTACTTAACTTAGGCCCTGCTCTGGGGAGAGCCTTCCACCTGTTGTGTCTGGAACCACGTGCGTCCACACTCGCAGGGAGTGGCACTGTCGTGGATCAGTCATGACACGTGTCTGGCGCGCCCCGCCTGGCACACTGCTCGGCTCTTCACCTGCTTCCATTTATGCATTTCCGGAGGGATTGTGTGCGCTCAGGTGTGCCTGTGTCAAATGGATTTGAAATGAACCCTTGGTGGGAGGAAGGTCCTAAGCAGACCATATGCTGCTGAGGCCAGGGCTGTTCTCGGGAGGGGCAGAGGGCAGAGGGCACAGCGGAGGGCGGTGGGGCTTCTGGGTGGAGAACTGAAGGTGCACAGGGAAATAGAGCCCTGGAGGACCAGGTGGAGAGTGACTGCGAGGTCCTCTGGCATCCAGCTGGCGGCCGGCCGAGGCGTAGGGGCCATTCCAGGTTCTGCAGGAATGTCGGTCACAAAAATCAAACTCCTCCTCCTGAGAAGGTGCATCGGTGTGTGTGTGTGTGTGTGTGTGTGTGTGTGTGTGTGTGTGTGTGTACCCCCATGGACAGCAAACCAGTAAAAAGCACTGACCTACACAGGGAATGCTTAAACCAGCTTAGCTTGCAAGGGTTTTAGAGTTAATATTGTATCTTCCACACAGTAGAAAAGGCCCGCCTGAAGAGTGCTTTAACTTGTGAAGTTTAAAAACATGCAGTATTTAACATTTTGGTATGATAGGGATGTGATAAGTTTGGGCTATGGAGAAACCATCTACGAGACTGGTGGCACAGGGCATATACAGAGGGTGCCCAAAAATGTATACCTTTTTAAGAAAGGAAAAAAAAAAAACAGTAATAAAATTTTCATACTCAATGCATACCAATAACAGTATATGAATGTGTCACATTTGGCTTCTGCAGTTACAAGAGGTGCTCAGAGTGGTTTCCATCAGCATGCAGACACTTATGATGGTGAACATCTCTTAAAATGTGTATGCATTTTAGGCACCCCGGTATGTACTTTTGCTTTTTCACCATTTGTCCCTGGTCTTTACTCCAGTCAAGAGGAAGATTCTCATCCTTCCTCCACAGTATGGGCAGATGGTGCACCCCAAAAGAGCTGTGTCCCTTTTTAATGGAGTAGATGAATGTCGAGGGTGTTGTTCCAAAAACATGATGGACTAACTGTTGTTACATTCATTGTCGTTGGTAAGCCCAAGACTGACGGTAATTGTGGTGAAGAAACGAGTGAATGCCAGATTTTTTGCTCAGTCTGGAGGCAGACTTCAGAACCCTCTTCCTGGAACAGTCATCGATGTGGAGGTTACAAGACCCGAATGGTGAGTCCCTGTGCCTGGATGAGACCGTTACTGTCTTCTTCCTTGGGTGGAGCATGGCCCCTCTGCTTTGTCACTCTGATACATCTTACTTTTTAGTTCTTGTATTTCTTATGAACACTAAATGCTTTAACAAATTAGATCTGCCGTTATTACTAACTCTCCTGACTTCTCAACATCTAGAACTGGGAGCTGAGGTTTCTGGGAGCACCTCTCCTTAGGAGAAGAGGATTTTTTTCTGTGGTGTTAACTACACATAAGAGGTTAAGCAGTGGTGCTGCAGATTGCTTTTATTTTCCTTAAATATATTGCCGCTCCTACAGATGATTATTTTTTCAGTAACAATGTTTAAATCTGCCATGTGCTCAGTTATCCAAAGGTCAAAAGTTTGATCTGAGATGCAGCTACAGATAGAAAAGTGACTTCTGGCCACACAGAGCTTTTGTGTGTAACCAGAGCTCCACTCCACCATGAGAGAGCAAAAAGTCAGCCAGCTAGGACTTATGTGGCACTGACAGGCACAGGCCATGGTCTCAGTAGCACTGGACCACTGCATCACTGGCAAAGTCATGAAACTTGATCATCTTCGGTGAGTTCCTCAAAGCCCTTTGGTGTAGGGAGGTGTGTGGTGCAGTGGGCACGGGCATGATGTGGCCCTTGGCCTATCTAAACTGATGCCTCCTCACAAGAGTGAACAGTCAGGGGGACTTCCGTTCTTGTATGACAGAGTTTAAGCCTTTGTGGATAAGGCAGCTTGAATCAGATGATGTGTCAGCCGATGTACAAAGTTTCTATCTGGACTACTGTTCACATATGAACCTTGGGTAAATGCATGACCATACTAACTTCATGTGAACAAATGATAGTAGAATATAGATCTTAGTTCTATCTAGTCAGCTCTGTTATCTGACAGTGGATAGAACTTTTTGTTTTGAAGTATACAATCTCCTATTGGGGCAAATGGGCGAGGAAGACACACAAGGCTACGATAGTAACACAGCAGAAGCAGGACTCCCCTCAGTCATTCGGAGTGATCCCTTGCCACGCTCTGATATCACTGCCACTCGGATGCACTGTTGACCTGAAACCAGTAACTGCCTTGAACAAACTGAATAAAATCCAAGTTTTTAAACTATGAAGTACAAAAAAGGTCATTACTTTTTACTGGATATTATTAAAAACTTAACAGCTGTTCAAACCCTTGGAGAAGTCCACTCTTAATGAATACCAAAGTCATTTTTAACTGCCAGCACTTGGAATGCTGTATGCTTCAAGTGGGAACTAAGGTTTTGATTCTAGCTGTCTTGTGACTTTGCTGTTCATTTTTGGACAGACCATTTAACATGTGTGAGCCCCTCATTCTTCTAAAAAATAACTGTAGAGTCTGTTAGATTTTAATTCTGATTTTCTAACTTGGCTAGATTCAGTGGACATAATAAATCGCAGAGTTAATTTCCTGATATCTTCGTCAGGTCAAATTGATGTTTTATTGGAACCAAGGACATGAGAAAGCCCGAGCGTTTTATATTCCTTCATTTTGTCCTACAGGCAGCCCTCATATCTGTGGGTTCCACAACCATTGATTGCCCAACCTCCAATCGAAAATATTGGGAAAAAATTGCATCTGTACTGAACACATACAGCCTTGTCTCTTGTCTTTATCCCTTAAGCAGTACTGTGAAATAACTATTTACAGAGCATTTTCATTGTATTAGGTAACTGGAATCTAAAATGACTTAAAGCGTACAGGAGGGTGTACGTAGATTATGTGCAAATGCTGTGCCATTTTTTATCAGGTCCTAGAGCATCCCAGGGTCTTGGTGTCGGGATTATGGGGGAGGTGGCTTGGTCCTGTTCTTCCACTTGGTCCTGGACTGCTTCTGTTCATGTTCCTCCATGTTCCCTTGCTCTGATAGATTTGCTTTAAATCCTTAGGGATTAAAATTAGTGAACTATATTTTTGTGAAATAGCAATGGGCACAGCAAGAGGCGAAAAGTTTCTGTGGTAAAAACAAATTTGGAGAATACCAGTCCCTGGTCCTAGATTCGCTCACATCCACCCAGCTCCTGCTTGGGCGGTGTCTGTGATGGCCCAGACATGTCTCTCGGACATGGAGGTAGCCGTGTCTGCCATAGCCATCGGCAGCCGTGTCAGATGTGTGGTTCTGTTCTGAGGGCCTAGCAGCCAATATTTAAACTCTAAATAAGGGTCTCATAATAAGGATCGCTCACGTATACACAGTCCCACATGGATCATGAACGACATGTGCCGGGTCTTCAAGGAAGCACTTACCTCTCAGGATATGAGGTCACAGCAGTACATGCACTCTTTCCGTGCCAGCTACTTGAGTTACCTTAATTTTAGCTTTTAGAAAGATAATCCTTAGCCCCACATTTTCTGTAATTCCAGGTATGACTTTTTTATCGTGAGCCAGGCTGTGAGGAGTGGGAGTGTTTCTCCCACACATTATAATGTCATCTACGACAGCAGCGGCCTCAAGCCAGACCACATCCAGCGGTTGACGTACAAGCTTTGCCACATCTACTACAACTGGCCAGTGAGTACTTGTCTCTGCTGATGTTTGTTCACTTTTCAAAGTGAAATTGCTATGGCTTAAAAGGCTTGTATAGTTAATACTGAGATTTACGATTTAAAGAAGCTTAATCTGGAGTAATAGAACCTTTTTCCTTCCACTAAAGGGTGTCATTCGCGTGCCGGCCCTTGCCAGTATGCCCACAAGCTGGCTTTCCTTGTCGGTCAGAGTATACACAGAGAGCCAAACCTGTCACTGTCAAATCGTCTCTACTACCTCTAACCTGCAGAAGAAGACAAGATGTGGACGTTCTTCCTTTTTGAAATTATAACTTTGGGATTTTTTAAGCTTTTTAAAACTGTTACCTTTTTAGATGAAGCATGGACGGGAAGGAGGTCTAGAGTTGGACTTCTAACACTGGGGTTCATGGGCTTTCCTGTGTTTTGGGTAAAAATTAAGATTCTATATTTTATCTTGTTTGTTTCTCATAAGTATGTTGTGCAGATTGTTTGTTTGTTTGTTTTGAAAAAATGTGGATAAAGTACTTTGCATTCCAAACAGACTCTCTTAAAGATTTGAAATGTTTTGGGGATTTACTTGAAAGTACTTTGAGGAGTGAGCATGTCCTACTTGTAAACCTATATTAACTTTGTTGTTGCAATATCTGTTTTGAATTTAAAGGTGCAAAAAGGCCGGAAGTAGAATGCTCCCCATAGACGCAGGTGGAGTTTGACTCAGATATCCACATCTGAGAGAGAAAAGCCCCATTCGATAGCCCACTCACGAGGATTAGGGCTAGGTGGCATGGGGATTTAAAAAAGGTAGTTGACAAGTTTTACATTTCTGTCCAAAAAAGCATTTTAAGGCTCTTTAGCAAAAGAGGCCAGTAGTAAATAAATCTCTATATTTACATTGCTATGTATTTTGTTTTGCAACTGGGACATCATTCTATTTGTTACAAAATAAAATTGAAGTGATTATCACCTTGTTTGAATAGCACTGTAGCTCTTCTTTTTACTGAAAGTATGTGCATTTTCTTTCCATTTAATTTTTAAAACTGCCGAAGAGTACACGAAGGATACAGTTCCACTTAGAAAGGCTGAGTTAGTGTTACTTATGAACTTGAATGTCAGAGTAAAAGTCGTTTAGGAAATGCCGCCAGCTGCAAGATTTGTGGTGTGAGAGCGAGTTCCCCTAGCTTGTAAGGACATGGGGATTAGGCAGTCTTTGTTACTGTGAAGTTGGTGAATGTAGTTCTTTACATTTACATATGTGTAGGCATTTTCAGGAGCTCGTGCACAGAACGGGCCAAAGTTAATTATCGTAAGTCATGAGAACCGCTGTCAATATCGCTTGCACATGTGACGACTGTAAGCACCGGTGATGAACCGCGGATCCCCTGGAGCTGTGCTTTAGACAAATGCGAGTCAATAAAGTTCCTTGTCTTCCCACCACTGTCCTCCTCTCATTGTGGGAACCTTCATGGACCTGGCCTTGTTAACATGTCATAAATGGAGCCATTTGTTTTCCCTTTAGTCCTTGGAGCTGATAACTGCTGTGAACATGGCTCTGGGCTAGTGGCCTGGGTTCCTTGACCTGTTCAATTTCCAGGAAGAAAAGCAGCATGGAAGAATGCCAGAGACAAACATTTTGATGATGGAAGTTGCTGAAGGTTGTCACAGCATCTAGGAATAGAAGGAAGTGTCATCACACAGTGTGAACTTTTATTTATGGGTTCTTGTGGCTAGTCATAATATGAGTCCATAAAAGCTCCTTCTTAGCAGATTTTAAGCTCCTTAAAGTTAAAAGACTTAATATTTTTAGAACCAGGAAAAATTAGTAAGTAAATGTGGTAATTCTGGAAAAGTTGCAGTTGTCCAGAGACCCTCGCTATATCCATAAAGATTAAGTTACAAGGGACAGAAAACCTGCTCAAATGATTTTAAACCTGAAAGGGGAGGTGCCGACTGACCTTCTCACCCTCCTAGATCATGCTTCTCTCACCTGTTAGGCTGCCTGGTTTGGTTTGTAATAACACAGACGACTGGGTTCCAAACCAGATCTAGGAATCAGAACCCTTAGGGGAAAGGCCAGATGAACAGTCCGTTAAACACATTCCAGGTGAGTTGCCAGGGAGTTGAAAAGGTGTATAGGGTCTAGTGAATATCTGTCTTAGTCATGCTGTTGCTTTTGGTTTTCATCAGGTTGGTTTCCTGCACAGGTCTGGGTCTCATCCTAACCCCTGTGAAGAGGACATGCGCCTGCCACGGGCGCTGCCAGATTGGGCTGTCTGCACAGTTTGAACCTGAGGGATTATCTGCTCTGATAGGTGGCCTGACTCACACGTGACATGCCTTGGAGTGTTGTGGGATGGGAGGTCAGGCTCTTCTGGAGCTGGGAGCACATCTCCAGAGATGGATGTGCTGCAGCCAGAAGGTGGAATGGACAGAGAAATGCCGTGGGTATCTGCTGCACTCAGGGTGAAGCAACTTTGGAAAAAGTGGTAATTCTGCTTGGCCCTAGGAAAACTAGCGCACTCAGGGAATTCATGGCAGCACTCGCAAAGAACAAAGCGAAACGCAGTGAGATGTGGATTTCATTCTTAAGATGGGACAGCCGCACCGCAGGGTCTGACTTCTGCAAACTGGCCTCAGACTCTGCCTTCTTGAGCTCAGGCTGACCTGGCACCTAGCAGTCCTGAGGGGACCATGGGTTTGGTGTGATGTTCTACAAAAATGCATCACAGGATTTTTTTTCTCAAAATCCAAAAATGTGCCATTCACCGAAACTTTCTCCGTAGTAATTTTGCATGTATTCCCCAAAGCCCACAGGAATTTCATCAGTTCTCTCCTTCTGAAATTAGACTTTACAAACACCGACATGTCTGGTTCTCTCAGAGTCAAATGAAAAGTTTGTTTTCAATAGCAGTTCCTTGTCGGTCAGAGTATACACAAACCTGAGAGCCAAACCTGTCACTGTCAAATCATCTCTACTACCTCTAACCTGCAGAAGAAGACAAGATGTGGATGTTTTTCCTTTTTGAAATTATAACTTAGGGATTTCTTAAGCTTTTTAAAACTGTTACCTTTCTAGATGAAGCATGGATGGGAAGGAAGTCTAACACTGAGGTTCATGGTGAATCTGCAGATATTTTGTTTTTCAAAGTTTAATTCAAGTTTATATAACTGCTATTGTCATCATTCAGACACAAGATTTCATAGGGCTAGCTTTAGTTCTGTTTACACTCATTATTCCAACCTCATGAAGTCATTTAAAAAATCCGTTGTGAAAACGTTGTCAACTTTCCTACAGGCATCCCAAGCCAACAGGGAGTCCCTGCACTTGGGGCAAGGTGGCCCCTCTCTGAAGGCCTTGGCCCACCGGTGACTGGAGCCCTGTGCTGCAGGAAGTCAGTGGGCACTCGGTAACCCCGCTTGGAGAGTCCAGCCCTCCTGCCCCATCTGTCAGGGCTTGCCCATGTGCCTGGGGTCATCAGGACAGGGCATGCCCCTCCTCCCTGGAGTCTCCTTAGAGCCCAAGGCTCCAGTCAGCTCTCAGGCTAGCCTCCAAAGAGCTTGTCGCATCCCCTCTTCTGGCATCATCTCTTAAGGACTTGTGCCCTGGAGTCCGTGTCTCAGCAGCGCCTTCCAGGACCAGTTCTTTATGTCTTGCTTTAAGAGCCTGGCTTTCACCCAGGATACCTGGAGCCCTGCTGTTGTCTGTCCTCGACTCTTGTCCAGACGGGTCTGGAGGTGGGGTAGGTATCTTTCTTGCATCTCATCAATACTTCCGGACACCCGCGTTCCCAATAAGGAAGCCACTCAGCTTTGAGTCCCCTTTCATCAGCTATGTCATCTGGGAAACCACCCATACAGACACCAAGCAGCCCAGCCTTCAAGAAATCTGGGCTGAATCTCTGCCTCCCGCTGCCCCTCAGTGCCAGGTATCCCACTGCCACTGGGTTGCATTCTTCATGGACACCTGGAAGAACAGGTTCAGTCCTTCCTGGCCCACATTCCCTGCCTCTGGGCCTGAGTCCCATGCCTGGGTGTGATCCTGTGGCAGGAAAGGGAGTCCTTCAGAGGGGGACACCAAGGTGTGGCCAGAGCTGCCTCAGTACAAGCAGGCTCTGCTCCTGCCTGGGAAGTAGCCAGGCCCACCGGGCCTGCTCCTGCACGTGGTCTCACTTTTTGTGTCAGAGGCCAGCCCCTGCCACCCCATCCCAGGGTCTTGGGAAGCAGGTGCAAGAGGAGAACCTCGTTCCTGGACAATACGAAAATCTCTGGATGCTTTCATTCCATTCCTTCTCACCCACCTTGCCTGCTGTGGCTTTTCCTTGAAAGCAGCTTTACTGAGGTATAGTTTGCTGGTAGAAAATGAATCCAATTTGATACATTTTGACAGATGTGTATACTTTTGTATCTGCTACCATCCTCAGGTTTTGAAGTTGTCTGTGCCAACCCTAGGATTTTGTGCGCATAGAATTATATAGCACGTCCTCTTGTTTCTGGCTTCTTTGGGCCAGTTTTATGTTCCAAAGACTAAACTGTGTTGTTACTTAAGTGGTTTGTTTGCTAAGTGGTGTTCCACTGCATGGTTATATCACAGTATATTTGCTTATCAGTTGGTGGATATTTTGGATTTTTTCTAGTTTGGGGCTAGTATAATCAACTGCCTTGAAAAATTCTGTTCAAGATACCATGTGGACATATGTTTTTATTTCTCTGGGTGAGTACATAGGTGTGGAATTGCTGGACCTATGTGGTAGTGTGTCTGAGATTTTATAAAAAGCTGACAAGGTGTTTTCAAGCTGTTTGTGTTGAAGAGCTCCACACCTTGACATTTGATGCTGTCCACCTTTTTAATTTTAGTCATTCTGTAGATATGTGGTATCTTATTTTGGTTGTTGTTTGTTTGTTCCTGAGGAGTAATGATACTGAACATCTTTGTGTGTTTATGTTGGCCACTATCCATCTTCTCTTGTGAAGACCTTCTGCACATTTCTTATTGTTCTGTCTTACTGAGTTGCAAAAGTTCTTCACATATGCTGGATGTACATCTTTTGTTGTACATGTGCTCTGTTGAAGGTTTTCTCCCAGTTTCTGGCTTGCCATTTTCCTTTAAGTATCATTAGATTTGAAAGTCCAATTATCAGAGAGTCTTTTTTCCCTCTTATAATTTGTGCTTTGTGTCTCCTTTATAAGAATTCTAGCCAAATTTCCTATAAGTTTTATTCTAGATGTTAGTTTTAAGTTTTTCATTTAGGACTACAATCTGTTTTAGGCTGGGTTTTGTATTTTGTATAAGGGTCAGTTTTTCTCCCTTTAAGTATCCAGTTCTCTCTAACATTTCTAGAAAAGATTCTGTTTCCCCATTGAATGACATTGGCACCTCTATTGGAAGTGAACTTGTCATGTACAAATGCATCTAATTCTGAATGCTCTGGCTTGTTCAGTTGTTTTTTGTGTCTCTATTTGATGTAAAAACATTGTCTTGATCTCTGTGGCTTTATGGTGAGTCTCAAAATCAGGTAGTGAGTTCTTCAACTTTGTACTTCTTTTTTAAAGTTGTTTTGGTATTCTCGGTCATTTTCATTTCTGTGTCATTGTTTGAACCAGAAAAAGTCTGCTGGGATCTTGGCTGGCATTTGTCTAAAGCAACAGATCTGCTTGGATAGAATTGAGTTGAACTATATTATAACTTGCAAACCATGAACATATTCTATAGCTCCCTCTATTTAAGTGCTCCTTTATAGTTTCTAAGCATTGTTTTAGACATTTTGGCAGACAAGTCTTGCACATATTTTGTTAAATTTACCCCTTAAATATTTTCTTTTTTGATGTCCATGTAAATATGTACATATTTTCATTATCTTTTATTATTATGTCACTTATGTTTATACTTTAATTTCAGCTTCAGCATTTCTTCTGGTCTATAGAAATACAGTTGATTGTTGTGTATTGGCCTTATATCCTGTGACCTTGCAAAATTCACCTATTTTAGTAACATTTTGTAGATTGCTTCGCTTGTTTATATACATAATCATGTCATTGCATCTGCAAATAAAGTCTGTTTTGCTTCTTTCTTTCCAACCTGTATTACTTTTATTTCCCTTTTAAAAAAATTCTTATTGCACTGGCTAGAAGCTCCCATACAGTGTCGGAATACAAGTGGTCAAATGGACACCCCTGCCTGGTTTCTAACCTAAAGGGAGAGTTGGTCAATTTCTCACCTTATTATCTCTTGTGTTATGTTGGCTGTTAGCTTTATCACATTGATATATGTCTTTATTTACCTACTCTTTCCAACTCTTGGGCCATAACACACATAACATCCTTTTAATGTATTGCTGGATTCAATTTTGCTAGTATTTTGTTAAGGATTTTTTAAAATATGTGTACAAGGCATATTGATCTATAGTTTTTTTCTTATAATGTGTCTTTATCTGGTGTTGGTGTCAAGATAATGCTAATCTCATGAGTTTGAACATTTTTCTTTCTTCTCTCTTTTCTGAAGGAATTTGTATAGGATTGGTATTATATATACCTTAAATGTTTGGTATATTTACTAATGAAAACATAAGGGTCTGGAGTTTTATTTGCAGGTTTTAAATTATGAATTCAGTCTCTTTGGTAGATATAGGATTATTTGGTCTTTCTCTTAGTATAGGTTTTAATAATGTGTCTTTCAAGAAATTGTTGATTTCATTTAAATTGTGAGATCTGTTGGCATGAAGTTGTTTGTAATATTTCCTCACTGACCTTTTAATGATTGTAGGATCTATAGTGATGTCTCCCTTCTCAACCTTGATGTTGATAACATGGCTTCTCTATTACTCCAGCCAGAGGTTTACTGATATTGTTGATTATTTGATCACAGAAACTGCCTTTAGCTTACTGATTTTTCTCTTTCTGTTTTTTGCCTTCTTTTTCATTGATTTTTGCACTTTGTTGTTTCCTTTCTTCTTCTTACTTTGGATATAATTTGATCAGGGAAAACTGGAAATAGACAAGTCAATTTAATGGTTTTAGTTTTTAAACTTTTACATTTAACTCTTTGATCTATTTTTAGTTCATTTTGTGTGTGGTATGAATAGGAGTCCAACTTCATTTTTTTGCCTATGGGAATCCTGTTGTCCCAGCACTGTTGATTGGAAAAGACTGTTCTTTTCCCATGGATTGTCTTGGCACCTGAGTGATTGAGTGTAAGGGTTTA
Source organism: Cephalopachus bancanus (assembly GCA_027257055.1). Classification (NCBI taxonomy): domain Eukaryota; kingdom Metazoa; phylum Chordata; class Mammalia; order Primates; family Tarsiidae; genus Cephalopachus; species Cephalopachus bancanus. Next base: position 3,382,047 of record JAPVLO010000269.1, read on the forward strand.
TACCTGGACTGTCAGTTCTGTTTCATTGACCTGTCTCTTATACCGGTTCCACATTGTTGATTATTGTAGCTTTTGTAGTAAGTTTTTTAATTGATGAGTCTTCTGACTTCATTTTCAAGATTGTTTTGACTATTCCGAGAAGCACTTCCATATGAATTTTAGGACATCGATTTTTGCAGAGTCTACTTAGGGTTTTGATAGACATTGCATTGAATCTGTCGATTAATTTTTGAGAGTAGCCTGATAACTTTTCATTACCTTATTAACTCTCCAGTGTCTTCAAGTATATTTTATTTTCATTTCTTTCTGGCCTCTCTACTTATCTTCAGCAGTGGAGTAAGTCAGAATTGTCTTGTTTGCCACTGGAGAGAGTTGAAGCTGGTCTTACCTTTCCAGTGGCTGCTATCCTAGGCTTCCCCTGTTAGGTGAGTAGTGTGTGTTATGTTGGCTTCTGCACACATGCATTTTCAGTCTCTGGATTCTTCTTTCTTTGGAGGCAGCCTTCCTCATCTCATTGTGGAGAAAACTTGACTTGTTTGAAAGCCTGCTCGTCTGTCATTTCTTCTGTGGTGTCTTTGCTTTATTCACCAATGCACTCAGGCCATTGTGTCCTTGATGAAATTCAAGGCTTCCAAGTGAATCGCAAGCCTGTCTTCTTCAAAAGATAGGGAGTATCATACTCTTCATCATTATGTTCCCTTCCTCGTCTCTCCACTCCTGCCGTCTACCTTCTCTTACCAGAGGCTCACTCGGCATTTATCCAGTGAGTTACAAAATCTCTATTGTGTCTTTAACAATTGTCTGCTTCCAGAAAAAATTAGAAGAGCCAGAACTGGACACAGAGTCAAGATTGCTTCCCAGGAGAGTGCGAGACAGGCAAGACCTGTCCCGTGAAGGCTTGAACGTTTGGCACTCCCTGCTCTTGGATACATCTGACACACTGCTGAAAATGTAATTATCAGAAAGGGTTGTCAAAGCTCTTGACTTATATCCTGACTTGCTACTTTGATTAAATCATGTGTGGAATAGTACTTGGGAAAAGGTTGATTTTGCAGCTGTTTGGTTAAACTGGTACAGGGTTTGGGTAGACTTATTTTTGTGTTAGTTTGGCTGCTGACTTCATTTTCACCTGGTGCTGGCGCCTATGGGTGATGCCTTCTTTCTTTATTCTTTTAAAATTCATTTGGCACATAGCAGAAACTCACATACTTGTCAAATGAAAGAATTATACAAATGCTTAATAAATACCTTTTTTTGCTAACATTCAAACCGCGTGGACTAAGCAGAAGTGCCTCCTTGGCAGCTCCCTCAGCTCCCTAGTCCCAGCAGTTCCTGTCCAGGAAGTAGACATTGTTCTGTTTGTGTATGCCATTTTGCCACTGATTTGAAACTGGGGAAAAGACCAGGGTCGGAATGTGGTCTTGTCCAGCATCGATCTAAATGGGAGATTGCTGAGCCTGTGAACCCAGAAGGGAAAGGGAAAGAGCTCTGTGGGATGTCCCTTCATCTTTGGAATATAGGGTGGGTTGCATATAGAGAAGGGCTGGGCGATTTTACGTTTAAGGGCTGTTTGTGTTAGTACCTGATTTGAAGAGATGCTGATGGCTGACTGCATGTGCCATGGCATTTGTATATGTGTCTGAGTCCCCATTGTCCTGGCCTATCTTCCCCAAAGAGCAGAAGACGCCTGAAGCTCATACCAGGACGACAGGTGCTAACAAGCATAGAGTCATGAGCTGAGAAAAATGTTCCCTTTCACGTGCGTGAGCAATGATTATGTCCTGGGGAGTGGCTGTTGGCGCAGTGTGTCTGGCACCTCGACCACCTGCCCATTTTAGCAAAGCCACACAAAACCAGCCATAAACAGGTGGAACCACTACCTAGTTGTTCTTTAATAATAACATTGTCCTGATTTCATCATATCTATTTTTACCTTCTATTGTGACAGGAAATAATAGCTATCCCATTGGTGATGCTTAGGTAACATTTCTTTTTGGTATAAACATAAGCAAGTCAAGCGAGCCTTTTTCCATAGACTTTATTTTTAGAGTGGCTTTAGGTCCGGTGACATTGAGCAGAAGGTAGAGAGAGTTCCCATGGAGCCTCTCCCCCACGCGGGCACAGCCCCCAGGGCCCCATACCCCACCAGAGGGTCCACTTGTCACACTTGATGGACCTGCAGTGACACGCCATTCCACTCAGTGCCCACAGCTCATGTAGGCTTTGCTCTTGGTGGTGTGTGTGCTATGGACTTGGACACACATGTAGCAGCATGTATCCAGCAAGGTAGCACACGACAGAGCCTCATCACAGTCCGGAAAGTCCCTGCGCCTGCCTGTCCATCCTTCCCTTCCCTCTAAGCCTGGCAGCCACTGATCTTCTCACTGTCTCTCTAGTCTCATCTTGTCACAATGTCGTGTAGCAGGAGCCATGCAGGATATAGCCTTGTAAGTGGGCCACTCTGGCTTGGGAGTACACATCAGGGTGCCTCTGGGTTTTCTTGTGACTCCATAGCACGTTTCTTTTTAGCACTGATGGCACTCCATGATCTGCATGGTCCAGCTTATCCAGTCACCTATGGAAGGGCATCTCGGTTGCATCCAAGTTTAGGCAAGTATGAGTAAAACTGCTGTAAACACCTGTGGGCAGGTTTTTGTATAGCCATGATGTTTTTGGCTCCTTTGGGTAAATACCAAGCAGAGTGATTCATATGGTAAGAGGGTGTTCATTTCTGTAGGAAACCGCCAAGCTGTCTTTCCCATCAGCAGTGAATATGAGTTCTTGTAGTTCCACTGCCTTGCCAGCATTTTGTGTCATGAGGGTTCTGGATTTTGGCCATTCTGGTAGGTGTGTCACAGTGTCGCACTGTCACTGTGGTTTGTGTCCTCTGAAGATATGTGACAGATGCTTGCTGGAGCATCTGCAAAGGGATCTGTGAAGGTCTTTGGCCCATTTTTTAATTGGGTTGTTTTCTCATGTTGGTCTCTAAGAGTTGTTTGCGTATTTGGGGTAGCAGTCTTTATTCTTTTGCAAACATCTGGAAACTTCTTTTTTTGGGTTTTCTTTTTTGAGTTGGAATCTCACTCTGTCGCCCAGACTGGAGTGCAGTGGCCGCTCCCAGCCACCGCAGCCTCAACCTGCTGGGCTCCGGCGATCCTTCCGCCTCAGCCTTCCGAGTAGCCGGAATTACAGGCGCGCGCTACCACGCCCGGCTGATTTTTTGATTTATTGTAGAGATGAGGTCTTGCCTGCCCAGGTGGGTCTCGAACCCGCGGGCTCAGGCAATCCACTCACCTCAGCCTCCCAAAGGCGCGGGATTACAGGCTGAGCCACTGAGCCCGGCTCTTTTAAAAAAAAACCAAAAAAACAAAAAAACAACACACATTAGATAGGACTTGAGTATGTCAGCAATTGACAGTAGGATGGAGGCGTCTGAAGCTTGGCTGCAGCTGCTGTTGGAGATTGAAATGTACTGGTGAGGCCCACCAGGCCCTTCCTAGTCCAGACCAACCTAACGTTCACTGTTCCTTTCCCTTATGGCTCCAAAGCATATTAGTCCCCTCTCAGCTCCCACGATGTGTGTTGGGCCTCCCTGTCTTCAAGCTGGTTTGCCTGGACCTGTCCTCACCCCCTGTCCTCACCGCTGCCCCTGCAGGCCCGCTCCAACCCTTTCCTGGACTAAACTCAGCTGCGGAGGGACAGGCCTCAAGCTGTGTGACCCCTAGGCCTGCAGCCATTCGCATTCCCCCGGGCTGCATGCTGGCTAGAGAAGTTGCCATCACAGCACCTTGATCCTCTCCGTTTTTAGTCTAAGGGGAACAGGTAAAGTAGTATGAGTCATCACTTTGTCAGGCTTGTTCAGAATCCTCCCGGAAACCACTTTCTGAGTCAGGTGACTTTGTGATTCTGTGGGGCTGTGGCCAAGTGGCTCCACATCTTCCTCTTCCCTCCCCTCTGCTCATCCCCCACCCAGGTTTGTGTTTCTTAACTGTTCTTAGACTGGACAAAACTGGGTCGAAATTTTCCCTTAAATTCCCTTAAAAAAAATTCCCTTAAATTCGGTTTAAGTAAAATAATATTGCATAAAGTCAAAGTGCTGTATGCTCCTTAAAAATCAATTTTAGTAAGACAGTTTTCTTGAAAGCTGAAGTAGCAAGGGGGTTTGTAAATAGTTGGCTGGGCAAGTGATGTGCTTAAATGCATTTAGGAGCTTTGTGGCTCGGGCTAGGTATAAGTAAAATTCTCTTTTCCACGATTACACAGCAAGGTATATAGCAGATGGTATCAGTTCCAGACTGTGCAACTTTTGCATATTAAGGCTTCACTGTTGCCCAGCATAAACACTTTTTAAAAAAAAATTTGAGAGTCACAGGGTGCATGTGAGAACATACTACCTCGGCACGTCATGTCAAGAGGAGGCCGGACTTCTGAGGAGGCCGCCTCCCCCGGCCCAGGGGTGAGCATGGCACCCAGTGGGGGTTTGGTGTCCCCGGTCCTCCCCCCTCCCTCCCCCTTTGGCAGTGAAGGTGTCTGTTGCTCCTGCCCTTGTGCCTGTGCATGTGTAGTGTGTCGTGCCCACTTACAAGTGAGACCAGGCGACATTCAGTTCCTTGTTTCTGTGATAGTTCATTTAGGATGAGGGTCTCCAGCTGCATCTGTGTTGCTGCGAAGGCCATGATCTCGTTCTTTCTCATGGCTGCGTTGTATTCCGTCATGTGCATGTACTGCATTTTCTTTATCCAGTCCCTATTGATGGCGTCTGGGTTCGTCCGTAGTTTTGCTGTCATGTCTAGTGCTGCAGTAAACAGGCGGGTGCAGGTGTGTTTTCGGTAGAACGGTTTGTGCGCCTTTGGATATAGCCCAAAGTGGGATTGCTGGGTCAAAGGGCAACTCTGTCATTAGTTCCTTGAGAAATCCCCAAGCTTCTATCTACAGCGGTTGAACTAGCTTTATTTCCACCAGCAGTGTACAAGCACATCCTTTTCTCCACAGCCTCACTGAAATCTGTTGTTTTTTGACTTTTGAATGATCGCCATCCTGACTGTTGTGAGGTGGCATCTCACTGTAGTTTTGATTTGCATTTCTCTGATGATGACTAGTGATGCTGAGCATTTTTTCATATGTGGATGCTTGTATGTCTTCCTCTGAGAAGTGTCTGTTCATGTCCTTTGCCCACTTTTAAAAAATTTATTTTTTATTTTTATTTTTATTTTATGAGTGGGAATCTCACTCTGTCGCCCAGGCTGGAGTGCAGTGGCATGATCAGGACTTCTGCAGCCTCAACCTCCTGGGCTCAGGTGATCCTTCCACCTCAGCCTCCTGAATTTCTGGGATTATAGGTACACACCACCACACCTGGCTAATTTTTTGATTTATTGTAGAGAACAAGGTCTTGCCCTGTTGTCCAGGCTGGTCTCCCTGGGAGCAGGCAGTCCTCTCACCTTCACCTACCAAAGTGCTGGGATTACAGGCATGAGCCATTCTTTGCCCACTTTTTAAATGTGATTGTTTATGTTTTCTTCTGTCGATTGCTTTGAGTTCATCATAGATTTGGGGTATTAGGGTCAGACATGTAGTCTGCAGATATTTGGCTTATTATGAAATTTTGGACATTGAAGAACTTATTTATGACAAAAATTAATTTTATATCTTATATTTTTCTAATATGTAGTAACATGTAAAACAGTCACCAACATGCATTGAAGATTCATTGATACATGTTGTGCAATAAGAATTTGTTTGACGTCTTCCGCCTGGTGTTTTTCCATTTGAGCAAACAATGCAGTCTCGTTTTCTTTCTCCCATGTTAATAATATGTAATTTATTGTCCAGTCTGTTGTTCGAAGATGATGTGGAAGGACACACTTGTGATTCCTGAAAACCACTTCTCAACTGATTGTTCAGGAGCTTGACAAATTTCAATGGGACATAAGTTTTTCTTTTTCTTTTTTTGTTCCTTAGTACAGTATATGGGAGTTAATAACACATGTTTCTAGTCCCAGAAAAATAATTTCCTCCACTATTTTAAAGATTTTCACAAAAAATAATATGTAGAAGTATATTGATCCACACAGTCCACACTGCTCACATTTGCAATATAATTTAGAATCATTTTAGTCTTTTTGACTGATATAATATTTCCATCATGTAGTACACCTGTGGCAGATTTCATTCCTGCATGAGTCCAAGTGCTGAGAATTGTAACAATACTTTAGTCCTTTCACACAAGAAGCATAAGATTATTTTTCCTGCATGCAACTGTTTGTTTTTGTTTTTTCTTTTCATTAGAAACTTTGACTTTTTGATTTGTTCTGGTATTCCCTTTCGGCTGATGTTGATTGTATTGGTAAGACGACATTTCATCTTCAGTAGCTCTTCTGCCAGGATAGTACTAATATAACATTTGTCAATAAACATATGCTATCCTGCTGCATTGGGAACTTTTTCCAACAACTTGTTATATCAGTGGAATGGAATTCTGGTTCTTACTGGAAGATCAGGTCGAATGATGTTTTCAGATGTTAAGCTGCCATAAGTGGGGAAGTATTGAAAAAAGATACTCTGTTTTTGAATCAGCTAGTGCATAAATGTGTATACCCTATTTGGTTTGTTTACTTGGATTGTATGTTATAAATGATACTCGCTCTTTAAATCAGACAACAGATTCGTCAGCACAAATTGCCTGATCTGGTATGAAACATTATGAAAATCTTAAATCAATGTATTTCAAATAATTATTGACCTTTTGAATATAAGTTTTGATTATCTTTATGCGGTGTCTTCAAATGAAGAATCCAGAAGATTTGCATAAACCTTACTCTACTGAATATTTCTGAAAAGAAGAGGATTTTACTACTGAAAGTAGTTGACCAGTACTCTTGCATATTTGGTACTTGAATTATTCTCATGTTTAGGATAAATGCGATAAAAGCTAAAAATTCCTGTCAGACAACATCATGCCACTTATGCCAAATTGATTTGTGTGTTGCTGCGTTTTCCTTATTTTTTTCATCCACATGAGAATTTGTTTCTTTTATTACACTAGCTACTGGTTCATTTGTAAAATACATATCATCTGCGAAGAGAGATAACTTTCTCTTTTTCTATTTGGATAGCTCTAATTTCTCTCCAACATGGAAACTTCTTAGGCGAATTAACCCACTGTAAATCTACGGTTTTTAATGAATGGAAGATATGTAAGTAGATTTGCTCTTTCTCACAGATGAATTGCATTCCAACAGGAGATTATGCTAAGGGAGAGCTTACCTCATTGAGGGACAAGTTAATTTGACCAGGGCCTGCAGGGAATAGCTGGGTTGGGCACAAATTGAAGAGACGTGTTCCCTATGAGAAGCGGAGGCAGTTTTGCTACTGAGACCAGGACTGGGATCAGTAACTAGGAATCATAACAGCAAACCAAAGCCTTTCCTTGGATTCCCTAGGGACTGAGCATCTTCATCTTTGTAGTGGAACTTGCAGTTGCTATGATCTGCCTAAGGTTGGCTATAAGGCAGCAAAGTAAAATGTCTCTGACTCCCCTAATGTAATGGTGGACTTTCTTGCAGAAGAGAAATCCAGGCTGTGCAGTTCAAGAATCTTCTCCAGATTTCTTAATGGCATACAGACCAAAGTGCATGTGAGCCTCAACTGCCCCCACCTCCTACCCTAAATTTAGGCACTTTTTAAATGCATGCACCTAGGACAAAAAAAATGCACGTGCACCAAATAGTCCCGGCTTTGGGATGGGTGGGGATGGGCAGCTCAGGTGATGTGGTTAGAAGTCTGTTGTGCTCTCTATTTCTGGTCCTCCTTGCCTCTGTGTTGGCTTCATTTTAAAGCAGACTCTCCCTCAGGAGAGCAAACATGGTTATTACAACTCTCATTTGGCTTCTCACTAATGTCAGCATTAAGAAAGTGAGCTTTTCTTTCCAGGAATATTTCCAGAAAAAAGGACAGGGCCAACCTCCGCCAATTTGTTTTTGATCCTAGGCTGATCCCTGAACAAATCATTGCAGCTAACAGATGCAGTGTTTACACCAGCTAGTACTGGGCTGAGCTGGGAGGTAGGGCCATCCCAACTGGGCCCCATAAAATGGGTTGGGAGAAGGTTGGTGTTGGAAATAGCATTTGGGATTCTGTTGCCAACAGAAGAAAAGGAGATTCTAGAGAGATGAGAGAGAGAATATCAGAGTCCATCCCATACCGTAGCATACACCTTTAGAATGCATTGACCTTGGAGGGGACGCCATGTGGATTCAGCCCATCACTGGCCTCCAGAAGGAATATGACCCCAAATCAGTCCAGACACACCCATAACTTGTGTTAAGTGCTATAATTTTCACAGTCATATATTAATATTCAAACTATTTCATTATCAATCAGCTTCAAGAGTATCCACCAAACTCTCAGAGGACAAGCCATAATTCCCACTCAAAGTAGCAATCTACTACTTAAAGTAGTAACCGCAATTGGTGGCAAAGATGACCCCATGACTCAACCCTAGTCAGGTCTCTCTGAGTCCTTTTATCCATTAAAATATTTAGTCTGTGGTAAGGCTTATTTGCTTTAACATTCACTTATCACAGAAGTTGTATTTCACTGTAGAAAATTCTAGAAATACAAATGCAAAATAAAATCTATAATTTCACTGTGCATGAACAATATTCTTTTGACCACCAATTTTGTATACTTTGGATGTCTATTTTTGTGTTTACAGAAATTTCATCATACTAATCAATAACTTTTTCGCATAAAATTGTCATCATCTTTCATGTCATTGAACATCTCTCTCTTTAATGAGTGCACAGTCTTCTAAACTACATATATTCCATACTCTACTTAATGTTCCTCTACTACTAGACATTGAGTTTGTTCCTAATTTTATTTTCACTTTTCTAGATGTCTCTTTGGTGAACATTAAATTTTAGACTTAATGACTGACAGTATAATCCAGTTGACACATAAGTAATGAAGATAGTGACCTTCAAGAAGATATACATGAAACATGTTAACTACTATCCTTTTAGCACTTTGTTTTGCTGAAATGGCCTTTTCAGTTGTGTTCAGGAAAACTCATTTGGGGAAGGAATAAACACATGCATTTTATATTTGTCATTAATGCAGCCTGGTTCCATTTTTTCAGTTTGTCTAGGTTTTCAGGGAAGTTAGGCACCCAGCCATTTTTAACTGCAGCTCATGGGGTGGGTATGGTACCATCAGGATTACTCTGAATAGACACCGGATGAGGATGTTGAATGTCAACACGTATCCTTGCTTTACTTGCATGGACAAATGCTAGAAAACTGCCCTGCTTCGTATGGCACAGTATTATGTTTGCCCATAAAGCAACAATAAAACATTTAAAAACATACCAACGTTCACTGCCTTTGAAGATCAAGAAGTAATAAGTAAGGACTATATGTGACTGTTGAACAAAGCGGTTTCCCGGACGATCAGTGTGTTTCCAGAAGAACTGCTGGGTTCTTTGTGGTTTTAAATAAGCTTGACCACTGAAGGAGAGATCCTGAAACGATGACATGTTTTCATCTTTTTAAGTAAACCAACAGAGTGTTGTCCACCTTTGTCTTCTAATGTGGAGGTCCCCAACTCCCAGGCCATGGAACTGGGCCACACAGCAGGAGGTGAGTGGTGGGCAAATGAGTGAAGCTTCATCTGTATTTACAGCTGCTCCCCATCTCTGGCATCACTGCCTGAGCTCCACCTTCTGTCACATGGGAGGCAGCGTAAGATTTTCACAGGAGCGCAGACACTATTGTGAACTGCACGTGAGGGCTCTAGGTTGCGGCTCCTTCTGAGAATCTAATGCCTGATGACCTGAGGTGGAGCTGAGACAGTGGCATGCGTGCTGGGGAACGGCTGACATGAGCAGTGAGGTTTGACTGTACATTCCCACCACCCCCCCATCCACGGAAAAAATTGTCTTCCGTAAAGCTGGTCCCTGTTGCCCAAAATGCTGAGATTGCTGCTCTAAGGCATAAAAAGTCTGACAGATACTGATCTTGAAATTATTATTCTTTGGCTTATTATCCTTCCATTTCCATATTTGAAATATTTTAGAGAAGGGAAGCCTATTTTGCAAGGAATTCACCAAAGCAGTGTATACAGCATCTTTCTTCTTTGGTAAAATTGCTCTGCCTCCTGTCCCTTCCACACTCCACAGGATACACTCTTAGGATATTTAACTGTGGGGATTGCTAGTCTTTGCTTTGATTCATGTTTCTCTCCCACAGGTAATGAAGTGTGTAGTTAGTTGGCCCGGTAAGGAGAAAGAATGACAATTACTTTACTATATCTCTGCCTACTTAAGCAGCTTGTCTATAGTTCTGCCGATTCATTTTCAGATTTGTTAAAGCTTTTAACTTGATGGAATTTAAAGTATTTTGTGTCATTTGAAGTTGTCTCTTAAAGTGCTTTCTTGTTGAAATATTATGATTTACTATTAAAATTATAATTTCTAAAAATCCTTGTTGGTTTTTTTGTTCCTGTTCATTTGCTCTGCTTCTGTAGTTCATCAAATGTTTATTTTAATTTCCTTCTTAAAACAGTTAACTATTTAACTGTTAAACAGAACGCCCACTCAAATATATTTCTGACTTTATCTAAGTAGAGCTTCCACGTATGATACATTTTAACTTGTCTCCTGAAGGTGGATGTATTGGAATGGTTTACAGATGAATCACTGCCCCAGAAGCCCATATACCCAACACCTCAGGGTGGGGCATGTACATTCAGAGTCGTGAGAACTGTTGTTCCAAGTTTCTGGATCGGTTTGATTGAAGACTGTCCGAGATTTAAAAACAAAACAGACGTTTTGTTTGCTATTTAGTAATTTCATGCAAATCTACATGACTCGGGACTTTCTTGATATAGTGGTGTCCGAGCCAAATCCAGAAACCAGGTTTTGAGGCTGTTAAAAAATTTCACTTCTCCTATTGTCCCTTGGTTCTAAATTTGTGCTTATCAAAAGTCATGTTCTTTTTACCAAATGACTGAAATGGTATTTAAGTTACAAATCTGGCCTTAAAATCATCCATGCCTGTTATTCACTTGCCCATCTTGCTAGATGCCTGCTTTTCAAATGAAGTCTCACAACTCCACGCCAGGTGCTCTTTTGACTTCTTATGCGGGTCTGGCCAAAGACCTAAAGCTGTGACTCTCAATTCTACTTATGCTTCGGTTTGGGAACTGTATGGCTGGATTCCAGCTTAGTCTCTGATCCTCTTATTTAGATACCTTGGGAGAAGTCAGAGAGGAGTGAGTATGTAGTTTTTCTTTTTTCTTCTCTCCTTTTGGAAAGACTCAGAAGATTGGAATTGGGGCAGTCATAATTCTTGTTTAGCAAGAGTGTATCATCCACCCTGGCATGCCTCTTATTTTGTTTTCTATATTGCTAAGCAGCCTTGGACTTGTCTCCTCATCCTAGAACCAAAACACTGGCAGTGACATCCGTGTACCCGTGCACAGCAGCCCTTTCCTGTCTCCCCACTGCTCTGTTCCCAAAGTGGGCACTGCTGAAATTAGCATTCTCTTGCCAGTTGAGAAATAATGTTAGCAAGTGTATGTTGTCAGTACTAATTACTGTTTATTTTTAGTTGACTTTGAACTGAATATAGAAAGAGTATCATGCTGTAAATTATTTCAGCACTGTTTTTTTTCAGTTAACATTATATTGCTAAGAGTTGTCCATATTGTTTTATATATATGTAATTCACTTTTTATTTTTCTAGAATATTACAGTATGTGAATTTAGTGTAATTTGTTTATCTGTTTTTTACCGATGAGCATTTTAGCTGCTCCCAGGTATTGGCTATTCCAGACAATATTACTGTGAACATTCTTATATATGTCTTGTGTTATATGTGCAAGAATTTCTCATTGATGTTGGGGAATGGAATTGCTGGGATGTAGAGTTTGAGAATATTGATCTTTAAGAAGAATGCAAACCTTTTTTCCAGAGGCTTTATACCAATTTATACTTGGCTAGCAGTGTGTGAGCTATTATCTTGATCTATATTCTTTTTTTTTTTTTTTAATTGGAGTCTCACTCTGTCACCCAGACCAGAGTGCAGTGGCACACTCCCGGCCACCGCAGCCTCGACCTGCTGGCCTCCAGTGATCCTTCTGCCTCAGCCTTCCAAGTAGCTGGAACTACAGGCGTGCGCTACCACGCCTGGCTGATTTTTTGATTTATTGTAGAGATGAGGTCTCGCCAAGTTGCCCAGGCGGGTCTCGAACCCATGGGCTCAGGCAATCTACTCACCTCGGCCTCCCAAAGCGCGGGATTACAGGCTGAGCCACTGAGCCCTGCTTTGATCTATATTCTTCTCAGACGTGTTAAGTTTTGCCATTTGAATGATTATAAAATGAGATTTTATTGCCCTCATGGTCTGCATTTTCCTACTTATTAATGAAGTTGAGAATGTTTGTATATATGTGTTGGCTATATCCGTTTTCTGTTTATATAATTCATGTCTTCTGATTGTTTTTCTCTGATCTGGTAGTTTATTCTTATTTATATACAAGATTCCTTCATATATTCCTTTTTTTTTTTTTTTTGAGTTGGAGTCTCACTCTTTGTCGCCCAGGCTGAAGGACAGTGGCACACTCATAGCCATCACAGCTTCAACCTGCTGGGCTCAGGAGACCCTTCCACCTCAGCCTTCCGAGCAGCTGGAACTACAGACACGTGCCACCATGCCCAGCTAGTTTTTGTGATTTATTGTAGAGACAAGGTCTCACCAAGTTGCCCAGGCTGGTCTCGAACCCCTGGGCTCAAGCAGTCCTCTCGCCTTGGCCTCCCAAAGTGCTGGGATTATAGGCAGAGCCACCGCGCCCAGCTTATAGATTCTTGATACACATCTTATGCCAGTTGTGTGTGTTACAAATCCCTCCTCCAATGCCGGGCTTGCTTCACTCTTTTAAGGTCTCATTTGATGAACAGAAGCTCTCAGTTTTAATACCATATGTCAAGATTTGGCAGTTTTTCTTTTATACGGCAATGTCTGTTGTGTTTTTAACAGTTTTCTCGAACCCATAGTTAGAAAGATGTTCATATATATTTTCTACCAGAAGTTTAAAATTTTACTTCAGACTTTAATCCTGGATTCCAAAAGAGGTGATCTGTGTATGTGGTCTAAAGCAGGGATGCGACTTCACTTTACCTGCATGGAAAGTCATTGTCTCCTTCTCTTTCCTGAAGAGTGTCTTGTCTTCACTGATCTGCCATTTGACCTCAGCCACACATCCAACCCCATTAACGAGCAGGACCGTCTCTCGTTGGTTAGCTGATCTTCCCCAGTGTCAGCATCCTGTTATTTTAATTGCTACTTTTGCCTAATTCCTGATATCTGGCAGGCAAGTTTCTCTCCTATATGAGTTTATGTGAATTTTACAATCTCTGTGTGACATTCACGAAAACGTCAAGACTTTATTATATTGCATTGACTCTATAGAAATTGGAAGGGGAAATAGACATTTTTAGGATTCTGGGTCCTCTACCATTCTCCAAATGGCTTGTTGTACCATTTAGTTGGGTTTTTTAAATGACTTTCATCATGAAGTTCCACAATTTTGTGCATACTGATATTGTACTTTTTGGGTTCATTTATTCCTAAGTACTTTAGAGTTTTGTTGCCATTGTAGATGTTTTTCTTTCAACTATTATATGTTCTAATGTTTTATAAGTATATGTAATTGAGTTTTTAAATATTGATTTTTTTCCTCTGGCAATTTTACTGTACTTCTATTTCTAGTGACTTACCTGTCATTCTTTTGTGTTTTCTTATGTAGGCAACTATATCTTCTGCAGACAATGATAATTCTATTATCTTTTTCCAGTCGTTATTTTATTTCACTTTTTTTCTTATTGCACAGTTAAGACCTTCAGTATAATGTCAAATAAAAAGAGTAAGAGTAAACCTTCTTGCCTTGTTTCTGCATTTCAGGTGACTGCGTCTTTTTTCCATTTTCCATTTAAGATATGTCCATTAAAAGATTTTCATAAATACCTTTATCAGGTTAACAATATTTCCTTCTATTCGTAGCTAAGAGCTTTTACAAAGAACTCGTGTTGAATTTTAATAAATAGTTTTTCTGCATCTATAGATGATCATATGGTTTTTATCTTTTAATCTGTAAATGTCGTGCGTGTCAGTTTACGATTTTCTTTTTCCTTTTCTTTTTTTTTTTTGAGTTGGAGTCTCACTCCGTCGCCCAGACTAGAGTGCAGTGGACGCTCCCGACCACCACAGCCTCGACCTGCTTGGGCTCCGGCGATCCCTCCGCCTCAGCCTTCCGAGTAGCTGAAACTACAGGCGCATGCTACCATACCTGGCTAATTTTTTTATTTATTGTAGAGATGAGGTCTCACCAAGTTGCCCAGGCAGGTCTCGAACCCGCGGGCTCAGGCCATCCACTCACCTCAGCCTCCCAAGGCGTGGGATTACAGGCTGAGCCACTGAGCCCGGCTCAGTTTACGATTTTCTAAGATTAAACTGTCCCTGCATTCCTGAGATAAAGTTGGTTAGTTTTATTAATACGCCTTTTAATTTGCTAATGATTTGTTTAGAGAATTTACAAAGTATATTCATAATGAAATGGGCCTATACTTTCCTGTTTTCTTACTATTTTTGACTTAAAATGACTTGGAGAATATTATATTTTTATTTTCTGGAAGGATTTATATAAGATTGGGATGACTTCTTCACTGAGTTTTTGTTTTGAGAGTTCTTTTCTTCATTTTCTTCATTGAGAACTCTTTTCTTAAACTAGGCCTGAAGTTTTTCTTGTGGAAACAAATTTATTTGGTTTCTTTCCTACTTACATTTTTTTTTTTTTTTTTTGAGTTGGAGTCTCACTCTGTTACCCAGACTGGAGTGAAGTGGCCGCTCCCGGCCACCGCAGCCTCGACCTGCTGGGCTCCGGCGATCCTTCCGCCTCAGCCTTCCGAGTAGCCGGAATTACAGGCATGCGCTACCACGCCCGGCTGATTTTTTGATTTATTGTAGAGATGAGGTCTCGCTGCCCAAGCGGGTCTCGAACCCGCGGGCTCAGGCAATCCACTCACCTCAGCCTCCCAAAGGCGTGGGATTACAGGCTGAGCCACCGAGCCCGGCTTCTACTTACATTTTTATAACTATTTTTTATGAACTAGTTTTGTTATTTTACACTTTTTCTAGAAAAAGGTCAAGTTAGCATTTTTTCTGGATTTTCTAATTTATTAACAGAGCTGATAATATTTGATCTGTTAAAATCCACTGTATTTATTATTATGTCTTTTTAATTTAAAGCGTTGTTAATGTCTTCTGTGTGTTATGGTCAGCTTTTACAGATGTATGTCAACCATCTTTAGTCTTGGTTCAAAGTTAGTTCATCTAGCAACTTCTGTCTTCTATTGTTGTTTTCTATTTCATTGGTTTCTGCTCTTTGTTTCTTCAGTTTTCTTTTATTTCTATATAATATCTTCAGTTGGTCACTAACTCCATTAATTCATCTTTTCTACCATAGTATTTAGAGTTAGAAATGTCCCTTGAAGCGTTGCTTTCCCTGCATCCTGAAAGCTTTGTCATGGTTTTTGCTCTAATTCGGCTCTAAACATAGTTTTATTTTTATTTCAGTTTGATCTCTTCTTGACCCACTAGTTATTTTGATAAGTACTTTTGAAGTTTCTAAGTCAGTGGGGAGTTTGATTGTTTGACTTCCACTTAGCAGCCAGAATTAACTTATCATGTTGTCAGGAACCAGATCTCATTAGAACTCTAAGTTTAGGGGGAAAACAACTGTAACTGAACTTAGTTGTGATTGTGTAACGTGTTGTTAGGTCAAGTGAGCATTTCAATTTGAATTTTAGTCTCATAAAAAGTTTCATTCTGTCACTCAGCTTCATATTCTTAGTCTTGCACAGACAGAATGAATATTGAGTATTTTCTGATGTTTTGATTTCTAGGCTTTGACATATAACAGATTTGAAAATACTTAGTATTGGGAGACCGTTGTCCATCTGCCACTCACCTCCTTGCCCAACTTGTGAGTGGAGGCACTTAACCTTTGTTCCAGATGGTCTTTTCAGGATGTTTGTGCAGCAAACAGCCCTGGTAGAGGAGAGAGAGGGTGTGGCCCTCTGGAGTCGAGGGCCATTGTGCCCAGGGTAATAAAGACAACGTCTGCCGGGCAATGGTCAAGCAAGGTTACTTCCCCTTTTAACGGAATGTAGACGCCTCAGTCCAGGTGTCCCTGCTCGGACACACCTGTGTGTGTGGGCATCCCCCTGGTCCTGCTCACGTGGCCTCTTGGGGATTGGCGTGTGGATGGCATGTCTCCCGCCCGCCTTCCATTTCTTTTCTTTTTGAGCTGGAGTCTCACTCTGTCACCCAGACTGGAGTGCAGTGGCCGTTCCCAGCCACCGCAGCCTCGACCTGCTGGCGATCCTTCCGAGTAGCCAGAATTACAGGCAGGCGCTACCACGCTGATTTTTTGATTGTTGTGGTGAGATGAGGTCTCGCTATCCACTCACCTCAGCCTCCCAAAGGCTCCATTTTCTTTTCATGCTTTTCTTTCTCTCACCTCAGACAGGCCAAGGCTTTATGAGACCCTGTTCGTCACCTGGCAAGACCCAGGAGTTGCTGTGGCCTGTGGGCCAGATTCTTCTCTGAGACCAGTGCCCACCTCCCTGGAGGCACTTACCCAGTCCACGTGTGATGACTCTGGGTCCCCACCTTCTCCCAGTTACCTGTGCACTGAGCTCTGGCAGGTGTGGGGGATCACAGCCCCAGTGGCTGCTATGCCGGGGCCCTTACCTTTGCTCCTCTCCTGTCCCCTGGAGGGTCCTGAGGGCTGCGTGCCCAGAACGGGCCCTGGCTCGCTGTTGTGCCCCGCCTTCTGCTCCCACCAGGGTGCTTTGGGAGGGAGACAGAAGCAGCCTGCGCAGGCCCAGGCTAGGAGAGGCTGCTGAGGCTTGGGGTCTCAGGAGGGCCAGACCTATCTGATGGGCCTTTGCTCAGGACCAGGGCGTGGGCCGTGCGGTGGCAGGAGTTCCTGATGGGGCCTCATCTCCCCCCTGCTTTCTTAGTGCTTGGAGATTATTCCCCAAATGTGACATAACTTTAGCAGTCTCCACACAAATCGTACTGGAGAGCTGGAGGTGGCTGCTTTGGTGCCGGTTGGCCAGATGCTAGCAGGGTCCAGGGATGTCCTCTCCCTCCCTCCTCCTCCTGCTCCACCCCCTAAGGAGGGCTGTTAAAGCAAGGGAGCAGAGGAGACAGAGGCAGAGGCGTGATCGTTTCCACAGTTTAGAGTTGTCTGTGTGTTTTCCTCATTCTGGAAACTGAAATATGGACTGGGAAGTGCCAAACTGAACAGTAGGCGGGCTGGAGGCAGGGACACAGCTCTTGGGTCAGCTGTGTGGGTCTGATGACTATCAGTGAGACGGGAGGAGGCCAGAGGTGCGGGTGTGGACAGGCGACCCGCACAGCAGGACACACCTGGGCCCTCCCCGCATCAGGGGACCTGGGCCCAACAGAGCCATCCCCCAGTTGCTGTGCCTTCAGCTTCCTGTGTCCGCAGCGGTTGAAGAGTGAATGTTTTCATTGGCTATTCCTTAGTTTTACTTAGCTAGACCTCTGGTGGTTTTTGTTAATTTACTACTTTTTCACTGTTATAGTTAATGTTGTGATAGATTTCTCAGAGTTTAAATCCTTGCCTAGAGCTCATCTTTCCTCAAATTGGGTTCCTAGAAGTGAGAGTCAATTGGAGGACAAGCACTTTCAGGCTCCAGAAAGTCACGGGGCCAAGTGTGTGAGGACCACCCGGCATTGGAGTCCACCAGGCGGGCACCCGTGCCCTCCCCACTGTCCCGTGTTTCCATGTCTGGGCTTTTGGCAACTGGTGGCTGAGAGATGTGGCATTACTAGTCCACATTTCTTCACCTCGTGAAGTTGCAAGCCTGACGTTCTCTTCTGTATTTTACGAACTTGGCACTGACGTCTCTTGGACAAGACTCTCCAGGCACAAGACTCTCCTGCCTCGTGTGCAGTGGATCGCCTCTGCTTGCAGCTTTTAGGCCACAGAGCGCATCCTTCTCCACTGCTGTTACACAGCGGGTCAGTATATCACACATTCTTAGGTCAGTTTCACTTTGACATTGGATTCATCTTTCTAGATATTCTGACCACTGTCCTAACGTAAGTGTATTCTTGCTTTGGTCATCCCAGGCATAGTTTCTTTCTTGTGAATAAGGCTGTGAGAAGTGGCAGGACAAACTGCTACGTGGTGATGTCACTGCCAGCTCCGGGGTCCTAGACTCAGACTGAAGGGGATCTCTAGCAGCCGGGGCACTCATCGCTGGCCAGTGTGCATGTGCTCAGTCTGTCTTTACTCACAGGAAATCATACCTAGCATATGATGCAGTTTTTCAAAATTAAAGATTTTTAGAAGTTTCTTTTAATATCATTTAATTGTCAGCTTCAAATGTTGCTGACAGTTTTATTTTTCTTTCTCCTTCCAGAGCCTTCCACTGAGTTCTAGCCTTTGCCAACATGTGTCAAACACACTTTCCCTTAGTTGCCAGAACTTTTCCCCAAGAGCGAGTTCCTTACTGACAGAGCTTCTTCACTTTAGGCCACAGAATAAAGAGCAGGAGAAGCTTCTGGAAAGTTGTGGCTATCTGTGCACTCTTTTTTTTAATGTTGAGTGCATCTTTAGATACTTTCTAGAATAAGAAAATGCAATCTAGCTCTCTAGGCAGAACACAGAGGAGTTGTTTTAGCTCTACTTTAAGCAAATGGTTAAAAGCACTGTTTGACAAATGCTAGCAAGAAAAGAGAGATTTTAAGTGAACAAGAAGTACAAAACAATTGGGGGAATCTTCTATTTTGAATTTAGGTGGGAAAGTTATAAAATTAAGAATTCCGGTACTGTTGGCTGTCCAGTGAAAACTGAACCTTTCAATGTTTAAAGATACCATGAAAATTGTATCTTTTAAAGTTGGGATAAGCCGGGTTCGGTGGCTCAGCCTGTAATCCCACGCCTTTGGGAGGCGGAGGTGAGTGGATGGCCTGAGCCCGCGGGTTCGAGACCCGCCTGGGCAGTGAGACCTCATCTCTACAATAAAGCAAAAAATCAGCCGGGCATGGTAGCGCATGCCTGTAGTTCCGGCTACTTGGAAGGCTGAGGCGGAAGGCTCGCCAGAGCCCAGCAGGTCGAGGTTGCAGTGGCCGCTTCTGGCCACTGCACTCCAGTCTGGGCGACTGAGTGAGACTCCAGCTCAAAAAAAAAAAAAAAAAAGTTGGGATAAGAAGACAAAAGTCCCTCTGCGTAGAAAGAATCACTGCTTTCCTCTGGGGGAACAGAGTACAACAGAGCCAAGCGGACAGTCCTGCGAGAGGTGTCCACTGCCCTGTGCTGCATGCTGATCTCCTAAGAGGCATGGAGGAGCTGTGTGGAGGCCACCTACCTGGGAGAGGCAATATTGTATGTGCCTTTGTACAGTTTGGGCTTAAGTCCAACTTTTAGACTGATCCCTGAAGACAGAAAATCACACGGGCAGCAGAGAGCTTCCCAGCTTATCTGGGTGTGATTGCAGGTCACAGAACAAAGCTGATGGCTTCTTCTTACACTGGGAAAGAAGATGGCCAAAGAGACTTTGGGCTCAGTTACTTTAGGAAGGGAATGGGGGGTGGGGGAGCAAGGGGGGAATGAGTAACCGAATGTGATTCACCCACTTTCATGGCCTTAGAGGAGGTGCTTTGGATTTCAAGAAACTTGTACTTAATTATAAAATAAGAAGGGAAAAAAGCCAAGTTCAGCCCATCATGACTTCGGGTTTGCCTACACTTTCATAATTGGAGGAATTTTTAAATACTTTGAAAAGACTTAGAGAAACATAAGTCCTGAATACATTTGCTGATCTTTATGTTTGTTTTGGAGAAACTGTCCTCAATTTTTCAACATAATTTTTTCTATAAATGCAATAAGTAAAAGCATAAGACATGAATGACACTATGTGGCAATTACAGTGATATGCTTGCCTACCATTTCATAAAGTTATGCATTTGAACTGTGTTGTTTTCATCTTGCCATAGCATATTAGTTTTTCTTCTTACTTTGACCAAATTCCTATTATGTGAAGAATTTTAAAATAAGGAAGGCTGTAAAGAAAATTCTGTACATTTGGGCAACTAAGTTGTATTTGATTGTATTATGTCACTGTAGCTTGTTATTAATTTCACTCGAATTCTAAAGTTGCCAAAGGGAAACATTGACAAGCGTGGTTTGAATTCATCCAGAAGTGTTTATTGTAGATGAGTGTTTTTTGCACACAGGAAGTCCTGACTCAATGCTAACCACCTTCTGTTTGCCACGAGGGAACTGTCAACAGTGGTGTTAGAGTGTCGCAGCATTTTGTCAGTGACTCCCAAAACAGAGGTCAGAGTTATTTTTGGAAAAAATGGTATGGTGTTTGAGTTTTTTGTAAACATTTAAGAGAAAGGAACTCCATTATCTTGATAACTCTGTTATCTCGATATCTCATGATAAAAAGTGTTTAAAACAAAGATACAGAATAAATGGTGTTGTATAAAATAACAAATTTTATTTCTAGAAAATATTTTACACTAACTGTACACATGCACACACCCACACAGAGCTTAACCACACACTGAGAAAGTTCCTCTTAGGAAATCTACCACAGAGTATTATATCACAGTTTATAATACAGGTTTTGAAGACACAATGGGGAGAGCTTTGTCATTCATTTATAAACCGTCCATAAATTACAAAAGAAAGGCAGTCTGAAAAGTATGTATAAAGAGTAAAAACAATGTACAAGTGGACAGGAATTACAAAAGAGTAACCATCAAATACATCTGCCAGCAACTGTGTAAGTCTTGTTCAAGTGCCAATGATGATGGCTGTGGGTCGTTTTGAACAGATTTAAATTTAGGATGTTTGGGATGTGGCTTATGCACGATGTGGCTTACTGTGTGCCATTCATTGGTGAGTGTTTGGGTATGGCATTTTGACAAATAATGAAAGTAACAGAAAACCATATGCCATAAAATGTGTAACACTGAAAGCAATGAAGATTATCAGTTTTCTGGCAGGTTGGAGTACTGGTACTTTACCAAGCAAAGTTACTTTCTCTCCTTTTCTCTTTTTTGAATGATTGAGTAAACATTTGCTGTGTGTTGCCTGGCTTGCTTTGAAAGACCAAACCCAGTATCTTAAAATGCACAGCCTGTACAACTGAATTTGGAACCACTGTGTCAGTGAGGATGAAGACCACTGAATGCACAACACATACAAAGTAGACACTGGATTTTTTATTAGACAGTACAAATCATTGTGCATTTATAAGGCAGAACATCAAGGCGGATTAAACTAGGAATTTCAAGACCAGAGTTAACGTGAAGGTTATGCATTATGAGGCAAGCATTTTGAAAAGGGAGAAAGGTAGAAATCATTCCTCTAGGGGCGGATGACAAATGCACAAAGACTGGAGCTACAGGTGGGGGTAAGCGACAGAGCCGGTCGCCCCCGTGTGTGAGTAAGCCGCCCCCTCCCGCCTCCCGCATCGGACCTTGGACAGTGGCAGACTGTCAGCGGGGGCTGTGTTTCGCGGTTGGTGTCAAGTGGATGGTGGTGCAGAGTGCATTTCTGTACTGGTGTCGGGGGTTGGGGCTGGGAGGTGGAGATTGGTTTTAGGACGTACTTGAGTCATGAAAGCCCTAGTTTGGGATTAAAGAAAATTACATCGCTCTGGAAGTTGTCCGGAAGCACAAGGGTCATTTCACTGCACCCAGCTTTTTCAGCAGTTTCTTGCCTTTGGAAAGCAGCCCCTTTTTCTTTTTCGAGGACATTTCCCTGCCTCTCCCAGGACTACCAGAACCCATAGATGACGTAGGTGACCCCGAATGGAGATGGACTGTGGGGGATGGAGCGCTCCTTGCTGTCCCTGACCCCTCAGGAGGAACCTAGTAGGTACATTGTGACAGTTTATTGAGTGCGTGAGCGCCAACAACATAATTCACTGGTAACATCGTACTGTCCCGTTCCCACCAGCCAAGGTCAAGGGGGTGGTTCGTTTCTTCTTTCAAGGTTTAAAGTATGCCATGAGAAGGGACGTCCTCCCCCAGAGCATTCAGACAGAGGGCTAGCCAGACATGTGTGGCTTTCCGTTTCTTTGTCTTGGGGTAGGGGGTGGCCATTGCTTTGGCAAAACAAAGGTAGGTAATAATTTTCTTTGTAAATTAAAACGAAAAGCAGGGGAAGACGTTATTTTAAGTGAGGTTGATCGTAAATTGGCCGAGTACCCATCAGTTATCGTAAAAGCAAAAGCGCTTAAGGGGAGTTTTGTTGTATTTGAAGCTATTTGGTTATAGAAAGTCCTGATATGGGTAAGTGCATTCCTGGGTTGGTTAGTATACTGTAGAAATATTGGAGATGGCACACTGGTTGAAAGAAAAAAAAAACTAAAATGAACCTTAATTACAATCAAAGAAAGCTTAAAGGCCCTTAGTGATGCTTTCATTATTTCCAAATAATGGAACATGGACTTTTCTCAGTATGTAGCACACAGCAGTGCTTCCGTGAACTGTAAGTGCATGATGGACAGTGCTTCGGAGAGACAGACTTTCGCTCTAACACGTGGCATGACGACTTCACCTCCCTTCCTCTCACAGGCGACTACACGCCTGAGCCGATGGCATACCACAGCGTCGTCATTCCTCCATCCCCGCCCCTCTCCAGAGCAAACCCCTTGCTAACCGAGTGTTCATTACTGAGCAGGCAAAGGGCATAAGCCAAGGGGCTTCAAGCTTGCTTGGATTTAAAATCAAGGTCTAATTCTAATGGAGACACCTAGTCAAGCATCCCAAAGTACACCTGAAGATACCATCTATTCCGTCTAATGCAATCGTCTGAGCTGCATGTTTCATAAAACCTGGTATTGCATTGGTATACCAACAGACTTGCCTTTCACCAGCCGCTGAGTATTAGAACGGTTGTGCTTTGAGGAAGAGCATGGTGCTCTCGTAAGGTGGAGGGAGGGCTACTGGGGAAACCCGTGCCGGCAGCCCAGGCGAGCCCTGGAGTGCTCAGAGCCAGCGCCCGGTCACCCCCATTGACCACTCATCTGCTTGATCTGGAATTAGGTTTTTCTGAGTAAAGCCTCCCAGAGTAAACATATTTGGTAGGTTGTGCTTTTTCCAAGAGTGGCTAGCAATGCAATATGCAGCTTTAATTATGAGTAGACATTGGAACACTCTCTGTGTAAACCAACGATTAGCCTGTTAAGAAATATGTTCCCATTGTTGGCCTTTCAAACGGTCTTAATGTTAGTAGTAGGAAACGATTATTGAAGATGGTTTGTTTCACTATAAATTCAGTTGCTGTACAACTGAGTCCAAGTAATGGCCTAGTACTTTAGGTCCAATCACTTTTTTGAGACATATTTCTTTTGGTCTTTTTGTAACCCCGCAATGAAGCCTTAAGTCTACCACATTGGTCCAGTTAAGGTAGCTTAAGTTGGTATCTGTACAGGTATCTTCAGTTGCTCACTTACGTGAAGGCTACATTGCCTGATTAAGGTGTGAAATGAACACTCTTCTTCTGTTTCCAAGCAGATGAGCAAAGAAATAAAAATATATATATAAAAATATAATATATAAAAACTCGCAGTGATGAAATAAAATAAAAATGAGATACTACACATGAATGTCATCTAACAGTTAAATATGCCTAAGAAGCTCTTGGTAGAGGACTCAGATCCTAACAGGGCGGATAACCATCACTGCCCCAAAGCTGAAGAGGAGAACTCCCCTCTCTCTCTTGATCAAACTGAAATGTGTCTCTACGGTGTGGGACGGGAGGGTCCTTTCTGAGTAAAGGCAGGCTGGCTAGACTTGAAAGGGTCAATTTGGTGAAAGGGATAAACTTAAGGTTTAGAATTAGGAATTTGTAGGCACAACCCCCATGGAAGGGCAGAGAAAAAACTCAGGGTGTATGCTTTTCGGCCCAATATAGAAAAATATCAAAGCGAAATCGTATCAGGTCACGTATGGCAGAGTGGGAAGGAAGTCACGAGGACCAAGGAGGTTTGCTTACCCTTTTGGCCTTGGAGCGCATGGGGGCGTCTTGAGGGTAGTGGGATGGAGCGTCAGAAAGGTAGACTTCCACATCGTCAGGCACTTCTTCCAGGAAGTTGGAGGGAACAAGGCCTCTCTGCCCGTTCAGCTCCCCCTATGTCACAGGAGGGAGGCAGAAGAATGGGTTATCTTTCCAGAAGCCTACGTGTTGCCTGAGCTAAAGGAACACAGCTCAGAGCGGAGACACGGGGCGCGTCTCTACTGGTAAACAGTGGTAGGACTTGAAGGGACTGGAGATGGAAGTTTCCAGATTATCCTGACCACAGGGGTAAGCCCGG
Source organism: Cephalopachus bancanus (assembly GCA_027257055.1). Taxonomy (NCBI): domain Eukaryota; kingdom Metazoa; phylum Chordata; class Mammalia; order Primates; family Tarsiidae; genus Cephalopachus; species Cephalopachus bancanus. The sequence continues at coordinate 3,406,483 of JAPVLO010000269.1, forward strand.
CAATGTGCGGACCAAGCAGAGCCTGGGCTCCTCTCCCGAGATCTTCATTTTGCTCATCCAGGGAGGAGCTGAGGAATTGGTGGATCGGCCGAAAGGGCGGAGGTGGTTCCCAGCAACAAGCTCTGTGGGAACATTGCTTGGGAGCTCTCATTGAGTAGTTCTCAAGCCTGGCTGATCTGAGAGGCACCGGGGGGCTTCTAGAAATGCCATCACCCAGGCCTACCAGCCCAGATCCTCACGCGCATCTTCAGGGGTGGAGACCAGGCAAGTGCTGACCTGTCCAGCCTCATGTCTTCCTTCCCCCTTGTGCATGGGCCCATTCTTGTCGACAAACAATACGGGGAAATGAAAGTGTCTGCTGATGCCTCCCGTCAGGGGTGACTGCCCCGGGCTGTCTCTCTCCTTCAGACCTTTCCACTCATTTGCATGCCTTGCCTGTGCACAGTGAAGGTCCAACTGCCTGCTGGCCATCTGCACCGAGTGGTTGACATGCAAATGCCCCAACGCTCACCTGCAGCCCAAGCACCCAAGCCAAGTTCGAACTCGGCTGACCCTGGGCAGTGCGGGGTCAGTTTCTCTGTTCCCCAGGGTTAGGGAATGACAATATGTAATAGCCTGCTGCGTCAGATTAACAATGCCTGGGCACACTCCGAAGAGAGGCAGGGCGGCCTACGGAACGGGAGAAAACATCTGCTGCCAAACTCCTACAACTCAACATTTAAAAATACACATTTCTTCAGAAAAGACACTCAGGTGGCCAGTGAGCACATGGAAAGATGTTCGACATCACTAATCATTAGGAAATATCAAAACCATTCAGCACAGCCTCACACCACTAGGATGGCTACTGGCCAAAACCAAAGCCAACACAAAGTAAGCTCTGGTGAAGGTCCGAAGGAACTGGAACCCGGTGCTATCATGGGAATGTGAAATGGTGCAGCTGCCACTGAAAACAGCAGGGCAGTTCCTCAAAACCTACAAGTCCAGTTACCAAATGATCCGGCAATTCCACTGCGGGGTATACACCCAGAAGAACCGAAAGCAGGTTTCAAAAAGAGGTTTGTACGCCAAGGTTCATAGATGCATTATCTGCAACAGTTAAAAGGTATAAGGAGCTCAGGTGTTTATTGGTAGATGAATGAATTTAAAAGGCAGTGTACACATACTGTGGATTAGCGTTCAATAGTAAAGGGGAAAAAAAAAAACTTCTGACACAGGCTGCGACGGGTGGGCTTGGAGGACACGACACTAAGTGAAATAAGCCAGTCACAGAAAGTCAAGTGCCACAGGCTCTCACTTCTGTGAGGTACCTGGCCTGGTGAAATTCACAGAGATAAGGCAGAAGGCACGTGCTGGGGTCAGCAGAGGGGAAGTGAGTCCGTGTGTAACAGGTTCAGAGTTTAACTTTGGCAAGACAGAAAGCATCCTGCAGGTGGATGGCGGTGACAGCTGCACAACGGTGCAAATGCCCTTAACTCCTCTGATCTGTACGCTTAAAAATGATTAAGATGGGACATTTTGTGCTACGTGAATTTTACCACAATTTCACATGAACATGAATTGGAAAGAAAGAGGTGGTCCCAGGCCCTCCCACATTTTCCCCGGCAACCCTGGCCAGCACATGCTTGCTGCTTTGACCTTGAATGTCCCTCTCCTGGTCACCTGTGATGGCCCTAGTCCCCCTCTCTCAGGTTCCACTGTTGGCTGGTTTTCTCTATTGATGATGCTCCGATCCATCAGATGCTTTTTCTAGGCTCTCTGTGTTTTGTACTGAGCATGAGCTCCTGGTGACTCCTTCCTATCAAGGATTGCAAATGACATGTCCACACAAAGACATGTTTGCATTTAGTCCGGCCCCTCGTGAGATCCAATGCCATTTCCTTGCCAGCCTCAGGGAAGATTTTTGTCTTGGGTGATCGGATGGAGTCATTGGCTGTATTTGGAACTGTGTTCTATGAAACACTGGGCTTCACCCACAAATCTCCCTCAGTGTCCTGATCACACCACATCCTATGAATACAGCCCTGCAGAGGGCCCGGCCCCAAGTCAAAATGGTGGACCTGCCTGTCCTGCTCTCTTACGGTGTTCTCATTCTTCTGGGCCTAAAACAGACCTCGTAAAGACCTGTCTGAGTGACACAGTGCCACGTCACTGCCTCCCCAGTCCGATGCCTCCACACTGTGCTACCATGTCAGATGGTGACTAGAAGCTGCGTGGCCTCTGGACGACTGCTCTGCCATGAACCCCATTCCATTTGGAGAACCTCAGGCATCCCACTCACACCCCTCAAGCTCAGGAGTTTCCAAACTGTGTTTCTGTTAACTGTATTCCTGTCCCCGCATCCCTAAGGCCACCCATCGCTAGGTCAAACTCACCTCAGTCTGAGCATCCAAGCTCTGGTGAGATCATCTCGAGTCTACCTCGTATCTGCCTCCCACGAGCACTGCTCTAGTCCAAGCCACGTGTCCTGCCTGGACCATGCCACAGAGTATTCCCTGGCCTCCTGGCCCCACCCGTCTTCCTTCCCAAGTCCACCACCGAAACGCCACACAGAGTGACTCGTGAAGAAAAATCGAAGCTGCCTCTTCCCCATCCACAGGCACTCCCTGACCTGATCCTGGCATCTCTACTGCGTCTCATCGTCACCACTCCATGTGGGAGGCCTGGCACTCACCCTCTGGAGGCCTAACCTCCAAGCCAAGTTGGCAGAAGACCTGAAAGGCACCCCCCTCCCACCCCAAGCCCGCTGCATGGGCCAGGCCTGGGTGCAGGCTTCCTTGACTCACTCCCCCATACTCTGGCCAATGAAAGCATGTGAGTGAAGAATGGGACAGTGGTGTAGTCATCACAGACGCCAGGAGGTCTCAAATGCGACAGGCCTTGGAGTCATGAGTGACTGGAGACGGCGGCTTCCTGGGAGAGGATGTGACTCATGGCCGAGCTGAGGAGGAGGCTGGGACAGACACAGGGTCACGCACTGCCCCGCTCACACATGGCTATTCGACGCAGGATGTGACGGGCCTAAGGAGAGACGGAAACACTCTGCAGTACAAGGAGCCGCAACATAGCGAGCAGCTCACTCTGGAGAGGCCCCAGGTCATCCCTATCAGAAAACGAGAGGCCAGGAAATCCAAGATTCTGGGTGTCAAGTGAGGTGCGTCCTGGTGTATAATGACCACTTGTGTACCTAATCCTGAATTGCACCTCACATCTTTAAAATAAGTTTAAAAATTAAAAGCAGCTAATGAACTAGGCCATCCACCCGGCGAACGAGAACAAAAGAATCCTAGAACTGTCTGGAGGAGAGAGAAGGAAAAGGAGCTTACATTTAATACTAATATAGATCTGATTCTTCCTAGAAGTGGACCAGGATAGAATAGGCAAGACTATTCAAGGAAATAAGATACAACATGCAGGTGATAAGTTAGAAAAATATCTTTAAATTCAGGAGAAAACACTATGTCAACTCTGTCCATATGTTTGAAAATCCAGAGGAAAGATATGTTTTTCTAAATATATATAAATTTTTTAAACATTGATGCAATAAGAAGATACCCATGCAAGCAAATGAGAACTGTTGTCCAACTATACTCTAAAAAGATGCTGAACCTAGAAGATTTATAGGCAGATTCTAAGAACCGTCCAAGTATAGTAATTCCTATTTAATCTGTTCCAGAGCACAGAAAAAGATTGGCATCGCCTCAGTTTAGTTGGTCATTCTAGCATAATCCTGATACAAGTTACAACAGCAATACCTCAATGAATACAGATCAATATTATTTCTGAAATATAAACATAACTTCTGAATTAAAAAAATCCAATGCTTTAAAAATAATTATATATGATGGCCAATAATTTACTGGTGAAAAATAAGCTTAATCAACTAAAACAGGATGCTTTCTTAACATTATAAAGACTGTATATCTTTACTAATAGTCTAACCTATACATAAGTGTAAAATGAGTGGTATTCCTCCTAAAATCCGTAGTAAGTCACAGACTTCCCCATCTGTGTTACTCAGAATTGTTCCAAATTATGCAGTAAGACAGTAATAAAAAGATGACACAGTTACAGATACTGGTGAAGAAGAGACAAAATCATCATGGTTGGGAGAATCAACTGATAACATCCCAATGCATTCATAAGAATGATATGTGGGGACACATGCACGCACACACACACACACACACACACAACTCTCTCTCTTCCAATATATTTTCTAAATAACCAGTGGAATATACACCAGGAAAAAAGATCATTCTTATAAAATTTCTGAGAATGAACTTAAGATATAGAAAGGACATGTAAGAATGTGTCCATGAGTCTTTTTGAAGGAAAACTGAAAAAGAAACATACCACGTGTCGGAATTGCAAAGCAATAGTACAAGAGATCAACATCCCCCTAGTTGAAAAACGAAATGTTCCTCCAAACAAAAAAGTGCAGGCTTGCTGTGGGAGCAGGACTCTTCACAAAACGATCCCTCCCAAGTGTCAACATGTGGCAGCTTAGAGGAGGATTAAAGTCCTTAAATGAGCCAAGTATCCACAGGAATTTAGTGTCTATAATGAGGGTGGCATCTTTTGAAAGTGGGGAGGCGCAGGTTAGTTAATACATGGTATGGAGATCCTAGTTCTCCTAACTAGGGGAAAAATAGGAAGTTAGTAGAAATGTAAACAATTAACACCAATGAAGCAAACCACAATGCTTCTAATACCTTGAAGGACTTTTCAGACATGACCCTACAGGCAGAGGATGCTCTAGACAGAAGTATCTGGAACCTACATGACAATCACGTGCCAGTGAATATCCTCACTGCCTGGCTCTCAAAACCCAAAAACCAGGGGAGGAGAGGGCTTGGCACCACACCGTTCAGAGAAAAGGGAGTGAAGGGTGGGTGGCTTCATTGACAGGGGGTGGGGTCCCCCTGGGCTCCACATTCTGAGGGCTCCTGAGTGGTCCTGGGGGCCTCTGGTTGGGGAGGGGCTGCCACTGCCTGGCTGCAGGAACAGTAAGACGACCCTCACCCCCATTATCTCCCATCCTGGCCCCGGGGATATTAACATCTTATGAATACACACCCTGGGGAATAGAGAGGGAAGGGAACGGAAGGAGGTGGGCGGTGGAGCCCCAGGCCCACAACCAAGGCCATGGAAGCATCTCAGATCTGCCAAATTTATGAATTGACGTGTTCTGGGATTATTTCTTTTTCTTTTCCTATGAGATAGCGAGTTTCTGACTTATGCAGTCAATGATCGAGCAAGGTAAATTGTTTTGTAAATGTTGGGATGGCAGTGATTTTTAGATGTAAGAATGTGGATGCATTTCTTTTGCTTACAGTTTATATACATTGAAAATGCTGTTATTAGCGAAGAGAAAATAGTGAACATTGCAGTCCTGGCTTTTGTAGTGTATATAACTCAGTGAAGAGAGACCAGCCATATAAAGTCCATGCATGATTTTAAGAAAAAGAACAGGAGAGAGAGAGAGAGAGAATATAAAATGGTGCCTCTTATGTTTCAAAAACTTACATAATAAAATCCATCTTCATCAATTTCACCAAAAACAGTTATAATATCTCCCGTGCAGAATGTAAGTTCAGCCTGTAGGGATGGAACATAAAGTTAATGGTATTTTCCCATACAAAGTAGTTGTTTTAAAAAATAAGTTATTTGGCCAGGCTCAGTGGCTCAGATTGTAATCCCAGCACTTTGGGATTGCCTGAGCCCGCGGGTTCGAGACCAGTCCAGACAACTTAGGGAGACCTTGTCTCTACAATAAATCAAAAAATAAGCCAGGCATGGTAGCATGCGCCTGTAGTTCTGGCTACTTGGAAGGCTGAGGCAGAAGGATTGCTGGAGGCCAGCAGGTCGATGCTGGGGTGGCCATGAGTGTACCACTGCACTCCAGCCTGGGCAACAGAGTGAGACTCCAGCTCAAAAAAAAAAGAAAGAAAGAAAAGAAAAGAAGTTCTTCATGATTGCTCTCACTAGTTGAGAAACATTGGTATTAGTCTACTTCTTCAGTCAAATAGATGGTACAAGGCTGGTGGCCAACACTCTCATAGTCCTTAGAAAGTAAGCACCCATCAGGATCATGCCAACCTCCAAGACAAATGCTGCAGAGATCTGATTCTTGTGGGCAAAATGCAAGATTATCACCATTTTCCACTTGTAATATGTATTTAAAACTAGTGACATAGTTAACTTTAATAACCTGGGTCATGCTGGAAATGTTCTCAGCAGGATAAGAACTATTACATGAATATCCTTTTACTGACTGTAAAAAATCTACTCAGTGATTCATTAAATGACCACGTGTTAGGTGTCAACTCTGTGCCAGGCACCAGCCTGAGGCAGGCATGCAGCATCCAGTAAGACTCCACGTTGCAGGAATCCCCGGCCCCAGCCCACAGTTACCCGTGGAGGCCATGTTCACAGAACTCAGGAGCAGAGATCTAGCAGAGGATGCTTTAAAAAAATGAGGGCGTGAAGCCCGTGAACTGCGGCTTGTCTGGGAACGCAGGGATGCCGCAGTGACGGGGGCAGACACAGCCTGGCTTAAGCACGGGCAAGCAGCACCGCCAGCGGGCAAGCAGCACCGCCAGCGGGGGCCTCCTTGTCCACTTCTGAAGGCTACGTGTCTCAGACCCCCAAGGCAGAGACTCCGCCATCCCGGGGGGCCCTGGCACTTTGTTTTTGCTTGCCAACATGTGCGCTGGGTCCCTGTGTCTCTCCTAAAGGTGACCCTATGGTGCCATCCCCATGAGATGTGCTCTTTCATCACGGCACAAATGTCCCTGGGAGCATCCTGGCTCCTTCCCCACAGGGCCGTCTCTACAGTGGCCACTCATGAGGGCGGCAGCCCTTCCCGCGGACAGCTCACAGAGAAGGGAAGACAGGCCTGAGGACCATGGCCTCGCACGGCTCTGTTCCTGAGGCAGAGGGCGGGGTCTGAGGTCAGCAGGGAGGAGCCAGGTAGTACCTCAACATCCACGTTGGGCGAGCTCTCCCTGGGGTCGTAGTCATACAGAGCCACCATCCTGCGGGTGGACACAGAGTGACGCCGGCCACTTCTCCTGCCTCTCTCTGTGGAGATCACAAGAGAGGAAGAAAGCGTCACCATGTTATTCCAGGTCAGAGGTGTCATCCACAAAGCTGCACGCTGGGCGCCGTCATCAGCAAGCGCTTCTGCTCTGGCCGGGTGTCTCAGGCTCCAGATTCTCATGCTTTTGCTCTGATCTGGTCTCCCGCTACAGTAACAAGAACATTTTCCTTTCTCCAGTGTGTCCTTTAAACCAGTGGGACTGGTGAAGAGGGGTGACCTCCACCAGGAGTGGCCAACCTTTGGTGTCCCTGGGCCACATTGAGTAAGGAGGAATTATCTCGGGCCACAGATAAATTATGTAATATAGCGTTTACCCATAACAAGAATTTTATTGTTGTATATTTTTATTATAAAGTCTAGACAAATGAAAACAATATAAAAACGAGTGGGGAATTTGGCATTGTTTTTGTAAAACGAATCGATCAGTGTCTGGTTCGATGGAAGTGGTCGCGATTCTTGGTGAGTTCCCAAGGTGCTCGTCAGAAATGTTTGTTTGAATTTTGCTGTTCATGTGCTTCCTCACCAAAAGCAGTTGCTCACAAATGTATGTGCTGCCGAGAAGCGATGGCGTGCATAAGGCGTGACTGTGAACTTCAAAAATAGAACCACAAAGAAAATACACACTAAACCATATGATATGAAGAGATTTGGGGGGACTGCATGACCAGCTGCCCTGGGCTGCAGGTGGCTCCACAAGCCATGGGTTGGACATGCCTGATGGAGATGGTATGGGCCAGCACAGGTGGCCGTGGCTGGGAGAGGTCCCGTAGGCCACTGGGGAAGTCCTATAGCGCGGTTTCCAAACGCCTGTCCACGCAACTGTGATGGCCAGGCAGGATGGCATCATTCTTCCCAAGAGCAGCCAGGAGCCATGAGAACAGCAGAGGGGAAGCCCCGTCCACCCGGCTCGGTGGCCTCTCTGACATCCCTCCTCTACGTGTTTCATTGTGGTTTAGTAGCTGTCATGGAAATGATGCCACTTCCGGACAGTCCACCTTGAGCTTCACTCTGCCACCCGGCTGTCCCTGCCACCCAGATGTGCCTGGTGAAATCCCAGCACAAGCAGGGCCACAGAGGGGCTGCCCAAGACTCTGTCAGGCATGAGAGCCCCACACAGGTGGTGTGTGAAAACTCTCAGGAAATGCAAGCCGTTCAATGTGCTTGTGGTTAGCGGAGAACATGGGACCTGCCAGGGTCGTGGGTCCTGCCCGCTTGTCACTGCTGGGGCCGGGAAGACTCTCCTGGAGAATGCCATGCATGCATGTTTCTCCTAAACATGGCCACATGTGCTTATGTTTGGCTTGGGAGATTCCAGACATACAAATGGAACTATCAAAGGCAAATGTTTAAAAGGCAACTGGAGTTAGCCATGTGACTTTTCAGTGGTTTCCAGCAGCTGTGGATCCAGGTGTGTGTACGTGCTAGGTCCCAGATGATTCCACCACCGGGTTCTGGTTAAGATCCTCCATTTCAGAGGAAGACAGCCCCCTCTGAGAGGCCTGCAGATGTCCATTTCCTTGAGTTTCAGCATTACGCCTAGGGTGACATACAGTGCTTTCGAGCACCGCTCGTGTTACTTGGGCTACTGCATGTGTGACTTCTGAAGGCTGGTGTGACAACATTCACATGCCTCTTGCTAAGGCAGAAGTGGCATACAGCACGATTCACTTTTTTAGTGTGTAGTTCTATAAGTTGTGACAGACACACACGGTTCTACGACCCCACAGAACAGTCATGATCCTGTGTGGCCACTCCAGCCCAGGTAGCCACCGAACCACTTCCTGTCCCTACCTCTGCCCTCTCCAGAACATCATTTAAAGGGAGTCTCACAGAACGGAGCTCGAGACGGCTTCTTCCGTCTGGATAATGCACCTAAGTTGTCACATTGCTGCAAGCAGAGGCAGCCATCCCAGTCACACTGCTGAATGGTGTCCCACATTTGGGGGCAACAGAGGGTTACTCTTCCATCAGCTGGAAGCACTTGAGTGGTTTCTGTTTCCTGGGAATTTTCAGTCAAACCACTAGAAACATTCGTGTGGAGTCTTTCTGCCTGAACGCAAATTTCCATTTCTTGGGTGAGTGCACGGGAGCGGAATTGTTGGGTTGGGTTGCAAGCGTGTGTTGAACTCCATAAGACACAGGCCAACTGTTTTGCAGAGCGTGGTGCCATTCCACACTCCACCATTAGCACAGAGAGATCTCGTGGGCACATGTGCCTGCCATTTAAATGTTAGCGTTCTGGTGGGTGTGTATTGGTTTCCCATGGTGGCTTTAATTTGTGTCTCACTGATGATATTGAGTGCCTTTCCATGTGCTTGCTGGCCATTCACATGTCTCCTATAGTGAGAGGTCTCTTTGAATCTTTTCTCATTTTTATTGAGTTGTTTTCCTGTTGATGAGTTTGAAAAGTTCTTTGCATATTCTGAATCCAAGATTTTTCCGATGGATTACTTGCAAGTATTTTCGCTAGCCTGTGGCTTCTCTTTCTAGTTCCTTAATGGTGTCTTTCTAAGCACAAAAGTTTTTAATTTTGATGAAGCCTAACATTGACTTTTTTCTTTTAATGTATCATGTTTTCATGTCTTGTCAAATAAATCTTTCCCTAACTACCAAAATTTTTTTCCTTACTTTTTTCTAGAAGTTTTATAGGTTTTTTTTTTGTTTTTTTTTTTTGCTGTTGCTGTTTTGTTTTTTTAGACACAGGGTTTCACTCTTTCACCCAGGCTACAGTGCAGTAATGTGATCACAGATAACTATAACTTTGAACTCCTGGGCTCAGGGGATCTTCCTGCCTCAGCTTCCAAAATAGCTGGGACTACACCCTGCTGAAATGTTTTATTTATTTTATTTTTTATTTTTTAGAGACAAGGTCTCACTATGTTGCCCAGACTTGTCTTAAACTCTGGCCTCAATCAATTCTCCCACCACGACCTCCCCAAGTGCTGGGGTTATAGGCCTGAGCACTGTGCCTACCCAATAGTCCTAATTTTTATATGATTTTTTATACTTAATTTTTTATACAATGCTCCATTTTGATTTACTTTTTTAATATGGTGAGAGTATGGGTTGAGATCCATTTTGGCACATGAATGTGCTATAATTCCAGCAGTAATTATTGAAAAGACTACCCTTTCTCTAGGGGACAGCCTTTCCCCATTATGACATTGTCCTGATTGGTGTTCTGTTATAGTCAGCTTGAAATCAAGCTATGCGAGTCTCCCAATTTTGTTCTTTTAAAAAACTGTTTTGACTATCTAGTTTCTCTGCTTTTTCATATAAATTTTAGAATTAGCCTATTGATTCTACATAAATCCCTGTACAGATTCTAATTGGGATTGCACAGAATCCACAGGTCAGCTTGGGGTATCTGACATAATGACAATACTACGTCCATGAATATGGTCTCTCTCTCCACATATGTCAGTATTATTTGATTTCTTTCACTGGTATTATGTGGTTTTCAGCACACAGATTCTGCAAATTTTGTTAGATTTAATGCCAAGTATTTTGTGTTCTGTTGTGTTACTGCAAATGGCACTCCTCTAAAAAACTTCTGTTTCCAAAAGTTCATTGCTAACATGTGGAAATGCAACTGATGTTTGTACATCCACCTTGTGGCCATTGACCCTGCAACATTCGCTCTCTAGTTCTGGGAGCCTTTTCCTTCTCTGGGATTTTCTGAGTAGATCTCCATGTCATCTGTAGATAGGAAAGGTCTTGTTCTTTCCTGTCTGGTCTGTAGACACGCCTCCCTTTCTACCACCATCCTGCACTAGGCGTTGTGATGAAAGAACCATCATGCACTGGGCATTGTGTCAGAAGGACCATCATGCACTGGGCATTATGTTGGAAGGACCATCATGCACTGGACGTGGTATTGGAAGAACCATCGTGCACTAGGCATGGTGTTGGAAGGACCATTGTGCCCTAGGCGTTATGTTGGAAGGACCATCATACCCTGGGCATTGTGTTGGAAGGACCATCGTGAACTGGGCGTTGTGTTGGTGGGAGGGGAGGGCAACATTCACCCCTGCCCCATCTTGGGAGAACAGCATTCAGCCCTTCACCTTTAGGGTGACACTTCATTGCAGTGGCAGGCAAGGTTCCCTTGACCAGCCGCACTTAGAAAAACAGAATACAAAGACATTGACTATCATGGATGATGTAAGCCAAGCTACTGTTCCTTTATAGAAAGTCGTTTAGACTTTTGGATCTGTGAAGCTCAGAGCTATTCCCGCTCTGAGCCTGTCTTTGTCAACTTCAGGACAGAAGAGCTTAATGAGAGGGAGTGGATGGTGTGAGAGGCTCAGTGGTCTTCAGTCTCGTGGGCTTGATGTAAGCAGTAGATTGATGCTAAGCCTCCACTACTGGGTGTGAACTTTTCATTGAGGCAATGAGTTTATTAATGACAGAAAAGGTTGCAACATTTTATTTGATTCTGTGATTATCCTTCAAACATCCTTTGAACTGCTGAATTTGTCTCTGAAGTCTGATTTAGAACTTAAGCTAATGTTTTTAAATATTAAACATTAAATATGAATGACATAAAACTGGTCTTTCTCTTCACAGCTATTTAGAAAAAGTAGAGGCCTTTTTAATGGGTAGATTTTCTTTGCATATGGGAAAAAAATTAAAGATCTTAAATGAAATATTGCTTAAAACTCACTGAAAATAGTTGTGCTGTTTTCTCACTGTTGCTGGTTCAAGGTAAGTGAAGGAGCTAGCTGAGTGTCCATCCAAATGAAAGGGAAAGAGCTTTGGGTCTTTTGAACAAACGCAATTCACCTGAAGACTAACAGGCACAGCCCTCCCCGGTGCTCTCCCAAGTCAGTGTGGACAGATGGACCTTCAGAGCTCAGGACAGAAGGGGCCTGTTGCTGCCTTCTGGATGCATGAGACCTTCCGTGAGCAAGGCTGAGCCATCCTGTCACATCATCTGTGTCCATACAAACACTCAGATACTCGTGGGTCCCTGGGCATGAAGGACTGTCACAGCCCGGGCATACAGAGCAGGTTCCGCCCAAGGAAAGTCAACGGCCATTTCCCCTGACTCTGGTTCAGTGACCTGATGCCACCTGGCGCCCTGGTCACCACCCCCACTCAACCATAAGGCTCGGGGCACTGGCTGACGGGCTGGGCTTACCTATCTTCTCCACAGGGGTGTTCAGGGGGAGGAAGCCCTGCCTGAGAAGCTGGTCTGTCATTTCCTCGTCATCTGCGTGGATCTCGGAGACCATGTTGCAGGGGATGAGGCCGAGCCGGGCGCAGGTCTCCCCACGGTAGAACCCATCGGCGTCTTTGTCACCATAAACCTAGAGCGGGGGAGTCAGAATGTCGTCACAGGGTGGCTCGGAGGACATCGGTCCCGCTTACAGCAGAGTCACGTAGAATCAAAAACATTCTTTTTTTTTTTTTATTTTTTGAATTGGGGTCTCACTCTGTCATCCAGACTGGAGTGCAGCGGCCACTCCCGGCCACCGCAGCCTCGACCTGCTGGGCTCCGGCGATCCTTCCGCCTCAGCCTTCCGAGTAGCCGGAATTACGGGCATGCGCTATCACGCCCGGCTGATTTTTTGATTTATTGTAGAGATGAGGTCTCGCTGCCCAGGCGGGTCTCGAACCCGCGGGCTCAGGTAATCCACTCACCTCAGCCTCCCAAAGGCGCGGGATTACAGGCTGAGCCACCGAGTCCGGCTCGAACACATTCTTAAAACACCCTTGAAACTCCGTAAGCCTCACCTGCACGCCATGGGCATGTACTCATTGCTTGCGCTGTGTCTGGGTTGACGCCCTCTAAGCCCCTGACGTGGGGCGGCCCGGCTGTGTGCAGGTGTGAATCCACGCGTGAGAGGTGTGCATGCGGAGACCCCCACCCAAGCAGACCCACACGCTGCCCGGGGCGCCCCTGGTGGCCTGCGGTGGCCCCTCCACGAGGAGATGGGGCCACCTGGCGGACCCAGGCCTGCTCTCACACACTGGCTGGGGGGGGCCCTTCCTGAACCGGTGGGCTTGGCATTCAGGGTCCTCTCCCGTTTCCTGCCGAGCAGTGCACATTCATTCTCCCTACTGGAAGCTCACCGGCTCTCCTCCGCTAGAAGGCAGATACTAAAGTGGATGGGAAGCCGGGCTCGGTGGCTCAGGCTGTAATCCTGCGCCTTTGGGAGGCTGAGGTGATGGGTTGCCTGGTTCGGGACCCGCCTGGGCGGCGAGACCTCATCTCTACAATAAATAAAAAAAATCAGCCGGGCGTGGTAGCACATGCCTGTAATTCCGGCTACTCGGAAGGCTGAGGCGGAAGGATCACCGGAGCCCAGGAGTCGAGGCTGCGGTGGCCGGCAGCGGCCACTGCACTCCAGTCTGGGCGACCGAGTGAGACTCCAACTCAAAATAAATAAGTAAATAAATATAAATAAAGCAGATGGGAAGTGCAACCTTGCCACTGTGAGGGAGGTGCTAAGGTGTGGAGATGCCCCCTCCTCCGTTCTCCCCCCTGCCCCTCCCTCCCCTTCTGCTCCTTCCTTCCTTCCCCCCTCCCTCTCCCCGCCCTCCCCCTCCCCTTCTCACTTGTCTTTCCCTCCCTCCTTCGTCCCCCCCCCGTCCCTCTTTCTCCCTCCCCACCCTGGTCTTCCTGCCTGCCTGAAGCTCGGCTCTCAGGCTTCCAACAGTCCCTGTTACACAGCAGAGCCCGGAGTACTTGCCAGGACACGGGGCCTGACAGGGCCTGCAGCTCACGGGATGTCCTTAGGCACGTCTGTGGGCACATAACCCCAGAAGGCACTCGGGGAAAGGCACCCCCAACCCCCCTGCCACGGATGAGGAGGCCCTGGTGACGGGTCATCGACGGCGGGGCCCAGCCATCCCAGCACCACTCCCCGGCTCCTCCAGGGGCTCCTGCCGTGTTCTCCCCCGCCACCTGCTGGAGAAGGGTCTCTCCGTCTCTGCCCAACCCCTGCAACCCCCACAGCCCCCCGCACCTTGATGATCTGGCCTTCTTTAAAGGGCAGCTCCTCTTCGGCGGCGTCTGGGTTCGGGGACATGGTGAGTGGGTCGTAGTCGAAGAGGGCCACAAAGATGCGGGCCGGGAGCTCCTCAGCGCCGGGATCGGTCTCCGACTCCTCGTAGAAGTCCGGAGAGAGGCGGTCGCGCCTGTACTCATCTGGAGCGTGTGAGAAGGACAGAGGGGGTGAGCCCCGTCCCCCGGGGCTGCACCATGGGCTGCCTGAGAGCCTGAGGATGGCCGAGGCCAGGACTTGGGCTTTTTTTTTGTAACTGTGACTTAAGAGATGATCGGGGGCTGGACAGGGGCTGGAGAGGACCTGAGGACTGTGAAACCCACCCTACCCTGAGCTTAGCCACCCATGGGCGGGACCGAGGGTCATGGCCAGGCCTGGCCTCCTTGGACTCTTTGCAACCTGCGGTGCATCAGATGTGGAGCTGGGGACGTTTGTTTTTTAAATCAGGAAGGGCATTTCTGAAAATGTTGGAAACCCAGAGAATGTGGGAAGCGGTAATGTTTGTGTTCAATTACGGATACGTGACTTACTAAAATATGCTTAGGCAGCATGTGGTTCACAGACTTAATTTCCTCTAGAAAAGAAAATTGATGCTTTTGGGATACAGCAGAGTTGTAAAATATTCATTACTAATAATTCCACAAGAAAAATAGAACGAAGTAAACAAGAACCAGAGGAAAATACTGTCTGTTCAAACACGACTGCCATTGTCTAGGGTCACTCCCCCGCCTCCTCCTTGGAGGTGATGAGTGTGTTTCGCGTTGGCGTTCTCCTGAAGACACAGCAGGTGCTGAGATGTGTGAGCATGCAGTTATGTGTGGATAGGAAGTGTGTGATCTTAGTCATGTTTGCGGGTGGCTTCTTGGGTCAGTGAGTTGAAGCAAATCTGTTGTGGATTTCTAATTGAACTTTTCCTGAGTTACATGATTATGGGGCCCTTTCTCTGTGAAGGTATTAACATAGACTTAGTCTTTTACTACCAACTGAACAAGTGTCTTATTGAAATCAAGATATAGGCAGCCTTTGGAATTATTTGCCTTAACAAAAGTCCAACCCAAGAGATGTCTAAGACTCTGAGGACAGGGTCACAGGACTGTGGGTCCAGGGGCTTTTTCCTTCACTTTCTTGTTTTAGTGGTAACTTGTGGCTGCACCATTTTCTGTCCTTGGTCCTACGAGGCTGGAGTAGAGGCCCACCCTGCGCCCTCAGAGGATGTGTTTTAGTGCCATAACATTAACTCTTCAGCTGCATGGACCCCACCAGGTCACCTTATGAACAAAGCAGTGGATACTTGAGACCAGCCTCCACAATAAAGGAGGGGCCTCTGCCGACCTTGTGCCCAAGATGGGAGGCTAAGCTCTAGAGCTGTTCAATTAAATAAAGATGTGAGAAATGGTACGGGCCTAAGGTACTCAGAAGGAGTTTTGTCTCAGCATGGAAGCTGCCCTGCTGGGCCACCTAGGATAAGTGGCGTGGCTGTCATCCCGTGCGACAGTACACGCTGTGTCATTGAGTTAACTGAAAACACTGTGTTTCTTAGGAATCTTTAAGATTCAGTGACATTTTTACTGATGATAAAAATAAAAACATTCTAAAAACTGCAAAGGAAACTACTTTTTCCTATTATTTGAATGGTAAGAAAGAAAAACTCTGGCCGGACACGGCGTTAGAGGACCTATCTTGCTTCAAAAGCTCTGTCTTCATTTGCGTGGATGGGAGAGAAGCCCACACGCTGTCAAGTCTCAGCCACTTGCGTGGGATTCATGCCGGCTCTTAGCTGTCTTGACAGCCAGAAATTGCTGTTTTGAACCCCACTGTGGCAAATCCAGGTGTTGAACTGTCCTCATTTCTGTATAACAGGTCTCCTTGCTTTGGGCTGTGCGTGCCTATGTGTGTGTGTATGTGCGTGTGCGTGCATGGGTGTATGTTTGTGTATTGTTTATGTCTGTATGTGTGTGTGCAGGTATATGTGCATGTGTCCGTATGTGTGTACACATGTGTGCGTGTGTATGCGTATGTGTGCGTGTCTGTTCACAAGAACATAGGTCCCTGCACACACTTTTTGGAACTGTGCACGCTGTGATCCACTCCCATGACAGGAGCCTTCCCCTCTGAGCTGCAGCCTCATCCGCCTGCAATAGGTTGATTGGGGCGAGTAAAACAACTGCTTTGGCATGGCTGACTGAATTCCAGAAAGTAATTAGGAGAGTGGGAACAGTGCCAGGGGATGACTCGTGAGTGGACAGGTGATGGGAGGACAAGGGCATGCACTACAGGGCACGTTCATCACACAGTGTGTCTATAGCAGTGCCACCGCTGGTGTGTCCTTTGGGTGTGACCATGCTCCTCCACTCAGGGCCCCCGTGGGTGTTGGGGGCATGCCGCCCTCCTGTCCTGTGCCTGCCTTGGACTCGGGTCCCAAGCCCCAGGGAGCGTGCCAGGCAGGTGGAAGGCCAAGGCCCTCCCTTCATGCTCATGGTGCAAAACTCCCAGAGGGAACCAGCAAGGGGAGAGAGGCATGAAGCCCAGCGTGTGTGCTCACAGCCAGGTGTCATGTGTCTGCCTTTGCCATAAGTAATAGGGAGTTTCTATACTTAGCTGAAAAGGCCACTCCTAAATATTTTCAGCAGCTGTGTGCTCTGCGGGTGAAAGAGAAAGCGCCCCAGGGGCCACTGACCGATGGACGGGCCCGTCCCGGGCCGGGACCTCTGAGGACCAGCACTGCTGCGGGGAAACCTCCGGCCCAGGTGATCCACCCTGTCCGCCCGTCCTGCCGATGCTGGGTTTCCTAAAATCTGAAGACAAGACAGCACAGGATCATGAGTCTCAGAGCCTCAGGTGGGAGCGTCCAGTCAGGCAAATCAGGTCCATTGAGAAGCAGAAGCTCGAAAGGCAACTAAATGTAGCTTTTCACTGAAAGGTTAGCTGAGCGGCCGTGGAGAGAGCATGCTGTCCCCAGCCTTGCTGCCCATGTCTGCTGCCGGTGGACATGTGGCGGCCGGGGCAGGTGTGACTCCTCGGAAGCCTTGGCTGAAGCCAGACATTTTGGACCCAAGTGACAACGTTTTGACCCCGACTCACCCTACTGCTGGCACCTTGGGCTACCATGGCCCTCCCTGGCCTCCAGGCACCTATCCCCTGCCCCCAGCTGTCGCAATCGGGAACAAGGTTGCGCACCTGTCCTGCTCGGGTGAAGGTTGCACATGAGCTTTCTGGACACTCTGAAACAACGGTGTCTGCTTTTTATTTTTTTGAGTTGGAGTCTCACTCTGTCACCCAGACTGGAGTGCAGTGGCCGCTCCCGGCCACCGCAGCCTCGACCTGCTGGGCTTGGAACTACAGGTGCGTGCTACCACGCCCGGCTGATTTTTTTATTTATTGTAGAGATGAGGTCTCGCCTGCCCCGGTGGGTCTCGAACCCATGGGCTCAGGCAATCCACTCACCTCAGCCTCCCAAAGGCGCAGGATTACAGGCTGAGCCACCGAGCCTGGCTCAGTGTCTGCGTTTTATCAGCTGTGACGCTCAAGGCAGCCCTTCAGCTCTAACCCGACGTCCCTGGTGTGTCCTAGGCCAACCCCGATGCTCTCCCGCCTGGGTGAGTTCACATCTGGTTGACACCAGGGTCAAGGCTGGCTGAGGGGCAGGGGCAGAACCTCCCACTCCCTAGGGAGGGGTTGAGGGAGCACATTCAGGCGCTCAAGAGTAGGGGGGGGAGGCTGTGGGTGGGCAGGCTGTGGGCAGGGGTGACGCCCCTCACAGCCATCTCAGTGTTTTCCATGAAAGGGTCAGCATAGTGGGAGCAAGTGTTCTGAAAAGAGGACACACACCACAGGCATGAGCCAAGCTGTGGGTGGGTCCTTACTCTCCGAGCCAGCCAGCAGGCTCTGGAGGCAGAACCAGGTGATCCCTGGGCAGATAACATTCACTCTGGAAACTATGGCAGCAGGAGGCAAATGGGGAAAGCCAAAAAACCTTGGAAACAATGCGCAAAAATGGATTTCTACAAGAATTGCTCTCCTTGTCGTCCAGGGATGCAAGTCATTCAACAAAAACCCAAAACAAGAAGAAGAAAAAAATCCTTCAACAATACTCGCAGTTATAAATAAGTCCCTGTGGATCATTTTGAAAACACATCTGTTGCCAGACTCTTAGATGGTCACGGTTCAGCTAACCCTTAAGTAAAACGTAGATTCAGTTGACCTCTAATTGAAGCAGCCATAATCATCATTGATCCGGGGGCGGGCAGGACTCTACGCAAAGTAAAGAAATGTCCAGCAGGGCCAAAAGGTTGGGAAGCGCGAACGGGACTGGAGCAACCAAACGTGCGGGGAAATGAAAGAGCCAGCAAGAGTCCCGGACGGGCCCCAGAAACAAACCAAAACCCTCGAGCGCGTGGGACAGGCTGACTGGGTGGTGGCGGGGGCGGGCGGGTCATGGCACACACCACAGGGCCTGGGGCGACGCGGGGAGGGGCCCTTGCATGAGGGGCCCCCGCCCGACTGTCTGGCACAGCCATGCTTTTCCTCCAGACACCCTGGACATCCTCGTGCTCGGCGGGCTCGTCCCAGCCATGCTTCCTGGGGATGGGCCTCTCCGGGGTGGGCTGGGCGTCATGGCTCCGGAGGATGTCGCTGGGCTCCTCCTGCTCCCAAAAGTCCTCCTCGACGCTGCTCTGCCGGGTCAGCGTCCGCCGCCGGGCCAGCAGGGGCCTCAGGCTCGCCCTGCAGGGACAGTGCCCAGGGCCTGGGCTGCACCTGGTCCTGAAGTTGAACCGTGGCTCCTCCTCCTCACTCCCGCAGTCCAGGCCGCTGTCAGGGCTGCGGGTGGCAGGGCGGCTGAACCGGCAGCCTCTGTCTTCCAGGAGGAGGTCCTCCTCTGCGTGGAGGGCGGCCCCGGGGCCCCGGGGTGCGGCAGGGGGCCAGGAGCTGCATGGGGCCTCGTAGCCCCTGCGGGATCGGCCGGGCCTGGGCTCCCGGGCCCCCATCCTGGCCCTGGGGGATGTCCCCATGCCCTGCCTGTGCAGGAGGTCACAGTATTCTCCGTCCTCTTCTGCTACTTCGGGGATACTGAAAAGCCTCTTCCTGTGCGGGGGATGGTGGGGAAACTTGGGCTGCTCCCAGAAAGCGCCTTCCGGAGTCCTATCCCCGGGGCACTCCTTGGGGGTGGCGCGTGTCAGGACAGGCGCAGGCAAGGCAGTGTGTGGGCGGACGGGAGGTGGGCGAGGGAGGAAAGAAAACACGACAGCATTAGTCCTGGAGCCCCGGGCGCGTGCACCTGTGGGGCCAGAGGCATGCCGGGGCTCTGGGACAAGACGGGATGGCCAGGGTGCAGAGCCAGCCAGAGCGCAGCGGAGCGGGGGTGCCAGCGCATGCATGCCGTTGGGACCGGAAGCTCGGAGGCAGCGGGGCGCGGGCAGGTCACCACACCGGGGCCCGGGGTCCCCGGGAGAGTTGACCCTCCGCCCGCCGGCTGCATCCTCAGAGCCTGCGGAGGCAGCTGCCAGGGAAGCTGGACACGCCTGGAGTCAGCTTGCCCACGGTGGGCCGCGCCTGTGCCTGTCTGTCCCGCTCACTCGGTTCCTTCCTAGCCTGACGCCCCCGGAAGTCTCTCCTGTTGGCTGACTTCCTGCTGACATGTCTCCCTGGCAACACGCCAGCTGCATGGAACCGGGCACCTTGGCATCCAGCACCACGTCCCTGGCTGAGAACATGCCTGGCACACTGTGGTGTCCAGCTTGGGTCAGCAGAAGCCTGGGTTTGCCTTTCTCCTGCGTCCTGTCCTGTGGGGTCCGGGAGCAGAGTCACAGTCTGAGCCACTGTGGTCTCCCACAGGTGGTGTGGGGCTGGCCACAGCCAGGAGTGGCCTGGTCGGCATCCGTGGCGCTTCCCTTCTGCCTGCAGGTCTCTGCAGGCCTCGCTCTGCCAGGGCCTCACACTCACCCCCACTGGAAGGTGTGCTCTCGTGCTGAATGCCACCCCTGACGGGCCTGTCTTTGTGGGGGGATTTGGCCGGGTCTCCAAGCAAAGCGTGACCCCACTTCCCGTGGTAGCGGGATGCTCCGGAGAGGTGAACCACGTCAGCAGGACACCGCGGCCTGCCTACCCTCCAGTGGACCCGTGGGCCCCAAGGCACGGGGACCGTGTGGGGCTGCCACATCGGGCTCTCCTGCCTGATGCCATGTTCAGGGGACACCAACCCACATCAGGGGGAGGATCCTAAAAAAGTCCCAGCCTCAGGGCACAGAGATGGTAACTTGGGTGAAGCCAGGATAGGCAGGCCACAGGTGAGTGGCCGAAAGCGGCTGGGCCACGGGTGAGCAGATGGGCCATGGGTGCGTGCATGTGACAGATCCCATCAGGAGATGCAGCCTGGTCGCCGTGGGTGGCTGCAGGCTGGAAACGTGACCCAGCCTGGCCAGGTCTCACATGTCTTGGAACTTCTCAAGAGGATCCAGAAATCCTGACCTGCCCGTACAACCTCCTGGTTTTTCGATACCGTGAGAACATCACGTGGGCGAGAGGAGGATGCCCGTGTGGACCTGCCTGCCGCCCCTGGGACACGCGTTGCTGTTTCTAGGAGGCAGAGGGGCTGAGCGTGGGTGGGTCGGCCACAGGTGTGTGAGGACCTGCTGGCCTCGGGGCCTCGCCCGAGGAAGTGGCTTTCCATCTCTCTGCTCTGCAATCCCCGGGCCCTCCGCCATCAAAAGGAGAAGAGTCCCGGACAGAGAAAGAGGTGCCTGCCTCACCTGGCCCGGTTCGTGGGCACACACAGGAGCCCCTGGTTCCAGCACAGTGTGGACCAGTGGGACAGGGGGCTGGACAGCTCGGGACAGTCCAGTGTGACCCTTGTTCAGTGATGTCACCCTGGTAGCTGGGGCCGAGCCCCCGGGAATAGCACCAGCCACAACCATGCAGGATTTGCATAGGGATCTGGCATGTTCTTGGTGACAGGCCCAGGGCTCCACGGGGCTTCTGCCCAGAGAACATAAGTCAGTCTTATCTATGCAAGTCGGCGCACTGCCGGCCAGATTCGGACGTGCCCTCTGCCCATCATTCAGAATACACGCTCTGCTCCTGGGAGATGTGACTGGAGGGCTCTCCCGGGGCTTCTCCCAGGCCTTTCCAATTTGAAAGCCCACGGTGGTCCTGCCAGTGGCCAATGGCCTGGCCTTTGCCTGTGCCCCACCAGACTGAGCACTGCCCGAGGGAGGGGGCCTCACGCACCCTCAGCTCAGCAGGGCCCAGTGCAGGGGTGACCAGCCGCAGCTCGGTGGAGCGAATGAGTCTGTGAGTAGGGCCACCATGTCCCCAGGCAAGGAGGGGACACCACACTGGGAATCCCAGCCTCCCTAGCTCCGGTAGCCTCAGGCCCAGCATGCCCAAAGGCCACCTCCTTCAGCCCTCGCTGACGGCCTCTGCTGGGAGAGCGGGACGTGTGGGTCTGTGGGAGGCAGCTGAGCAGGCCTGGAGCCTCCGGCCTGCCACGAGGGGTGGCCCTGACTGGCCCGGGCACAGCTGTCCCTTGTCACCTCCCCCGACCTCAGCCACCGCCCAGCACGGGCTCTGATTCGGGCCGTCCACACCCTCAGTGCCGACTCTCAGGGCGAGCCCCAGGGAAGGTCTCTGTTTTGTTCCTTCCTGTGCAATCCCTCACATGGCCTGGCCTGGAGGAGCCGCACGGACCCCAGACTCCTCCTCAGCCTGTGGCAAGGATGGGAAGGCAGAGTTCCTGGGCTGACCCAAGGGTGGGGAGGAAGCAGGTCCGAATCCGGGCTGGGTCCAGGCTGAGGCCCCCGCAGCCGCCTGGCCAGCCCCGCAGGGGACGCGGCCCGGCCACTGACCTTGAGGGCGTTGTGGGAGGGGCCACTGGGCCGCCGCCCGTCCTCCAGCTGCATCTCGGAGTGGAGCTCTTCCTCGTCCTCCTCCAGGATGTCCGAGAGGTCGGACCCCCGGCTGCTCTCCGTGTGGTACTCATCACCATGGCAGCAGTGGGGCTGGGGGAGAGAGGGCACGCTGACGGGCGGCACCCCCAAGCCCTGCGGCCCCGAGGCAGCCTCTGGGCTCCTGAACTGCCCTGGCTGGCCCTCCCCTCCGTCTTGACTGCGTATGTGTGGGTGAGTGTGGGGGTGTGGGTATGTGTGAGTGTGTTTATGGCTGTGTGCACGTGGGTGTGCCTTCATGCACGTGTGGGCGTATGCAGGGGTGGATGTGCATGCATGCATGCATGTGTGGGTGTGTGGGGGGTGTGGACGTGTGTCCAAGTATGTGCATGTGGGTGTGGATGTGCATGCATGTATACGTGGGTATGTGCGTGGCCACATGCGCTGCTCATTCTAGGCAGGGAAATAAGACCTGGACAGGGAACGAGTCCATCTAAGCCACGTGGTGAATCGTGGTGGAGAGATGGGCCTGGCATGGGTCTCCCAGCTCCCATGGGCATAGAAGCCAGGCCCCGAACGGGACGGAAAACCCATCGCTACTTATAAGTCATGCGACAAAATGTCCCTGGCCTGAGCGCCTGCAGCTTCTGCAGTGTCCCATCTGGACACAGGCTCAGCCAGCGGTGGCAGCCTCGGGTGGCAGTGGAGACCAGGGAATGCCATGGGGACACTGGCTCTGGCGTCACGCCAAGGAGTGGCCGGGCTGTGGCGGGGAGTAGGGTGTGTAAGCACAGAAAGAAGCACTTAGGATTTTAAAAGGCCATGTCATCTGAAATCCACAGATGCAGGCCGAGAGTGGCAGGCGGGAGGTGGACACCCTGCCTTGTCTCCCACTGCACCCAGCCAGGGCCTGAGGCCGGGTGACGTGCACAGGAGGGGACACCGGGGAGGCTGGGGACACACAGATAGTTGAACGGAGAAGCACCTTTTTGATCAGAGAACATGAGGCCATGTGCCGACTCTGAGACACGCCCTGGCAGGCTCCGGGCGAGGACAGGACATCCCCTCCAGCGGCCACATTTTCATGTGCAAACAAGCACCCCACGCCTTCCTGGTGCTGAGAGCTCAGGTTACGGATGCGACCCATCCACAGAGATTCTGTCGCTGCCACACGGCGTGGAGCACAGCTTCCTGACTGCAGGCGGGTGGCCAGACAAGTGTCTTTAATAGCACTCTTGACACATGTGTTAAAAAGCACCCTGGTCTCAGGGACTGACCTAGATACAGCCGTGTACACACTTGCAGCCACTGTGGGTTCGCGCCCGCTGGTGAGGCTGGGAGCCCTGTGGGCAGAGCGCGCCCTGCTTGGTGCCCGTCAAGTACCACAGATCGGGCACAGTGGAGCAGTCTGCAACCCCAGCATCCAGGGTGCTGCAGCCTGAGTTCCTCCTGTCAGGCGCCAATGGAAGGCATGTGTGGGTCGGTTTTAAACGAACAAACAAGGATGAGACTGCATTTCGTGAGGCCCACGTGGCGCTCGAGTCGGGACTCCCTGCCCGAGAACACAGGCTTGTGTTGTCATCTGGCGGTGCGTGAGGGGTGAGGTCCTGGGTGGAAGAAGGTATCCCCTGCCTGCTGGAGTCTTGCTGTCAGCCCTCTCCATGCCTGGAAGAGTCCTGCAAGCGAGCGTGGCGCCCGCTTCAGCAGGCTGTCCAGTGACCTGCTTGAGGCGATCAGCTGGTATGTGATGGAGATTGGGACCCCAGGCTCCTGCTCTCTGGCCTCTGCCCACAGACCAGGCCTGGGAAACCCACCCAGTGGGGCCTTATCTCTGGGGATACACGGCCTTGCCCTCCGTGCTGGGTGGAGAGGTTTCCGATCGATGTCCTTTCCTGGGGACTGTGCCAGCCCCGCAGCCAGCAGGAGCTCTGTGGTCATAGATTTCAGTACAAACGCGCTGAGGTGAAACCCCTCCCACAAGGCAGAGCCTTGAATGTCACCATAACAAGCCTTAGTCTTGGTGCTTGGCATACCACCATCCCCCCTCACCGAGATAAAAGCCCCCAATTAAACTCCCACTCAAAAGCCTGTTTCCTTAGACTTGGCAAGGGTCTACACTTCCAGTTACAAGAGGAACAGGGTCTGGGGGTTCGTGTTTGGTGGGTGGCGCCTGTTAATTGGACCAGGGCAATCTTACACGGCGTGCAGTGCATCCAGTGATATTGTGCACCTTAAATATACACCACCTTTGTCAAGGGGATACCTTAAAAAATAGATAAGCTATCCATCGTATGGCAGGTATCTCTCGTGGTGGGTTTACTTCGAAAGTATGTTTGCAGCCGGGCTCGGTGGCTCAGCCTGTAATCCCGCGCCTTTGGGAGGCTGAGGTGAGTGGATTGCCTGAGCCCGTGGGTTCGAGACCCGCCTGGGGAGGCGAGACCTCATCTCTACAATAAATCAAAAAAATCAGCCAGGCGTGGTAGCGCATGCCTGTAATTCCAGCTACTCGGAAGGCTGAGGCGGAAGGATCACCGGAGTCCAGCAAGTTGAGGCTGCGGTGGCCGGGAGAGGCCACTGCACTCCGGTCTGGCCGACAGAGTGAGACTCCAACTCCAAAAAACAAAGAAAGTATGTTTGCAGTGTTGGGAGGATGGAGGTCATTTGGCCAGAACAAATGTGCCCGCTACCGCCTGTCTCGTTTCCTTCAAACACATTTCACTGAGCTCCTACTGCTTGTGAGTTGCTAGGGACACCAGGGTCAGCCCACAGGGAAGCTTCCGCCCACCTGGAATGTGAGGTTCACGAGCTGCTGAGACAGCAAGAGGGGGAAGAAGCCAGGGAATGGGGACCGGGGAGGGGAGGACACGCAGGGGAGGGTGGGGTGTGTAGCGGGGGGGCAGGGCGCTGGGGTGAAGGGGGAAGAACAGGGTAGGGCAAGGATGGTTGGGAGGCGCCAGGGAGGGCGGGGGAGGGGTGTGCGGGGTGGGGCAGCTCCTGATTGGAAGCCAGGTGTGAGCCCAGTCACCCCTCTGGCACCCTTGTGATGTGCCACCTAGACAAACGCCCCCTGCAGGGTGAGTGAGTGGCGTCTTTGAATTGACTCGATATTTAATCATGACCCTCACCTATCTGAGCCATAAATGGAAAACAAATATCTCTTTCCACGTAAGTTAACACAACATAAAACAGTGCTGGAAACTGTTTTATTTTAACTGGAAACTGAGACCGGTTCACTCCTTGTTAAACCCCGGAACTGATGACACACGCCAACCACGCTGGGGAAACCGAGGCGCCTCCTCCGTGTCGGCAGGGCCGAGAAGGAGCCGGAAGCTAAGGCCTCCCTACCGCATGTCTACACACCTTTGTGAAAAGCCTCTCATGGGGCAGGTGCGGCCACCAGAGCTGAGAGTCTAGTACATGGCCACCCGCCACTGGGACTGCTTACATCCAGACCAGTCCCTCCTCTGGGTTTAAAATCTGAGCACAGCGACCGGAGTGGAAGGAACAGGTCTGAGGCAGAAAGCGAATTCCTGGCACTGAGAAAGGCCCGGGAACAGGTGTTCTCCAGACCTGGGCTTCGATCTCATTGTAGCTCTGTCATAAAGCTGGCGGGGCAACCCTGAACAGAAATCCTCCATGCTGTGGCCTCAGTTTCACTGAGTGGACAAAAGAATCGCCCACACCTGTTGAGCGCTGACCACTGGCCAGCTGGACCGTGCGGTCATCTTGCGTGCCGCGCACAAGACTTGTGAAGTCTGTGTTGTGAGGACAGAAGTTGCTGGCTCGACACTTGTTGTGGACAGATCTGAGCCCCCCCCGCCAAATCCTCACATCGAAACCCTCACCGCAGCGTGACTGTTGGGAGCACGGGTCTTTAAGGAGGTGATTCAAGTTCAACGAGGCCATAAGGGTGTGACTAGCCTTGTAAGAGGAAAATGCCAAAGGAACGCCCAGGGAAAGGTCACGCGGGGACACAGAACACACCATCTGGAAGTCAAAGAGGGAGGCTCCTCTTGACCTTGGCCATGCCGCCTTCACAGCCGAGGCAGGAGGCCCTGCTGCTCAAGCCGCCGGCGTGTGGCATTTGCCGTGGCAGCCTGCCAGGCCTAGCTCCCTCCCTGTGTTGCCAGTACTCCAGCTTTACCTGACACGCAGGTGCTGGCACCCGGGGAGGACATGAGACATCGGTGACCCGAGAGGCCCACAAAGATGCCCCTTCTCAGCTGACACAGCCGAGGTTAGGGGACAGACGGGTCCTGTGGGGGGTGGGATTTAGGGGATCAGGAAGAGCCACACCCTCATCAAAGTCCCAAGGACGGGTGCTCTTGGGCACTCATCAAGCCCATCAGGTGTACGCCCAACCACGACAGCTCTGCCTGGCCCAGGAGGACTCGCCACTGTCTGTGTCCTGTGGGTCACCCTTTGGTGAAGACAGCAGAATTCGACCTCACTGTAATGCTAAAACCCACCCCAGAGCGAACACGTCATGTCACACGTTGCCCCACTGCGTGTGCGCTCAGCCCCTCACAGGTAAGTACAGCTGCCCCCAGACCTGCTGCTGAATATACAGTGTGGCCTCTGGGAGAGGCCGAGACCCTGGACTGTCCTTCACCCCTGTCAAGAAGGTCCCCCTTCCCCGCTCACGCACGCAGAGACGGTCTCTTCCCAGCTCGCAGGATGATACTGCAGTCCAGCCACTTGGGTGGGCTCCTGGATGCCACCGCACTGCCAGGCCATTTGCGGGAACTCGGTTCCCATCTGGTCATGGGCACGGGTCATGGGAACTCCGCCGGCTCAGTTTGGGCAGCAATCTGGCCTCCATCCACCCCTTCCTTCCTGGGGCGCTATCACGTGAGTGTGTGGTTACTGGAGCTCTAGCAGCCACTTTGTAACCATGAGGGAAAAGCCAAGAGACCAGAGACACAGAGCCCAGCCCCTGGACATGACTGGGCAGTGAATCAGCCTTGAGAGTCCAGCTGCAGCCTTCCCGTGATGTGGGCACTCGGTGGCTGTCCCCTTGGTCGTGATTAGCCGGCATCCTACTTGCTGTGTGAGTAGCATAATGTGAACCTCATAGAGGTGGCAGAGCCAGGGTGGGAACCCAGGCCCGTGGGGTCCCACTGCCCCATCTGGGTCCGGGGCCAGGAGCCAGTACAGAGGGTAGCGCAGTCCAACTGCCGAGGCGCACATGTCACAGATTGCAGGTCCCCCAGACCCTGGCTGCTCCCGACCCTCCTGGGTCCAGTTCCAGTCCTTCCACCATGCAGGATGTTTCCCTTAGAACAAGCGTGACCGGACACTGGAGATGGAACCCAGTTGGCCGAGTATGTCCCTCTGATCCACTCTGACGTCTGCCCCGAGGGGAGGCACCAACCGTGTGAGTCTTGAATCCCATGAGCCGCCTAGCACACCACATACGTATCCTCCCTGGATTAAGACGGGGGTGGCCCGTGGCCTGACCCTCGCCACCTCACACAGTCGCCCCGTGGGGACACCGGCATGTGCCGTGGGGGCGGGGGGAAGCATTTAGACATTTGAGTTGCCTGAATGAAGTGACGTGCACGGGCGGCGCTGACCTGAACTTCAAGCATCTAGTGTGGCCATCGTGGCCAGGCGTGGCGTGTCCACGTCCCTCTCAGGGCCTGAGGGGCAAGGGAAGCTCCCTGTGTCTCCAGCCCCCATGGGCACCTGAGCCCTGGCCCCAGGCATCGTGGCCTGGGCGTGCGGCCTCACCTGCTTGCCGAGCTCGGACCCTTTGAGGAAGTCGTCCACCGACGCGCCCCTCCGTTTGACGTCGGGGGCCTCGTAGGCGTCTTCTTCGTCTGAGGGCGCGTACTGCCCTGCACTGCTCCTCTCCAGGAAGATGCTCCTTTTCTCTAACTTGGAAAGAAAGGAAGCCCGCGGTCAGCTGAGCTCTCAGAGGCCACGGGCCGCTGAGCACTGGGCGGCCCTTCCCCGGCAGACCCTCAGTCCAGGGGCCCAGTCACAAGCCACATGCTACTGCTCCAGGCCCAGCCCCATCTCTCCTGCCCAACCTCGCTGGAGGCCACCTGTGGACACACAGAAATCTCCCTGCCTCCATGGGTCACTGAAGCCCGGCGGTGACCTGACCCCGAGTGCCTGCCTTCTCTCCAGCAGCTGGGCATCCTTGCCTAGGGGCTCCCGGGGGTTCAGCGGGCGAGGCTGATGCCATGGGCAGGGCTGTTTGCCGCCCTCGTCGCCCTCACTGCCTGGGGCTCCCCCGGAAGTGCCAGCTCCCAAGTGGAGTCTGGCTGCTGTCCCGAGAAAGGGGCACATCTCTGTCCCCGCCTCCGCCCTTCCAGACGCAGATGGCCATGTGTGCCTCTAATGTGGATGTGTGTGCAGTTAAGCATGTGGACAGATACATGCGTCTAGATGTGCGTACATGCCTATATGTTTGCATATGTGTACACACACAACCGGGACTCTAAAGGGGACAAGAAAACCCAGTTCAGGAGGCTGGTCCCCGACTTCCCAGGTGGCCATCGGACCCCTGGACAGACCAGCGCCCGTGTGTGGCTCTGTCTCTGCCCACCTGCTAAGTGGGCAGGCACCTGATCTTCCCTCACTGATCTGGCTACACAAATGCTGAATAAAATCACCGTTTCATTTCCTCAGGACCAGGCTCAAGATGTGGTGGAAGGTGAAGCCTGAGGCTAAGCGTGGCTGCCCTCCCAGCAGGCCTCTGGGCTCCAGGTGTGTGTGTGTAAGCACCCACTCCCCCTGTGGGCTGGGAGAGGGCAGAGCTTGCCCACCCCTCCCTGCCCGAGCTCCCCAGAAGCACCCACTGCCAGGGTGGGGTCTGGACTCCTGTCCTGGGAGCCCATCACGGAAGCTGGTCCCTGGGGGCTGGGGACGCCCGGCTCCAGGACACAGGAGCCATCATGGGGGGCCTGGCCTTACCCTGCTGTTCTCGGCCACCCTCTGTGCGGCCTCGCGGGCCATGGCCTTGGCCATCGTGCTGGACACCGGAGCGCCCTGTGGCTGCGGCAGGATGCGGCTGGGCGAGGGGGAGCGCCGGCCGGGGCCCGCGGGTGGCTCTAGGGTGTGTCCGTGCGTGGGGCCGGGCGTGCGGCTCTGCTCCCAGCCTTCGTCCACTCTGGCGTGGGGGCCCAGGGAGGCGTCTTTGGTATCAGGGGCTCCGGCACTTGCTAATGGCTTTGAGGAGGGCACGGTTCTCGGGTGGGGAGCTGGAGGCACCAGGAGGTCGGGGGAATGGTGGCGGCCGCCGAGTCCACAGACTCGCCCTGGGCAGAGAATGTGCGCGCGGTCACGGTCGTGGCCTCCAGACTTCGCAGCCGCACCAGCTCCACGGCCGTGCCGTCCGCCGTGGGGAAGATGACCTCGGCCACCTGTAGAGAGAGCCAGCTCGCAGGCTGCCGGGTGTCTCGGCGGCCCTGCCCACTGTCCCCACCCACTGCCACCTCCCGCATGCCCCGAAAGCCCTGGCAAAGGGGAGGCCTCCAGACCCCGGGGCACCACCAACTTGGGGGTTGCCGTAAGGCCAGGGAAGCCGCTGATTGTTCCCCAGCCTCTGGGTCCTTTCAGAATAGAGGCAGGGCTTGAGGCATCTGAACATGGAGCGGCAGGCGTATCAGGGCTCCAGTGGAAGCCAAAATAAGCCTCAGACTCTGCGGAGAGGGCAGGGCCTGCGTGGGGGCATCCCTTGGGCACCCCAGTGCGGTCCCCTCGTTGCCCCACGCCTGCAGGGAGGATGGGCAGGAGGAGCACAAGCTTCTTGAGCCCCTGAGGGCAGAGCCTCACTCCAGCCGGTGCACAATGGGCTGGTGCCCTGGGCACCCACACAGGCCCCAGGTTTTCCTGCGACACCCCCAGGAGGGACCTGCCTGTGGCCCAGTAGCGTCTTCCCGAGAATCACTCTGTTGTAATTAACGCGTTGGCCACTGATCAAGGAGGTGATGATATTGGGGGACTCGAGAAAGATGCTTTCCCTCTTCTTTGAGACGGGGTCTCACTCCATATGCCGGGCTGGAGGGTAGTGGCACGATCAGAGCTTACTGCAGCCTCCAACTCGCGGACCCAGGTGATCCTCCCACCTCAATTCCCGAGTAGCTGGGCCTAGAGGCACACGCCACCACGCCTGGCTAATTTTCCTATTTTTTTTTTTTTGAGTTGGAGTCTCACTCTGTCGCCAAGACTGGAGTGCAGTGGCCGCTCCGGCCACCGCAGCCTCAACCTGCTGGGCTCTGGCGATCCTTCCGCCTCAGCCTTCCCAGTAGCCGGAATTACAGGCGTGCGCTACCACGCCCGGCTGATTTTTTTATTTATTGTAGCGATGAGGTCTCGCCTGCCCAGGCGGGTCTCGAACCCGTGGGCTCAGGCAATCTGCTCACCTCAGCCTCCCAAAGGTGCAGGATTACAGGCTGAGCCACCGAGCCCGGCAAATCTTCCTATTTTTGTAGCTGCTAAGTAGGTAGGCACTGTGGGGTGCTGGCGTTGAGTTTGCCTCCAGTGGTCACCCTACGAGCAGTATCCCTGCTCTGTCAGAGCCCGGCTGCTCCCAGCAACTCACCCGCTGCCCTTTGGCATACACGCCGTAGCCGGTGACGTTGGCTCCGTTAGACAGCCCGGTGGGGGTCAGCAGGGGGGGCTTCCAGGAGACCTGCACGGTGGCCGGGGTGGCCCCAGCTTGGACGGTGACATCTTGGGGAGGGGCTGGAGGACCTGGGAGGGGACGGAAGGGAACAGACACCCTCAGGGCGCAGCCCTGGCAAGGGAGCTGTCACCGTGCTGGGCCTGCCTCACCTAGAAGGAAAGACCATTCGGCAAGGTCGCCAGGGAGAGAGGAGGGGAGACCAAGTGACAGAAGCAACCAGAGGCTGGTTGGGCGGGGGTGAGCAGTGGGGGTGGGAGATGGGGCAGGGGATGGGGGTGTGGTGGAGGCAGCCGTGCTCTGTGCCCACGATGCACAGCTGCCTTTTCCTTCACACTCATCAGCGACTCACTTTTCCAGGACCCTGAACGGTCGCTGTGGAGCCACCGCCTCACCCGTCCCAGGTCTGTGTGACTGGACAGGGCCGGCCCCGCTGGGAGACTCAGACGTGGCCCTCTGACATGGGGTTGGCTCTGGGAGGGGTGAGGACGGCCAGCGCTGGGAGATGAGCCACCCCGTCCCTCCCTCCCCGCTCTGGGTCCCTCCTCCTCTTACTCTCTTCCCATCTGTTTCTCTCCGTCTCTGTCTTTTTTTCTTCCTCCCTCTTCCTCTCTCTCTCTTTCTCTCTCTCTCTCTCTCTGCCTCTCTCTCTCTTTCTCTTTCTCCTCCATCTCCCTCCAAGCCTGGACCCCAGGTCACCCATCTTACTCCCTGTGAAACTGAGCACAACCGAGTGATGGAGAGAGACCAGGTGTGGTGATGTCACCTGACCCAGCCCAGCTCTGCTCAAGGCCCCTCAGGGGTGGAGCTGACCCGCCCCTTCCTGCCTGAGCCCCTTTGAGCTGCGCTCCCTGGACCTGCCAGGAGGGGACGTCTTGAGCGGCGAGGGGTGGCAACAGCAGGCAGGGGTCAGGGTCAGGCGGCTCCTGGTGACTGGGTGACCACCAGCCCCCCCCACAACAACCATGGGCGACTCCTTGGCTCCGGTCTGGGTGGAGCCCCCTGGGGCGCCCTCTTGGTGTGGACTGCTCTGTGGGGAGGAAGCATTGGTCGGAGTGTGCAGGGGGCTCGGCCACCGAAGCCCCCGGGACGTCTGGACGGAAGCACAGTGGCCAGATGGCGAGGACTCCGGGGTGCCATGTATCCGCCACCCACGAGCATGCCTTGTCCCAGCTGGGCCTCCAGCAGGCTGTCAGCTCACCGTGGTCGTTTGCAAACAAGGAAACTTGGGGCCATGAAAGCAGGACTTGTCCCAGACCTGCCTAAGGTCCATTTGCGAAGACAAATACAGCCCTGCTTCTAACCACACGCTGGGACAAGTCTTCAACACATCCTTGTGACCTGGCTCAGAGGTAAGTTCTCTCTGAATGGCTCATTCATTTTTTTTAAGTTCTTTTTTTTTAGAGACCAGGGTCTTGCTCCATGGTCCAGGCTGGAGTGCAATGGTGCACTCGTAGCTCACTGTAGCCTCCAACTTCTGGACTCAAGGGATCCTCCCACCTCAGCCTCCTCAAGTGCTGGGATTACAGCCTTGAGCCACTGTGCTGGGCCTATTTTTTTTCAAAGTTCTTATCTCTTTATTTAACCCCAGGAAATACGTGGGTTGTGCAAATCTGTAGGGCAGAAGCTTAAGCAAGCAAGCAGTTCATGGAAACATGGTGCTTGGCTTGAGCAAGATGAATCCAACGGGGTCATCACCTGCACCCCGGCCAGCTGTCGTCCCAGCCAGACAAGCCCACAGGCAGACCTTGGCCAACCCCATGGGCGGCAGCCTCCCTGCAGAAGGCAGGCATGTGGGTTTCCTCTGGCAGGGCATCCGGGCCCCCGTCAGAGACTGCCAGAGGCTCTCAGGGCGGCTGCTGAGCGCTGGTAGCACTTCCCTTCCTCTCTCCCGCCCCACTGCTGTTCCCTCTGGCACTTCAGGGCCAGATGCCTAAAGACGGCCCTTCCTGGACTCCCCACGGCTAGGGTGCCGGGGACATGATGTCCGTGAAACCTCATGGCCTGATGGGCCCCTGCGAGATCTGGGCAGTGGAGGAACCTTCCTCCCACTCACAGAGACTCTTGAAGGCTGCCGCGTGTGGGCTGGCATCCCGTAGCCTCCAGGCATGCAGACATGACCTGTCCTGGCAGGCTGTCCCACAGGCAGAGCCCAGGCCCTGCTTGCTCTGACGTTTCTTCCTCGCCAAGCTTGACATATCAGGACAAAGTGTCTTTCTGCTGAGAGCTCCCTCACATCTATGCAAAATAACCAAACCTCAAGGAGCCACCTCCCCACATTTCAGGTCTACAGGAGACCTGATTATTCCTGGTTTACAGGTGATGCAGTCTCCGGGCATGCAGACACAGCCCGTCCTGGCATGCCACAGCCCCAGCGTCACTGCCAAGGGTGCTTTCTGCACTCAGGCCGGTGAGACGCTGTCAGAGGCAGACCCCCAGTTCATCCTCCTCATTTCCTGGTCGCGGGCTATGCTCTCCACTGTGATAGCACTAGCAGCACAGCGATGTGGAAATTTTTTTTTTTTTTTAATTTTTATTTTTGAGTTGGAGACTCACTCTGTCGCCCAGACTGGAGTGCAGTGGCCGCTCCCAGACACCCTAGCCTCGACCTTCTGGGCTCCGGCAATCCTTCAGCCTTCCAAGTAGCTGGAACTACAGGCATGCTCTACCATGCCCTGCTAACTTTTTTATTTATTGTAGAGATAAGGTCTCACCAAGTTGCCCAGGCGGGTCTCGAACCTGCGGGCTCAGGCAATTCACTCACCTCAGCCTCCCAAGGTGCAGGATTACAGGCTGATGTGGAAATTTAAATTACTGGCCAGGCACGGTGGATCACACCTGTAATCTCAGCACTTTAGGAGGCCAAGGCAGGAGGACTACTTGAGCCCAGGCGTTTGAGACCAGCCTGGGCAACACAGCAAAATCTTGTCTCTACAAAAAAATCAGTCGGGTGCAGTAGATGCACCTGTACGTCCCAGCACTCGACAGGCTGGGGAAGGTGGAAGGATCACCTGAGCCCAGGAGGTGGAGGCTGCGGTGGCCGTCATCATCGTGATCACGCCACTGTACTCCTGCCTGGGAGAAGGGTGAGACCCTGACTCAAACAAATTTTTAAATTATTAAAACTAAGACAAAATAAAAATCGTGCAGGAGCTGCACGAGCCACCTCTCAGGGAGGCAGCAGCCGCGGGTGGCAACGCCACCTTGGTGGTGTTTCCTTGCTTCTGTTGGACAGACAGATTTGCGGTGATGGTTTCACGTGTTATTGGGACTGGGCCACGGAGTGCCCAGATAGCGGCTTAAACGTTACCTCCAGGTGCATCCATGAGGGCGTTTGGGGAAGAGACTCGCATTTGAATCAGCGGACTCAGCCTCGCAGACCTGCCCTTCGCAGGGTGGGCGGCCCCATCCAACCCGTAGAGGGCCTGGATAGAGCAAAAAGGCGGAAGAAGCTGCGCGTGCTCTCTGCCTGCCTGTGTGCGCTGGGACACTGACCTTCCCAGCTCTCGGCGACCCCGGTGCTCAGGCCTTCAGGCCAGCAGGAAGTGGCACCCGCGGTACTCATGGTCTCCAGAGTGCAGACTGCAGGTCTTGGCCCTCATCTCCAGAACCGTGTGAACCAATGCCTCACTTCATCTGTGTGTATATATGTGCCCTGACAATCCCTTCAGTGTCCCTCTCGCCTGGAGACCCCATTTCTGGTCCCTGGGGTGGCCCGTGCTCCCAGCCTCTTGCCAGTGCTCTTCTCCTGCACTCGCCACCCTGCCCCAGAGCTGGCACCCACAGGACCTCTCCTGGCCACCTGTGCACATGCTCGCCACCTCCCAAGTCCCTTGAAGTCTGTCTGGTAGTCCCCACCCTTCACCGGGCCCTGGGCACAAGGCTTCACAGTGGGCGGCCCCGCAAAGTGGCCCTAATTATCCCAGCAGGCAGGTGAGAAGCCAGCAGTCCTCACACGACCCTGCAGACATCTTACTGGGACACACCCTCCTCCTCGAAGGAGGCCTGTCCCACCGGCCAGGACGTCGCTGTCCTGCAGGTCAGACCATCCACAACTACGGGTTTCACAGACGCCAGAGAACCCACAGAGTTTGCTGGAGGGGGAGGTGCTCGGCTCCCCGAAACACAAGGGCCTAGTCAATCAGAGCATGAGCAGAAGTGATGGCGGCTGCCTGTCATACACCCCTCTCCAGTCTCCCCGGGGAGAAAGGAGCACATGAGAAAGCAGGCGTGGACGCTGGGGTTTACGTCGTAGGTGCCCGGAGTCCCACTGGCTTCTGGCCCAGAGTTTCACATCCACACAACCCCCCGACACGGGCTTACAAAAAGTTAAAAAGAATGAGAGGAAAGGAACGACTCTGAGAGGAGTGTGGACACCCCGGTCATGACACCGTCAAAGAGCGCACATCGGGGGTGAGCACAACACAGCAGAGGAACTCTTCCGTCCGCAGGAGCGACTCTGTCTCCTCCTGGGTCTCCAGGATAGTGCTTGCTGGTACAAGTGCTGAAAGAAACCTCGCGGGCAACAGGGAGCCTGGTGTACCCATGCCCTCCCGTCCACACGCATGCGCACACCCATCCCTGCTCCGTGTCGGCGGTGTGTGGGTCTCTCCCGCCTGCCCCTCCCAGGACTCCCCCATGCAGGGCAGCGCGGGGGACCCGTGGAGAAAAAACTCACCTGCAGGCAGCGTGGAGAACTCCACGAAGGCTTCCTTCTTCTCCCTCTGCTCCAGGGGGAGCTGCCACGGCATCTGGTGGGGCTTGGCCAGGACCTTGACCTTGTAGGCCATGTTGGGTCTGAGGTTGAAGAACTGGTACTTGTACCTCGCGGCCTTGACGATGTCAAACTCCTCCTCGTTGAGGAAGATGACGTGGCTGTAGTTGCTGTTGGTGGGCAGCCAGGACAACTGGGCCGAGATCTGTGTGATGTTGTCCACCCGCAGGTGGGACGGGGCCACCACCACGTCCTTGCCCACCAGCAGGGTGCACTGCAGCTCGTCCGAGCTGCCCCTGCTCGTGACGCACTGCACCGAGATGCGGTAGGTGCAGGCGGCCATGTTGAGCTTTTCGATGAGGGCCTTAGTTCTGCTCCCCAGGGTGAGGCTCACGCGCGTCTCCTTGTCCACCAGGACGTTGTAGCTGCTCACGGTGCCCCAGCCCGGCGGCACGGCCGGGGGCTCCCAGCCCACAATGACACTTTTGGCGAGTTGTTTGATGAGGGTGATTCTTCTAGGGTAAGGCACGATGTCTTCTCCGATGTCGTCGATGTTCACGTCCAGCGTCCCCGCACTGTTGTCGGTCACGCCCGCGTCTATGTGCGTGGGGGAGTGGAGGTCCAGAATGTTCTCGCCCTCCAAGCCGATGCCGGAATGGTTGATGAAGTTCTGATCCTGCTCATTCCCCAGCGTGCTGGCCAAGCGCGACTCGTTGTCCTGCACAAAGTCCACGAAGTTGGAGGGCACCAGGCCCCGCTGGCCGTCCAGGAGTTCCCCTGCCGGGCACAAAGACAGAGTTATCACCAGCTGTCGCAGGGGGCCCCCGCCACTCTCTGGGAGGACTCTACATTGAGCAACAGGACCGTCCTGGCCTCCTCAGCTCTCACGGAATCCACCCCCACGTCTGCCATCTCAGGTAGACATCTCTGCCACCATCAGCCTGGCTCACGTGCGGAAACCATCGTGTGAGTTTGTGCACGTGCGCTGAGACCCCTCCCGACTAGGACAAGGCTCCACCGCAGGACCTCACCACAACTGAACGCCTAGCCCTAGGGTGACACTGGGCACATTGTAGCTGCTCAGTGAGATTTGTCAGAAGGCTGAGCACAGCAGTCCAGTCAGTGGCGGTGGAGGTTGAGGAGATGAACCTCTTACGATTATGTCTGACTGAGTGATCATGAGAGTAGGAATTAAAAGGCGGTCCCACTGCCATGCAGAGCACTTAGTGAACCCACAGTGTGTTCATTTGATGGGAAACAAAGCTGTCAGTGTAGGGTCAGAACCATCTGTAAGTTGAGGGCAAAAAAAAGTGCCATCCAACTAGCTTTTGTGGCTGCGTGTGGTCATGGCGGGAACCTCCTAGTGTGGGAAACAGTCTAACTTCTGTGTGCATTCTTGATTAGTGGGGCTCAGAAGGTTGCTCATGGCAGAGGCCCAGAAAAAATGAGATGCATTTAGAGGAGATTCAGGGATCGGGCTGCTTGGGGAATCTTCCCATGCAGAGCTGGAACGGACCACCAAGCTGAATGGCACACTCACAAAGGCTGGCTGGAAACCACATGACCTAGCGGGGTCAGAAAACACAGGACATTGGGTTTGTCTTCCAATAGACCCCTCTGCCTCAGGGGAATATGTGATGTGGCCCAGGGGAGGACATGTCAACCATGAAATTAGTCCTGGATGCTAACAGGATAAATGAGAAGAACGTAGATTCTGCCCTAAACCTCCCACCAGGGTGTGAGTCTTGAGGGAGCCAGTCCTTTGCCCTGAGGGCACTCTATGAAAGCATCCTCAACGTGACCTGGGGAGATGGCAGTGATGATGAAGATGGTGGTGGTGACGTGATGAGGGTGATGGCGGTGATGACGATCACAGTGATGCCTGATGGTGGCGATGATGACGGTGATAGTGATGGTGATGATGGTTACAGTGATGATAATGGTGGGGACGATGAGGAAGATGGTGATGATAGCGACAAGGAAGATGGCCACGGTGAGGATGGTGCTGATGACAGGGATGGCGATGAAGACGATGGTGATGGCGACGAGCCGTGACGATGACGGTGATGGTGGTGGTGGTGAGGACAACGGCGGTGAGGAGGGTGACGGTGAGAGCAGCGATGGTGGCGACGGTGGTGGCAGCTAGTGCTTCCTGCACACTACCGTGTGCTGAGCCCTACTCCAAACGCCTCATATCTACTGTCTCCGTTATCCCCTCAGACACCCTTGGAGGTAGACACTATTACTGTCTTCACCCTACAGCAGGGGAAACTGAGGCACGGAGGAGGGAAATACGTTTCCCACGGTCACACAGACAGTGGAGCCCTGAGTCTTGCCCCCGCCTGTGTCGGCCTCAGGATGGTTTATGGAGGCACCACGCCTGGTGAGAAAGCTCCAGAGATTCCAGCAAGGGTTCTCTGGCAGCTCCTGGGCAAATACTTCTACACGGATGTGCAGGTCAGCACGGCCATGTGCATTTATGTCAGGAATTCAAGCTGTCCCGCCACCGGCTGTGGTGAGATCTCCTGCTGGAATGCTCAGTGCTCTGCTGCTGTAGATGGCAAGCCAGCATGAGTGAGGTGGCTCACAGCCTCCCCCATGATGTCTCCAGAGCTGATCTCACCACAAGAAAACCTCCAGGAAGAGCTTGGGCACATCCATCAACCTCAAGGAAACACCGGGAGGTCACGGGAGAGACCCCTGCTGGTTTAGCAAGAAATACTCCCTCTGATCAGGGGAGACAGGTCCTTCTGTTTGCACAGGGAAGTGGGACTGTTCAAGGCATGTGTCAAAGCTTTCAGCACGTAGTTTTAAGGAGCTGCTGACTGTCCATCCACATGTGACAGGGCACCAGACATTCCAGACAGGGGGTTTACGTTTCCTGATTTCAGACTGTGAGAAGGAACCTGAGGGAGGGACGTGGGGCCAGACCCGCCCCCTAAGCTAACATGGGAGCCCCAATGTCAGGGGCTTGTGCTTGAGAGGCGCTGAGAGCACTCTCAAGTGAGGTCGCCTGGCAGGGAGCGAGACCCTGCCCTGGGAACCTCTGGGGAGACCCCAAGAGTAGGCGTGAGGGCTACAAGCTGAGAGCAGGAGAGACCTTTTTGTGTTTTGTTTTCTTTTTGAGTTGGGGTCTCCCTCTGTGACGCAGGCTGGAGTGCAGTAGCGCAGCTGTAGCTCACGAATGGAGCCTCGACCTCCTGGACTCAGGCCATCCTCCCACCTCAGCCTCCCGAGCAGCTGGAACTACAGGAGTGCACCCTCATGCCCAGCTCGGGAAAGACCCTTTTGGAAGCAGCAAGCCTCTCCACCCCGTGTGCCTGCAGATACCTGGAAAGCTCCGCAGAGACCAACATGATAACACATCTGAGTGTCAGGGGTCTGCATGGAGTTAAGATGTAGAAACCCCACCCACTTTCTTGTTGACTGGAGAAAGCCTGGTGGCTCTGGAGAGGGCAGGGTCAGAGGGGAGGGCTGGGTGCTGGGAGGACCTGGGGGTCCCCGCGCGCCTGTCAGGGCCCACCATAGCCGTGTCCTGCAGAGACCTTCGTAGAAGCCGTCTTCGTCCATGTCTCCGTAGACGTAGAGGTACTTCCCTGCCGTGAGTGGCAGCTCTGCCTCCGGGTTCTCATTGGGCCCGTCGAAGGGGTTGTAACTGGAGGGAAAACGTTCCTTTGTTAGAGGCCAGAGGGCGGCTGCCTGAGCGTCACCCAGAAGGATGAGGAGGGCACATGCCTCTCTCCCGCCACCAACAATGACAGACCCAGGGACAGCCGGCGCGACGTGTTCTCTGCACGCTGGACATTCCAGCACGGCTGCTCACTGGCACGGCACAAGTGGGAATTGAATTCTGAGAGCAAGGCACACACACAGACCCTCTGCACCAGGCAGTGTACTTAGGATCCTGACACAGAGTTCACGCCTGGCTCTTCCAACATAACCACCCATCTCCAAGTTCATGAGCAAATACAAGCGCATGAAGCCTCGGATCTGTCCACACACAACATCGAGCAGAGGTGAAATCGCACCACACACGCTGCTGCTTTTCACTTTGCCATGGACCACGCTACATTCTGCCTCCTGAATGAATGGCCTATCCCATCCTTCTTATTGGCCATGTAGTATTCCAGTGAGCAGGTTCCCGTAGCCCACCAGTTTCCTAGTGCCAGGCACTGCCTGTTCCTCTGAATGTGGGCTGGTGGAATCCATGTTGTGTCAGGTGTCCTTGTACACGTATTGTCGCACGCTTCTACAATCCCTTCCTAATCATAGATCACAGGAAGTGCATGTGTTTTGTGAGAAACATGCAGCTTGTAAAGCTCTCAGGTATGGACTTCCAAAACACTCTGGTCGGGAGAGTCATGTGACCCTTCCCTTTGCAGCCTAGGGGTGTAAGAACATCCACATTCTCAAGGCTTCAACACACTGCAATTAACACGCTTTAAAGTCACCTCCAACTTGAAAAAGCAAAAACAGGAAGCAAACCCAGAAGTTGGAATCTCACAAATAAAATAATTGTAAATGACAGAATCCAAATAATTTAACATAATTTAAAGAGCAAACTCCGATGAATTAGGAGTTTTCTAAGTAACAGTTTAAATCATTTTAAAAAGTAGGAAAGACTTCAATAAAGAAATGAAAATGACATTGTCAATCAGAGAAGACAGCACAGCCAGCTGCACACAGCACCAAGACAGCACAAGCCGGGGCGCGGGGACGTGCGGGCTGTGGCTGGGGATGGACACATGACCGGCCGGCGAGTGGGTTGGCACTCTTGCATCTGGCTGCATCACACTGGCTGTGGGTCAGCCCTGATGGGTGGGAGTCCCCAGGTGTGTAAACCCCAGG
Source organism: Cephalopachus bancanus (assembly GCA_027257055.1). Classification (NCBI taxonomy): domain Eukaryota; kingdom Metazoa; phylum Chordata; class Mammalia; order Primates; family Tarsiidae; genus Cephalopachus; species Cephalopachus bancanus. The sequence continues at coordinate 3,446,678 of JAPVLO010000269.1, forward strand.
AGTGTGAGTCCCCAGGTGTGCAAATCTTCAGGTGTGTGAGTCCCCAGGTGTGTAAAAAACCCAGGTATGCAAGTCCCCAGGTGTGTGAGTTTTTAGGTATGAGTCCCCAGGTATGTATGACCCCAGGTGTGCAAGTCCCCAGGTAAGCAAACCCCCAGGTATGCAGGTCCCAAAGTGTGAGTCCCAGGTGTATGAATCTCCAGGTGTGCAAGTCCCTAGTGTATGAGTCCCCAGGTATGTTAGTCCCCAAGTGTGTAAACTCCCAGGTGTGAGTCCCCAGGTGTGTAAACCCCCAGGTGTGTAAACCCCCAGGTGTGCAAGTCTTTAGGTGTGTGAGTCCCCAGGTGTGTAAACCCCCAGGTGTGCAAATCTCCAGGTGTGTGAGTTCCTGGGTGTGTGAGTCTCCAGGTATGGAAACTCCTAGGTGTGGAAACTCCCAGGTATGTTAGTTCCCTGGTGTGTTAACCCCAGTTGTGTAAATCCCCCAGGTATGCACACCCCCAGGTGTGTGCACACCAAGATGCCTCCCTTGGATAAGCCTTGCCCACCACAGTGGCAGGAGGTGAGCCAGCAGGCATATGGAGGTGGGAGTCTCACGTGGTAGCTCTGCCAGGCCCAGCCACCCCCGGGAAGGGCGGGTGTGCGGCTCCCCAGGGCCCGGCACCAATGGGGCTCTCCCTCTTTGACTTTCTTTTTGAGTTGGAGTCTCACTCTGTCGCCCAGACTGGAGGGCAGTAGCCGCTCCGGCCACCGCGGCCTCGACCTGCTGGGCTCCGGCGATCCTTCCGCCTCAGCCTTCCAAGTAGCCGGAATTACAGGCGTGCACTACCATGCCCGGCTGATTTTTTGATTTATTGTAGAGATGAGGTCTCACTGCCCAGGCGGGTCTCGAACCCGCGGGCTCAGGCAATCCACTCATCTCAGCCTCCCAAAGGTGCGGGATGACAGGCTGAGCCACCGAGCCTGGCACCCTCTTTGACTTTTATTTGCCACCCGGTGTGGGTTGAGTTGTGTCCCCAGAAAGGCATATTCATGTCTCAACCTGTTCCTGTGAATGTGGCCTGGGTGGAAATAGGGTCTTGGCAAATTGGACCGAGGGCTTAGGCTAAAGTTACCCTGGAGTAGGGCGGACCCCTGTGCAAGGGACTAGTATTCCCAGAAGAGGACTGGAGGTGCGTGGGGACATGCAGGGGCCTCGGGCCGGAGGCAGGGACAGGCGCCCTGTGGCCACCGGCCAGGAAAGGCCTGGGCCCCGACCTGGAAGGGATGGGAGCTCCGCCAACACCGGGATCCCGGCCTCCCTGCCTCCAGAACCGGGAGAAAATGAGTCTCGCTGAAGCTGCCTGGTGTGTGACCAGTTGTCACAGCAGCCCCGGGAAGCCAGTGTCCCCTAGCTCCGCCCACCTGAATCCTCTCCCTCCATGACCCCGAAAGGCCCAGCTCCCCTCAGAGCCACGAGAGGGCCGGCTCAGCTCCAGGAGTGCCCAGCCCCGCCCCCCTCCCTGACCAGATCTCCCACCCCCTTCCCCCATAGCCTCCCCAGCCCCACCCTCCCCAGACCAGCCTGCTCCTCCTCCTCAGCCTCCTCCCCTCCTCCCCAACCCTCCCTCACTCCCCAGTCCACCCCGTCCCCTCTCCACTCACCTGTATCGGGCCACGCACAGGTGCACCTTCCCCGAGTATCTCTGCCTGGGGGTGCTAGAATTCCGTTCATTCTCCATCTGTGGGAGGACAGGACCGGGTCACCGGAGCTGGAGGGGCCGCATTGCAGCCTGTGGCCACGGGAAGGCCAGGCACTATCCCCTGGCCTCAGGCAGCTCAGCCTCAGACAGGGACCTCCCCAGGGTCACCCGCCCCTTCAGCTGTGTGGGAGTCAGACCCCTGCCATAGGCCACAAAGAGACTCCACAAGGAGACCAGAGGACAGGGCCTTGCCGCCCCAACCTGATTCAAGCCTGGGCCTCTCCAGCCTCCTGGGAAGCAGTAGCCTGCTGCCCTGGGCACTCAGCCCTGCTGGACTCGGTCTGCAGAGGGCACCAGCCTCCTACCCCGAGGCGCCCGGTGCCTTGGAGGGCTGCGGGGAGAGGCAGCGTGAGGAGCTCTGTCCCCCAGGTCCCCCTGCTGTCTCTGGATCTGCAGAGGGAGGACTCCACCACGGTGTTTCCTACCAGTCTCAGGTGGGGGGGTGTCGTCTCCTCTCCTGGGTGGGACTGGGACAGAGTCATAGCAGGTGGGACCCCCAGGACCTTTCTCTTGTCCCTCGACACTCCCCGCATCGAAGCCAGATTGATCTTTTATTCTTTTATCTATTATTTTTCAGAGACAGGATCTCGCTATGTCGCCCAGGCTAGAGTGTAGTGGCGCAATCATCATTCACTGCAGCCTCCAATTCCTGGGCTCAAACAATCCTCCCGCCTCAGCGTCCTGAGTAGCTGGGACTACAGGTGCATGCCACCAAACCTGGCTTTTTTCTATATAGGTTTTCTTTTCTTTTTTCTTTTTTTAGTTTTTGTAGGGTTAGGGTCTCCTACAAAATGTTGCCCAGGCTGGTCTCGACCTCCGAACCTCAAGCAGTCCTCCCATCTCGGCCTCTCATTAACACCTGCTGGCATTACAGGCATGAATGGCCACACCTGGGTGAAGGAGTCTTTTTAAACAGAAATGAGACCGTGTCACTCCCTGCCTTAAACCTTTCAGCTGCTTCCCACTGGACTCGGACGACAGCCGAAGCCTGTCCTCAGCACATGGCCTCAGCCCCCGCACCCCTCTCCAGCCACACGGCTCCTTCCGGGAGCTTCTCATCAATACAACAGGACAAAAGAGGCCGGTGGCCCTTCTGAGGCCACCCTCCATGGCCCTGACAGGCCCTGTCTGCCTCCTCCTGTGCATACGGCCCTGCTGTGCCAGCTCCAGGATACCAGCTAGGATTCGGTGTTCTAAATGTCGACTTGTCCACAGTCGGCCCCTCCCCCTCTAGAACGGAAATCCAGCATGTCTGCTCATGGGGTCCCCCGCTCCCGGCACAGGGGTCGATAAAGACCAGGGGGAGAAAGGAGGATGACGGAGAGAGGATGAAGAGGAGGAAGATGGGAAGGATGGGGGGGACGGAGAGGAGGACGAGGAGGAGGTCGGGGAGGAAGACGGAAGGTCGGCCAACGTCCACACCAGACACAAACGACGCCGCAGGCCCGGCGGCCCGGCCAGGACGGGACTCACGTCTGGCTCAAATCTGCATCTCGGGCTACCGGATCTGGACAGAAGGGTGGGCTTGGCGGGCAGAGGCCCCGGCGTGTCCCCGGGGAATGGGTGGGGCCGGATATAGTCACCAACCGCAGAGCAGCCTCCGACAGCGCTCTCCGGACCTGGCCACGACATTGAGACAGGTTGAGAAAAGATGCGCGTGAGACAACAGTGCGCTGGCCACGTGCCTTCCCAGCGCTCGTCCCCGCGCAGGCCTCAGCCTCTGCTTCACCGCTGGGGTCCGTCCACCCATCCCCACTCAGTCCACACAGGCCGTCTGGCCCCGCCCCAGCTCTGCGCCCGGCCAGCCAGCAGAGTCCACCTCGGCTGCACTGACCATCTGGCAGCACGTGATAAGGGACAGTCCAGCAGAGGGAACTTAATGGGAGGCACTAACGGAGGCTCTTCCCTTCCTCAGCTTAAAATTGAGCGGCTGTGACGCCTGGCAAGTCATCTTAGAACAGAGCTGCTTGGAGAAAAAGGGCCCTAGATGGACAGGGAGAAACTGGGTCCTGGTGGCAGGATTGGAGCCCCTGGAACAAGCCCCACCTGAAGCCAAAGACTAGCACTTTCCCTACTCCAGAGGGCAGATAAACTCCTTGCTCACACCAGTTTAGGCTGGCTTTGCCATTCCCTAGGATCAGAAGTGCCCCAACTGGCCCAAGGGGCAGGTCTGTAGCTGAACAACCCTCTTGAGAAAGACCTGCAGGGACAAGGGTCGCTGTCTTCCCTCTTCTCCTTATGGACGTGGGGGCTGCCAGCCCATCCTGGCTGCCTGGAGGGAGCACTGAGCATGCTGATTAGGGCTGGCCTGAACCGTCAGGTCACCGCCAGGGCTGGACGGGAAATCTGGAAGCAGCTATGTCCCCTGGGCTCTGTGTTCCCATGGAATGATGGCCTCTGTGTCGCCAACCTCTCTACAGCTGTCCCACCTGACGGCTGTCTCCCTGGGGAATCTGAACAGTTGAGTCCAAATCAAAGATGTAAATGGACTTGAAATAGCGGAGCTGGGCTCCAGCAAAGGTGCTCCCGGAGCTACTCACTGTGCGTGGAGACAACCCTGCACGAGACCCCATGGGAACAGTGGCCAGGAAGGCAGGGTCTGTGTCTCCCCCTCCCCACAGCAGGGCGGCATCCGGCAGGTGCCAAGTCCATGTCTCTCCCGGAAGCCGCGGGGGGAACCACCTGGCCCATTTCAGCCACGCTTCTGCCTCACGTGATGGCAGGGGAACATCCCAGAGGGAAAAGGTGCTGTCCTACAGCCCTCCAGAGGGCTGGCAGTGTAGGGCTGTCCCCAGCCTGAGACAGACACGCGAACACGTGGCTCAGCCAAGACTGTCGAATTAGCACTATCCCAATAGCAAAAGCAGAACCAGCCACGCCTCCTATTGCAAGTGGACTGGATAAAGAACATGTACGTATACGCGACGGAATATTATGCAGTCATAAAGACAAAATTATGAACTTCACAGCAACTTAGATGGACTTAGAGTCTGTAAAACTCAGTCATCTATCACAGAAACAAAGAACTGGGTACCACATGTTCTCATTCATTAGCGGACCCTGAACAATGATCATAATACTGTAAGAAAGGGATTGGCGCCGGGCTCGGTGGCTCAGCCTGTAATCCCGCGCCTTTGGGAGGCTGAGGTGAGTGGATCGCCTGAGCCTGCGGGTTCGAGACCCGCTTGGGCAACTTGGCGAGACCTTATCTCTACAATAAATCAAAAATTAGCCGGGCATGGTAGCGTGCGCCTGTAATTCCGGCTGCTCAGAAGGCTGAGGCGGAAGGATCGCTGGAGCCCAGTGGGTCGAGGCTGCGGTGGCCGGGAGCGGCCACTGCACTCCAGTCCAGTCTGGGCGACAGAGTGAGACTCCAACTCAAAAAAAAAGAAAGGGATTGGCAAGAGTGGAAAACTGCCAGGGGAAGGAGGGAGGACACATTTCATCAATAAGGGTACCTAATCCCAAACCAGGTGAAGTAGGGACCAAAGGGAGGCCCAAACCTCACCTGTACGAAGACTACTTGTCTACCTAACCCTGAATTGTACCTCACATCTCTAAAGTAAAATTTTAAAAATAAAGTTAAAAAAGACTATTGAAAGCGTCAGGATGCGGGCCTGTTTGTTACAGCAGCAGAATTTGGCCCTATCTGCCTGGTGCCCCAGGGACCAGCGTGGGTGGCACAGCTGACGGAAGTGGACCAACGCGGAGTCCCTTGGGCCCACAGGTGACTTGCGCAAACCTGGCTTTCTAAAGAAGAGTCGTTTAACCAGTGTGGCATTCTACTTGGTGAGGACAAGACACACACAGGACAAGACACGCTATGCCTGCAGGAGGGTGGCTCCCACACGCCCAGACACGAGCATGGCCCTCCCATGTGCTCAGGCTCTCCAAAACACGGCTGCTCGTCCCAGATCACTGATGTCATCTGCCATCACACAAGCGAAACAAGCCCAGCCCTGGACGGGAGCCTGACCGCGTGGGGATGGGCTGGAGCCACATGCCTCCAACCAGCTGCCTTCCCAGGAAGCTTCCTGGGAAAACTGTGTCCGCATGTGATGTCTGCTTTGCATGCTGACCAAGAGGTCACAGGAGCCTCTTTATATAGCATGCATGTCCCCACGGGGACTCATGCTGTCACCCACCTCAACTGCACCAGCCCCAGCCTCGGGCAGGAGCCTTCGGTGCGAGGTCTGTGAGCAGCAGTGTGTGTGCCAGGGTCTCTGCTCTAACTAACTTGTGGCTAGCTCCGTGTGTTCCCAACACCCTTGCTCTCAGAACAGTGGACAAGGAAGATCTGTGATGGATATCTCTATGGTGTTATCAATCAGAATCCCTTTTATAATAATACCGACAAATATTTTCTAGCCCATTTTATTTTACAAAGCACCTTCCAATTAAAAAAAAAAAAAGAACATACTAGGGGAACACTCAAGAAACCTGGAATAGGCTTTTGGAGGGTGGAGCCCCTGAGGCACAGGCCTCTCCCACTAGGTAAGTGTCCAGGAGCCCATTGGTGGCAGTGGACGGGCTAGCGTTGTGTGAGAGGCTGCGTTGTGGAAGAAACGTCCTGGGTTGTGACAAACAGGTGACTGGTTCTTGCACCATGACAACACACCCGCCCACACCGTGCTGAGTCTTCAGCCATTTTTGACCAGAAACAGCATGAGCCCCGTGACCCACCCTTCCCTCTTCACTTGATCGCGCCTCGAGTGGCTTTTTTTCTTTTGCCTAGATGCACAAGGGAAGGTCTCAAAGGGAAATGTTTTGTCGATGTGGAAGATGTGAAACAAAAACAGCAGGAGCACTAGAAGGCCAAAATGGACGAGTTCGGAAACTGTTTTGAGCGGTGGAGAAAGCGTCTCGATGGGAGTCTTGCATCCAACGGAGAGGACTTAGAAGGAGACTGAAGTTGAAACAGAGAGGAATCAATACACAGTTTTTTTATGAATAAACTCTGGCTTTCTGGGACCCCCCTCGTATGCAGAATGGAAAATCACGCAGCCATGAGAAGGAAAGATGCCACTTGCAACAGCATGGGTGAGCTGGGGATATCGTAGTCAGTGAAATAAGCCAGACGCAGAGAGGGAGGTACCGTGTGACCTCACTTCTGTGTGGAACCTGGAGAGTTGGCCTCACAGAGACAGCAGAAGGGAACCGGGATATGGGCAGGCATCGGTCTGGGGTACGAGATGCTATGTGCTGGGCGCTAAGGGACAGGGGTGGGCAAAGCTGACGCCACCGCCTGGTAGACCTCAAATCTGCTAAGGAGATAGAGCCTGTGTCCTCGCCACCAAAAGAAAAAGCCCCCAGAGGGGCGTGATGGAGGTGTGGATGAGCCAGGCTGTGGCGATCATGCCACAGGTGACAGACACCTGCGCCAAGTCACCAAGCTGGACACCTCAAGGAGACGCCACTCTTGACAGTCAGCGATCCCTCCACGTGGGAAAAGATACGCAAAAATGAACAAACACACCAGAAGAGGAAGAGAAAAAGAACAAGGAAAGATGGTGCCCAGCAGCAGCCGGAAGAGGAACCTTCGCCATTTGCAGGAGAGGCGTGGGTCATGGGTAGCGCAGTGGCCCTCTGCCGGCGCAGGTCCCGGGCAGCCGTAAGCCATGCACAGAGGACAGGGCCATGGGGGCAGCCATGCCAACAGGGACCTGAGTAAGGCGACAATTGAGCGAGCGACCCAGGCTCATGAGGACAGCGCCTCTCCCCAGGGGGTTGATGTGCAGAAGCTGCAGTCGAGAATGGCACCTCTGTCATGCGGCTTCTCGTTTCTAGTCGTGTTCCTGTTCCATCTCCGTTAATCAGATCCCTTTCCAGATCACTCCCAGGTAGGCTCCCACCAGAGCTTTTGAGGGTGTTACTCCCACGCACGCCCTGCAGAATGGGCTCACCTGGCTGGCTGGGCGGGTCTGCGGCCAGGTCAGCTGGGGCTGGTGTCTGGGCACAGCTTCTAAAACGCTCCCTACTGCCCTGAAATGTCCCCTACCAGACAAAGGCATCTGTGGGCCAAGACTGTGCAAACCACATGGCATGCGCAAATGCCCGTTCCCCTCTGGGATGTGGACAGAAGGCCACCTTGTCACTGTCTCTGGATGGAAAGTCACCTCGTCACCATCTCTGGATGGAAGAGCACCTCGTCACTGTCTCTGGATGGAAGGCTACCTCATCACCATCTCTGGACGGAAGGCCACCTAGTCACCATCTCTGGACTGAAGGCTACCTTGTCACCATCGCTGGAGGGAAGACTACCTCATCACCATCTCTGGACGGAAGGCCACCTCCTCACCATTTCTGGATGGAAGGCTACCTTATCACTGTCTCTGCCTGGAAGGCCACCTTGTCACTATCTCTGGATGGAAGGCCACCTCGCCACCATCTCTGGAGGGAAAGCCAGCTCATCGCTATCCCTGGAGAGAAGGCCACCTCATCACCATCCCTGGAGGGAAGGCCACTTCGTCACAGTCCCTGGACGGAAGACCACCTCGTCACCATCTCTGGAGGGACCCCACCTCGTCACTCTCTCTGGATGGAAGGCCACCTCATCTCCATCTCTGGAGGGAAGACCACCTCATCACTATCTCTGGACAGACCCCACCTCATCACAATCTCTGAATGGAAGGCCACCTTGTCACTGTCTCTGGATAGAAGGCCACCTCGTCACCATCTCTGGACGAAAGGCTGCCTCTCACTGTCTACTTGTCCACTCTCTGCTCGTCCTTCCCTGCCCACTACTGGAGGCTCCGTGTGGGGCTTGTCTCTGTGGTGGGCACCCGGCCCATGTTCTGGCCGTGTAAAATACCTGGTCAGTGTGGGGAAACACCTAGGTCCTCACCCCTCTGTCTGTTTTCCACGGCCACTGCCCCCGCCTTGCATCATCCCTGATGCATCCACCGAAAGGAAGGATGTGGGAGGAGGGGAGCGGCAGACGGTTTCCATCACGACTAGGAGCATCACCTTGTTTTAACAATAGAAAGTGCCAAAGCACCAGGCGTATGCTCTGATAAGAGGTAGGAGAAGCTTGGAAATCCCCTCTCACGGGATTCCAAGTGAGGCTGTCACACTCACCTCCTCTATTTTTTAAAAATCAACTTTTAAACCGGTAACCGGCCTGGGTGTGAGCTGTTTATCCTGCGTGCATCCTGGGAACCTTCGGCAAGGACGTGGCAGTGCCACTGAGGTCTGAGGAACCATGCCTGTGGCCCTTTCACCTGTAGCCAAGACTGAGCCCCCTCATCTCACATACACAGGAGGAGTTGGCCTCCTAACAGGACTGTGACGGGCAGGCTTGGGGTCAGTGCCACCCGTTGGAGCTCCAAGCTCATCCCCAGGTCACCTGCAGGTCCCCAAGACGAGAAGAAGGTAAAACAAGGAATGCAGAGAAGCGAGCTGTGCAGAGTGTGTGTGTATGAGGGGGCTGCCCCTAAATTCTCCCCCAGTTGTTGCCAGTGTAGACTCCACAGCCAGGGTCTGAGTTCAAATCCCAGCCGGGCCCTTTATCAGCTGTAGGATCCACGCCAGCACCTCGGTTCTCCTTGTCTGTCAAACGGGCCTAAGAATCGCCTACCCGACGGCATCTGTGGGTACCAGGCAGCACTGAGGACGCGCAGCATGGCCCACACGTGTGAGCAGCCCTGTTCTTCTCCTGAGCCTGTCCTCAGGTCAGCCACCCCCTGCACTGCCACATGGGAGGCCACCCTTCCCCCCAGCCAAGGGCGGGGAGGCACTCACCTTTGCTGATGGAGGGAGCTAGGCCATTCACGAGCTGCGGGAGAGGCTTGCCGGGGGCCGGGGAGCCAGCCAGGGGGGCCACCACGCTGCTCCCCAGAAGGTCAATCTTCCCCGCGTGCTGCCGGAACTTGTCCAGGTCCCGGGACAGCAGGCTGAACTGCTCACTCTGAGTCCGGCATTTCTCTTCCAGCTCGCGGACCTTGGACTGCATGGCAGAGGCAGGACATGGATCAGCGGCAGCATGTGATGGGCCCGGGTGTGTCTGTGTACTTCTGTGTGTTGTATGTGTGTGCATGAGTGTGTTGTGTGTGAGTGTGTGTGTGTGCATAACCACGCGTGTTGTGTTGGGAGAGTGTGCACTTGCCTGCGTGTTGCGTGCACGGTGGGGGTTGCCCCCCGCATCCCAGGAGCGGCGTCTGGTAAGCCCGGCCCCCCATGCAGCCTGGCTGTTGACCCATGTGTGAAACTACAGGTGCCAGATGATGTGCTCCCATGCCACTACCAGCAGGCCACAGCCGTTCTGGGCGACGTGGGCAGCTGGGCCCTGTGTGGTCAGCCTGCTGGCTGGCGCTGCTGGGTCCCAGGGCCCTGCCCAGGGGCTGGCCCTCCCCAGCATGTACCTCACAGAGGCCCCTGTCCCGAGCACTGCAGGACCCCAGAGAACACAGCTGTGAGCATGAGAGGGGATTTCTAGCTGCTGGATTTGGTAGAAAGATGCAGCATCTGCCGGCAGCCCCACGTCTTGAGAGCCCAGGGAATGGCACACATCGCTCTTGGCACCCGACATGGGCAGCTTCCTCCTCCCCCAGGACTCAGGGCCATGTCAGCCACTGCCTCCCAAGAGGTGCCCGCAGGAGGGTCTACCCGGGGTCCACCCTGCGTCCCTCCACCTGCTCACTGCCTCCTGACTGTCTCCTGTTTCTTGTCTCTGCCACAACACTGTCAGCTGCTCTCTGGCTCACTGACACACCTGCCACTCTTAGCATCACACAGGCACCCAGCAGGCGCTCAATAAATGCGCCACCAGGGAGCCTCGAGGAGCCCTGCTGCAGGGAGCAGGTTCCTTGAGGCACAGGCTCACTGGGTCTGCAGGCCCATGCTCCCTCCCCCAGGGTGCTGGAACCCTGTTCATGGGATGGTCACTTCTGTGTCCGCCCTGGCTCCCCGGAAGCGTTGGCTCCAGAGAGCAGGGCTGATGGCTGCTGGGCCTGGCTCTCCGGACGCCTGGTGCCTGCAGGGTGAGAGAGCACGGGTTGTCCTGACTCCAGAGGCCCCAGGCCCGCCTGACTGAGGGCTGAGCCATAGACACCCCCAGCTTCCTTTCTCCCCCTCCTTCCTCTCCTCCCCTTCTCCCCCCATCCCCCTCCACAGGCACTGGGCTTCTCAGCACTATTCATGTCTGAGATCACAGATTTCTAAAAATAGCCCCTAACAGGTCCCAAGCCTATGATTAATTTCTTCCATTCATTAAACAAATCAGCAGTATTCTTCTTTTAACAGCTGGATGGGCTTGGCCGAGTGAGCCGTGTCTACAGACGAGACAGACGAGGCGTAGACCTAAACCCGGGGGCTGGGACCCAGCGGGCTGTGGACACAACTGAGGGATTCGTGCCGGGACAGCCCAGTCCCACTAGCGGGGTCTGCACGCAGGAAGGTGGCTTCGGCTCCCTCAAGGCCACAGCTCCACTGGCTTGGCCCTCAAGGTGCAGCCACGGCCCTGCAGGGCGCACGGGTCCCAGCCACGGAACGGCTGCCAAACGCTTGCCTGGGCCAGGAAAGCCCAAGGGACCCAAGCTCCCTGCATCAGCAGGACAAACCTCTAGGTTTCTGTGGATACACGTGAGGCTCCTGGATGGGGCAGTGGTGGCGGGGGGTGCAGGAAAGAGCTTTGTAACAGGGACACATTCATCCCAAAGTAGAACAACACACAGGCACCCTCACAGCACATGTCACCGGGGACCCACGGGTGTGTGTGAACATCTGTGCCCACAAACCCATGATCCAGGGCCCTGAGGCTGGACTCTCCATGGTCTCTCTGGCACCCATCTCTGGGTCTTTCCATCCAGGACCCAACTCAGACCAACCTGTGTCTTGAACCCAGACCCTTCCTTGCAGGACCTGGAGGGAGGAAGTCATGTGACCTCAGGGGACTCCATTTCATAGTTTATAAAATAGGGGTGGGACAGGCACGGGGGCATATGCCAATAATCCCAGCACTTTGGGAGGTTGAGGTGGGAGGATCACTTGGGGCCAGGAGTTCAAGACGAGCCCAGATGACAAAATGAGACCCAATCTCTACAAAAATAAAATAAGTAGCCTGATGGTACATCTATACCTCCAGGCACTCGGGAGCCAGAGAAAGGAGGGTCTCTTGAGCCCAGGAGGTGGAGGCTACGGTGAGCTATGATCAGACCACAGCACTCCAGCCTGGGCAACAAAGTGAAACCCCATCTCTACAAAATATTGCACAATTAGCTGGCTGTGGTGGCTCATGCCTGTGATTCTATCACTTCAGGAAGCTGAGGTGGGAGGATCACTTGAGTCCAGGAGTTCAAGACTGGCCTGGGCAACATAGTGAGACCCAGTTTCGACAAATAATTTCTAATATATAAGTAAACAATGGGAGTCAACCCATTCTAGATTCCCGGTGGCCAAATGTGAGTGCAGGGGACCCCACAAACAGATGCTACGATCTCTCACCCTCTGTGACCAAGACTCAACACGGACAGAGGCTGACAAAAAAAGTGACTTGGACCTCAGTCCCACTTAGCCGACTAAATTCTCCCATGGGTGGCATGTGACGGCGAGCATGGACGTGTCTGGGGTCTGACAGGCACACAGGGATTCCCTACTTTCTATCACCAGCAGGGAAACTGAGGGACTCTCGACCTCCTCCATGGTGCTCGAATTTAAGGAACGGCACACACTGGTGGTTCAATGCTAGTCCCTGCTCCGGGCACTGCCTGCAACTGCCGTGCACACAGAAGCACTGTGACCGCAGTTGAGCGGGCCCTGAACAGGGATCTCGACAAGTCAGTTCCCTGTGTTCTAGAGCCTCTGCAGGACCCCACGATTTTGGTGTCTCAGCCAACCCTGTGGCCAAGGTAAAGGGGCTGGATGGGCTTTCAGGTTTCAAGATCTGAGCCATGGATCAGCTTCGACTTCCCCAGGAGCCCACTCCTGAAAGCAGGTCCTCCTTCCAGTGACCAGCCTTGCTGATTCTCTCAACAGCTTCTCAAATATCCACACATAGATACCCCTGGAGGGCTGAAAGCATGGACTTCTGGGACCTTCCCAGAGGCTCTGACTCTGCTGGACTGGGGACCCCACTTGGAGAGTCACTTGTCTAGAAGTGAGAAAAGCCATTGGCTCTACATTGGGTTTGTCATCCAACTCAGAGTTCTGGAAAACTCTCCGAGCCCTGTTCTGAGGGACGACCCGCCTTCCCCTTGACCTGAGTGGAGTCTGCCAGCAGAGAAACAAAAGGTGACCTCCTCCTTGCCTGTTGGAAGGACCTCACTGCTGCACAAGGCAGATGCAGAACAGAAAGGTATGGCACGGGGGTGACGCTCAGGTGCGACACAGGTGTCATGCTCAGGTATGATGCTCAGTGTGACACTCAGGTGTGACACTCAGGCATGACAGGTGTGACACAGACATGATGCTCTGGTGTGACATGGTGTAATATCCAGGCATGACACTCAGGTGTGATGCTCAGGTGTGACACTCAGCCGTGACACTCAAGTGACACAGGTTTGAAACTCAGGTGTGACAGGTGTGATGCTCAGGTGTGATGCTCATGTGTGACAGGTGTGTCATGGTGTAATACTTAGGTGTGACACTCAGGCATGACACAGCTGTGATGTTCAGGAGTGACACTCACATGTGACACTCAGGTGACACCGGTGTGGCATGCAGATGTGACACAGGTGTGATACAGGTGGGACACTCAGGTGTGACACTCAGGCATGACACAGATGTGACACAGGTGCGATACTCAGGTGTGACACTCAGGTATGACTCTCAGGTATGACACTCCAGTGTGATGCTCAGATGTGACACGGGTGTGATGCTCAGGTGTGATGCTCAGGCGTAACACTCAGGTGTGACACAGGTGTGGTGTGACACCCAGGTGTGACACAGTGTGACACTCAAGTGTGACACAGGTATAATGCTTAGATGTGACACTCAAGTGTGACACAGGTGTGACACAGGTATGATGCTCAGGTGTAACACTCGGGGGTAAGACTCAGGTGAGAGGTTTGAACTCTGATGACCACATAACCAAATTCTGGGCTGTCCGCCAGGCTCTCTGGACCCCGTGGCTGGCCCAAGGGTAGAATCAGCCCTAACGATTCCTCTGATTTCTCTTCCCTGGGGTCATCTGAACTCACAGGACTCTCAGCCTGATGGTCACAGCCTCGACAGGAAGCCAGGAGCCACGAACTGGGCCTGCTCAGCTCTCCGGAGACTCTCCCTTTGCATCCCAATGCTCAGATGACGGTGGCCCCCCCGGGGCTTCTAAAGGTAGCTCCTTGGCTCCTGGATGGGGACCCCGCTCCCCCGGGCCCCTAAGGCTGCAGCCCAGGGAAAAGGAGACTGAGCAGGCCCAGGGACTCGTGGCTGCGTCCACACACGGGAAGGCACCACCAGCGGGCGGGCGGGACACACCACTCCGGGATACCTGCATGCTGTCCAGGGTGTTCTGGGTGAGAGCCAGGCAAGACAGTCACAGAAAGACGATATCAGTGACAGCACACACGGCCCTCTGCGCACCCACACGCCTCCTCCACTCTCCAGACCACGCACGTGGCGCGGCGGCCACCAGCACACACCACCCACGCATGGGCCAGACCCCAGTGGGCATCACAGACAGCCCCTTGAAGGGTGACTGGCACTCGCAGACAGCCCCGTCAACAGGCTCAGGGCAATCGGAGGACAGAACCTGCTCCTCCAGCCAGAGACTATACAAGTTAAAGTTGGCAGGCCAGGGCTGGGATCCTTTTCCAGGGAGGTGCACAGCTGTCCCGAGGGCACGTCCACACTCCCAGTGACGTCCTTCTGTTGGTCATCCACCACACTCCTCCCTCCAGACAGCCATTAATGAATGGATGCTTTCAAAAGTCCATTTGAATACATATGATGGTAGTGAAACCTCTTCCTTGGGAGGAAGTGGTTTTAAAAAGCAATGCAAGCCGGGCTCGGTGGCTCAGCCTGTAATCCCGTGCTTTGGGAGGCTGAGGTGAGTGGATTGCCTGAGCCCGTGGGTTTGAGACCCGCCTGGGCAACTTGGCAAGACCTCATCTCTACAATAAATCAAAAACTAGCTGGGCGTGGTCATGCACGCCTGTAGTTCCAGCTACTTGGAAGGCTGAGGCGGAAGGATCACCGGAGCCCAGCAGGTCGAGGCTGCGGCGGCCGGGAACGGCCACTGCACTCCAGTCTGGGTGACAAGAGTGAGACTCCAACTCAAAAAAAAGGGCAATGCAAGAGATGCATGCACGTGTTCTGCATTCAGCAGTTGCTGTTGCCCTGGGGTCAGGACCAGGTTGTCCTAAGAGAGACAACCCCACCCGGCCTGTGGAGAACTGACCCCTACTCATGGGGCATGCCCAGGAGGATGCTATGCGGGCCAATCCACACTCCTGCTCGAGGAGTCGCGAGTAGCATGACTGTTGTCTTTGGCAGGTGGAGGGCTGGGGCTCCCTGCAGCCTTTCTGTGTTACGGAGGCCTCCAGAGGCCCTGAGAGTGCCTGCCTATCCACTCACACCCAGGAGACTGATCTGGGGTCAGTCTCGAACCGAGGGCCAGGGTCGGTCACTCTCGAAACACCACCCCCGCTGGTGGGACGTGGTGGCCGTTTCCCTTCCAAACCCCCCTATCAGGGCCAATAAGAAAGGTCTCTGGGAGGTGCAGGAAGGCCACCCGCACAGCGTTGGCAGGGACTGTGCCCAGGGACGTGCCCAGGGACACGCTGGACACTCTGACTCCCGGGGCCTCCTTCCTCCCGGGGGAGCATCAGACCTTAAAAAAGAACCCAGGCATTCACAGAGGGCCGGGTTTGCTCGGAAGGGCCCGCCTGCCTGTTCTCCTCGGGGAAATCACCCCCTGCCCCTGCCTGCAGATGGGCCTGGCTCCTGGTTTCCACCCACATCTGAGACACGCAGTTCTGACCCTGGCTGTGTGACCAAGGAAAAATTGCCTCACCTCTCCGTGTCTCAGATTCCCCCAGTGTAGACACAGAACTCATCATGGTCCCTATGGCACGGGTTGCTTGTGAGGATGACATGAGGACATGCTTGAACAGCACGTAGCGACCAGCATGCAGTAGACACTTAATAAACGTTCCCTGCTCTCTCTAGCGGACCTGAGTGCCCTGGCCCCAGCCCCACCCCCGGGGGGAAGCAGGCGCACTCCTTACCTCTAGCAGCTGCACCGCCCCCTCATGCTCACGCTTTGCCTCCACCTGAGCCTTTTCCAGGATGAAAAAACAAAGAGTCAGCATTTAAGGGGAAGGAGGACCCCACGGTGTCAGACTCACGGGGGTGGGGCTTTCATTCCCGTTCCCCTACAAAGCCCCTAAATGCTAAGAGTCTCCTGGTCTAGAGGGAAGGGATGCGGGCTGGTCTTGAACGTGCTCCCTAGCCCGAGGCCGGGGCACCAGGTCGGGGTCTGAGTCCACTTCCAGAAAGGGGTCCCATGCAGAAAACCTGCCCAGAGCCTCGACGGCACCTTTGTCCCCTCGTGTGTCCGTAACTGAAACCGGCTTCACAAAGTTCAGGAGAGGCCGCCGGGTCAGGATGGCACCAGGGGCCATGCTCACTGAGCTCCAACTCCGCAGTGCCTGTCACCGTGTCTGCCCTTTTCCTGGCCCTTCCTTTTTGGTGTGTCCCAGTCCTGGGGCTTTCAGCAAGACTCATGAGCGCATTCCCTTCTTGAAGAACCACAGGCTGTGGGTCCTGCCAGCCCCTTGATGGTGGCCAGGGTCTAACGTGGAAGGTGTCAGCAGCGATAGTCATCAGGGACCCTTTCCGCCCCTATCTTGCCAGTCGTGTCACCTCCCCTGTTGCGCCTGGGGATGGCAGCGGCCACAGCGGTGCTGGAGATGGTCTCGAATGCCTTTCGACTCTGACGCCGCTCAGACCAGCGACCTGGGACCCCCACCGGAGGCTGCCTAGGCAGGAAGGTCATCTGATGCCTCCGACTTTGACCCCCCCACACCAAATCACCCTTAAAAACCCCGGCCTCCGAATTCTCTGGGAGGCGGCTTTGGGAAGTCTCTTCTGTGCTCCCACTCAGTGGCTTCACGACATTAAACTCTTTCTCCACTGTGACACACGCTGTCCTGGCCCCGGCATTTCTGGGCAGCGAGGTGGAGGGTAGGGGGCAGGGGAACCCGGAGGTTGTAACTGACAGCCCTGGAGCCAAAGCATCACCCTGCGAGTCTGACAGTCATGTAGCCAGGCCCTCCTGTGATCCCAGGCCCTGGGAGAGGCACGGGGACGGGTCCTGAACGCTCTCAGGCTCAGGGCCTCCACTGTGGGGGGAGGCAGGGCGCCCTCTTCAGAGACCAGGAGCGAAACCCTCTGCCCCGCAGAGCAGGACGCTTCACAAGTTTCCCTGAAGACATTTCTCAGGGCGGCTTCTGGTGGGAGCCGGAGGGAAGAGTCACACAAAACCGAAAGGCAACTCCGTTGGTTCTTGTCCTCCGTGACCCAGTTCTAGTATCATGATGACAGCGAGTGCCTATCGTGTTTGCCAGCCGGGCACCGATGTCCTCCCCTCCAGGGAAGAGCCCCTGATGTTGTGGGGATCTACCCCCCATGCTGAGTACAGACCCAGACTCTCGGCGACTGGTGAACTGGCTGGCACATGGCCCGATGAGGGCCATGAGCCTTGGCCTGGAATGGGAGAGAGGAAGGCTCTGCTCCCACTGGCCTCAGACGTTTTGCCACCATGAGAGGCCAGGGGCTCCCACACGGAAGCCGATGAGGGCAGAGAGCAGCCCATTCTGGTGGCATCTGGGAGGCCTTGGACTCAGCGGTGTTTGGGTCCAGCCATATCCGAAGACGGATTTTCAGTTGTGCGTACACATGTCATTTCCTTTTGGGTTTTCTGTCACTGGCCCAAGCATGCTAGTGAACACAGTCACCAACCGCTAAAGAAGGTGACGGTCCCCGTTCTCAAGTTGGAGACCCCCCAGCTCTGCAGGGGCCTGGGGTCACATCCCAAGACAGAGAGGAAAGGGCGTCTCCCACCCCTGCCTGTCCACGTGCCACGCGGAGTGTCCACCAAACTGCTGGCCATGGTCTCATGAACACTCCCAGGGAGGAGGAGGATTGTTCCCTGACACCGTGGTGCTCCGGCTGCCTACAGGGCCAGCCCCCACAGACAGCGCGAGTGTCACCCTGAAACTTGAATCTGGAGCCTCCATTCCTAGGGGACGTTCACTGGTGGCCGGGAGTGACCAGCAGTGGATGGTCGACATCCCGAGAAAGCAGGTGAGTGTGATCACAATGGCTACCCCTGCTGCTCCCTGGTGGTGACCCGTGAGCTGGAGAGCGTGGCTTCCCCCGCGCAGGCTGAAAACTCGAAGTCGCCCGAGATTTCGCAAGTTCATTCATCTGCGCTTCATTTCCACGTGTTTCTTGAGAGGTTCTGGGAGCCAGTGAGGGAGCAGAGTCTGGCAGGCTAATCGCACCGTTCTCGAATCCAGCTCAACTGCCGAACGCTTGAAATGGTTCCTTTCAAAGCAAAAGCAACAATAAACAACAAAAGAGAGCGACAAATAGGCCGGGAACAAAGAGGGATTATATAAATAACACCACCATTGAGGCCGTTGAATCGAAGATCGCTTTCAATGCGCAGGACTCAAAACCAACACAAAAACTCCCTGCGGGCTGGCGAGGCTCAGCCGACTGGCAGAAACAGCTTCGCTTCCGGCTTGAGATGAAAATCCGGAGTGCGTTTCTGTGGGCCACTTGCAAGCGGGCTGTGTCGGCAGTCGGAATAAACGGTTACAGTGAAAATCCCAGCGGGCAGTGTGAGGTCTCACAAAACCCAGGCAAGTGTGCGTGAGCGAGGTTAGCCTCAGGGGCCACTGCCGAGGTGTGGAGCTTGTGACCTCCTGTCAGATGTGGCTTCCCACAGAACGTGGACTTCGAATGTGGAGTGCGTGATCTCCCATCAGGTGTGGCCTCCCACAGAATGTGGACCTCACTTGTACAGCGTGTGGCCTCCTGTCGAGTGTGGCTTCCTGTGGAGCGTGGACCTCACTTGTGGAGCCTCACTTGTACAGCGTGTGGACCTCACTTGTACAGCGTGTGGCCTCCTGTCGAGTGTGGCTTCCTGTAGAGCGTGGACCTCACTTGTGTGACCTCTCGTCAGGTGTGGCTGACGAGGACCTCGGGAGAGAGGAGTCCTAATTCCCATGGGTGCTCTTGGTCCTCTCGATGCCAGAAGGGACCTGTTGCCCAAAGGATGGGACATCCAGGGGGTGGGTCAACCCCCAGCAGTGGTTTCCAGGGAAGGGATGGCAGCATCACCACCGCGATGCAGCTATCCTAGCGCCAGAGTCCTGGACCCTTGGCCGGGCTGCACTGGGCGCCTGGCCCTCGGAGCACTGAGCCGGCCAAGCACGTGGAGGCTGGGTCGGAGGAGACTGTGTTATTTAACACCAGTTCCGCGGGAAGGTGAATGAGTCTTGGCTCTGCACTGGGCGCCGTGAGGACCCTCACGTCGGGTAGTCTGCAGAGTCGAGGGCACCAGGAGTATGTTCCCACATCCTGGGAGCCCCCGGGATCCAGGCAGAGACCCCGATTCATGCAAGGCATCTGTTGACCTCCCCAGCCCTACACACAGTCAAGCCCACACACCCCGGAGCCCTCGGAACCCACCCAAGTGTTTAGCTCATGGTATCATGCGTCTTCGGGACAGCCTGGACACTGACACAAGTGCTCCCAGTGGAAGGGTTCAAAACATGGTGAGATAGGTCAGGGCTGCGGATGAGCTTTAAACACGGACGCCCACTCCTCCCACCAGCAGGTGTGGTCACAACTGCCTGTTACAAGATGGGGACGTGACCTGCGTGGTGCGCTGGACACCAGGGACAGGCGGGTGGCAGGCTCCAGGGTGGCCGGCACTGAAGAGGAGGCCTCAGGGATGGGTGATCAGCCTCAGGCTCCCCCTTGGTGACAGGGAGAAAGCAATGCTGCCTGGGCTGTGGAGTACGCTTTCACTTGTTCACTCAGCTGGCGTTTGTGGGTGCTGATAAGATTGATCGTCCATTTTCTCCTGTTGTTTGGCCATCAGCTGCGTCGACTGGGGGAGTCCTACCACAGCTCCCATCTTCCCCTGCCCCGGCCCCCTCGAGCACCTTCACTTCTCCTCGTGTGTGGAGAGCCCACCCTGGGCAGGCAGTGGGCTTTGGGGGCTCCCTGCAGGGAGTCTGAGCTCCAGCAGGCAGGTCAGATGGTCTCAGACCCGTCTGGCATCTCCAGAATGGGTGCGATGACCCGTGTCTGGGCAGAGGGGTGGTGCCTGTCAGGGGAGACTTCAGGGACAGAAATAAGCCCCGTGTGCAGTGGCCTGGGGGGCAGGTCTTGTGGATGAGGATCCTGTGAGGGGACTGGTTTGGGCACAGGTGAGGGGCAGAGGGAAGGCACCATCGAGGGCTAGCCTCCGCATGCCCTGGGGGTGGGGCAGGGGTGGGTGGGTCTTCAATGGTGGGACTCGAGTTCCAGGTACCAGAACCCGAACATGCTGCACGAGGAGAGATATGCAGGATGTGGCCATCGTCACCCTTGTCATCGTCCGCAGCCTGTGCTCGCTGGCCCCAATCCCAGCTGTGCCGCTGGAGTCCGTCCACATCTGCCCAGGGAAGGAATGCAAGGCTGTGTGTGCCACTCTTGCCGCCTCCAGGAAGCCTCGTCTCCCGGAGAGCCGAGTTCACCAGTCCTGGGCTTGGTTGTCTTTCATGTTTGGCATATGTGCTGCTCAGTGACAGAGAGAGGGCTGTGGGTGGTCCTGTCTCACCTGGACTCCTGGCAGGAGAGCCGCAGGCAGGACGATCATAATTCATTCATTCCCTTGTCCCCTAATTCAACAAACGCTTTCCCTTTCAAGTGATCTCACATACTTCTCCAAGCAGGAGGACAGGTCACGCTCCCCGGGAGGGGAGCCACGTGCTGGGTGTGAGGTCCCTGACACTAGACGCCTGAGTGCCCAATGCCTTCTTGGGGTGGCCAGGCCTGGGGTGAGGCAGAGACCACAGAGGTGTCTCCAAGTGCCGCCAAGGGTGGCAAACCCACCCACATTCGGAGAAGCACACCCCGTCCCTCACTCCCACTGTCCATCTTAAGAAAGGACATTGTGGACTCCAGGTCAGACCAGCTCAGAGGGACCCAGAGGGCATCCCAGGGTGCAAAGAGGACCCCAAATCTGCACCCCACCTCTGGAGCAACTGTCCTGGGAAAAGAGGCCAGGACTCAGGCAGGAGCCCCAAAGGAAACGTGAAATCGGAAGTCCCCGAGCCCTGGGCTCTTCCAAGAGGACCCTTACAGCTTCCGCTGGGAACCTGGGAACGTAGGAGTGGTGGGTATGCAGAAAACCAGGCAAACACACCAACAAAAAGGCGACGCCTCCAGGTAAAAGAGAAAGGTGCAGGAAAGAGGAAGTGCTGCCACTCAAAGAGCCGGGGAGCCCCACGGAGGAGTGGGTAGGGGGATGGAAGGAGTTATCCAGGCCATGATGTCGGGCAGAGGTTGGACAAGAGGGCTCCGGGAAGGAGTCAGTCTTGGGGATCTACACAGAGGTGGTACCGACACCCACAGATCTAGACAAGGTTACCCAGATGGCGAGTGTAGACCAAGAAGTGGTGTGGCTTGAGAACTGTGTCCTAGGGTCACCTGTGATGTGGAGAGGGGGCTGTGTGAATGTGGAAAGGGTGGTATCCTGGAAGCCTACAACCTCAAAATGGGCCCCAGGACAGGGAGAAGGAGACAGAGAACCAACCAATGGGCGTGAAGTCAACATATGGGCAGTATTGACAAGGGACACGTGGTGGGGGGAGGCTTCGAGTGGATTCAGCAAGAGCTGAGACTGCAGGCAGAGAGAGCACTGTATCCTTGGAGTCATCTTCAAGCCTCAGATAATCCAAAGATGATGGTGACTTTTATCTTGGTAGGGGGACAAGGGTCAGTCTTTGGCTGATCCCTGCCTTACAGTGCAGACTTAACGGGGTGAGCACCCTGGCTCTGTGCCTAGGCCTTGACTCAAATCCCGTTCCTGGGGTCTTCATTCCATTCCATGGCTGTCTTCCTCAGCCGAGGAGCTCGGCGTCTGCTCTCTGTGCTTCTGGCTCTCACCCAGCTCTAGGCATGGTGAGGGCCTCCCACGTGCTGACATTTCACATTTCAGGCCTATATTGCAGCCGGTTCACCTGCTCACTTGGTTCACGGCCCTTGTCCTCACTGGACGTACCCAATTGCTCATTTACGTGCCAGCTACTTTCACTCTAGGAGGGCAGAGCCCGTCTGACAGCAAGCCCTGTGTGTTCCTATTTTGGGTATAGAGACAGTGTCTGGCGCTCTGGCCCAGGCTGGAGTGCAGTGGCGTGATCACGGCTCACCACAGCCTTGACCTCCCTGGCTCAAGTGGTCTACCCGCCTCAGCCTTCCGAGTAGCCGGGACTCCAGGTGTTCACCACCACGCCTGGCTAATTTTTAATTTTTTGTAGAGACAAGGTCTTGCTGTTGCCCAGGCTGGTCTTAAACTGCACCGAAGTGATCCTCCCGCCTCAGTCTCCCAAAGTGCTGGAATCACAGGTGTATGAACCACCACACCGTCCTGTGTTCCCATTTCTAGAACAATAGCAGAGGGGCCGACAACAGGCACTGGCTGAACGAATGAATGAAGGGACCTGGCCAGCAAAGGGCAGTGTGACAGCCATCCACGCAAGACTCTGACAAGAGGTGAACCTCTGAGGAGCCACCCAGCCCAGTCCACCTGAGGTTTCACCTTCCTCTTCTCACGCTTTTAAAAAAATAAGTGCATCGAAGACGTAACAAAACTGGCACCTTGTTATCTCCTCTGACTTCTCTTTCCCCAAACACACAATGATGAACCCAGGAGGGACAAGGTGCCAAGGGATGACATGCAAAAGAGCCCATGGGGGCTGAGTGGCAGAGCTGGCCCCGGTTCAAGTTCTTGGGCATCACACGCCTTGTGAACACAGCTCCGGGCTCCTGGAGAACGCACCGTTCGGAGAAGACACCCTGCCACACTCCCAGACAACACTCATATCTTCTCGGACTTCTTATCTGTCACAGACAGTCCAGCCCAGGGACATGGCTTCCGGCACGATAGTGGGAAAACGCAGGTCCCGCCCGGCACCTCCTGGCCACAGGCAGTATCCTTCAGGCCCGGTGGGGAAAGATAAGAGTCATGTTTCCGCCTGTGCCCACATGACGCTGTGCGATAACATCTGATGAAATATTGCCTCTCCAGGCCTGTGACTTGTGACGACAGGTAACGTGAGTGGGGGACGGCCCTCAGCACCGGCTTAATGAAATCCACCCCAATGTGATCTCACGCTCAGTGATTACAGAAGCGCCATCAGCAGCTATCTGCCTGTTTCCAGCAGCTCTGCTAACAAGCCCTGGCCTTGATTTGACCACCCAAGAGCTGAGGGGGCCCTGCCAGGAGAAGGCTGGGGGGAGGGGTCGGCTCTGGGAAGAACGAGACAAAACCTGTTCCCCGATCTACACGTCCCAACTTCTCTGGGACACCCCAGCCCCCAGGCTCCGAGCCCGGGACCGTCCTTCCCATGTGGCGAAGATGGCAGACGTGGCTGGGGACCGAGGCGGAGCCGAGTGGACTGCCTCAGCCCCAGCCCCTCATGGGCACCATGAGGTCACGCCAGTGGTGCCGTCCGTTCTCCCGGTCACCTCCATTGCTGCCTCCTGGGTTTGATTCCCTTCTCTCCTCCTCTTCACCCCCTGTCCCTGGTGCCTTCATTTTGCAGGATCTGCTGTAAACTCACTCTGCGTCCCGCTTTGCTCACTTAGCAACACGTCCTGCAAGAGCCCCAAGGCAGCAGACAGACACCCCGGTGACTCCTTGCATGATGCCACATGGGCCCATGGCGTGGATGGACACAATGTCCACAACTGGCACTGTTAAGCCCAGTTCCCGTGCTTTGCCTCCACTCAACAGTACTGCAAATAAAAACCTCCTCTGCACTGGCTCCATGCTCCCTGCAGGACAGTCCCAGGATGGAGTCGTTGGGCCGACACTGTGTTATTAGTCTTAGTCGATGCTGCACGCTGGCTTCCCCACAGCCGAAGCAATCATACCCTGCCAGGAAGCATTAAGAGTGCCCTTCTCCCTGCAGTTTTGCCAGCATCCGGTGTTGAGCATTTCACTTGTTTTTTGCATCACGGAAGCCAAAGGTGCCTCAGCTTAAGGGAAACCAGAGCATGAGGGGCCAGAGATGCCCCTGCCTCCGCCTGGGCAGGGAGGGTGAGGCAGAGGCCCCCACCACCTGCAGCCCTGGCATCCCGTCCCCTCCCTCCTCCCCCGTCCCCCTTCCCCGCCGCTCACCTTCTGCAGAAGGTCGATTTCCTGCTGCTTGGCGCTGAGGACAGCCAGGGCCTGCTCATGCTCCAGTTCCAGTCGCTGCCGCCGTTCAGCCGCCTCTCGCATGTGCTGCGGGGACCGCGAGGGAAGCAGTGAGCACGGCCTGCGCCCCCTGCCCCGGCAGCAGCCCGCCGCCCGCCCTGCCTGGGGCCCCTGCCTCCTTGGCTCTGCCCGAGCCCAGCAGAGTTCCGGGGGCCCGGCCGCAAGCCCTCTGCTCCTGTTCGTGCCTCTCGTGTCTCACACGCACAGAGGGGCTGAGCAGGATGTGGGGCTTTCCTCCCCCGGAAAACGCACTCTGTCCCTTCCGTGCTCGCCCAGGTCTTCTGCCGACCACAGCAGGGGTTGACGTGTCTTTCCCACGTGCCCAGATGCTCCAGAGCTTTCCACCTGCATGTAGTCCCGGGGTCGTCGTGACCCTCATTGGAGCCGGGTTCTGTAACTAGCTCTGTCCTTCAGCGGGGAGACTGAGCCACACGGACAACGCTCTGTCCGACACACAGCTGGTACAGTACGCCTGTCTGGAATGTAAACCCAGAGCCCAGGCCCTCCACAGGGCTTCTGGGTCTCCAGTCCTGGTCCCCACCTGGCTCAGGGAATGACCACAGGGCTGCATGTGTCCCTCAGGAAAGCCCCAGAGGCCATCGGCCAGGCCCATCTTCCCCTCGGACAATCCATCCTGCTGAAAAGGCAGAGCCTCCTCCCAGCCTTCCAGGATCGACTCTCACCTCCTCCCCCTCAGAGCACCCCCTGCCTTCTCCCAACAGGCGTTCCCCACCCAGAGTCGCTGTCAGGACAAGTCACGGTGGGAGCCAGAGGCCACCAGGGTCAATGAGCGGTCGGCGGGGATGGCCACGAGTCCCGGTGGCTCGGCTGGAGGAAACGCACGAGAAGCAACGTCGAGTGGGAAAAACCATGACACGGACCAACGTCCACGCCAGAGACTGAGGGAGACACTTCACAGAGCCACAGAGGCGCTCCCGGGCTCAGCTGTCCATGCCAGAATCGTGTCCCCTCTCTTTTCTATTCTGAAATGCATGTAAAAGGCGACTTTGGGCTCAGCATTTTGAAACGTGGATCTTTTACATAAACATCCAGACTCCTCTGCACACGGGGAGGGTGGGCCACGTGCCACCCACAGACAACCCGTGAGGCAACCCGCCGTCCCTGGTCTCCTGGCTGGGCGCTCCCCCGAGTGCGGCCAGACACCTACCCACTGCATTGACACGGAGGCCACGCTGGCGACCTCGCGTGAGGATGCCAGGGTAGAACGGGCGGGGCCGGGACACCTCCTCCTGAGCCGGAACCAGCGGTGACTTGGCGTTCATCGATGGCTTTACAATCCCACTGACTTTTGCTCTTGGACTTTAAGTTCGTTCGTTTTGGAGACAAAGGACTGTAGCCTTCACAGTCCATGAGGCAGGACGCCCACACCCGGGAGAAGGCGAGTGATGCCACCTCCCAAGGCTGCTGCCAGCTCGTGGCAGACCAGAAGCCAGGGTCCCTGGGAGGAGGTGGTAGGGGTCCCTTGAAGGTGCAGAAAAGTGGAAGGGGAGGGACCTGGGCTAGGAGAGGGCAAGTGAGGGGTCCCTTGAAGGAGTGGAAGGGGCAGCAGGAGAGACCCAGGCTGGAAGGGGCCCCCGTGGGACGAGGCAAGGAGACTGGTCTCGTTCTCACCATTCCCCAGAGTCCACCCCCAAGGCCACCGACAGCCCCCTCTCCTGGGATCCAGCCTAGAGTGAGCTGTGCTAACTGAGAGAGGACGCTCTCATTCCTCTTGGACAGTGCTGAGCGGCAGGCATTCTGTTCGTCTTTAAGGTCAAGTCTTCCTCTGGCCCGGAAGCGCCGGGACAGCCTGTGCTGGGTCTGTCTCGGGGCTTCAGCAACCCCTCTGCTGTCCCCACCGGAGGCTCTCCTTCACTCGGGGCTGTCACCACCACGCACCTCGGCAGACAGGTGCTGGCTTTGCTGTTGCTGTGGAAACCCTCACAAGAACCCAGGATCCTGGGAAAACAGAACCCCCCCAGATATGAACAAACCCCCCAAAGCGTGCGTATCTCTTGGCTGGGTGCAGGGGTTCATGCCTGGGAGGCTGAGGCAGAAGGATCACTTAAGCCCAAGAGTTTGAGACCAACCTGGGCAACGTAGCGAGAACTCATCTCTACAAAATATCAAAAAATCCAAAAAAGTAGTTGGGAGTGGCAGTGCATGCCTGGAGTCCCAGCTACTCAGGAGGCTGGGGTGGAAGGATCGCCTGAGCCCAGGAGATCGAGGCTGTGGTGAGCCGTGATCCTGTCACTGCACTCCAACCTGAGGGACAGAGTGAGGCCCCGAAAAGGAAGAATTTTTAAAAATAGCTTTTAAAGGTCTCGGGCTGCTGATTCAACATGGAGTCATTCCCAGAGAGGCGCAACGCATGTGCACACGTGCCCAAGGACACGGGGGGGTCCGTTCTGATGGAGGCGGCAGACGGGAGGATGTGGCCAGCCGGGGACAGGGCATCTGCGTCCATTCCTCCAAGCCGTCCATCCCTTCAAAGCCCACGACCCCTCCAGCCACACCCTTCTTCCTCTCTCGACAAACATTTTGGGAGGACAGACTCCACTCTCCCAGCGGCCTCCCTCTCGCCCGTCACACCCCTCGAGCTGGCCTCTCCAAGTGGCTCGGCTGAGATCTCCCGCCGAGGCGGCCAGGAGTCCCCACAGCCCAAGCCTGCAGCCACTTCCCTGTCCCCACTGGACCGAATCTCTTGCAGCACCTGATGCGGGACACGGCCCCGCCCAGAGCGTCCCCTCCCACCTCCCACCCCCCAGCCCCCGGCACTCCACCCCATGCCGCTTCCGCACACCAACTGACAGCCTCGCCTCTTCGCCCTGCCTGGACCCAGGTCTGCAGGCCATGTGTGCCTGGCCTCCCGCCTCTGAGCTGCAGTCAGCCGGTCCCTTCCTGCCCCGTTGTGGCCTGGAGCTGTGACCCTATTTATGCCCTTTACTTGGGCGACCTCACCCCTCTGTGGCCTTCATGGTCGTGTGACTCCGAGAGAGACCTTCATGCCACTCTCCGGGCTGCCTGCTCCTCAGCCCACATGGACTCCAGGACGATGTTCAAACTCAGCCCGTCCGAAACAGAAGCCCCATCTTTCCAGGCAGCCCGTCTCAGGGAGCACAGCCGCCCCCTCAGCTCCTACAGCCAGAAGTGGGAGCCATTCCCAAGCCCGCCCCTGACACCACCTCCGCAGAAATCTTTCATTGGCACCACAACCTTCCTGTGTCCAACATGCCCCCATGTTCACTGCTGCCACCTCCAGGCAGACCACTATCCTATCTCCCCTGGACTGAGCAGCTCTTCCTGCCCCAGACAGCAACCCGGGAGAAACTTGCTCCAGACAGGAAATCAGTCACACTTGGAACAAAACCCAGACTCTCAGCCAGAGGCCACAGGTGCCCCAGGGGCCAGGGCCGCTTCCTGGACCTGCACCTGCACCTCTAACCACCCCCCAGGCGTCTACCATGCCAGCCTCCGCTCGGCTCCACCAACACACCCAGGACATCCCGCCTCCAGGACTCAGCACATGCCCTTCCCACAGCCTGACACGTGTGTCCCTGTCCACACACGGCTGGTCCTTCGGAGCCTGTGCCTGACTGAGATCGTTCTGCTTGGATGCTATTCCTTGTCGTCCTTCTTCCCCTGGGTCCATGAGAGCCATGGTGCATGCCTGTCTGCTAGTGCACCCCCGGGCCCAGATCTGTCCCAGCACATGGCGTGGTGGGATACACGGCAGATGGGGCCCACCCAGACCATGGTTGCACCTTCGCCTCGCTCTCCCCAACCAGCTCACGGTCTCAGCTGCAGTTCTGCAATCAGGCGGTCACCTGCCTCACACTGTTCCAATTAATTTCACGTAACTCCCTTAACATCCTCCAAGTGGAACTTGGCCATGAGTGTGGGTGGGGGTCCTGTGGCCATCAAGAGACCAGACACCAACACCTGCAGAGGCGGAGACCAGAGGAGGTGGCCCCTCACTGCCCATGAACGTCTTTCTGTCTCGTGTTTTGCGAGGACTCCACGTGACTGGACGGCCAGCCTCCTGGCAAGGGCTTCCTGTGGTCCACTATTCTCTCTCAGCTGCAGGCCACCAGGAAGAGCCACTGGGGACAACCACTTCCACACATGACAACCCATCACCTCCCTGAGGAGTGAGACCCTCCCCCGCAGCCCCTGGGCTGTCCGCCCATCGAGGCCATTACTACACGGGTATCATGAGGCCCATGGCAGTAAAAGACAGGTGGGGGCTCAAAATCCCAGAGACCCATCCCCCCATGCTCTAGAGGTCAGAGGTCCTGAGAAGGCATGAGCTAGACCGACTCCCTGTGGGCTCCAGGGAGGGCCCTCTCACCTCTCAGACCATCCGGGGTCTGCCCTCTCCTGGCTCATGGCCACATCACTCCCTCTGTCTCCAAGGTCACATGGTTCCTAGCTGGTGTCTGTGCCCTTGTCTACATGGCCCTCTCCTTTCTCTCATGAAGACACCTGGCCTGGACAGGGACCCGTCCCAAGGCAGCGTGACCTGGTCTGACCTTGACTCCATTGGGAGAACCCTGTTTCCAGATGAGGCTCACTGGCCCCGAGTAAGCATGAACTTGGGGAGGGGTGTGGTTCAACCCTCCCCAGCTGTCCAGAAGCTTTTTGTCCTGGCCTCAGAGCTCACGGGTGGCTTGGCTGGCCCTGGCCAGGTGGTGACGCCTGTGGGGTCATACCCTCTCTGCTGGTCCCCTGGGGGTCCGACCAGTCCCCCCGCCTCAAGAGCTCCGCAGGGAGCTCTCAGAGTTAGGCCCCACAAGTGCCCCCTTTCCCACCTAGAATGTGAACCGCTGTCTCTCCACCCTGTCTGACCTGCGGAACTCCTGGAGCCTGAGTCAAAAGCCATCAGAGAAGCCACGGGAGGACGCTGGTTGTCCCGTGGCCAAGACGCCCGTGGGTACTCCTGCCGGGCACTGGTGGGATGCCGAGGTCTAGAAGGGCTTGGAAATCGGGCAACAGGGAATCCACGCAGAAAACATGTCGGGCAGAAAACAGGAAAGGAGAGCATGGCTCTCACTTGCATCTGAGATGTTGGAGGAGAGCCATTGCTTCTTTTACTTTATTTTATCCTGAGAAACTGTTGGCGGAGCCCTGCTTCCTGCCAGTGCTGGCGCTCGCTCAAGACCCAGACTCAGGACCATGGGCGGATGCGCGTGGCGAGGACCGTGGCGCGGGGGAGACCCGAGTCTGGCATCCCAGCTGGGCCGGGCCGCTGTGGGAGTCCCAAGCCCTTGATTGTGTCCTCCTTGGTCTCTTCCGGAAGGAAACTGCAGCCTGATCTGTGGATGCACCTCTGCAGGTGAGCCCAGAGAGCAGGCTCTGCAGACAGGCAGCCTCCACTCCAGCCCCCCAGTCTCTGCAAACAGACAGCCTCCACCCCAGGCCTCCAGACTCTGCAGATGGGCAGCCTCGATCCCAGGCCTCCAGTCTCTGCAGACGGGCAGCCTCAACCCCGGACCTCCAGTCTCCGCAGACAAGGCAGCCTCTACCCCAGGCCTTCAGTCTCTGCACACAGGCACTCCTGAACCCAGGCCTCCATCAGTATACCAGCAAAACCAAGTATAAGGAAGAACGAAAAAAACCCAAAATTATCCTGTGGAGGGCAGACCCCTTGTAGTCCAGGCTTCCCCCACTAGGCGAGTGTTCTAGAAACCCATCAGTATCCACGGACCAACTAGTGTTGCTGTGAGATGCTGCGTTCAGCTTCACTGAATATTTTTTGAGATTCTTTCCATGCATTTGCCCATTTCATGACGGGTGATTTGTGAGTGCCTCTGCCCACACCACACTGAATGTTCAGCAGTTTTTGACCCCAAACGGCCTGTCCCTTGTGCCCCACCCTCCCTATTCACCCAATCTTGCCCTGAGGGACTTTTTTTGTTTTCCCAGATGAAAAAAGTCTACAAAGAGAAACATTTTGCTGATGTGGAAGAGGTAAAACAAAAAACGACAGAAGAACTAAATGGCATCAAAATGGACAGGTTCAAAAACTGTTCTGAGCGGTGGACAATTGTCTCAATAGGCATATTGCCTCCAATGAGAGGACTTTGGAGTTTATACACGTAAGAAGCAATGCACAATTGTTTATAGATAAATTCCGGATTTGGGTCCCCCTTGCATATGGACAGACTTTTCTGACTCTCACAGTGAAAAGTCACTTGGCATCCCCCTCATGCAGTCCAAAAAATCTCTGGAAAAATAAAAAAGCCGGGCTTGGTGGCTCAGCCTGTAATCCCGCGCCTTTGGGAGGCTGAGGTGAGTGGATTGCCTGAGCCCGCGGGTTCGAGACCCACCTGGGCAGCGAGACCTCATCTCTACAATAAATCAAAAAATTGACCGGGCGTGGTAGTGCGTGCCTGTAATTCCAGCTACTCAAAAGGCTGAGGCGGAAGGATTGCCGGAGCCCAGCAGGTCGAGGCTGCGGTGGCCGGGAGCGGCCGCTGCACTCCAGTCTGGGCGACAGAGTGAGACTCCAACTGAAAAAACAAAACAAAACATGGGCTGGTGGATCCTTGGTTCCCACGGCCCATGCCAGAACAACCAAAAAGACATGCGCATGGTCTCCAGCTGAATTGAGTTCTCAGTCCTGAGACAGGTGGCATCAACCATATTTGGAAACAAAATCTCGTGCATGAACATGACCGAGAGACTCATGACCAGTTCAGACAGGCC
Source organism: Cephalopachus bancanus (assembly GCA_027257055.1). Taxonomy (NCBI): domain Eukaryota; kingdom Metazoa; phylum Chordata; class Mammalia; order Primates; family Tarsiidae; genus Cephalopachus; species Cephalopachus bancanus. Next base: position 3,477,548 of record JAPVLO010000269.1, read on the forward strand.
CTGGATGCTTGCCAGCACAACTCCAGGCAGTAATGACACCCCATTAACATATGACAAGTGTCCTTCATTCATGGAGTACCCCGACCCCTCCACCCCCAAAGACTTTGAAGACTTGAGAGATGGTGATGTGATTCAGACTATGGTGACCACCATGTGTCTGAGCAAGAAGCCGCCACACGGGCCATCCAAGAGCCATGCTGGAGTTCAAGCAATCTATGTCTGCCTCATACACGTCTCCTAACTGAAGGAGGCGCCTTCTGGTGGCTCGGTGATGGTCCCAGGGTAGAGACCTGAGTTCTCCTACCCCAAGGAACCCTGGTCACAGTGCGCCCTGGCCCCCACACAGCGGGTCCCTGACACCCAACCGCCCACCCCTAGCATTCCCATCACAGGAAGTGGCACCATTACTAACTCCAAGACCCATGTCCAGACCCCGTGTCCCCCTCACTCCTCTCACGTCCAGGCCATCGGCAGACCTGCTCATTCCACCTGTAAAGCATGCCCAGAGCCTGCCTTCCCTCCTGCCTCTGCCCCCGATCTTGGTCAAAGCCTCCGTCACAGCCGGGCTCGGTGGCTCAGCCTGTAATTCCGCGCCTTGGGAGGCTGAGGTGAGTGGATTGCCTGAGCCCGCGGGTTCGAGACCCGCCTGGGCAACTTGGCGAGACCTCATCTCTACAATAAATAAAAATTAAAAAAAATTAGCCAGGCGTGGCAGTGCGCGCCTGTAGTTCCAGCTACTCGGAAGGCTGAGGCGGAAGGATCGCTGGAGCCCAGCAGGTCGAGGCTGCGGTGACCGGGAGCGGCCACTGCACTCCAGTCTGGGCGACAGAGTGAGACTCCAACTCAAAAAAATAAATAAATAAAAAAAGCCGGGCTCGGTGGCTCAGCCTGTCATCCCGCGCCTTTGGGAGGCTGAGGTGAATGGATTGCCTGAGCCCGCGGCTTCGAGACCCGCCTGGGCAGTGAGACCTCATCTCCACAATAAATCAAAAAATCAGCCAGGCATGGCAGCGCATGCCTGTAATTCTGGCTACCTGGAAGGCTGAGGCGGAAGGATCGCCGTAGCCCAGCAGGTCGAGTCTGCGGTGGCCGGGAGCGGCCACTGCACTCCAGTCTGGGCGACAGAGTGAGACTCCGACTCAAAAAAAAAAAAGCCTCCATCACCTTGCTTGGGGGACCTTCCCAATCTCACACCAGACATCCCTCCTCTGTGCTCAAGGGCCGGGATGCCACTGCGCATCTTGCTGCACAGACTCCTGTGGATATGTCCCTCTCCCTCCATGAGGAAGCTGGGGACGGGTCCTGCCCAGCAAGATGGGATGAGCGGTCTCCCGAGACCCTCCCGTACGCAGTGTGCTCCCATCTGGTGCCGTCAAGTCCGCAGACCGGGAGTGAGCCCAGAATGTCACATTTCTCTTCTCGGGCTCCCACCAAGAACTCTCGTGGGTTCCTTCCGCATGTGGGCAAGCAAGGCTCAGCGAGTCTCCCCAACTCTCCTCACGGAAAGTGCACACGAGGCCTGGAAAACCCCAGGCCTGAGCTCTTCTGCCCAAGGAAGCTTCCCAGGGTGAGACTCAGGGAACGGCCAAGAAAGTGTCCCCAGGCACGTCCCCACCTCCTCCTGCGCCTTCCAGCAGAATGTTCCGAGGCGCAGAATGACACTCTGCACTCGGGCTCTGTTTTCCTGGGGGAACAGTGAGCCCTTCCCCAAGGAGTGGGAACTGTGTGATTACCACGTTGATTTGATGGCCAGCCTCCCCGGACACTGGCAGCCAGGTGAGACTCTGAGAGCAACTGTGACCTCTGGGCGGCATGTTCAAATCCCCTTCTCTCCACCGAATGTCCTGCTCCCACTCTTACCCCCCACTGTACAGAACGATTCGGGTCACTGGACCACGTCCTGGGAAAGAGACCCTAAAACCACACTTGCAATGAAGTCGTCAAGTGTGGCTTTTTAGAGTACGAAACTCGGGCAACCCCCTTGGGTCCCCTCCCACTCTGGGGGCTCTTCCGTCCTCTCAATAAATCCTGCTTTCTTAAAAAAAAAATACGAAAATCAGGAGAAAGTCAACTCAGGTTCAACATTGTGGGTGCGATTCATGAGGGGCTCTGACAGTTTCCGTGTGATCCTCCCTGGATTGCTTCAGGAAAAGCCCCAAGTTCAGTCTCATTGGTTTCACTAAAGCTTTTATATTAGTGAGGAAAACGGAATCCTGTTCGCACTTTGGTGAAATGCCGCGGTGGGTGGGGCGGGTGGGGAGACAGGCTTGGGGCTGCGAGCTGACCGGTGGTGCGGGGCAGCTCAGGCACCTTTGGGTGGGAGCCATGCCCCAACATCGTCCGGTGACGGGCTTCTGATCCTGCTCAAGTTCTCTCGGGCTCCCAGCAAATCAGGAGGAATGAAACTGGGTCAGGATTCCAGTTCAATTCAAATCACTGGCTACAGCACACCAAGGCCACCGACACAAGAAGGCGTGGGCAGAGTCCAGGTGCCACCAGGAAGGGCAGGGTCACCATCGGCCTCGGGACTGTGGAAGGACAGGGCTGTGTCTCCGAGAGCCTCTGAATCAAGTCAGCGGCCTCCTCTGCCCAGCCTCCCTTCCTGTCTTCACCGACAAGCTCCGCTGCTCAGGGAAAGAGGCTGACTTTGCATAGTCCATTTATTATCTTGGTAGAAGGACTGGGAGAAAAGCATGAAAATCATCGCACTTCTCCATCGGTATCAGACATGCCGGGCATCAGACATGCAAGGACCCTGCTCTGGGTGACCCTCTGAAAGTGGCAGAGTTCAGCAAGATGTGAGAGTCCTCCCACTCCGTCCTGCCTCCTCTGAGTCACAGGGCTCCCTCGGTGCCTGGTGTGGGCAATGGCGGCTAGAGGGGTCTTGGCACATCTGTGAGGCATCCCCTTTCCCTCCACTGCCACAGAGCCGCCGTGGGTGGGACAAGGCTCCTCAGCCTCTGCTACCTCCCTCTCGCTTTCCCATGGGGTGATATCCCCCATAAGGGAGCTCGCTGCTTCCGACAGACCCCCTCCCAGGCAGGGGCAGGGCTGCACGGGCCGTGTTGTGTTGCTATCGAGCGTCCCAGGGGTTGGGTGATTTATGAAGCAAAGAGGTTTGCTTGGCTCATGGCTCTGCGTGGCACTGGCATCGTTTCTCTGGGGAGGCCTCAGGAGGCTCCAGGAGGACGGGATAAGGGGCAGACAGATCCCAGGGCAAGAGTGGAAGCAGGAAAGGAGGAAGCCCGGGCTCTTCTAGACACCCAGCTACCGGGGAACTCACAGACGAGACTCACTCGTGACAGGGAAGGCGCCAGGTCACACGTGAGGGACCCACCAAGGACCCACCAGGGACCCAAGCGCCTCCTGCCAGGCCCCGTCTCCAATGCCAGGGTCACATTTCAACCAGAGGTTTGGAGGGGCAGCCTCTAACCACGTCGAGGGCACCTGAGGCAGGCGACATGGACCTGTAGCCTCTGATGAAACCCTCCGGGCCTCCATCCTGCCTCCTGGGCTCTGAGTGCCTCTCATTCCCTCACTTGTGAACTCTGTGAAGAGTAGAGCTTTGGGAAGTCCTCGTGGAGTGCCTGGTGCTGCTGGCACTGGGGGCAGAGCAGGGTCCCTGACCACAGAGCTGGCGTTCAGGGGAGGCCCAGGAGGGGGCAGCTGGGCTTGGAGAGGTTGAGAAGGGTCCTGAGACACGATGCAGCCCAGGTTCAGTGAGTGGAACCAGGCTGGTGTCATCTCCACCATCCACTTGGGTTGCAGAAAGGTGTTCACGTGGCAGGCTGACGTCCACACAGCAAAACGGCCTCTACCCAGCAGAAGGGTGTCCACACAGCAGGCCGGCATCCACACAGCGGCCAGCAGCTGCTCTCCTCAGCGTGATGGCTGGAGGCTGACTTGGGGGGTGCCTGGACCTGGGAGCCCCCCAAGCCCTGACTGACGGGAGGCTTCACAGTATCCAGGCTGTTGGCACCTATTGCGTGGTTTCTACTGAGGCTTGCTCTTCTTTGGGGAGTCTGGCACCTTGGCGCATACCAGGCAGAGGTGCCCACATGGCCAGCCCCAGCGAAGCCCCTGGCGCTGAGTCTCTCCTGGACTCCCTGGCGACGGCATCTCCTGCGTGTTGTCACGACTTGTTGCTGGAGTCTCCAGTTCCTCTCGCCTCGCCTGCCATCTGTCCTTCCAAGGGTAGGCAACACCCCTTGGTCCACCCTTAGACAGGGACGGCTTGCAGGACGGGGTGGATGGAGGCTGGAGGTGAGCCTGAGCTGTCTATACCTGTGCACAGCCCCGGCGGTGAGGTTCAAATCCAAGGTCAGCAAGGAAGGGCAGCCACTGCAGCCCAGGGGTCATGGCATCTCACACCCCTGAGATGTGCATTACACCCCGCTTCCTCTGAGACCCTGCTGGACTCTGACCTTCAGAACCACAGGAGAATTCGTGTTGTTTCAAACCTCTGGGCTGACTTGTCACAGCAGCAATGAGATATACACAGGGTTGCTGAGCTTCTTGGGAGCCAGATGGCCTTCACTGTATGGGCTGACCCGGGCATTATAGGAGGTTTTACAGCATCCCTGGCCTCCCTGCCCCTGTCACACCAGTCAAAACTGCCCCGGATATTGACAAACGTCCCCTGGAAGGCACACAGCCCAGCTGAGACCCACTGACCTGAACCGTCCTTTGTGGCCTAGTTAACCCAACAAACACTCAGCTAAGCCCTGTCATCCAGGGATCACAGCCCAGACCCCGCTCCACTCGCCAAACCCTGGATGCTTGTCCCTAGCCTGCAGGCGGAGGGCTCAATATATCGTGGTCTGGACCCTCAGAAAGCACAGTCAGCTGTCGAGGCAGTGGCTTTCATGACTATGTGGCCACGTCTCCTCTCACAGGGTCGGGTCCTAAATGCTTAGAGCAAACGGTGAGATGCAGGGGCACCAGCTCCAAGGACACGGCCAGCTCTGCTCAAGGTCAGAGCCACCAGTGAGCGAACAGGTTGTCTTGCTTGTTTAATTGGGGTGTAATTCATCAGCCATCACAGTCACCATTGCCAAGTATTCACTGCGTGGTTCCGGTATCTTCACAAAGTTGTACTGTCATCATCACCATCCAATTCCAGAACATTCTCATCACTAAGAAGCCTCAGCCCCGAGGGCCTCACCCATTCTCCCACCCCGACTTGTCCCTCCCATCAGCGCTCCCCTGGCTTCCCCAAACGAGCCCTAGAAGGAGCTGAACTCACGTCCTGAGTTGACTGTAGGGCTGGGGGTAATTATTCTTTACTCTCCTATTTTTAAAAAAATATTTCTCACAAGCCAGGCTCGGTGGCTCAGCCTATAATCCTGCGCCTTGGGAGGCTGAGGTGAGTGGATTGCCTGAGCCCGCGGGTTCGAGACCCGCCTGGGCAACTTGGCGAGACCTCATCTCTACAATAAATCAAAAAATCAGCTGGGCGTGGTAGCGCATGCCTGTGATTCCGGCTACTCGGAAGGCTGAGGCGGCAGGATCGCCGGAGCCCAGCAGGTCGAGGCTGCGCTGGCCAGGAACGGCCACTGCACTCCAGTTTGGGCGACAGAGTGAGACTCCGACTCAAAAAATATATATATTTCTCACAATGGAAATCCGATACAATTTTCGGACTGTTAAAATTAAGAAGCCAAAGGACGCACTCGGCCGCACTCGCGACGCCAACAGCAAGTCAGCAGCCCTGGAGCTGGGAAAGGGAGCCAGCTCGTGGGGAACACCCCAAGCTGTGACCTGCACCCTGACGGCAGTGCTCTGACTCAGCTGCTCTCTTTCCAACAAGGGTCATCCACCCTCTGAGGGACAGCCCAACATGCACAGGGTCTGAATAGCCACCGTAGCCGTGTCCGGCCCCTGCCGCAGCGGGTGCCGCTTGCACCCCACCCGGTGCCCGCCCGCCTGCCCGGCTCAGCTGTGTTTAATCCCAGGAGACGGGCGTGTGTAATCGCTTCGCGGCTGGCTTCCAGAAACCCTCGCGTGGTGTTCTTTATTGCATCTTACACCCTAAAAGGGGCCCGCGCAACCCTGCATGTTGATGATGGTTTGGCGAGCACCCCGTCCACTCCGGTCCAGCACACACCGCCCCCGCTGCCGGCCCTCGGGGCAGACAAGCCCCAGGCCCGCCTGCCTACCTTCAGGACCTGTTCAAGGTTCTCCAGCTTGGCTCGGAGCTGGTGTTTCTCCTTCACAGCCAAATTGCGCTCGGGGGCCACGTCAGGGAGCGTGTGGCTGACACGGGCATGCTCCGCCTTCACCTGCAAGCAGACGGGAAGGGATGGGCCGTCACAGCATGGAAGGGCAGGAGGACGGAGACGAGAGCAAAGGGCGACGGGAGGGGAGAGGAGAGGAGTCGGCCTCTGTCCCCAGCTAGCACCGCCGCTCCCTCCTGGGGACTAGGTCTTCCGTTTCCCTTTGGAGAATCTTCCCCTCCCTCACTTTCCATCACAGGCTCCATGGGGTCCACTCTTGCTGGGGAGACCACCTGTGACCGAGGGCTGGCCTCCCTCCAGAACCTCCCACCTCCACCAGGGCCTCAGGGATTGGCTCAGGACTGGAAGGGACCCAGGCCTGGTCAGTCATTGCAATCCCATCCCCGGATAGAGGGACTGGCCTGGGGAGTCACATGACCCAGTGACAATCCTGTCCCTGGATATAGGGACTGGCTGGGGGAGTATGCGACCTAGCACTTGCGTGGGAGCCTGGGAAGACTCTCTTTTGCCCACTGGACTCGGAAAGTTGCAGACAAAGAGCTGGAGCTCCCAGGCCATTTGTCATCATGAGGGGAGAAACCATCTGAGGACAGAGCCAATGAGATGGATACAAAGCAAGAGATGCAGAGGGAAGGTGGGAGCCCAGTGGCATCATTTCAACACCTAGATCAAGCTGTGCCTGAAACCCAGACTTCCTTTTCAGTTACTTAGTCCAATAGGTTATGTCTGCTTACACCAGTTTAAATCGTGGTCTGTGTCTTTCACTATGAGAGTCCTAACAGATACAAAAGTGCTACCCAAATTGTCTCAACATACCAACCCTTCTGTTTAAAACTTCACCCCTGTCTTACAAGGGAATAAAGATGACAACAAAATGACACATGCATTAGAATGGCTTCCCTGGTAAACTCAGAAGCCACGTCAAGTCCATCCTCGGGCCATGCCCCCGGGGCCAAGTTCCAGGCGCATGTGGGGGCTGCTGTGTGTTCCTAGTCTCCCCGCCTCTGGAAGAGGTGAGGGCAAACTATTGGGGGGAAATTCCCACGGTCCCTTTCCCATTCATTTTTGTCGTGGGAGCAAGGTGTGTTCTCCCAGCCACAGGCGTGTCATCGCTCTTCCCGCCCCTCGGGTGTTAGAGTGTGAATTACGGCTTCAATCACACACGGTCATAAAGTTGAGTCTCTCAGCGCAAAAAGTCCTTTCTGTTTCCAATACTTGATGAACTGCGTGTTCGTCTGACCCGACAATGTCCACGGCGCCAGAAGAAAGGCAGACCCCACGTGGCCTTCCTATCTGGCTGCAGAGCCACGGGGAGGCTGTCACTGGGAGGTCACAGGGAGGTCTGACTCGGAGGAATATCTTAATGCCGTGTCACTGCAACGTGATGCGTCAGAGAGCAAACTTGGAGAAATCGCCACATGCCTGGTGAGAGGGTCACAACCCGCTTGGATTAAGCAGTCCTCGCGCCTAACCTCAATGCCACCGGGCTGGCTTGCTGAAAGCGTCACTCTTCGCATCCTAGTTATTCGAGAAAAGCAGACTGGGGGATGTCGTTTGATGCCCCGAGGTGAAGTCTCAGGCGGCAGCCAGCAGAAATATCTGTCAGATGCTGCCTCTCCCTGCCTAAAACCTCCTGTGGTTTCCATGGAAATAGAATAAACCCCAAACTACTTAGCGTTCTGTTGCAGGGTAAGGCGCCCCCTGCTTGGCATCCCTGCCCATGCCGCGTCACCCTGGCCTTCCTTCTGTCCCATACACTTGCCAAACTCACCCCACCCCAGGGCCTTTGCACCTGCTTACTCTGTTGCCTGCACCTCCCAGCCCCCCACTGCCAGCCTTCCTGGGTCCAGCTCCTTCTCATCAAGGGTCACCTTAGACAGGCCTCCCCAACCCGTGCGTGGTGACGAGATCCTCATGCCCCACACCTGCCTCCACCCCTCCCTCTGGCTCTGCCTGCTTCCTGTTCCTCTGGCATCCGCGGTGTACACATCTCTCACACGTGCTCCTTCTTAAAACAGAAGTCCAGCCCAAGCCCCATCGTCAGAGCCCAGAGGACAACCTGGCACAGTCTGCCGTGGAGAGGGATTTCTGTGCTCCATGGACAGGCGCTGACTGCAGAGAGGGTTAGGTGGGGTTCTTGGCCCTCCCACGCCCCTCTGCCCTGCCCTAGGCCTGGAGAGACTTGTCTCCTGCACCAGCAGCTTCTCATTAGACCCAACAGCGGAGGCTGCCCCGGGGAAGGTGAGTCGAGTCGGCACCAGCCCCCTGTGGGCCCTCCGCCCAGCAGCAGGTGGTCTGTGCAGGTCAGAGCTTCCGCCCACCCACCTGCTCCCCTTGGAGAGGCTGCTACAAGGTGGGCACTCGTGGCACCCGGGAACGGGGATGGGAGCTCCCAGACTCCCTAGTCGACGAGGATGGCCTGCTGCGTCCAGGCCGCTTTCCTTCCATGAGTCTGGCTTTTGCCACGTGCCAGGCAGGGGAGCCCCCGGGAAAACCCTATCTTACTGGGCTTCCCAGGTAGGTGACGCTTCACATCTGTCGCACTCATGGCTGTGAGAAATTGGGCACATGACTTGGGGTCCCTCTTGGGTGCTTCTACCTGGTCTCCCCCAGGCCAGCCCCCACACTCCTGCCCCCTTTGCTGATTGTGCTCCATGTCCTTTCACTGGAATAAATGACAGCCATGAGGCCTCCTGTCGAATCATCCAGCCCAGGTGGCCTTGGGGACCCCCAGATAGTGCTCTTCTACCAGTAACTGCAACGGCAACTGGCAGTGCCACACCTACACACCTCACCCTGTCTCCCGGGGGTGGCTGTTGCAGGCCGCATGCTCTCACAGGGCTCCTGTCCCCTTGCAGGGCTGCCATCTCCCCCACACACCTCTGTGTCCTTAGTCTTTGCTTCCCCTCCAGTCTGTACATGCTTCTGTTTCCTACTGTGGCCCGGATGGCTGATGGGTCAAGTCTGTAAAGTGAAAAGTCTCCTGCAGTTCAGAAACCACAGGAGCGGCTCCCGGTCTTCCCACATCAGGAGTTTCTAAGAAGTCACCAGTCAGGGAAGCCACCTGGTGTCTGGCTCTGTTGCAGAAAGGAGTTCATCTTCCAGTCCCTTCTAAGGGCCCAGGGCCGTCGGGAATCATCCTCCATGGATGATTCCTCCATGGGGCACCGGCCAGGCTCTGGTCAAGGACGGACAATGCCTGACCTCCAACAGGCCGTGATCTGGAAACCGACCGCTGGGTGCTGGAGCCATGCCCCACAGAGAGGCCACGACGGAGGCTGGGGCAGAAGCCAGAGGGTCAGGCTGCCTGAAACCCGGTTATCCCAGGGGGAGCTGGGAGGGCAGTTTCAGCAAGCGGGGCTCAGACCCGGCGTTCATGCCGTGGGAAACAGCAGCGAGTGCAGTAATTTAACAGAGGCCGGTCACATCAGGCAGTGGGCGCGTTGGTCTCAGGGGTGACGCGCCTCGAGCCTAAGAGGAGAGGAAGGTGGGAGGAAATGCAGAGTCCAGGCAGGGACCGTGAGGACTCCGGGAGGTCAAGGCGCCGGCTCCCCATTGCCACGATCATGGCTCGGCATTCCTTTGACTTCAAATGGTCATAGAGTCACCTACTTGCTTATCAGAATGATCGAGACCATTGCCCTGGCAGACAACCACGAGAAGGGATCTGTGGATAAGGAGGGGAAGAGGGTACCTTGGGGGGTGAGGGGACCACAGAGCTGGGTGTTTAGAGACTGAGGTTGGCTGGTAATGGCCCCGCGAGGACATCCCTGTCCTCGTCCCTAACCTCCCCGGAACTATCCCTCTACAAGAAAGAGGGGCTTAGAAGATGGATCACATGAAGGATCCCAGACCAGGCGATGACCTTGAATGACCCAGGCGGGTCCAGTGTCATCACAGAGCTCCTTACACGGGAAAGAGGAGGCAGCCTCAAGAAAGAGGAAGCACAGTCTGACAAGAGAGGGTTGGTGATGCCACCTCATCGGCCTCAGGGATGGAGAGGTTGACCAGGAGTTGAGGCTGCAGGCGGCCCTGGGCAACCAGACAAACCAGAAGGGAGGCGCTCCCAGGACTCGGCCCTGCCCACACCCTGATATCCAGACTTCCCAACTCCACAGCGGTGAGACATGAGGCACTGAGTATGAGAATCATCACAGCAGCTAGACAGGGGACTAACACAGAGGCCAGTCAGGTGACAGCCATGGTGATGGCAAGCACTCACATACTCTCCTCTGACAACCATGTCCCTGGTCCCTGGGATCCTGGATCTCAGATCACCCCCAGGCCTCTCCTGTCCCCAGCATCAGGGCTCCTGTCGCCCCTGCTGGCCCCTTACCTCTGCCCACACCTTCTCAAGGACGCTTCCTAACCCTCCTCAGTTGCTTTTTGGGGTGCCGTCTCTCTCCTGCAAGACCCAGCCCAAGAACCCATGTGACGCAGCTTTCTGATGACACGCGATTAGAAATCTCGGGGGACCACAGCCCTTTATGAATATGAAATCCACGAAGAAAGCTCTGGCTCTTTCTCTTCCTCCAGCCACAGAGAGGAGCCATACTCAGCCAAAGAATACCACCTGCCGCGTGTCACAGAAGCCACCATGCATGTTGGAGCCAGGCGGCCACAGGTACCAGGCCCTCCTCCCTTCTCCAAGCCCCGCTTCTGCCTAGGCTCGCCCCTGCTGGACTCCCCAGGCACAGGAATGTCTGGTGTGCAAGCCCTGAACTCAAGCTCTGCACCTGCCGCTGGGAAGAATCCCAGCCGAAAACTAGGGGGCTCACGTGGATGTGGGAGCAGGCCATCCTGCTTGGATCAGGTCTGATGCCTCTAAATCGAGACCCTCTACATATGAGCTCTAATGGGCACTTGTGTGCTAGCATCAGGGGCCACTGACCCACAGGAACACCCGGCGGGGTCTCTTCCCTGCCTGCTGCCTCTGCTGCCCAGTTCGTGCCGAGCCCTTGGTGCACAGACGCCCTCGCGCCCAGGGGGGTCCCACTGCACTGATGTGTCTGGTGCAACACATGAGAACACTCCCTGAGAGCCACGCCCTGTCACACTGTGCCCCGACTAGTACATTCTTCCAGAACCCGGCCAGGTAGTTCCCCAAGAAGAAAGGACTCAAAGGGATTTCCACGAAGAACCAGAATCAAAAGCATTCCTGCACATTCAAAGTCAGGAGCCCAGACAATTCCCCCTTTGTCCTGATTAAGTAAAGAAAGGGATTGGCAGCAGTGGGACTCCACTAGGGAAGGGGGGACACACATAACATCAATAAGGGTACCTGATCTCAACCCAGGCGAAGTCAGGACCCAAGGGAGGCCCAATTTACCTGTACGATGACCACCTGTATACCTAATCCTGAAGTGTACTCACAACTTTCAAATTAAAAAATGAAAAATTATTTATATTTGGAGAAAAAAATTAAAAAGCACGGAACAGTTTACTCTCGTGAGATTTCTCTTGCAACCCGGGGCCGGACACTCCCCTCTCAGTCAAAAGTTCGGCCTCATAAACGTCCATAATTTTCTCACTGAAATAATTTTTTTAAAGGAGGAAATTGCTAGAAAGTTATATGATCACTATTTGTGCCAGTGTTTCGTGGTTGTCCCAAGACTTCCTGGCAACTTGAACTTCTGGCCAGCAGGTGAGTGGAGTTCATGGGTCGTCGGTTCGCGGGACATGAACGTAGCGACCTACACAGCACCTGGCTCTCGCTCACAGCACAAGGACACGGCTGCACATCAATAACCTGGGGCGTCAGATCCAGACACTCAACTCATTTCCATTGCAAATACAGAGTTTCGTGGCAGCCAAAGTGGCACCAGGTGGAAGAGACTTCTAAAATATTTTGTCAACGTGTCAAAACCCTTAAACCTCAGATCTGCCACAGAACCACATTCCAGTGGGGGAGGGGGCTTAATAGTCCCTATCTGACCCCAGCTTAAGAAATTTGAATTTTTTTTGAAGTCAATAAGCAGCTGGGTTTGCAGGCTCCAAAGCACTGGACACATCCCCTGCACCATGTCCTGGACTCCCGGCTTACTGGTCTCCTTCCACAGGCTGCTGGCCTGAGAAAATCCATCCTGCATTCGAAAGTCCAACCCAAGAACCAAGCATTTCTGCCCAGGGCAAACACTGCTAAGATCCTCTCTCCTTGCATGTGTAATCAAGAGCTCTCGAAATTAATTTTACCCTCTTCGACAGGGCTCCTAAGAAGCAGATTGCAAGTCAAGCAAGAGTCCAATGAAGGAGCTGGTGATCCCCAAACGTCTCCCTGAGGATGGAAGCACTAGCATTTCCACAGAGGCATTGAAACATCCACCTATGAGTCTGGGGGTGCCATCACAGCTTTATCAGTACCAGCTCAGTCCCACGCCCTGTCTCTCCAGCTACCCTGGGACATAGAGACCATCTCTGATACCGCTGTCCGCCATGTGCCTCATGCAGATAGCCATCTGGGCACTCTGGAGACACCAAGCCCTGCCATCAGGTGGCAGGCAGGTGGGACAAACCTAAGGCCCTGCCTTCCTGTCCAGTGCTGCTCTTTCAGCTGCACCGGGGAGCCTCTGGGCTCCTCAACACCTCTGCAAAGCAGAGGAAAGACAGGTTCATTTTTTGCGCCTTGCAGTCCTGTTAAAAAGGCCATGGTGGCAAAGCGGCAGGGAAAGACATATCAAAGCTCAGGTCAAAGGAAAGCTGGATTCGTGCGACTCCCATGGGAGCAGTGTCCAACAGCACCGAGAGGCGGCCTGGGAAGGAAGCTGAGGACTGAGGCTGGACCTACCACTCTGGGCTGAGATCAGAGCCCATCGCCATGAGCCGCAAGCCTGCAGAGCGCACTCAGCTTTTGGTCTCACAGCTGAAGCTGCCTCCTAGGTGTGGGAGCCCAGCCCAGCAGCAGAGTTGTGCACATGCAGCCATCTGAGAGGGAGGGAGGAAGACACCCCGGCCTGGCCTCCCAGGACCCGCCTCCCATGCCCAGCTCCCCACAGCCCTGCTGTCAGCCTGCCTCTGATGCCCAGAGCACCAGCACCCTTTTACGCTGTGCTACTGTTTGGAGCAAAATCCTCCCGGACTGAGAAAGCCGCTGAGCCTTGTTACACGTTCATACCTCAGCGTGAGTGGGTTTTTTGTTTTTGTTTTTTTTTTCTGAGTTGGAGTCTCACTGTCACCCAGACTGGAGTGCAGTGGCCGCTCCCGGCCACCGCAGCTTCGACCTGCTGGGCTCCAGCGATCCTTCCGCCTCAGCCTTCCAAGTAGTTGGAACTACAGGTGCGCCCTACCACGCCCGGCTGATTTGTTTTGATTTATTGTAGAGATGAGGTCTCGCCAAGTTGCCCAGGCGGGTCTCGAACTCGTGGGCTCAGGCAATCCACTCACCTCAGCCTCCCAAAGGCGCGGGATTACAGGCTGAGCCACCGAGCCTGGCTGTGAGTGGGTTAATCGGAGCCTTTCCTGAGAGTGGTTTGGAGTTGGGGTTAGGAAAACACAACCTTTTTAAAATAGAATGTAACGTGAAATTTACCATCTGAACTGTCTTTAAGCAGACAGTTCAGTGGCATTAAGCACAGTCACGTGGTTGTGCTGCTATCACTGCCATCACCTCCAGGACGCTCCCTCTTCCAGGCGGAAGCTCTGTCCCCCTAAATCACTCCCCAGCCCCCTCCCCAGCTCTTGCCACCTCCATTTTCCCATGAATCTGGCAAATGCAGGAGCCTCCTGTAGGTGGAATTGAACACCATTTGTCCTTCGCACCTGGCTGCTTTGCTTAGCAGAATGTCCCCAAGTTTGATCCACGGTGTAGTGAGTGTCAGGCTCTCCTTCCTTTAAAAGGATGAACAACCTCCCACTGCATGGATACATCATGTGTGTTTATCTGTCCATCCACCAGCAGACACGTGGGTGGCCTCCACATTTTGGCCACTGTACAGTTGTACCATGTGTGCACATATCTCTCTTTGGGTGCCCCTGTTTTCGGTTCTTTTGTGCCTACCCATAAGTGGGATTTCTGGATCCTATGTAATTCAACTTTTAGTTTTTTGAGGGACTTCCAAACTGTTTTCCATGGTGGTCACACCGTTTTTGTCCCCAGTCAGACACAGGGTTCCAGTTTCTCCACATCCCCATCAACACTTGGACTTTTCTGAAAAACACACTTTTTAAAACAACAATAGCAACAACAAAAAGGAGAGAAGGAAGGCAGGGATATAAGTGTCAAATAAGAAACGTCTAAATTTTATATGAAATTATCAGGGCACAATTGTTCCTTGAACTATGCACTGGTAAAGCTGCAAAATTAGCAGCTCAAAACCACCAGTCAGTCATTCAACGGACGTTCACTGAGCACCTACTGTGCATCCTGTGTCAGATGCTGGACAGACAGTGAGGGAGGTGATAGCCAAGGCTCATGTGGTCACACGGTCCACATCCTCATGGGGGCCACAGACAAGCATGTAAGTGAAGATGTGATCAACTAGGGGATGGCAAGAGACATCAAGAGCATGACCACGGGTGATGTCACATAGAGAAAGGGAGATGGAAGGAAGGCGTCAGGGTGGACAGCTGGGGATGCCCGCTGGGAGGGGCGTTTAACCTGAGGCTTGAAAGGCCAGAAGCTTCTGGCTGTTCAGAGACGAGAGAACAGTGTTCTAAGCAGAGAAAATCACTAATGCTAAGACAAGCTTGGGGGCCCAAGGAACAAGAGGAGGTCAGGGGGTGAAGCTTGAGAGTCAGAGGTGGCCTGGCCAGCCGCAGGGGGACAAGACGGCAGCCACAGCAGGAGTGAAGCTTTATGTAAGGATGGCACTGGCAGGCTTGGGCATGAGAGCCGCGTGATCTGGTGGCATCACAAGATCACTCCAACTGCTGCGGGGAAGATGGCTGTGGATTGACAAGGAGGGAAATGGGCCAGTACAAAATGGCTTTGGCATCTGGGCAAGAGACAATGATAGTCGTGGTAGTGGGAGGAGGAGGAGTACTGAGGCATATCAGGAGCTGGCGAGGCTGGCTGGTGTGTGCAGAATCTCCCAGATTTCTGTGTTGGGAACTTAATGCCCTGTGGGGCAGTAAGAGGTGGGGCCTTTAAGGAGTGATTAGATCATGACTAGACGAACGTAGTCATGGATTAAGGGGCTGTGACAGGAGGGGGGTACTGGTTTGAGAAGGAGAGGAAAAGAAAGCTGAGCCAGTCCACCCAACCCCCCAGCCTGTGATGTCCTGCACCCTCAGGACTCTGTAGAGTCCCTAACAGCAAGAAGGTTCTCACCAGATGCAGCCCCTCATCCTTGGACTTCTCAGCCTCTACAACCACAAGAAATAAATTCCCTTTCCTTACAAATGACCCAGTTTCAAGTATTCTGTTATAAGCAACAGAAAATGAATCAAGGCTGGGAGTGAGGTTCAGGGGAGGAAGGGCAGCGTCCACAAGGCCCAGTATCTTGGCTTGAGCAATTGGGCAGTGGCCGTGCTATTCACTAGAGAAGAAATGGGCGGCGGCAGTGGACACCCACAGGTTTATCCTGCCTGTAGTTAAGGGCATGGTTCTTGGTGGCCTTCCAAGTGCAAACAAGTAGCAGACTGTGGCTAGGATGCCATCGGGGTGCTTCATGTGCCAGGCATGTGACAAAGACAGAGGGACCTGGCCCAGGGTCTTGGCCATCCTCCCATGGGGGATCCAGTGAGTCCTCCCTCCCCACTTCCCCATGGCTCCTCCCTTCCCCCAACTGCCCCTCCCCAGGGGCCCAAGATGCTTTGTGGATGAGGTCCTTAGTTACCTTGTCATGTTGCCGGGCCTTTGCAGGAAGGCCTGCATGATGGGAACTCAGGCAACCCTTTCCCTGGGCAGCATCCGTCAGTTCATTTTCCTGAGACAAAAGAAAGAGACACATGAGAGGGTGCCCTATGTTTAGAGGCCTGGTGGAACACAAGGGTCAAGTGCTCTGACTGGGAGATTACACCCAGGGTCGGGCATTTAGTCTGCAATCCACGGCTGTGTGCGATTTGGGACTGGTTTTCCTTTCTTCTGACCCATAAGTTTCCTAGTCGACAAAATACCATGTTGTTATACTTTACAATGATAAGAAAATATATGTTAAGCAGTCAGTGCAGTGCCTAGCAGATCAATTCCATCTGATTCTCAGTGTACCCACCTGCATTACTTGTCTTAGTCTTAAAGAAGAAACAGAACTTCTCAACAATGGAGCTGCTAAGTCAAACTTTGACCTGCCCTTTTCCCCACGAACTCTGCTCCAAACATATGGCCATAATAAAGAATCAAGAGGAAGCTTTAATATACTTTGCTTGCTCAAAAGTAAGATAAACCTGTCAAAGAATTACAAATAGCTGGAGCACAATATGGTGAGTAGAACTGCTGGAAGCTTCTAGATTCAGAGTCTGGAAATAGGGAGAGAGAAGAAAGAATCCAACCTTTTCAGGTTATCTGAGATTCATCGTGTTCTACCTGAGGCAGGATGTCTAACTAAGGTCACTACGTGGCAACTAATACCCCAACCAGGAGGCTGAGAATAATCGGGCTTATATCCAGAGCTATGGCTTATAGAAAGTCGCTCACCCACAGAGGCAGGAGGGAGGAGACCCACCAGCTCAATATCAAGACTTGTCCTACTCCTTGATATCACCATGGCACAAGAACTCTGAGCTGCCAGTAGTAAAATCCAATTCAAGAAAGAGAGTTCCCAGGTGAGGTGTGGTAACTACAGATAGGTAGGACAAGGACAGTGAGCATAGAAACAGAGAAACTGAAGGTTAAAAATCTCCCATTCAAGATGAGTCTCCAAATAGCAATTCAAAACACATAAAGAAAATTAACACTACAAAAAAAAAAAAAATTCCACTACATCAAGAGTTAGGATAAATTTATGTCAAAAGAAATACAAATAATAAGGCAACCAGAAAATGACTTCAACAAGTGAGCTGAGGAATCCTTGCAAAGATAAAAGAAGAAAAAACATCCATTCTAAAAGGTCAAGAAAGATGCAGTCTGGATAATTAGTGACCCATGGTAGAAAGCGCTGGAACCCCACTAGCCATCAGGTCACAGTCTTCTCCCTGCTCCATTCTTTAAGTCTGTTCTCTGTTCACGCCATAAATGAATTGATATATTTGGACTACCCACCTCTTGAATTGATGTGATTCATCTCCAATATAGTATTTCAAGTGCTCAGTGTTTACACTCCATTCACACAGTAGAAAAGTGGCAAGAAATTGTGTGGCTTCAAACATGTCCCACAAGGAGAAAGGCTCCTCCTGGCTATTTTGAGGTTCCATATTTCAGTCAACCTTCCCCTCCTCTTGGCCACAATCACTATGAGCTCTGCCACGTTTTGGTACCCACCACGTTCCCACACAATGAAGGAACCTACACACAACTGTGGCTTATTCCTGGGAAATAATGATCCCCCAGCCTCTAGGAGCTGATGATGGCGTGCTCTCCTCTTCTCTGACATGTTCCTGATAACACATTTATGGTTGGTTTTCTCAAGTAAAGCAGACGATGACGTCCTGCACTGGCTCCTTGAGAAACCTATGGATGTCCTAGCAAATCCCCAAAGTGGGAATCTCTGGAGGCCGTAAGAGGATGGGTGTATTCATCAAAACACTTGGCAGCTCACCCTGGAGCCCTTACACGCTCCCAGTTCACCTGAGGTCACAATAGCTCAGAGAATTTGAGAATCGGAGGCACTTAAAATAGAGGTTGGGTTATGGGTTCAAATCACTTAAATACAAACCGGACCTCCCCAAATGGGGCCTTGGACAAGCTGCCTGGCATCCCAACACTTTGATCTAAGGGTGTAAAAGAACCAACCTATCAGGTACGTGGGGATTCAAGGACACCGTTCTAGAGCACCAAGCAGCCTTCACTGCGCGTGATCAAGGCTCAGACACGCGGGCCCCTTCCCTATGGAAGGCACCATTATGACTGCTCACACCTTCCACATTCTGCCACCAAACAGCCGCCTCATTCAGGCCATCCACACACCCCCGCCCCCGCCACTGCCTCATTCAGGAAGAGTGAACTGCAAGAAAGGCACATCGGATACAGAAACAGGGCTAATCTTTTATCCAGTTTTCTGGAGGCTGTAGAAACGCCTACATCCATTTATTTTATTTCTATTCCATCTCAGCAGTTCGAGGTCAAGCGCTTAACCTGGCGAAATCAATCTTCCCAAGAAAATAGTTCAGGGCCTGCATCCATCTGGGAGGCACTGAGCCAGAGCAGTGCCACACAGAGGGAGAGAAGCAGCACCTCCCCCCATGCAGCCCCCAAACTGGTCCCAGCAGGAATGGGCACTTGGGGTACCACACGCCATCCCGGTCCCCTCCTGTCCCCCAAAGAGCCAGTCACAGAGAAGTCTACTGACGCACCGCATCATCTCAAAACAGACAGTCCCCCACTCCATGCTTCAAGAATCACAGATTAGCCCAGCACCAAAGCCTGCCCTACAGCGATGCTGAAAGAAACCCGTTCACTGACAAAGACATCCTGATAAAGGCCCAAAGGAAGAGCAAATGTACCAGACGGTACCTCCTCAGACTACGTGAGTATTCATCGGATGACGAGCATCCTTCCAATTCATCCATCCCCGAAGAAGTCTGGGACAGCATGGGAGGGGCGTGAGATTTCATACTTATTTCTGCAGCCAAAGCAGACTTTGGTCTTCACTGCCCCTGCAGTAGCACAGACACTACTAGGATATGCATATACTTGCAGGCCTCAGGGGAAGTTCAGAAAACGCAGACTGCTCACCCTTCCAATCCGATTAAGATGCTGAAATGCAGCGAGACTTACCCTGGAAAGCCTCATATCTGACCCTGCAGGGCTGAGCTGTTCACCCAGGGAAGGGACCACTGCCCCAGTTAGATCAAGCTTTTCTGAATTAATCAGCACCTCCCGAGAAATGTCACCAGGCAAGACAGAGCTCACGTTTGTGTCAGGCATGTGCTTGAGACCAGAAGGCATCCAAAAGGTGTGGCTTATAGTCACCACACCACAAAACCAGTCTCCAAGCAGCCAGTGCAGCACCAGCTTTGACAATTCCCAGGAGGAGGAGGAAGAGGAGGACTGGGTGGATTTAATACAATCTGACACTCCTGTCTGAGCAACAAGGGTTTCCATAGCCCAGGGTGAGGCAGCCAGCATGCAGGGGCTTCAAAGCACACATGTACACACATGGTTCCACACTGCCATATAACAGATGCCCCACTGTGTCCCCTTGCTGTGGCGTTCTGATACCTTGACAATGATCACACCTAAGTGCCCAGTCATTGAGTTGGATGACTCGCGCCCACAGCCTATATGGCGAGTTCGTGACACATGTGCTGCCAGGACGGGGAAGGACTTTCCGAATTCTGGCGGCACGCCCCTCCGCCTCAGTCTCACCCTGAAACAACCATTGTGATGCAGCCCCTGAGCCATCTGTCTTTCTGCTTCTTTGGATGTGTGACAGCTTCCTTTCCCAGGGGAGAACTCAGAGCACTGCGGTGGAAATGGTTGTAGTCATGGCTCCTCTAAGCCTAAAGCCATGCAAGGCGAGAGGGTTTGGGGTTTCCTGGACAGTGACGCCCAAGGAGACGGCCCTGGCCTATTCCCTAAGGACCAGAATGGGCAGTTTGCTGGATGGCATTGTCTGCAG
Source organism: Cephalopachus bancanus (assembly GCA_027257055.1). Lineage (NCBI taxonomy): Eukaryota > Metazoa > Chordata > Mammalia > Primates > Tarsiidae > Cephalopachus > Cephalopachus bancanus. The sequence goes on from JAPVLO010000269.1 coordinate 3,497,436, forward strand.
CCACAGCTGGGGGGTTGCTTCTTCTTTCCACTTTGTGGGTGGACACACACAGGACCCAGGACCTCAGGACCAGGGCCGTGTGCTGACCTGGGCACGCTGGGGCTGGATTTGGGACAGCTGGGCCTGGACCCCTGACACCGTCCCCACGGGACAGCCACACAACGTGCCATTCCCCCCATGGGGTGGCCACACAACTTGCCGGTTATGGACACTTTTTAACCCATTAACGCCCACTCATATATTCAACAGGACAGCCTTATTTGATTTTTTAGCTGTTAGGAAGCAAAATTATCAGCAAGAAACAAATTCTGATGAGGACAAGGGAGGAAGGAAAGAGCTATGGCAAGAGTTTCTTTGGGTTGGTTTGGTTTCTGTTTGTTTTTTTGAGGGACAGGGTCTCCACACATCACCCAGGCTGGAGTGCAGTGGCACAATCACAATTCAATACAGTCTCGAATTCCTGGAATCAAGCGATCCTCCCGCTTCTGCCTCCTGAGTAGCTGGGACTACAGGCTTGCACCACCATGCCTGGCTAATTTTGTTGAATTAATTTTTTTAAGGAAATTGAGTCTCGCTATGTTGCCCAGGCTGATCTTGAACTCCCAGCCCCAAGAGAGTCTCCCGCCTCGGGCTCCCAAAGCACTGGAAATACAAGTGTGAGTCATGGCACCCAGCCAAGGCAAAAGTTTCAAATCCATCTGCCCACAAGACAGAGGCGTGTAACACACCGGAGTGGACAGGGTCAGATGCAGGAGCATTCCAGAGGACAGGGGATGTGGCCAATGCCAGAGCCCAGGCCCCATCCAAAGAGGCCATGCTCCATGGGGACAAGAGGGTCCCTGGGGCACCCTCTTGAGAAGACCTTGGGTTTCCACCTGAAACCCATATCCCTGAGTGGATATGTTGGCTGCCACTTCAAATGCTCCCTCCCCAAGCCAAAATATCCACAGGATGAGTTTGGCTTAAAGATGGGCACTTGGCGGAAGCTACCAGACCTGTTTGGCATCCAAGCATCATGGCGGGAGGGAGAGTGCCGGGACCCCAGTGCGGGGTGCAGACCCCCTCAGGCACAGGCCCCTTGGGTCTCATGCTGCCTGGGCCACCTGCCGGGCCGCGCGGGGCCCCCAGATCTGCCTTCTGAGGTCCTTCCCCCCAGCACGTCTCCACTTGGAGAGGGGCTCTTGCAAAGATCAAGGTTCATTGCGGTCAGAGGGCAGATCCTAGTCCAAGAGGTCAGTGAGCCCCAGAGGAAGCCCTGGGTCTCTCTCCACCCCTCCTTCTGCCTCTCCCGCCCTCTCCCCATCCTTCTGTTCCCTCTCTCTCTTCCTCTCTCTCCTTCTCTCCCTCTCTTCCTGTCTCACTTTCTCCCTCTCCCTCCCTCGACTTCTCTTTCTCTTTTGTTCTCTCTCTCTCCCTGTCTCTCTGTCTCTCCCTCTCTCTCCCTCCCCTGTGTGTGTCCCTCTCTCTTCTCCCCGCCCTGCCACGTGGCACAATCACAATTCAATACAGTCTCGAATTCCTGGAATCAAGCGATCCTCCCGCTTCTGCCTCCTGAGTAGCTGGGACTACAGGCTTGCACCACCATGCCTGGCTAATTTTGTGGAAGCACATGGTAGGAAGACAGTAACCTCCAAGCCAGGCAGAGACCCTCACTGGAGACGGAATCACCCAGAACCTGGTCCTGGACTTCCGGCCTCCAGAACCTTTGTTGAAGCCCCCACTCTGTGGGGTTTTGCATGGTGGCCCAAGCCAGTCTCCACCCCTGCCTGAAATGCTGAGACTTGGATCGGAGTTTCCTAAGAGCAGCTCAAAGCTGGTCAAGGAAGAATTCAGGTCTTCAGAAGACCCGCTGGGCCCTGTGAGGACTGATCAGGCCCTTGTCTCACTCTACAAGACGGCCACGCCCTGGAGGGAAACCATCCAGGCAGGAAAAACCCATTCTACCAGTCACTTCCCATCCTAGTCACCTCTATTAAGTCCAGGTGTGGTTGCTGGCATGAGGTGCAGGGACCCTGGGACGTGGGTGGGAAGCATTCCCTGCCCCTAGCCTCAGGGGCCTAGCAGGTAATCAGGGCATCCAGTGCCAGAAGATGGAAGTGCCAGTGACTACAGGAGGCAGAGGAGGACCTCCAGTCTTCCCTGAGATGAACCTGATCCCAGGGAAGGGGTGAGGGGTCACCCAGAAGAAACACACAATGCAGGCTGATCCAAGAACACTTTGTTTCTGGCCCTCGGGATCCAGCATGGGCCCTGCCTGCGGGGTCTGAGCCCTCAACCCCAGTCTCCAGCGACAGTGGACAGGCCCCAGGGGTAGAACCCTGGCACAGCCTCTGCTCCTGGCCTCCACTGGGCTGCCTTGGAAGGCCATCAAGGGCTGGCGTGGTGCTCCCAGCCCCAGAGATGGGTGCTACTTCTGAAGGGGAGGCCCGGGCAGGAGGCCCTTCAATAGAGAGTGGACGCATAGCCAGATGCCGAGTCTTTGGACAGCAGGGGTGCCATCAGCCCTTGTACAGTGGGCGGTTCTTCCCAAGGTATAGTTGTCCACACCCTGCTGATTCATCGACCCCCCCCCGCCACGTGACTCCTGAGGCAGGGATAGGGCGGGCCAGGAGGCCTGGAGGGGCGAGGTAGGTGAGGGCTATGCTCCACACGTCCAGGAGGGAGCGTTTGATCTAGAATGAAATGCAGGAAGCACGGAAGGTTTCCAAGTAAAATAACAGCCCAGTGATATTTATCCTAGAGAAACGCTGTCTTGATGCTGAAGGATTAAGAAGCATGGCTAGAACCAGCTGGGTTCTCAGTCCTTAGAGGGTGGTGCTGGCGGTCTCATCTGAGATGATGACCCAGATGGGGTGAGGGGTGGGGAGGAAGGATCCAGAGATCCTCAAAGAAACTGAAATTGCAGGGCTTGGCAACCGGAGTGGAGAATGGCTGGATCTAGCTAGGGGCTGGAGGTGCAGGGGTAGGGAGGGAGTACTTACCTGTGGGTTTAGGAATGGGTCGCTGAGTCAGCTGGGCCTGGGCAGTGTGGCATGCCTCGGTGAGACCTCACAGGAACCAGTTCCCGCACGACCTAGAACCCAGGGCTGGAGCCTGGATGAGACCCCTGCAGAAGTTGCACTCACACAGACGCCACCGAGTCACGGCAGGCGTGAGATTCGCCGGGGCCCAGGACAGAGCTGAGAGAAAAGTGGATGTTAGGCTTGAGCATGAGAAGGAAAGCGTGCCCTTGGTGGCAGCGTGGATGCAGCAGGAGGTCATTGTCCTAAGCAAATTAACCCAGAAGCAGAAAACCAAACACTATGTGTTCTCACTTATACATGGGAGCTAGACACAGGGCACATGTTGGCATAAAGGTGGAATGACAGACTCCGGGGACTCTGTGGGGAGGAGAGAGGGGCGAGGGCTGAGAAACCATCCGGTGGGTCCACTACCGGGTGACAGGCTCCATGGAAGCCCAGACCTCGGCACCACACAACAGACCCACGTGACACCCCTGAACATGGCACGTGGCATTAAAAGAAATCACAGGCCCAAGAGGCCCCGTGAGAGACCAGATATGTGACATCCCAGGGGCGAGGGACTGGAGCTTTGAGGGTCAAGGTCAGAAGGTCAGATGCTGCTGGCCAAGCAGTCGGATGAGGACCACACAGCACCTGAGGGTTGCAGCAGCCGGGATAGCTCCCACGGGCTCTGAGAAAGGTGCTGGAGAGACAGAAGCAGAGGCCGCATCCCACAGGATGGAGGGGAAGACAGTGGGAGGAGAGAGACCTCTGCAGAGCCGGGAAGAAGCAGAGGGAGAAGAGGAGCTTGGAATCTGAGCCTCGAGGGGCGGGGACGGAAGGCTCTGGGGGAACAGAATCTGTGACGCCACCTTGCTCCCAGGGGCTCAAACAATCCTCTCGCCTCGGACTCCCAAAATGCTGGTGGGAGTAGGAATCCCAGTCCAGGCTGAGGGCAGGGGTGCTTTAAGGGGGCCATGGGACGCAATGGGCATGATGGGAGAGTGCAATGACAGGAGAGAGCAGCACAGGCACTTGGGGACAAGACCTCAGGAGGGGGACACCACAGCCCCTGGCCTCCACGCCGAGCCAAGATCAAGCTGAGCTCTTTTTTTCCTCTTTAAAATTTCATCCATCCTTTATTGCAGCACTGTTTGCCATAGCAAAAACATGGGCCATCAAAAGTAGACCTGATAAAGACTAGGTGGTTCATATACATGATGAAATATTATGCAGCCATAAAGAAGAACAAAATCATGGACTTTGCAGTCATTGGATGGAGGTGGAGTCCATCAAACTTAGTGACCTGTCACAGAAACAAAGAAGCAAATACCACATGCTCTAACTCATAAGTGGGCCCTGGGCATTGATCCCAATGACACAAGGGAGGGGTCCGCAGTCGTGGGATACTTCCGGGGGATGGTGGGGAAAAACGCAAAGGAAACCTAAACCAGGGGACGTGAGAACCAGCTAGAGGCCCAAACTTTACCTGCACATACATCACTTATGTACCTATTCCTGACTCTTATCCCACATCTTTATAATAAATTAAATTAACTTTTTTTTTTTTTTGAGTTGGAGTCTCACTCTGTCGCCCAGGCTGGAGTGCAGTGGCCGCTCCCGGCCACGGCCCTCGACCTGCTGGGCTCCGGCGATCCTTCCGCCTCAGCCTTCCGAGTAGCCAGAATTACAGGCACGCGCTACCACGCCCGGCTGATTATTTGATTTATTGTAGAGATGAGGTCTCGCTGCCCAGGCGGGTCTCGAACCCGTGGGCTCAGGCAATCCACTCACCTCAGCCTCTCAAATGCACGGGATTACAGGCTGAGCCACCGATCCCAGCTTAATAAATTAAATTAAATTAAATCTCATCATTCTCACGACAGCCCGGGAGGGAGACACGACTGTTATCCTACTTGTCATGTGAGGACACTGAGTCTCGAGGAGCTCAGGGTCCTGAGCAAGTAGCCCCCACCTGCAAGTGGAGGAGTGGGGTGGAGACCAGGTGGGCAGCCCCCGAGCCGGAGACCCCCCTTCCTGCGTCCAACACGACTCTGAGTCTTTTGTGAAGAGAAACATCCAGCAGCTCTCTTGGGCCTGAGGATGGATAACAAGACTCAGAAATGTCTCCAGTTGCCAGAGGTGGAGGTACTGGAAGGCCTGGGTGCTACGGCTCACGCCTGTCATCCCAGCACTTTGGGAGGCCGAGGTGGGAGGATTGCCTGAGCCCAGGAGTTCAAGACCAGCCAGGGCAAGATAGCGAGAACTCGTCTCTACAAAAAAAAAAAATCAAAAAATTAACTGGGCGTGGTGTCACCAGCATATAGTCCCAGCTACTTGGGAGTCTGAGGCTGGAGAACCGCTTGAGCCCAGGAGATGAAGGCTGCTGTGAACTATGATCTTGCCACTGCACTTTTCAGTGACACAAATGAAAGGCCTGGTGCGTTTTTCCTGGAGCTGGAGACTGCACATATAGCCTGGGGGCCTAAACAATGTTTGGGGCATTTTTATGTCCATGAGACCTAAAAGAACACATGCAAGCATAACTCCATGCCAGGTTCCAACCAAACGCCAATGTCCACACGCTGGTCTGCGTGGAGTGGCGCACGGTCTGAAGCGCAGCCGTGTTGACTGTCCTGAGATCGTGAGAGGCAGCAAAAGGCAACCCAGGGGCTTCGAGCACCTCAAGGACCAGAGATTCTGCGGGAGTTTGCAAGGGATCAGTGGCAGGAACGCAAGTCCGCCCTAGGCCGACCAAAGACGGCACCGAGCCACCCCCAGAGGGCGCTCCGATGGAGGGTGAGATGTCACCACGAGTGTGACTTTTGTTACTTACTGGCCTCTTTTTTATTTTATTTTATTTTTTATTATTATGATGTTGTGGGTACAGTTAAGGGTTGGGTATACAATTACGTTTCATTCAGGCACCTGTTGATATGAGGTGTTTCCCTGTCCCCAGATAGATATTTGCTACTGCTAATCCCATCTCCCTTCCCCCGCCCACAGTTTCCCAGTACTGTCAGTCATTTACTTTTAGTATGCATTGGATGTTCAAGGTCTATTATATGAGTGAGAACATGTGATACTCGGTTCTTTGTTTCTGTGAGAGGTCACTCAGTATTATAGACTCTAGTTCCATCTAGGTTGCTACGAAATTCATGATTTTGTTCCTTTTTATGACTGCGTAGTATTCCATCGTGTATATGTACCACATTTTTTTAATCCAGTCCTCTTTTGATGGGCAGCATGGCTGTTTCCAGGTTCTTGCTATTGTGAACAATGCTGCGATAAACATACGTGTGCAGGTATCTTTTTTATAGAGTGATTTGAGTTCTTCAGGGTATATTCCCAGCAGGGGGATTGCGGGGTCATATGGGAGGTTGGTATTTAGAGCTTTTAGGAATTGCCACACTGCTTTCCACAGAGGCTGCACTAGTTTACACTCCCACCAACAGTGTAGAAGTGTTCCCTTTTCGCTACACCCTCTCCAGCAGCTGTTATTTTTTGGGTTGTTGATAATTGCCATTCTCACTGGAGTTAGGTGGTATCTCAGTGTGGTTTTGATTTGCATCTCCCTGATGATTAGTGAGGTTGAACATTTCTTCATGTGTGTGTTGGCTGCTCGGATATCTTCCTTTTGAATTTGCTTCTCTGTAAGCTGCTCATTCGTTTTGGTCTTATGGTTTAGAAAAGCTATCAAGATTTTATTACCAGTTTTATCTCTGGCCACATAATTACATTATGAATTCTAAATACCTCATCATCACACACTCAGCTATAGGCTATGTGGTTATAATAGGTGCGTCTGGCATAGTGGTGTTGTATAAGAATGATGCAATTATCTATGATAACAACGTATAATCAAAACAACTCGAGTCCACACTCTAGTGGGCTTGGCAATGTGCTTTTCTTCTGTAAAGGCTTCATGAGTGGCTCTAGCCTGGAGGCCCAGACAGGAAGACTCAGTAGTGGAAGGAAGGGAGGAAAGGCCCTGCATGGACAGCAGGGAGCAGGGAGCAGGAGAGGGAGGAGGGATGGGCAGGGCTGCCACTGTTGGATCCTTAAGTCCCTGAGCCTGGTTCCCTGGAGGCCAAGACCAGGGCACTCTGTGTCAGCCCACGGCGTGAAGACCCGCTGAGATGTGAGGCCCTGAGCTGGAGGCCCAGGCCTGCCACTGGCCAAGTGTGATTTGGGGAAAATTGTTTAACCTTTCCAAGTATTCTTGGCAATTTAAATGAGCTAATCTACATAAATGCGTTTTGCAAACTGTCAAGGGCCATTTGCATGTGGAATGTCGTGCCAATACAGGGATGATCCCCCATTCCAACAAGGCTCTGGCCTCTTGCAGCCCATTTACAGCCAGTTTTCTCTCTGGACACACACGTTGACATTGTGAGTTGTAAATACATCATCACTTCATACTCAGAGACCAGGTGGTGTCGTTAATATGTCAGTCCAGCATGGGGTGGAGAGGCCGGAGAACAGCCCACACCACTCAGTGCCTTCCTGCTTTCAGAGACTCATGCCGACATGCCCCATACACGTGGTTCCTGACCTGTTCGTTAGTGCAGCATTGCCAGACGCCAATAATGCGATTGCAGAGAAGCACATGTGCTCTTCAAAGCCGTCTTCCTCATGCAGGCTGGAGACAAGCTCGAGTGGAAGCCACAATGCATGAAGCAGGTTCTCACGTGAGCCTGTGACAGCCACGCTCACGCTGTGCATGAGGCTTTTCTCAGTCACTGCATTTAATCAACTTACAGCTACCTCCAAGGCAGTCTGACTTATTCGCAGAAGAAAAGCAAGTTCAAGTTAACGTTGGTTCACACCGGTCAACATCACCAAAACGCAGGCAGCCGAAAGCAGCACTTTACCTCCAAAAAGAAGGGGCTGGACTTGGGCGAGAACAGGTAAGGTGCCCCCCAGCCGGGAAGCTAAAATGCTGGAATCCACACACATTGCTGGTGGAGACACGAAATGGCACAGCCACTGTGGAAGACAGCTCGGTGCTTTCTGAGCGTGTTAAAGGGAATTGCCACATGACCCGGTCATTCCACTCCCTGTTATACACCCCAAAGCCTCCAAAACAGGCGTTCAAATTCTTGAACACAGATGTTCACAGTAGCAGTGTTCGTAACAGCCATAAATGTGGAAATGACCCAAACGTTCATCAACAATGAACACATGAAACAAGAGAGGTCTCTCCATCTGATCGGGTATTGTTCTGCTACGCAAACTGGCTCGGATACGACGGTCCATATAGTATGTGATCTCATTTACATGACATAGTCAAAACAAAGACAGAAAGTAGCTCAGTGGTGACGGGGGTAGAGGATGGGGTGAGGCGTGGCTCCTAACGGGCTTGGGGTTTTGCTTTGGGACGGTGACAGTGATGTGAAACTGCATAGAGGTGGGGCCACATGGCACAGCGAATGTGCTCAGTGCCACTGAAGTGCTCACTCTAAATGGTTAATTTTAGGTTATGTGAGTGTTATCTCAATTAAAAAGAATAAAAGATGTCCCCAGGGCCCCCAGCAAGAGCCTGAAGTGTTGCAGGGTGTGTCCCCGATGGCATGTCACTGTGGGCATGTCCTGGATGTGCCAGGATGTCGACCCTTTGAACAACTGTCCTCTAAACACAACCATCCACCATGCCGGGTTCTCCAGCAATAAACAGCAATCTCCTCCAATGCTAGAGGAGAAAGCTGCCAGGGAATGTCCTGGGACTTGTCAGAGTCGTCTCCAGGCTGGCCTCTGTCTATGACACTCCTGGGGGGAATTTTTTCTAGATGTGACTTGGACGTCACCTGTTGACTTAACTGAATCCTACATAAAATATGACTCTGAACTGTACCTGTCCAGCATATGCAACACACAGCAGTTCATGGGCTACATTCCCTAACTCCCGAGATGAGTTAATACTGCCCGTAATAAAAATATGTCTGCAACAAGGGTCAGTCATGAATAATGATTTAAAGGGTAGGGGAGCACAGTGACTCACACCTGTCATCCCAGCACTTTGGGAGGCCAAGGCGAGAGGATTGCACGAGCCCACGGGTTCGAGATCAGCAACACGGTGAGACCTCATCTCTACAATAAATCAAAAAAAATTAGCCGGGTGTGGTCATGCATGCCTGTATTTCCGGCTACTTGGAAGGCTGAGGCGGAAGGCTAGCCTAAGCCCAGCAGCTCGAAGCTCGGTGGCCGTGAGAGTGCCACAGTACTCCAGCCTGGGCCACAGTGAGACTCTGACACAAAAAACAAAAACCCAACAACAACAACAAAATAACCAGAGAAAGAGATAAAGAAAGAAAGGGGGAGTAGCATGTGGAAAAACATGCGCCAGAACCCACATAAACAGGTTTTTATCCTTGGACTAAACATTCCACATACTCTCTGAATGTGGCAGCCGCTGGTGCAGGAAGATGGGTCAATTATAACTTTGTGAATGTAAGGATGAGCCGCCTACATGTCTTCTACAAATAACACAACCACAAATGAGATGTAAAGGCCTTGGTAAAAATGCATCTGCTGGTCAGGCTCGGTGGCTCAGCCTGTAATCCCAGCACTTTGGGAGGCCGAGGTGAGTGGACTGCCTGAGCCTGCGGGTTCAAGACCAGACCAGGCACCTTGGCGAGCCCTCATCTTTATAATAAAATCAAAAAGTTAGCCGGACATGGTAGCGGGTGCCTGTAGTTCCAGCTACTTGGAGGGCTGAGGCGGAAGAATCACCTGAGCCCAGCAGGTCAACGCTAGGGTGGTGAGTGTGCCACTGCACTCCAGCCTAGAGACAGAGTGAGACTCCTACTCAAAATACAAACAAAAAACCCCCAAAACAATGTGAGAGAGAGAGAGACAAAAGGGGGAGCAGAATGGAAAAACGTGCACCAGGAACCCACATAAACAGGGTTTTTATCCTTGAACTAAACATTCCACATACACTCTGAGCATGGCAGTCGCAGGTGCGGGAAGACGCATCTATTATAACTTTGTGAATGTAAGGACAGGCCTCCTACGTGTCTTTTACAAATAACACAGCCACGAACGAGATGGAAAGGCCTCATTAAAAATGCATCTGCTTGTGCAAGAGATGCCACAATCCTGGTGGCCTCCCTCGGTCACTGGAGTAACTGAAGGTGGTGGCTGTACCGACCAGCCACAAGGCACATCTGGGCTGTCCATGTACATGGAGGGAGCAGCCCTGTGCTGCATGCGACTCCCCTGGGAAGCCTCTACCCGGGGCCGGTCGTTTCGAATGATGTCAGTTGGGTTTACCTTATTCACAGGGTGACGTGGGACCCCAGGGTGTCAGAGGATGTGTCCTCAGCTGAGGCCAAATCTGTCTTCAGCTCATGGCATGGTACATCTGGGGCTGCAGAAATCAGACAAAATCTCTTCCCCCGCGGATGTTTTCAGACATGTTTAAGTTAACTTTTAAATTTGAAGTAAAACACATAAAAACTGCATAAATCAGAGAAGAGCTTTATTAATATTTACAAAGTACACACACCTGTATTACCATACCCAGACCGAGAAGCAGAATATTTCCAGGAACCCAACACCACCTCCTCTTCTTTCCTGTCAAGCCCCACCCCCCAAAGGCACCATGGCTCTGTTGCCTGTTGTTCCAACCCGTGTGAATGGCCTGAGCTCATCTTTCTAGAGTCTGGGTCTGGTTCTCCTGGGACCGGGATTCACCCATGGGTGTGAAGCAGTCAATTGCTCGACCTCGATGCTGGGTAGCAACCTCTTGATGAATGTTCCAGAATATTCAACTACTTATGTTCAACAACTGTTGAACATCAGGAACATTCTGGGTTGGGGCCGTTGAAAATAATGATACAAAGAGCATTCCTGAACGTGACTCCCGGTGGGCGTGGGGACATGTTTCTGATGCGCGCTTACTCAGGAAAGGGAATGCTGGGTCCCACGAGCAGCCCGCGGTCAGCTTTTGAGTTTTGAGAGGTGGGGAGCATGGAGATCCCCGTAACCCCCAACTCTCAACTCTGGTGCCACCCATTTTTCTCCACGGAAACCATTCTGGGGTGGCGTGGTGGTACCTTCAGGTGCACGAAGACGGCTCATTCCACCCATGTCACAGATTCTGTCTTCAGAAAGCCAAAGGCTCACAGACCCTGGCATGTTACCCTCCCATGGCAGATCTCAGACCCAGCTGCCCCTGGGAGTCACCTGCTGGTGCAACAGCCTGTGCCCAGTGAAGCAGGGGTCACGACTTTGCAGCAAAAGGCGCAGCCCACAGTGAACGTGGGCACCGTCATCGGTCTTCTGCTTTTGAAGAGAAACCAGAAATCAACATTTTAATGCAAAACATCCCCACTTGAGGATGCCAGCGGGGAAGGAAGCCCATCTGAACCCACTCACGGCACATCGGCTGCGCCTGGCCACCTCAGTCCAACGGTCTGTGTCCCAAGTGGCACCAGAACCTCCCGCACCCACCACCAGGCAGTCGCCTTCCGGAGGAGCTCAGAGGTCTCCGGCTCACTCCTCAGTGAGCAGCTGCTGCCCAGACTTTAACATGACCGTGTGTTGTTGTGTGTCATTTGTGGACATCGTGGTCCCCAGAGCCAAGGTGAGATGTTTCTCGGTTTCTTCTATTTGTCTATATTTCAGTGCTGCTGCTGCTGTTGTGTTGTGTGGATATACCGTGTAGCAGGGAAGTCTGGTGTTTAGGGTAAGCATCTCCTGAACAAGGTACCTTGTACCCACCAAGGAATCTTGCATTCCTCCAGCCCTTCTCACATTTGGGAATCTCCCACATCCATTCTCCACGCTGTATGCCCCTGAGTACACACTGCTGAGCTCTCCCTTGTGGCACGGTGTGTGTCCTTCTGCTTCCGAGTCAATTCATGGAGGATAACGGCTTCCGGCTCCATCCATGTTGCTACAAAGGACACGATTTCATTCTTTTTATGGCTGAATGGTATTTCATCTCTCACACACACACACACACACACACACACACACACACACACACACACACCACGTGTTCTTTTCCCACTCATCAGCTGATAGATGCTTCGGTGGGCTCCGTAATTGTGCTGTTGTGAGTGGTGCTGTGATGAGCATCCGAACACCAGTGCCTTTCTGATATGATGATGCTTTTCTTTGGTGGAAACACCCCACAGGGGATTGCTGGATGAAATGGTAGCTCTAATTTTAGTTCTCTGAGAAATCTCCATACTGTTTTCCATAGAGGTCGTACTCATTTACATTTCCAGTGTATAAGCAGCAGTGTACAAGCGGCCTCACTAACATCTGTTACTTTTTGACTTTCTAGCAGTCATTCTGATGGGCGTAAGATTCCACTTGTTTTAATTCTCCAGACTTTGCATCTCAATATTGCTTTAAGCCAAGACCTGTTTTAAATGAGCATGTTGGAGCTCCAATCCATATCTTTTTTTTTTTTTTGAGTTGGAGTCTCACTCGGTCGCCCAGACTGGCGTGCGGTGGCCACTCCCGGCCACCGCAGCCTCGACCTGCTGGGCTCCGGCGATCCTTCTGCCTCAGCCTTCCAAGTAGCCAGAATTACAGGCATGCGCTACCACGCCCGGCTGATTTTTTTGATTTATTGTAGAGATGAAGTCTCGCTGCCCAGGCGGGTCTCGAACCCGCAGGCTCAGGCAATCCACTCACCTCCGCCTCCCAAAGGCGCGGAATTACAGGCTGAGCCACTGAGCCCAGCTCCAATCCGTATCTTAAATGAATCATAACCCATTCTCGCAAGGGTCTGCCTGAGTCCTACATGGTCAACAAACAGGCCTGGGAAGACAGACACCACCTGGTGAGCTCAGAGAACCAGGAGTATGAACACATATGCTGAGCATGGAGTCCCATGCTCCACAGTCTGATGTCTTTTGTCCCGGGACCCTGGACATGTCATGTCTGCAGTGCCAATGCTAGGGCATCAGCCTCCTGACAGCTGTGGCCTCCTGAAGGTGAAGCTTCCCGTAGGCTTGACTCAGAGTAAAGGTTCCTATTATGTTAGCAAAGCTGCATTCAGGGCCACGAAGCAAAACTTTCCCAAGCTGGGCCATGCTGCTCTGATAATTTTAGGTGGTGCACGGACCTGGCATTTTTTTTTTCATTGGCTCACATCCTGAGAAAGTTACCCCCTTCCCAACCCTCGCAGGCCTCTGCAGGGGGCCTGGGCAGTGGGGGAGGGGGACACTGGCCCTCCTAGCAACTCCCTCCTTATTTAGCAAACACAGAGCCAGCGGTGGCCTCCCAGGCTTGGGCCAGACACTGCCCATAGTCTTTCACTAGTTGCCTTCTTTCTAGCCTCTACTTTTCCGGTGAAATTAAATATACAACCCGTGACATGGATTTCCACTTAGAGAGTAAAGGTTCTATTTACAAGAACACTGAGTTTATATGTGAAAAGTCTCGGAAAAATGAATCCATGGTGTTTCCTGATGAGAAAAGGCGAGGACCGTGGAGGTGAGACAAGACACACTCTGGGCATGTGCGTTTCACGGGCACGTGCGTTTCACCTGCCACGCATCTGGGCGTTGAAGCGAGGTGGCCAGGTGGCCATGAGCACAGTGCTCGGGGTGTCTGTGTGGCAGTTCTGCCCGGGGAGCTGGGTTTGCCTGCCACGTCTATCACAGAAGAGATTGTGGAGCGGAAGACGTGGGCTTTAGAGAAAGAGGCTTGGAAGAACAACACCACCCAGGACTCCCACCTGACCTGCACAAGCCTCATAGACACCAGCGCTTGGGCCAGCTTACTTAATGCTTTGCGACAAGCCTGTAAAATGTGGCGCTAAACGTAACCCTATGTTACAGGTGGAAAGAATGAGGTACAGGGCAGTCAAGTGACAGGGAGGGAAGGAGGGAGGGAGGGAAAGCATGACTGGGGAGCGGGTGGAGGTTCTCATCCACAGATGTAAATAATATTTGGAGTCAAAAAACGGCACCTGCCGGTCATCCCATCTTCTGAAATGTAGAAGACCCCATAGCAGGTTGACACTTCTAACCCCCGTGCTTAGCAATGACTGACTCCGTATATCCACAGTAACAGAACCTCAAGCGTGAAGACACCCTCTGGCCTGGTTTCAGGAATTCCCTTCTGGAAGCGGCTTCCAACATGCTGGAGAATCCTTTTTTAGCATCAAAAACTTTCACCATCACACCCCAATGACATGGCAGCGTTTGGACATTTATTATTTATGTTACGATCAACCATTGTCTGACCCCAGCGATAATCTATTCCTCAACCAACTCCCGGCCCTGGTAGAGAAATCACTTCTGATCTGCACAGTCCAATATGGTAGCCATTTCTGGCTATTCAATTTTAAACCTAATCTAATTTAAAACAAATAAAATTGACTGAGTGTTGTGGAATGCCAAGCACTTTGGAATGCCAAGGTGGGGGGATCACTTGAGCCCAGGTAGTGAGACCTTGTCCCTACAAAGAAAATTTTTTAAAGAATTAGTCAGCATGGTGGCACATACCTATAGTCCCAACTACTCAGGAGGTTGAGGTGGGAGGATCGCCTAAGCTTGGGGGTTCCAGGCTGCAGCAAGATATGATCACCCCACTGCACTCCAGCCTGGGCAACAGAGCGAGTTGTCCCCAAAACAAACAAAACAAAAAATTAAATAAACACATCAAATCAAATTCCAGATACAGAGCTTAACTCCCTCTAGAGCACGGGCTGGATGGAGCAACTTGCTTTCAGAGACCAGTGTGTGAAAAGCACGGTTACTTTGCAGTGGGGAAGGTTGGCGGACCCACTTAGCCAAATGACTAGTGTCACATGGCAGCGATGGGTCATGCTGATATCGGGGACCCCAGTGTGATGTGGGGGGGGGAACCCTTTGCCTCTGTGTTGTCCAAAAACCTAGAAGGCCAATGTGATCATGAGGAAACACCAGACTACCCCAAAGGGGGGACATTCTGTCACCCCCCTGGCCGATCCTGTTCACTAGTGCCAAGGCCACTAAGTCCCGAGGAGAGGCTGAGAAATGGTCACCATCCAAGTAGACTGTGGAGGCGTGATCCCAGAGAAAAACGGTGGGGCCGCCAGGGCAGCGCATGCCCTGGTTCTGCCAGGAGGATGCCAGCAGGCGCTGGGCAGGTGCCAAGCAGACATGAGGCCACGGTCTGTCTTACCAGCTTTGCCCCGGGAGTTCCACTCTCTGCCTCTGTGGGCGCATTCACAAGAGTGAGGCCCGTGCTGCCCCTGGCGTGGACAGCGTTGGGAGGGGGCGGGGAGGAAGTGGTTTTCCATGTTCAAGTGTGAAGGCAATGAAGGTTCAGGGTAGGCCCAGGAGGCTTCGAGCTCTGCCACACACAGCAAGTGACTTAACAGTCCCACTGCCCTCTCCTGAGACATGAGCACACGCTCCAAGCCCTTGCGGGTTACCAGGAGGGTTAAATCACCAGCCTCTACGAAGGACCCTGCGGGATATCAGAAGGAAATGCACAGAGGCTTCTATCTGCCCCACTCAGAAGGCACTACCCAGGTGAGACCCGGGTGCATCTCAGGGCACAAAGGACTGCTCTGGGCCATCATCCATTCCTCAGCTGCAGGCACTGCTTTTCAGGGCAGGGAACGGATGGCCCATCTGTCTGCAGTGGAGGGGCCGTGGAAGCGTCCACTTCGGCCTGAGGATGGAGCCCAGGGCTGCCCCCACTCAGGCTGGACTCAGGTGACGGGTTTACAGGTTACAAGCCGCTTGCTCCTTCCTCCCCGGGTGGGATTGTCAACAAACGCTCTGGTTCCATGTTAATTCACACAGGATCATTGGACACCGAGAGCCGACAACAGTGAAATGCATCTGTAGAGTCCCCAACATGGAAAACTGATGGGCTGGTGCTTGCACTGACTGGGGAAGGGGGACAGCAGGCCAGGGATGCTGCCCCTGAGATACTTATGTGGCCCCAGAGACCTGAACTGTCATCCACTTAAAATAGGAATTTAATATACAAATGAAAGAAAGTGAATAACATTTTTAAATGTCTATGTTATATCTGCTATATAAATATTGTCAAAAGCTTTACTGTTAGAGAAAAATCAAGCCGACCTCGGTGGCTCAGCCTGTAAACCCAGCGCTTTGGGAGGCTGAGGTGAGTGGATGGCCTGAGCCCGTGGGTTCAAGACCCACCTGGGCAACTTGACGAGACCTCATCTCTACAATAAGTCAAAAATTAGCCGGGCATGGTAGCGCGTGCCTGTAGTTCCAGCTCCTCGGAAGGCTGAGGAGGAAGGATCGCCGGAGCCCAGCGGGTCGAGGCTGCGGTGGCCGGGAGCGGCCACTGCACTCCAGTCTGGGCGACAGAGTGAGACTCCAACTCAAAAAAAAAAAAAAAAATCAGGCAATCTGGCAGTCCCGGGTCTCCTATCCACACTGTCATGAAGAGCTGCAAACCTCCATGTGTTTGTCTCTGGCCCTGACTCTCCTTACTCATTTCTGCACTCCCCAGAGGTCACACATGAATGACATGCAAGGGTCACATGGGGATCCAGACGTGCGTCCCTCCCCCCACCCACCCACCTGGTGGCTGTTGTGCCGGAGTCTGCGCTCTCAGCCCTTGAGCATCGGTGCTATAATAAGCACGTGTGTTTTCTAAAATGGTAGAGTGGATTTTATAGCCTCTGCATCAACAGAGTGAGTCATGGCATCACAGATCTGCAGGACCAGCGGCCGCTCTGTTTCACAACCCATTCCCAGCTCGCCCCGTGGGCTCTGGAGTCACGGCAGCCACCTGCGTGGCTTCCTGGTCGCGCTTCTCCCCCTCCTACAACCTGGGGTCGGCGTGGAGCCTCTGGGTGTCCAGCACTCAAGGAAGTGTGAGGAGTTGGGGTGCCAGAGTCAGCAGGGCAGGACTGAGGCTGGCAGGATGGCCAGTGAGTGGCGACTTTCCATACCAGGCATCAGCAAACTATAGCCAGCGAGCCAAGACTGGCCTGCTCTGAGCCTGTGAATAAAGTTTTATTGGAACATATCCAGGTTCCGGCACTGACAAAAAACCCCATCATCATAGAGCTTTTTATATTATTTGGGTTTCCCTCCTTATTTCCCTACATACATTTTATATATATATATAGCAGTGTCAGTGAATGTGTATATATAGCATATTTATGTTCTATGTATAATATATATATAGTCAGCAAGGCTCAGTGCCTCAGCCTGTAATCCCAGCACTTTGGGAGGCCGAGGCAAGTGGACTGCCTGAGCCCATGGGTTCGGGATCCACTCGGGCAACTTGGCAAGACCTCATCTCTACAATAAATAAAAAATTAGCCAGGCATGGTAGCACGCGCCTGTAGTTCCAGCTACTTGGAAGGCTGAGGCAGAAGAATCGCCAGAGCCCAGCAGGGCAAGGCTGCGGTGGCCAGGAGCATGCCACTGCACTCTAGTCTAGGTGACAAAGTGAGACTCCAACTCAAAAAAAAAAAAAAAAAAAAAAAAAAAAAAAATATATATATATATATATATATAGTCAGTGAATGTGTATATATGACATTATATCCATATACTATATATAATATATACATATAAAAACAGTGTCAGTGAATGCATATATAACACATTTATATACTATATATAGAATACAAATATAACATATATCTATATATCCTACATGACATATAATATATAGCTATATATTCAACATGACATATAACATATATCTATATATTATATATAAATATACATATAGAAACAGTGTCAATGAATGCATATATGGCATTTATATATATATATATATATATTTTTTTTTTTTTTTTTTTTTTGAGTTGGAGTCTCACTCTGTCACCCAGTCTTACTCTGTCGCCTCGACCTGCTGGGCTCCAGCGATCCTTCCGCCTCAGCCTTCCGAGTAGCCGGAATTACAGGCATGCACTACCACGCCCGGCTGATTTTTTTAAATTTTTATTGTAGAGATGAGGTCTTGCCAAGTTGCCCGGGCGGGTCTTGAACCCACGGGCGCAGGCAATCTACTCACCTCAGCCTCCCAAAGCACGGGATTACAGGCTGAGCCACTGAGCCCGGCTGGCATTTACATATTATATATTATATTTAAGACTGTGTCAGTGAATGCATATATAGCAAATATTTATGTATTATATATTATATATAAAACAGTGTCAGTGAATGAATATATAACATATGTTTATATATTAAAATTACATACAATATGTACATTTAAAACAGTGTCGGCCAGTCATGATGGCTCACACCTATAATCCCAGCACTTTGGAAGCCCACGGTGAAAGGGTTGCCTGAGCCCAAGGGTTTGAGACCAGCCTGGGCAACTTGCTGAGACCTCATCTCTACAAGTAACCAAAAAATTAGCCCAGCATAGTGGCTTGGGCCTGTAGTTACAGCTACTTGGAAGGCTGAGGTAGAAGGATTGCCTGAGCCTAGTAGATCGAGGTTGCGGTGGCCATGTGCATGCCACTGCACTCCAGACTGGATGATGGAGTGAGACGCCAACTCAAAAAAATAAAAAAAAAAATAGCCGGGCTCGGTGGCCCAGCCTGTAATCCCACGCCTTTGGGAGGCTGGGGTGAGTGGATTGTCTGAGCCCGCAGGTTCGAGACCCGCCTGGGCAGCAAGACCTCATCTCTACAATAAATCAAAAAATCAGCCGGGTGTGGTAGCGCGTGCCTGTAATTCTGGCTACTCGGAAGGCTGAGGCGGAAGGATCGCCGGAGCCCAGCAGGTCGAGGCTGTGGTGGCCGGGAGCGGCCATGCCCTCCAGTCTGGGTAACAGAGTGAGACTCCAACTCAAAAAAAATAAATTAAATTAAATTAAATTAAAAAATTAAAAAATAAAGAAAACAGTGTCAGTGAATGCACATATAGCATGTTTTTTTTTTTAAGTTGGCGTCTCACTCCATCACCCAAGCTGGAGTGTAGTGGCGCACTCACGGCCACCACAGCCTCGATCTACTGGGCTCAGGCGACCCTTCCATCTCAGCCTTCCAAGTAGCCAGAACTACAGGCATGCACCACAACACCCGGCTAATTTTTTTGATTTATTGTAGAGATGAGTCTCACCAAGTTGCCCAGGCTGGTCTCAAACCCACGAACTCAGGCAATCCTCTTGCCTCGGCCTCCCAAAGTGCTGGGATTACAGGCTTGAGTCACCGTGCCTGGCCAACATATACTTATATACTTCCTAATCTATACATATAAAACAGTGTCAGTGAATGCATATATAACATATATTTGTATATTATAAATTACATATAATAATAAATATTAACGTATCTATATATTATAAATTTATGTATTATAATATATTTACACATTATAAATTACATATAATGATATATATAACATGTAAAACAGTGTCAGTGAATGCATAGGCAGCATACATTTATATACCACGTAATATCTACATAGTGCCACTGAATGCTTTGGCAGGGTATGAGGAAGGACACAAATGTGGAGCTCTCCAGTATTTCCACGTGCTCAAGCAAAGGTCTCCAAGAGACATCTGGGCAAAGGCCTAAAGGCAAAAGGGAAGCGAGCAACCTAGCATCTTGGGGGAATGCTCCTAAGAGGACACAACATGTGCAAAGGCCCCGCAAGGCGTGCACCAGCAGAAAGCAAGGCGAGACTGCAGTGGAAGGGACCAGGTGCAGGCTCTGGCGGAATTGGGGTTTTATTCACAGGTTGGTGGGAGACGGATGGCCACGAGCAAGGGAGGGGTGCGGCCCAGCATGTGTTCTGAGGGGATGACCCTGGGAGGAGGATGCATGGGAAGACGAGAGAGGTGTGGACAGACAGAGTCCCAGGCGGCTGGCACGGCCACGGAAATGAAGAAGGCAGGTGAGACAGGCAGCACGTGGGGCCGGCTTGTGGGCACGCTCTGGAGGCGCCACTGGGATCTGGCGCTGGCTGCGCGTATGGGGAGGAGAGGAAGGAGCTCGGAGTTTTGGCCTGAGAAGTGCCACGGCCGGAACCCTCCATGGAGGTGGGGCAGGGAGGTCTGGGGGCACAAGCGGTGGACGGACACCTTGGCTTGTTCGAGGCAATGCCAGTGAGTCACCGCAGGACAGAGTGGAGATCCGCAGTCTCCCGGGTCCAAAGGAAGAGGCCCACAGCTCACAGCCTCATCTCTGGCCTCAGAGGAAGCGGATGGGCGGCACACACATGGCCCACCGGACTGACCTCTGGAGCAGACAGGGCATGGCCTGCCCGTCCTGTCTTCCCTCTGCCCTCCTCTCCCACCCTGGCACTCTGACAGCTTGGCGCCTGCAGGTTCCCCACCTGCTGAATGCACACAGCTTTCTCGGGGTCCCAGAAGACTCCCGTGAGATTCTCCGCCCAGGGCACTCTCTCTGGCGTTCACGGCGACTGCATCCTTTCCAGTCTGACGCTGAGGCATTCTGGAGAGCGTCCTCCTCGTTCCCCGAGATAAGTGAAGGTGACTTGTGGATGGCATTGAGCAAAGACCATGGGGTGACTCACTGTTTAAACGCAAACGCCGAAAACACAGCCATCCTCCCTGGGAAGGAGAAAGTGACTTCCTTCCTCTCACTGAAACTCGACTTTACTCATCAGTTTATTTTAAAACGTGATCTCAGTGCCATGCCTGTGAAAGCCTTTTTGGTCTGATTTCTTTGCCAAGGGAAATTGGAAATATTTTCTGTGAAGTGTCTTAATTTAGGCAGCAGCTAGACAAGAAAGCTGAAACAGTCAGTTACCAGGAGCAACAACCAAGCAGCACCAAAAGCTGACATCGTGTCCCAACTCCCAGAGGCCAAATCATGCCTTCGACACTGTACTTGTGTGATTGTGTCCATTCACTCATCTGACAAAGGCTGGTTGAAAACTCACTAGGCGCACTGGCTCACAGGATGGCGTTGTGTGAACTAGACAACATTCTCTTCTGGTAGACTCCCACTGATAGTGGACTGCATAAAGAAAATGTGGTGCATGAACATCATGGAATACTAGGCAGTCATAAAAAAGAACAAAATCACATCCTTTGCAGCACCATGGATGCAGCTGGTGGTCATCATCCTAAGTAAATTAGTGAAGAAACAGAAAACCAAGCACTGCATGTTCTCGCTTGCAGGCAGGAGCTAGGCATGGGGCACATACAGGCACAGGATGGCATGGCAGCATTGAGGATTCCGAGAGGGAGAGGAGGAGGGGCAAGGGTTGGAAAGCCACCGATTGAGTGCCATTCTCACTACCTGGGTGATGGGTACACTAGAAGCCTGACCCTTACCCTCATGCAATACACAAACCTGCCTATGGACCCCCAAATCTAAAATTTAAAAAAAAAATCAGCCACCCAAGCACAGGATGGTCAAGATGGATGTAGCTTATAGTCAATGTGAAAAAGAGGGAGTTTATTTGGGGACAAAGCCGCTATGAGCCAAGGGTGACAAGTAACAAGTAACAAAGCTTCCCTCTGGACAAGCAAATGCCCCCTGGGTAGACCCGGTCTGGCACCACCCCTGGGCTGAGTGATGGCCAGGTGGCTTTTTGCACAACCAGAGTCCAAAGCCCTGAGTGTGGAACACAGATGGCCAAATTCTGCTGTCAAAGGACTCCTATCCTGGCTAGGAAGACACAAGATGTCCTATGAAGAAGACAACGCAGCGTGATTGCAAGGAGAGAGAGTCAGGACACCGGCCAGGGACGGTCACGCAGCTGGATGGCAGGAGAGAGTCATGTGGTTGCCCTGAGAGGCAGAGTGACCGGAACGTGCAGAGGCCCCGGGGAACGCCAGGGCTCGGGGTCTGGACAAGCAGCCGGAAGTGACTGCAGGCTTGTCAGTCTGAAGACGGCAGAGCAGATGTAGGATCAGGAAGGGAGTAGGAGACACCACGACTCTGTGTCAAGGCCTGGTGGCAGCCACACGCCGACACTCGTGGTGACAGTCACAGTGCTGCCCTCTGACAGTGATGCTGCATGAAACTTTTTTTTGCTGGGGTGAGAGGGAGGTCTCACTCTGTTGCCCAGGCTGGAATGCAGGGGCAGGATCACGGCTCACTGCAGCCTCCACCTCCTGGGCTCAGAAGATCCTCCTGCCTCAGCCTCCCCAGTAGCTGGGACTACAGGTATGCACCACCATGCCTGGTTAATTTTTTATTTTTTGTAGAGACGAGATCTCGCTATGTTACCTAGGCTGGTCTCAAACTCTTGGGCTCAAGCAATCCTCCCACCTCAGCCTCCAAAGTGCCGAGATTACAGGCATAAGCCACCGCACCCGGCCCCTGAAATCTTTTATATCTTTGGATATCGGCACTTTCTTTCTTAGGATGACCCAGAATCTTTCTCTCTGACATGAAACTCTTGTTGGGATTCGGATATTGGGTTTATTCCCAGAAAGTTCTTTGGGAATTTCAGAGGAATTCCTGAGTATTCCCCAGCCTCCTTCCCCTTCCTGTTAACCCAATGGGCCCCACAAATCCTCAGTCTCCGTGAGATCAATTCAAGCCCGAAAGACTTGTGCTGAACCTCAAATGAACACCAATTCTCTAACCCATTTAGAATCCGGGTTCAGTGGCTCAGCCTGGAATCCCGCACCTTTGGGAGGCCAAGGTGAGAGGATGGCCTGAGCCCGCGGGTTCGAGACCCGCCTGGGCAATTTGGCGAGACCTCATCTCTACAATAAATCAAAAATCAGCCGGGCGTGGTAGCATGCGCCTGTAGTTCCAGCTACTCGGAAGGCTGAGGCGGAAGGATCGCCAGAGCCCAGCAGGTCGAGGCTGCGGTGGTCGTGAGACTCCAACTCAAAAAAAAAAAAAAAAAGAATCTGAAATGACTTTTATCACAAGGCCTGTGGTTAATCCCTTGGTTTTAAAAACACATCATTCTGCTGCAGAAAAAGAAAACAGCCCACCAGATTTGAGAAAAGAGAACGGTGGATGAGGGTGCCCGAGCTTTGTGGTCTCAAAGAACTATGGCGGGAACAAGGAACAGTCCTGCCCTTATTGAAGGGTCTGCATGACAACCACATTCTAACATCCACAGTCGGGCAGCAGTGGTCTTGGGGGTCCAGGGTGAATCTGACTTCTTGAAAGCTGTTTGGCCTCAGAGACAGTGCAGGAAAGCAGTGAGGCCCCGGGTTTCCCATGGATTTTTACAAATTGACAAATGGGAAAAGTAGTCTTTCTATCGTAAGTAGGAACAAAATTGATTCATAATGATGCTTTTAAAGGAAAAGTCAGTCTATACTGCTGGCATTCTTCATGAATCCATGAAGGCAACAGTTCTGTGGATCTGCCAAGTTGGGCTGTGGGACCTTCACGAATCTGGGAGGGCTTTGATAAGTTGAGAAGACAGTGCTGGCTACTTCTTACTGTCATGGACCACGTTTGTCCTCCAATGCTCTGCTCTGTGTGAGGCCGTCAGGCTAAACAGCCTTTTGGAAAGATGCCCCAACTCACTCTTCCATGAACATGGTATAAGAATGATGGTTACTCACCCCTCACCAACACCAGCATCGACAGTCTTTAAACTATCCTTGTTCTAGGTGGAAAAAAAACCTTTATCTGGCCATTGAAATTGATTTCTAGCCTCTGACATTGTTTGTACAATTACTGGCCATGTGCCCAGAAGTATGGCCATATCTCCTTTTGGAAACTGTTTCCTCATGCTCTGAGAAAAATGCATTTTAAAAAGTCAAGTAGAAATTACTTGCTTGGAAAAAGGAAATGGAGACAGAGACACAGAGACACCAACTGTAACACCATGCACCATGCATGCTCCAGCTCCTGGAAGTAGATTTGTCGTATATTGGGAGTAAAGTGTATGTATTTAGCATTGTTTTCCAATCATTTCATTTGGATTTTTTTTTTTTTGGTCGGAGTTTCGCTTTGTGGTCCAGGCTGGAGAGCAGTGGCACAATCATAGTCACTGTAGCCTCAACCTGGGCTGGGCTCAGGTGATCCTTCCTCCTCAGCCTCCCAAGTAGCTGGGACTACATGCATGTGCCACCACACCTGGCTAATTTTTTTTTTTGAGTTGGAGTCTCACTCTGCCCCTTGTGGAGAGCAGAGTCCTGTCCTCTGGTCCCTCTGGGGACCCCACTGAGCACTTGCAGAAATCACTACTTGTTTCTTTCTGTCAACATTCTTCAGTCCAAGATATGACCATCAGCCGGGCTCGGTGGCTCAGCCTGTAATTCCACACCTTGGGAGGCTGAGGTGAGTGGATTGCCTGACCCCGTGGGTTCGAGACCCGTCTGGGCAACTTGGCGAGACCTCATCTCTACAATAAATCAAAAATTAGCCGGGCGTGGTAGCACGCCTGTAGTTCCAGCTACTTGGAAGGCTGAGGCGGAAGGATCGCCGAAGCCCAGCAGGTCGAGGCTGCGGTGGCCAGGAGCGGCCACTGCACTCCAGTCTGGGCGACCGAGTGAGACTCCAACTCAAAAAAAAAAAAGATACGTCTATCACTTTACTCTGCTCAGGGGCAACCCTCTTTGTGGGCAAAACCAAGTCTTCTGTGTCCACAGAAAGGCTGGTAAACTGGCTGCCACCAGCTGAACGTGACTATATCTGTCCATGCAGTGATTTAAAAAAACTGATTCATTCATTTTAAAATGTTTTGTCTGCTAATACTTCAAAACCAAAACTATCCACATGGAAATTCTAAATTTCTAGCTTCTCCTCAACGTTGGATGTGCTGGCGGCCCTGGCTTTTGCCCTGGATTCACACTTGTTGGGGTGAGGAGACCAGCCCTGTGACGTGGGCATCCATGCTCCAATTTACCACAGCCCCTCCCCACTCCCTATTGCCTCCCCAACACTGAGGATGAGGAGTGCTACTTGTCGTTGCTGGTACATGTCTCATATTATGGAAAGACTTCCCTATGCTCCTACTTCCCCAAGAGTGTGAAATGAAATGCAGACTGAGAAATGTGTCTATGCCTCCATCTTTTCTCTTATTCCATATTATATTATTTGACCAAAGATGCTCCCATATGCTTTCACCTAACACAGCAAAACTCAACACAGCTAGTACGCTTTCTATTGAAGACAATAAAAAATTTTCTAAGCATGCATGAATTCACACATAAAGAGTTCTCCAAGTATTGAGTTTCTTGAATATTGCTTAGTCTAGTTAGTTTTCTAGCCAAATAATAGGAAAAACAAACCTCTTGGCTACAGTTGTGTGAGGTGTTTAGAAATACACATCCCTGATGTATTAATATAGTCTCCAGTCATGAGAGAGAGACCACAGGTGCCTATTTCCTCATGAACGTATTTTAGAATCCACTTTAGAATGCTAAGTGGAGGTCTACTTTTCATGCTGCCATGAGCTGTAGAAATTGTTTTCCAAGAGTTTCCATCCTGAGGCCTTGGGACGTCACACAGCCACCAGCAGCAGTCCTGGGCTGCTCCTGGGATGGGGCCACACCGCTCCCTGCCTCAAGGAGCGTGAAAGCCTGACTTACGCTCCGTGTTAACCAGGAAGTGGGAAGCACTCAGTATGGCTGCCCCTGTCTGCCTCCTTGGCTGTTCCCGGTCAGCTCCCAGAAGCCCTATCCTGGCACCAGGGGACCTCGGAGCAAAACGCCATCACAGGAAATGGCCCAAGATCATCCCTGTGCTCCCGAATTCTCTCAATTTTTATTCTCAATAAAGATGGCTTGGAGAAATGTATGATACTTAAGACAGACTCATCTAAGCTTCCAAGCAGGAGTTTTCTCCCAAGAAAGGCCTGATCCTGCTGTTTCATCCCTTTTCTCCCCACTGAGTGTCTTCCAGTTTTACTGTCCATGACCACAGGCCTCCCTGGGAGGCCAAAGAGTGAGTTCGTCCTAAGCATGGCTGTCTTGAGCAGAACGACTTGCCCAGGCCACCCTCCAATGACTGGCCCTGCTCCAAAACCTGTCAGAGACAGACAAATCCTCTCTCCTTCACAGCATGACCAGAAGTGACGGGAGGCAAAAAATCCATGGCTTGTTCCTCTCATGCCATGAAATCGGGATTTTGAACAAGAGTCACAGGCATGACTCTGAGACATGAAATATACTAAAGCAAAGTGAACCGAGGCACCATATTTACCTCCTCATCTCTTCAGTTGCTCATCTCCCACTTCTGCCACCATTTCTGGAATAGTCTCCTTGTTCTGTCTCTGTAGGTAAAATGCAGTGGCCAGTTCACGAGTCCTGGGTTTTGCTCCAGTGCCTTCTGTTGCATTTTCACCACCGAAGCTAAGACTGTGATCTCCCCTGCCAGGTGTTATCAGGTTGTCTCTCCATCACTCTCACGGAACTGCCTTAAGATGCCATCTCTGGGATTTCCTGTGGGAGACGCTGTCATATCCTTGTTACCCTTGGGCTTGGTTTTAATCAGGTAAGACCCTCCTGAGATTACCACTCCTGATTGGCAGCTGTGTGGTGAGATAATTCTGCAAAAATATCTCCATGAAAACTTCCACATCTTAATAATAATAATTTTATTTTACCCATAATTAAGAGGTTCTAGGAAACGTGTATGAAATGTAGACCTCAGGCATTTTATGCAATTTGATCCACTTGGGGAGGACAGGCTCATTCAAACATGTAGCCCTGGGCTGGTGAATATTTCATCACTTTCTGGAAAGCTGATCCTACACTAAGTACCCTCCAATCCAAATAAAAATACCCTCCAATCTATGGGCCAAGTTGACATCTGAATCACATACCAGGGAAACAATAAGACAATCAACTTTTTAAATTTTTGTTTTTGTTTTTGAGTTGGGGTCTCTCTCTGTTGCCCAGACCGGAGTAAAGTGGCACAATCACAGCTCACAATCACACCTCCTGGGCCCAGGCTCTCCTTCCAGCTCAGCCTCCCCAGTAGCTGGGACTACAGGAATTAGCCATGATTGGCTAATTTTTTTGTTTTTGTTTTTGTAGAGATGATGTTTTGCTATGTTGCCCGGGCTGGTTTTGAACTCCTGGGTTCAAGTGATCCTCCCACCTCAGCCTCTCAATGTGCTGAGATTACAGGCGTGAGCCACCAAGACTGGCCTGACAGTTTCTAAATAAATGTAAGAACTCCAACTATCTCTATAACTGTGCCACCTCCCTGAGACCTCAGAGAATGTTTCCCATGATTTAATGCATAAGATGCTTCTCATTTCATCTGTCCTATCTTTGCTCATGTGTACATGACTACAGGCAATTGGATACTGCATAAGAAAATGTTCATCCAAAAAAATAAACAAGTTTTTCTTAGTGTGTTATTTAAAAAATAATAGAACACAAATAATGATTCCTTTATTCTTCCTTGCCTATTCCTATATCTCTTGTTTTATTTTTCGTGTTGTATTACTTTGGTGAGGACTGCTAGTTCAGTAGTGAGTTTCAGGTGAGGTACCATGCCCAGTGGCCAGTTGCTTATGTCCACTTTGCAGAAGTAAGCATTCTTGATAAAAGAAAATGCACAAATTGAGTAAGATCAGATAGGAACAGAGAAAACTGAGCAGGGACTCAAAATATTGGCATTTCATGGGTCCCTCCGAAGCTGCAAAGACCCAGAGCAAGTATCAATTAAGATTTCCATGTAAAAGAATTCTTTTTTACTATGGGACCTTCCAGATATCCTACAGAATTGGATGCCCACAGTAAATCCCCAATACACCAAGGGACCTGGCATTTCACTCAATGTTCACGGAAAATTATGAATTATGAGCTTAAAAGGAGCAATTTCAACTGACAAGGCAGCATCCAGTAATTTCAGATCCCACATTCACTACATGAATCATTAAACCATGAAAGTAGTTTCCAAGGCACTGGGTTAGACAGGATAAGGGGTTGCTTCGACTCACAATTGATTTGACATCTAAAAGACATGTCCACTAGCAGGACACTATGGCATAGCCATGACACGAAGTCAATAAGAGAACTGCTGGTAAATGAAAGAATATCAACCGCTCCATGCCTTTTAGTGGAGAACCGATGATGTTCACATTCTCCGGAACAATTTTGGTAGTCATGGCAGGGGGCCGTGGGCCGCGTAGACAAGTTTAATCAAAATTAGCCACATCTCTTTGATGTGGAAACCACACAGACAGGGACATCTTTAACACAAACCACCTCTTCTTTCCAAAAGTGGCTTGAAAAGTAAATAAAATCATAAAAGAACATTAGTTCACTAATGTATTTTCCAAGACGATTATGCAGCGGCAAGCGGGTTAGGACAAGATTTGTCTAAAACGTAACAGGAAATAATAATGCCAATAAAGATAGCAGCTAGCATGATCACGAGAGTCCTCTTTTCCCAAACAGTACGCTACTCAAATATGACGTCCTAAAAAGCTGCTGGCAAGGAGATAAGAAAGGAAATGAGTGCCACTAATCCTGGCACCAGAAATGCACGTAGCAAGGTCACATTTTCATAACAAATCAAGTCCTTGCTTCTGCCAGTGTAATATTAAAATGAATGGACACATCAGTGGTGAAAAGGACCGTGTCAGTCAGTCCTCTGTCAGCACTGATCATCAAAACCCATCCGAAGAGGGAGGTTGGGCAACTGCAGTGCTGCCCACCCCTGGGCGCTGACCAAGGTGCTGACCATGAGTTCGCCGCATCCTTTCCATTTTGCAGCCATAGCTATTTCAGTGTCCATGCTATGGATCATCTCGGGGTCATGGAAGACACAGAGAAAAATAAGGGGCAAAAGACATATACCTGACTACAGTCCATGGCAAGCGGGCACTTTATACAATCTAGCATTAATATTGTGATAACGAACACGGCAAACGCCCCTTTCTGCCAGCTTCCCTTTAACATCTGCAATCATCCTGTAAGACAGACATGATCACTGTTATTCCATCTCAAGAAGTGGAACTTCGGCGCTGTGATTAAATAGGTCATGGGGCTACCACGTGGCATTGCTTGGACTTGAACAGAAACCTCTCTCTCCCTGAACTCCTCTTGAGAATGGGGAGATGTCAGGAAACGATACTTAAACTCAGGCAGCTGCGGGTGGGCTCCAAGCTTATTGA
Source organism: Cephalopachus bancanus (assembly GCA_027257055.1). Lineage (NCBI taxonomy): Eukaryota > Metazoa > Chordata > Mammalia > Primates > Tarsiidae > Cephalopachus > Cephalopachus bancanus. The sequence goes on from JAPVLO010000269.1 coordinate 3,526,378, forward strand.
GAAGGTGTGGGAATTTAAAACTCCAGATGTGTGTGGGGGGGGTCATGGCAAAATTCCAAGGATGAAAGAAACAAATACATATTGATATGCCAGGCAAACATGTATTAAGGGCTTACTGTATCTCCAGTCTGGGGTAGAACAGGTGACCGTCTGTAAGCCCACTGATCTTGGGAGTCAGTGAGTTGAATATAGACAAAAAGAGAAGGCACCTAGCCGGCCTCAGTGGCTCAGCCTGTAATCCCATGCTTTGGGAGGCCAAGGTGAGTGAACTGCCTGAGCCCGCGGGTTCAAGACCCACCTGGGCAACTTGGCAAGACCTCATCTCTACAATAAATCAAAAACCAGCCGGGCGTGGTAGTGCGTGCCTGTAATTCTGGCTATTCGGAAGGCTGAGGCGGAAGGATCGATGGAGCCCAGCAGGTCGAGGCTGCGGTGGCCAGGAGCGGCCACTGCACTCCAGCCTGGGCGACAGAGTGAGACTCCAACTCAAAAAAAAAAAAAAAAGAGAAGGCACTTACAGCAGCAAAGAGTGGGGACTCTGGGAACAGACATAGCCATCCTGGTTTCAGTTTTCTGTGAGAAAACTCCCTGACTGTGAGATTTTAGGTCAGTCACCACCCCTGGGAGGTTTGGTCTCCTCAATGCTTACCTGCCCCAGCAGGTCTTCCTGGCGCTCAAATGGCATAATTCAGATGATGTGTTTGCTGACATGCCTAGCACATAGTAAGTGCCCGGAAAAATGCTAGAAATTATTAACATTCTCTCCTATCATTTGGGTATCTTTAGTGATTCTCCTAAGACCCAACAAAAAATGTAGAAAAAGGAAATGAGCCAGATATGAAATCTGTTTGTGGTTATAAGCATGGATATAATATGCGGTCCTCACAGAAATACTACACTAACATCACCCTTGTGATTCAGTGACAGCCACTCAGGCTTAAGAATACAGACCAGCTGGGCTTGGTGGCTCAGCCTGTCATCCCGTGCCTTTGGGAGGCTGAGGTGAGTGGATTGCCTGAGCCCACGGGTTCGAGACCCGCCTGGGCAGCGAGACCTCATCTCTACAATAAATCAAAAAATCAGCCGGGCGTGGTAGCGCATGCCTGTAATTCCGGCTACTTGGAAGGCTGAGGCAGAAGGATCACTGGAGCCCAGCAGGTCAAGGCTGCGGTGGCTGGGAGCGGCCACTGCACTCCAGTCTGGGCGACAGAGTGAGACTCCATCTCAGAAAAAAAAAAAAAATACAGACCAGAAACCAGAGTTGTCGGGAGAGGCACTGCTGAGTGGTATACTAAACATTCAGTGTATTCATTTATTTAATAAATATTTGAATTCACTTATGTGCTATTCTAAACACTTATAAAAATATATTTATTCGAAGCCCAAATGGACTACACAGCAGGCGCCATTACTGTCTCCATTCTATGGAGAGGATACTGAGGAAAGGCAAGTCGGGAGGGTTGGCTGAGGCTACACAGAAAAGTCAGAGGCAGGGCTAGGATTTGAATCCTTGATCTGAATCCAGGGTTCGGGCACTGAATCGCCGCCTGACGGCAGCTCCTGCTGGTGAACTTGACTTCTGCTTCTGTTAAGAACATCGGGGAACTGCTTCTGGTAAACACGCAGATTCTGCATGAAGCCCTAGCAGGAAAAAGGAAATATTTTCCAAAAGCCCATTTCACTTTCGGATGTGACAGCCATCAGTCAGGAGGGCAGCGGGGTCTCACATTCCACACCCTCCACTGTCCTGGACACAAAGGACCTCTGGTGTTTACATCTGAGCCTCTGAAGTTTATTCCAGTTGGTGGAGTCAGGACCGTAGATGCAATCCTGGACACACCCCACTGCATTTGAGGGCAGAAATATGATTATATTACAGAAAAGCACATGGCCTGGTATATCATGTAGGTATATCCATCTCCCAGAAAACCACTGAAATGCTTCAAAATCTAGTAAGAAGCCCGTCTGGAAGGGGTAGGAGTGGGGGGGACAGCTATTCAATGGCAGCCTCACCTCTGACTTACAGGAGGCATTTTTGTGATGTGCTAATGACTTTGACCTCGGAGGTATTTCTAGATACAACAGCGAAGGAATGAAGCTGCCCGTGCGAGAGCCAGTCGCGCCCACCAGGGGAGGGAGGTTGTGTGAGACCTTGAAAATAATAGCCCACGTCTGGCAAAACTGAATAGTCATCTGGCTCCATACTGAGCAACCGTCACAAAAGGCACCGGCGTGGGCAGCTCACAGGAGCTCGTCTCAATGCGCCAGGCTCGCTGCCATGCAGGGGAGGATGGTCCAAAGGAAGCGGGGTTGCTGTGGCAACCGCATGGCAGCAGGTGAGCCTCTGCCCCTGCGGGAGGAGCAGAGGAAATGAACGGAAGCCATGGCAGTGTGTTAGACTCCAGCTGGCCGGTCAAGGCCGCCGGCCCGGCTCCAAGCGGTTCTGGGCTTTCAGCAAGTCGTTGTTTAGTTTTGTGTTCCTTCTTGGTCACGCCACAGTGGACTTGCCCTGGCGACGTCCACCGAGCTCTGTCTGCACACGTCTTCATCAGCAGGCGGAGGGCGTGGCCAAGCAGGCGGAGGGCGTGGCCAAGCCCTGTCCTCATGCGGCTGCGCGGGGTGACTACACCTGGGGGATGGAGGTTCTGAGGGTCCCCAGGACTGGCCACCCATTCTCACTGTCTGCATCACACTTCTCATCCCATTTATCCAGGATAGATGACAAAACTGAGGATGCCATGTGCATCACGTGCAGGCTGGAGACAGACAACGGCTCCAGCTGGGTTTTGAAAAGTTAACGAAGAGACCGTTGGGAAGGGTGTGGGTGGAGCTCAAGTTCATCATGAGTGCCCAGGACTCAGGTGAACCATGGGGGAAGCCACACATCCCCCAGCCTGAGAGATGAGGGGGAGGTACAGCCTGCCAGAGGTGCCACACCCAGAGGGAGAGCAGGGACAGACATCCCACCCCTCATTGCCCCTCCAATCTCAGGAGGGTGCCAACCACGGGCAAACCCAACAGCAAGGCACAGACTTGGAGCCCGGGAGGTGACACCATCCGCAGGACCAGGGAGGCGAGAGGAGGGGAGGGGCAGGCCGGGACATGGGGAAGGCCAGAGAGCAGGACCCACGAGGGTGCAGGGGGCCTCTGCCCTCAGGTCCAGCTGAGGGAGGCCCCTCATGGTCATGCGTCTCAGTCTTCTGACCTAACACCATGGTCACATCCTGAATCGTGTCGCACCCCAAAATTCACATGTAGAAGTCCTGACCCGGCCCCCCAGGATGTGCCTTTATTTGGAAACAGGGTTTTTGCAGGCATCATTGGTCAAAATGAGGCCATGCTGGAGTAGGGTGGGCTCTACCCAATATGACCTGCCTTACAGAAAGGGGAACTACGGACACAGACGCGCATGGCAAACATCATGAGAAGGTGAGGGCAGAGGTCGGGTGATGCTTCCACATACCAGGGAGCACCGAGGATCCCACAAACCAAGACACCAGGGGAGAGGGAGGAACAGATGCCCTCAAAACCCTCGGGAGGCACCAGCCCTGCCCACACTTGACCTCAGTGTCCCAGCCCCAGTACTGAAAGACCCACTTCTGCTTGAGCCACCGAGATGTTTTGCTACAACAGCCTGAGCCACTCAGACACATCCCATCAGCCTGAAAAGCAGGCCTGCTGTGGCCCCAGGAATGACCTCAGAAGCAGATCCTGCCCCCACAGGAGGAGCTGGGAGGCAGATCGCCCCAGAGTGAGCTCAGATGTGGAGGCTTCTGTTAGAAGCCTGCAGCCTCAGGGGCGCTTTGAAAGCACACTCACGCCAGGCCCTGAGCAGAGGACCCAGACAACCACATGCAGACTCCTGACCCACAGAAACCACAAGGCAGCAAACACGTGTTGTTTGAAGCCACTGACTTGGAAGTAATTTATTATGATAGGTAACAAACATGGCTGGCTGGGGAGATTGATAAAAAAGACACTTTTAAATCCTCTTTGCTCCCTGAACTTATCTGTGGACGATACTGTCCCCTTGCTGGACACCCTACTGTCATCTAGGGACAGCGACATAGCCTGGAGCCAAACTGCCTTCCGTCCATTTCCACCTCTGCCGCTTAACAGCTGGCTTTAGTGCGTTGCTTAGAACGTGCTCGTGTGACTCCATTTCTGCATGAATATAGCACCTAACTCACTGGGTTGCAGAGGGAAATAAGCAAACACCTGCCCCTGTGAGCTTAAGACAGCGCCCAGCGTGGAATAGGGCTCGGTGACTATTCGCTGTTGATGCGGCTGCTGTGATGACGACGGTGAGTGACCCTGCTTGCCCCCCTGTGGGCGGCAGTGCCGATTTCACGGCAGCCTGCTTCCTCTGGGCCGCTGTCGCTGCTTCGCGGCCGAGTGGCCATCCAAGTTCTCCCCCATTGTCTCAGGGAGAACGACACCCTGATAACAGGCAACAATTAGCACCCAGATACACGAGAGGGTAAACATCACGCAGCTACGGTTGGTTGGACATATGGGATCATAATATTTTATGATCACCAGCAGACACACCTCTCTCTGCAAACAAACACAGCTGCTGGGCAGGGCTGTCACGCGTCCCAAGATGGAACGAGCATGTCTTCTTTCTCATGGTGACAGTGACAGTGACAGTGACAGAGGGGAACCAGCGCTGCCTACCTCTGCACAAGTCAGGACAAGGGCTCATGGGCACATTGGCAGCATTGGGACTCAACCCACCCGGGCCCAAGTGAAAGTCCACAGGGGGGCCCAAGAGCCCCAGGGAGAGAGCAGAAATGCCATTAGCCTGACCTCGCTACAGCAGGTGCGAGGTCAGAGGACAGGCGTCCCCTTCAGAGGGCAGATCCAACAGTGCCTCTCCAGTCCAGGCAGGCGTCTGAACCACCTGTGGACAAGAAGGTTCCAACCTGCTGGGTTGGGGGACACCCCTAGTTCTCTATTCCTGGAAGTTTTCAAGGGAATAATTTTTCTTACTGAAATATAAAATTACACATTACTATAACACTGTATTGACTTGGTCATGAAATTGAGGTTGTCAAGTATTCTCTTCTCTCTCTCTCTCTCTCTCTCTCTCTCTCTCTCTCTCTCTCTCTCTTCCCCCCCTCAAGGTCCCACTCTGTCACCCAGGCTGGTGTGCAGTGGTACAATCATAGCTCACTGCAGCCTCAACCTCCTGGGCTCAAACAATCCTCCTGCCTCAGCCTCCCAAGTAGCTGGAACTACAGATGCACACCACCATGACCAGCTAATCTTTTTTTTGTTGTTTTTTGGTAGAAACAGGGTTTCGCTATGTTGTCCACCTGTTCTCAAACTCCTGGCTTCAAGTGATTCTCCCATCTCAGTCTCTCAAAGTGCTGGGATTACAGGCATGAGCCACCACATCTGGTCTCAGAGTCTCTTTTTTTAAGGAAAGTTTATTAGGCTGCACTTTCATACTCTCAACTGTTCTGATTGTCTTTTCTTCTCTTATGCCAACACCATAAGATTAAAAAATAACTTTGACAAATTACAATTGTATGCATTCATGGGGTAAATGTGATGTCATATGCATGCATTGTGAATGGTTAACTCAGGCTAGGTCACACATCCATCCCCTTACCTTCCTCTCTTTGAGGAGAGAACATCTGAGATCTCTCCCAGCAAGTTTCAGGTGTACAAAACATCATTTCTAACTACAGCCAGAATGCTGTACCGTCGATCTCAGAAACACCTGCCTTGCTACCTGGACTGCTTGCTGGACACTTTGACCAACACCCTAGCCCCTGATGTCCACCCTTTTCCTCTCTGCTTCTGCAGGCTTGACTATTTTAGATCCCACATACGAGAGAGCTCATATGGTGTGTGTCTGTCTGTGCCTGGCTTACCTCACTTAACACAGTGTCTAGCAGGTCTATCTAGGTTGTGACAAGAATTCCTCCCGTTATGGCTGAGCCATATTCCCGTGTGTGTGTTGTGTGTGTGTGTGTGTGTGTGTGTGTGATGTTTGCTATCCGTTTTCCTCTGAGGGGCACCTGGGTTGATGCCACAGCTCGGCTATCGTGACCCTCATGTTCTCTTGACAGCCTCAAATCCCTCCTGCTGAGGGCAACCGGGACACTGACCCATGTGCCTAACTCACGTCGCTCTTTACCCCTTCCCAGTCACACGCTGTGGTGACCAAGGATGCCAGTTGGGAAGCCATGCGGTGCCTGTGCCACTCTTGGGATCCGTAGGGGTCTAAAGCCCAGTTCTACCCCCCGGGAACCGGGAAACTTGAGCAAGTGACAACCCACCTCAAGGCCTCTGACTCTCTGACTGTAAAGTGAACAATCATGACACCCGCCTCGAGGGGTTGTTTCCAGACAATCTACACAGCATGCTTGGAAGGCAGTCTGTGCCTGTAAAGGTGGGCGCTTGTGACCGTCCCTGCCCCCAGTTTACAGAGAGGGAAACTGAGAAGGACGAGCAGAGCAATTGGCTCCAGGGTGAACAGCTGATCCACACATCACACGACCAGGATGCGGATCCCAGCTCTCACAGACAGAGGAGAACCATCCTGCAGGGCAGAGTCCTCCTGTGGGGGCCAGTTCTGTTCCTCACTGGACACAGCAGCTGGGTTGCATGAGCTCGTAAGATTGGAATTCCAGTCATCACCTTTATCAAATCTCCAAACCTCATCACTATTGATTGAATTTCGGGGCGGGGCAACATGGTATCTCTTTCAGGGTTTCTCAGTTTCCGCAACATTGGTGTGTTGGCTGGGAAGATTCTTCGCTGTAGGGCAGTCCTGTGTGGTGTAGGCTGCTAGGTGGCCTCCCTGGCCTCCACCCACGGATGCCATGAGCCTTTACCCAGCAGGGACAACCAAAATGCCTCCAGACAGTGAAGATGCCCTCTGGGAGCTGAACCTGTTCCCCTCCCTTTGAGAACCTCAAGTCCCATCCACAGTAACCCCATGGTTCCCTCCACCCCAGACAGGAACACCCTCCCCTTCCACAGCCCACACTGATAAGCTGTGAGCAACTCACCAATCACGTGTATCGAAACCCAACGTGAACCTGCTTCCAAGGCATTTTCAGCAAGTGTGCTTCAGCCTTTTAGACTCTCAGGGATATTTCATCACGGTTTCCCACACTGTGCCCGAGAGCCCATATGAAATTTCCTCGTGACCCAATGTTGTGAGTTGAATTGTGCCCGTTGCCCCCAAAGTCACATGTAGAAATCCTAACCTCCAGAATCTCATCCTGGGACGCTCTTTGGATTGGCGTTGGGGAAGTAATTAGCTCAGTTAGGATGAAGCCATCCTGGAGTAGCACGGGCCCTGGCTCGACGATCCAAGTCCTTATAGAAGGGGAAAGTGTGGGTGCCGAGACACGCACAGGGAGAACACCGGCGAGGGTGCCGGCAGAGATGGGGTGATGCTTCCGCAAGCCAGGGGGCGACTGAGGTCACTGTCAAGCTGCCAGCGGTCAGAGACAAGCACGGACAGATGGTCCTCTTAGCCCTTGAAGGCTTATCTCTGCCGACACCTTGACCTCCGCTGACCAGCCTCCAGGACTGAGAGCGTCAGTACCCATTGCTGAGGCTGCCAGGCCTCGGTGCTGAGTAACCAACCACAGCCCTTGGGAAGCCAACACGCGGAAGTACTTCTCCCTCAAAGCCTGACAGGCTCCAGCCTTGGTGAATTCCCCTGACATCTCAAAGCAGGGTTTACCAGAACGCATTTAGGGACGCTAGGCCCAGGCCAATGTGGCCAAAAGAAAGAGACGTGTCAGATCCACCGGTATCTGGAAACTTGACCAATAGGAGCGAAGCATCCCAAGCCCATGTTCTTCCTAATCGCGCAAGTCTTCGAGCCTTTCCTCCTTGATTCAGTGAATCCTGGGGTCGTCCTTCCTGCCTCATGAACTGTGAACTTTCCAGTGGGTCACAGGCAGAATATGGGTATTCATAAACTTCCAACTGCCCACTAAGCATTTGCAGACGTTGGGTAGTTCCGAAATGCATCTCAAATCCCATTTTTCAGTTAGGGAAGGAATGAGCCCTTGCAAAACATAATACAGAGGAGTTTCTGAAATCCATGGCAGAAATCCTAGGAGGGTTTGGATTCCATTTAGCTTTAAACCTAAAGCTCATCCACACAACCCCTTGCTCTATTCATCTGTCAAGCAGACTTTAAACTATAATCTTTCCTTCTCCAGAGTTTAAGAAGAGTCTTGAATTTCTCTGAATTTATCTTTTATTAATAATTTATCCTGATGGTTACAGTAATATATGTTCACTGTAGAAAAGTTTTTAAATATAGAAACGTGCAAAAAAAGACTACTGGAAAACAATCAAACAGTGCAAATGTGGCATCTTTGTTCAATGAAATACAACGTGAACTTAGACACACATGGAGAGACACACAGCATCCATTTGTAAACTTTGTTAAATTTTAAAGTCTGTATCTACTACTCTTTTGTGATATTCTTTTTCCTTTTTTGATGCATTCTTTTTCTAATACTCAACACATGAAATGCTTGTGTCTAATCTAAAATTGATTTTTATCAAATTACCTCAAACCACCCCTCCAAGAAACTTAAAATACCGTATCTACAAGGAACAGTGATTCTACAGAAACTGTGCTAGAGTGGGATTCTGTCTGCTAGAAACAGAACATCAATTCAATCTGGCTTAACTGAATAGGAAGAGCATGTGCTTACCCATCTGGAAGTCCTGAGTGAAGCAGCCTTCAGGCATGACCTGGTCCAGGGTCACCGCCCCTACTCCTACCCTCTTCCAAGGGTCTAATCCACTCTCTGACTAGAATCACATGGGCTTGGCGGGCACGTCATCCTTGCTTGACAGCATCAGAGGGAAGCGAGTGGTGAAGCACTTCTGAGAGTGCACAGAGAAGGGAGAAACCCACCCTTTCTGGATGCCTCTTCCCAGTCTTTCCTCAACTCCTGTTGGCCAGAGCTGGATCCCACCCTGTCCAGGATCGGCCCTCGTGAGGACACCAGGGGAGCCCAGCCCTGGCTGCGAGGTGGGTCCCGGAAAAGGGGTGGATATCAAGAAGTCCTGGCAGGGGGACGTGGGAAACGCATGCCTGTGGCAGTCCGGCGTCCACCCGATTCTGCAGGCGCCGTCTGCCACTGACAGCTTGCCAGAATTCCACCAGGCACTCCCGAGAGTGAAGGGAATTTGAAAGGCAGAGGAAAGTCATGAAGCGGAGAAACTCACTGTGTATTTAATACGATCTGAACAGAAATCCCTGACGGCAGAGCTGGGCATGATGGGCGACTGGCTGTGGATGGCTTCCGATGTGACCGATCTCATCTCATTCCTGACTAAGGACTGAACCAGAGGCCACAGCCCATTCACGCTGCATAAAACGCGTCGGCTGCAACCCGGTGGTCCTGTGCTTGGCTCTCATCCTCCTGGACTTTTCAGAACCATGTAAGAATCTCAAGTGCGCGTGTCACAGAGGGAACTTGTCAATGTCACATTTTCGCCACCCTTTAGACTGGTCTACACTTTCCTCCCACTAATAAGCGGGTTGCCAGACACTCAGAGTGCGTCCCCGGGCGCACCAAGCCACCTTCTCCATGAGACAGCCCCTGAGACTCCAAGTCCATCCCGGAACCCGAACCTTGGATGCCCGATTGGCTCCAACACAAAATGGAAAAACTCAAAGGCTGTGCCTGAAAGCTGGTGGGGCTGAATTCCAGATCCAAGATCAAGGGGAAGGCTGGGGACTTGCCTCCAGTCACTAATGACATGGTTGAAAGAACCGCACAGCCGAGCCACACAAGAAATGAACATTAAACCGACTGCTCAGCCGGGCTCAGGGGCTCAGCCTGTAATCCCGCGCCTTTGGGAGGCTGAGGTGAGTGGATTGCCTGAGCCCGCGGGTTCAAGACCCGCCTGGGCAGCGAGACCTCATCTCTACAATAAATCAAAAAATTAGCCGGGCGTGGCAGCGCACGCCTGTAGTTCCAGCTACTTGGAAGGCTGAGGCGGAAGGATCGCTAGAGCCCAGCAGGTCGAGGCTGCGGTGGCCGGGAGCGGCCACTGCACTCCAGTCTGAGCGACAGAGTGAGACTCCAATTCAAAAAAATAAATAAAAACAACTGCTCGTGACAGGCCCAAGTGGGGTGCTTCCATGTTGAACACCAATATCCTTTGAAAGGATAAATACACATGCCCCATTGCAGCAGGGCCTGATCTACGGGCAATTATGCTTTCAGCAATGCTTGTCCAAACCCTGAGTCAGGCTTCAAGACACTGGTGAGATCATCCCACGTGCACACCGCTGGGAAGCAGGCACCCTGTCCCTCCTCAGAATTACTGTGATAATCTCACACCCTCCACCAGCTCATAGTGAGAGCAAGACTTTTAACATGTAGCCAACTTGCATCAGTCTTCTATTTGACACCCTGCCATGGTTTTGTTTCAATTATAATAAAAAGCCAGGGTCCTTATGGAGTCTCCCAGGCACTCTGTGATCAGACTTCTACTGCAAGTGACACGATGTTTCCCCCTCTCCCTCTTCCTCTGCTATGCTAGCCTCCTTGCAGCTCTAAACATGCCAGGCAGTCCCTGTCCCAGGGTCGTTGCACTAGTGTCGTCTCTACCTTTTCCCCTAGACAGTCATTTGGCCAATCCCTCACCCTTCAAGTCTTGGTTCAGATTTTATCTCTTCATCGAAGTCATACTGGCTACTTTTAACATTTTTCAAACTTGGGCGGACGTGGAGGCTCACACCTGTAATCCCAGTACTTTGGGAGCCAAGAGGGGAGAGTCACTTGAACCCAGGAGTTTAGGATCAGCCCGGGCAACTAGCAAGACCTTGTCTCTAAAAATAAATATATATTTAGCTGGTCATGGTGGCAGCCTCCTGTAGTCCCAGCTACTTGGGAGGCTGAGGAAGGAGGATCCCCTGAGTCCAGGAGGTCGAGGCTACAGTGAGCCATGAGCGTGCCAACTGCACTCCAGCCTGGGCGACAGAGTGAGACTCTGACTCAAAAAATAAAATAAAAAATGGAAAATTACGTGTTGTCAAGGATGTGGAGAAATTGGAACCTCAATTGCTCTGGTGGGCTGCCGGCTGAGAGCAGCATGGAGACCCTGCACACAGAGTCCTGCACGGAGGGCCCATGCTTCCTTCTTAACTAGGTGCCCGTCATTACTCTCTCTCCCTCTGGAAGGCGTGTTGGGAAGAGAGCCGCCGCTCTGTGTGGCTTTCCGCTGGATCCTACCGCCCGCAGGAAAAGACTCTGGCTCAAATCTATGGAAAGCAGTGTGGCGATTCCTAAAAGAACTGAAAATGGACTTTCCATATGACCCAACAATCCCTCCCCTGAGTATATGCCTGGAGGAACATAAATCATCCTACAAAAAAACACGCATGTATACACATGTGCATAGTGGCACTATTCACAACAGCAAAAACATGGAACCAATCCTGCTGCCCATCGAAAGTGGACTGGGAGCCGGGCTCGGTGGCTCAGTCTGTAATCCCACGCTTTGGGAGGCTGAGGTGAGTGGATTGCCTGAGCCCGCGGGTTCGAGACCCGCCTGGGCAGCGAGACCTCATCTCTACAATAAATCAAAAAGTCAGCCGGGCGTGGAAGTATATGTCTGTAATTCCAGCTACTTGAAAGGCTGAGGCGGAAGGATCGCCGGAGCCCAGAAGGTCGAGGCTGTGGTGGCCAGGAGCGGCCACTGCACTCCAGTCTGGGCGACAAAGTGAGACTCCAACTCAAAAAAAAAAAAGAAAGAAAGTGGACTGGATAAAGAAAATGTGGTCCGTAGACATGAGGGAGTATCACGCAGTTGTAAAGAAGAACAAAACCAAGGACTTGGCAGCCAATGGGAAGGAGTCGGGGACCATCACCACTAGTGACCTAGCACAGAAACAAAGCCCTGAGTACCACACGTGCTTATCATGAGTGGGACCCAAACGGTAACCACAATAACACAAGGGAGGGATTGGCAGTTGCAGGACACTGCTGGGAGAGGGAGGGAGGGACTGGGGGTGGAGGACATGTAGCGTCACAAAGGGTACCTGGTCCTCAACGAGGGGACCCGAGGGCAGTTGGGGTTCACATTTCACCTGCGCGTAGCCTGCTTGTGTAGCTAATCCTGCTTATGCCCCCACATCTCTATGATAATAAAAAAAAAGAAAGTAGAAAAAACCACGAGGTGTCAATTACGTGGATGCACATGTAGACACTCCAGCAGTCTCCTCTTAAAAGGGGGTACAGGGATCCGCTCTCTGGCCCCCTGCAGCTGGCCAGGAATGCCTTCAGCATGGGGCTTCCTGCCCACACCCCACCCACACAGTCCACCTGCATCTCTGCCCCCGCGTTTACCTCTGTGGCTCAAACCCACAGCTTGGTCCCTCTGTAGGGCTTCCTCATCCAGTCCCACTTATTCACACAGTAGCTCAAGGAGTGACAGGAACACTGTAGCCAGTGACATACGCAGAAGTCACGTATCTCGGGGCTGTGGCCATGCAACATTCCCGTGTGGCTGGGAGCAGAATGGGGGTGCCCCTTAGCTACCCTGTTAGGTCACCGTTTAAACAGTATTGCTCCAACCCTCCCAGTGAATGGTGGACCTAGGATACCCAGGCTGGAGATGGTGTGTTTTCTGCCCAGCAATAGTTTTAAGCTGCCAGCCCACAGGCGGTTTCACCCTGCTTCATCTTCAGGGAGGTCCTTGAGGTTTTAAATGTGTTGTCAGTGTAAACACACACACACACACACACACACAATGTTCCTGGCTTCTAAAACAAGTTTGGTGTTTTGGTAATGCTGGGCCCTGATCCTCACAAGGTAACAATAGGGGACAGGAACAGATCTGCCCCTCTAGACAAGACACACAGGGCAACTTCAGAAATATGTCCAAGGCCAAGCATGGGGGTTCACACCTGTCATCCCAGCATTTTGGGGGGTGAGGTGGGAGAATCTCTTGAGCCCAGAAGTTTGAGATCAGCCTAGGCCACATTGCGAGATCCTGACTCCTAAAAAAAAAAAAAAATGAATGAATGAATGAATGAATGAAATAGGTCCGTCCAGTCTTTGATGCTCTGACCTGCAGGAGGTGGAAATGCACTCCCTCGCCCTGGTCATGAGCCGGACCTTGGGGCTGGCTTCTCATTAGCAGAATAGGGCAATGGTGGCGTGCCCCTTCTGAGGCTGGGTTATAAGACACTGCAGTCTCTCTCTCTCTCTGCATCTAACATTAAGGTTTTCTCATTTGTCCGCAGCAGAAATAGTCTCTGTCTTAAGCCAGAAGGCAAATTATAGGAAGGATGGCAAGAGGGTTTTTTTTTTTTCAGTCGAAGTCTCACTCTGTTGCACAGACTGGAGTGCAGGCATGCTCACGGCCACCACAGCCTCTACCTACTAGGCTCAGTGATTCTTCCACCTCAGCCTTCAAAGTAGCTAGAACTACAGGCACACACTACCACATCTGGCTAACTTTTTTCATTTATTGTAGAGACAAGGTCTCGCCAAGTTGCCCAGACTAGTCTTGAACCCCTGGGCTCAGGCTATCCTCTAGCCTCTGCCTCCCAATGTGCTGGGATTACAGGTGTGAGCCAACATGCCCGACTGGCAAGAGGGTTTCTGGTAACTCCCAAAGCAAAGCTCAGCCACCCAACCTCACAAGAGGGGAAACTGGGGCTGCCTTGAGACAGTCTGCAGCAGGCGTTCCAGAACCTTCTCGGCAGAAGGCTGCAGCCCCTGGCCTCCCTGCCTCCAATTCTAAAGAGCAATTTCCAGAAACTTGAATCTAAGCACCTGGCTTGGATCCAAGATCTCCCTGCCCAGGTCAGCTCCTGCAAGTGGACGGGGGCCGTGGTGTCCAGGCTGACCCTAGGCCAGCCCCAGAGAGCCGGGATTCCTGGCAAGCAGACACTTGGCCCTTAGGTGCTCATTTCGAATGCCAGGTTGACACCATGCTCTCCCGGGACATTCAGAAGCCACAGAGAGACCAGCCGCCAAGCCCCCTATTCCCAAGACTCCAGCTGCAAAGTCCTTGCCAGGCGCCAGACCCTCCCTCTCACTTGGCTGTGTGTGTCTTCCCAAGTGCTTAAAGCTCATCGCTTTGCTTTGAAACATCTGCTGGCAACACTCCCGTTCCCCAGTCACGTTCTTACATGCGAGACTCGATGCTCGCTGTTTTGCAAACTGCGTCTTCCAGCCAGACCCTGGGAAGCAGGCAGGATCACCTGAGTGCCAAGGGTGCATCTGCCGAGTAGGAGAACTATCTCTGGGAGGCAGATTGTTATCCAATGAGAAGAAAACACAGCAGCTTGGAGCGGATGTCTGAGCTCTATCCACCCTCCCACACAGCCTCGCCAACCTCCAAGCCGTCTCCCAGCAACAGGCACATCCTTTCATCTTTTACCTCCCGGCAGCTGCCACACAGAGGCTCAGACAGATGTCCCGTGTATGATGGTGGTCTTCAGTTCCACGAATGATATCTATTCACACCGATCACATGCAGGTGCCTGGGAGGCCCTATTTGGGAATCAGCACACAGCCAGCCTAGAACGTTGCAGCTCTCTAGCATGGCCTCGCCGGGTTCTAAATGAACCGTGTCACTATGTGAAGCAGACGGACCTTGGTCATGACCTAAAGAACAGGCACGTGACACACAAAGAAACCACTGGAAGGGGCCCTCCAGGGAAGAGCAAATCTCATAAATGCAGAGGGCCAAGTGCCTCCTTGGCCTGTCACTGCTGGAACAGGGGTCCCTTTCCATGGTCCTCGGGCTACTCAGAAAAGCTTCTGCACTCCAGCAACTCTTGAGGAGGCCAGGGCCATGCCAACTAGCCTAAAACCAGCTGTGCCCAATTTCAGCAAATATCTGTAAGCACTTGGCATGGCATGACTGATTTTTGGCATTTGGAAGGCATCTCCCAAAGGGCGTCTATAAACAACGAGCCCATTGGAAACCAACGTTGCTACATGTAAGCTCATTTTACACACAACTTCATGGAAGAAGAATAACACGATGCTTACCTAAAAATGACATACTCAATGGTTTCCAAAATACAGAAAGAGGAGCTGGGCTTGCTTGACACAAAGATCCACTTTTATTTTTTCCTTTCTACATGACTTATTACAACCTGAAAGTTTTGAAGCCAGAAATTAGAGACCAGCCTGGGCAACACAGCAAGACCCTATCGCTACAAAAAAAAAAAAAATTAGCCAGGCATGTGACACACCTGTAGTCACAGCTATTAGGAGTGGGAGGCCGTGGTGAGAGAATCACTTAAGCCCAGGAGGTCAAGGCTACAGTGAGCTATGATCACACCACTGCACTCCAGCCTGAGCCATAGAGCAACACCCTGTCTAACGAAAAAAATTTCTTTTAAAAATAAGGACTGAAGCCAGGCTCGGTGGCTCAGCCTGTCATCCCGTGCCTTTGGGAGGCTGAGGTGAGTGGATTGCCTGAGCCCGCGGGTTCGAGACCCGCCTGGGCAGCAAGACCTCATCTCCACAATAAATCAAAAAATCAGCCAGGCGTGGTAGCGCATGCCTGTAATTCCGGCTACTTGGAAGGCTGAGGCGGAAGGATCGCCGGAGCCCAGCAGGTCGAGGCTGCGGTGGCCGGAAGCGGTCACTGCACTCCAGTCCGGGTGACAGAGTGAGACTCCAACTCAAAAAAAAAAAAGGACAGAAAACCTGAGATTTCAAGCATCCTATGGGACTCAACTTCAGAAAGGGGAAGGGCATTGACAGGCGATGCCTGTGGTGTGGTGTAAGCACCCACAACCTCACTCCTCTCTGAGGACGGCTGTTCTGGCATCCCCGCCTGCCACCGGTTGTAGCAAGAGTCGAATGCGAGGGGGACATGGTGATGTGTGTGACACGGGCTCTCTTGAGCGCCTGCACACTTTCCCTAGTGTCGACGACTGGGAATGGCTGGCAAGTAGCCGCGTCATGAGTATCAGCGAGGAGCCAAGCAGCCGGGTGTCCTCTCCCCCAGGCAGGAAGAAACCTCACCGGCGAGGCCTATAGGGCCTCCCACACGGGGCGATGGTTTCAGTGCTGGAACACAGAGGGGAGGACAAGACTCGACCCTGCCCTCATAGGGTCAGACCCCAGCACCATGGAGCCGAGGGAAGGTCAGCTGGGTCATCCTCACATCAGAGGAAGAGGCTTGCCCCAGATGGAAGGAAGATCGAGCCCTGGAAAAGGGTGAGGGGACACTTTGCAGGATGAAGGGGGAAGGGAGAAGAGCGCTCTGGGGGTGGGAGGTAGGGGCTGGGGAGGAACGACAGGCAGGAGCCCTGTGGCCGTGGGGTCTGACGCAAGATCCTCGCGGCCACTGACCCAACATCAGCCACCACATGCCGGCCTCGGCCACGAGGTCTGCAAGCACAGTGACCTCCTGACTCCCGGACAGTGGGTGGTTGACCTGCACCCTCAAAGCCTCCAGGGCTGTGCCATCCCCACCTCTGCTCACGAGGTCAGGCAGCCCGGGTGCTTTGTCATCCTACCCCCCCACCAGCCTGCTCTGTCTGCTTGGACTGTGTCCTCACCACGCGTGGCAGGACATGTTTGTATGTCTGCCGCCTCCCAACTCACATGTGCACTTTCTGGGAGCCAACCAGGCTTTGTCCCTGCTGTGCCTCTGGTGCAGAAAATGGGGTGTGGCAATAGCTGGGTAACAAAGTGGGGGTGACAGGTGGAGTCGGGTACCCGTGATGGGGTTGGGCCAGCCACGGTGCGGGTCGACCAGGAAGATGTGAGGTCCCAGCCCCAGAGCCCAGGAGGATTTGGGGAGCAGCACCCTCCCACTGACCGTGTGACAGATCTCCGACTACTTGGATATGGCAGTGAAGGACACCCCAGAAATCGTGACAACCACCTGGGCGCTCCTGGGTTACCAGTGCACTCATAGTAACCCCTAAAAGAGAATCACCCCCAAACCAATATTCCTAAGACACACACACACTGTCCTCCTTCCTGGCTCCCATGAGAGCTGTGGGCAGAAGGGCTGCCTGGTGACACTCACACTGTAACTGTACCTGGCTTCATGGCCCAGGAGCCCTGCATCTCGGCCTGTGAAAGGTGGCCAGAGATGCCCGTCTAATCTGTTACTCTTCCCTGGGTGCAGGTGGCGCATGGCCGTGTGAGCTGCTGGATGGTTCCAGAGCATTGGCAGTGACCTCCAAGTATGACATATTGTTGATAGAGCACTGACCAGATGCAACAGGAGACAGAGCCCAGGGCGTGTGTGCCCCATGGGCACGCGGGAGCAACCTCCGTTTCCAGAGGCTGCCACAGGGTACATGTGGCTTCTCTGAGGAAACACACTGGACCTGGGGGACAGTGTAGCTGCCAGTACAGCATGTGCGGGCCTCTCCTTCCTGGATGTGGTCAGAGGAATGTGTCGACCAGCTTAGGCGACAGGCGAGGTGAGGCAGGGCAGGTGGGAGGGCCAGGACAGACAGGCACCTGGGGTGCGAACTGCGCTGTAGGATGGCTCTCCATGGCTGGACATGGAGCTGGCCACCATGCTGTGCCCGCGGGACATTCCCCACAGCCATGGCTATCTGCAGCCAGGCAGAGCCTCCCTAGTGCATGGTACCCTCCCACACGCAGACCTGAGGAGACACGTCACAACACTGAGGAAGCCAGCAAGGTCTCACTGTGGACGTCCTCCCTAGTCAGAAAAAATAGGCGCATGTGTGTCCACTCTATGCTTATGCATTTATTATGCACTTCACAGACCACTTGGTGTATGTTATTATATACTTATACATTATGCATCATATAGATTTCATATATACGGAGAAGACTCAGAGAAGCTGAAAATGCAAAAATGATTCTTAGATTGGGGTAAAATGAGAGGTAAATTTTTCTTTTTGAGTTGGAGTCTCACTCTGTCGCCCAGACTGGAGTGCAGCGGCCGCTCCCAGCCACCACAGCCTCGACTTGCTGAGCTCCAGCGATCCTTCCCCCTCAGCCTTCCAAGTCGCCGGAATTACAGGATGCACTACCATGCCCGGCTGATTTTTTGATTTATTGTAGAGATGAGATCTCGCTGCCCAGGCGGGTCTCGAACCCACGGGTTCAGGCAATCCACTCACCTCAGCCTCCCAAAGGCGCGGGATTACAGGCTGAGCTGCCGAGCCTGGCTAGAGGTAAATATTTTATTTTAAAATATTCTTTATGATTGGTATGTCACTTGTAAAGACAGATAAGTGTGTGTTCACATGTGTGGGCATGTGTGTGGGTGTGTGTGCATGGGGTGTGTATGTACATGGGTGTGTGCATGTGTGTCCTGGAGACCCAGATGCCCTCAGGAAATGAGCCCTGTAGATAAACAGCGACTCTTATGATGTACTTCTTTTTTTTTTTTTTCGAGTTGGAGTCTCACTCTGTCGCCCAGACTGGAGCGCAGCAGCCGCTCCCGGCCACCGCAGCCTCGACCTGCCGGGCTCCGGCGATCCTTCCGCCTCAGCCTTCCAAGTAGCTGGAACTACAGGCGCGCGCTACTACGCCCGGCTAATTTTTTGACTTATTGTAGAGATGAGGTCTCGCCAAGTTGCCCAGGCGGGTCTCGAACCCGCGGGCTCAGGCAATCCACTCGCCTCAGCCTCCCAAAGCGCGGGATTCCAGGCTGAGCCACCAAGCCCGGCTATGATGTGCTTCTCATGAGACATCAGCTCTGGGTCTCACAGGAAGTTCCGAGGTCTGGCGATAGGACAGGGTGGGGGACCGGCTCCTGGCTGAGGACAGATGGCTGCTTCTGGTCCCCAGTGACAGGGGCAGCTGAGGACATGGGCACGGGGTGGGTAGGGCGCCACAGAGCACACAGGAAGCCGGCCCGGCGGCCCGGTGCACCAGTGTGGCCACCAGACTTGAAGGCGTGGGTGATTTCGAAAGCTCCCTGGGGCTGTACCAGGCCTGGAGTGTGGCTGTTCCTGCAGAAGACCCCCACGGAGAAGCCCCCAGCTGACTTCCCAGCCTCATCCCCCCACTGAGACCCCCCAGCCCAGCTCACTTCTCCACCCCTCACAGACGCCACTGACGTCAGGAGCCAAGAAGAGAAAAAGTTGCTGCTTCTGGAGGACAGAGACGGCTGAGTGCGGCCTGTCCCCTTCCGTCTCCTCGTGTCTCCTTGTGGGTGTGCCGCAGTCAGGAGGTCAGCCCAGTGCTGAGGGGATGCGTAAGGACCAAGCTGTGACATTCCTCCCTTGAGGGGGTTTTGCAAACACAACTAGCAGGACGAGGGAATCACCCACGTGAGAGGAAACGGTTATGTCCTGGATTGAGACAAACCCCCGTCTTGAAAACACTGCTTCTGGCTGGAAAGAAATCAAAGCGAGAAGCGGCATTTGAAGACCCAGGCCGGAGAGCCGCCAGAAGACACCACCGTCCCCACCGAGGGGGTCGCCCACCGGGGAGCCACCAACTGCGACACAACACAGGCTCAAGGGACCCTCCCTGGACGTGAGAGAACCGCACGGATCGTCGGACACACTGTTCCCCGTGCCGTTCCCAAGACCAGAGGGCCTGGATGGATGGTTTCCTTCAGAGGTTGCCTGTGACCGCTCACTTCACTTGAACAAAAACCCACAGCATGAAAGGTGGCCATGCCATCCACTCCAAGGTGGGTCCAGCAAGGCACGGAGAGGAGTACTGGGCCCCGCCCTCCGCAGCTCATTGAGCTCACATCACAGGGCTCGAAGGTAGAGCAGGACAGCAAGCAGCCTGGGGCCATCCTGCTGGATCTAGAGAGGCCACAGGAGCCCCGAGAGCCCTGCTGCCACCCAGCTCATGTGCTCTGAGATGCCCCTTCCCTGTGCCCAAGTCCCAGAACACCCATGTCACCCCCCTACCTGTCCTCACCAAGCCTGGATTCTCACAGGAAGAGGCACTTCCTGGGACCTCCACAGGGTGGGGAGAGAGGGTAGAGGGAGGTGAGGGGGGTGGGAAAGATTGGGGGCATGGGGATTGCAGGGCCAGCTCTGACCCAGGCAGCGTGAGCAGAAGGTCTGAAAACTGGTGAGCCATGCTGGGTTTCTCCCCTGCCCCACGGCAGTGGTCCGTGACTGTGGTACCAGGCCAGGTAGGCGGAGGCATGAGGGAGAGCAGAGCCTCCTGCCCACCCAGACAGACCCAGCGCTGGAGCAAGAAGTGGACTCTGCGTTTGGTTAAGCTCCTGAGGTCAGGACTGAGTGTTGCTACAGCATAATCTAAACCTTCCAGATGGGCTGGAAGTGAGAGTTCAAGTTTATCATCCCAGCACTTCAGGAGGCCTAGGGGGGAGGATAGCTTGAGCCCAGGAGCTTGAGATCAACCTGGGAAACACAGCAAGATCCTGTCTCTACAAAAAATACAAACATTAGCCGAGCGTGGTGGTGTGTACCTGTCATCCCAGCTACTCGGGAGGCTGAGGCAGGAGAATTACCTGAGCCCAGGAGGTTGAGGCTGCGATGAGCCGTGACTACGCCACTGTACTCCAGACTGGGGGACAGAGTGAGACCCCGACTCAAAAAAGAAAGCCACCTGCCAATGGACACAGGAGTAGCTCTCCCTTCTTTCAGCGTTTCCTGTAAAACTTCCATCAAAGCAAAGCCACGTCTGCACATCAGGGAATGCGCAGACGCTTCCAGTTTTCTCTACTGGAACAAATGCTGCTGTGGAGTGTGCACTCTCTCCTTTTTTCTACTTTACTTTGGGGGCACATGAGCATGCCTGCCACATGGGTGCCTTGTGCCACACGGGAGCTGGGCTCCCGGTGTCCCCACCTCCCGAATGGTGAACTCGGCACCCAACAGGTGACTCTACCACCCCGACTCTCCCACCCCAACCCCAGCCTCTGTCACCCTGTCCTTAGAACCAGCGTCCCCAGCGTCTAGCCCCCCTTGGAGTCGGAACACGGGGCCTTTGGTTTTCTGTTTCTGAGCTAGTTCACGCAGGGCGATGGTCTCCAGCTCCACCCATGTTGCTGCAAAGGACACGATTTCTAAGTCATTATTATGCAACATTCCTAGATGTCCGTGACCACTGGGCCCTGCTCCAGGCCCTGGGGACCCAGCAAAGCAGCAAACTGGCAGTGCGCTGTCCTTGTGGTGGGAGCGACCAGCCACAGATAACACGCGTGCCAAGCAGTACTAAGCCCTGACGGCACCAAGGACAGCCGTGGAGAGCGATGGAGAGTGGGTGGGAGAGAGAGGCGGGGAGGCCGCTGGAGACCAGACCCTGGAGCCTCCCTGACCGTGAGGCCGGTAACCATGTCTCCTCCCCGCGTGCATCCACCACTCATCTGTGACGGACCTTAATCGAGATGGAAGGGCTAACATCACCAAAGGGCACACGCCGCAGACCAGGGGCTGGCTGCTTTCTTTCCTCCCAGAGAGCTGGCGCACTGGCTCAGCCCTAGACACCGGGGCTGAGACCAGGCAGGAAGCAGGGTGGGCCAATGGCCATGGCTGCCCCGAGGAAGAGCCTTTTGCACAGAAGGGAGGCAGGTCCTGAGGGGGCGTGATCTGGGGGGTCAGCAGCGGAGGGAGCGGTGGAGACCCAGGGGCCGCAGCTGAGGATCCACAGGCTGTGTGGACACGGTGAGAGCCTTGAAGGGCAAGAGGACATCTCTGGGAACGTTCTGTATTTTTTGATGTACGCTAAATTCACAGGACCAAAGCAAAGATAGACGGGAGGGGGAGAAAGAGAAAGGGAGGAGGGGAGGGACGAGGAGAAGTGGTTGAAGAGAGGAAGGCAGTCTTACCAAAAAAAGGCAGCGTGTCACGACGAGGGATCCAAGCATTTCCCCTACGAAAGCCGCAGCCCGACGCTCAGGAAATACCACACACCGTGGCCTCTACACCCTGAGCCCTGCAGCCCCTGCGGGGTGGCCCACAGTCCCCGGAGCCCAAACACCTGATCGTTGGCTGTGGGCCGGCTGGCGGTGGGCCGCGTGGCCTCTCTCGACCTGAGCCGCACGGTGCTGTCTCCTCCTGAGGGAAGCAGGTGCCCCCGCCCTGTGTGACTGTGAACGTCACCACACCCAGCACCCCGGCAGTCGCCCAAGAGGGGATCACGCCAAGCCGTTCCCATCCTATGGGCCAAGGGCTGGGCAAGCCTGTGTCCCGCGGGGTCTGGAAGGCGAGGGATGGAGATGAGGAGGCGCTGGCTGGCGGGGGTGCCGCGGAGCTGTTTAGCTCAGACTGCGGAGGCTGCACGAGGAGCCAGCGGCATATGTGCGCACCCCACGCCGTCCAAAAACGCCTGGTGGAAAAGAAATCGTGCTATGAAAAAGACACCGGCACGCACATGCCTCTCCTAACGCTGCTCACAGGAGCAAAAACACGGAGCCAGCCAAGGCGTCCGCCAGCGGAGGAGGCATAAGGAAGATGCAGCCCACGTATACCACAGAATACGACGCTGCCACAAGGAACGAAGTCAGGTCCTTTGCAGCGGCGTGGACAGGGCCGCGGGCTGTGATCTCAAGGAAATGAACACAAACAGAAACCTCACTGACACCCAGACGCGCTGAAGCTTCACCCGTACCTTGCTTGTCTGACCCCACCTTGACCTGCCTCTCCGGCTGCGTCTCCAAGCACGTCTCCCGTCTTGCCTTGACCACATGTCTGACCACATGTGGCCTTGCTCCACTGGCCCCAGCCAGGCCTCCCTTTGTTCTGTTTATTGACCAGAGCACCCTGGCGCTGGCCCTCAGGGCCGGACGTGCTTTCCCGGCTCTCTGTGTCCGGCTGTCTTGACTTGAGGCTCTCGACGCAAAATGCCCCTTCTCAGAGAGACCCTCACGACCACACAGCCAAAACTTCACCCCACGCGCCCTCCCCCCTCGCTCAACGCATGTCTTCAATCTCACTCCGCCCGATCGGAAGCCTCAGCCGAGGGTGTGCGGCCTTCGACCTGTCCTGGATTTACGGGACACACACCAAACATGACGACCACTCCCCGCAGCATCTGACACCATCCTTCAGTATTAAATACATTCCTGTTTCTGCAGGGAAATACACGAACCCAACAGTGAGGTGAAAATGAGAAAGTGTCTCCCGTCCTTTGGTTCAGACTTTAAGGCCAAATAGGTTATTTGTTAAGATCTTTGGTTTTCAGAAATTTTTGGACTTTGGAATGAGAAGGGTTTGGGCACCGCGGCTCATGGCTGTGACTGTGTATCATCCGTCGGCCTGAGAGAGAGAGAGCTCCTTCAGCTGGTCCGCTCTCCTCAGACAGACCCAAGGGCAGGGCTGGCATTCAGCAGGGGCTGGGGTCCCGGATTTCAGGAGGGGCCCACCATTCCCTGGCTGAGAAGAGGGGCTCGTGGTGCCTCGACTGTCTGTAGAAATGATGTGATTTAGGGTTCACACCTGCCTCCCTCTGGGAAATGCCAGACAGAGGCACACACGTGACCTGCCTGTGTTCATGCTGGGCCCTGGCTCTCTGACGAACTTCCCCGTGGATGACATTGCACAGTAGCCAGAACTACGAAATACAACTGACATCAACGAAACCAAACAAGTCACGCATCCATCCTTCGCACAGAACCTTGGTGGAGAAGACGGTGGTGCTGATGGTGGTGGGGGTGATGGTGATGGTTGGTGGTGGTGAAGGTGAGGAGGTGGATGAAGATCTCCGGCACCCAGTAGGCCCTTTGTAGGTGCTCGTTAGCATCACCATTGCCACCATCAGTGCCATCATCCTTGCCATCACCACTTCCCACCTCCAAGTTCAGCCAAAGTCCTTAAGGGCCTCCTCGGTCCTTTCCGTGGACTCATCACCTGCCTTCCCCAGGGCCTTTGCACCTGCTGCGGCTTCGACTTGGAGCTCTCCCATGAACACCCACGTGGCTCGCTCCTCAGACGCTCAGGGTCTTGATTCCCGTGGCCTCTGCTCAAATGTCCCCTAAACATCCAGTTAAAGCATAAACCCTCCATCTCCCCCCGCCCTCGCTCCATTTCTCTAGCATCTCTGCCTACGAACAGAGCAGGTGTGTTCACTCATTCGCCACTCGCCCTGCTGGTCTGACTTTTCCCGCCGGAGGGCAAGCTCTGTGGGGGTGGGGCAGATAGTCTTACTGTTCTGTTCACGACTGTGTTTTCCGTGCACGGTACACAGCGGACCCTGAATACCTTCTTGTTCCATAAGCAAATAAATGAATGAATGAATGAATGAATCTCATTTCCTTCATTTCAAAGGCAAGGATGTAGGGCTCAGAGCCGTCAGGCCGCCTGCCTGAGAACACACAGCCTGTGTGTGGCAGGGGTGGCTGTGTCCTTCTGAGGGGAGGGATGTCCAGGCAGCAAAAGGCTCCCGGGAGCACAGCCACCTGCCAGCTGGGGACTGGCTCAGGGACGGCAGGGGGATTTTAAAGTCTCATCTATGCCTGCATTGTCTTACTGACTCACTATCCAGTGGTTCTCAAAGCACTGTCAGCATCAGTGCACAGTCTCTGGGCCCACCCCAGACCTGCTGAACCAGAAAGTGAGGGAAGGGCCCAGCAAGCTGACTTTCATGCCTTCTGGGTGGCTCTGACTTGGGCTCAAGCGTGGGAACCACTGACCTAGACCCCCGAGTCCCTGAGAGCCAGGCATGTATCTAGTTCCTCTGTCCCAAAGCACTTAACCACGACCTACCTCAAAGCTGGTGCTGAGCATGTGTCTGCTGAGCAAACACCGGAAGTCTTCCTCAGTTGTGACTGACTGCCAAAGGCTAATGTCAGTAGGTATTGACTAAGTTCCTCGTCTGCACTTAAGACGTCCAGGGCGCCGAAGAGAAGAAGCAAGAGTGATTACTTTTTGTTCAAGAATCTACAGGAGAGCTGGGGAGTTAACTCACCCACCCTGACTACCAAACTCAACCATCAACGAGGGGAACACAGCTGTGCAGCCACAAAGAGCACAGACTCAGGGACAGGCTCGCTGGGCCTCCAAAGCTGGAATCCAGGGCCGTGTGCGGCATGGCCTCCGGGAAATGATACCGTGTAACCTGGCTTCTACCTCCTCATCTGTGAAATAGCGGCCATCGTCCTTTCCTCGTGAGATTGCCAAGAGGACAAGATGAGTGAATAAAGAGTGCTTTAAAAGGTCCCTGACACCTGGTAGGAACTTGGTGAGTGTTAGTCACCATCACCGCCATCCCCACCGCAATCACCAGCATCATCGTTGTTCAAGCTCTGGGTGCCCCGTGGGGTCAAAAGGGGCGTGGGTCCTCTGGTTTGCCACACTCTGCTAACAAGATCAGGTGGGGCAGAGGCTCGGTCTCATGTCCTTTTCAGCAGCTGTACTCTTGGGGAGTGACGAGGGAATCCAATAACCCACCTAAAGCTGGGCAGGAAGCTCACAGCCCGAGGCATTGGCCCAGTACTGACACACCTGGAAGTTTAAATTTTTGAATTAAATCGCCATTTTCTAAAAACCAGAAGTTTCTACATGAGAATCTGGTTTTCTGGCTCCTCTTTAAAGATAGAAAGATCCAGAGGCGCTGCACCCGCAAAACTCAGCTGGAGCCCAGGCCAGGCTGTCCCCTGCGGTCAGTCAGGCTATGGCGGCCACAGCTCCTCCCGCCCCCTGCTGTCCCTGGACGTCACTGTCCTCTCACATCTCACCGGCTCTCCCACTCCACTTCCTGACCTGTCTCCACAGGCTTCGGCATTTGCAACCAAGGAGACCGTTTTTAAAAAGCATCAATAAGAAAAGACCAAGAGAAAAACGGTCTTGGCAAACAATGCTAGAGCGACTCACTGTTTTTCTGTGATTTCCCTAAATGTGTTTCAGTAGCTTGAAAGTATTTCAGAAGTGGTTACGGAGATGACCGTGTGCTTCTTCTGCAATCAACCGGTGAATATTCAACAGACGGTCTCTGACAGAATCATCACACCCAGGGGGTGTGACTCATCCCAGGGGGAGTTGGAAATTAAGATGGGGGTGTGCACCTGGAGCGCCACAATTTCTCCCGAGCCCCTCCCCGTCCACACATTCCTGTCACCTCCCCCCTGCAGACTCGCCCTCTGTTCTCAGAGCAGCTCAGGACGTCTCGGCCCGGTCCCTGTTCCTCAGCTGTCCATTGCTCTCCCACCCCCATCTGAAACATCTCTTTCCTGTCTAGCCCGCCAATGCAACTCCTCTCCAATCTTCAAAGCTCAGCCTGAATCCCGCCTCCTCCAAGAAGCCTTCCTTCCCCCTCCTCCAGCCTCTGGTCCCTGCTCAAGCCCCCAGCTCCATGATCAGTGTTCTCCAGCCCCCAGATGAGCAAGTTTCTCCACCACGTGTGCCACAGCCTCAGTCTGGCCATACGATTGATTCATCATCAAATATTGTGTATTTAAATCGATTCACTTTCTCAAACTGACTCACCTTCAAGGAGACTTGATCTTACTACACTGAAACAGGGAGCCAGTATCACTCACTGCAACTAGGAACCATCAAAACAAATTCAAGGAAGACCGACCAGCGTTAGATCGTGTTAACGCACTGTGCGCTCTGGTCATGACGAGTCCCTGAGATCCGTCTCCCCCACGAGAGGGAGACCGCACTGGGTGAGGGGTGGTATTCGTGCTGACCAGAGACGTCCTCGCTGTCAGAACCAGAAAGACTCCGGGAGACGAGAAGGGAGTCAAGCACGCCATGCCACCGATGGCACTTGAGGCGTGCAGGGACAGGTGATGGCAGTGCTCATTCCTTCTGTCACCTGGTGTGCGTCCTGCCATGCTGTCACTGCTGAACACACACATGTCTTGCTTCATTCCCAGATGACCAGTGAGTCCTCCAAGGTGGCCGCACTGGCTGAGCTCATGGAAGATGCTCATCATAGGCTGTGATGAATCGCGTCCCACACACGATCACGATTCTTCCTCGGCAGCCGCCAAGCCCCAGGAGACGGGCAGGGTGGAATCGGGACTTCCTTCTGGAGACCGTCTCCTCCGGACTTGCAGGGCAACATGTGTGGAGGCCAACCTCCGTCCTGAGCACGCCTGGGAAAGCTGGTACCTTCATGAGGACCAGACTTGCTGACCAGTCATTGAACATCAGTATAACGACTTCAGCCGGCAGTGACAGCCATGGAACCCATGACCCCTCCAGGAGGACCTGACGGGCCATCAGTCCAATGAGTTCTGAATGTGGCTGCTTAACCAAAAGATTATTATTATTATTATTATTATTATTATTATTATTATTATTATTGAGTTGGAGTCTCACTCCATCGCCCAGACTGGAGTGCAGTGGCCGCTCCCGGCCACCGCAGCCTCGACCTGCTGGGCTCCAGCAATCCTTCCGCCTCAGCCTTACGAGTAGCTGGTACTACAGGCGTGCGCTACCACACCCAGCTCATCTTTTGATTTATTGGAGAGATGAGGTCTCGCCAAGTTGCCCAGGTGGGTCTCGAACCCGCGGGCTCAGGCAATACACTCACCTCAGCCTCCCAAGGCGCGGGATTACAGGTTGGGCCACCGATGGTTCTTACTCACAAACACACACATTCACAAGTGCACGTACATGCACACACAACATGCACACACTTTGTTCTGTTCTGTGTTGCTTTCTGCTGAGATGAATAGAAACAGACTCGTTTTTTAAGAAGAAGAAACAGCTCTTGGAGAAAAGCACCCATGTGTGCACTCAGCGAATTCTTTTCCTTTCCACAGACAAAGCTTTTCCTTCCTCCTGGGAGGCTCACCTGTGAACCCAACTGGAGGACAGTGTCGGCCCCAATGTGACGGAACCTGTGCCCTTCGACTCCGGCAACTCAGGCCACTAGTTCCTGACACTGTGGGACTGGCTGTGCCTGTCATCCGCAGATACCACCCCCTCCAGCAGGCAGGCCGCTCCCGCCTGGAGCTGAGATGACCAACCATCCTGGTTGCCTGGGACTGAGGGGTCTTACAGAATGTGAAACTTCCGCAGATAGAGCCACTCAAGTCCTGGGTAACCTGGGGAGAGCCGGGTACCCAGGTGAGCACCTGGTGGCCCTGTTGCACAGGGGAGTGTCTACCTGCAAAGCTCTCTGTGGCCTTCTAAGCCTGCCAATCCCATCATCCTTAAGAGCCATCCACCACGGGTCTTCCTCGGGACTGCCAGGGGCCATGGGCTGCCAACCTGGAATGACAACCCATCCCTCCAGGAGCTTCCAGAAGTCAGGCCCTGGGCCAGACCTGGGTTCCCCAAGCACAGGGGTGGTCAACAGGTCGTCCCGAGCCCCCCAGCCCTGTTCCCTGCTCCCCAATGCCCCTGGGGAGAACACTCATTCTCCTCCCAGGAGAACACGCCCTTCCATCTCTTCATCATCTTTATAGATTCGGGGTTCCCTTTTCTGCGATCAGAGCTTCTGAGCTTCTGGAGCTGATTTGCCATGAGATCTGGAGAGGGACCCAACGGCGCCGCCTTTCACCCCGGAGAGACGTGCACGGATGACCAGCTCCATTCTCGGAGCCAGCCTTTGTTTCACCGGCAATTTGAAACTTTTCAAATGCCCAATTCCTATAGGCGGTAATAATAGTAATACTCAGCTGGTATTGAACACGTGCAATATACTAGGCACTGTGGTGAGCACCTTGCGGGAGCAGAGAAGGAAGAGTGTTGTTGAAAAAGTGGTTCTCAAAGTGGGGTCCCTGGGCCAGTAGCCTCAGCATCCCCTGGAACGTGCTAGAAAAGCAGATTCTCAGTCACCCGCCCCCCAACCTGCAAAAACTGAGACGAGGGGGCTGGGCCAACCAACTGTGCTCTGAGCAGTCCCTCAGGAGTCCAGTGAAGGCTGGAGTTTGAGCACTCCTGGTTTGAGGCACCCGCCAAGTGTCACCCAGCTGGTAGGTGGGGGTGGGGTTGGTCCACATAATCTTCTCCTGGAACTTGGGTGCACAGTCGTGACATCGTGTTCCTTCCCTAGAAACCACGACCACTTCCAGAGTTTCTATTTATTGTTAAGTTTGTGTTTTGTAGAGGTGAGCCCTCACTAAAGTGCTCAGACTGGTCTCAAACATCTGGGCTCCATGGATCCTCCTGCCTTGGCCTCTCACAATGTCAAGATTACTGGGTGTGAGCCACCACATTGGTCAACTTCCAGAGATTCCAAGCAGAGGCACCGACTGACGTGTTTGCGAGGCAAGGAAACTCTCTGTTGTACTCATGAATGCTTTAAAATCTCTGAAAAATCCAGCCTGACCTGCCAGCCCATTACAAACGCTGTTATTTCTTTCACCTAACTACAAAGAAAATAGTTATAGTTAAATAAATAAATAAATAAAACATATAAAAATATAAATGAGAGGTAAATACTGGTAACAATATTATTACGAAATAGTAATTATAACACAATTAAAGTAGCTGACACCAAGAACTGGCCACGTGAGGGGACGGTTTTCACGTAAGCCTCATTTCTTCTCTATAACAGTCCTATCAGGCAGGCTCGGCTACTGTCCCCTTTCACAGATGAGGAAGTCGAGGTATAGAGTGTCCTAGCACACAGTACATGTCACACAGGGGCAGAGCCTGGAACCCACGTCACACAGCGCACGGGGACAGAGCCAGGACTCCATCCCAGCCGCCTTGTCACTAAACAGGCCTCCTGTCCCGGGCTGAGAAGGGCAGGAGTTGGGAGATGGGAGAAGACAGCTGAGTTGTTTGGTTCCTGTTGCCCGGCATGAACGAGAGGTCTGGGAAGAGAACGCTGGACCTGGCCTGAGCATATCACGAAGCCCGTAACCTCAGAAGAAGGGGCCCTGACTGTTCTCACCACAAAAGTCTAACAGCTAGGTGGGCCACCTTAATTAGCGTGGTGCCACCGTCCCCTGGTGCCTAAGCATATCAGAACATCACAGGGCACCCATCAACACACACAGTGACTTGTCAGCTAGAAATAAAACCAAGCCAGCCAAGAACCCACTTACTGGAATGTGTTTTTGCATAAACTTAACAAGCTGGCGATTGTAAAGCTGAGTTATGAGCCTTAAGGACATGGAAGTCGTTAAGGTCCCTAATGGCTATGACACGTAAAAGAAGAAGAAAGAAGGAGAGAGAGAAGGAAAAGAAATAAAACGAAATAATTCTAATTTTTAAAAATTGACCCAGCTTGAACAGTTCTTGCCCCTTACCCCTGGTCCCCGTGAAAGCTTGAGCCTCCTCGGTATGGTTCCTAAACTGATCTGCACGTTGGACTCACCGGGGATGTTTTACAACGTCCCAAGCCTGGGCTCCATCCTGGACCAACTACATTGCAGCCCTCAGGGTGGGTTCTGGCACAGGTGACCAGACGCTCCCCAGGTGAGGTGTGATTAGAAACGCTGCTCTCACCCTGTAATCCCGCGTCTTTGGGAGGATGAGGTGAGTGGATTGCCTGAGCCCATGGGTTCAAGACCCTCCTGGGCAACTTGGCGAGACCTCATCTCTACAATAAATCAAAAAAATTAGCCAGGTGTGGTAGCGCGTGCCTGTAGTTCCAGCTACTTGGAAGGCTGAGGCGGAAGGATCGCTGGAACCCAGCAGGTCAAGGCTGCGGTGACTGGGAGCGGCCACTGCACTCCAGTCTGGGCGACAGTGAGACTCCAACTCAAAAAAAAAAAAAAGAAACACTGCTCTCAGGTCAAGTTCTGGAAAGGGCAAATGTCTCTGACACAGAGACTACTAAGAATTCAGGCAGGTGGCTCACTCCTACAATAACAGAGCTGTGAGAAGCCGAGGAAGGGGATCCCTTGAGACCAGGAGTTCGAGACCATCCTGGATGACATAGAAAGACCCTATCTTTACAAAATATATTTTTTTCTTAATTAATCAGACATGGTGACATGAGCCTGTAGCGCCATGTACTCAGAAGGCCAAGGCAGAAGGATCCCTTGAACCCAGGAGCTCAAGGCTACAGTAAGCTATGATCACGCCACTAAACTCCAGCCTGGGCAACAGAGAGAGCCCTTGTTTCAAAACCAAGCATAATAATAATTTATTACATCTGTCCAGGAAACACATGAACATGTGAACGTGTTCTTCCTGTAGAAGTTTCTACCCCAGGGGGCCAGCCTCCAGGCCAATGCGAAGCCACCTCTCTAATGAGGTTCCGCCCAGTTCTGATCACAAAAGGATCAGAAGCCACCTTGCAGCCATTATCCCTGGACTGGGGCTGGTTCAGTCCATCTGCCACTGATGGCATGCATGATTGTTCCCAACGAGGCTTGGCCTCCCTGGAAAGCAGGCGACAGACCCCTCCTCGAGGGAGTGCCTCAAGGACGCATGGCCCCCAAAACCTCAAACTCGCTGCCGCTGTGTCCCCATGGGTTCCCCCCAGCCGAGCCCCTGCCAGAAAAATAACTCCAGCGAAGCCCCATGAAGGCTTCCTGTTCATGCCTGGGCCGCAGGCAGACCCTCATCAGCAGAAAGCACGCTCTTTCTGGCTGGAGAAAGAGTCGAAACTCTCGCACTAGAGTAAGATGACAAGAAGTTAGAGCGACGACCGGCCATGCACGCACAAGGCTTCTGGCAGCAGCTGCCTGCGTCTCTCCAGAATACAAAACGGGTCGGTTTCTTTTAGAAACCTCCTCCCGCCAGGAACGCCCAGGGCGTTTCCACCTTGGAGGCACCTTCCAGCTTGTTCTCTGATACTTCTGCAGCAATGCACTTTTAAAACATCGCCCAGAAAAGGCTAGGGGCTGCAAGGAAGCCACCTCCCACGTCGCTAGCGAGATAACCGCCTCCCCTGCGAGGCGTTGTGCAGAGGCGGGCTTAGCCACAAAGTGCACAGCCAGCTCCGGGGGAAGTAGACCGGTACCCAGAGCACGTGCAGGTGGGTGAAAATGGAGTGTGGTGCTGGCTGTCAGCATCAGTCAACGATGGGGGAGACACATGCTGATTTCCAACAAGAGCAGGATGGCTGCCTCCTCGAGATGCACACCTGCAGGTCTCAGCCATTCGGCTCGATTGCTGCTGTTTCCAAAGAAACCGATCAAGTCTAATGTTTTGGGTCCTGAGCACAGACCAGAAACTCACTTTAAAAATTAGAAGGTGCCGGGCTCGGTGGCTCAGCCTGTCATCCCGCGCCTTTGGGAGGCTGAGGTGAGTGGATTGCCTGAGCCCGTGGGTTCGAGACCCGCCTGGGCAGCGAGGCCTCATCTCTACAATAAATCAAAAAATCAGCCGGGCATGGTAGCTCGTGCCTGTAATTCCAGCTACTCGGAAGACTGAGGCGGAAGGATTGCCGGAGCCCAGCAGGTCGAGGCTGCGGGGGCCGGGAGCGGCCACTGCACTCCAGTCTGGGTGACCGAGTGAGACTCCAACTCAAAAAAAAAAAATTAGAAGGTTTAGGGTGCCTGATCCTAATCCAGGCGAAGTGCGGTCCAATGGGCGGCCCCAAATTTCATCTGTACCTAAAACACTTATGCATGCAATCCTAACTTGTACCCCACAACTTTAAAATAAAATAAAATATGTTTTTTTTAATTAGAAGTTGGCTCTTTCAGGCTCCCATGTGGACAGATCCTGACCCAAGAAGTCCATTCTCCAGACTGAGCAGGGTCAGTAAACGTCTTCTGTACAAGGTCAGGTAAGAGATGTTTTTTAGATCTTGCAGGCGAGGCTGCATCTGTCGCAACTCTTCAGCTCTGCCTTGGAAGAGAAAATGCAGCCCTGGATGATACCTAAATGAGGGTGCAACTATGTTCCAATAAGACATTATTTATAAAAACACACAGTGGGCCACAGTTTGCCAGCCTTATTCTAAGGTAAAGAGGACACCAGAGCTCCCAGGACCAAAGTATTCTGAAGGACATAAGAGAGCAGGCTTGTTATAACCCACGATTACTGACCACTTCTCAGAGAACACCTAAGACTTAGTTATTGGCTGGAAACGGGATCCACTTTGCTCACTCGAGAAGACCTTCTCCGTGGTGGGCACATCCTGCCCCTGGAGGTTGAACAGGAACAAAACAGACACAAGCTTGGGTCCCTGCAAAGAGACTACAGGGCACAGGTTAGCGAGTGAGCTGCAATGGGCAGCCAGGGTGTCATGGGAAGGGCATGGGAAGGGGAGACAGGAGATGTAGGGGAGGGGAAAGGCGACCGTCACAGAGGGAATGGGATGCCCTCTGAAGTGTGGGCTGTTTTTCATTATTGTTGCTGTCGGGGTCTCACTGTGTCACCCAGGATGGAGTGCAGGGGCGCAATCATGGCTCACTACAGCCTTGACTTTCTGGGCTCAGAGGATCCTTCTGCCTCAGCCTCCCATGTAGCTGGGACTACAGGTGCATGGCGCCAAGCTCAGCTGATTTGTTTTTTGTGTTTTTTTGTTTGCAGAGACAAGGTCTCACTATGCTACCCAGGCTGGTCTCCTGGGCTCAAGCGGTCCTCCTGCCTGGTCCTTCCAAAGTGCTAGGATTACAGGTGTGAGCCATCTCATCTGGCCAGAAGGCGAGCTTTGAACAAAGAAGTCAAGGCAATGACCCTGAGTCTGGGTGTGTCCGTGAGCAGAGGGAAGGGAACACAGGAGCCTTGAGAGGTCCCTGCTGGGGGCTTGGCAGGGGGAGCACGGGAGAAGAGGCCAAGAGGAACGACTGACAGGGTCACCCACAAGCCATCGAAGGGGCTGTGGCAAGACGTGCTCAGGATCCAGCACACATTTTGCAGGTAGAATTTGGTGACAGACCGAACGTGGTGGCAGGGGGAAAGGCGCGCATGACAGCTGACCCAGTTGTGCTGGGCTGGGCCCCGGGCCAATGGGGTGGCCATGCGTTGACATCCCAAATGGGCGTGAATTTGGCTTGGGACTGCAGGGACAGGGAGCTCAGGTGGGATAAGATTGAGATGTTCATCAGCTGTCCAGTGCTGGACAAGAGCATGGCTATGTGAGTCTGAAGATTTTTACTTAGATCAGGGGTTCCCAATCCCCGGGTTGTGCACCGGTACCATCCCTGGCCAGTTAGGAACCGGGCCGCACCGTGGAAGGTGTATGACCAGGGAGCAGAGCTCTGTCTTCTGTCAGATCAGCAGCAGCATTAGATTCTCATGGGAGCACGATCCCTGCTGTAAACTTCACATGCGGGGATCTAGGTTGCACGTTCCTTAAGAGAATCTAATGTCTGATGACACCCCCCCCAATTCCATGCGAAAATTGTCTCCCATGAAACTGGTCCCTGATGCCAAAAAGGTTGGAGACCGCTGACTTAGATTATGCCGGATTTTTAAAAACCTCATCTTAGGCCTAATTTAATGCATAAAAGTCGCTGAAAAAAAAATCTATGAAACCTGCCAGAAATACCATCAGGGCGGTGAAGAGTCATCTGAGGAAGACTGAGGGGCCCGCATATGAGCTTGGATTTTCCCCAAAGCCAACGTGAGACAAGGTCCAGGTGCAGGAGATGGCGGGAGAAACCCTTGCATGCGTGTCACTGGTTGGCAGCGGCTGCAGGCCCATGGCTCCATTCGTGTGTTCCCTCGAGATATTGCATGAAACCCATCCTGCCAGGGAGCAAGGGAGCCGGGTGCTTGTCCAGGTGCCAGTGCCCACCTCCAGCGGTTGGAGCGGCTCCTGGGCATGCAGGGCTGCTGGGAGGTTGCACAGAAGATCACGTGGAATACCATGTGTGCTTCCCATGGCTGCCGGGACAAACCCCTACTAACCTAGTGGCCTGGAGCAATGGCGATCTGGAGGACAGAAGGCCATCCCCCTCCAGAGGCCCCAGGAGGACCTACCTGCCCTTCCAGTTTCTGTGCCCGCTGGCAGCCCAGCCTCACCTCTGCTCTCCCAAGGCCTCCTCCTCCTTATCTCTGATGAGGATCCTTTCCTGTGGACTTGACACCCACCCATATGCTGCAGGAGGGCCTCACCCAGGGGTCTGTCCTCCTGTTACATCTGCAAAGACCCTTTTTCCGATTGAAGTCCCACTCCCAGGTTCTGGTGATGGGGACACAGACATGTGTCTGGAGAGCTGCCATCCAACCCCTAATAGATACGCTTAAAATTGCCTACTGCTCTGAAATTCAGAGTTGCCTACACATCCTGGCAACACCAGGGAGGTATGACGGCCTCAACATTTCCCTGGTGCCTTGTCCAGGCACGACACAGGCCAAGCAGCTTCCCAGGGACCTGAAGGCAGAGATGCCTGGAGAACGGTGTGGGGGTGGAAGCCATCGTGTGTGTCTGCAGGAGAACTCAGGGCTGGACTGAGGAGCTGGCAGGCTGGATGTCCCAGTGTCACCTCCCACAGGGACATGAGCGGGGGAGAGGGAGAGGGGAAGAGAGAGAGAGACAGAGAGAGAAACGGCTGTTTCTTGACAGCTTCGTGGCTGTGATCAGCACATGGAACCTGGTTGTTCCGGTTGTAAGTTAAAAACATCCTAGTCTGACAAAGTAAGGGAACCAACCCAGGTGCCCAGCAACAGTGGACGAGATAAAGAAAACGTGGAATATACGCACCATGGGATACCATACAGCTGTGGAAAGGATCACGTCCTTTGCAACAACATGGATGCAAGCTGAGGGCTGTTATCCTAAGTGAATTAGTGCAGAGACAGAAAACCAAATTCCGTGTGTTCTCACTGGCAAGTGGAGCTAGACACGGGCATGCACGGGCGTAAGGATGGAACAACTGATGCTGGGGAAGGGTTTTAAGCATGAGAGTGAGGTGGCCAAGTTTCGTCTGAGTTCCCTCTGGCCACAGCTCAAGGAAAAATCCATGAGGGGACTGTGGGAGGTCGTGAGGGGGAGGGAGAGGGCGGGAGATGAGAAATCACCCAGTGGGCACCATGCTATACGGGTGATAAGTTCAATCGAAGCCATCACACAACTGCCAACGTAACCGACCTGTACCTGGACCCCTGAATCTAAAAGAGACTAATAGTAACATCCCATGCTGCTTGTGTGAGTCGACAAGAAGCTTCTTCAAGCCACCTGTCACCATCAGCCCTGTGGGGGTTCCTGGAAACTCAGGAACGTGTCCCAAGTCTCCATGCCAAGAAGGTCGTGGACATAGGAAAGTGGAACGAAACAAAATGCTCTCCTCTCTGCTTGCCCACCAAGGCCCCTGCCTAGGGGCATTTGTCTCTCTGTGTACAAGAACGGCAGTCAGTGCCAAGGGGCAGGCATGATGGGCACAGAGAGCCCAGGACACTCGGATGAGTTCATGAGAAGGGCCCTCTCGCCCCTGCAAGAAGACTCGTTTCCAGGCGGGAATTCAGAGCATGAGAGACGGAGCTCGGGGGTCTGGAAGGGGTGGCACGGTGATCCTCACCCCCACACCCCACCCACAGTCCCCTCATGGATTTGTCCTTGAGCCGTGGCCGGAGGGAACTCAGACACAACCTGGCCGCCTCACTCTCCTGCTCAAAACCCTCCCGGCCACGCCGCTGCCCAGACAGACCCAAAGGCAGGCCCTCAATGGCCTCCATGCGAGTCCGCCAGTGAAGCATCCTCTTCCTGGTCGGTCCCACTGCCTAGAACCTTCTCTCCGTTCCATTCTCCCCTGCCAACGCCCGCCCATCCTGATGCCCCGGTCCAGGTTTGGACTCCCACGGAGACTAACAGCAACCTCTTCCTCCACCTAAGCCCCACCCGGCAGCCACCCGTCATCACGGACCCAACACAGTTCCACTGCGGGGCTTCCTCCTCTGCCCTCCCCACTGGGCAGTCAGGCCCAGGGGTGGCGGCGGTGTTCGCTTGCCTGGTCCCCGCTACGCACCCAGTGACACGCACAGGGCTCAGCACGCAGAAGGTGCTCGACAAACACACCCGAGTCTACAAATCAAGAGGCAGGTTTACGAGCCGCGGGGGCTGCCCAGACACAGGTCACACCATACTCTGTTTTGGCAACTTCAATAGGGAAAAAAGAAAACTTTTCTCAGCAGGAAGTGAGGTTCAGCACTCAGAGGTCCCTGCATCCTGGCGAGTCTAGGGAGAGAAAAATCTGGAAGGCTGAGAGAGAGGGAGCTGTGAGACAGGCATGCTTCCATGGATAATTTACGTCATGTGTGCTGTAGACCAGACCTCTGGTCTTACAGGAATGGGAAATCCTGACTTTCGTGTGAATTCTCTCTCTCTCTCTTTTTTAGGTTGGAAAAATATAGTTTATTTAGAAAGTAAATTAGAGAGAAAGAGAGAGAAAGATATTCACCTCCCCGAGGTAGGGGAAGGGACCAAAGCTTAGGAAAACAATGGTGACCATAGCTCAAAAAGCCACTTGGCCAGGCCAGAGCTTAACAAAGCAATGACCCTTTTGTTTTTTGGAGTTAGTCTCACTCTATCGCCCAGGCTGGAATGCAGTGGCATGATTATGGCTCACCACAGCCTCAGCTTCCCAAACTTAGGTGATCCTCCCACCTCAGCCTCCTGAGTACCTGGGACTACAGGTATATGCCACCATGCCTGGTTAATTTTGGTATTTTATCTCTTTTTGTAGAGACCAAGTCTCACTATGTTGCCCAAGGCTGATATTGAACTCCTGGGCTAAAGCGATCCTGCCTTGGCCTCCCAAAGTGCTTGGATAACAGATGTGAGCCATCACACCCAGCCTCTCTCCACTTTTAAATGTCAGCAGTGATCTGTTTCTAAACATTGCCATGCCAAGCAAAGCACCTTTAGGACAGCATTCTACTGATAATCGCATGTTGAAAGTTCCTGGCATGTATCACGGATGGTCGAAAAGTAATTACTGCTGTATCATGAATCGCTTTCCCAGATCCCTGGCAGTCTCTGTCTCCCTCTCCCAGTGGATACTGCCGGGGTTTCTATTTACGAGATGCTTCATGTTACAGGGGGGTCTCATGGCAGTTTGCACTGACGTTTCTTCCAGCTCCACACCAGCATATGACACTGTTGCTGTCATGACTTGCTGTGATCCCAGAAGGCCGTGTCTCCGTCCATAAAACACTAAGCGCCAGCGATTTCCTTCATGCCTCCCAGCATCCTGCCGGGAAGCAGGAAGGTAGAAAGCCATCCACGGCAGACACGCGCGAGCGTGCTGGCCGGGCCTTCCTCTCCTTGTGTGCCAAGTGCAAGCGCATCTCTGCTCTGAGAAGGGCCTGCCTGCAGTTGCCCATCCTTCCACGTCGAAGCTGAGATTCCTCTCACCGTTGGACGGAAGTCTTGGCTGGGCTCTGGCCAGGGAAGCGTCCTTCTAAGTGTGATCACAGTTTATTATCAGGTTGTTAAGTCAATGGAGTGGGTCATGGCAGTGTTTTATAAACAAAATGGGATAGAGTGGACTAGATGCTAGATTCGACTGTACACAGAAAAGGCAGACATGCATTCATAGCACGTGTGTCTAAGGGCCGTGTGTGTGTGTGTGCATGTATCCGTGTGAGTGCTGCATCTCCTTAAACATTTCTTCCATGATTCATGACCAAAAAAAAGTCTGAAAATTTACTGTTGTGAAACAACAAACTCCCAGAAATATTGTGGATTCATTTTTAGCCAGAAATCATCTTCCATCTCAGTTTGGGGTGGGATGATAACGTTCCCAAGCAAAGAAAGTCAAACTGCCGTTGCCTGGTAGTAACGTAATGATATGCAGCATTAACTACAGTGATGACGGCAGCTGGTGCTGGTTAAACTCGCACAGCACGTCAGGCACGGTTCACAGCCCTGCCTGTGTCACGAAGGCCCTCACCCCTGTAACGACCCCCTCCGGGAGGCACTGAGAAAACAGCCAAGTTGAATGGCGCATCCAAAGACACACCGCCGGTGGGAGTCCAGCCTGGACTTGAACCCGGGAAGCCCGGCTCCAAAGCCCGCGCTCACCGCCGCCAAGCCAAGCCACCTCCAGGGCAAGCCCCGCCCACAGCCTCATTTGCGTTCTCCAGCTAAACTCAGTCTATTAAAATCTCATCCTTCAACCAACGCTTGCTTCTGGTTGCCTTGAATAATCAAAGCGGTCGTTTTTGTGATGGCAAAGGGGCCCCATTCCCAGGCACTTATGCATGGTCACACTCGACGGGAAGGAGAGTTAATACCACCCTGGAGGCTCTTACTCCAAGCTGGCACTCCCTGGTGCTAAGGACAGTGAGTGCCCGGGCTGAGGCGGGGCAGAGCAGCTCGACCCCACAGGAGTGCGGCCAAGGAATGAGGGCTTCGGTTCTAGAAAGAGTATGCAAAGACCCTCAGAACAGAAGGACTCGACGTGCACATGTGGGTGTTGGTGGCATTTCCCAGCACAGACGGAAAGATGGTATGGATACCACGTACCGCCTCTTGCTGAAAGCGTTTCTAGCATCCTCTCCTGAGCACGCTGCACCTGCCAAGGAACAGGACTGAAAGGCCTTCCAGCGTGGATGTCGCAAAGCTGCCGGCCCCGACTCACGCAGCCTGCTTTCCAGAAGGCCATCTCGGCCGCCTCAGGACCTGCACCTTCTTAGTCTGCACACGGTTCTAACCAGTCAGCTGGTTTAGGTTTTAAATGCATAGCTGACTCCAAGCAGGCAGACAGGATCGCAGAAAACAGACATACAGAAACCTGTTCACAAAGAAGCAGAGGGTAACACCGATGGCCGTGTTTATTGAGCACTTGCTGTGCGCTGGTCATTGGCCAAGGGCGTTACTTTTGTGTGCTTGTTTAATGTTCACAAATTCAGAAAGGAGCGGGATGAGTTCCCCACTTCACAGGTGAGGAAACTGGGCTCAGACCCTTGTCCAAGGTCACACAGGGACTAAGCTCCGGGGCTCTAAGCTTTCGGGGCTCATCACCACAATGTCATGGCACCCACTCACAGCATAGGAAAACCGTGGCATGAATTCACAAGTACACAAAAGGCAGATGCCCAGAATCATTCAACATGGAACGCAGACCTCTCTGTTTTGTCTGCTGCTAGAGTCACAGTGTGTCATGTGTCATGGGGGACACAGTACATGCTCAGTAGATGTTTGATAAATGAAATACAGATCCCCTCACAGCCCCCTGGTGTTCCTGTGCCATGGGACACATCAGCATCCCTGCTTTCTTCAACCAGAGTTTTCAAAGCTATCCGGGCAGTATAGTCAAACAACATTTCTATCAAAAATAATCTACACATAATGGATAGATTCCTCGAAAGACCCAAATGATCAGAATTCACTCCAGAAGAAATAACTAGCTTGAATAGCTATTTAATTCGTAGTTAAAGACTTCACATCAAGGACACTTTAAAGATTGCCTCACTGGGGAATTCTAACAAATATTTAAGAAGAAAATAAGACCAATTCTGCACAAACTCTTCCAAAAGACTAAAGAAAAGCAATACTACTCAACTCACAGCTAAGGACAGTGGTACTGTGATGTCAGAACCAGACAGACATCACAGGAAAACTACAAGTCAACATGATTCATAAGCATTAGCACAAAAACTATGGACACAATTTTGACAGCTTGAATTGGACAATATATAACAATATATTGAGTTCAACCTATATATATATATATATATATATACAAATCTTAACCAAATAGAGTTTATCCCAGGAAAGCAAAAGTTTGGTTTAACATTTGAAAACTCAATTCATGTAATTCATTATACAAACTAAAATAGAAAAATCCTGAGGCTGTTTAACCAGACACACAGAAAAATGCATTTGAGAAATCACAACACCCGTAAACTAAACTCTCAGCAAAGTGTTAACAGAAAGATGGTTCCTCCATGGATACAGACCGTCTGTGAAAAAGCCTTCAGCTGATAGGCTCACAGGTAAAAGATGGACTCCTCTCCCTATGATTGGAAACACGGCAAGGATATCCACTCTTGTTACTTTTGTTTAAAATGTTCCTGAGGCTTAAGCCAATGCAATATGACAGAAATAAGAAATAAAAGGCATTTAGATTGGAAAAGGAGGAAGATGGTCCTTGTTTGTAGACAACAGGATTGACTCTGTGGGATCCGATAGCACTGACAAAAAAGCTACAGAGAAGAACTACTAGCGAATTTGGCAAAGTGGTGGGACAGGAGAGCAACAGGAAAAAGTGACTGTATCTCTACATCCCAGCAACAAACCAATAATTAAGAGTAAAAGCATGCAGATTGAAACAGTCTTAAAAGTATTCAATACCTATGACTGCATCTGACAAAAGCTGTAAAATATTTACAAATTGAAAACTGCAAAATATTGCTGAGAACAATAACAAAAGACCCAGATAAGTGAAGAGATATTTTGTGTTTATGAGTCGGAAAAATCTATACTATTAAGATGTTCATTTTCCATAAATTGATCTGTAGATTCAACACCAACCAATCAAAATACAAGTATACTTTTTTGTAGAAATCGACTAATCCTAGAAATTCATACTAAAATACAAAGGATGTAGAATAGACCAAAAAAAAAATTTTAAAAGAAGAACAAGTTTGGGCAACTGCAATTATTTTATTTTAAACCTTACTTTAAAGCAGCAATGATCAACCATTTGTCTGTCCAGGACATCAGGACAGACAAATAGTTCACTGAAGAAGAATAGAAAGTCCATAAATAGACCCACAAATGAATTAACAACTGATGTTTTTTAAAAAATCTGAAGCCGGGCTCGGTGGCTCAGCCTGTAATCCCGCGCCTTTGGGAGGCTGAGGTGAGTGGATTGCCTGAGCCCGCGGGTTCGAGACCCGCCTGAGCAGCGAGACCTCATCTCTACAATAAATCAAAAAAATCAGCCGGGCGTGGTAGCGCATGCCTGTAATTCCGGCTACCTGGAAGGCTGAGGCGGAAGGATCGCCGGAGCCCAGCAGGTCGAGGCTGCGGTGGCCGGGAGCGGCCACTGCACTCCAGTCTGGGCGACAGAGTGAGACTCCAACTCAAAAAAAAAATAAAAAAAATTAAAAAAAATAAAAAATCTGAGACAGGGTCTGACTATGCTCAGACTGGCCTCAAACTCCTGGGTTCCAGTGATCCTCCTGTTTCAGCCTCTCAGGTAGCTGAGGTAA
This sequence comes from Cephalopachus bancanus, assembly GCA_027257055.1. NCBI lineage: Eukaryota > Metazoa > Chordata > Mammalia > Primates > Tarsiidae > Cephalopachus > Cephalopachus bancanus. The sequence goes on from JAPVLO010000269.1 coordinate 3,568,205, forward strand.
CAGGCACACACCACCAAACTCGGCTACAGCTGATTTTTAACAAAGGTACAAAGATAATTTAATGGAGAAATAATCCTCTTTTCTAAAATTGGTGATTTAAAAAAAAAACAAATGAGTTTCGACTCAAACTTCACATCATATGCAAAGATTACCTCCAAATGGATCATAAACATGTGACTCTGGGTTAAGCAAATTTTTTTTTTTAGATCTGGACCAAAGTACAATCCGTCAGAACAATTGGCAAATTGGACTTCATGATACAAGCTTCTGCTCTTTGAGAGACACCCTTAAGAGAATGACGGTAAAAGCAGCCGACTGAGAACAGATATCTGCAAATAATACAGCTGACCAAAGAGAGTACACTTGACAAGCAACTCTGTGGACTCCAAAGAAGATAAGCTACCCAGTGAGAACATGAGCAGAGATCTGAAAAACCTCCCCAGAGAAGACCTGCAGATGGCAGGTCAGTAAAACGTAATAGTGCCACGCCACACCCTCAAACTAGCACTAGGCGCATGAGCATTCACCAGGCTGTGGGTGAACTGGCACACTCACGCCCTGCCAGTGGGAATGTATAACCACCCAGCCACTTCAGAACACAGCCTGGCGATGAACCAGACTAAATTATATTTGTGTGAATTAACAATCTTAGAGTTTCTTCTTTGTTGTTGTTTCGGTTTTCTGAGACTGGGTCTCACTCTGTCACCCAAACTGGAGTACAGTGGCTTGATCACAGTTCACTGCAGCCTTGAACTTCTGGGCTCAAGTGATCCTCCCTCCTCAGCCTCCTGAGTAGGTGGAACTACGGGCATGCATCACCATGCTAGGCCAATTATATTATATTTTGTAGAGATGGAGTATCATTATGTTACCCAGGCTGGTCTCAAACTCCTGGCCTCAAGCAATCCTCTTGCCTTAGCGTCCAAAAGCACTGGGATTACAGGCGTGAGCTACTGTGTCCAGTCACGTTTCTTAAAGTGTTAAACGTACACCTACCTATAATCCATCCATTTCACTCCCAGGATTTTTACCCAAGAAAAACTACATATTCATACAAAGTCTTGTAGGTGAATGTCTATAGTAGCTTTATTTGTCATAATAAAAAAACTGAAAATAATTCAAAAGTCCATCTCCAAGTGAAAAGTTAAACACACGTTTTATTCACACGATGGAATATGGTTCAACAAGAAGAAGGAATGGTTCATGCAAACACCACGGGTGAGTCTCAGATAAACGTGCTGAGTGGAAGACCCAGCCCATACACTGTGGCTTCTCTTACATCAACTACAGAAAATGTACCTTCTATAGGGACAGGAGGCAGATTGCCGGTTCCCTGGGAACAGGGCCAAGGAAGGAAAGGTCTCCGAGGAACATGAAGAAATGTCAGCCAGTCTTTCTTGATCCTGGCGGTGGTTTTCTGGGTGTAGACATACGACAGTACTTGTTCAAACTGTACACTTTCCACATGGGCAGTTCACTTCTTAACCATTATTTTTTAAAGTAGAAGCAGGGAAGTATATCTCATCTGAAGAAAAGGATTTAGAAATATTCTTGAAATTAAAAATTAAAGATGTGTGGGCCCCCCCAAAACAGAATTATCTTTGAGAGGATGGATCCCTTGCAGCGCAAGCTTCCTCCACTAGGTAAGTGTTCTAAGAACCGATCAGCATCTGTGGACCAGATAGCACTGTTGGGAGAGTGTGTTTGGCTTCAGTGAAATTTTTTTAGAGATTCGCCCATTTCATGATGGGTGATTTACGAGCTCACCTGCCCACGCTGCACTGAGAATTCAGTGGTTTTTGACCCAAAAAGGCACGAACCCTGTGTCCCACCCTCCCTATTCACCCCATCCTACCCCAGCAACTTTTTTGTTTGTTTGTTTCCCCGGATGAAAGAAGACTTCAAAGAGAAATATTTTGCAGATGTGGAAGAGGTGAAACAAAAATCAGCAGAAGCACTGGAAGGCATCAACATTGCCTGAGCAGTGGGAAAAGTGTCTCTGTGGGTGCATTGCATCCAACGGAGAGGAGTTTGAAGGTGACTGAAGTTTAAAATGTCAGAATAACTACACAGTTTTTATAAATAAATTCCAGTTTGTGGGGGTCCCCTCTCATAAAGTTAAATTTTAAAGGACTGAGACCCCATGGGGAGCACTAGCTTACAGTGGTTCACCTGAAGACTCATTTAACTGCCGACTCAGAAGTCCACCGAGCTGTTCCAATGCTACCTCTTCTCCTTCAAGTCCAGGGATGACAGCAGCTTCCTGCCAGACCCCAGCCTCATCACTGTTTCTTACTGGCTCTCTCTCTCTTTCTCTCTCTCTTTTTTTTTTTTTTGAGTTGGAGTCTCACTCTGTAGCCCAGGCTGGAGTGCAGTGGTACCCTCACGGCCACCGCAGCCTTGACCTGCTGGGTTTAAGCGATTCTTCCACCTCAGCCTTCCAAGTAGCTGAAACTACAGGTATTCACTACCATACCCGGCCATCTTACTGGCTCTCTTAACCCTGCACACACCTCAAGGAAGTGTCCCTTACAACCTCTTCAATGTCCTAGCCGACAGCACCCCCGGTTCCTGCTGGACCCCTGATGGAGCCATTCTGTGCAGGGCCACACTCAACCTATGGTGGGCGTTCACACAATTGAGGGAGTGTCATGTCCACGCGTCAGGGTTTGGTCAACCGTCGAGGCGAATTCCCCATGTGACCCAACCAACCAGGAGGACCCTTGATGAACACCAAGATGGTGAACTAGACTGGACTGGTCCACACCACCAGAACTCTTGCCTGGGTGAAACTGGACAAACCCTGTCAACATCCCAAGAGCCATGTGTGACTTGGTCGCGCCCAGGGGTTGGGAGGTGGTCGTTAGGGCCAGAAGCATGCAGCTGGTACGCATGATTCTATCTCCTACTTCCTGTGGGATCGGCAGCCTCTGGGTTGTGGTACATCCATCATGTGGAACAGCCAGCTATGTCCACGGATTAAAAATTAATTTACTGCCCAGTCCAGCTTCCAGCTTGATACCTTAATTGAGTTTGTTATTCCAGTGGAGCTGAGCTCTGAGGCATGATTCAGCCCAGTCTAGGGACCTCGTGTTTGGGGAGCAGTTTCAGAGCTCTGTAATGCAATTATCTCCCAGCACACATAGAACGTTTATCTCCAGAGCCACTCTGCAATCATCCTGGGTCCTTTGTGCATATGTAACTAGGAATGGGGTTATCGATCTGCATCTTGTCTCAAGAGAGAAAGAGGGGAAGAACCTGACCCTATTGCTGAGCAAGATACTCTTTGGAGACACACATTAATTAATTTAATTGAGCAGTTACTGTATGGCCATATGCAAATGAGTGTGACAAAATCCCTGCAGAAGCTTTCAGCAATCCTTTTAACTAAATGAAATTTCAATGACAAGGGATAAAGAGAAGTTCTTTACAGACCCACCCTGTGGCCTCTGGCCAAGAAAACTCTCCAGAGAGTTCTTTCATTAAGAAATATTTATCTAGCGCTAACTTGAACGTGACACAACAGGGGCCCTTATAAGCACAGAGTCTTCTGCGGGCAGGTTCCCACTGCATTCCCATTTTGCAACTGAGGGAATAGGGACTCCCTTTCCTGTCTCTCTCGACAACCTAACCTACCCTCCTCGCTTAGCTCTGAGGTCCCAAAGACACATTCAGCATCATGAGCCAGGGCTGGCCGTGCCCAGACACACCTTTTGGACCTAGGAGACTGTGTCCCTGGGTGCCCTCTTTCCATTTCGGAGACGTTCCTCCTGCCCAAGGATGGCACGTGTCCCAGAAGCAAGGCCACCGTCTCACGGCAGGGCCGATGTGCTTCCTCGAGACTGAGGGTGGCACGCCTCTCCTCTCCTCTGAGCGAGACGTGCTCCCCCTCCTCATAAGCCCTCGGCAGGGCAGCCACTGATTACTTTTGGTTTACATTTTGGTAGCTAACGTATACTCTGACCATTGTCTTCGGTGTGTGTGAGCAATAGACATTGCAGAATTGAACAAACAGGTGCAGACAGACACAGAAAAGAAGAATGAGTAGGCAGGTGGGCATGTGGCACCCCGTGCTGATAAATTATGGTGAGAACTTGCGTCAGTTTTTAAAGGGATTTGGTGAACTTTCAGCACAAATGGAGAAATGTTTTGGCAGCTCAGAATGGCATTGTCACAACGATACCATTCACCTGTGAGGATTTGGGCTCACCCCGCCAGTGGTCTGTCAGGAGCAATTGACACCCTTAAAAAAGAAGAAACACATATTTTCTCGTTTACAGAGATGAGGTTTTCTGTCGTGGCATTATTTGGTGAAGCAACACAGTTTCCACTTGTCCATCTTGTAACTTTCAGACCAAATTGGACACCATATTTCATATTCAGAATATATCAAGAAATCTTGGCCGGGCTCGGTGGCTCAGCCTGTAATCCCAGCACTTTGGGAGGTGAGTGGATTGCCTGAGCCCGCGGGTTCAAGACCCGCCTGGGCAACTTGGCGAGCCCTCATCTCTACAATAAATCAAAAAATCAGCCGGGCGTGGTAGCACACGCCTGTAGTTCCAGCTATTTGGAAGACTGAGGCGGAAGGATCGCCAGAGCCCAGCAGGTCGAGGCTGCGGTGGCCGGGAGCGGCCACTGCACTCCAGTCTGGGCAACAGTGAGACTCCAACTCAAAAAAAAAAAAAAAGAAAGAACTCTCACAAATAAAAAAGAAAAGAAACAGACAAAAGATAAACACAACTTACTGATAAACACATGGAAATGTCTGACCTCACTAGCCGTGGAGGGTGTGCAGATTTAAATAGTAAGGCCCCACCAGATGTGCAAAGTTTACAGATCTGCCCACACTGAGCTCTAACAAGGCTGGAGGCCCATCCACTCCCACGAGGCTGCGAGGGGCATCTGTCCGTTGGCCCACCTGCTGGAGGGACCCGTGGCATCCACTGAACGAGAAGCAACAAGACCTGTAGCCCCGGTGACTTTGACCGGCTCACGCGTGCCCAGGAGGTGAGTGTGAGAATGTTCACCCGGAAAAATGGCAAAAACCCAAGAGAGACACAGGTGAGAGACATGCGTCAGCCTAGGCACACCTCAGAAGCAGAATGCAGATCAGGCTGGATGACGCAGAGGCACATGCCCGCTGGGGTATGTTCATGACAAAATCCCCAGAAAAGCAGTGTGTACTTTCTGCAGGTGAACAGGCTCAGGTACGTGTGCCGTCATGACAACACTTTGGCCAATGCGCGGCCGCATGTAGGACGGCGTTCCACAAGACCACAGTGGAGCCGAGACGGTCCCATCGCCCAGGGCCATCATCGCCATCGCGACATGACATCTGTGGTGATGCCGCTGTGAGCAAACCTACTGCCTGGCCAGCCGGATCAAAGGGCAGCCAGACAGTCACATCCAGTGCACGATGCTTGATAAACACAAGGACGGCCATGTTGCTGCTTTCTGGGTTTGCTCTACATTTTAATGTTAATTTAGAGTACAGACCTTCTACTTATTAAAAAAAAAAGTTAACTGCAGAGCAGCCCAGACAGGTCCTTTGGGAGAAATTCCAGTAGATAGCATCATTATCCTAGGCTTCACGCATGTCATTGCACCTGGAGACCTTCCAGGGACATGGGTGGAAGAGGCAGTGATGTGGATGACCCTGACCTTGTGAAGGCCTCGTCTAGAGTGCGTGTGGCTTAGTTTTTATCCAAAAAGTTGAAAAAGTTAAAAAAAATTAAATAGGACAAAGCTTACGGAATAAGGATGTAAAGAACAAATATTTGTGTACATGCGTCCAATGTTTTAAGCCAAGGTATTCCAAAAGGCCCAAACAGTTAGAAAATTAAAACATGAAAAGTAAAAATAATTACAATAGTTGAGGGTTAAGCTATTATTGAAGGCAGAAAAACATTTGTGTACATTTTCTAATAAATAGCTTAGGCTCTTCAGTGCTGCCCAGGCGTGGCGTGTTTACACGTCTACGGTGGTACACGGTGACATCTTCGAATGCCACCCTCACTCTTGACTCACCAGAGCATCGTCTGTCCAGTACGCTCCGTGCATGGCAAGTGTCCTAGATGGGAGGGCTGCTTTTTGTCTTTCATGCTGTATTTTTACTGTTCCTTTTCTATGCTGAGCTATGTTTAGACACACTAATTCTTGCCATGGTGTTAACACTCCCTAAAGCATTCAGCATAGTCGCACACTGTGCCAGTGCTTAGCCCAGGAGCAGTTGGCTACACCACACAGTGCTGGTGAGAGCTGGAACACTACCCAGGTGTGCGTCAGTGGACTCTGCGATGTCCACACGATGACAAAAATCACCTGCTGTTGCCTATGATGCGTTTCTCAGGACGTGCCCCTGTGGTTGAGGGACGCGTGGCTGCAAAGGATATTTAAAAACTACTTGGAAAGACACGTCATGTCCTAATAAAGTCACAGAGACTTGTGGAAGGTAGGCTGGGGGCTGGGGTAGAGTCTGTAAGTTAAAGAATGGAGTTTTATTAGCAACGCCTGAATTGTGTTTAAAAGTGATCTGGTCTCTTCAGTAAATCAGTGACAAGAAGGAAATCGTGTTTTCACCTAAGAGAGGCTAGAAAGACGTGGCGGCCAACATCCTGCATGAAATGTGATGTGAAACTGGGCTCAGTGGCTCAACCTGTAGTCCCAGCACTTCTGGAGGCCGAGGTGAGTGGATTGCCTGAGCCTGCGGGTTCGAGACCCGCCCGGGCAACTTGGCGAGACCTCATCTCTACAATAAATCAAAAATTAGCCGGGCATGGTAACCTGTGCCTGTAGTTGCAGGTACTTGGAAGGCTGAGGAGGAAGGATCGCTGGATCCCGGCAGGTCGAGGCAGTGGTGGCCGGGAGCATGCCACTGCACTCCATTCTGGGTGATGGAGTGAGACTCCAACTCAAAAAAAAAAAAAAAAAAAAAAAAACGTGACATGATCCTGGCTCAATCAAAATAACAAGGTCAACCGGGCGTGTGGCTCGTGCCTGTAATCCCAGCACTTTGGGAGGCCAAGGCAGAATTGCTTGAGTCCAGGAGTCCAAGACCAACCTGGGCAACATAGTGAGAAGCTGTCTCTACAAAAAATAAAAGCAATTAGCCAAGTGTGGTGGTTGCATGCCTGTCATCCCAGTTACTCAGGAGACTGAGGTGGGAGGATAGCTTGAGCCCAGGAGGTTGAAGTGGCAGTGAGCCGTGATCATGCCACTGCACTTCAGCCTAGAGCAAGACCCTAACTCCAAATAATAATAATAACAAGGTTAAAAAAATATCCTGGAGCCCACGGGTTCGAGACCCGCCTGGGCAACTTGGCGAGACCTCATCTCTACAATGAATCAAAAATTATTCGGGTGTGGTAGCGCACGCCTGTAGTTCCAGCTACTTGGAAGGCTAAGGCGGAAGGATCGCCGGAGCCCAGCAGGTGGAGACTGCGGTGGCCAAGAGCGGCCACTGCACTCCAGTCTGGCTGACAGAGTGAGACTCCAACCCCCAAAAAAAAATATCCTGGAAACCACTGAAAAATTTTTAATATGGGGTAAATATTAGATGATATTAGGGAAATAATGTTAATTTTTAGGCATGATAAAGGCATTGTGGTTATGTAGGAAGTATTTTTTTTTTTTTGGAAGAAAGAAGTTTATTTCTGAGTTCGAATCCAGGGAGCAGAGCTGGACTCAAGGTCTTTCTAAAATGGTTCTGCTCACCACCTCCCACCCAGGCTTTTAAAGTTCACTATTACAGCCCAGAGTCGGAAGTACTTATTTTTAAATGATGAATGATAAAGTATTTAGTAGTGAAGTAGCAAATGTCTGTAACTTTGAAATAACTCAGTAAAAAAAATAGATGACAATGATGACAGACAGGCAGGCAGGAGCAAATATGTCATCTTAAAAGCCCAAGCCTGAGAAGTGTGCATGAGAGGGTTCATCCACCATTCTTTCAATATCTCAGCATGTTTGAAATTTTTCATAAGTCAAAGTTAAAAAAGAAAGGTTACCGTGTAACTTTTGAAAGTATAAACAATAACTCTAGCAAAGACACTCACATATTGGCCCTGCCTGAGAGTCTGTGTGATGGGTATTGCCCAAGGGTGTTATTTTCGTCTCTGTACTTTTCTTTAAAAATAACCCCCCCCCAATTAAAAATAACCATAAGAACACTACATCCCTGGGATGACAACCCTTTCACTGTTCATCTACTGCTATCGGCCGGGCTAGCCCACGGAAACGGCAGTCATTCCCAGAGACGGATAAGCAAGGATCTCAACCCACAGATTAGTAACACTAGATAAGACAGGACAGTGTGGTGTGCTCAGATCCCATCCACATGCTTCCTACCCCACTCAAGAAGGTGGGTCTCCAGAGGCTGTTGGGGAGGCAGAAGCTGAACAGACACGTTCCAAAAACTGTAAAGTGGAGCATCACTCGGGATTCTCCTTTTATGGCGAAACTCACCGTTTCCAAGTCTCATCCAGAAGTCTGTGCTTCATGACCTGTAAACTTTCAGAGCAAGCTACAGACCATGAACTTGAGATAGTCTAGCACCCCCTTTTCATTTTCTAAATATGGCCAGGTTACGTGCGGGGACTCTCGCTCATAACCCCAGCATTTTGGGAGGTTGAGGTGGGACGATCACTCGAGGCCAGGAGTTCAAGATCAGCCTGGGCAGCATAGCAAGACCTTGACTCTAAAAACAATTTAAAAATTAGCTGGACACGGTGGTGCATACCTGTAGTCCCAGGTACTTGGGAGGCAGAAGTAAGAGGATCACCTGAGCCCAGGAATTGGAGGCTTCAGTGAGCTGTGATCACACCACTGCATCCCAGCCTGGGCGACAGAGGGAGACTGTCTCCCCAAGTAAATAAATAAGATCTTTGCAAAGACCTTTTCCCTGGCACTAGAACCTGACTTTTGCTTAAACAAAGTCAAAAATAAATAAGGCAAAATGCTCCAAGGCTATAACAAATAGTCCAACTGCCCATGACAAACTATTCAGATTCCTTAATGTAAACACACAGCCTGCCCTAGCTGGGAGCCCAAGTTGTGTTCTCTGAATACAGACCCAGGCTAAATCCTGTGAGAAGCAGGTCCAGGGCATTTGACCACAGACCTGAGCATCGGGAAAACTCTCACTGGGCATTCCACGATGTTCCCTCCAGGGGAAGAAAGCCCCACCGAGGGCTGGTGTGCTCAGATCACAGTCCCAATCCGGCCTGCAGAAGAATCTGCTAGAAAGCTCTCACCCCCAGCCCGGGAATGCATGCTGACACACATATCGTCTCAATGCCGACAGTTTTCCTGGCTTCACACATCCCGGGAGCATGTGCCCTGTGTGTCAAACTCTGGGACTGGACCTCCTCCTGCCTTGGCTGCAGGGCAGGAAAAGGAACAAGTCCAACCAAAAGGGACCCCAGAAACCCCTGTGGTTTCTACGGTGAACGAGTGAGGATCTCAACCCACAGATTAGTAACACTAGATACGGCAGGACAGTGAAACCAGATGGGGCAGGACAACGGGAAACCAAGACCTCAGGATGAGAGGATGACGGTAGGGTGACTGCTCCTACAGCCTGCGGCCACGACCCCATCCCACACCAACGCCTCCCTGCCCAGAAAACATGGTGCTCGGTCACCTGCCAAGTACAAGCAGCCTCCCAGCGCCACGGAGTCTCTGGACACTTCAGGGATGTTCCAAGAAGCCTCCCAGGCCAGACACTTGCCCTCCTGTGAGTTCTGCCCCTCATCCTGGTCTCCGGGGGCGGGGGGAACAGGCCGTCCTAGGCCCAGAAGCTTATGAAGATGGAAGCCCCTCGCTGAGGGAGGGAAGAGGTGTCTGGGGGGAAAGCCTCAGGCTCCGCAGGGGAGGAGAGCCCCATCATCCCCAGGCCACCATCTTTGGCAGGGCTCTGGGTCATGGGTTTCTGGGCTTTCATCATGTGCAATGTGACACGTGGACGTGTTTCTACTGGTGGAATGGTGAACTTTTGCCAATCGACATGTGACTACTTCACGCGGCTATTCCTGTGGCGAGTCCCCTAGGCATCCACTCTCACTTTTTGGGAGTATGTTGTCACCGACCAGAGTCACCTTGCTGTGCGCCAGATCTCCTGAAAAGCGCTCCTCCTCTCCCGCGGCACCTGTGCATCCTGTGACCTGCCTGTCCCCATGCCCTCCCCCTGCCACCCCTGAGAGCCACCACTCTACGGTTTGCTTCTAGGAGATGAGCTTTGAAGTTTCTCTGGTGAGGCGAGCACACGGGACTGGTCTCTGTGCCTGGATGAAGTCTCCTACACAGTGTCCTCAAGGTCCATTCGAGTTGTCAGAAGACAGTCAGAAGACTCCTCGAAAGATTAAACATAGGGCTCGACTATGAGCGAGCAATCCTGCCACCGGGTGTAGGCCCCAAGGAAATGACATCAGTGTGTCCACACAGCCGAGGGATGCCCACACGAGAACTTACTGCAGCGCCGCTCACGACAGCCATGGTGTGGAACCCACCCACGTGTCCATCAAGGGATGACCGGATCAAGACAGTGTGGGGTGTAGACACAGTGAAATACTACGCAGCCTTAAAAAGGATGGCATCCTGCCCCTTGTGCAAGCAGGACTCTGACCAGTCCTCCTTGGCAGTGTGGCCAAGGGGAACCCACCCCGTTGGAGGAAGAAGGAGCCACCTGGCTGGCTTCAGTGGCTAGAATGGGGTCAACGATCACTGGGTCTGCGGAACGGGGTATGTTAGTCAGGGTTCCCTGGTGAAACAGAGCAAATAGGATACAGAGAGAGAGAGAGAGAGAGAGAGAGAGAGAGAGAGAATCCCCTGGGAGGCAGACCATGTGATCACTGGGCCAAGGAGGCCCAGACCTGCTGCCTGCAGAGCCAGGAGTGCAGGAGGGTCATTCTGCTGAGCCTGAAGGCCCAAGAGCCAGGGCAGCCCTTGACCCCCAGTTCAAGGCTGAAGGTCTGAGACCCGGGGATGGAGAGGTCGGGGCCGCTGCTGTAAGTGCCAGACTCCAGAGACTGGAGGATCAGGAGCTCTGGCGTCTGAAGGCAGGTTAGATGGACGTTCCAGCTGCAAAGGAGCTCGTGAATTCACCTCCCCTCACTGCCTTTTTATTCTGCGTGGGCCCCTGAGAGATTGAAGGATGCCCAGCCACGTGGTGACAGCGCACCTTCCTTACTCAGGCCACTGATTCAAAGTCTAATCTCGTCCAGAAACACTCTCAGAGACGCACCAAAGTAATTACCAGCCATCCAGGCAGCGCAGACAAGTTGACATACGACACCCCCACCATGAAGGACATAACACGCCCACCATCGTGCTCCTCCCATCCTGGGGTCCCTAATCAGCTCAGCATCCTCTCTCCCCCACCCACATTCCTCCCTCCCTGACCTTTGCTCTAGGATTTACAGCCGTAACTCAGAGGACGAGTCCTTGCTATTTTGTGCAGACCCAAAGTTGGGTAATTTTCAAAAACCTCTTTATGCTTGTGTAATACCTAGTGGATTTTTAAACAACACACTTTGATACCCAGAAACAAAAGGGTGAAAACAAGACAAAGTGTCCTAGAAAGCTACAAGAGACGAACATGATCACAAAAGATAATTTTCCTCCATGTCAGCCACCCGCCCCACCCCCAGGACACCCACGATGCCTTGGAAATGTGCACGGGGTAGACGGTTGCTCGGTGCATCTGGGCCGTTGCCCCAGGGTGTGCTCTGAAGTTTCAGCTGGATCAGGCCATAGGAGGGCTCACATGGTGGAGAAACATCCTTCCTACCCCTTGACTTCCGGAGGAAGACCTGAAGGCCACAGGAGAAGTGCTGAGCCTCCAGCCATGCGGCCCACCCGGGCGGAGCCTGCATTCGGCCACCAACACCTCCCGCCCCCACGGCACCAATTGTCTGGGGTCCCGCCAGCATCGCCACCCACACGTGGGCCCCTGGGTGTCCTTCTCATTCTGCACTCTCTGCCCTGACTCTTACGGAAACCTTCGCATATGCGCCTCACAGAGCCCTCTGCCCTCTTAATGACGGGGGCATCCCTCCCTGGGCCTCTCTGGGCTGTAGCCCATGACAGATGGTCACACGCAGGATGTCTTCTAGCCCTTGTATCTTTCACCCCACCAGAATCCCGAGCATCTGGGGCCTTACTCATCGGCGGTGCTGCCTCCTGGTCCTCGCTGAGAGAAACTGGCCTCCACCACAGGCCTCTACCACAGGGATAAATGGTGGACATTGTGGCTGGCAGTGCAGGCCTCCCCCACAGAGAGGATTTACTGCCACAGTGAGGGCCGTGGTGTCCAGAAGGTGTGTGCGACCGTGATCAGAAGGGCCTTTGCCTCCAACAGGACCCATCTGTCCCTCCCACAGCTCTGTCCCAGTCCACACGCAGATGCTATAAACCTTGCATCCCTGTCTGGAAGGCTCTAAACTGTGGACTTTTGCAGAGGGCAAGCATGGCCCAGCCGACAGGATGCAGAACACGGGTCCGCGCCCCCACCTGCCAAGGAGCTACTCGGGGGTCGTGACTGAGCATATTCTCTCTGGCCAGTAATCTGGCACTTCGGGAGGCCGAGGCAGGAAGCTCCCTTGAGTCCAGGAGTTGGAGGCTGCAGTGAGCCAGGATTATACCACGGCACTACAGCCTGGGTGATAGAATGAGACTCTTCTCAATTAAAAACAAACAAACAAACAGAAAAAGTTCTCTGCATGCTGGAGATGACCCAGGCAGACACCTGATGAGGAGGACATCGGGGTAACCGTGGTCGACTGCAGGGCGACACCTGAGACAGCACCGCACCCTGAGAAGCTCCCGGGCCGAAGAGGCCATGGGACCTCCGCGACTAGATGATGCCTGGGACCCCCAAGAGTGCGTGTTGGGACAGGTGTTAGGACTGCACAGCTGGGGGTCGCACAAGGTCACTTCTCTAGCCAGAGACGAGGCCTCCAAGGACAGCATCCTCCAAGCATGGCCCAGGCTGGAGGACAGGCATCACCTGCTCCAGGTGCCCTTGTGTCCCTGGCCTTCACCTTCCCTGGGGTCCTTCTGGCAGATCCCCCGCTCCCCGAGAAGGCCAGAGCCTGGCTCTGCCGCTCACCATTGGAGACCCCTAGCATCTCCCATGTGACAAGGGCTACATGCTGGGGCCGACAGCAGAAATGGATCTTCCTCCAGTGCTGCGGGCCCAGGGCCCACGGCCCAGGGACCAGCAGGGCCAGCAGCATCGGGTGGAGGGGACCCCACGATGCCTGTGCAGCTGTGGGGGTGCAGGCCGTCTCAGTGTTCCTGGGCTGGGAGAAGCCTCATTTTCTCTCTGCCTTCACGCCCACGTGGTACGCGTGTGTCTATGTCCAAATGCCCCTTTCTCTCAGAACACAGCCATCCAGACAAGGCCCACCTTGATGACCTCTTTTTCACCGATTGCTGTTTGAAAGTCTCTGTCTCCATATGGGGCCACCTTGTGGGGTCCTGAGGGCTGGAACTCCAACATGCTTTGGGGGAGGACACAACGATTCAAGCCATAACAGACCCCTCTATGATCCCCACAGTTCTGCATTGGTCCGTGGGCCCCTGGTGTGCTCCTGGGTCCTATGACACCCACGACGGGTGGGCAGGCCTTGAGCGCCGGCTGGCACAAGTGGAAAATGCAACTGCTCAGCTCCTTGGAGACAGAGGGGCACTGTCCTCCATGGGGATGGGTGCCAGGAGCCTGTCCTTCGGATGTGGGGATGGCCTCAGAGCTTGGTAACTCTGGGGTTTGATCACAGGGCTCTGGAGAGGGCTTTTCAGAAAGACACACTACAAAGCAGCAACTCGAGTGGGCCCTCCCCACAAAGGACGAGGATGGAGTCCAAGTGATGACCCCACTGAGTCCTGGGGCCCGTCGAGCCTAACTGCAGAGGCAGCAATACCACGAGGAAATGGCCCAGGCCCGTGAGCTCCAAGTCAGGACTAGAGTACTCTGGGTAAAACTGAAGGCAACACAGGGAGAAGGAGAGAGAGTCCCAAAACCTTGTTTGCACGCCTAGATCCACCCATTCCTGAAGCTGAAGGAATCTGCTCTCTCTTCATTTACACCAGTCAATTAACCTTTGTTTTTGCTGACACTGATTTGAGCTGGTTCTCTGCCGCCTGCAAGCTGAAAGCATAACACCACAGGGCACAGCACACCCCAGAGGCCTTTCTGAATGCACAGACACGGCAGCAGTATCGTCTCCTTACCACGCCGAACAGAAGGAGTTAGTGAACCCGGTTCCACAGCCAAGAGGCAGGTGTGACACAGGTGAGCTTGCGACCTATGTGCCAGAGCTGCAAGCAAGACTGCTTCCTTGTTGTCCCCAAAGCTCCTCCCAAGCAGATCTGTACTCTCTTGTATTTTGAGACAGGATCTTGCTCTGTGGTCCAGGCTGGAAGGCACTGGTGCAATCATAGCTGACTGCAGCCTTCAACCCCTGGGCTCAAGCAGTCTTCCTGCCTCAGCCTCCCAAGTGACTGGGACTACAGGCATGAGCCGCCACTCCTGATTAATTTTTGTACTTTTTTTAATAGAGATGGGGTCTTGTTATGTTACCCAGATAGTCTCAAACTCCTGGTCTCAAGCGATCCTCCGTCCTCAGCCTCCCAAAATACTGGGATTACAGGCACACACCACCAGGCTGGGCCATTTGCACCCTGTTTGGCATTTTACTGTCCTTGCAGGCGAACCTGGGGCCATCCCTGAAGCAGGCCCCTGGTGCGGAGGAAGACAGGCCAGCGTCTCACGCACCTCCTGCAGGCCCAGCATGACACCAATAAATCATTTGACGGTAATTGGCACTGAGGCTCCGATAAGCAACAGAGCCCGTTCCATCTGACATGCCTACTTGAAGAAAAGAAGAAACGAAATGGAATTCAAAATCCGTAATTGCTTTAGTCGCGAAGAGTAATGACATTAAGAGCCATTTTAACCAGACATCTCCACCCAAATGACATTAGGCTGAGACAGGCCATCCCGGGGTCCTGGCCAAACACATATCCGGGACCCTGGCAGGCAGCTCACCTGCTGGTCTGTCTGGGGTCGGCCTGGGACAGTAGGGGCTGCCGGCTGGGCGGGGCGGGCGTGAGGCTTCCTCAAGGCTGCGTCTCTGAGGTCACAGGGGTCTGGGTGTCCCCAGACATCAGGGGTTTCACCATTTCTGTGTGCCAGCTATTAACTGACCCTCTTCCTTTACATGAGTTTGTGTGGTTTACGTATGTAAAAAATGTAAAATACTGAAAAAGGAGATTGTGTGTGACTAATACAATACCATCGGTTAGTGTGCCAGTTATATGCTTTCTAATAACGAATGCTACATTTTCCCAGTAAATGCATGGCTATAGTTGGATTTCGTTGATTGCTCTGGAAAACACTGGGTCAGTGGATTTAGGCAACGCGTCCACCAGGCTGACGGTCACAGACTCCCCCACAAGCCGGGCTCGGTGGCTCAGCCTGTAATCCCGCGCTTTGGGAGGCTGAGGTGATTGGATTGCCCGGGCCTGTGGGTTCAAGACCTGCCCGGGCAACTTGGCGAGACCTCATCGCTACAATAAATCAAAAAATCAGCCGGGCCTGGTAGCGCGTGCCTGTAATTCTGGCTACTCGGAAGGCTGAGGCGGAAGGATCGCCGGAGCCCAGCAGGTCGAGGCTGCGGTGGCCGGGAGTGGCCACTGCACTCCAGTCTGGGCGACAGAGTGAGACTCCAACTCAAAAAAAAAAAGAATCCCCCACAAAGACAGAGAAGATGACATCCCCCTTTCTGATCCTGCTCTGTGCTTGGGTGTCACTTGCTCCAGAGCCCAAGGCATTGAGCAAACAACTCTTGGCCAAATGATACGACTTACCTAGCAGGGTTCACAGAAGAACAGGTGGCACGGGCCAAAGTCCCAGGTCCTGGGCACACTTTCCTCTAGTGCCAGTGACTCCTTGTCTCGACAAATATTTACCAAGTCCACAAAGTCAGGCTGTGGGAGTACAGACACACACACACGGGGCAGGAAATGCACGACCAAGAGGGGAACAGAACGCTCCCATCTGTTAAAGCCCGGGGCCATTCCACCATGAATTTTACAGGCCTATGATGGTGGACGCATATTTCCAGTTGTTTTCTTTTTTGCTTTTGAGACGGGTCTCTCTCTGTCACTCAGATTGGAGCACAGTATTGCGATCACAGCTCACGGTAGGCTCCCGTGGGTTTGAGACCCGCCTGGGCAACTTGGCGAGACCTCATCTCTACAATAAATCAAAATGAGCCGGGCATGGTAGCGCGCGCCTGTAGTTCCAGCTACTCGGAAGGCTGAGGCGGAAGGATCGCCGGAACCCAGCAGGTCGAGGCTGCGGTGGCCGGGAGCGGCCGCTGCGCTCCAGCCTGGGCGACAGAGTGAGACTCCAACTCAAAAAAAAAATCGATTTAGGATTTGAGCCATGAAAATTAGAGGTCGCCGAGTAGATCACACGTGAGCTTGGACACACACACAGATACACAAACATACACACACGCATACACATTCATTTCTGTATGCGCATCTGCTTCTGTTTTATAACCTATCGAGACATTGTGATGGTATGTGTGCGTGTCTGTGGGGAAATGCCTGCAGGTTCTGAAAATAATGGCTGCCAGTGGGAAGCAGGGCTGGAAACAGTCTTGAGAGGGACTTGAACATGTCACTTCATGCACCTCCGTGGGTTCTTCCTCAGTGAGTATCTGTCACCCTTGAACT
Organism: Cephalopachus bancanus; assembly: GCA_027257055.1. Classification (NCBI taxonomy): domain Eukaryota; kingdom Metazoa; phylum Chordata; class Mammalia; order Primates; family Tarsiidae; genus Cephalopachus; species Cephalopachus bancanus. The sequence goes on from JAPVLO010000269.1 coordinate 3,584,948, forward strand.
ACGGCAAGGTGACATGATTTATTTTTTTCTTTTGCTGTACTAGTTTAATTCGCTTTTACTAGAATCATATTCCTTTGTTTTTTACATTGATCCATAATAAATGTACATATTGGGGGGATGCATGCGCTATTTGGACATATCCATACAACGTGCAGAGATGAAAGCAGGGTAACTGGGATAGCTGTCACCTGCAACATTCATCTTCTCTCTATCTTAGGAACATTCTAATCATGCTCTTGTAGCTACTTTGAAATGAGTATGACTTGAATGTTCCTCACACGTATTCACAACTTCTGTGACGTGTTGTTGACGCCGGTCGTAACTCAGCCGCCCCAGGGCTGGGAATAAGCATTTGATGTCTTGTTTACGCAGAGGGGCCCCGAGCTCTGTCCGAAGGGATGGAAACAGTGACATTGGCAAGAATGGTCGCTTCCGATCGATAGGCGAAATGCCGCCCTCGGAGAGATCCGTTTCCAGCCATCGCTGGGCCGTGCGCAAGGCGGCTCTGACTTCTTCCAGACTGAAGACCCGCTGGGAGCACCTCCCTTCTCCGACCCCCTGCCTGAACCTCCTATTTCAGCAAGTCATGAGGAACTGTCTTCTAATTGCTTCCGCTTCGTGGTGAAATCATTCAAACATTCCCTTCCCTTCTAAAGTGAGCACAAGAGCTAAATTTAAACGCAATAACTTAATGATGCATCTGCAATGCCAAGCAGCCAACAATCTATCAAAAAAAAAGATCAGCTCGTTCCAAATATAGGAAAGCTTCACACACGTGTGTCGCCCTCCACGCTCCGGCTCTCAACTCCAGAATGACCAAAAAAGGAGCCCGCCCTGGAAGACTCTGCTTGTGACCCGCAGGAGAACAGATTGGCTTCCATGTCCCACGGGTCACGTACAGGAAGCGCACTCAGAAAGAGTCACACGCAAATGGCTGCCCGTGTCCCTGGCTTGACACACACCCCTGAGAGTGTTCTTTGCGACTCTGTGAGTCTTTGGGGGTCTGCGGATACACGTCCCTGGGCGGTCAAGGACACCCATTGAGGAAGCTGGTGCCCTTGTCTCGACTGCCTCCATTATCTGAGATACTTCCCAGGAACTCCCCACCTCCGAGGATGCTGCCTTTGCTCATCAAGTCACGACTGGTGTGACAGAGGGGGTGGGTACAAGGGCAGGTCTAGCGAATACAGAGCGCCAAGGCCCTGTCTGACCGCACCCTCACCACCAACATCGTCACCATGGCCTCCACCTCCACCACATCCACACTGTCACCTCCGCCATCACTGCCCATCACCGAAACACCATGCCACCGCCATCGCCACCCCCGCCGTCACCACCCCAACCCTCCCAACCACCAGCAGTGTCACCATCACCTCCACCTTCATCATCATCACCCCCACCCCACCGCCATGTTTTCTGGGATCCGAGACTCCGGCTCCTTCGTTGCTATCCGAAGCCCCCCGAAACCAAGCCCAGTGGGGTCACCAAAGTTTCACGTGGTTCAGCTTCTGCTTCATGATCAAAACGGAATAGAACAGTCACAGCAACCAGCGGGGGGCCAGCCATTTGCCCCCAAGAAACCTTTGGCAACAGGTGATGGCTCTTGTTCTGACCCTCAGACCGTCTCGGGACCCCACATGTGAACGGCGTCCCATGTTCAGATCACGCCTCTGCACAGGAAGCCTCAAACCAAGCATTTCACAAACAAAGGAATCCACAAGCCAGCCCAGACATCCCCCCTGAACTCTGGTCCGGCCGTCTAACTGGTGACTCTCCTGTGTTTAGGCGCCACTCGGGTGACTCCAACTCAAAACCGGGTCCCCCAGACTTCTGATGTCCTTTCAGCCCTTCTCATCTTAAACCCCCTCCCACCGTGCTGCCCATGCCAAAAATGTGAAGCTCATGTGTGTCCTCCCTTCTCTTCCCACTCAGCCCAGGCAACCACAATGGCTAGCATGTCCTGCTGGCCAAATACATCAGGACCTCTCTCACGACCTTCACTTCCACCAACACCCTGGTGCCAGGCACCAAGGCCACTCATCTGAACGGCATGGGGGTCTCTTCAGCCTCACACTCACCTCTACCTCCATTCAGAACTTGGGGCGAGCTTATTAAAAGGCAGATCTGATCATGACACTCTCCTACCGAAGACCTGTGGCTGCTGGCTGGCCAGTGCCCCTGAGCATTGCAGTCAGCATCCTTGCACAGTCCATGAGGTCCTGGGTGAGCTTTCCATGCCCCTCTCTCCCATCTGAACTCAGACACCCGGATGCTCATGCATCTTGCTCCTTCCTGCCTCAAGGTCTTTGCACAGCCATTCAACCATGGCACCACCGAGATATGGACCACGTTTGGTTTGCTCACTGCTCTGCCCTCCCCAACTAATAGACACACAGCTGGCCCTTGATCAATATGTCTTGAATAAATCATTGAACAATGAAAAAACAGACGCAGCCCCTGACCCGGGGAATAAGGCTTCAGAAAAACAAAAGGACAACTTACCCCAAAGTTTCTCTGCTGGGCTCTTAGTCTCAGGACACAAGGCAGGAAATTCCCTGATGAGTCTCAGGCGAATCTGGTCAGCTCTGACCTCTGTCGCTGCCTAGGTGTGGTGGGCGCCTCAGGTGTGCTGGGCCATCTCTAGCCTGTAAGGAGACACATACACAATCTGCTGTCACTCACGCATGACTTTCGGTAGCTTTTCTGCCTCTCTCGCCTTCCTCGATGCCTAAGGCACAGAGCAAGGCTGGCTTATGCTCACCGTCTCCCAGCTCACACAACTGATGGCTGGACAGGGACAGACTTGGGACTCAACTCACGGTCCTCCCGGCCTGAGACTTCTCTTTCCCTTCAGCCAGATTTCCTGGTGCAGAACACTGCAAAGCTTCACATACACACAAAGCTCCCATGAGCCTGAGTGGCTCCACAAGTTCCTGCATCTGCCAAGACACGCACTTAAAGCTAATTATTTAGGTTAGACAAATGACAGCAAGCAACAGAATTGAGGACACAAGTCAACATCCGGGCATGCGTTGCATCCGTCCTTAATTATCAAGACATGACAAATGCCCAGCGGGTGACGGGAAGAGTTATTATAGGTCAAATTAATTAATAAACGTCAATAGAAAACCAACACACACACTGCCACGTCGTCAGATCCTGGGGAATTCCCATCTTGCCACCGAATATTTAAAAACACAAATTCCCATAGATCAAGAGACCTTCAGATTGACATAATCACAATATCAGAAGGTCTTTTCCTTCTCTTTTATGTTGATAACAAGAGTTTTTAAACCCCTTAGAGTCACAGAATAAGATAGCAAATTGTATTACCTTAGATTTTTATCAAAAAAAACCTCACAGGTATCCTGTGTCCAAATTAACCAGCATGGGTAAGAGAAAGAACACAAAGCAAGTCAGGCTTTAGCTTGGAATTTGGAACTGAAGTACGCTCTTGGAGCCAAAATTCTATTTATTGCAATTTATCAAACATTTTCTGAGCATCTCCAAAGTTCCTGACAGTCGTTAGACCCAAAGACCCATGAGACGGAGTCTTTCAGGACTCACAGTCTGACAGGGAAGACCAAACCTGCCGGGGTCACTTCGGTTCGAGCGAGAGTTTAATCCGACTTAGAATGGTGAGCAGAGGACGTGTAGGGAAAAGACATCTAGGCAGGACACTGAGGTGTATCTGCTGGAAACACCTAATGGCAGACCTCAGGACTTCGAAGGAGCAGGGTTGCTGTGTTGCACACAGAGAAACTCATGGTCAGGCTGTGGAGACCCCCCCAGCTCCACATGGGTGATGCAGGTGGTTAGACGTCACTCCACTCTCAGGCTAGGCAGGAGACAGAGGGGGCATTTTGGTAGAAAACTATAATCCCAAGCGAAGACCTCTGTGTACTCACATTAAGGGCTTCTACAACCAAATAGCCCCCTTAGAAATCACCAGGAGGGCGCCCACCAGCAACAGGCCCGCCAACATCCACTGACCTGTTAAGGCCATGCTCCCAAGACCAGGCCTTCAACCAGAGATTACTCACAGCATTTTAAAAACCTCTAACGTGGACGATGAAAAGCAAGGAACATAAAAATAAAACTAAGAGAGAGAGATTATGCAGGCAACCAAAATAAACTTGAAAAAAAGAAACAAATCTAACAAGTATCCTCAGAAAGCATCTAAAAATCAAGACAAGATGCTGAAGAGACCAATGACGGCCAAAAAGGACTCCTGTAAACTAAAAAGATAGTTGCTAAAATGAAAATGTAAATGGCATATTTGGATGAAAAAGTTAATCTCCCAAAAGGATAGAAAATATTAAAGAAAAACAGTCCAGGAGGTTCAACTTTTACCAGTAAGATTTCCAGAAAGAGAAGATGTGGAGAAGGAAATTGTCAGTAAAATATGAGAACTTGTTCTAGATTAAAGGATCTCGTGGTGCTTTGCAAAACAGATGAGAAGAGACCGCTACCAGAGGATTGTAAGACCTGAGAAATGAATGATAAAGAAGCAATCCTAAATAGTTCTAGGAATAATTGAAAGGGCAAGGTAGACTTTTTAGAAGGAAAAGAATGGGTTAAAGTCTCAGACATCCCAGCGGCAACCTTGGAAGCCAGCAGAGTGTCTTTAAAATTCTGACTGAACACCACTTCCAACTCAAGACTCTACCCAAACAAGCTATCAGTCAAGGGCGAGGGCAAAGAAGAGATATCGCCATGCCTGCAAAGACTCACAGAATTTACTCCGGGGATTTCTTTTTGAGGGAATGGATGGAAAGTGTGCTACAGAAAAAGAAGGGGAAAAAATGAATAAAAGGGAAAGTCACTGAATCTAAGAAACAATAAACCCCACCAAAACAGCGGAAGAGGAAAATTCCAAGGTGACAGCTGAGCCTTCAGTCTAGAGAGAGAGCAGCCACTTTGAAACAAGAAAACAAAGGGCGGTAAAAATATCCAGAGAAAAGAGAGACTCAGTGAGAGCTTTCACTATCTGGGGAAGAGTGTTAGTATGTGGATTGCAAATAGCACACTTGAAAATGAGGCAACTCATAACTCCAGGAAAACAAAAGAGCCATAAAAGGAAAGAAATGCCATCACAGTCACTAATTGGTTCCACAGCTAACAGTACATACAGAGTGACAATGGAAGCACTAATTATTGGCTTAGCTAGAGTAGCAACTTAACAGGTAGGTTGTGGGTGGAGATCTAAGATGGCTAAATCGTCAACTCCCTCGGAGCTTCTCAACCTCGGCAGTCTGACATTTGGGACCAGCTAATTCTGCACGGCAAGGGCTGTCCTGTGCGTTGCAGGATATCCAGCAGCACCCCTGCCAGGAGTCCCCAGTAGCACATGTCTCTCCCCTCAGCTGTGACAGACAACGCAGCCCCTGGAAGACACAAGAACTACCTATCTGCCACAAGAGGAAATGCTATTTCTGACTTATGAACACTGGCAAGTCAAGAATAAGCAGTCTAGGCATATTTTTAGTATTACTCAGGTAACACTAGAAGTATTAAACATGGGCTCGAGGAACTGAACCGTGGAAAGAAGATATGCCCAGAGTGCCGTGGGGCGGGCGAGCTGGGTATAACCACAGTCGTGGGGGTGACAGGGTTCACCAAGACAGCTGTGAATTAAAGCAGGTCGGTTCATTAAAAGGAAGACACATTGTGAAGTTCACAGGCAGGACGGCAGCGAGGGTGCCTGCCATCTGCAAAGAGGCAGGGACCAGAGGAGTGTTTTTACAAGAGGGATCCAGTGAGGGCCAGGGGGAATTGTCTTTGGGAGTAGTCTACAAAAGAAAATTTCCAGAGCTTTGTAAGTGACTGATGGATGACGTATTTTGTCTCTTTAAGGTAAGGTTAGTTAACAGCTACAGTTAACTAGCAACAAATGGTTCATTACTTTTTGTTGACCGCCAAGGTTTTATAGCAGACTAACCAGCTTTACAACCTTTGCTGTAATCAGTAAGTTTCTCTGTAACATTTGTAAACCCTCATCCTGAGATTTCCTTCCGCAATTTGCCCAATTTACCCAGTTGATGCTAGCCTAATCGGTCCTCATATTCCTCTACAAAGAGATAGCAGTTCTTTCTTATACATTGCTTGTTTTTTAAATTGCATGCACGCACTTTCAAGTTACAAAGTGCTGCTGGAGCCCAAGAGAAAGTGCGCCTATGTCTGGTTTGGGAACTCCCTGACCTCTCCATCTACCACCCTTGTCTCGAAGGGAACCTTATACTATCACATTAACTCACTGGAGACGCTCACGTCTTTAAACGACATGAACCAAATAGCTACCACATAACAATGTTTCAAGACATCCCAGCTCCCTGCAGAATCCACCTCGATGCCCAGCAACCCATCGGCAGTTAGTGAAAATGTGGCATATACACACCATGGAACAGTACTCAGCCATAAGAAGAGTGCAACAATATTCTCTGCAGCAACTTGGATGGAATTGGAGACCATCATCCATTAGCAAAGTCACCCCGGAATGGAAAATCGAATACCACATTCTTTCACTGATGGGGGGGAGCTGAACCAGGGGTCTGCAGAGGCTCAGAGAATGGGGTGAGGGACAGGGGAGACTCAGAAGGGGGAGGGGGTGGGAAGGAGAGATGGAAAGTGTCACCTGTGGGTACAGTGTGCACAGGTGAGCTTCTTCATTGTAGAGTGGCCATAACCCCTGAAGTTATTGGAATAAAAAATAAAAAGTATATATATAATTATACACACACACACACACACACACACACACACACACACACACACACCCCTTCCTTAAGTCCTCGCCTGTCATTGTCGGTTCACCCCTAAGTGTGGGAGAGACTGCAGTGACCCAGGAAGGGGCCAAGAGGTCCCTTACCCCGCTCGGTGGAGCCAGAGGTTGAGGACCTGGGGCAGAGACCCTGTAAGATCGCTGGCCGAGGGACTCCATCCTTGTGTCTGCCTCCCCGCCGAGCACGCCCCGCGTGGGCACTCCGCCAGCGCAAGCCTGTTCTGCTCCTTTAAGGAACTGTGTATGCTCAGAAAAATAGTTAAGAATGACATTTAAAAATAAGCTGACAGGAAGTCACGATATCTGCAAGTTATGTAAATTTTTTCTGAGCGCCATAAAAGAGAAGAATTTTAGGTGGGACAGTAATTCTCAGATTCTCAGCACATGTGGTGAGCCTGGTGCTCTCTGCGCAGAATAAGTATCTCCCCCAAGGTCCCATCTTCCCAGTCTCCAGAGCACCCTCTGGCCTGGGCTCCAGGACATTCTCTAGTCTCCACCACCTCCTCACCCTCATCTTCCCAGGCTCCAGGGCACCCTCTGGTCTCCAGCCCCCTCTCCCCTGCACCTGCCCTTCCTTAAAGAGGCTCTGAGCATTCACCAGGCTGCCCGTAGCGCTTGTTAATAATCATAAGACCTGAGAAGCGACCCTGAATAGTCAGCTATGAGCATGATGATGATTAATTCAAAAGTGGTTCAGCCAGATAATGCCTTTGTGGGGCTGCGTATCACCGACCCTAATGATTCCGGAGCAAAGTGGAACACAGAGCTCCAATACCGCTTTATACGGAGTTTTAATTAACCGTTTAGGCAGGGAGGGAAACAGAAACAATGATTAATTGATGTGCCATTCGCTGCTGCCGTCAAGTGCCAGGCACCATAAAACACCGGCCACCTGTTCCACCCCATAAACGGCTTCATCACGGAGCACAGAATAGACTCCCCTGCTGCCAGGGAAGATCCACTTCTCGCTATTTCATGTTGGGCACGGACTCGGTTCACTCCGTCTATTGACCACGGGTTTCTCACTACGTACAAGAAATCAAAAAGAAATCCCTGGGCTTAAGCCTGAGTTTGCCCCTCCCATCTTCACAGATATTATTTCAACTCATCCTGGGCTTATAAGAAACAAAGATGCTACAATTGTATCCACTGGCTGATTATATTCATCATGTAAAGCCTTCAGGATGTTAAACCTCGCCTCACCATTTGGGCTTAAAGAATTAGAAATTCTGCACAAAGATCAAATACAGTCAAAACATCCCCCCCGAGACAGCAGAACTTTAAACACACACTGTTCTCAAAGCCAGTTGTGTGATGCTCAAACCAGCACAACCAGCGATTCTCAAAGGAGCAGAGTTGACCCAATGGATGACAGGACGGCCACCCCTCCGGGCGACACCCTGCTGTGGACTACCTGCCCACAACTCTCCCAGTGAGCTGGCCCTTGAGGTAAAAAGGGAGGTCTAGGCTGACGCTGGCCTGGAGACAGGCTTGGACCTAAATGCCCCAGGGAGCAGCTGTGATTAGAGCCATGGTTCAGACCCAGAGGTTCGGAAACCAGCCCCGAGACTGGCAGACTCCTGTCCCCACCACCTTGTCCAGGAGAGCAGTTCCCAGTCTCCAGCCGGAAGCCCACAGGGAGGTGGTCTTCCTGCATCTAATGTCAATCTTATTAGCCCCCTGCCCCCCCCGGCCTCCCCCGGCCCCAAGAGCAGGTACTCACGGGATCCTGGAGGTCGGCGCTCCTGAGGACCAGGTGGAGGCGCCTGGGTGGCCCAGCCAACACTGGCCTCCCCCGCGGCTGCCAGCCTCTCCAGCCTCCTCTGTGCTCAGCCTCAAGCTGCAAGCTGTTTACTTATTCATGGGCTGCCTGAGCCGGCCAGGAACTGCTTTGTGTCAGCTGAATAGGCTGGTAATTCAATCTGCAAATGGGAGCCTGGGGCGCAGGGAGCCAGCCCGCCCGACACGGTGACTCGCGCAGATGGAAGCGCGGCACCCAGACCACCCGGAAAACACGTGTCTGACAAGGAGTGGCATCACGCGATACTGCTGTTGCTCCCTCATGGCCGTCTCCCCTGAATCTCCCCACCCCGATACACCTCCCTCGAGGTGCCGGGCTTGGAAAGAATCACAGCTGGGACCCCTGTCGGGGGTGGAGATGCCACCTGTTCTGTGGACAGAGGTGGGCACCTCTGGGTAGAGAAGCTGAAAACAAGGCAAAACATCACGAGAAAAACTCAGGGATGAGGAAGCCCGAGAGACACAGAGGCCATCGGGCCTGGCCTGGCGCTCTCTGTGCACCACACGGAGCTCAGGAAAGCCCTTCGTGGGAGCAAACAGCCCAGAAGGGCCAGTGGTCGCCCTGAAGTCTCCCTCCGGGTGACAATGTGTGCTGCCTGGGACAGCAGATCACGGCATCCAGGCAGGACTGACCAGCCTCTCACAAGCTGGCGCTCTCCACGGGGGCACAGGCCATTTTCCGTTGTCAGTAACCATGGGGTCTCCAGCACCCGGGGCTCCTGGCACTAACTAGAATGTCTCAGCCGGGCTCAGTGGCTCAGCCTGTAATCCTGCACCTTTGGGAGGCTAAGGTGAGTGGATTGCCTGAGCCCTCAGGTTCGAGACCCACCTGGGCAACTTGGCGAGACCTCATCTCTACAATAAATCAAAAATGAGCCGGGTGTGGTAGTGCACGCCTGTAATTCCGGTACTTGGAAGACTGAGGCGGAAGGATCGCCGGAGCCCAGCAGGTCGAGGCTGCGGTGGTTGGAAGCAGCCTCTGCACTCCAGTCTGGGCGACAGAGTGAGACTCCATCTCAAAAAAAAAAATCACCTGACACAGGGGTCAGAGGGTACAGTCACCTGACAGGGAGGGATAGGGGGTACAGTCACCTGACACAGGGGTTGAGAGGTCCAGTCACCTGACATGGAGGGCTTAGGGATGCAGTCACCTGACATGGGGGTCAGGGGTACAATCACCTGACAGGGAGGACGAGGGGTACAGTCCCTTGACAGGGAGGGTTGGGGGTGCAGTCACCTGACAAGGAGGGTGGTGATTACAGTCACCTGACAGGGAGGGTGGGGAGTACAGTCACCTGACCAGGAGAGTGGAGGTACAGTCACCTGACATGGGGGGCTTGAAGGGGTGCAGTCACCCGACAGGGAGGCTGGGGTGCTATCACCTGAGGTGGAGGCTGGGGGAGGCTGTCACCTGACACGCAAGAGCTCCGCGAATGCCCGTGCATCCCGACTGCCCCCGTCCACTCCTGCTGTACCCGAGGGCCCAGCCTCCTCCCCTCCCCCATGCCCTCGTAGCCTCCCGACTGGGCCTCCTGCTCGCCGTCAGCAGACCTGAAAGGGAATCTATGTCCAAGACCCTCTGCCCAGGTTTTTGAGCGAGGGTGACCATGCCGGCCCTCCGAGTCCAGCTCAGCCAGGCCTCTCCCCTCACTCACTGAGATGGGGGGCTTCCCCCAAGGCCTCCATCAGGGCATCTGTCTTTCGTGGTCAGACTGCACACATCCTGCCCCCAGTCGGCTCACTGACACCCCTGACCCCACGCGGGAGCAGGACTCACCGTCCAGGCTGACGTCCCCCGCCCCAGGCAGCCTTCCTTCCCGGCCCCTGCCACAGCCAGCTGTCAGGCGTCGCCCAGTTCGTAACTCCTGGCTGACCGCAGACATCACTCACCCCACTCAACTAGAATCAAGCGGGGATGGTAGTCGTAGCTGTCTCAGTCACCAGAAGGCTCTGCACAGAGGTCATGAGCCCAGCATGCCTCTTGCCAGCCAAGTAAGCTTCACACTCACTGGACATCGGTGAGCCTCAGTGGACTCAGCCGTAAAGTGGGCATAAAGATATCCCCTACCCAAGGGACTGTTCAGTGCGTTAGGTGAGGTGCTAACCACATAGCTCTTGGTAGAGCGTTTTCACATAATATTGAAGCAATGAGTGAATGCAGGAATGAGTGAACATTAAACCATCAACCACCCTCATGACAGGACTCCATCGAGGCAGGAAGTTACAGAGTTGGGTGTGGAGCCAGGACAGCAGAACTCAGAGCTGAGTACCAGGAGAAACCTAGTCCTACCAGAAAGGCTTGAGCCCTTGGACCAAACTGTACCTGAAGCCGGGCTCCTCTCCCTGGACATCTTGGCTGTGTGTCAATAACTGCCCTTCCACTATGAAATCAGTTTAATGAGGCTTTCTGTCACTTTTAGTAAACACCACACCTAGCAGTGTCTTGGGGAAGGCATCTTACGGGCTTCCCTGGAGGTGGAAGTGTGGAGCCATGAGAAGGGTATCCACACTCCAGGCTCCCTCAGGTCCATCCCTTTGGCGCTGGACATGTGAGAGTGTCAGAGCAGGAATGTGTTCACGGCAGCACACGCAGAACATGCCACACTCCACAGCTGCTCTGCAGAGTTGCCCCACCTGGTCCTCAGAGCCTCTCTCCACGGAGGCCAGAGTCTCACTGCTTCTCTCCGGCCCATTGCCCATCAAGATCCCCGAGGGAAGAGGCCCTGTTGATCAGCCCCTGTGTCCCCACAGCCTAGAAAAAGGCCTGGAGCGGAGCAAACGCTTGGTGTACACTTGTTGAAGGAACGAGTGAGTGAGTGAGTGAATGCCTGAAATGGCATACCGCCCCTGAGAAACCACACACGTTGGTGTCATCAGTGGAGTTATGACAGCAGAACGCAGAGCTGAGATACCAGGAGAAACCTAGTCCTACCAGACTGGCTTGAGCCCCTGGACCAAACTGTACCTGAAGCCGGACTCCTCTCCCTGGACATCTTGGCTGTGTGTCAATACCTGCCCTTCGGCTATGAAGTCAGTTTAATGATGCTCTCTGTAGTTTTTAGTAAACACCACACCCAAACTAGCACACACCTAGCAATTCAGGAAGCTGCCTGCCAAGATGAACATCACATAAACCCGACTCTGGGAAAACACAGAGTAACGTGATTAGAACGAAAGCTCTGGGAACAAACAAGGATCCTGAAACAAGGGAGTCGGGGCATTTGACCACATTCCCCCTGCACCGCCTGCTGGACAGCGTGCTGCAGACATCCTTCTGACAGCGCACAGTCCTCTTCCCATGCGTGGCGTATCCAGTAAACTTCTGGCCTGGATTAGGATCCCTTAGTGGGCTGGGCCTGGTGGCTCATGCCTGCAGTCTCAGCTACTCAGGAGGCTGAGGCAGGAGGATCACTTGCAACATAACAAGACCCTGTCTCTCCAAAACAACAAAAAAAATGTCTCTAGGGGCGGAGGTGTGCATCTGTAGTCCCAACTACTCAGGAGACTGGGGCAGGAGGACGGCCTGAGCCCAGGGGTTCGAGGCTGCAGTGAGCTGTGATCCCGAGAAGGGTGGGGAGGTGTGTGTACACATGCAGCGTCCTTTCCGCCAGGCCAGCTTTGCTGACATTGGTTATCAAGAAAATCATATCCGGGTAGGTAACTAGGTTACTTGGTGACCCTGGCCAACGTTTTGACACTGACTGTGTAGACATGTTGAGAAAATCGGGTTTCTCAGAGTCCTCATTTATGACGATGGGTTCCAGTGACCCCTGAGTCTCCAGCTTCCTCGGTGTAGAGATGTCCGCGACATCTGCTTTCTCCGATGAGAAGGCCTTGGCTGAGTAACCAGGACACCCCGACATCCTGCCCGCTGGGATTCCCCGGGGTCTCAGCCTCCCTCTGTGGGGCGTGCACTGATTAGGCTCCCCTTAAAACTTCCCTCGTGCCAGGCTCGGTGACTCAGCCTGTAATCCTGTGCCTTGGGAGGCTGAGGTGAGTGGATTGCCTGAGCCCACGGGTTCGAGACCCACCTGGGCAACTTGGCAAGACCTCATCTCTACAATAAATCAAAAATCAGCCGGGCGTGGTAGCGCATGCCTGTAATTCCGGCTACTCGGAAGGCTGAGGCGGAAGGATTACCGGAGCCCAGCAAGTCGAGGCTGCAGTTGCCGGGAGTGGCCACGGCACTCCAGTCTGGGCGACAGAGTGAGACTCCAACTCAAAAAAAAAACAAAAACAAAAAAACTTCCCTCGTGAACAATCGAGACGTGCTTCCCAGGTGAATGTGTAGACACTGTAATGACTCAACACTTAAAAAGCTACCAAGCCCCCCAAAAGCATGAAGGAAACTTAAATGCACACTAGAATCTGGGAAGGCCACATCCCACGTGATTTCATCCAGAAGTCACTCAAGAAAAGACCAGACTCTGAAGACAGCAGGAGGATTGGTGGCTGCCATGGCCAGGAGAGGAGGGACACTAGGTAGCCACAGAGTCTGGAGCATGAGACACTGCGGAGTGGAAACACGTCCATCAAACCTATAGAAAGAACAGCACGAGGCACAAACCCTCATGTGAACAAGCTTCAGTCAGTAAGAAAGTATCGACAGCAAGCCCTCTGCCACCACACATGCACGGCGCTCATGCACGTCCCGATGACGGGGGACACGGCGTGGGTGAGGGGGCGTAAGCCCCCTGTGTGCTCCGACCAATCTCTCTCCAAGTCTAAACCTGCTGCTCCACAAAAAACATCTATTGATTTTTTTCAAAACCTCCCAAGAAACTACCTTAGCCCTTAGCTGCTGTTCTTTTGTATACAACAAGCATCTGCACCCTACTGGGTCCATGGACTTCCTCCTCGTCTGCATGCTGGGCTCATTTGGAGGTGTCCAAGCAGTGGACATGCCCGGAGGGGAGGGGCTGGGACAGCAGTGTCCACGGCTGTGTCCCCAAGCCCCAGGACAGGACCCTCTCACTGTTCTGCAGAGTGAGAGATTGTACTTCCTGTTTCCACTTGGCCGTGAATGACAGAACATTAACAAGTGAGAATTGAAAGCCGAGATTAAATGTCCCCTGGAGAAGCCCTCCAGAGTTGTCAATCAATGAAGTAACTCCAGAGAGCTGAAGACACGTGGTGCTCTGGACCCCTAGCATGTCAGGGAACCCTTGCCATTCCTGTTCCCAGTGTGTGACCCTGTGGGGCCTCGCTGGCTCTCCCATAGGTCCTGGCTGGTTTGCATTGTTGCTGACTGCACAAGTGGCACCATACACTTCCCCACGCAGTGGGTTTCTCAGGATGCTGTTTCTATCACAGCCATTTCAGACACTGAGGAACATGGGAAAGGAACCCACCGTCTGGAACAACCCTTGCTGCCCCGAGAGAAAAGCTCAGAGAACGAGACATCCCCAGGACAACATATGCCTGAGCTCAGCGACCGGGCAGCAACACCTCACAGTTAATTAAACGCAGTTATCGCTCCAGAGCCGTTTCATCAACTTTATCATCTCACACAAAAATGAATCTCGCTTTCACCCAAGGCCCAGGAACTTTTGTGCGTGAAACCTTTGGACTAAGCTTATCTTCAGACCCATCGCGTCTTTATGAGGGGGATTTATTAAAAATTGTGTATTTATTCTGACCTGTCTAAATTTCAGTCTCCTCCCAAGTCCTCTCCATTGAATGCAAGACATCCATCATCGGTTAAGAAGTTTTTTTCCACTGCTCAAGAGTTTTTGAGCTCATCCATTTTGATGTCTTTTAGTCTTTCTGCTGTTTTTTGTTTCACCTCTTCCACAATCAGCAAAATGTTTCCCTCTAAGGACTTTTTTCATCCAGAGAAAAAAAAAATTTTTTTTTTTTTTTTGAGTTGGAGTCTCACTCTGTCGCCCAGACTGGAGTGCAGTGACCGCTTCCGGCCACCGCAGCCTCGACCTGCTGGGCTCCGGCAATCCTTCCGCCTCAGCCCTCCAAGTACCTGGAACTACAGCCACGCGCTAGCACACCTGGCTGATTTTTTTTTTTTAATTTATTGTAGAGATGAGGTCTCGCCAAGTTTCCCAGGCAGGTCTCGAACCCGCGGGCTCAGGCAATCCACTCACCTCAGCCTCCCAAAGCGCGGGATTACAGGCTAAGCCACCAAGCCCGGCTCAGAGAAATCTTTTAAAAAGTCAATCGGAGCGAGATCAGGTGAATAGAGAGGGTGGGGCACCGGCGTCATGCTGTTTTGGCCAAAACACTCAACACAGTGTGGGTGGGAGCGCTTGTACCTCACCCATCTTGAAATAGGCAAATGTGTTGAAAGAATCTCCAAAAAAATTTACTGAAGCTGAACGCAGCCAGCCTCTCACAACAAGGCTGGCTGGTCCACGGATGCCGATGGAGTCCTAGAACACTCCCCTAGTGGGGGAAGCCTGTGTCACACAGGGCCCACTCTCCAAAAGATAATTCCAGGTTTGGGGCGGGTGCCCTTCCT